>OY764961.1:119192191-120535607 GCA_963668005.1 Melieria crassipennis
CTAACAAACACCAAGGTCACCTACACACACATACACACATACATACACAACATACAACACACACACATAGCCCAGTGTGTGTAGAAAGCAAAAACAGAATAAAAAAATAAAAAAAATGAAGTCGACGCATTCGCTGATGTAGTGCCTGGCTGTTGCTGCTAAGTGTTGCAATTGTTGTTGCTGTTGTTGTTGTTAGTGACCTGCAAACGTCATGTCACTTTGGCTTTTATGCTCGTATTCTTTGAGAGTAAAAGTAGCACAACAATTGCTGCTGCCGCTGCAACTTCAACTGGGCCAGCAACAACAACACAACAACTAAACAATAGCAACAACGATAACAACAACGATTGCAATAAAAGCAACCAAACGAGCAGTTGAGAATTTGCACTTAAACCACAGATAGGTGCTACAACATCAGTCAGCATTGTTTTAACCCTTTACACGGCAACAGCAAAAATTTTAATCAAATTATGTTTACATACATACAAATACAACACGTATTTTTTATATTTTTATATACTTTAATTTAATGATTTTCTTGTAAAAAACATTTTGTTGCATATGTGCAACAAAGCATTAAAACGGATTTTTTTTTCATAACTATAGTTCATTTCGAATGAAAAGTTTTAAAACATTTGTTGCGTTTGTAGCAGAAACCTACTCCGCATTTTTCACAAAGTGTTTGCGTGAAGCCATTGCATTTTGAAACCTTACATTTTATTCTTTTATCGCTCCATATGGGTCAATGATTAGTTTCGTCATGGCGCACAGCTTGCGGTGGAATGTACTGCGTTGGGCCACGTTTCATTTTCACATCTATTTCACATTGCATTGCGTTACTCCTTTTATGAGATCTCGACTCAGCTGTTTCCATTTTGCACAAAACCTCAGCAATTTCAAGTCGAAAATCGGCAGCGGTCAACAATTTCTCAGTAGAAGCATGAACTTTATGGACTCCTTTATATAATAGCCAGGCGTTACTTATTGTTAAGTCTAGGAAATGATAAAACAGCCGTACCTGCCACCGCTTACTTCGTACTGATATTTTAGTTCTTCCCATTATGCTGTCAATTAAATCAACCCCTCCCATGTGAACATTGTATTGGCCAACAACATATGGCCGATCCACTTGAATGTACTGTTTACGGATCCTGTCATATCGGCGTACATTGTCCTTAGGAAGTTCACCAGCAAAAGTTGATGCCAAGCAAACCAACTCATTGTCCAACCACGCAGTTGTAGATATATCGATACCTTCGATGGATGTAAGATATTCCACAGATGTACCTGAAGAAAATTAAAGTGCATGTTAGAACATTTGTACATGGTAAAATATGGCATTTTTGGCAATACGTACCACGAACTTCTTTCTTAATTTCATTTGCATACGGTAACTTGCAGTTTATTATCCGGTTCCTTCTGATTGTACCTGCGCTCAAAATTCCTTGTTGTGCTAAATACTTCAGCAATGGGAGCGATGTGAAGTAATTGTCAAAATATAACCGATTGTTTTTGTTTCTTGGAATTATCTTTGAAAGCCGAACACCAACATTAGAAGCAGCCCCGAGGTCCGGTACCCCTGGAGGAATAATGTTTTCCTTTCCAGTTTCTGGTTCAATCAAATATGCAAATCCTGACATTCCACTTAAAATATAAATTTTATAACCCCATTTGTGCGGTTTGTTCGGGTTGTAGCGTTTTAAAGTATTTCTTGCTTTGGTCGAACATATTTCTTCATCAACACATAACACATTGCTCCAGTGGTATTCTTGCGAAAGACTCATTTAAGGATTTCAATATTGGCCTGATTTTAAATAGGTTGTCGTAATCTATATGATTAGATGGAACGCATTTAGTATTCTCATTAAAATGTAGAACCTGTCGAATTTTCTCGAATTTTTTCAATGGCATAGAATTTCGAATACAAGTTATGCCAGTTACTGCCGACCAGTACTTAGTTATATTCGGTACTTTAATTACTGACATATAGTACAAACTGCCCACGAATTTCTTGATGTCAGAAGTAGTCAACACATTAGTGGAGTTAGGACTTGTTGAACCATGTAAGTATTTGTTTCTTCTTTAATTAGATCAAATATTTCCACTGGTAATATATAACTGAAGAACTGGAATGGAGTTGAAAGTTGTAGCAGCTCATTCGGCAACATAACTTCATCTAGAAATGCTAGCTGTTCTTTACTAAGAGCAAGATTTCTTTTTCTCCAAGTGACTTTAATTTTTTCCTTTGCCTTCGATTTATTACCGATTACGGGCGGTATTCCCAAGTTGACTTCCTTTACGCTTTCTGACGAACTTTCAGACACTCCAAAATTGGAGTCAAATGATGGATCATAGTCGTAATCACTGTTTGAAAAGTCCAAATCGTCTTCACTTTCCTTTAAAAAATTTGCGATTTCATCTCCTGACAAAGAGTTTGGAGCCATTTTTGCGAAATGTGTTGCCGCCGAGGCACTTCTCCAACCAGACGAATAATAAATTTTTTGCTTTGAAGAATCTTTTTTGAACTTCTGCAACCAAGAGCAATCGCAGATTATTTACAATTCAGTTACAATTTTCTTTAACTAAATAAATGGAGAATAAAGATAATGTAGTTACCTAGTGTAATATTGTAATTATAAAGTATATTAAGTTCTTTATTAAAAATTTTTAATCACTTTTGTTTCACTGAAATAAATTCGTGCCACTTTTCGCAAAAACCACAAAAAAAGTGCTGCCAAGTAAATTTTAGCTATTTTTCCCCACTATTAAAGCCAGTATTTCAAAAAAGGAACGTTTCACAATTGTAACACCGCCAAAAAGTGCCGTTTTGATAAATACTTCTAAAATAACGGGCAATTTTTCGGTTGGTTGCAGATACGCAACCGTACCGTGTAAAGTGTTAACGACATTGCCCTCCCCCCCTCACCAACAACAACAACCGCCTGGATGCATTCACACTGATCCACTGTACAGCTGAAGCACGCGTTGAATTGCCATTTTTTTTATTTTTGCCGATATTTTGCGCTTTTTGTCGGCAGTTGGCGTACATACTTGTGTTAGTTGTTGTTGTTGCCTTGGCTAATCTAGACCTATGCAAAGCCGAGTTTGCATTCCTGGCGCGCATTCAGCGCGACGCCATGAAAGCACGAATGAGCGGCACTGAGCGCGAAGAAGTTTCCGATAATGGCCGAACTAACACAAGCACAGTGCACCTGCCTATGCGTGTGTGTGTGTGTGTGTGTGTGTGTGCAAGCGGATTTGTGCTCCTTGCAGTTTCATCGCTGACTGTTGTTGCTGTTATTGTTGCCTAAGCGCGCGCATCAGCCTCGCTACCTTTAACGGCTTTAAGTGCTTTGCGCTCTTTGCTTTCGCGTTCGCTTCCTCCATTCACTAATTTTTGCTTTTCTCTCTCGGTGGCTGCTTGACTTTGTTGCAGCCATTGCATCCATGTCGGATATGAAGTAATGCAGCCAGACGCACGCACACTCTACACATACACACACACACACACCACGTCTGCTTCCAGTGCCCCCGTTATCTGCCGCAGAGGCTTAATCTGGAGGCCAAGGTGGGCGCGCAAGTCCGAACCGACAGCGTCGTCGATCTAATGCTAGAATCGGCCCAAAACTGGATGGCAGTGCGCAATTTCGCAGCAGTGGTCATGGCCAAGCAACGTTGGCTGGAACAGCAACGGCGCGTGGAGTACAGGAGTGAGCCGACAATATAAGGCTTAACCCCCCCCCCTACGATGCGATGCTTACGGCAGTTCCGTAGGGGGAATGAAGGGTTAACGGGGGGTGGTTTTAGTCGGTAAGAATCCGGCATGCTGATGGGTTGCCATCAGTATCTATGACGATTTCCACCTCCTGCGCGAAAAAAAAAAACAAAACACACACACATAGCTAATACCCGACATAGATCGCTGGGTAAACAGGAAGCATGGCGAGCTCAACCATCACCTGACCCAGATACTCAGTGGGCACGGGTGTTTTAAAGAGTATCTGTTTAGGTTCAAACACGAGCAAGACCCCCTTTTGTCCTCTTTGTCCGGGAGTGCCAGAGAATGCGCATCACGTGCTGCTGGAATGTCCGCGTTTTAGCGAGGCCCGTAGCTCGCTGCGATCGGTATTTGGGCAGTGTCCCACAGCGGCGAACCTCACAAACCACATGTGCGACACACTGGAGAAATGGGAGGCGGTAGGCTCCACGTCCGTCCGAATTATGAAGGAGCTGCGCGTGGTCGAACGCCAGCGTAGAGCGGAAGCAAACGCTGCGAACAGTGTCTAATGTGGTAAGCGCTTAGCTGCGCCGCAACTGCTAGACGTGAAGTAATTTTTGACAGAAAGTCCCCCGCTAGCAGGTTAGGAGAGAGGGGTTTTTTAGTGAGTGTTTCAAGTCCCTCACTTCGGCTTTCAACGCTTTTTCCCCTCTAAAAAAAAACACCTGGCAATAGTTGTTTGTCTGCTGTTTATTTGTTGTTGTTGCTGCATTTATTGTCCCAGTTGAGATTGTGTTGTTTTTGTTTTGATGCGTTAAATGAAGCGCCGACTTTACGCGCGATTGTCTACACCGACAATGTTGACTTATTTTCAAATCCAACATTGTTAAGTTCTACTCAGAAAGTTTGCTACTTTCTTTACGATAAAATTTCTGCTACGATTTTGAATCTATGCTGCTTCTGACTGATGCTGCGATAATGCTTTGAGATTTGAAATTGGACAAGTATTAAAGTTTATGTTTTTATATACATTTAAAGGTATTTAAGCGGAGATTAAACCTGAACGTAGAGACACTAAACCAATGTGTAGTGGGTTTATTTCAACCCATCGAAAGCCAACGTAGCAATCAAATATTATTAAATGCACTTTTATTATTTTATGTTTTTAGGGGGCAATGGTTTGTTTTTTTTTTTTAATATTTTCATATATGGAATGATTATTGAATTTGGTTTATTAGTTCAAAGTAGGGCCGTAGCCAAGGGGGCAGAGGTATTAGAATCCCCTCCATGGCCTATAATTATTTAAAATTTTTAGCAAAAAGTTATTTTCACTTTCCTCGCAAGTAATAACCGTCCGCTATAATATTACTTTTTCAGCAATAAAGTTTCTTATTAATTTAATACTTTTCTTCTTTTTTCTTTCTTTTTATATTTTTTGTCAGCATAAAAGAATTAAAGTGATGATATTGTTGATGATATAACTTGTTGAGTTATATATTATCAGTAATATTTTCACCAAATTTTTTTGAAGTAATATAACTTGTTTCTTATATATGTCTTTGATTTTCAAGTAATAAGTAATAATATTACTTTCAGAAGCCTTTAATATGTAATATAACGAAGTTCAATTTTTAAGTAATTTCTTCCAACACTGGTCGATTGTATTCAGATTGAAACAGCTCTTCAAATATGTGGCCACGGCCGCTGAAATACAGAATCCCACTATGAATGACTCAAACTTAACACTAAAAAGACCGCAAATTTTCCATACCTACAAAGACTACAACTCGTATTCGCCAATGTCTCGAAAAGTACACATCGGATTTGGCTAATTTTTCACAAAATAAATTTTTAAAAAATATAAAAATTTCCACAGTAAAAAAATAAATGTCATCAAAGCAAAAGTTGACAGAAATACTAAAGAAAATACAGATATTTAAAATGGAAAACCCTTAAAATGATCGCAATTGTCTTTTTAGTATAAAAGTAATGCTTGAACAAATTGTCATATTTTGATTTTGCTATTTATTCATTTTAAATTTTGCTGGATATTTGAAGTAATGCGGATTAAGTTTTTATCCGGATTGCAAAGCACCACCAGCCACGACAGCTAATGCGTTCAGAACAGAAAGCAAAAGCTGGGCATCATTACTGCTTATGCCGGGAGCTCCCAACTTGCTTCCGATTTTCTGCAATGCCTGAAAATTGACAAATTTTAAATATGAAATTTCGATAATTTAAGTAAAGTTTCTTAGCTAGGAGATCGAGTGAATTCTTCCTTAAAATGTCACAACCTGTTCTCCCTTTTGCAAATGCTCTCCATTTATTCGATTTTTATTCGACTCATTTTTGTTGGTTATTTTTTCATTTGAACATTCAATTGTAATGTGTCCTATCTTCTATTTATTCACTCCTTTAATAAATCTCAATTCGTTTGACTTACCGAATGCAGACCGTCCACACCACCGGCGACCGCGTCCTCCACGTTGCCCACCACCGGACCAAGGATTGCGCTCTGAACCGCGCAGGCCAGAAGTGCCAAAGTGACAAGTACAATAAACAGTTTCATTTTTAAAATTTTTGTTTTCTTCTGCGGTCGCTGCTGCTTAAGTGATTTACGCTAAAAATACTCGAGCCTTTTATAGGAAACACGCAAAAGCCCCAGGCTTGAAGTTCTCTCTTCAAAAGCCGGTACCGTTTTTCAGTTGTACAAATAACCAATTATTTTTTGTTGAACGGTAAATGTTGTCACACATTTGTTATTTGTTGATCAAATAAAAATAACTGCCGCACATAAAAAACATAGTGCAGATTCAGGTTTTGTACCTTTCCATGATTAGATAACTAAATGAGTGCTGAAGCTTCAACCGTTTCTCGAGTACGGTATTATGGGTAATGGGTTCATAACATATTCATTTCTATGGATCAATATCCCAATATATCCAAAATTTTCAATCACTATGCGTGGTATGCACCTTCCCAGTTAGCAAAAAGATCTTTTCACCTTTAAACATTGAAAATAATATTAAACAATTTTTTGGGGAAAATCGCCTCAGCACAGCTATTTGCATGATCTAAAGCATGTCTAATGAGTGTTTTAGATTGTCGGCTGGAATGTCCTTCAGGATGTCGGTGCAAGTCTTTTGGATGGCTCCTACGTCCTCAAAATGCCTTTGTTCAATCGGTAAATGAATTTTGTTTATAAGGTGAAACTTGCACGATGCCGCGTCAGGTGAAATGGTTGATGGTTGAAATTTGACTTTTACTCCAAAAATCAGTCACAATTGTCAATCGATGAGATGGCGTCTCTCGATTGCCAAATGTTCAATTAAAATAAGATGAGATGCTTAAAACCAATTTCAAGGAGTCTTGGTCTTCTTGGAACGTTAGTCATCATTTATGTCCTGTCAATCGTTTTTAAATCACGTCTGCCCCGGGATAAACGATCATCACCATAAACTGAGTTCATTAACTTAAATGTTTCGGTGAAGGTTTTACCAACTTTTAAGCAAATTTTAATATTTTGCAAATCAGCATCGAATTTTTGTACCAGTGACAAAAAAATACTTTTACTTCGGACGCCATAACATCGCCAAATTTCATGAAATTTCCAATGCACTAAGTCATATATGGGTGGTACCACCACGAAATTCCCTCTTTGAAAAGATCAGTTTACTTTAAAAAGCATGTAATACTAAATTGGCAAACAATTTTTTTCTAAAACCCCCCATGACCAAATTCTGGCTACGCGCCTGACTCAAAGAAAATCTTCTTCTGCGTCAAATCTGCGCACCTGTTCGTGTCGGCAGCACCTTTCGTCATCAAATTAACCATCAACCAACAACTTATTATACTCTAAAAGCTCAATTTGCTCTAACGTTTGCAAGAACTGAGTGGAAAAAAGAGTCGAAAGCAGTTTGAAGCAGAAACAGCCAGATCGGGTGGACTCTTGGCACTTAGTGTGACAGACAGCAGTAGGCTGGCGCCTGGAACGGGCTGTAATGTGTTAATGGGTTGTTATGGTCACATGTGAAGATATGCACGAATGCATGTGGCTTGAGCGTTTATGCTTTTGATGGCTTTAGCGTAGTTTGCAGCATCCTTAATTAAGTTTAATGGCCCTAGACGCATTCGCTGATGTAGTGCCTGGCTGTTGCTGCTAAGTGTTGCAATTGTTGTTACTGTTGTTGTTGTTTGTGACCTGCAAACGTCATGTCACGTCACTTTGGATTTTATGTTCGTATTGTATGAGAGTAAAAGTAGCACAACAATTGCTGCTGCCGTTGCAACTTGTTGCCTAGGTTGTTGCCTTGACTAACCTAGACCTATGCAAAGCCGGTTTTGCATTCCTGACGCCCATTCAGCGCGACGCCATGAAAGCACGAATGAGCGACACTGAGCGCGAAGAAGTTTCCGATAATGGCCGAACTAACACAAGCTGAGTGCACCTGCCATTTTTTTTTCCAGTAGGGGAAAGCATCGAAAGCCAAACGAGTGCGAGACTTTAACAAGCTAAAACCCCTGTACTCACAGTCCGTGTACATTCTTCGTGGCACCACCGCGAGGTATTACTTCGCGATGAAGGCGGTTATGTTAGGGTTCAGGTACGTCCAGGCATGAGTCATGAGATGCTCTGCCGAAAAGTGTCGTGTTCGGACGGACGGATGGTCAGTCGTTGGCATTTGTCACCGGACAGTCCCGTATGTCTCATCTCTGTAAGAGCATTATGCGAGTAATACTCCTGCACGCTCGGTCCCATGATTCTGGCGACGCAAGCATGTATGACACCAGTGAGGATGGTGTTATGTCACAGCCGTTTGCCTCTTCGAGATCAGCTCTATCATCGGTATGGTGGACCGTTTCCGCCACCCCGATGCACCGATTGCAGTGAGGGCTCTCTGTGTGCTTGAATTTGTGCAGGTATGCACGAAAGCATCCATGACCAGAGAGGAACTGCGTGAGGAAGAAATTCAGCTCACCATGCGTTCGCTTTAACCACGGTGCCAGCACAGGGATGAGCGTTCGCGTCCAGTTGCCTTTCGAGGACGAACTCCATCTACGTTGCCATGCAGCTATCGTGTCCTCGGCTGACACCTGCGTACCTCGTTTCTGCCAGTACGCATTTGCCTGTCGGCCTCGATAGTCCAGCGGGTAGTGCGCTGGCTTCTCATACCAAAGGCCCCAGGTTCGATTCCTGGCTTGGGCTGGTGAAAAACTCGTCTCGAAACTCGAAACCAGATGAGAATTACAAGAACCGCACAAGTGCGCTCTTGGCAGGCAATGGCAAAACCTCCAAGTGTGAACGAAAAACTGCCAATCGCCGTTCGGATTCGGCGTTAAACTGAAGGTCCCCTCCCCCCTCCCTTTCCCCATCCGCTTGAAATGTGTGCTGTAACATATGTTGGAAAGATAGTGTTGCATACGTATTTAAAAAAAAAACGGGTGAAATATGAGATATTACTCTCATTTTCCTTCCCTATCCCCCATGGGTATAGTAAAATGGTCCGAAATGGACTGAGTGCTATGGAAGGCTTGTAGCCTTCCTGCCCACCCTCACATCACATCACGCATTTGCCTGTTGCAGAATCACTAGCTGAATAGGAGGTCTATCAGCGATCACGTCGGCCGCCTCGTCCGAGACCGTTCTGAATGCGCGACAGTTAAGACGGGAAGCCGCTTTTAGCTGCCTGCTGTATGAAGCCACCATCACCGCCTTGTGCCACACTGGGCAGGCGTAAGTTGAGACAGCAGTGTTTACGACTGCAAGCAGAGTTCTTGCTTGGGTAGAGGGACCACCAATATTCGGCATTCGCCGCGAGAGCCTGGCTGTTACTTTTAGGGCCTTCTCAACGGCATGCGATAGGTGTGCCTTGTAATTTAGACGGCAGTCCAGCAATACGCCGAGATACTTGATTTCGGGGCGCGACTGTATGAGATGCCCTCCGATATTTACTGTGCTTCTGTGAGCCAGGCTGTAAGCCGAGAGATCGACTCGTTTGCCTTGGCTTCGATTTCGTGTAGATGTTTGGCAACTACGACTAGCGCTACATCGTCAGAGTATCCAACGGTATCCATCACGTTCCATAACAATGGTCTAAGGACAGAACCTTGTGGAACGCCACACGTGATGCCATGTGCCACCCGCATGCTTTTAATCGACTCGGCGCTAAGGGGGGGGGGGGGAGCGAGGGGAACGCTTGGGCTAGGTCTCTTCAGCCACCTCTTCTCTTGTTTTTAACTCAGCTATGTCACGGAGTTCAACCTATCACTCTTATGTTTTGGCCTTGATTTCTGCCCGCTCGCCAACTACTTGCGCAATTTTACCGCTAAGCAGGGTCGTGTCTTCCATGCTGTTTTTTGCTACCTTAAAAAGCATTTCGCCTTTCGCGGTTCTGCGGATTTTCACAATATTTTCCGAAACGTTTTTAAGGCTCGGATCGGTGTACGACGTTTCTCCTTTCGCTTGAAGAATTATGGCATCGGGCCGGCTTCGTATAACTGAGCGGGGTTTTTGCGCTGGCTTTGGTTGCAGGGAGATCGGCGCTTCTCCATGTCGCCGTTTTCTCTTCGCCGGGTTGGTCACTGTTACGAATGGGGCCTCAGTGCTTGTATCCCCTAGGCTTGCTGAACGCATTCTCTTATTGAGCTGCTCTACCGGCTTACGTTTGGCAGAGACGATAGCGCTTTGTGAATGCCGATGGGGGGAGTGATTCACAGTACGGTCCTTGTTTCCGGTTTTATTAACCTCATCGTTCACCGTAGCAATTTGAGCCTGTATGAGGCCGAACATTTTCCTATGAGCTCTGGTGACGGTTCTGCGATCCAGATCTAGAAAAAGTTCGGCACCTAGCTCCTTGAGCGGCCTCTCTAGTTTTGCCATCTGCTCTTTTAACCCGCAGGGTTCGTGGCGGCAGGCTTCGGCGAGGAGTTGGGGATAGGTGCTATCATCGCGTTGCGCATTGGGTTTATGCCACCATCATTTTTCACCGGCGGAGTTCTAAGTATTTTGGCCGATTTGGCAAAGACCGTGGCCGAAGGTGAGCAACCGAAGCACCTGCTACGTGTCAACCGAAGCGGGGGTGGCTTGCCTGCCGAAGGCTTCGGCATGATGCACTAGATCAGCCGGCACAGCTATTGGCAACGCTGCTCCTTGTGTCGGTAAAGCAGGGTCGATAACACAGTATGTAGTATGGCAGTAGATGACTGATATTTGTTTTACTCACTGCACCAGCTAACTTAACTTTGGGAAAAAGTCCAAGAAGCTGTCAACTGATCCAGAGGAACACACTTCCGCAGCTGTCATCCAAGCGCCGCAACTTGCACTACCTTTACCGAGCCGAAAGAAAACGCAGCTCTAGCAAAGCAAAGCACTTTTCACCTGCACTGTGCACCTGCCTATGCGTGTGTGTGTGTGTGTGTGTGTATGTGTTAGACGTTTACGGCGGCGGCGTTCGGCGTCATATAAATTCAATTCAATTCATTTATTTAGTCTCATATATAAAATTACAGACTATGCTAATACAAAATAGATTTACAAAATAAATTTACAAATACAATTAAAAGTAATTCTTAAATTTAAAGAACTGAATTCAAAAGATTCAAAAAAGCTGTCTCTGTAAGAAAAAAGTCAAGGGTAACAGTTTGACTTATGATATTAAATTCACGAATGGCGTGAGAAATAGGGGCATTATAGGCATAATTCGTCTTAGCGTTATCCCCATAGAACGGGAAGAAAATTCGCAGAAAGCGCTGGGGAACATTAAATCTAATCTTTTCTAACAAGTAAGGACAATAAATGACTCCATTAATAACATTGTAAGTAAAAGACAGAGACAATATGGACCTATCTAGAGACTTAAGATTTATAAGCCTAAGACGAGAAGAATATGGCGGTAACGGATCAACAAAGTTTAAAGAACGAAGAGCAAATTTGAGAAAGATTTTTTGAACCCGTTCGATTCTATTAGTAGCAAATTGAGTGCACGGTCTCCAAATAAAAACAGCTTATTCAAGATGTCCCCGGATAAATGGGTTAAAGAGTAATTTGAATGTATATGGATCAGAAAATTTAGCGGCATTACGTCTAACGAAGCCCAGTACAGAGTACGACTTTGAGGTAATATAGTTATAATCGAAAACTATGTCTAGGTCCTTCATTTCACTACCATACTTGAGGACAGAATTCGAAATACATATTGTAACTTGTAGGTAAAATGTTAAAGATCTTTGCATACGTCATCTGAAAACATTTACTTAGATTCAAGGAGAGGCACGACTCCAGGCACCACGAATTAAGCCTATCAATATCACTTTGGAGGCTAATTGCATCATCCATGTTTTTTATTACAGAGAATATCTTTAAATCATCAGCCTAAAGCAAAAATTTTGCAAAATTAAAGCACCTACTAATATCATTAATAAAGAGAATAAAAAGAAGTGGGCCAAAGATACTCCCTTGTGGCACTCCAGAGGAGGCAACAAAAGGGTTGGAAGTAATCCCATCAATTGTGACAAATTCTTGTACAACCTTAAAAAAAAATTAAGATGAATATTTTAATATAGAGTGAAAAGTGCCCTTTTTCAAATGATCGATTAAGCATTGGAATTGCCCCATCTCCAGAACATTTGACAGCAGTAGCGACTGAAAGAAGTATTGGACAAGGGGGCGTTGCACCACCTGTACAACGCAAATCTGCAATATGGAATAATGTCGAAACTATAAGTTTATTTATTTTTATTTATTTAGTTGGACAAGGGGCGTGGCATTTTTTAGGCGACCCTAAATTGCTATGTAACTTTGGAAGTATAACGTTCACATCACTGGCATTTGGCACAAAAATACGATTTAGTCGTGCCCGTCGACAAGGGGAATGGGCTGGGTATTGGACGAGGGGGGTACCATGCTCCATACAACCTAAATTTTTAATATGGAATAGCTTTAGAATTATTACTCGGACAGCATTTAAATTTTTTACTGGGACAATCGGCATGAAAACATTGAACATAATAAATCTAACTCAATTTTTTAGGGCCGTTATACAAATAGTTATCAGATATTAAAAAAAAAATATTCAGCCCGATCGCGAACAAAAATGTCTTTGGAATTTTTCTCTTCCTCCGAAATTTGGAATCGTGAAGCATGTTCGAAAAATTCCGGAGGAAATTTTGCTATCGTGAAAGGCATTCCGATGGAAAAACTCGCTCATTTTTTCACTGTGATTTCCATCAACAAATTGTGCGGGAAAGAAATGTTATACCGAAAAATTTAAGTATAATTTCAAATTTATTTTAATTTTACTGCAACTATAAAACACTTTCCGGTTATAGTACAAATGCTTATTTTCCGGAGGACCGATGATCCGAATGTGCGTTCCGTCAATACAGCCCAGCACCCCTGGGATTTTAAATTTGTTGTTGTAAAAGTGCAATTTAGTGGCACTTTTTTCCTCTGCGGTCTTCTGCATTTGTATCCATTTCGGGCACAATTTGCGCTCTAAAACGCTCAACACTTCGGAAAGCACTTCTGAAAATGAAGATTGCGCCAACCCAATGTCGAAGTCTTTGCCCACTCCAGTTTGGTAGCTGCCTTCAGCGAAGAACCGTAACGAAGAGCATAACTTTATAATTGGCGTTAGAGCAAAATTGTTTCGTGTTGGCGGCAAAGGTTCTGTGAGCACTTCCAGCAAATATTTGAATGCGGTTTTGTTGACGCGAAAGTATATATAGCATAAAGCATATTTGTTCTGAAATTTTAGATGTTAATACGTACAGCATAGCTGTAGTAGTTCCAAAGGATTGGATTTGTCTCGTATATTCCTTCGCACTAATCTCACTTTTTTTTGCGCTGAGATTTCTTCTTCAGCCGCTATAATAAACATTGCTCGGAACATTTTTGCAATTTTACTTAAATTATTTTTTGCGTTTACTCAAAATATGAATTCCGAAAGCTGCATTTTTTCTCAGAACTTGGTAGCATTTTTTCGATTGGAAACGTTTTCCGATGGAAATTCACGATAGAGGAACTCCCTTCGGGGGAAGAGAAATATTTCCATGGAAAAAATTTTCCCCCGAGATTGCCGATAGGGCTGATTATGAAATCGACGTGAGCGAAGCCGCCAGGTACAGCTAGTTTTTTAAATAAATGTACTTACTGCTGAAACATTTGAAGTTTTATGTTTTAAATTTAAATAGAAAAATTTCATTTAATAATTGGATACACCGTCCTCACCGCCGCCGACGCCAAATTAGCCGGCTTAGCCGCTGCCGCACAGTGGGGCCAAAACCCAAAAACGTGCGATTAATTCAAAAATGAAATGTTAGGCAATCTCAAAAATTGTGATGCCATCTTAAAGACAATTAAATTTTACAACACTGGTGAATAAACTATTGCTTTCTGTGCTTTCGTTTTCCTTCCGTGCCTTGTCAAAGTTCACCTTTTTCTGTTGTGATCTTGTGGAAAGTGCGATTTTTTAGTGATTTTCGTAGGCAAATTTCAGTGTGAAAGTTTAAATTATGATGTTAAATTTATGATGGAATCTTACACTTCAGGTATTTTGAAACTAGTCTTGAAAAAAAAAAGTTTTAAAAAATCATTAGTTTTTTTTTTACTAATTTTTTATAAAAAATATCTTAAATTTGAGGTTTTTGGAGTATATATGTAGACATATATGTAGTTGTGAACTAAGCCTTGCTTAGCGATAAGACGTATATCATGTGAAACTTCAGATATTCAGCTAACATATTGTTAAAAAAAATCTTGCGCCACTTTGCTCCATTTGAAAATAATAGAAATTTTGTGTTTGTAGTCATAGGCAAAATGTGAAGCGTTTAGTGCCGTTGTTATTTGCATTTCCTTTTACTTACTGCGTTTGTATACTTGTTGTTGGTAGGTTTTCATCGTTTGTGTTATGCTCATTAACAAAGTGTTATACTCGTGACATGTGATTTTAAAATAATAAAGAATTTGCACATTAAGACACAGTCAGCAGTTGGTGATGTTGTTATTTGCATTCCGTTTAAGTTTTTGCATTTGTCTTTGTTGTTGGTAGGTTTTCATCGTTTGTGTTTTGTTCAATGTCAAACTGTTATAATAGTGATGTGTTAATAATTAAATATTATGTTAGTGATGTGTAAAAAAGTTAACACGTTAAGGTCGGTATGCAGCTCTCAAGAAAAGCGAAAACTTCATATAAAAAAAAGCTCAAGAAATGTTCAAGGAAATTTCCTTGAGTCATATTTTCTTGAGGTGTACGCACCTCACAAGAAAACTGATTCGGTTTTTTAATACTTTTTTTCATTGGAAAGTGAAATGACAACACAAATTTCGGCAAGAAACATATGTGTACCTATTTATTTCTCAAAGGAAAAGTGACAGCTAACTACTTGACTACTACTTTTTCACGCTCAAGAAATATATGCTCGTTTTTTCTTGAGCGTTTTCTTGAGAGCTGCATACCTACCTTTAGAAAGGAATAATAAATAATAAATATTTTGATTTAAACACAATTCACTTTTCCTTAGAAACGTGTTTATTGATTTCCCGACAAGAGATGTATGACATTATGAAAAACTCAAATTGTCAAAACTTTAAAGAAAAATTTGATTTTCTTGCAGCAGAAATAAGAAGACGGGCCACTCCTCCAGAGAACGAAAAAGCCAATTTTACGAAAATCATAAGCAATTTTAGCACTCAGTTTAACTCATTAAGCCCTGAGCGTTGCGTTTGCGCAACGGTTGGGAATTTCGCTATATTAAGTAATTCATAAAGACATAAGACTTGAAAATGGATAGAATTGGATTAGAATTGATCGTTTTAGATTCTGCCATACTCAAATTTCAAAATTATTTAAATATTCATACGTTTTTTTCGATCCAAAGTCAAAGGTTTTTTTGGAGAATTTTTGAAATTCAATCAAAAATACTTATTCTTCAAACCTATCAAAACAACTTAGTGGGCTGCATTTTGCAATGCTAAACTATTTAAAAATAAGTTTTGAAAATTTTTTTTTTTTATTTTTTAAACAAAAAATATGCTTTCAGTTTTGTGTTGCGCGAATGCAACGTTGGGCCTAAACACTGCCAATTTTCATACAACGCAACGCGTGAAAATGTCAAAATCCAAGCAGCTGATATTTTATTGGCACATTTTATTTTCCGCAAATGTTTGATTTTGTTTATTTGTGTAATGTTTGCGAAAAACATGACAAAAAAAAACATGGTATGAATTTTTTGCTTGATTTTTTTTCCTGATTAGGTCAATTAATTTTTAGATTGTGTAAAATTTTATGGAAATCGCACAAGCCTTTCTGGGGTCAGGTTTTAATGGGTTAAGAGCAAATGGCAGAGGTCTTGCAGGTCTTGCAGAAACGAAAATAGATTCCTAAAATGGAACAAAAATTGGCTTGATGAATCGATTTCGATTCCTTCTTCAATGCATATGAAACGCGGTTGGGAAGAGATTCCATTTGAAGAATCAAGCGAAGGAAGTAAACGCAAAAAAATAAAAGATTTGATAAATCATGCGTCTCTTCCTATGCTGAAAAAATGGCAAGCTAGGACAGAAGATGACAAAAATATTGTTTCTGATTCGAAAGCGCGAATACACAAAGAGTTCAAAGATAAAATGGGACTGATAGTTGATCAACCGAAACCCGGATTTGGGAATTCGAATGATGGTAACACGGCGAGACGCTTTTTTCAGAACGCCGAAATATCTTCCGCAATAACCCACATCGATGTGGATTTAATAAAACAAATGCATACTATAATGGTAGTGGTTTCTTCAGGGTACGACATTAATATTGACAGATTTCGGGAGTTTACATAAAATACTGCTAGAACATTCGTTTCGTGTCAGTCGTTTCGTTTCATGTCATCTACAGTGCATAAGTTTTTGATTAACGGCCCGGAAATTGTAATCAATGCATTATTACCAATTGAACTTTTATCCGAAAAAGCTCAAGAAGCGCGAAACAAAGACTTCAAATTTTACAGAGAACATAACTCACGAAAATGTAGCCGTGGAAAAACGAATCAGGATTAATAAATTTCTTATCACATCAGATCCAAAAATATCAAGCTTGCGAAAGCCATCAAAAAAAAGTTTTACCATCTTCCTGAGTCAGCCCTAAAATTATTAGTATGCCCAGAGGTTAATGTAAGCGAATGTAAAGAAGTTAGTGATGAAGAAATGACAGAAGGTGATGATGAAAGTGATGATTCGGAATAATTTACCTTATTCATACAAACCTCTGCCTATAACGATGCTGTTTTGTTTAAATAAAAGTTTTTCATAAATACGCTATTTTCTTTTCGTAAATACTTAGACTTCAATATCCACGCCACGCCCATCATGGTAAGTTAAGATACTTACATATATTAGCCAACCTACTTAATTAATCATTTTACGCCATATAAGGCACAATTTTCAAGTTTTAAGAATTTTTATGATGAAAAATGTCAAAATCGGTGCTTAGTGTGTATGGACGGTACCACGCCCACTTGAGGTAAATGGCCGGTTTTCATTTTCAAATGTCCTGCTATCAATAGAAATTAGTGTGGCAAATTTTAATACTTTTGCTTCATTTTAACTATGATTTAAAAAAAAAAACATGAAAAAATGTTACAACCTTAAATTTCAAAATAGCGTAAAAATTGTTTTTCCCACCAAAAGTATTCGGGAAAAAAGTTTTTATTACTTCTATTAGTATAGCAAATCTAAATGTAGGTACAAACTTTTTGTGAAAAGCTTCTCCGAATTAACCCATTTTCGGCCGCTACCAGAAATAGCCAATATTTTTGTAATTCCTTTTAAGGACTTACATTTAGGACCTTAATTAAGAATATTTTTGGATTTTTTTTGTGTCTTTTTTTACAAATTTTTTTTATAAATAAATAAAAATTCAATTTCAAATAAAAACAAATATATATGTACATAGTTTTAGTCAAATAATAATCAAGCATGAAAACAAACAATTGTTGGCTTATATATGTACATACATGACGACTTCTGGCCCATCGTCGATTTTTCGACCACTGAAAAGTACGCGGTGCTGAGAGGTAAAAATATTTTCATAATCTTATGGATATCAATTGATTGTGGTAATTTGATCTTTAGGCTTCGTAAATAATCAATAATAAATCAATAATTTGAAAAGGTTATATATTTTTCAGAATATTCAAAATATGACTAAAAAAATGCTTTTTTCGTGCCTTCGCCAACATCTCCAAATTTATCGTTTTTAAAAAAAATTATTATTTCGAGGTGTTACCAAAAGACCAAAGCTATTTTCTGCATCAAAAGTTCAAAGATATAATGTCTAAGTGCAGAGCTACTATCCTTCAAAGTGGCTGGTCGAAAAATCGACCAGCGGCCGAAAATGGGTTAATCGCACGTTTTCGGGTTTTGGCCCCACTGTGCGCCGCCGGTTCTCTCTGGTCCCTACGCCGCCGCCGAAGCAAAAGCAATCGGCGTAAACCTGAAGCACCGACTTTACGCGCGATTGCCTACGCCAACAATGTAGACTTATTTTCAAATCCAACATCGTTAAGTTCTACTCAGAAAGTTTGCTACTTTCTTTACGATAAAATTTCTGCTACGATTTTGAATATGATTTTTAATTTTTTTTTTAAGTGATAAATAGCTACATATATACATAAAATTATGTACTGTCACAGAGTAGTCGACTTGTAGCCAGTTAAATAATTACTTAACTGGCTACAATAATAAAGCAATCAATAATCACACAATTCAGAATTCAATAATCGTTGCCACCAATACCCAACAACAAACCGTAAATTTTCTGGGCCAGTTTCCTATGCTGCCTTTGACTGATGCTGCGATAATGCTTTGAGATTTGAAATTGGGACAAGTATTCAAGTTTATGTTTTTATATACATTTAAAGGTATTTAAGCGGAGATTAAACTTGAACGTAGAGACACTAAACCAATGTGTAGTGGGTTTATTCCAACCCATCGAAAGCCAACGTAGCAACCAAATATTATTAAATGCAGTTTTATTATTTTATGTTTTTAAGGGGCAATGGTTTTTTTTTTTTTAATATTTTCAGATATGGAATGATTATTGAACTTGGTTTAATAGTTCAAAGCAAAGGCGGTGGGGTGTCAGAACCCCCATGGCTTATAATTATTTAAAATTTTTAGCAAAAAGGTCTTTTCACTTTCCTCGCAAGTAATAACCGTCCGCTATAATATTACTTTTTCAGCAATAAAGTTTCTTATTAATTTCATACTTTTCTTCTTCTTTCTTTCTTTTTATATTTTTTGTCAGCATAAAATAATTAAAGTGATGATATTGTTGATGATATAACTTGTTGAGTTATGTATTATCAGTAATATATTTACCAAATTTTTTGAAGTAATATAACTTGTTTCTTATATATGTCTTTGATTTTCAAGTAATAAGTAATAATATTACTTTCAGAAGCCTTTAATATGTAATATAACGAAGTTCAATTTCTAAGTAATTTGTTCCAACACTGATCGATTGTATTCAGATTGAAACAGCTCTTCAAATTTGTGGCCACGAGCGCTGAAATACAGAATCCCACTATGAGTGATTCAAATTTAACACTAAAAAGACCGCAAGTTTTCCATACTTACGGATGGTTGCGGGTAGCTAGGACTTAGTCTCGTAATCGGGCTGTCGTGCCAGTCAAATAATAATAATATATTAAACAAATTGTCATATTTTGATTTTGCTATTTATTCATTTTAAATTTTGCTGGATCTTTGAAGTTATGCGAATTAAGTTTTTATCCGGATTGCAAAGCACCACCAGCCACGACAGCTAATGCGTTCAGAACAGACAGCCAAAGCTTGGCATCATTACTGCTTATACCGGGAGCTTGCAGCTTGCTTGCGATTTTCTGCAATGCCTGAAAATTCACAAATTTTAAATATGAAATTTCGATCATTTAAGTAAAGTGTCTTAGCTAGGAGATCGAGTGAATTCTTCCTTAAAATGTCACAACCTGTTCTCCCTTTTGCAAATGCTCTCCATTTATTCGATTTTTATTCGACTCATTTTTGTTGGTTATTTTTTCATTTTAACATTCAATTGTAATGTGCCCTATCTTCTATTTATTCACTCCTTTAATAAATCTCAATTCGTTTGACTTACCGAAGGCAGACTGTCCACACCACTGGCGACCGCGTCCTCCACGTTGCTCACCACCGGACCAAGGATTGCGCTCTGAACCGCGCAGGCCAGAAGTGCCAAAGTGACAAGTACAATAAACAGTTTCATTTTTTAAATTTTTGTTTTCTGCTGCGGACGCTGCTGCTTAACTGATTTACGCTAAAAATACTCGAGCTTTTTATAGGAAACACGCGAAGGCCCCAGACTTGTAGTTCTTTCTTCAAAAGCCGGTACCGTTTTTCAGTTGTACAAATAACCAATTATTTTTTGTTGAACGGTAAATGTTGTCACACATTTGTTATTTGTTGATCAAATAAAAATAACTGCCGCACATAAAAAACATAGTGCAGATTCAGGTTTTGTACCTTTCCATGATTAGATAACTAAATGAGTGCTGAAGCTTCAACCGTATCTCGAGTACGGTATTATGGGTAATGGGTTCATAAAATATTCATTTCTATGGATCAATATCCCAATATATCCAAAATTGTCAATCACTATGCGTGGTATGCACCTTCCCAGTTAGCAAAAAGATCTTTTCACCTTTAAACATTGAAAATAATACTAAACAATTTTTTTGGGAAAATCGCCTCAGCACAGCTATTTGCATGATCTAACAGCATGTCTAATGAGTGTTTTAGATTGTCGGCTGGAATGTCCTTCAGGATGTCGGTGCAAGTCTTTTGGATGGCTTCTACGTCCTCAAAATGCCTTTGTTCAATTGGTAAATGCATTTTTTGTATAAGGTGAAACTTGTACCATGCCGCGTCAGGTGAAAACGGGGAGTGGTTGATGGTTGAAATTTGACTTTTACTCCAAAAATCAGTGACAATTGTCAATCGATGAGATGGCGTCTCTCGATTGCCAAATGTTCAGTTAAAATAAGATGAGATGCTTAAAACCAATTTCAAGGAATCTTTGTCTTCTTGGAACGTTAGTCATCATTTATGTCCTGTCAATCGTTTTTAAATCACGTCTGCCCCGGGATAAACGATCATCACCATAAACTGAGTTCATTAACTTTAATGTTTCGGTTAAAGTTTTACCAACCTTAAAGCAAAACTTAATATTTGCTCTTTGTAAATAAGCATCGAATTTTTGTACCAGTGACAAAAACATACTTTTATTTCGGACGCCATAACATCGCCAAATTGCATGAAATTTCCAATGCACTAAGTCACACATGGGTGGTACCACCACGAAATTCCCTCTTCGAAAAGATCAGTTTACTTTAAAAAGCATGTAATACTAAATTGGCAAACAATTTTTTTCTAGAATCCCCCATGACCAAATTCTGGCTACGCGCCTGACTCAAAGAAAATCTTCTTATGCGTCAAATCTGCACACCTGTTCGTGTTGGCAGCACCTTTCGTCATCAAATTAACCATCAACCAACAACTTGTTATACTCTAAAAGCTCAATTTGCTCTAACGTTTGCCAGAACTGAGTGGAACAAAGAGTCGAAAGCAGTTTGAAGCAGAAACAGCCAGATCGGGTGGATCTTGGCATTTAGTGTGACAGACAGCAGTAGGCTGGCGCCTGGAATTTGTTAATGGGTTGTTATGGTCACATGTGAAGATATGTACGAATGCATGTGGCTTGACCGTTTATGCTTTTGATGGCTTTAGCGTAGTTTGCAGCATCCTTAATTAAGTTGCCAAAAGTGTGCCAAAAGACCCCCAGAATTGTTTATTGTGCTAGAATGCATTTAAATTTATTTATATTTTAACTACAATTTAATTCAAAAGAATTTTGCTTCAGTTGATTCCAAGAAGTATGAAGCAAAAGAGTTTCAAAAAGTATGAAAAAAAAGAAATTTTCATACAATTGTAAACACTTTTTAGCATCAAATGTTTCACTTTGCCATTTTTACACTTAAATATTTAATTTATTTACTGCTTTAAAGCGACTATACTTCAGATCATTTCTGTATTCAGTATTCATTGACTTTCTTTTTTTTCTATTTTTATACTGCCCCACAGTGCTTCGAGAGTGGACAAAAATAAGAAAAAAAATTATCGCGGATTTTGACAAAAGTAGTATCATGTTAAAGATAATTGTTTAGTTAAGCTTTATCCGAAATACTTTCTCGAAAAATTGTCCAGATTAGGAGATATAGCTTTTCACATTCGGATATATTTTTACAAAAATTTATGAAGGGGAAAAATGAAATTTAGGTGCTTGTATAAAAAAATTTTAGAAAATGTGTTGTTGTAGATAGGCTATTTATTTCTTTTAAAATTAAAACATTGATAGGAGCGAGACCGCTGATCGGTTTTTTTTTAATTAGCATAAACAATTTTTTTGTACAAATTTTCAAAAATTAATGTTTTTTAAGCAATGAAAATTCAAAATAACCAAATTTAGAAAGGCAATTTAAATCGAATGGCGTGAACTGTCGTAAATCCTTTTTATGATCTTTTTTAGATGGGCTTTCTTCTCTTAAGTCCGTAAAAAAAATTCTGCGTCTTTTTACGCCTTTGGAAAATATTCAATTTTTTCGAAACTCCTAATGTTGATTTTTTACAGAAATCGCTTGAGTTAAAATTGCGACCAAAATGTGTAACCAAGTCAATGCCACGAACTATGAATGTTTTTAATAAAAATAGGTTTGGCACGCCTATTTAACCCATTATGAGCCATATTATCAAATTTTTTCATTATTATGGAATTTGTTTGCAAAAATGTGATTTAACGCTAATATATTCTAAAAAGAGGAGGAATGCCTAATTTTGAAGAAGGTCTAATTTTGAAGAATAATTTTTACAATAGTCTCGCCGTTATAAATTGAGCTGCATTGCATATTCACCTGTCTCATCTCCATGTTAAGCTCTACGGATATCAAATAAACAAAAACTATATCCTTTAAGCAACTTTACCGCCCTCTTTCCGCCCCTTAAATGTCGAATTTAGAAAAACGCTAAAATACGTATTTTGTTATTGCTTTTTTAGTATACATATACACAATTTTTAAACAATCCGACCAAAAAACAATGTCCGTCCATATAAGCTTCATCACCCCCTTTCCGCCCTTTCAAGGTCGACGTTTTACAAATCGCTTCTTTTTAACGGTTGACTTTCTAAAATTCAACTTTTGACCGAATTTCATCATTATAGCTCCAGCGGTTTGGGCTCGGTGATGATAAAATCATATATAACCATATATATTCGCTGATGTAGTGTCGGCTGTTGCTGCTAAGTGTTGAAATTGTTGTTGCTATTGTTATTGTTAGTGACCTGCAAACGTCATGTCACTTTGGCTTTTATGCTCGTATTCTTTGAGAGTAAAAGTAGCACAACAATTGCTGCTGCCGCTGCAACTTCAACTGGGCCAGCAACAACAACACAACAACTAAACAATAGCAACAACGATAACAACAACGATTGCAATAAAAGCAACCAAACGAGCAGTTGAGAATTTGCACTTAAACCACAGATAGGTGCTACAACATCAGTCAGCATTGTTTTAACCCTTTACACGGCAACAGCAAAAATTTTAATCAAATTATGTTTACATACATACAAATACAACACGTATTTTTTATATTTTTATATACTTTAATTTAATGATTTTCTTGTAAAAAACATTTTGTTGCATATGTGCAACAAAGCATTAAAACGGATTTTTTTTTCATAACTATAGTTCATTTCGAATGAAAAGTTTTAAAACATTTGTTGCGTTTGTAGCAGAAACCTACTCCGCATTTTTCACAAAGTGTTTGCGTGAAGCCATTGCATTTTGAAACCTTACATTTTATTCTTTTATCGCTCCATATGGGTCAATGATTAGTTTCGTCATGGCGCACAGCTTGCGGTGGAATGTACTGCGTTGGGCCACGTTTCATTTTCACATCTATTTCACATTGCATTGCGTTACTCCTTTTATGAGATCTCGACTCAGCTGTTTCCATTTTGCACAAAACCTCAGCAATTTCAAGTCGAAAATCGGCAGCGGTCAACAATTTCTCA
Source organism: Melieria crassipennis (assembly GCA_963668005.1). Taxonomy (NCBI): domain Eukaryota; kingdom Metazoa; phylum Arthropoda; class Insecta; order Diptera; family Ulidiidae; genus Melieria; species Melieria crassipennis. Next base: position 119,216,039 of record OY764961.1, read on the forward strand.
GTAGAAGCATGAACTTTATGGACTCCTTTATATAATAGCCAGGCGTTACTTATTGTTAAGTCTAGGAAATGATAAAACAGCCGTACCTGCCACCGCTTACTTCGTACTGATATTTTAGTTCTTCCCATTATGCTGTCAATTAAATCAACCCCTCCCATGTGAACATTGTATTGGCCAACAACATATGGCCGATCCACTTGAATGTACTGTTTACGGATCCTGTCATATCGGCGTACATTGTCCTTAGGAAGTTCACCAGCAAAAGTTGATGCCAAGCAAACCAACTCATTGTCCAACCACGCAGTTGTAGATATATCGACACCTTCGATGGATGTAAGATATTCCACAGATGTACCTGAAGAAAATTAAAGTGCATGTTAGAACATTTGTACATGGTAAAATATGGCATTTTTGGCAATGCGTACCACGAACTTCTTTCTTCATTTCTTTTGCATCCGGTAACTTGCAGTTTATTATCCGGTTCCTTCTGATTGTACCTGCGCTCAAAATTCCTTGTTGTGCTAAATACTTCAGCAATGGGAGCGATGTGAAGTAATTGTCAAAATATAACCGATTGTTTTTGTTTCTTGGAATTATCTTTGAAAGCCGAACACCAACATTAGAAGCAGCCCCGAGGTCCGGTACCCCTGGAGGAATAATGTTTTCCTTTCCAGTTTCTGGTTCAATCAAATATGCAAATCCTGACATTCCACTTAAAATATAAATTTTATAACCCCATTTGTGCGGTTTGTTCGGGTTGTAGCGTTTTAAAGTATTTCTTGCTTTGGTCGAACATATTTCTTCATCAACACATAACACATTGCTCCAGTGGTATTCTTGCGAAAGACTCATTTAAGGATTTCAATATTGGCCTGATTTTAAATAGGTTGTCGTAATCCATATGATTAGATGGAACGCATTTAGTATTGTCATTAAAATGTAGAACTTGTCGAATTTTCTCGAATTTTTTCAATGGCATAGAATTTCGAATACAAGTTATGCCAGTTACTGCCGACCAGTACTTAGTTATATTCGGTACTTTAATTACTGACATATAGTACAAACTGCCCACGAATTTCTTGATGTCAGAAGTAGTCAACACATTAGTGGAGTTAGGACTTGTTGAACCATGTAAGTATTTGTTTCTTCTTTAATTAGATCAAATATTTCCACTGGTAATATATAACTGAAGAACTTGAATGGAGTTGAAAGTTGTAGCAGCTCATTCGGCAACATAGCTTCATCTAGAAATACTAGCTGTTCTTTACTAAGAGCAAGATTTCTTTTTCTCCAAGTGACTTTCATTTTTTCTTTAGCCTTCGATTTATTACCGATTACGGGCGGTATTCCCAAGTTGACTTCCTTTACGCTTTCTGACGAACTTTCAGACACTTCAAAATTGGAGTCAAATGATGGATCATAGTCGTAATCACTGTTTGAAAAGTCCAAATCGTCTTCACGTTCCTTTAAAAAATTTGCGATTTCATCTCCTGACAAAGAGTTTGGAGCCATTTTTGCGAAATGTGTTGCCGCCGAGGCACTTCTCCAGCCAGACGAATAATAAATTTTTTGCTTTGAAGAATCTTTGTTGAACTTCTGCAACCAAGAGCAATCGCAAAATATTAACAATTCAGTTACAATTTTCTTTAACTAAATAAATGGAGAATAAAGATAATGTAGTTACCTAGTGTAATATTGTAATTATAAAGTATATTAAGTTCTTTATTAAAAATTTTTAATCACTTTTGTTTCACTGAAATAAATTCGTGCCACTTTTCGCAAAAACCACAAAAAAAGTGCTGCCAAGTAAATTTTAGCTATTTTTCCCCACTATTAAAGCCAGTATTTCAAAAAAGGAACGTATCACAATTGTAACACCGCCAAAAAGTGCCGTTTTGATAAATACTTCTAAAATAACGGGCAATTTTTCGGTTGGTTGCAGATACGCAACCGTACCGTGTAAAGTGTTAACGACATTGCTCTCCCCCCCTCACCAACAACAACAACCGCCTGGATGCATTCACACTGATCCACTGTACAGCTGAAGCACGCGTTGAATTGCCATTTTTTTTATTTTTGCCGATATTTTGCGCTTTTTGTCGGCAGTTGGCGTACATACTTGTGGTAGTTGTTGTTGTTGCCTTGGCTAACCTAGACCTATGCCAAGCCGGTTTTGCATTCCTGGCGCGCATTCAGCGCGACGCCATGAAAGCACGAATGAGCGGCACTGAGCGCGAAGAAGTTTCCGATAATGGGCGAACTAACACAAGCACAGTGCACCTGCCTATGCGTGTGTGTGTGTGTGTGTGTGTGTGTGCAAGCGGATTTGTGTTCCTTGCAGTTGCATCGCTGACGTGTTGTTGCTGTTATTGTTGCCTAAGTGCGCGCATCAGCCTCGCTACCTTTAACGGCTTTTAGTCCTTTGCGCTTTTTACTTTCGCGTTCGCTTCCTGCAATCACTAATTTTTGGTTTTCTCTCTCGGTGGCTGCTTGACGCGGCTTTGTTGCAGCCATTGCATCCATCTCGGAAATGAAGTAATGCAACCAGACGCACACACACTCCACACACACACACACACACACACGTGGCAATAGGTGTTTGTCTGCTGTTTATTTGTTGTTGTTGCTGCATTTATTGTCCCAGTTGAGATTGTGTTGTTTTTGTTTGATGCGGTCAATGAAGCGCCGACTTTACGCGCGATTGTTTACGCCGACAATGTTGACTTATTTTCAAATCCAACATTGTTAAGTTCTACTCAGAAAATTTGCTACTTTCTTTACGATAAAATTTCTGCTACGATTTTGAATATGATTTTTAATTTTTTTTTTTAAGTGATAACTAACTACATACATAAAATGATGTACTGTCACAGAGTAGTCGACTTGTAGCCAGTTCGCTGGATCAATAATCACACAATCCAGAATTCGATAATCGTTGCCACCATTCCGAAACAACAAACCATACATTACCTGGGCCAGTTGCCTACTGTGAAAAGCCAACACCCATCATATTCATTCCATCATTCAACAATCCTGGTCAGAATTCGCTTTTTCTCGATTTAAAAACTTTATTAAATAAGCCACCCCCATGCGCCATAACCTTCAAATATTCTACACGTGGCCTTCAAATAAATGCCGCAAAAATCATAATGATACAAAAAATCTAATGCGAACACTTCGTGTATAGCTGAAGTTTTCGGTCCATACGCACAAAGTAAACTCACATTGCCGCCTCCTGCCCACCGCAATTTGACGCCTTTCCGCTTTGCTCCAGCCAACTCGCCGCCCCTCGCCATTACCCAATTACAGCAAACTTGCTTCGTTCTCGCGTATCCAACGCTTTCAAGTAAACTCTAATTTCACACGATGATAATAAAGACCCCAATGACGAGTATGCTGATGATGACGATGAGTGCGGCAGCTGTTGAGACGTTTCGAAATAATTAAAGCCGGAGCACATTCGTCACTCGAGGCGTAGATGCGGTAATAATGTCCCCAGAGAGCGGAAAAACCCGAACAGGCAGCAGAGTGCACCGTGCGGCGTTGGCTATTGGAACAAACCACTGTTGGAGAAGCTGCTGTTGTGCTTCGGCTCTTGTGTTAACATTTTTAGTACCAGCGCGAGGCGTAACACTAACAGCACTAACACTCGACGAAGGCAACATGTTGCGGATACACAATTTGAGTATTGCGTATACAATCCATGCAACATGCTGCTTCTGACTGATGCTGCGATAATGGTTTGTGATTTGAAATTGGGACAAGTATTAAAGTCCATGTTTTTATATACATTTAAAGATATTTAAGCGGAGATTAAACTTGAACATAGAGACACTAAACCAATGTGTAGTGGGTTTATTTCAACCCATCGAAATCCAACGTAGCAACCAAATATTATTAAATGCACTTTTATTATTTTATGTTTTTAGGGGGCAATGGTTGGCTTTTTTTTTAATATTTTCAGATATGGAATGATTATTGAACTTGGTTTATTAGTTCAAAGTAGGGCCGTAGCCAAGAGGGCAGAGGTGTTAGAACCCCCTCCATGGCCTATAATTATTTAAAATTTTTAGCAAAAAGGTATTTTCACTTTCCTCGCAAGTTAACAGCTATAATATTACTTTTTCAGTAATAAAGTTTTTTATTAATTTAATACTTTTCTTCTTTTTTCTTTCTTTTTATATTTTTTGTCAGCATAAAAGAATTAAAGTGATGATATTGTTGATGATATAAATTGTTGAGTTATATATGATCAGTATTATTTTTACCAAATTTTTTGAAGTAATATAGCTTGTTTCTTATATATGTCTTTGATTTTCAAGTAATAAGTAATAATATTACTTTCAGAAGCCATTTATATGTAATATAACTAAGTAAAATTTTTAAGTAATTTCTTCCAACACTGGTCGATTGTATTCAGATTGAAACAGCTCTTCAAATATGTGGCCACGGCCGCTGAAATACAGAATCCCACTATGAGTCACTCAAACTTAACACTAAAAACACCGCAAGTTTTCCATACCTACAAAGACTACAACTCGTATTCGCCAATATCTCGAAAAGTACACATCGGATTTGGCAAATTTTTCACAAAATAAATTTTTTTAAAATATAAAAATTTCCACAGTAAAAAAATAAATGTCACCAAAGCAAAAGTTGACAGAAATACTAAAGAAAATACAGATATTTAAAAATGAAAAACCCTTAAAATGATCGCAATTGTCATTTTAGTGTAAAAAGCCGTCAGTAATGCTTGAACAAATTGTCATATTTTGATTTTGCTATTTATTCATTTTAAATTTTGCTGGGTATTTGAAGTTATGCGAATTTAGTTCTTATCCATAACGCAAAGCATTACCGGCCACTACAGCAACTACTTTCAGAGCTGCAATAGCAAGCTGGGCATCCTTACTCTTTAGGTCGGGAAGGTGCAGCTGGCTCTTGATTTTCTCCAATAGCTGAAAATTCACAAATTTTAAATATGAAATTTCGATAGTTTAAGTAAAGTTTCTTAGCAATTCTATAGGAGATCGAGTGCCTTTTTCCTTAAAATGTCACAACCTGTTCTCACTTTCGCAAATGCTCTCCATTTATTCGATATTTATTCGACTCCTTTTTGTTGGTTATCTTTTCATTTTAACCTTCAATTCTAATGTGTCCTATCTTCTATTTATTCACTCCTTTAATAAATCTCAATTCGTTTGACTTACCGCGTGCGCTTCGTCCTTAGCATTGTTGGCCACGTTCTCCACGTTGCTCGCCACCTTACCCGCCACTTCTTTCACTTTCGACAAAGCTGGCAGCAGTGACTCCTCGACTCCACTCAGGGCTTTGCCCTGCACCGCGCAGGCCAGAAGTACACAACTGACAAGTACAATAAACAGTTTCATTTTTAAAATTGTTGTTTTCTTCTGCTGTCGCTGCTGGGGTCGAGAGGTAATCACTCTTTGCCGTGCTTTGCTTAAGTGATTTACGCTAAAAATACTCGAGCTTTTTATAGGAAACACGCGGAAGCCTGCGACCTGTAGTTCTTTCTCCAAAAACCGGTACCGTTTTTCAGTTGTAGAAATAACCAATTCTTTTTTGTTGAATGAATGTTGTTGAATGTTGTCACACATTTGTTATTTATTGATCAAATAAAAATAATTACCGCACATAAAAAACATAGTGCCGATTGAGATACAACTTTCTCTGACGTAAATTCACTGTTTGTCTATGCAAATAATAATCAGATACGCATGAAATTAGAAAAACCAGAGCGCACAATCAGCTACCTTTTTGTGTACCTTTCCATGATTAGCTAATTAAATGACTGCTGAAGCTTCAGCAGTATCTCGAGTACGGTATTATGGGTAATGGTTCATAACTTATCCATTTCTATGGATCAATGTCCAAATATATCGAAAATTTTCAATCACTATGCATGGTATGTACTAAAGAGCTGCACAAAACGTTCTATTGGGCACACTTCACTACTGCACAGTACTGTCAAGTACTGTACTTCAGTGTCGCGGTGACAGCAAATTCAGATGCTCAATAGTTCTATTCTGTAACAAAGCAAGCACTGCATCATTCGAAAACCTTTTCGCTACAGCAGCGACAGTGCTTGTGTTCTGTTGTGAAGCAAAACATCAAAACAGAAAGCTATAATGAGGTTAAGTAACGGTAAATCACAGCAAGCACACCGAGTGAATTATGAACTTCTACTTCACACCGAGTGAAGCAGAACTTCTACTTCACACCGAGTGAAACAGACTTAAATAAATATCGAATAAACATGTTTTAACCCATTAGCGCTCAAAACGTCTAAAATTTTTGTACAACTTTGCGATTGTACCAAGCGATGAAATCGGCGTAACGGATAGTGAAAATAGTCATTCTATATGTTTTCGGGTCCGCTCTACATGATTATGCCATTCGATTTTCATTTTGGTCACAAGGAAATCCAATATGGCGGTGTTTTCGGAAAAAAATGCAAAAATTTCGACCAGTTTTTTTTTTCAAATCAATATTTCGTACCGAAACAGATTTTTGGTTGGGGAAAAATATGCACAAAAGTGCACAAACATGTTGAACTTTCAGAAAATACCCAAGTTGCCCCATGGGAATACACTTAACAACCTCAAAATGGCGGAAAAATGAAAATGGCGGAAAATTTTTTCACAATCATTTATGAATTTTTTGTTTGAAAACGTCGCACTATAACGAAAAATGTTCAAGAACAAATAGTGTTTAGAATTTGACAGAGAATACGTCTGAATTTTTTGAAAAAGTTTTGATCAACTTTTGGAATTTTGCAAATTGTCAATTCTTAACAAATTGCAAAAATTTCTCAAAAATTTCTGAAAAAATTCATAGATGTTCTTAGACTGATCCTAAGCATTTCTGGCTAACAATTATTCTGTTAAATGCATTATTTTTACATAAAAAAATGTTTTAATTTTTTTATGTAAAACATTTAAATTAAAATTTTTTTATGTAAAATGCATTTAGTAATAATGCATTTAACAGAATAATTGTTAGCCAGAAATGCTTAGAATCAGTCTAAGAACATCTATGAATTTTTTCAGAATTTTTTGAGAAATTTTTGCAATTTGTTAAGAATTGACAATTTGCAAAATTCCAAAAGTTGATCAAAACTTTTTCAAAAAATTAAGACGTATTCTCTGTCAAATTCTAAACACTATTTGTTCTTGAACATTTTTCGTTATAGTGCGACGTTTTCAAACAAAAAATTCATAAATGATTGTGAAAAAATTTTGCGCCATTTTCATTTTTCCGCCATTTTGAGATTGTTAAGAGTATTCCCATGGGGCAACTTGGGTATTTTCTGAAAGTTCAACATGTTTGTGCACTTTTGTGCATATTTATACCCCAACCAAAAATCTGTTTCGGTACGAAATATTGATTTGAAAAAAAAACTGGTCGAAATTTTTGCATTTTTTTCCGAAAACACCGCCATATTGGATTTCCTTGTGACCAAAATGAAAATCGAATGGCATAATCATGTAGAGCGGACCCGAAAACATATAGAATGACTATTTTCAATATCCGTAACGCCGATTTCATCGCTTGGTACAATCGCAAAGTTGTACAAAAATTTTAGACGTTTTGAGCGCTAATGGGTTAACCCATAAGTTTAATTGCACCAGGAACGCAGCCAACAGGTAGATGGGTGCCAAAAGGCCCCAGAATTGTTTATTGTGCTGGAATGCATTAAATGTTATTTATATTTTAATTACAATTTAATTAAAAAGAATTTTGCTTCAGTTGATTCCAAGAAGTATGAAGCAAAAGAGTTTCAAAAAGTATGAAAAAATAAATAAAAATTGTTCTTACAATTGTAACAACTTTTTAGCATCACTTGGCTTTTCACACTTAAATATTGTATTTATTTACTATATCTATGGCTTTAAGACTATACCTTACTATACTTCAGATCATTTCTGTATTCAGTCTGCATTTGTTTTCTGTTTTTTTTCTTTTTTTATGTCGCCCGTCCAAAGCTCTGACGAGTCTAACCTGTCTGTAATGCGTCCATGTATGAAGTCTGACCTTAATATCAAATTTCTGGGCTTATATATGTACTTGCGTGTGCTCGAAGACCAGCGCCTTACTCATTTCTAAGCACATGTACGTGTCCATGTATGTATTATGTGTGTGTGTGTGACTTCTTTGGCGTAAGTCGTACATTTGGTCATTAACCATTCGTGCTTATGATAATTTTGCCTCTCGGCAGCAACTGATTGAGCACTGGCCGGACGTCTGAGTGCGACGTTATTGCCGGCGTAGTGTGCGTTTTCGTGAGCAAATGAATGTTCAACGTGCCGTAGCGCCTCCCACTTTTATGCCGACAATATTTATTGCAATTTGCCTGTTTATATATGATGAGCGCCTAAAGGATGTAATAATTCAATTATGCACGTTTCATAGGGGTTGAAGAAAGACACACACACACACACACACACATAAATAGAGACACTCACTAATAATGTGACAACGCCAGACAGTACACGGGATGGCGGCTGAAATGTGTGGCGCTGACACTACATTAAGCAGTTATTTTGTGCACAGTTTGGCAGCACGCCGGAAGTCAATGGTATGTCAATGGTTTGGTGCTTCTGATGCTGTGTGCGTGTGCGTGTGTGTGTATGTGTGTGCTGGGGCTTATATGACTGTGGGGGTCTTTCTTTGTTGTCTCTGCTGTGAGTCTTTGCGGCAACCATAACTGTAGTGCGTTTCTGGCTAAATACTTCCACACAGGCCTTTTTGTTCAACTTGAACTGTATGACGGAATTGGGTATACTTTCGATTAATATAAAAGCATTTAGAATGGCTATAACGTGTAAAGTGTAAAGTAATTGGCACGTTGCACGCATTGAACCAATTTATTTCCATAGCACTTAAAATGGCTGCTGTATAATTTCGCAATTATATCTACAAATACACTGGGACGCTTTTTGGTGTTTACTTTTCTTGCAACATTTAACTTGAAAGTATTCTTTTCAACTTTCTCGAATTGCATACAAACATTTACTGCTTGTTGGCAACATTTGGAATGTTGCGTGTAGACATCGACCGATATGAGCGCTGGAAAATTGCACGAATACACACGAAGTGTAAAATTTGGAGAGAGCAAGCAAGCTCAAGAACTCAGCCACAAATCGACACACAGCTGTTGGGAGGCGTTTGCGTCGAGCCCCATTGAGCTGATTAAAGTATCGCTCAGTACCGATATCTGACTCACATCAGATGGAACAAAGTCGATGCGGTGTGACGCGGCCACTTTTTGCAATTTTTACTCGGTTTTGCACGCGTGTTAACTGAGAAGCATGCCATAATTTTTGCAAATACTAAACAGATGGAAAGTTGCCGAGGCAAAGCTTTAATGCTTTAAGGACTTTAGACTTTAAAAACACTGCCACAAAGGGCAAACCGCATACAGATTGTTGCAGGCTGCAGAAAAAACAGTGTTGAAATGTATTTGGGACAGAGTCAATGGGTTCAAGGCTGTTGTGAAGCAATTTTTTCTTTAAATATGGAACAATATCAAAGCTGAAAAATGCTACGAATGCTATGTCGATAAATGTCATATAGACGTAACAGTGTGACGACTGTCGATTGTTGTTGTTGTCGTTGATGATGAGGCAGTAACCATATTGTGTGGCATCCATGAGCAGTCGTGTGGCATATGGAGTGATGGAGTGAGTGAGTATGAGTACTTTGCTCGGTATGCCCGACTTATTAATATTTTTTTATAGCTAATATGCAATTTTTTATTTTAATGATTTATTATTTATTTTTTTATTTTTATAATTTATTTTTTATTTATTTGTAACTTCTTTTATTTTATTTTTAGAGTATATACAACTCTAGAAAATAAGCGCTGGCATTGAATTCTACATGTGGTGTGTTAAAAATTAAAAATTTAATTTGAATTTCAAACTTAAAGCTAATCGTAAGCAAATTTAAAGCCCAGTTAACGTAGAACCCTTTACTACCCACAGTACGGTCGGCATATCTGGGTTCAATGTATACATTTTTCAATATACCAGATTAACAATGATATCATAGTCATCACATCTTCCGTTCTATCTTCATATTTCACATTTACATTGTGATGGCCATCGAATCCATACCCTTCACATGCTTTTCACAGAAGCAACAGGCATGGAAAGGTTTGGTACAATAAGTTAATATTTTATTTAATATTTCATATTATCCAGGATTTTGTTTGCACAATTTGTATAAGAAACCATTTGTTACTATCAAAGTGTGACCACAATTGATTCTATTAAATAATTAAACTCCTTCATAAGATAAGAGATGAGGCTTAGTTTCGGAGTTATGTTGAGGTGTTAGAGCTAAACGTTGGATAGTGTCGTCAGGGCACAGCAGCCTAAGTCAGACAGTGCGTCTGTTATGATAATACAAAAAAGTTGAGAGATGTACATATTTTCTTCAAGATCTGTGTTGAGCCTTACTGAAGAAGCCAATTCAATTTCAAACGACTTTACGACTTTTTTTGAAATCATTGAGATCATTGAACGAGAATTACTCAACAATTCAATGAACCGAATAGTGACAGAATAGGTAATGAACAGCAACTTTCCTGCTTCATAGTGAGGCAACTTTGGCAGTCTCTCAGCGTACAAAACTCTTTGTAAATACACAAAACAGTAGAGAGATGTTGTTTCTATAAGGTCTGTGCGGATTGAATATTAGAATGTACTTAAAGTATTTGAAATCATCCTGATCATGGAACTTGAGTTACTCAACAAATCTGCAGTTTGATGTAAATGATGTACAACATCTTTCCATTCCATATTGAGGAAACTTTGGCAAAGTGTTCTTATTGTTTGGGCCCAGTCTGTTAGCACAGCGTACAAAAAATCTATGTTCAAAATCGAAAGTACTACTACTAATCTATGTGATATGTTGTTGTTTCTGTAAGATCTGTATGGGTCCTTTCTGAAAGTCTTTCGATTTTAGAATGCACTCTCGGCTTATTTGAAGTCATTCAGATTATTGAATGTTTGACTACTTAACAAGTCTCAAGTTAAGTTCAGAGAAAACCAGGCAGTGACATTGGAGATATATGCATACAATCTTTCCCCTCAATATTGAGACATCTTTTGCAGAGCCTCTTTTTGGAGCCAATGTCTGTCGACATGGCATACAAAAAGAAGTTGTTTTCACTGAGAATAGTAGGGCAGATCATCAGATTATAGGCAGAAAAGTGTAGTTATAAAGTTATGAGCATCTAGTGCCAAATTTTTAAACCACATCCGCTACACTGTTGGCTTTGATTACGATGATGTTATTGCTTGTGTCCCAATATAGTTCAACCAAAGCCGCATGCAAGGAGGATTTTGGGAATTCAAAGGAATTTTGGTTACAAGAAATTTAAATAATAAAGATGGTTTCAAATGGTTTTGCGCTCAAAATTTGTCTACAGAAAACTTCCAATTTAACAAGAAATCCTATGTGCATCACTGCTTACAACTTTTGATGTGCTGAAAATCTCTTGAGGGTTTTCATGACAGGCTTTCTGTCTGTCATAAGTCGATAATTTAAATGGTATGTTTTGTTTATCAACGAGATAGCAACAAAAGATACTTGAAATGTTAATTTTTGTGTTTAAAATTGATTTTTTATATCTTATGCAAATAAATATTTATAATTTTTGAATCAGTGAACCTGTGTCTTGCTTATGAATTTTGAATAGAAAACGTTTTTATGACACATTTTTTCCATATCTCTTTCCCCTTTGAATATTGTGTAATATTGTATAAAATTTTTCCACAAACAATAGTTTTGATTTTAAATAAGTTACACAACGTATTTATTTCCTATTGTGCCTGTAGTTTTTCTTTTCCTTTTCTGCTTTCATTTATGCTCTTTACTGCCTTTTATTTTAATTTTGAATATTGATATTTAATATTGAAAATAAAAATAAAATTTAAAAGCTCACTTTAATCTTGAATACATTCAAAGCGCATTCCAACAATTTCACAAAATTCCTACATACTGAAAATTTTTATACACACAAGTATAACCAACCAGCGCACACCACATTCTGCTTTTACACCCCGTAAACATGAACTAACACACACACACATACACACACGCAGTCACACATATGCACCCAAGCATATCCGCATCTATTCACAATATAAACAACTGCACAAATACGTACGCACATATGTACCCATTGTAAATACATACGCCATGCTATGCAAATTTATACTACACAAAAAGATTTATGCAAATGAAGAGGAAAAATATTTCGAATAAAATTTATACCAAAACTGCCTTAAAACAAATAGAAAAAAAAATCAGAAAAAAAAATTGTAAAATGTTTATAGACCTTTGTATGACTATTGTTACACATAAATAAGTATATCGATATGTGTGCAGTTCACATGCTGACAGTTGTGTGTTGAATTGTTACAGTGCAGAGTTCATTGTTGGAGCCGTCACACTGACTACGAGAGAATTTGTAAATAATTCAAAAGTAACTTCAAATGCATTCACGGACTGTTTGTGCAGATGTTTTGTCGTGTACTTGTATAGAAAACGATAAATGTATACATATGTACTATGCCTATTTTTCTTCAAATCAGAAGTGGAGAAAGGATTTTTCAGCTAAACAGACAATTTTGTTATATTAAAATATTGGTACATTCACAAATTTAATTGAAAACTATTCCATCAATTAGTGAAGTTTATTGATAGAAATAATAATAAACTTTAATTAAACAGAAAATTTGATTTGTGAAGCAAAAGTTGCCAAAGTGAACCAAAGTTGCCTGAGAGCAACTTCACCTATTTGTCATCTTATAGCAAAAGCTACGATGGATTTATGGGTTTAATTTAAGTAGGCACCAACAAATTAATATTTTTAGAAGTGAATTCAAAGCAAATTACAAAAATTTTACTGTTATGCCCAAAATAATTTCCAATAATTTGCAGCGATATCAGGGAAAGTTTGTGTTCTAATTGAAGTCTACGAATTGGGCGCGTTGGATCAAAACCCTCGCTCCCTTTCTTTAATAATGGTTAAATAAAAAAGTGATAATTTTGTATTTTTCCATAAATATTAAATAATTTTTCTGTAGTTGAAAAATATTAATACAAAATTTATTTAACCCGTTTTAAGCTAAAATTGTTCAAAAGTAAACTAGCTCTAGAACTCTAATAAAGCGGCGGGCGACTTCAAATGTCGTGTGCACACTTCTTAGGGAAGTGTTTCATGATTTAAATACCAAAAAGTAATATCGAGACACAGGGTAAAATTCGGCGTCGATAGGGTTAAACTGCATTCTACATATTTATTAAACTTTTCCTTTATACATATTTTCCTCCTCTTTACAATGATTTGAATGGCAACATTAAACGTATTGAATTCATATATAAAATATGAAAGAAAATAGCAGCTCAGACATTTATTTAGTAAATGTAAAATTTTTGTTTTTGTAAAATTTTGTCAACTTGTGTCCTAAAATGACTTACGAGATATGATGTCGAAGCATGCTAAATTTTTCAACTCAACTTTTCAGAGAAGAAATGGTCAATGACTTGAAAGTGATTGGCAAAAATGTTTGCTTATTTTGTTGAATGCTGAAAAAAAATTATGGAATTTGCAATGAACGTGACTGGCGTTAGAGTTCAAGGACTTCTCAACTGCAACGTCATGAAGCGGTTTATTTTTTTTTAGTGGGTTAGGGACAGTATTGAAGGTGATGAAAGGGGGCTTAAATATTTTTGAGAATATCTGTCGAACATGGAATATTACAGAAACATTTAATGATATATCAGTTTCAAAACATTCCATATGTGCAAAGAAGCATTTGTCTGTAAAACTATATCAATCGCAAGTTGTCTACTTTACATAGGTTCGGTTCTGGTTCAGAATATTTGTAATAATAACTCGTAGGGAGATTAAGTTGTTTGGGGATGAAACTAGTTTGGAGATGAAAAAGGTTGTTCTCTGGCTGCGCAAAACTTATTCTGTTTTATTTGTATACAGTGGCACTTTTTACAGTCTGAGTGCTGTCTTCTGCCATAATTTTGCGTGCCTTCCATTAAGCTTAAAATATTGATTTGTTTTTAACTTTAAACAAAAACTTGTTTTGTTTTTAAATCTGATATATTGCAATCGTTAACATTTGTCAAGTATGTGCTTACGTATATAAAAATGTTCTATTGGCCAATATTCAGAAGATGATCTCATAAATGTTGATCCTTTAAATTGTTTAGATAAGGTCTACGTGATGTACGCCTTTCGCCTCTCTCACAATAAGTCAGTCATGTCTATGTGGAGCCAAAGGTAGCACTTTACTGATTAGAGAGGAATGGACATTTCGAATAATTGGATATGTAATTTACATGAAGGACCTTGACGTATGTACTGTGCGAGTCAAAAATGTTTCACGCGTCTAGTTAAAACCTTAGTCGACCATTTCAATTTTCAAAGCTTTTCATACAACTTTATTTCTTTCTTTACATTCATTCATCATTGCTGAAATTTTTACAAAAATACTTTAAGCTTCTGCTACCAGCTGTTTGCACCCAAAGTAACACCTCGACTAAGCATACCAAATCTTAAGTAGATTTAAAAACGAAACACACCACACTCCACCCATCGCCCAGTTCACCACCATCGTTTGCCTGTCTCAGCTGCATTCTCTTCATTCGTTTTGCAATGCCGCCGTTCGATAATTCCAAGTTTTCAGCAGAAATTTTAGCCAAAGTTTTTAACACATGCCACCAATAAAACCACAGCCAGCGCCAAGGCGAATGTGTGTCGCCGGCGCGATAGAAAATTTCGGTGGCAGCATTTTCGCCAATAAACCACGAAGTAAATCCTCGAGAAATACGTTAATGGCTTAGAAAGTAATTAAACGTGCGCAACACTGCGGGTCGAGGCGATCGATTTCTGTTGGCCGGAAATGGCTGTCAGCCGCATTGCAATAGAAATTTGCAAGCGGCTGGCACTGGCACTGGCGGTTATTGGCAGGTTTCTGAAAATTGCCAATTATGGATGCAAATTGCGATTTAATTAAATGCTGCACACGCCCGCAGACCAAACACACACACACACACACACACTCGCACAGATGCAATTACCGCAGATTGCAGCTTAAGTTAGCAGCGTTCGTGGAATTTTGGCACTTGGCAGTGCGCGGATGCCTTGCTGCAGTTAGGCAGATAGCAGGCTGAATATTTGGCGCACGCATTTGGCTATGCGGTTAGCACGGAAGTGACGGCGTATGCGTCAGTGCCGGCGCGCCAGACAGACAGCCTGCGAGAATGGTTTGTGAAAAATTTACTGCGTAAATTGTTCTTTGAATTTTTGCGCCTCGTCTGGCAGTCAAATGGCCGTGCCGCGCTTCGCTGACTGAGCGCCACGCTGACTGTCTGTTTGGCTGTCTTCTTGTCCGGCGCACATTGCATGCTCCACGATGCGCTGCATTGTCGGAAGTCGGCAATGTTGCATTGTTACGAACTTTCGTGGGCAGAGTGACGTGGCGAACAGTCAAGCACGTAGTCGGACAGTTGAGAGAGGCAGAGGTGCAGTCTGGGGCTGCACATGTATCCACACAAATTTCGGATGAAATGTTGCTTGTAATAATTTGAATTTGAAATTTTCTTCATTTCTTCGGTTTATTGATTTTCTCAAAAAAATATAGTACTTTATTTCTATAAAATTTGAACCGACTTATTTGGAATACTCAGGCAGGTGCCAGATTTCACTTTCACTCGAAATCGAAATTGAATCCAACTGAAACAGTCGGATTCAATTTCGAATCCAAATCTGGCAGGTGCCAGATTTCACTTTCACTCGAAATCGAAATTGAATCCGACTGTTTCAGTTGGATTCAAATTGGATTCGAAATTGAATCCGACTGTTTCAGTTGGATTCAATTTCGATTTCGAGTGAAAGTGAAATCTGGCACCTGCCTGACTAGCAGCTTTTTTTCTAAGGAAGGCAGTCGTTTGGAATATTTGAAGGTGGGCTTCCATATTAGGAAAGAACATACTCCATGAAAGATTAGCATCGATCCTTGAAACAAAGATTTGCATTCGCAAACAACTTTTGACATTCATATTCGAATTCGACGACATTCGTCCAATTGATAACACCGTGCGACAAAAATTTAAAAAAATGTTTCACACCGGAAAAAATCCATATGGGCGTGAAACTAGAGACCAAACATAGTAATACTGCGTACTCAGTTTTTTATTTCTACATCGTTTGCCCTTTCAAAATTTTGAAGGGGATAAAAAATAAAAAAAATAAAAAAACTTAACCTCGTTCGAATATGACGATATGTATATCAAATGAAAGAAAAAAGGCTCAAGAATTGAAATACAATTAATTTTTTATCTATTTGTAAAGAAATGATATGAAAAAGGTCCTTTGAAAATTGTAATCCTTTATATCCTTGAAAATTTACATCGAATTTTCTTGAAAAGTAAGTATGTTAAAACCCCAAATCTCCTTGATCACTTGTCAAAATTTCATTATTATCGCTTCATTGACTTTGTCTCTTTTTATTATTTAAAATACTGATACTCAAATAAATTGAAATTTTTTTACTTCATTAGAATTGCAGCTTTCGCCTTTTTTTTAATAACTTTCGAACCAATAAAGTTAGAGTAATGAAATTTCGATACGTGATGAAGGAAATTTTGGGTTTTAACACAGTTACTTTTCCAGAAAATTGTATATAAAGTTTTAAGGTTATAGAGGATTCAAATTTTCAAAGGACCTTTTTTTTTACAAATAGATAAAAAATTAATTTTATTTAAATTCTTGAGCCTTTCCTCTTTCATTTGATATACATATCGCCATATTTTAACTAGGTTAAGTATTTTTTATATTATTATTTTTTATCCCCTTAAAAATTTTGAAGTCCTTTCAAAAGGACAAAGGATGTAGAAATGAAAAACTGAGTACACAGAATTACTATATTTTGTCTCTAATTTCACGCTTCACGCACATATGGATTCTTCCCGGTGTGAAAAATGCTGTCGCACGGTGTAATCAACAAACTGAATCTTCTTGAGCTGCTTAATAAAACTACATAAGTACTATTTTGTGGGCTCCAGGTCATATTGAAAAGGAGGGTAACGTTTCGCTGGTGGGTTAAACTCTCAAAGTACAATAACGCATTTTATTATCTTCGTTTCTGATTCGAATGCTCAACTCAATTTGAACTTACAATTTTGTATATGTTTTGTACTGAATTGGAATTCGAAGTGCGTGTGTTGGAATGTTTCGACACAGCCTATTTGCATTGCAAATGTGCCTTTGGTCACACTCCATGTACCAGTTTGTATGTAAAATGTGTGTGTGCGTCGACTGGTATCCGCGCAATGAGGTCGACTGACGCTCGACGGCACAATTTTCCCACGCATAGGCAGCTTCGAGCTTCGCGAGTTTGATTTTAAATCAATACGATATTCTTCCAATTCACTGTATTATAGTAGTTATTGTTGTTGTTGTTTCTATTGTCAACATTGCTGAGGCGTTAAGTGCGCGGTAGCCCTGGTTGTTTGCATAATATTTGAAAATCTTTTAATATTTAATTCGATTGTGTCTAAAAAGTTGTAATGCGTTGTTTCTTCGAAGCATTGAAGTGTGGCCGCTAAGCAAAATTTGCACAATTTTTTTTTAAATTTGTTGCTTTTCGTGTTTGTGAAGCATGCTTGGAATCTCGCATTGCTGATTATGCGAATTGTATTTGCATTAGACTGCGTCCAGGTAGAATAACTTAGAATGATAGAAGCGCTTGCACAACAAAAATTTGAGTGTTGTGTGCGCCAATTAAAACAGATTATGTGAAGCTCTAAGAAAAATTGGTTTTTATCTCAGAAAATTAATTGAAGTAATTTTTGCAGCATATTGTTGAAAAATCTCTGTAAAGCAGCCTTCACACTGCAATTTATGATTTTATGAGTGATTTATTTCATGTACAGTAGACATGAATGAGTGCACGATTTTACGATTTCGGTGATGAAGAACCTCTAATTTAAAGAAGTTTTGTGAACGAGTACATGAGCCCAAAAATGTTGGGGCTAGACTGGGTTTAAATGGCATCGCTTCGATGTGAAAGTTCCCAAAAAAGCTGGGAAATGCGACAAATTGCTTCATAGCTGCATAGAAGTTGCTTAGAGGGTGAAAATCGATGACTAACCCTCACTAGTTTTCCATACTGAACATTTCTTTGAAACATATTTTTACTTTATCTCCAACCCATCATGGAGCTCCCATACAAAATGGTAATTTTTATAAAATAGGCTCCCACTGCTCCCAGGTTGGGCCCAGACGTGTCAAGTGTATGACCGACACCCATTTATTTTCTGTTCTGAATGTTTCTTCCAAACATAACTACCTGCTATTTCCAAATTTTAAGGGGCCTGCCATACAAAACTGGCCATTTTCTATGGAATTGGCTGCCCACTTGTAAATGTAGTAAAGTAAGCGAGGAATCATTGTATTTCGGAAACAACTGAACCGATTTGAATAATTTATTCAGCGATCGGCAACATTCTTGAGTACAAAAAATACAAAATTAATAAAGGTTCAGAAATTCACCACCAGAGGACCTCTCCCGTACAATCGGAGTTGTGAGGTTGTCAACTTTTAGATTTCTACGAAGCAATAATCAAAGTGTATTGTCAAAACCCCATTAATCTCCCAATTTCGCCAGCATTATCTAAATATTGCAACCATTTTCTGCCAACTCAACTATGTATTCCATCCTTTAACTTTCAGGTCATGTTGCCATACATTCGGCAGTGCGGTCTCGAGCATCCATCGCACAAAGCCTTTTGTGTATTAGCGGCGTTGATTCCGTGGCATTTATGATCGTCATCCGCCTGCACTGAGCAATGAAAGCGGCAACAACAAGCAACACAACAGCCACAGTAGCAGCAACCGAGCAGCCGGTGCCGGCAACTTCAAAGCGCGCGCGACACCAGCGCAGCAAAACATAAACAGCGCGCGACAAATAAGCGCCAAATTGCTCCATTTAACTACACAAATAAACTAACCCGAAATTTACAGCAACGCACATTGTGGCAGCGTCGCATGCTGCCACCGATATGCAAATGCAGTTCGCTCGGCGACAGACGGCAGCAATTTCCTCGTCAGCGCAACGGCGGCAGCAGCAGCAGCAACGACTGCAATGACTGCACCGACAGCAGAATGAGCGTAGGAGGTTTGCATTATTTTTGTTTTTATTGTGAATTATGTTTATGTTGCTTTATGTGGCTGTCAGATTTTAATTAGTGCAATTGTTGCACTTTGTATTTGCGCTAATTGATCGCCCCAGCGCGACATCTCGAGATATTTTCGACACTGATTGTATTGTAGAGTCAAGTGTGCGGCAAATCTACACTTTTGTATTTAAGAAATTGCAAATTGTGAGAATTAAGTAAATTTCGATTTTTGACTCTGATGATGTGGTGGAAAAATGTTCTAAATCTTAGTGAAATAAATTTTTGAACGGAAAAAATAATTGTTTTTGTATTTGAATTGATTGTAGGCGAAATTTTTGGAGTTTAGTTTGACAATTTTCTAATTATAATGATTAATATCTTCTTATTTATAATGATTAAGTTATAATAAGTAATTAAAATTTCTTAATCTTTGTTTTTAGATTTAATATTTTATTTTTTTTTAAATTAAAAGTTTCAAGTTTGGTTTGGTATCTAATGTTATTAATCTAGTTTTATATAAACGAAAACTTAAACAATTTGATGTTACGACTAGAAGGTTTAAAAGCGATTAATATTAATTTTGAAAATTTATTTTCAAATAAGGAATGTTACATTAATTTTCAATTGGAATAAAAAATACAAAAAATATTTTATTACAAAAAACATGAAATAAAATTCAAATTTTTATATTAATGAAATAAAAGGTAAAAAGATTCATATTTTAATAAAAACAATTTCTTTCAAAAAATTAAAAAACTAAAAGCTATTAGCAAAGTTAATTTTACAAAATTATTTTATGTAATTTATAAAATTGATTTTATTTAAATTTAGTTACAAATTTATTTATAAATATAAAGTATTTGTTCTTGATTTTGTAAAGAAATATTTAAAATATTTGGTTTCTATCTAATATTTATAATTATGCAATATTTTATGAGGCCATTTAAAACGGCCCATTAATTTCCCTTTCACTGAATTATGTTCTTTGTGCTCGTTGTGTTCTTGTTAAATTATTTGTCATTTTATACTTGGCTGCACAAATTGTTGCCTAGTGCCATAAATATTTCATTTTGTCATTTTTGACAGATTTGATGTTGTTGTTTTTGTTGGCGTAGCCGCTATGCTGATTAGGTGGGTAATAGTGCGAAAAGTGGAAGTTGGCATTCAAAATGCTAATTGAAGTGCTAATTGAACGATTAACGGACGGTTACACTGCAAATTTGCCGCTCTGTGTAGAAAGCAGAAAAGTAGAACAGAAATGTGTAACTTAGAAGTGCAAAAATGTGTCAATTACAAAGGTACAGAATTTCTTATTTAAACAACAAAGCATTCAGAACATTAATTTGTTAGGTAATTTACAACAACACATTCATGAATTACAATCCTTTAGCGCTGCTCGTTGAAATTGGTTACTGCACACACGTAAGTATTGAAATTTTCGGTACGATTTTAGAGATTTATTAAATCGACAAGACAAGCAATTTAAATCGCTGTCAGTTTTTTCAGATTGACTCAACTTTTCAAAATTTGGACCGTAAACAGACACATACAAGGAAGTTATTGGGTTCTTACTACTCCAAACATCTCATTTTACTCTTAAAAACTGTGAGTGGAAAATATGATTTCAAATGGTATTGGGTTCAAAAGTTGTGCACAGACTTCTCCCAAAATTAAATTAAACGAGGAAGAAAAGAAGGAAATTAGGAAATAGGGTCATGGTCAGTGTCTTCGGCTGGACTTCAGTACATGAAGCGAAGGGAATCTAAATGCCTCCGTTGAGCGTCTTCGGCTGGACTTCAGTACATGAAGCGACATGCCTCCGTTGAGGTTTTTTGTTTATTATTTTTGGTTTGGTTTTTTAGTTTTCTGAAGGAAAGTGTTTCGTCACATTTACTAGTTTTTAAAATAAATAAAATAATGAAAATATTGTTAAACAAAATGTAAAACTTATTTTCTAAAATCACATTCTTTGCTCTTGTTTGGCCATCTTAAGATTTCGACGTACTCACTTAGGGGCGCCGTTCTTTTCTGGGTTGAAAGAGGTTCCCACGCACCCACATTCGATCACTTTTACGTCGATCCGCAGCACCAAGGAGCTCTAACTGGTATCGCTAGGGACCCAACAAGGTCTATGCGTGGCCAACTTGGCCTGCCAGCTAACCTAACCTAACCTAACATGATTCCAGATGTTCATTTTAGGAAGATTGTATTGGCCAGGCATTCTAGTGTTAACTAGTTTGTCCTCAGTCTGTCATTTCAGTCGCACGAATGTATTATGGATAGCACCTTTCGACCCCAAAGTTGCCTGAGAGCAACTTCACCTATTTGTCATCTTATAGCAAAAGCTACGATTGATTTATGGGTTTCATTTAAGTAGGCACCAACAAATTCATATTTTTAGAAGTGAATTCAAAGCAAATTAAGAAAATTGTACTGTATAATGATGTACTGAATAATTTTCAATAATTTGCAGCGATACCTGGAAAAGTTTGTGTTCTAATTGAAGTCTACGAATTGGGCGCGTTTGATCAAAACCCTGGTTCTTTAATAATGGTTAAATCAAAAAGTGATAATTTTGTATTTTGCCATAAATATTAGATAATGTTTCCGTAATTAAAAAATAATTAATACAAAATTTTTTAACCCGGTTTAAGCTAAAATTGTTCAAAAGTAAACTAGCTCTAGAACTCTAACAAAGGTGTGGCGACTTCAAACATCGTGTGCACATTTCTTAGGAAAGTGTTTCATGATTTAAAGACCAAAAAGTAATATCGAGACACAGGGTAAAATTCGGGGTCGAAGGGGTTAAATTCATAATCGAGCAACCAAATTAATATTTCTCCAAGATGTTCTTATGCGTTTTTTTTCAACACTTTTATCGTTTTACAGATTAGAATTCGTTTCATTTATCATTTGTTATGTAATGTTATGTTATTGTTATTGTTTGTTATGTTAAATAATTTGTTATGTATAGTGCTGCTTCCATTAAATAAACAACGCAGCAAAAACAAATACCTCAACCGACTGCTAGATGGCTTTAAAAATTGCCATAAATGCAACTTGGCTAGAAAACACCCACTTGTGTATGTGTGTGTGTGTGCGGGTGTATGTGTAAGCAATTCCTATTAAAATGCACAGCTTAAGTGTCGCACAACACGCCCACAAATCGAGCTCCATAAATGTAAAGATTTATGCAGGCAGTGACCTTAACTGCGCAAAACAATCATCAATACCTATCACACAGCTGGCACATGCCGACATACACATACACAATGTGTAGATTTACCGAAGCGATGATGCAGCTGATGAAACTTCCGGTCAAAGCGAACTGACGGCATGCAACAATTCGCACAATTATACTTAATGCACGCACACACTCATACGAGTACATACGTACTCACATACACTCCAATGCACACGTATATATGTATATATAGAATATTTACATGGTTGCGACTATATATAGCTGAAGATACTCGCAGTTGTGAAGCGCAGATAATCGCATTATGCTGCGCACACCGAGGCGTATGAGCGACAACAACTACAAGTTGGACATTCTTGTCCGGCATTTGACGCTCACATTATATGCCAAGTACGTTGTTTGGCCGCACAAGTGGCACAAATGCTGGCGCAAAGCAGCCATTTTAAATAAAAGCATAGACAATAAAACGAGACCGAGACGCAGCGCTGTCGGACGCACTACACCAGCAGTCGACGGTGTCACATGACAGCCGTGGCAGTGCAGCTGACGAAATGTGAACATTGCGAGCAGCGTTTCAGAATGTGCAGACACACACACACACACACCCATTCAGAGAGTAGAGAAAGAGCGAATAACTGCTGGAATTCTATAAGCAGTACATTAATTCGCATTTCGTGGCAATGTTTGCAATTGTCGTTGGCTGTCGCAAGTGCGCTTGGAACTTCATATTGAAATTTGTTGTGCTGCAGCGAAATGTTAACAATTTCTACTTTTTTTACAGATAATTTTCGTTGTTGTGTTGGCACTTTGCGCATTGCAACTGTGTCAAGTTCGTGTGCAAGCAAAATGCAGCATTAGGAAGCAAAATTGGCAATGGGATTTTATGTGTTGTGCTCCACAATTTGGTTGCATGTCGTTAGAGGTCAATGAAAATTTCGTGTTACAGTAAATGGAACATTTTCAATTTAATTTTGCTAGCAGAACTGTGCTGGTAGTTAAATGTTGTGTAGGGTATTATGTTTGATGGTTGGTTGGTGATTTTATGGGTTTCAAGCAGAAGTGGACATAAAGTGTTGCACGTTGTAGAATTGTTGTGGTGCTCTATTCTTGAAAAGATGTGTTAAGCAGTGATGCTATGCAAATTGTACTGTTGCATTATATTAGGGAATCAACAATTGAACCAATAAAAGTTGCGAATAAAATTGAAAAATGAGCAAACAATTGAATGCAAGTTAAGTCTGTGCTGAAGAATTTTCAAGATTAGTAAAAATTGAATTCAAAGAAGTAGGAATTTTTATTTTTAACTTATTTCGTATGACTAACTTAGTAACAGTGTAACAACTGTCCAATTATTAAATTAGTTTTAATTTAAATTTTAGTTAAAAATTAGTTTTAGTACAGCTTTCTAAATGCAGAGCGGGAAGGGACTGGTGTACAAATAAAATAAAACAAGTTAATTAACACTTTCCGGGCAATTTCCACATTTCTTGAGATACAAATTTTTCCTTCAAAATATTGACTCTTATTGAACATTTTAGCAATAAAATACGAGTACAAAAAATTTGCAAAAAAATCATTTTGATTGAGAATTACAGCTTCATCAATTTTGTACTATATATCATACAATGGTCCGCAAAGGAGTAAAAATGCATGCATTTTTGGTTTCGGTTTTTTAAGTTTTATGAACAATTCATAGATTTTTTTTATAGAAAATATAAATTATAACAACAAAAAATCAAAACGTGATTTCTTTTGATCGAAAATTATATAAATTATATATATAAACAATTTGATTCACATTTATTCGGCCTTATATAAGCGTTGTTGTTGTAGCAAAGCCTTTTGCCTTTCAATAAAACACAGAATCAATTAAAATTAGTACAGTTCATTTGAACGATATATCGTACAATTTTTTTTAAAGACTCGGGAAAAATATTTAGATGCAAAAAATGTTTAATTTAGTAAGTTTTATAAATAAACTCGGATTCAAACTTTGAAATCGTTTAGCTTTTTGCTACTAAAAAGTATTATTTATTTAAAAATTCCTCCGCAGAAACACCGTCATTTGCTGGTTTTTCCAATTCTTGCAAAGAGCTGCTTACAAAACTCACTCATACTGTGTAGCCACGGCTATTATGATTTATATTTTTAAACAGAATGATACAACACAGCCTACTTAATGAAAATTAAAAACCTGTTCCATAAAAGGTGCGTTCGCTGTCAAATAAAAAATCTTCGAAAAAATTGTACGATATATCGTACAAATTTCCGGAAAGGGTTTATAAAAGTAAATTAAATTTTAAATATTATGCAGATAAATTTGTACAATATATATTATATTATTTGAAGTACTGTCCATCCCTATCTAAGAGTTTTCCCCCATCTCTCAGACAGCATACGGATTCCATGTTGAAAAAATTTCTTCATCAAAAGTAAAGTGCCGCTCGATCAGGTCATGAGTTATTGACCGAAACAACTGACAGGCAGGTAAATACAGCCGGTGGTATGGGACGTCCCATTGAAGTACATGTAAAGATTCTTTAACAACTTTCGTACGTTGTTGTAAATTGTATTTTGGTTGACATGGTTAGAGCACAAAGAATTTATTAGAACGACAATGCTCTGCACAACTGCCGGCCCCCTAGCATAGGCAACACGTCAACACTGAACGGGCATTTCTCGGCAGCAGCAGCATTGCATACTTTTGAGGGACATAGTAATTTTGCGTCTTTTACAAAGACGGTTCGTGGTGATGCTGGAACGTTCGAGAACGAGTTATGCTCCGGGCAGACAAGTATAAAAGGCAGCTGGGAATGGTGCTGCGAGTATGTTTGGTTTGATTTTGTTTGCTGTAACACGGATACGAAAAGTGAAGTGAAAGTAAAGTGACTGGGGAATCAGTAAAGTCAAAGTGAAGTGACTTTGCGAAATTGTAAAAAAAGTGTCTAGAGTGTTAAAGTACGTTGAAAAATTGTATAGTGTTTAATTTCGGCACAATTCAGCGATACGAACTACACCTGAGTTGGACAGCAGAACTTATTTAGATAAAATTATGTTGTTTAAATTTTTGTTTTTACATTTTGACGAAATGACACAAAATGATATGTAAATGACGCTTCAACATGTACGCAGCTGCAAGATGTTTCAGTGTGATTTAATATTAGATTCGAATTTTTTTTATATAGATTTTATTTTAAAGATTTTATTAAAAATTTGATTTTATTAAAAATCGAATTATCATTTCTTGGATATACAAGGTGCGTCCCAAAGTAAACAGGACTTTTGCAATAGGGACGTTTCTGGTGGCTCCATCTATGTGTGAGGACATGCGTTGGAAAGGTACATCTTTCATTCACATACTGTCTAAATTTCATGACATTTGGTCTAGTAGACGCCGAAATATCCCGCTCAATGTGACAGTATGTTTTTAACTTTGGTACGAGAATGTCGATCGAACAAAGAGCTAATATTAAGTTCTGTTTTAAACTTGGTAAAACTTTTACCGAAACGTTTAAATTGTTAAAGCAAGTTTATGGTGATGATTGTTTATCCCGTGGCCGTGTTAATGAGTGGTTGAATCGATTCAAGAATGGTCGTGAAGACTTGAATGACGACGAACACGTCGGCCAGTCGAAATTTGTGATTACTGACGATGCCATCAAAACTGTGCGTGATTTTATCAAAATGCAGCCAAAATCATCATTGGAATTGATGGAAATGGAATTGAACATCTCCAAAACATCAATTGATCGCATTTTAACCGAACATTTGGGTCTCCGTAAAGTGTGTTCTCGCTTCATTCCGCACACTTTAACCGACGACCAAAAAGCGCAGAGAATTGAGCACGCAAAAGACATCGTTCGGGAAGCCAGACGTGATCCAAATTTCTTGTTCAACATCGTAACCGGTGACGAAACGTGGTGCTTTCAATATGATCCCGAAACAAAGCGTCAAAGTGCCGAATGGAAGCACCCAGATGAGCCAAATCCGAAAAAAACCCGCCGTGAGAAGTCAAAAATCAAAACTCATCTCATTTGTTTCTACGATTCAAAGGGAATAATTCATCGAGAGTTTGTTCCACCGGGAAAAACAATTAACGCTTTGTTTTATGTTGAAGTTTTGAAGCGTTTGGTGCATCGCATTCGTCGTATTCGGCCAGAATATCGCGAGGAAGGAAGTTGGCGTTTATTGCATGATAATGCACCGGCTCACAGAGCCCTAGTTACGACCGATTATTTGACCAAAAATCGCATTTTTACCATCAATCATTCACCGTATTCGCTTGATATGGCTCCCTGTGACTTCTACTTATTCGGTCAGTTGCATTTGCCGATGAAAGGAAACCGTTATAAGGACGTTGAGGACATCCAAAAGGCTTGTACCAACATTCTAAAGGCGATGCCGGCCGATGACCTAAAACACTCATTCCAAATGCTTTTGGACCGTGCAAAACGTCGTATCGAAGCAGAAGGAGAGTATTTTGAATAAATAAAAAGAATTATACAAAAATAATCATCCGTTTTCTTTATTTTATATAAGTCCTGTTTACTTTGGGTTGAACCTTGTATATTAAAATATCCAAATGTAAAAGATACATTTTCTATCACTCACTGCAAAAATAGGTATGGAAATTCAATGCTAAAAATATGCATACAGATTTTGTTTGCAATATATTTCGCTCACTCACAATTTTCAATTGGAATAAAAAATACAAAATTATTTTATAAAAAAAAACACAGAAAATTCAATTCAAATTTTTATAAAATAATGAAATAAAAGGTAAAATGATTCATATTTTATTGAAAAAAATTTCTTTCAAAAAAGTAGAAAACTAAAAGCTCACAGCACAGTTAATTTTAAAAATTTATTTTATGTAATTTTTAAAATTGATTTTATTTAATTATAGTTACAAATTTATTTAAATATATAAATAATTGGTTTTTAATTTTTTAAAGAAATATTTGAAAAGAATATATAGATAAAAACCATTTAATATAATTATACAATATTTTATGAGGCCACTTAAAACGGCCCATGACGGACACAAAATATTTTGTAAATGATATAATTTGATATTTTGTAATATTTTAATATTAGGTTCGAATTTTTTTTTATTTAGAGTCCCTGACAATCTTTATTCAAAATCTAATTATCATTTCTTGGATATATATTCAATTATCCAAATGTAAAAGATATATTTTCCATCACTCACTGCAAAAATAGGTATGGAAATTCAATGCAAAAAATATGCATACAGATTTTGTTTGCAATATATTTCGCTCACAATGAGTTATTTACCGCAATTGAGTACTTTTTTTGTTGCACGCGTGTTGACGCACAAATCACGCGTACGCGTGTTTCTGCATTCAATTTGAATAAATTTGTGTCAAAAACGATACGTCAACGCCAAAGTCTGATTGATGCTTGTAAATACGGCACATACGAGTATCTCTCAGTTAGTATGGGTGAGCATTGGTGTGCGTGTGTGTGTGGCAATGCAAAACCAATAAAAATGCGACCCAATGCATTCCATGACCTTTTTGCCTTCGGACTGTGCGGTTTTAGGCGGCCAGACAAATTAATAACTTTGCGTTAACTTTTTGAACACTATGCGGCAACTTTTGCGAAAAACTGCACACACATACTTGTATATATTTATTGATTTTTGGCGAATGTCAAATTAAAACACACACGCAGCCAATGTGCCAGGACTCTAAAGTCATGCGGCCACAATTGTTGGTGCACAAAAGTTGCCTACGTGTTGGACTGCCACACACACACACAAACACACAGCTAAGTATGTGTACGACCGACTGGCACTGATGACGCACTGACTGACTGACTGACTGCACATATGCAAAGTGACTGCGCAGCACATTTACTTTTAAGCCCAAACATTTTGCCATTCATTAATAACTCGAGCAAATTTCATTAATCATGCAAATGAGAACATTTCTCCCATTCTTTTGTTATTACGGCCTCCACGTATTGTAGATGCTTACTCAGGCATTGTGGTTATTTGTGCGCCGACAACGACTTGACTAAACAATACAGACCCAACAAATGCGCCCAGCATAAAGAAAAAATGCGCCGTTGTCAGTGCCACTGGTTGGGTAAGGTGATGAATTACCTTTAATCCTTATCACAAGCGGCAAATTTCATCGATGACACCGTTGACAATAGCGACAGCAATGCGGCCGCCGCACAGTGTGACTTTTATAATTTTTAGGATGCCAAAAGTAAAAAAAAAATGTTCTCCGATCGCAAACATTTTTTGGTATGCAATAGAGGAATATACGTACAAGTGATATGAATATATGCTCAAAGCAAAACCAAAAATAACAGTTAGCATGATAACCGTTATCGAATTTGTCTCACTGCGACAGAAGTGCAGAAACACTTTTCTCAGTGTGAGATTTTTTGTGAAGTTTACAGTGCCATGATTTTTTTGTCAGAAATATTTTTGCACAAATCTTTTTGATTTTAGTTACTTGAATATTTTGTGCAAACTCCGGTAGGTTTTTGAAGCTTTAAATAATTTATTTTAATTTTTGATCGAGTAAAATAGCTAGTCGCTTAAAATTGAGTGATTCCCAAAATTGTTTCTTTTTTTAATAGAGTAAAACTTACTGAGTTCCGTAGAGTTCCATGTGATGTTTATAACCACATTAATGAAAAATGAGCCAAGTTTCAGATTCTGCAATCAATTTTTGCTCCTTTTTGCACCAATTTAGTTCACAGCCAATCGAACATGGCAGTTCCGCGATGAGAACTTTTTAACGCAAAAAAATAAGAATCATGCGGTTTTTAAATATATTTTGAGTTTAATTGGAAAAGATGTTGTCCACTTCAACTTAAAATCCTGTGTAAAGAAATTCTGCTATAATTTTCGCTGATGGGCACATTCGAGCCGAATAAATAGCCGTTTCCTTTATATTTCATTTCATTTCATTTATTTATAATTAGTCAAATTACAATTGTTTCCTTACTGACTAATAAAGAACTCCATAATGGATAAGTAACAATGTAAATATTACGTAACAATCGATAAACTTAATTAAAAACTGAGTTTAAAAAGTTCATAAAAATTGCTTTAGAAATAGTGAAATCCACCGAAAAATTAATTGAGATCTTATTAAATTCTATTAGAGCTCGCAAAAGAGGAGCATTTAAAGCATAATTCGTTTTGACGAAACCAACATTGAAAAAATCAAAGTGCCGGAGAGATCTAGAAGGGATGTTGAAGTTAATCCTCTCTAGGAGGGAAGGGCAGTCAACCAACCCGCAAACAACATCAAAAACAAATGACAAAGATAGGATGGATCTTCTATCCTGCAAGGTTTTTAAATTTATGAGCTTACAACGCGAGAAGTAAGAAGGAACGGGATCCTGAAAGTGTAGTGATTTCAGAGCGAAACGTAGGAAAACCTTCTGAATACGTTCCAGGCGATTAACGTGGCAATAGTGATATGGCCTCCAAATAAACGAGGCTTACTCTAACTTCGAGCGGACAAGACAGGTGTAGAGCAGTTTGAGAGTGTAGGGATTGGAGAACTCGGAACTATTGCGTCTCACAAAAGCTGACATGACAAAGGACTTGGCAATGGTGGAATTTATATGACTTGTGAAGGACAACTTTGCATCAAAAACCACCCCCAGGTCCTTAGTCTCAGTAACAGATTTCAAATAAGTATTTGAGATTCGGTAGAAAGTCTGAAGGACAGAGTTGCTTTTAGAGAAAGATAATTTAAAGCATTTATTAATGTTTAGCGGCAAACGATATTGATATTACAGGATATTGAAGTTTTTTGACCAAAAATCTTTTAAAATGTTAAATGGTTTATGTTAAATGGTTTGGAGTAAATTTAATTCAAAAGTATTAAAAAAAAAATATTTTGATTATTTTTATTTACGTTCGTCCAGACAAACCCTATTAAATTAGAAATAGAATCTGAAATTACACCTCATATGGGCAGTCGAAGAAAAAGTGGGCGGATTACGCCCATTTTGTGTGTCTAATACGTTGTTGACTAATACATGGTTATTGCAAAATTTTATCGTCATACCTACTTTGGTTTGAATGCTATGACTTTTGGCATCCTAAAAATGATAAAAGTCACACTGTGCGCCATCGTTGCTCAAATTGATAATCTCCATAATATGAACACAATAATGATGATGATGATGATTATGATGACGATGCTGTTGTTGTTAAGAATTACAACTCCGATCGCAGTGTTCGATTTATTTCTGAACATTTGATCCTTTGTCGGCGACTCGAGAAAATGTTACTGCGGCCGCATAGCACACCTGACAGGCATAACGCAACGCGACGCGGCATTCCAATCAATTTTGATGAACGCTGTTGTCATTTAAAGCGAATTTAATTTGCCTTCATAAATAAGCCAGTGTGTCGACGAGCCCGCAGCCCGAATCTCTGCGCGCGTCGTCAGTCAGCCAGCCGAATTTCCAAGGAGCCGCCACGTCGCGTCGCTGCTGCTGTCGTTTTTATTGTTTACTCAGATAACTCATTCAGGGTTAATTTCGGCCTGGCTCGACGTTGGCATTTTTCAATTTCTTTCTTCTTCACGCCTGCACTCGACGGACGCTTTGTGTATTTTCATTGTCGCGCACACAATTAAATTGAATTTATGCAGCAGCGCGTTTGGTGTAAATTTACGCAGATACATGCGGTTCTGCCGTACATGTTTGGCGCGTGTCTGCATACTTGTCACGTGTGATTTTGCATTGTGTCGAAGAAGTGTTGTCAAAGAAATTGAAGAAAGTGTGTACCAAGGCGCGACCAACATTACTTATAATTAATGAGCGAGCGAGTGTGCCATTTATTTGGGGAAATTTCTTTGCAACATGTGTAATTC
Source organism: Melieria crassipennis (assembly GCA_963668005.1). Taxonomy (NCBI): domain Eukaryota; kingdom Metazoa; phylum Arthropoda; class Insecta; order Diptera; family Ulidiidae; genus Melieria; species Melieria crassipennis. The sequence goes on from OY764961.1 coordinate 119,247,353, forward strand.
GTTGTGTTTGGATGGATGGAAGGAACAATGAATTGTGTTTTATATACAAATTTTTAATGTTCGACTGGCATAAGACATGGATTGGAGAGTTGTTTTGATGGCTTGGAAAAATTTATATAGTCTGCTCTTTTACATTTCCACAGAGAAGAGATGTGCAACAGTATTGAAATCCGTCTCTGCGTTGGCCTATTAACCCTCCATTACTATCGTTAGGGTGGAATCCACCCTGTGAGTTCAATTTCTTAGTAAAATATAGATTTTTTTAACCAAAACCAACATTAAGTTATAATGTAATCCACATTTGCATATTTCGGAAGGTTTTAAAGTATATTGCATTTGTATAAAGAAATAAATTGTTTTTATTCAATTGTTTTCAAAAGTAACTGGGTGTGTTGTACCCACGATAGTAGTAGCGTTATAATATTGCTGGATGCTTAACACCCATTATTAGTAATGAAGTTTTATTTTTTATAAATTACATTTACATGTTTTTATTCACTTTTTTTTTCTTTTTAATAACGTATAGACCATTTACTTAAGTAGAAAATCCTTAAAAATTATGGTTTAGGATAAGTAACAAAATTTTTATAACATTAAATTTGTTATATCTTAAACTAATAAAGTTAGAAGGACGAAATTCAAGGATGTAGTAGTGTTCATATTAGTCTTCAAGATATATTTTTTTCAAATTTTGTTCCAATAGTTTTTGAAAATTTCCAAGGATATTCAAGCATAAAGTTTTAAAAGAACATTTTTAATACCTCTTCGTCCTTTTGCACCAAAACATTAAATTTTCTAAGATTCTAAGGATTTTTCTCTTTCATTTGATACCAATATTGTTATTAAAATAATTCCTTGAAATAAACATGTCCTTGAAATTTCAAAGTCCTTTAAAAAAAAATCCTGACGTCAGTGAGAAAAACTAAAAACGCAGTTTTACTACATTTGGCCCCTAGTTTCGCAAGTATATAGATTTTTTCGTGTGTTTGGAAATTTTTTGATTTTTGTCGCTTGGTGTAACTTTAAAAAGTAGCAGGTATATTGTTGATGTTTGTTTGAGTTTTTACGCACAATTTTACATCGCTCCGAAAAAAATTATTAAATAAATATTTATTACTTATTTTTTTAGCTTTCTAAGTCACTAAGCCCAAGAAACATAGCTTAAATATTGTGCAAGATGTGGCTATTTTCCCAATACAACTTTTTATTTCATCTTTTTTTTCCTTGAAATGAGATACACATAAACAAATGTTTATATTAAAGAAATGAATTAACAAAATTATACAATTTATTTTTGTTTTGATATGTTATGATGTTCTGATTATGAAAAAATTTGGTTTTTGTTTATTTTACCTCAATGGATAAGTAAAACGGATAATAAAAGGTAAAAGGGAGGGTTACAAATGTTTATTTCCTTTTTCGAAAAAAATTTGTCTTGGTACAAAAACCCAATGTCTGCCAGGCGTGTAAAAGCTAGAATTGGCTGGCAGGGCCAAGGGATCAACAAAAATAAGATAGGTATTTATTTTGGAACAAAAATCAGAACCTAATTCCTAACCACAGTTGCCACAGTTGGTTACTTTAAACTAGTGTCCGACCGAATATTCGGTTTCGGTTTCGGCCCAAATAAGTGGTTTCGGTTTCAGTTTCGGCCAAAAAATAGCCGAACGGGCGAAACCGAAACTTTCTAGAATATTTTTTTACATTTTATTGTGTAGCAGATATATAGCGAAAGGAGGAGTAATTTAGATGCCACCAATGTAAATAAACTTTTTTTTAGCATATAATATAAAATTATTTAATTTTGATTATTAGCGAGTAAGGTACGAAAGGGTGATTTTTTCATGTTTATGTTTTTAAGAAATGAATAAATTGTTTTTATTAATAAGTAGGTATTTATTTATTTATGTTATGTTTGTTTGTTTGTTCTTTATTTACTTAATACAAAATTCGTTTGTTGAAAAAAATGCGTGATATGGTGATTTTTATTTCAACTAGAATGTTTTGGTTTTGGGTTTGGTTTCGGCCGAATATTAAAAAAAAACCGAAATTCGGTTTCGGTCTCGGTCCAAAAAAGATGTTTCGGTCGGACACTACTTTTTACCAAAATAGGTTAATTTGTTTGTGGTAGGTTGTTTGGTTACTTTTATTCGAGTTTGATGGCTTTTTGCAAGGGAAGTCTGTGCATTATGTTGTCGTGAGGTGACGTTTTATACCCCTTTTTGAAGTTACTCCTCGGGGGGGAATGTATCACATATCTATGTGTTACAATGGACATGAACTTTGTCTATTTCGTCCATGTTTTTTTTTTACATTTTCGATCGACCACAACAAAACTTTGTCACAGAAGGAACAGAACGACCGAAACTTCTTTTTTGCATATGGTTCATATTAAAAGTGTTTACTTTCTTGTTTGAAAAAAGTTGTCTTGGAACTAGAATTCTAGGATGAAATTTTGGCTGGCGGAGACAAGGGATCAACAAAAAGAAGATATTTAAAAAAAAAAAAAAACATGTATGGTTGGGCTATAATTTTTTGTATCACTTAACTCCTCGACCCCAAAGTTGTCTGAGAGCAACTTCACCTATTTGTCATTTAATTTTAATTAATTTTAATTTAATTCATTATTAATTTTAGTTTAATTTAAGAATGCACCAAAAAATTAATATTTTTTGAAGAATTCAAATGAATTCAATGCAAATCACAAAAATTTTACCGTTATGCCAAAAATAATTTCCAATAATTTTCAGCGATATCAGGGCAAGTTTGTGTTCTAATTGAAGTCTACGAATTGGGCGCATTTGATCAAAACCCTGTTTCTTTAATAATGGTTAAATAAATAAAAAAGTAATAGTTTTGTATTTTTCCATAAATATTACATACTTTTTCTGTAATTAAAAAATATTGATACAAAATTGATTTGATTTTTACTGATTTAATTTTTAATTTGCAGCGATATCAGGGAAAGTTTGTGTTCTAATTGAAGTCTACGAGTTGGGCGCGTTTGATCAAAACACTGTTTCTTTAATAATGATTAAATAAAATCAAAAAGTGATAATTTTGTATTTTTTCCATAAATATTAAATAATTTTTCTGTAATTAAAAAATATTGATACAAATTTTTTTACCCATTTTAAAAAAATTGATCAAAAACTAAAAACTGACAATTTTGTATTATTCCATAAATATTAAGTAATTTTTCAGTAATTAAAAAATATTGATCCAAAATTTATTTAACCCGTTTTAAGCTAAAATTGTTCAAAAGTAAACTAGCTCTAGAACTCTAACAAAGGGGCGTGGCGACTTCAAATGCCGTGTGCACAGTTCTTGATTTCATGATTTAAATACCAAAAAGTAATATCCAGACACAGGGTAAAATTTGGGTTCGAAAGGGTTAATACAAATGGCTGGAAAATATTATTTTTTGGTGATTTTAAAATCTGTTGACAGAAAAAGATTCATACAACAATTTACCGGATTACGTTTAGTCGTAAAAGTTCCTTTCAAATAGCTCTGCTTCGCGCGCCTATGTTGTCCTTAACTTGGTTCTTCCGCCGGAGACCCGGTCTCCCTCTTTGCCTCGAGCCCCCAACTATCGCATCGAACATCTTTCACAGCGAAGTTTCATCTTCCATATGGGAGGCATGGCCACATTGACATTGTTAGCGCAGTCGCTGAATGTTGATTCGTCCATGTCTCTCATACAGCTCGTTGTTCCTTCGTATTCGATAGATGTCGTCATATACATACATATATGCATGTCTCATTAGTTATAAAGTTTATAAAATATTGTTCAGTTTAAACTCAATTTAAAAACCTAAAATTCGCGAAAATCTTTCACAACAAGCAAACACCAAATCGACTGTGAATTTGTGATGCCATTTAATTTATCTGATCTTACTAGATACTGGCCACATAAATGCCACAATTTACACAGATACCCCCTCCACCTGCCCTCTGTGCCACTGTGCATACCGTTGTCCATTAGCCGGTCCGACTTGTAAATTTCAACAACAGCGCGCGCGTTCTTAATTTGCCAATTTTTTTTTCGCCGCTAACATACAACGCGAATCTCTCAAGGACATCTGTTGTTAAATTTTCGCCTCTATCAAAACATGCAAATGCGCTCGAGGCACAAAAAGTATCCATTTCCACTTTGCACCACTGCTGCGACATAGAAATCGAAAGAAAAGCAAAGAATGCGGTGACATATTTTGCCACGCGCCAAAGTGGCCCACACTCCCCGACTCGGCCTCCTTGCCACAGCGCCGCCGCTGGTCACCGCTGCCCACATTTCATTCGTGCACCATTTACATTGTCTGCCTGTTGGTGTCTGTGCGCGGCTTATCTGACATTTAGCACAAACACCCAACTGAAATGTATCCCTTTCAATGTCTGCCTGCCGGACCGTTGGCCGCGGCACGGGCCGGCGCTGTTCGGCTCACTGTTGCCGGTGTGGGTGCTGGCCTGGCTGAGAGCCATGAGACAAGCTAATTATGTGAAACCTTGAAAATGTTTTTCGGCCCTGCTACCAACTAAACACCCTTCACACCTCTTTCCCACTGGCCGCATGGCATGGAACTTGCCGCGTTAAAAATTCAATGCTTTAAGCGCGCGTGGCGCAGGCAGCGGAAAATGCTTGGTGGGTGAGTGGGGAGAATTTCTGCGCTCGTGATTGCCACATTTCATAACGCCAACCTTTGCCAGTCGCAACAGCTGAATCAACATAAATCTCAATTTATTTCAATTTCAACTGTAGTGTCAAATGTTTCAGTGCAAATTGTATGCTTATTTGATTCGAGCAAGAAATTTAATATTTGCACTTTCGCGCTGCGGGCAAAAAGCCGCGAGTTGCGCTTCAAAATGGCACACAGTCGGTAAATTGTACAATTGCGATCTCGGCACATGGCACATGTCGTCTGCAAATGTTGCATGATGCAACGTTTGACTTGCCAAGCATAAAACAGTAAAATGTCTTGCGAATTCTGACTGAAATTAGAAAAAATCTGCATTCGGCTGTTGTCAACGTCAGCGCTCAAGAATATCCAAGCAATGTTGGCTTGGCACAAAGGCAAGGAATTCTTTTTGGTTATTGCTGCAAAATTCAAATAAAAGACTCAAAACTTGTCTTTGAAGCAGCACTTAGGTGTCCTAATGCAGCATTTTGTATGCTTTCATATTTTTATCAACATGTGCTCTGTGTCTCCTATTGGCTGTGGAAATTGTCTTAATGCAGTTTTTTGATGTTCTGCTCCAAAGGCACTGAGGCTGAATTGGCTCTCTTTGCGCTTTCTGGCAAACATCGATTTTTTATTTGTTATTGTGTGGAAAATATGAAATGCCTGAATGCTTGTAAAGAACGAAAAAAGTTTTGTGGAATATTTTTATCTTTATGGACACTGTAGATTTATCAATTTGTTTCACTAGTATTGACAGTGAAACGCAAACAACGACAATGAGACTTTTTAGTTTGCAAATTTTTGTTACAAAACCTACTTAGGAGTTTTGAGTTTAGAAAAATTTATTAATTAATTTATTTACTTTTTAATAGTGGCGACCATGTCCTGACTACAATCAGCCTTGATTTATGAGTGAAGACATTGAAGAAGGAATTTGTGTACATTTTCTTAAAGTTATCCAAGTCCTAAAACATTGCCATCAACAAACAATTCTGCTGGTGATTTTGATAGAAATTATTCTCAGTTTTCAAAAACTGGTGAACATTAAAACAATGGAAATTCTTATGAACTATATTTAAAAAATAAGTTTAATATAATTTCTCACAACACTTCGCAGCGAGCATACAATGTAAATTTACTTGATTATGGGGCAAGTGAGTGTCGGCTCGAGTGCGTTGATTAAAAAATATTCTACGTAATTAAATGAAATGACATATTTTTTTTAATAATAATTATTAATGAGCAATACGTACGCACGCACACGCACACACACAGACCACATATACGTAAACGTAATGCGTACGTAAACGTTGGGCGTTGGTTAAAAACACTTGGAGGTTTGATCTGACACAAACGCGTTGGCTCAATGCGCAATTACCACACACACACACACACACACATATACAGGGAATTTATATGCGTTCATTAATACCCTGCAAGAACCTCAACTGGAATGAAGCAACCCTGTTGGAGTTGGGAAAGTTAATTTTAAAAATTCATTAACTTTTCATCATTCACTTCTATCTGAAGAACAACAACACGGAGTTTTTTTTTATAATTTTCATGCAATAAACTAAAATGTTTGATTAACCCTTTCGCTACAGGTTTTTACTGAGGAAAGTTAAAATTTTAAATTTTACGTCTTACGCTTCTATGCGGTTATGTTAGCAACATTCCATAAGAAATTTTTTAATTTTCATACTCGGACCCTGTATTTTAGAGTGTTTTTCTATGAGAGCAACCACATCGTTGTGGCTGTAATAATTACTTAAACATAAAACTTTTTATAATAATTAAATTTGAATATTTCTTCATTTAATTCAGCCAAAATTAAAAAAAAAAGTATCTAAATTGAAAGAAAACGCCAAATTAAAAAGTTCGCTAATTTTTTCTGCTTCTTCTTCTTTTACAATGTCAAGATATACCATTAAAAAAACGTGTATACTTCTCTCCTTTAAACTTAAATATTCAGTTTATTAATTTCGTATTTTTCCTAAACCTTCAAACTATTCTAAAGACCAACAAAAAAATGTATTCTTCCAACCATAGAGGATGCAGACGTCCACAAAATAGCATGTTGCCATATGGCGAAAGGGTTAACTTCGTGGTGATGACTTGGGGTTAAGATTGCCGTTACCTGAATTGTTTTAGAAATTCCTGTTGAGATTTTAGTCTTAAGAAGTCTTGAAGATATTTTGAATGTTATTTATTGACTATTTCAGTGAGAAGCGACAGTGATGAGTTTCCCTTTTAAAATGGCAAATGGCATGGTCGTAAGTTAATTTTTGACGAATTCAGCTCTTCTTTGAAGTCTTTTATAAATAAAACATTTTATTGATTTATTTATTTATTTGATTTGATTTTAACTATGAACAAGATTATTAACATACTATAAAAATAAAACAGAATGTCCTTATAGACTAAGACGCTATGAACTAAGTTAAAAGCTTCAAAAAAAACCTAACTTATTAAATAACGCCAAGGTTGAGCGACTCATGGAAGACCTATTTAGGGAGTGAAAATTCCATGTCTGATGACACAAAGAGTTCATTGAGCTCTAACAAGGCTCTGGAAAGAGAAGCATTGAGCGCGTAGTTCGTCCTTACGAAGCCAACATAAAATGGCATAGGTTAGGTAGTACTGGCTGGCCCCCAGGCCATACATAGACCTTATTGGGTCTTTAGCGATGCCAGATGGAGGTTTATAGTAGTAATCCGTTAGACGGTGTACACTTCTAGTGAAGCTCCACAGAGCTTAAGACCTGTAAGGCTTAGCGCTCCTAAATGGGTTGATCTCGTTCTAGCGATTGCTGGATGGCATAGGATTTCGGTGAAATTTCCGCGGCGAATTAAAGAGGATTTTACAAAGTTACTAAGCAAGCGGTTTGGTAATTACTTGTTGGCTGTTTTCTAACCTGTGTAACAGACAGTGAACTTTAATAAAACAATCTGCACAATTAGTTTTACAACTGGCTTACAGTAAAATAGTACAAAATCTACTGTAAGTCACCCAATTTGTTCGAGTCCAACAGGGCTCTTACGAGTACATTATGCAAGCAAACGTAAGCAATTGCACATTACTTTCATAACAACTGTCGCCGACCATTTTTATTTCACATTATATGAGAAATATTCTTAATATGTTTAATCAATTCTTAATTGTCTGCCAATGTGTGTGCGTGTGTGTATGTGTGTGTGGGCGTGAAACTAGTTGCTTCAGTTTGCTATAAAATGGCAATTAAATGTGGCACACGTACAATAAACACACAATTTCGCATCGAATATGCGCGCCACACCTGCGGCTGTTTGGTTCGCTCGGCGCGCAATCGACGACCATAAATGCATAAACAAAAAGTAATTATCTGCCAGAGGAAGCGACTGGCCGAGGAACTCGCTAAATCAAGCGCTAATATCCTCAACTTTATGATTCATTCGCAACTCAACCATCGGCACGCCGCAGATATTGAATTCAATTTGCCGTCGTTGGTTGTTTCCTCGTGCCTGGCCTTAATGCGCAACTTTTGTCAGCAGTTGCCGCAGTTGCCTCTGGCCGACTTGGTGTGCGCCGGCCTAACAAATGACCGTAATTTATGTTCTTGATTTACCATTGAAAATGCTGGCAATACACACAAATCGATAAGTACAAAATTCTCCCCAAAGATATCGAATTTAATGCAGAACGAGGCGCAAGAAGCGGTAGAAGCAGCAGCAGATGAAGCAGCAAATCAACAACGGCGCCGAGCAAAATCGACGGGAGGACTGCACGCACAGGTCGGACGCAACTTAAGCGCTGATTTGGAGCCGCTTTATATGCCAGCAACAATGTTTGTTGACTCACATGTAAATGTAAAGGGAGATGTGCGCCGCTCGGCGCTTGCAAAAGCACCAAAACAATACTTAATGATAAATATTGCCAAGTTATGATTTTAATATCCGGCCAAGGACACACAAACAAACACACACACATACATACAGTCGACTGACAGTATTCAATACAGTATACAATACTTATTGTGTGTGTGTGTGTGTGTGTGTCAGCTGCTGTTTGTCTGCGGAGCAATATCAATAAATTTAACATTGATGGCCATTATGGCTGCCACTTGACATGAAATTTTCCCCCAAACGACAAACAAACATTTGAATTTATTTACGTACACACGAATACATATAAAGACACACAGACACAGACACAGACAGAAACTATACTCAGGGGCGTAGTTGAGAGGGGGCTTTGGGTTTGGGTTTTATAAAATCTAACAATTTTATTGATGGACATCAAAATACGTTCACAGACTCTCGTTGGTAGATAAGTGTAACTGGCTGGCCACAAATGGCCACACATAGATCCTTATTGGGTCCTTTTGGCGATACCAGATGGAAATCCGCTTATGAATTGTAATGGTGTTTCGTCAGAATAAGAGTGCTTTTGGTGAACTTTAGCAAACGGTCGTCATAACTTTTATACCTTTTGTATGGACACCGACCCTGTGAATCAGGGACTTAACTATTATAAATTATTTAAGAAAATAATTGCAACGTAACTATTACAATACAACATAAATTTTATTTGTTGATTATAATTATTATTTGCGACAATTAATTTTTTACGTTGCGTAATAACTGTTATGAGAAATAATATTTTTTTCGTTCTCGATAATTATTATTTTGGGATTTTTGTTTTTTACATTGCTTCATAACTTTTATTCGTGACTTTTTTAATTTACGATACCGATAACTATTATTTTGAGAAAATTTTTCTTACGTTGCTTCATAACTTTTATTCATGATTTTTTCTTATTTACGTTGCCGATAACTATTATTTGAAAGACAAATTTTTTTACGTTGAACGTTACGTTCATTTAATTATAATTAACACTCATATAATTGACACTCATACGCCACGTTGCGCTGCGCAAAAAAATGCACATATCGCAATTACACAGTTTGAATGTATTTTTTTGGATTGGTGCCTTAAGCAAATTTGTTGGTCGTTAAAATAGCTACAAACTTGCCGAAGACAGTAAAGCGATATTCAGAACGATTTAGGACCTATTAGCGTTTAAACGTTCGAAGACTTAAGCGTCGAACTCGACTAAAATGAGCAAACTTCAAAGACGGATTTATCTTAAACTAGAGCCAATCCAGCCAAACGGCTGATGGATCTCAACTCAGTAAACCTATAGAAAGTCGCTCTGTAGGTCCCCCCCATGTCTGAATTTTTGAGCGTAAATTTCACGCACAGTGTAATTATTTTAGGTCTCTGATGTAATCCTTCAATCCTTCAAATGTGCTCTGACCCGCTTTGGATTGTTTGTAAGTAGTATAATAAAAAGTAATGTTGCGAAGTATACGGAGCTAAAAGTATTAAATATTAGTAGTTGATGTTTGAAGGTACTGATTCTAAATACACAAAATTACTCATTTATCGATTGTGAGGAGTCAGAAACATCCAAAACCCAATGTTGTGTTGCCGATATTTTTAGCAATTGTGTATTTTCCAAACTAATCAAAACTGGTTTATATAGCATTGTCTACTTTAGACTTGGAAGTACCTAAGTTTAGATGACAAAGTTTGAGCATACAATGTAAAACAGGTAGATCGATGGCAAGGTTATAGACTAATGTCCTTTTTTTGGAAAAAATGCCATATAAACGAAACGAATTTATTGATCTTTTGAGCAATTTTATAAATAAATTTCGCTCTAGTCCTATATTTTCCAACATAATGTTTAACTGAATTCAACTTCAATTGAAAAATAGTACAACAAAATAGATCACCATTAAATTACTTCAAGTTTATTTGCACACCCCTTCTTCTACAAAATTCTGACTACGTTCTAGGCACCAAAACGAAATAAACAGCGAACGAACGAAAAGCAAACCAAGTGTAAATGAAGCAATAGAACCGACGAAAACGTTGCAAATGAGAGCAAAACATATAGAAATGTTTTAATTTTGCGCGGCACTCGAAGGCTTAAAGGATGCAGAAAGCCGTGTAATTAGGCACATTTTCGTTTGTCCTTTTTGGGCAATTGGAAGTGAAAATTAAAATTGCGTTTGAACACTTTATTGGGGTCGACATCTTGGCTGGAGTGTCTTTGGCGTGTTTGCGAGCGCGTCGCCCGTCTAGACGGTTAGTGTGTTGATTTGTTGTTGTTTATTTTCTTTTTCCGAAGTGTTTGCTAGCCGTATTGGACTGCGATGTAATTAAATTGACACATTGAGATTCAGTGGAAACTTATGAAAACGAAGTAAATAATGAAAGCAAGTTGTTGATGTCAAATGAGTGCAATTATGACAAAGGATTGTGAAGCGATGCGAAACAAATATCTACGAAACCTTTTCGCTTTAGTTCGTTAATCCGTTTGAAACGTGAAAAGTCGGATATGTAATAATTGCAGTATATGAAATTTAATGATTGAGAAGAAGTAAAATTTATGTACCGTTAAATAAAATAAAAAAATAAATAAATAAATAAAAAAATTAAAAATAAATAAATAAATAAATGAATAAATAAATAATGAAAAATATAACTAAAAAAATAAATGAATAAATAAATAAATAAATGAATAAATAAATAACTAAATAAATAAATAAATAAATTAATTAATAAATAAATAAATAAGTAACTAAATAAATAAATAAATTTATTAATAAATAAATAACTAAAAAAATAAATTAATAAATAAATAAGTTTATTAATAAATAAATAACTAAAAAAAATTAATTCATTAATTAATTAATTAATAAATAAATAAATAAATAAAATAAATAAATAAATAAATATATAAATAAATAAATAAAAAAATTAATAAACCAAAAAAATAAAAAAAGAAATAAATAAATAATAAATAAATAAATAAATAAATAAGTAACTAAATAAATAAATTAATTCATAAATAAATAAATAAATAAATGAATAAATAAATAAATTTATAAATAAATAAATAATATAAATAAATAAATATATGCTTTTGGCTTTAAGACAAACGAGAAGGGGCTTTCACTTCAAACTGAAAATTGTTTCAACGGGTTCAACTGGTCGAGTTATGACAAACCGAACACAATTGCGGTACTTAATATTTGTTTTACGAATATGGTGCAGTCAGTGTGGCATGCACGAGTGCACACACAGCCGATGCTGCTTTCAGTACAAAAACAAAAAGTGCATGCAGCAGCTGTTGATGGGTCGTTGAGTCGTATGCCGCGACGACGACTGCAATTGTGACACCGTCCGCACAGCCGCAACAGATGCCATTGTGACAGTCCAGCTGTGCGTATCGGCACCGACGCCGCCATTGTGACACAGCTTGGCGTCGGGTTGCCCCACTCCGCTCCGCTGCCACACACAACTTGAACGTGACAAGTTGTTGCGTTGCGCCGCGCGCGGTGACAGCATCTTTGTAGATTTTTAATTAATTAGCTCTCATTAAACCGAACATTTTGTGTGACACGAAAATGCGTTTCGTGAGTGCTGCGAGAAAACAGTTTGTTTATGCTCTGCACTCGCCGTATTTGCGTTGTGCGGCTAATTATGAAAAGTGACAGCGCGCCGCAGTGCACTGCTCGCAGTTCGGTTGTTGGTGTTGGTGTTCGTTTTTTCAGGGATAGAAATGAACAGCCCCCGTGACGTTCACTCGCTGCGGTTGTTCTTTCTCTCGTCTGTCCCACTGTCATGCATTGCAATGCACGTGAACTCATAGTTCTGATTATGTTTTTCCTGTTTTCCATTTTGGTTTGCAGTGATTCTATTTGGCTTATTAATTGTAAAAATATCAGCAAATAATTAGTGCTGCTGCGTTGCGCCAATCACGTTTGGACCTTTGATTTGATTTTTCATTAAATTACGCGCACTTTACAGCTGTTGCACAGCTGCCAGCCACAGCTTAGCACTTGTCTGCACGCTTTTCTATACACTCGTAGCTTTGCAAACTCTAATTAATTAGCAGTGAGTGCTGATGGCTTTGTCGGTTGGACGAATGTGGGGAGAGGCGTGTAGACAAGGTCGTTTGTCAGTGCGAAAGAGAAATTCCATTATTTTCGAGATGAAAGTATATTTTTTAAAACATATCATATCAAAACGAAAACCACATAAATACTTAATAATAAATAACTCTGTCTGTTATTAAATTAAAACTTGAAAATTATTGAAAGAAGTTAAAAACACAAAATATGAAACGAGATTAAAAAACACTTCTATGTACCAACTAATCCTGTTGCATATTTGAACAAGTATACATTTTGTAATAATTACTGTACATTTGCCTCGTTCCTAGGTTAGGTTAAGTAAGACAGGCAGCTTGCTAGTTACTCAGCAAGTACACTCGGAGGGCTCAAAGACCCATTGTGATGCCCGGTTTTTTATTCGGTTCTGTACTTAAAAATTATCTATTTAATTTTTTTTGTTAGAAAAGGCACCCAACGCAATTGTGTAGTAGATCGCATAATCGCTTCAGAGAGTTTTCAAACCTTAACGCAGTGGCGGCTTAAGGTGCTCGGGGCCGGGGCGGCGACGGCTGAGTGGCCCCCACAAACGGTGCAGAATAAGTTTGCGTACAAAACTAATAACTGGAATTTCCGGTTATGATTTTTAATTTTTTGTTTTAAAATTTGTATTCCATTGAACAGTAAATGGACATTAAAGGGACAAATTATTTTGAAGCGTAACATATGGTATATGTGCTTGAAATTTTATAGAAAGCAATAGAATGCCAGAGAAAAAATGAAAAATGTATAAAAGGATAATCTTACAAAATCTTTCCAAATTTGATAAAAACTTTCGTGAAATTAGGAAAAATGTTGGGAGAGCAAATTCGTCATTTCAAAAAGCCATATTAAGTCTCGAAAAAACAGAAAATCTTGCTTCGTTACTACGATCTGGCCATTATTTTAAGCAACCCGAGCAGGAGGATTAGATTGTTTTGCGATCAGTGCATCATTACACTACTCGACAAAAAATGGGCCAATCGCGTGCATAGATAAAGTGTTTTCTAGACTAACTTTGGCCGCTGAACACGAAACTGAAAATAAAAAAATTTTTTTAAGAAGCGTTTTCAAAAAATCTTCGAAAAACGAGTTTTTTCCTGTTGTTTCAGTTATGAGCACATATCTCCTGAAAGAATTATCTGATTAACACGAGCTACTACTTTAGCCTTTTTAGTGAGTGAAATCAGATGAGATTTGGAGAAGTTACTGACAAGTAAAGGAAAGTTGTAACAAAGTGAATTTTTCGACCAAAAAATCATAAAAAAATTCCTTTCACCCAATAATCTTTGCTATAAAGAATTTAAGCAGTGGGAGTATTTGGCTCGTCAACAACTTAAACGCTGGCGTACACACACACACAGTCACAGCCATTCAAGGTTCCAAATTTATCGCGTAGCGAAGTGGTGGCTATTCACAAAGGATTATTAATTAATTTTCCTACGTTCGCACATTATTCACACACGCTGTGACCTTCAGCGGGCGGCAAACCTTAGCAAATACAAAACACAATCACAACAACTTCAGAAGAAGCCACAGCGGCGCGTTTCATAAGTTTGCGTAGAAAAGCTAAGAATAGAAGAATAGCGGCGGCAAAACGAATGAGACAATCGCAGAAAGAGTCACGATCAAGTAAATAAGTGAACGGAGCGCAAATTTCTGCCCGTCTTGGGATTTAATTATAAATACAACAAGAATGTATGAGGCAAAGAAGTTAATGCCGAAGCAGCCAGACAGGCGGTGCGTCAACGCGTGTGCCCACTGAGAGTTGTAATGTTGCGGTGTATATTTTTGTTTAATGTACAAACGCTTTACCTAATACACACGTACGAGATGAAAAGAAAAGTGCAAAATTGTGTTGGGGATATTAAAGTGCGTAAATATTCAGTCGTGGTGTGTATGGGTGGCGGCTTCGCAAATCGGCGTCAACTTATTGGCGCTTGGCCGACTGGCTCGACTAGTTCGACGGCTGTCATCGCAGCAATAATCCGTAGCAGCATTTCGGGCGTTTGCCAAAGCGCCCAAAGCGGCCTCGATTTCATTGTCAGCTTGTCGCTTGTCGCTGCCTTTCGCGCTTCGCATTTAGTGTAGTTTGTCAGTTTGCTAAGCCAAAGTGGTCAGCGCGGCACTGGGCTTGTTATCGCATTTGTTTGTCCATCACTTACGCGCATCATCAACAACAGCCAGCAGCGACAACAACAGCAACGGCAGCCCCCGCCCCACTAAGCGATATAAGGCGTTCGTAATTGACTTTGTTGTTGTAGTTGTTGATGATTTGCTTTAGTCACACACTTATCAATGCTTATTTCGATTTAATGAACGTTTGTCAAAGCGTTGACGTTAACGCTTCCTGTGTGCCTACCGGACATGAGGCGTTTTAATACATACATACATATACACATATACAGGTTTTTATATAGCAAGTGAACATTTTTCTATACATGAATATGTGTGCGTATGTATGAATGTCAGTCTTTTCATCAATAACAACGCTGCGTGTGCGTGCTGCCCTTACGATTCAACAACAACAACACTACTCGTATACACGGTTGCCACATGACGAAAAGTTTTTGAACCAAAATTTTGCTAAAAAAGCCCAAAATAGGAACGAAAGGACCATTTTATGTTTTCGAAAAATTATTTTTTAACCCTTTCCGACATGAAAATAAACCCGTTCTGTATGAATTGTATGGGCTGTAGTCCAATATATTGGACATTGTGACTGAAAGGGTTAACACAAAAGCAAAACATAAATTTTTCGAAATTTGTACCGATTGCCAAATTTTCCCAAAAAAAAGCCCAAAATAGGAACGAAAGGACCATTTTATGTTTTCAAAAAATGGTTTTTTAACACAAAAGCAAAATATAATGTTTACATCGAAATTTTTACTGATTGCCAACATTTTCCTAAAAAAGGCCCAAAACGGGAACGACAGGACCATTTTATGTTTTCGACAAATTGTTTTTTAACACAAAAGCAAAACATACATTTTTCGAAATTTTTACCGATTGCCAAAATTTTCCTAAAAAAAGGCCTAAAATGAGAACGAAAGGATCATTTATTGTTTTCCACAAATTGTTTTTAACACAAAAAAAAACATTTTTGTATTGAAATTTTTACCGATGGCCCTCAAAATTTTATTATTTTTTTCTTACACACTTTTGTATCAAATAGTCCCAAATTATATAAAAATGGCCTAAGTGAAACGCCAAAGTGGAATAAAAAGGCCCACTTTTGGTGCAAATGAATCAAAAGTGGCAACGGTGTTCACACATACGCACAAGAGTGTCTGTGTTCTCATACATATAAACACCCACATATGTATATATGTATAACTATATGAAAAACGTATACTTGCTTATAGTTTCGCTTGATCCTACTTATTTGCAAAACATTGTTGCTAATTAAATTTTGTTTTATTTTTTCGCTTCCTGTTCGCGCAGTTTTGCTTCCTGATCCATGGCATTTATTTCACTTTGATTGATTGATTAATTGGCACTTTTGTTCATTAATTAACTGCATGTACTTATTTATACATATGGCCATTTGATATGAGTGCACGGGTGATTGGCTTCAGTGGTTGAGTGCTGTTGCATGTTGAGCTTTCTGCCTTTTGTTTGTTGTTGCTTTGTGCGTTCGATTATTATTTGCAAGAGTTAGAGGCATTGAGTTAGAGAAAACATACTCAACACTATAAAGCACATTGAAAATACGAAGTACTTTACTCAAACAGGTGACTTTTATATAAAAGTTAGATCATTAATTTGAAGTTTAATTTACTTGTTCACTAACTAATGGATGCAGCTTGAAATAACTCCTATAATGAATCTCTTGCTAGATGCATTCGTTTATGCAATCATTATGCAGATAGTCTTAATTTTACTAACAATGTTTAAATTAAAATTTTTATTTAAATTGTATCTACTAGTCTGTAAGAATATCTGTTCTGTAGACTGAAATAAATAAATAAAGAAAAAAAATAATTAATAAAAAATTAAAAATAAATAAATAAATACATACATAAATAAATAAATTAGTTAATTAATTAATTAATTAATTAATTAATAAACAAACAAATAAATAAATAAATAAACTAATAAATAAATAAAGAATAAAAAAAAATAAAAAAATAAATTATTTAATTAATTAAAAAAATTAAAATAAAGTAATTAACAAATAAAAAATAAATAATAAATAAACTAATAAATTATTTAACTAACTAATAAATAAATAAATACATAAATAAATACATAAATAAATAAATTAAATAACTAATTAATAAATAAATAAAAAAATAAATAAATATATAAGTAAATTAATTAATTAATTAATTAATTAATTAATTTAAAAAAATTAATTAACTAATAAATTATTTAACTAATTAATAAATAAATAAATACATAAATAAATAAATTAAATAATTAATTAATAAATAAATAAAAAAATAAATAAATATATAAATAAATAAATAAATAAATTAATTAATTAATTTAAAAAAATTAATTAACTAATTTATTAATTAATCAAGTAATTAGCAAATAAAAAAATAAATAATAAATAAACTAATAAATAAATAAACTAATTAATAAATAAATAAAAAATAAATAAATAAATAGATGAATAAATAAATTAATTAATTAAAAAAAATTAAAAAATTAATAAATAAATAAAAAAATTAATAAATAACAAAAAATAAATAAAACTTCTTGGTTTATAAATGTTCAAGTTTTTAAAGTCCGAGTTACTCTTGTTGCCAATTTGATTAGAGCCTTATGTGGTATAAGTAGTTTTTGGCATGTTTACTCTCAGCCCAGTGATTCGTTCAGATTACTTTTATCTTTCCACAGCTATTCAAAACTTGTTAAACTAGTTTACTTATAGTATCTGGCGAAAAGCGTAGACAAGGGAGCTCTAACAGGACGAGAAAGAGCCAGGACGAGTTGGGGTCAAAAATGTACACAGTTTTCGCTATTTTGTTGCCGTACACTACATACTATACAACTTTGTGGGCGCCTGGCCCTTCTTTGGTTTCAGGAATTGAACATTTTATTGAACCTTGGAATAGTTTAAACTTTAAAGCCTTAAGATTATTTAAAAAATAAAAACTAAATGTTTAGGTGTAAACCAGAGAGGTATACGATACGATCAATACAATCACTTCCCACTTTTTCTTCTTACTTACTCCACTTGGAAGCGTAACTTTAACTTATAACTTGGACTAGATTTGGAAATATTGTTTTGTGCCGTCCTATGTGACCTCCTCCAGGTATTTTTCGGTCATTTGTGCCTTTTGCTCTCAGCAGTTTCCAGTCCAGCGTCATCCTCGTAATGCTGACTGGTGGTTTTCCTAGCGTATCACCTATTTAACGCCATTTTGCTTGCATTATCTGCTTGAGCAAGAAATTTTCCCTTGTCAGATTCTTTCGCATAGTAAAGAAAACAGAAGATGAAGTTTTAATATTCAGTTCGAGCTTAAATTCAGCCAACTGATGATTTATTGATGATTGAAGATGAAGATTTATTTGATTTTCAATAATTTACGCAAAACAAAATTTTTATAAATATTCATTTATTAAACATGGGAACAAAAATAAAATTATAATAATAACTAGCTGACCCGGCGAACTTCGTCCCGCACGAAATTTTTTGTTTTCTTATAATGAAATACGCGAGATGGCGAATCTATGGCGATGCAAATTGACGAAAAAAACCAACTAAAGGAAGAGGAACAACCACTGATTAACATAATTGCGGCTCACAAATCAGTAATGTTGCTGCTTAGTTTGAGTAAAAAATGGGCGGCGCCCTCTGCCGAAAGATATGACTAACTGGTAGGTTCGTACCAAGTTTCATTGCTGTGCGATTTATAGTTCAGCGGAATAATTGGGTCACAAAAATGTGCCACGCCCCTTGTCCACCGCCCATTAAATCTGACCAGTAGAATGACTCATCTATGGGTCGACGCTATACCAAATTTCAATGCTGTGCGCCTTACAATTTCGAAGATATTCTATATTAAAGATTTGGCTTGTATGGGCGGTGCCACGCCCCCTTGTTCAATACCCGCCTCATTCCCTTTGCCGAAAGATATGAATAAATGGTAGATTCGTACCAAGTTTCATTGCTGTGCGATTTATAGTTCAGCGGAATAATTGGGTCACAAAAATGTGCCACGCCCCTTGTCCACCGCCCATTATATCTGACCATAAGAATGACTCATCTATGGGTCGACGCTATACCAAATTTCAATGCTGTGCGCCTTACAATTTCAAAGATATTGCATTATTAAGATTTGGCTTGTATGGGTGGTGCCACGCCCCCTTGTCCAATACTCGCCCCATTCGCTCTGTCGAAGGACATGACTAAATAGTAAGTTCGTAGTGCATATAGCATGGATTTTCCGACTTTCCCAATAGATTTTCTGGAATTTTCTTTTCGCACGAACCTGAACTGACTTAATACGAATCGAACAAAACAAACCCCATGAAAATCGGCCGTTCCGTTTGAGCGTGATGCGGTCACAAACCACTGTGCCACTCTCTTTTATATACTAAATATATAATATATATATATAATATATACTATATATATAGAAGATAATTATTATTATGGCCACACAAAAGATCGATCGATTATTGGGAATTTAAACATTTTCCAGTAAAAAGTTGTAGCAAGGAAGTTAACTACGACCGTTGAAAAAATCATGAATTCAATCTATTTTGTTTGGTAGAAAAAGGCTTAACAATCTGCTGAGTTGCCAAAAGCGCTCATATTTTCACGAATTAGTACTACAACTCTTAAACGGATCACCATCTGTCATTGCTAAGGATCCAGCCAGCCAGTTATACCTACTTACATGCCGTTGTTGAAATACTCCTCCAACTACGGCTTAACCATTGAGGAATTAGTTCAAAAGTTCACACTAACTCAGTGCTAAGTAACCAATGAATTTAATCGAGAAATGAATGAGGTCTTGTAAGAAGTATGTCAGTTTTCCGATTAATGCTTAATGCTTCTGTGGGCTGGGATGTAGACGAGTGTAATCTTAACATGGCAGACAGTGGTGATTACAAGAGTAAGGGGTTTGGGGGTTAAAACCCCTCAAATACAAAATTTACTGGTGCCAAATATAGTCTCAAATCGTATTGGGCTCAAAAGTTGTACGCAACCCCTCCGCCCAAAATTAAGTCCTGTGTGCGCCACTGATGGCAGGCATATAGTATATTAATTTTTGCCGCTTCCTCTAGTCCCAAGTATAACTGGTACGTCGTAGAATGCATAAGAGATTTAGATAATCTTCCTGAGGTTTTTCGATTATTCTACATAAAAAAATTCACATTTAACTACATAAACATAGGGCACCACTGTGATTAAAGGTTCAGCTTTTCTGTGACTTCATATGCTCCTTGCGATAATTCTATGATGATCCAAACACCATTATAAAAGTTTTCATAGGCAAATATTTCAAGCTGAGTAGTTTGCTATTTACTGCCTCACAATAAAAAGCTTTTTCTTTTATGGTATCGGTTGAGTAAAAATTCGAATTTCAATCGTATGTCCCACTGTGCAACGCACTAATCACTGATTGATTTTGTGATAAATACTTATGTAATTTTGTTTTAGGCTACTTAGAAGCCCGCGCCAGTTCTCAAAAGTAATTGCTTGGTTTTGATTCGAGTACTTCGCTTCGTTCTTCTCGTCATCGCATCATCGATTTCGGCACACGCACTTCAAGTGCTACTTGTTTACTGAATTTTTTATGCTGTACCTTTAACACTAGAATGCCCAAGGTAGTCATATTAACTACATTGAGGTCTTTTATTACAAATAACTTGTATTGCATCGCTTTCTAAAAAAATATCTTACGTGACTTTTACTAATTTTTAATGTTTGATGGAATAAATAAATTAAAAATATTGTAAAAAAATGTATTACCCCAATTTTGCAACATTTACCTTAAATGCCCAAAAGGAGTCATTTTTACTACATATTGTTACGAAAATGACTAGTTCGTATCTGATTGTGCTTGAAAATAAAACTCCTTCAGTTATTCAGCGCAAACGCAGACAAAAATCAACAATTGCTTTATTCACAAATTTCACACTTTGCTTGTATTTACACTTGTTTCTACTTTGCTTACTCAGCTAAGACTCCACTCGTTGCGCCGCGCACCGCTGCTTATATACCAGTTTTCTTATCGCGCCGAAGTTTCTTGCAACTTCCAATTGGAACACGCTCGACCATTCTCGCACAGTTCATTCGTTCGCGAACCATCCTTGCCATACCTTCATAACACCAAGCGAATTATATAACACCAAACGAATTCGCCGTGCTTCAAAGTGCATGCCTAAAAGTATGCTTGGAAAAGCATTCAGCATTCATAGTACAGTGTGGGCCAACACAAAATGCCTTCTCGTAGCACTGCCCACCACTTAGACTTGTTCGTCCCGAACAAGTGCAGAGGCTCCGCCGGAGTAAGACGCCAGGCGCTCCAAATGGACTACTTTCAACCTGGCGTTTCTGTTGCAGCAGCGTTGAATCCTGTACACCACGTCATTTATCCTGGTCACGACCTTGTACGGTCCTTCCCATGATGTTTGAAGTTTTGGAGACAAACCTTTCCTCCGCTGCGGGTTGTACAGCATTACCAGATCGCCTTCTTGGAACCCCGCTGTGTTAGCCCGTAAATCATATCTGGCTTTCATCTTATCGCTTACCAGTTGGATACGGTTCCTTATAAACTGGTGGATTTCTTCCAGCTCCGACCGTTTATTGACCGCGTAATCAGTCTTAGCGCCTTCCGTCGTGCTGACCACTCCGAACTTCAAGTCAGCAGGCAACCTCAGCTCCGTGCCGAACACTGCTCGGGCTGGAGTGAGTGATGTCGTATCGTGCGGGGCTGACCTATACGCCATCAAGAAGAGCGGAATATGCGTGTCCCAGTCCTTTTGATTTCTGCCTACTACTTTCCGCAGATATTCTTCCAGCGTCCGATTGAATCGTTCCACCATGCCGTCGGACTGGGGATGCAATGGACAGGTGCGAGTTTTCCTTATTCCTAGTAGCTTACACACTTCCTTGAATACCACAGACTCGAAATTTCGGCCTTGATCCGAGTGCAACTCCAGCGGAACGCCAAATCTGGCCACCCAGTTGTTTACCAGCATTTCCGCGACCGTGGTGGCCTCCTGGTTAGGAATAGCATACACTTCGGGCCATTTGCTAAAATAGTCCATTACCACCAGCACATATTTGTTGCCTTGAGTGCTAAGTGGGAATGGCCCGGCGACGTCCATGGCAATTCGCTCAAAGGGCGCTCCCACGTTGTACTGCTGCATGCGGCCCCGAGATCTTCTTGTCGGTCCTTTCGCAGCCGAACATCGTTCACAGCTTTTAATCCAATCGGCTACAGACTCCTGGCATCCTACCCAGTAGAATCGTCTTTTAATTTTGGCGACAGTTTTTGTGATGCCTAGGTGCCCTCCGCTGGAGTCGTTGTGGTATGCTTCGATCACCTCGTTGATCCTGCATTTCGGGACTATAATTAGGGAATTGCTGGTCCGGCCATCGACACTCTCCCACTCGCGGTATAGGCAGCCACCAGACAGCCGCAGACTTTGCCACTGTGCCCAGTAAGCCTTCGCGATCGGGCTCTCACCGGCCATCTCCTGCCAGTCTGGACGTGCACCCAACTCCTTGCCTTCAATGATTTTTGCAATATCCGTATCCTCGCGCTGGTCCTTCTGTATCCTCTCCGCAGACCACTCTTCCTCTGGCATAACGCTTACCAATCGGACGTCCACTATCTGCTCTTTGCTTTCGGCTCGCGAGCAATGCCTGCATTCGGTTTTACACGGACGGCGTGACAAGGCATCGGCATTTCCATGACTGCTACCCTTGCGATGCTCTATAGTGTAGTCGTAGCTCTGCAGCCGCTCGATCCACCGCGCCAGTTGGCCTTCAGGATCTCTAAAGTTCAGTAGCCATTTCAATGCAGCATGATCTGTGCGCAGGCGAAAGTTTTGCCCATACAGGTATTTGTGGAAGTGTTTCACGCATTCCAATACTGCCAGCAACTCTCTTCGTGTCACACAGTAGTTGCGTTCAGGCTTTGACAAAATTTTGCTGTAGTATGCTATCACTTGTTCTTGGCCATCTATTATCTGTGATAGCACCCCACCAATACTATGCCCACTTGCATCTGTATCCAGCACAAACATCTCTCCAGGCACGGGGAAGGCCAGAATTGGAGCAGTGCACAGTTTTTCCTTCAATCGTCCAAAAGCCTGCTCCTGCTCTTCGCCCCACGCGAAGGCTTGACTCTTTTTCGTCAGTTTGTGCAAGCTGCCAGCTATGTTCGCAAATCCAGGAACGAATCTTCGGTAGTAAGTGCACAGGCCCAGGAAACTGCGGAGTTCGTGTAGATTGCGTGGTCGGGGCCACTCTTTCACCGCTGTGATTTTGCCTTCATCCGTTTGTACTCCGCGGGCGGAAACCGTGTGACCCAGATACTTGACCTCCTTTTGAAACAGCGAGCACTTCTTTGGGTTGAGTTTAAGGCCGGCGTTTTGTATTCGCCCAAATACCTCCCTCAGCTTTTCCAGGTGGTCGTCGAAGCTCTTGCCCATCACGATTATGTCGTCGAGATATACCAGACACGTCCGCCAATGCAGCCCTTTTAGCACACGTTCCATTAGCCGCTCGAATGTTGCTGGTGCGTTGCAGAGTCCAAACGGCATGACGGTGAACTGCCACAAGCCGTCGCCAACACTAAAAGCCGTTTTCTCCTTGTCCTTGTCTGCAAGCTCCACCTGCCAATAGCCGCTGCGTAAGTCGAGTGTGGAAAACCACTGTGTGCCTGACAGTGTGTCCAGGGTGTCATCGATCCGAGGTAGTGGATAGCTGTCCTTCTTGGTCACGTCATTGAGCTTTCGATAGTCCACACAAAATCGGGTACTGCCATCCTTTTTCTTGACTAGCACGACCGGTGAACACCAAGGGCCTGACGAAGGCTCTATGACCTTTTCTTTACTCATGTTTTCGATCAAAGTGGTTACCTCTTCCCTCTTGGCCAGAGGAACTCGTCTTGGCTGTTGGCGGATCGGTTTCGCACTTCCGGTGTCGATGTTGTGCTTCACTATGGCTGTTCTTCCGCCAGCTTCTGCTGCAAATATTGACCCATAGTGCTGTAGGAGTGACCGCGCCTTCTGCTTCTGGTCGGCTGTCGATTCGCTGCTCCACTGGTTCTCCTGCGGTATGGCGTCCATGTTAGAACCGCGTTTCCTACTTCCTCCGGGTGGACTGCTCTCGCAATTGACAACTGCTTCAGCCTCTCTACACTCGCCAATGACCGCATCTTTTCCGACAAATTTGGGTGTGTTCAGTGGGTTGAGTATCCTGACTGGTATTTTGCCATTTTTGGGTTCCACTAACGTACGTCCGATAATTATGTTGTCGTATCCTTGTTTTGGCGCTTCTACAACCCACAGCCGACTTGTCCCATCGTCCTCGTCCACCTTTGCCCACACAATCGCCTCGGAATTCGCTGGTATCTTCTGGTGTTGACACGAGATGACTTTCCTTACCGCCACGCTCCGCTCATAGCCGGTGTGCAGGGGGAGTTCAACGTTGGCATACCTCAGCACATTTTCTTTCAGGTCCAGCGTAAAACCGTGCCTAATCATGAAATCCACGCCGATAATCACGTCGTCCATTATATCCGCGACGATGAACTCATGTTCCAGGCTGCTGGTGCCGATAGCAATTGTTTTTGTTACTTTCCCTTTTACCGGCGCACGCTCGCCAGTCGCAGTCCTCAGCTGTATGCCATGCAGTGGTTCCCAGTTCTTCAGAAGCTTTCTTTTTATGATCGAATATGACGCTCCAGTATCCAGTGTCAACACGAACATCTTTCCATCTATCTTTCCCTCAATCGTCAAGCTGCTGGGTTGTCGTTTCAACTGCGAGACAAGGACGGTGGGGCAGCAGGTTGTGGGGATCAGCTCACGCCCCTTTGGGCTGACCCGTTTTAGTTTAACGACTCCTCGTCCTCAGCCCTGCGCTTGTTGGCTGAGCCGCGATTGTCAGTGTTCCTCGCTTCAGGCGATTGCGATCGAGAACGGGAACGCCTCTTTCGTTGACGACAGTCTCGTGATATGTGACCCTGCTTGCCGCATGTCCAGCAAACAATCTTAGAGGAAGCCAACCGTGGTCTGACCTGTGTCTCAGAGCTTATGGCCTGGATCGGAATGTCGCTGTCGGGCTGGATTTGACGTATCCTTGCAGGTGCATACCGAGTGCATCCAACCCATGTCGCCTCATATGTCATCGCGCTGGTCACCGTCTCCTTAAATGTCAGCTTGCCCATCATCAACGCACTGCGACGTGTTTCCGGATCATGAAGACCTTCAATAAACGACTCAATCTTCATCCTCTCGAGATCGTCAGCGCCGAATTTCGGGTAGCACAACTGTACGAGCCGCTCAATGTCTGCTGCATATGTCTGCAGCGCCTCGTTTGCTCTTTGCCTGCGGTTCTTCAGCTCACAGTAGTACAGCGTATGGTTGTGCTCGTTGCTGTACTTCGCTGCCAACGCTCGCATGATGGCCTCGTAATCACTTGTCGAACATTCCGGAACTGACTTCATTACCTCAGCCGCAGGACCTTTCAGCGCCAGTGCCAATCTCCGACCTTTCCTGACATCGGTCCACTGATTTTCTAAGGCAGCCAAGTCGAATTGCAGTTTGAATGTATCGAATGGCGTAGCACCATCATAAGTAGGCACTTCTGTTCGGGTGGCAAAACTTTCCGGAATCGGCGGCAAACATTGTCGTGGCTGTACCTCTCTCAGTCGTTCGTCCATCTTTCTGTGCATCGAATCTTCCAGACTGTCAACTCGTTTGTTTAAGGACTCACCCAGGTCGTCAACTCGTCTGTTCAGAGAATCATCCAGGCCGTCGACTCGTTTATCCAAGTGCTCCACTTGAGCTCCCAGGTGCTCCACCTTCACATCGAGCTTGTTGGAGATTTCTTCCACTTTCTGTTCCAAACGCGCAGAATTTTCCTGAAGCTTGTTTTCCATTCGCTCGGCCATTTCTCGGTTCGCAGTTTCGACTTTGGCCGAAATTTCCTGATTTGTAGTTTCTAGTTTCGCTGCCATTTGCGCTGACATTTCGCGATTTTCACGGTTGGAAGTCTCGAACATGCCTTTCATCGCAACCATTTCTCGGTTCGCAGTTTCGACTTTGGCCGAAATTTCCTGATTTGTAGTTTCTAGTTTCGCTGCCATTTGCGCTGACATTTCGCGATTTTCACGGTTGGAAGTCTCGAACATGCCTTTCATCGCAACCATTAGCTGGCTCATGTCTAATGCTTGTAGTGGCGCAGCCGCGGCAGCCGTACTTTGCAGCGATGCAGGCGATTCCTCCACCTTGGCCGACGAATCTAGCTCCTGCGTCCCGAACTCGTGCGCAGTCCAATCGACGCCTCGTGCCTCACACGCCTCTCGCAAGCGCAGCTGCAACTCCACCTTTCCACCAGCAGTCGGCAAATTCCAGGCAGCCAGCTCCTTCTTCAGCTGGTCCACCTTCAGTTGCTCGAGTTTAACCATGTCTGCGTTTTACAATTTTGATTTATTTCCAGTAGCACAATCCCACTTCTGACACCAAATGTTACGAAAATGACTAGTTCGTATCTGATTGTGCTTGAAAATAAAACTCCTTCAGTTATTCAGCGCAAACGCAGACAAAAATCAACAATTGCTTTATTCACAAATTTCACACTTTGCTTGTATTTACACTTGTTTCTACTTTGCTTACTCAGCTAAGACTCCACTCGTTGCGCCGCGCACCGCTGCTTATATACCAGTTTTCTTATCGCGCCGAAGTTTCTTGCAACTTCCAATTGGAACACGCTCGACCATTCTCGCACAGTTCATTCGTTCGCGAACCATCCTTGCCATACCTTCATAACACCAAGCGAATTATATAACACCAAACGAATTCGCCGTGCTTCAAAGTGCATGCCTAAAAGTATGCTTGGAAAAGCATTCAGCATTCATAGTACAGTGTGGGCCAACACAAAATGCCTTCTCGTAGCAATATATATGATGAAATTTTCAGTAAAAGTGAATTTCTTACTGATAAATAGACAAATATGCATCTTCAATTGTGAAATATGAAAATTTCAAATAATTGCATACATTAAAAAAAAAATATCATAGTAGGCTGTGACAATTCCCAAATTTTTTAATCCAAAATTCACTCACAAAATGCATTCACAAATTCCAAATTGCATTTCTTTATCCCATTTATGTGTAAAGTACGACATTATACAGGGTTTTCCAACAAGAGGTGTTATTTTGGTATTCAAAGAAAAATGTCATTTTTTGAGATAAATGATCGGATGTTTATTTCATAATAAAGAGGAAGGTATGCCGTTAATAATGAAAAACAACATCAGCCAAATGGCCACCACGACCACGCTTACAGGACCATATCCTTTCATGAAATTTTCCATAACCAAATCGCAAAGTGGCTGCCCTATGTCCTCGATAGCCTCAAGAATTCTATCTTTGAGGTCTTGAATCGACGCTTGGCTGTTGAGGTACACCTTATCTTTCACGTGGCCCCAAAGGAAGAAGTCGCAAGGTGTTAAATCACAAGATCTCGGTGGCCAATTGTGATCACCTCTTCCAGAGATAACACGGTCCGGAAACTTGTCCCGTAAAAGAGCAATGGTTTCGTTGCTTGTGCGGCACGTAGCGCCGTCTTGTTGACAGTAACCGTTGTCCAGATCAATATCATCCAACTCCGACCATAAAAAATCATTAATCATCTCTCGATAGCGCAATCCATTCACCGTAACTGTTGATCCAACCTCATTTTCGAAAAAGTAAGGTCCAGTGACACCGCCGGACCATAAACCGCACCAAACAGTCACACGTTGAGGATGGAGAGGCTTCTGAACAATAACTCTTTGGTTTTCCGAGCCCCAGATGCGACAATTTTGCTTGTTGACGTAGCCACCGAGGTGGAAACGGGGCTCATGAGTCAAGATGATTTTTCGATGGAATTCCGGATCATTTTCATGCATTTCAAGCACCCAATCAGCAAAGACACGACGTTGTTGATGATCGGTCGGCTTGAGTTCTTGTGTTAACTGGACTTTATAAGCCTTAAGACCCAAGTCTTTATGCAAAATACGGTGTAATGACGTTTTTGGAATGCTCAATTCCAAAGAACGACGAGGAATCGACCCAAAAATGCTTTAGTTTTGCGAACTGTGACTGCAAGATTTTCACCATTTTTGTAGTGAATTTTAATCATATCAATGCGTTGTTGAAGCGTGTATCGTTCCGTTTTTAGTAATGGCGTAGTTTCTACTTGTCAAATGTCAAAGAATAACCGAAATACCGGGTGATTCAAAATAAAACCTCTTGTTGGAAAACCCTATATTTAAATGAATTTACTTTGTAAAGCATAAAAAAAATAAACATTAAATACTTATTTTATTTTAATCTCATGTGCATTTATTCATATTTGCTACTTAGAAACCAATAAAATAACAAAAAAAAGTCAGTAAACAATATTCTAGTCAAAATGACTACATATGGGCATTTCAGGTAGATCATATTCTCGGGCATTCTAGTGTTAAGCGTTGCGTTGTACTCAATAATTTATAAGCCTTTACGCATTTTCAAGTTGCACAGACAAAGCTCATAATTTTCAAAGCCATCATTTGGGCCAGACACAGCCGTGTCGCTTCCTGCTCCGCCCACAACTTGAATGTGCAATAAACTTAAATCACATTTTAGTACCCGATGACGGCTGCACTGCAGGCAGTGACTGAAAAGGTGCGGACGCGAGCGTTGCACGCGGCAGAGCACTTGGCAAAGGCATAAATGTATTCACTGGAATTGTGTGCATTCCATTTTTGCTTTTTATGGGAGCAGCGTTTTCTACAACATTCAAAGCCCATTCAATCTTTCAGCAGCCGCTGGCTGTGTACGAATGTGTGTGTGTGATGGACCCGGTACGCACGTACGGATGCGCGAGAGCGCGTGTATGTGTGTGTGTGTTTATATGGGATTTTTATAAATTTTTAAATTGTATGTTTATGGTCGCAAATGTTGCCGTATGTAGTTACTTGGCGCCTCAGCTGTTGGCTGCCCTTCTGTGGCGCTTCGTATGCCGCTTTCGCTGCTGCTGCCCGACTTGACGCTTGTCACAGACAACAACGAATTTTATGACAAATTTATATAATATTTTGCACTGTGCTAGGCGGCCTCCGGGTGTGAAGCGCGCCGAAGTGCTGCTGAGGGGAGTGCAGTTGTGAGGGCGCGCGCTGTCTGCTGGGAAATGTGTGCCAAATGCGATTTGCCTTATGTGCGCTGTGCTCTGTATGCTATGTATGTATGCAATGATCATGTGACAATGTGTGTGTGTGCGTGGGCGAGTGATAAGTGTAAGTGGCGCTGTCACAATGGCCGCAACTTTCTACCCCCGACGGCAACTCTATTGCTGAGGGGGTCAACAAGTGACGCCGGTTATGTCACGCCTTAAAACTCCATCATGTTTGTTGCTGCCGGGTTTTGTAGTTTTTGTTATTTTTATGCGTTTGTCATTGAAGTATAAAAGATGGCATAATGGCGCCGTGACTCGTTTATGACGCCACCGCGTTGCATGGCGCTGTGCGTGCAACAGATGGCAGCCGTACACATGTCACGAGTGCAATTTATGCGAGCGCGCTGCCAGTGTGGCCGTCGCCGATGCTGTTGGCGATGTCGTGTGCATGCAATGCGGGCATCTGGACAGCAATTTGCGCGTGTCCTATGAATTTTTGAGCATTTTCCATTGCGCTGAAGCACTCGGCCCGCACACACTTGGCGTCGATCACAGACCAGTTGTGCTAGTGTGAACGCCGCTAACTGCTGACAAATAGTAAATGGGATAGTGGCGAAACATCAAAAAAGTATTTATACTTACACTTTATTCATATTTTTTCAGGCTCTGCAAGTTTCATTTGATTGCTGTTAACTTTAAAATTTATAATAAATTTCGACATAATGTAGTAAGAAAAAATGAAACTTTGGCCAACTTTTCTGATGCCTGAACAGCAGAAAACCATTCAAAGCACACACACACAGACCGTCATAAATGTTCATAAACTTCATATGCGCCAAGTTGCGCGCCGGGCTGCCAGATGGGCAACAGTGCCAAGAAACATGAGGTCCTCTTGATTAAAAGATAAATTAACACACGCTCGGCATGCGAACAGCAAAAGTTGTTGTGCGTGAAAAGTTGAGCATGTTTTTGCCTGGTTTTTGCTCGCAGCTGCACAAATTCCAGGTAAACAGTACGCACTTTCCGCCACTAACCCCTCAGCCCCCTAACGCTGGCAATAAATTAAGAACGTACGCCAACTAAAGTTTACTCATTAGGAGTCACATATAAACGTCTGTGTGTGTGTGTGTGCTGTGTACGCGCGCGTCGTTGCCTTTCCAAGATTGAGGCGCATTTGATAGACTGCACGTTGCGTCGGTCATGCTCGAGGCTCGAGTGCTGCGCTGTGTGCCTACCATCCGCTCAAGTTTATTACTGATTAATTAACTCTTTTTTTTCTGCCTCTGTGGGTAGCTGGTGTGATCTCGACATTAATTGAAAAAGTTTCCAATGAAAAAGTGCGCATATGTGAACGCATCTATTTGCACTTCCCGTCGGCGCTTTGGGTTGTGTTGTTTGCTAAATGAATGAATTTATCGACCAGCTGTAAGGTGCATATTTATTTGTGCTGCCCATAACATTATGAAAAAGGGTAAATGTTTTTTGCAGCCGCCAGTTGGCAGGAAGTTCTACAAATGTCAACTTACACTATGCAACTATACACACACACAAACACATGCAAATGCTTAGACTGTGTTAATTGGAAAAATTGAATTTAATATAATTTCTAGTGTCCGACCAAAACATCTTTTTTTGGCCGAAACTGAATTTCGTTTTTTTTTTAATATTCGGCCGAAACCGAAACTTTCTAATTGAAATAAAAATCAAAATATCAAGCATTTTTTTCAACAAACGAATTTTACATTAAGCAAATAAAGAACAAACAAACAAACATAATGTAAATAAATAAATACTTATTAATAAAAACAATTTATTCATTTTTTAAAAACATAAACATAAAAAATAACCCTTTCGTACCTTACTCGCTAATATTCAAAATTAAATAATTTAATATTATATGCTAAAAAAAGTTTATTTACATTGCTGGCATCTAAATTACTCCTCCTTTCACTATATCTGCTACACAATAAAATGTAAAAAATATTCTAGAAAGTTTCGGTTTCGGCCGTTCGGGCATTTTTTGGCCGAAACTGAAACCACTTATTTGGGCCGAAACCGAATATTCGGTCGGACAATAATAATTTCCCTATTATGCGTTTTCCAAAACTGAGCACTTTGTCTTTGATATGTTAACATTGAACCTAAAAATCAAAAATTTGGAATGGTATGTAGTTCAAAAATATTTTGTTTAAAAATGTATAGCTAACTTAACTTATACTCGTAAATAGTCTACTGATCAAACCACGAACCCAAGTGACAAGGGGCCAGTTCTTTTTGTTGCTTGATTTTCAAGCTTTCCTGAACAACACTGATGGCAAATTTAGTTGGTATTTTATTGTTTTATTGATTTAAGGTTGCGTGAAATCTTTCTTGCTTACTTATTAAAACAAGGATTATTTATTTTAAATTGGGTTCAGTTTTATGTTAATTAATAAATAAATCTGCTGATTCAATTAGAGTTATCCATTGTCTTTCAAGTAAATGTATATAATTTTTAAAGATCAATTCTTAAAAGTATTTTTTTAAAACTGGTGAAGAAAAGTATATCTGGTTGGCTGATTGGTGAGAGTGACAATTCTCGACATTCAATAAGGGCATGTGCGCCGTATTGTTATAGGTGCTCAACTCTCTCGGTGATCTGTTTCTTATAGCCACTCTCAGAGAATAATGAAGCCGAGAAGCGCAGCCAGCGTGTATTTCGGTATGCCTTTCAAATCGTTGAACAATTGCTTTCCCAGCGTCGTCCATCTTCTGCTCGACAGACTGAGGCAGTGACTGCGATAGGGGACTCCCATTTTGGCTGCTTAAGGGAGTGTTCCCGGGTAGAATGCCGATTTTAGGCTGTTTTTCAAAAAATTATTTTGGAGCTACAAGGCAACATGCAATATTCTGGTTTTTTGCTTGTTGTTCCTTATTATTTGGAGAACAGAAACTCATATTTGTGTCAAACAATTTTATTTTCTAAGTACAAATTTTCAGTGGTCAATGTGACCTTGTTTTCACTGCTGGCCGATAATAAATTTCGGGAACCAGTAATCTGAAACAGAAATGGGTATGCAATTATTAATCTGCAATAAATTCCGCGGATGCTAAACCACAGTTTTAGTCAAAATGTTGATTAGAAACAAAATGGCGGCCATATGAAAAAAAATTGTCCAGTTTTGCCACCTTTTTTTACCTTTAGAGTGCTTGAAAATATATTTAAAAATAATTTTTTGATGAAAACTTTGGTTTAGCATCCAATGAAAACTATCTAGAATATTTTCCCAAAATTTCAAGTCGATACCTCTCATAGTTGCTGAGAAAAATTATCGGCCAGTACAAAAAATGTGGTTTCGAGAAAAACGCGTTTAAAGTATCATGCGCAATGTATCAGCGGAGCAAAAAGAGCTGAGATTACTTCAATTAACATGCAAAAAAGTGGGTACTGAGTATGCGGATTGAAAAACGACTTTGGGGGGTGATAGTATATAGTATAAGGTACAATAAAACGCAAAAAAAAAAATCGATTTTTTCAAACTTCTACCCAGGAACACTCCCTTAACCCTTTCGCTACAGGTTTTTACTGGAAAAAGGTAAAATTTTAAATTTCCCGATTCCCGATATATGAGTGTTAATTATAATTAAATGACACTCATACGCAACGTTGCGCTGCGCAAAAAATGCACATATCGCAATTACACAGTTTGAATGTATTTTTTTTGGATTGGTGTCTTAAGCAAATTTGTTGGTCGTTAAAATATCTACAAACTTGCCGAAGACAGTAAAGCGATATTCGGAACGATTTAGGACCTATTAGCATTTAAATGTTCGAAGACTTAAGCGACGAACTCGACTAAAATGAGCAAACTTCAAATACGGATTTCTCTTAAACTAGAGCCAATCCAGCCAAACCGCTGGTGGATTTCGACTCAGTATACGTATAGAAAAGGCGCTCAGTATGTCCCCCCATGTCTCAATTTTTTAGGGTAACTTCACTGTGCGTGAAGTGTAATTATTTAAACATTAAATTTTTTACGCATTATTAAAAATTTAATATTTTTAATTTTACTTCAGATTAAATTTTTAAAAAAACAGCATCTGAACTGGAAAAAAATCAAATTAAAAATGTCTCATATGTTTGCTGCTTCTTCTTTCTTTATTATTTTAAGATATAACATTCAATACTTATATTTTTTTAAATGAAATATTCAGTTTACTATTTTTGTATTATGCCTAAGACTTCAAAATATTTTAAGGATCAATAGAGAAATGTATTCTTGAAACCATAGAGGGTTCAGATGTGCACAAAGTAGCATGTTTCCATGTGCCAACAAAATAGCGAAAGGGTTAATCTCCAATGGGCCCTTAATAACCACACTAAGCCTCGTCACATCCTGACATCCTTTGTTTAAGAGGTCCACGAGTCTGATCTTTCTGTTTTTGAGCCAAAGTGCTCTGCTGACTTTGTAGGATTCCGTTCTTAACCAGCTATTGTTCGTGTTAGCAAGGTAGCTCAGAGGCCAGTTATATATGTATATTTTATCTGCGGAAAATTGCATTCTACGAGAGATTTGCTAGAAATTTAAGGGATAAAAGAAACTTAAACGAAATCAGGAGCATGCAACATTCGGTACTTTCCACTTATTGTTCTACCTAATTGATCGAAATAGATACTGTTAGTTAGATAGATAGTGAGTTGTTTTATGTTCCTTAACATGATCCAGTAACAATATGTCATCGTGGTCCATTTGATGTTTTATAATTGAATGCTATAAATTCAAACTCTCTTTGTACGTTTTCGACATGAAGATTCAAGTTTGTTCAAAGTAAATGAAGATAATTTATGTAAGCGTGTTTTATGACTAATTTAAAATTATTTCTGTTCCTATTTATAAGAAAAAATACGCACTATGTGGGCCGCAAATCTCCAAAGAAAAGATTGTTTTTAATCGGTAAGAATCTGGCAGATTAATGGATACGAATCAATTAGTTTCTTTGAAGACTTTTCATCTTCTGTGTTTAACAATATATATTCTAGTCCAATATTTGTTAATAATATCCCATGTTGCACAACAACAAGCCATGGCTGAGTTCTTAAATGTTGCAATTCAAAGCATGTGTATCTTTTATTCAAGAAATATAGAAGAAAGTATTTTCCAATAGGTGCAACCATTTAAAACATGTTTTTATTGATTTAAAAACATGTTTCTATATGGTTCTTGCATTAAGGAACTCAATCCATCTTTATGCTTGAATGAGAAAGTATTTCCGGAGAAGCCCTCCAACCTTAAGCATTTTATGGCCAAGTATTCGTATGTGGTGCTCAAGCATCCTTCTGTGCATCTTGTTTAAACATTCATAAGTTGTACTTCGACTCAACCGAAATTTTCAGTTCTTAAAGTTTAAATGAATCAATCCTCTAAGCAGCCAAACTGTCTTAACTGAAATTCCATAATGAACCTTAAATCATTTGCTATCTTTTCCTTTAAAAGTCCACATAAATATCTACCCTCATGTATGGTACAGATGTGTATAACTAATTCTGTGTAAGTGGCAAATCCACTTTGTCATCTAGAAAACCGCACTGAAACTACGCACATTTATTTCATCTGTATTATTCTTTAGTGCCAACAAATAGAGATACTCGTATTCGATATATACTATATGTATGTATTTTTATTGCTGTTGGAAAAACACAATTTTCCGTCGTCTGTGTGATAAGCAGGCAAAAAGAACTCAAATTGATTTCAGTTGTGTTGTGCGTCGCTCATTGTGCGCCATATTTTCCGTTTCGATTTTTCCCTCCCTTTGCGATTGTCGCCATTCAACGTTTCAGGCAATTTTTGTTGTTGCTTTCAGATTGGCCAAGCTTCCTTTTCACACCTTTTCTTCGGCGTCCTTTCGAATGCGAATTGCTTGCGCACATGTAAACGTTGCTAAGCGTGTTTTGTTGCTGGAGCACAAAAGGCATTGGGGAGACATTGAATTGCAGTTAAATCAATTCGTTATAAAAATCAAGAGTTATCTGCATAATTCGATTTTTGTTCACTAGCTGAATAAACGTTTGCATTCGCCAGCTTACGCTCTTTAGAGAATTTGTATTATTTCTCGGCCATTTTCAAGAGTACGAAAGTGGAATATTTTGCTCGTTATTTTCTTTGTACAAGTTGCAAGAGATTTCGTGAATGGCATCAACATAAAGCAGATCAATAAGCAATCAAAGATTTAGTTAAACGATGCCATACAATGGGAACTGACATCTTAAGTGTCTGGGTTTATGGTTGAATCGAGTGTCAAGGCTGAGCTGTGTATGAAAACTGTCAATTATTGTTGAGTGTATGTGTGCACATATGTGGGTCACGTCAAATCAGCTAACACCTACCGAGGTCTAAGAATGGTGACACCAATTATGGTAGCGTGCTGCTCAAGAAGTTGAAATAAAAATTAAAAGGGTTTCTTTAAGCGAATCAGAACTTTAAAGTTGATTAGAAAATGTTGATGAGTAAAAAGTTGTAAGTTGATGAAAAAGTAATGTTCTGAAAATAACATCATTCAAATGAATTGCAAGGCTTCATTTACAGTACTCGATCCGACGGGATTACTACACAGCAAAACAAAAAACACTTTTTTTCTGTTGCATAGAGTTTTTCTACTGTTTCTTACTAATTTGGGTGCGCTGATTTCGCATCTATTCTCAGATTTTTTCTAGCAGCTCTAGTTAGTGAGATATAGGTACCGTGTCATATTTTCAGTTTTTCCTCTCCTTTTTCCATATTTTTGATCGTTATTTCTAAACCAAAAAACCTATAGACATGATTTTCACCTTATCGCATTAACAACACCGCACGGCTTCTTTTCCGATGCTACTTATTTTTATAAGTTTTAAAATGCCGCGGTAATTGGACCTCAAAGTCGGAAAATATGGAATTTTAAGTCGTTTTCTTTGATGGTCAAAAACATACACAATTTTCGTAAATCAATTAACGAGTTAGGTGTATAATGAAAGCCGACACATCAAGCAATACAACACAGCCAAATTATTTGGCGGAATACACATTCGCATAGAAATAATAGCAAAAATGTACCATAGTCATTTTCATCACTTTTCATACTTTTTCCTTAAAAAATTAGGGGCCTTAAAAAAAGTTTTGCCAATTTTCAGATTTTTAATTTTAAAAAAAATATTTTAAATTAAAGCCTTAGCTTTGCAAATTTTGAGAAAATACCTACATACATTTTTAATTTATATTGAAAGTTTTAGCAACTTCTTGCTAACCACATATTTTTATGATTTTTGTACTCAATGGACTAAACAACAGAAAACATGTGTTTACATTTTATTGTAAAAAAAGTTTCGACTTCGAACAGCTTTTGCACACATAATATTTAAATTTTGACACAAATTTTTTGGGATTTTCTTAGTTGGAGTTTTTCTTTCAAATAGTTCAAATCTGAGGCTATACATTTTTTGAATTTTGTCTATGGAACAAATCTCTGTGCAATGGTTTGAATGGTTTTTTCTCCAGTTAAGGGGGAAAGCCACTGTGACGGGTAAAAAAAAAAAATTTTTTTTTTTTGTTTTAAATCAAAGCTTATATATTCAAAAATATGTGTACAAAATTTCAAGTCAAAATTTCAAAGACTCGATAGTTTAACACACGTATGAAAATTTTAAAAGATACATGATTTCATTACGAGAGAAATGGACTCAAAACTTTAAACGCGTTTTTCTCGAAACGACTTTTTTTGAACTGGCGGCATCAATAACTCGAACAATTATGAACCGATTTCTAATTTTTTTGTTTTGTTTTGTTCGTCTTAGTAGTGGTTAAGGTTAAGCGTAGCCGATTTGGAAAATTTAGTTTTTTACTATTTTTTAAACTGTCTCAAAACCAAAAAAACAAGGTCGAAAACATGGAAATATTTTCAATCGGTCGCCATTTTGTGAAAAATCAAAATAAAAAAAAACGGCTACGTACAAAGATAGCTACATTCATACAGATTACAATAAAATTTTATTTTTTTTTTCTGAGTACGGGTTTTTGAGAAATCGATGCCGCCATGGAGGGGGAATTTTTTTTCAAGCGCTACGGGATCATCTCTATTGTTTAAACTATTTAATATTTTTTAATAAAAATTTGTGGAAATATTATTAGATGTCTGCTTAATAAAATTAAAAAAACCCGATCCAAAAATTCCTATATTTACTCGGTCAAAAAAAATGTTTAAAATCACTAATTTTTTGACCCGTCACAGTGGCTTTCCCCCTTAAGCAACTGTTGTTAGTTTGTTGCCATAAACCAACCAGTTAACACTAGAAAGACTGCAAGTTTTCCATACCTACAAGGACTACATATTATATTCGCTGATATCTGGAAAACTGCACGTCGGATTTGGCTAATTGTAATTGCAGAGCCCTAATTGTAGAACTAATTGTAGAATTCGATAAAAAAATAAAAGTCATCAAAGCAAAAGTTGATAGAAATGCTAAAGAAAAAACAGATATTTGAAAATGAGAAATCGTCAAAATTACTGCAATGATCTTTCAAATGTTAAAGTAGCTTCAGAGGAAAAAGTCTTAAAAAGTCTCTTGGGCTTCATTTCAACAATGGTTTGAATGATATTTTTTCCAGTTAAACCCTTTCGCTATTTTGTTGCCATATGGCAACATGCTATTTTGTGGACGTCTGCATCCTCTATGGTTGCAAGAATACATTTTTTTGTTGGTCTTTAGAATAGTTTGAAGGTTTAGGAAAAGAATAATAATTAATAAACTGAATATTTAAGTTTAAAGAAGAGAAGTATACACGTTTTTTAATGGTATATCTTGACATAGTAAAGGAAGAAGAAGCAAAAAAAATTAGAGAACTTTTTAATTTGACGTTTTCTTTCAATTTATATACTTTGTTTTTTAATTTTGGCTGAAGTAAATGAAGAAATATTGAAATTTTCGTTATGCGTAAAAAGTTTTATGTTTATGTAATTATTACAGCCACAGCGATGTGGCTGCTCTCATAGAAAAACACTCTAAAATACAGGGTCCGAGTACGAAAATTAAAAAATTTCTTATGGAATGTTGCTAACATAACCACATAGAAGCCTAAGACGTAACATTTAAAATTTTAACTTTCCCCAGTAAAAAACTGTAGCGAAAGGGTTAAGCAACTGTTGCCATAAACCAGCGAGTTAACGTAGCTTCAACGAAAGAAGTTTTAGGGTGTTAGATAACACAATCTTGGAAACTTTTCTTGCGACTACGCAAATCTAACGACATTTGTGTAATATTTACCATACATTGGGACATAAATATATACAGCTATTAAATAGCTTTTATTTTCGATTTTCTTACGAAAAAAAATCAACAAGGAATAGCACCTCATTTGTACTTCTGCACTTCTGTTGGCAAATACTTGCGGTTTCCGGGCAGATTGTGATATATCCAATGATTCTCAGTAACTGTCGCTATAGAAATTATTTATTTATCCATTCAATTAGTTCATAGTTACCAGTAGAAAACCATTTCAAATATAACTAAAAATACTCTACAGTATTTTATTACCAGCACGAATATAGACTTTCCTGTGATTATTTGAAAAGACTGCGCACATGTTTTGCCATTGGGATAAGTTATGATAACAAGTGAATTTTTCGCATTTCTGCGAAGTGCGTTCGTCCGATGACAATTCCCCGAACTGCTCAATAAAAACGCCAATACAAAGTAAACACGACCGTGGCACTTCATTGCTGCCACACTTGCGTCAAAATCGATGCGAAACTGAAAAAGAAAAAACACGCGCGAGCGACGCTGGATTAACAGGCAGAACAGGAAAATTAAACTTCACGACGGCTGCTGGATGTGCAACACATGGCTGGCAGCACGTCAGAATCCATGCCGGATTCCCCCACTTGCGGCGCGCGTTAGTATTTGCAGCAATAAAGCAACAAGATTGCCAGCAACGCGTACAACCAGCAGCCATCCACTGTCGGCGGGGCGAGCGGAAATGTTGCATTTGCCTTTGACGTGTGCTTCCTCTCGGTGATGTTTGCGTTGCAGTGAGCTGGCATGCGCTGCTTAGCGAGTTGCAGTGCGCTGAGCGGGCGGCGGAGGTGCACTGTGCAGTATTTAGCATGTAATGTGCTGCGTGTTTTGATGAAGTTTGACATTCCTCGATGACTGCTTGTGATTATTAATAGAGAAAACGCTCATGTGCTGCACTGAGCAGCAGCTGTGGCACCGTTGAGGGGCGAAAGATCGATGTCGCACCGCAGTCTAAACACTTTATTTACTCCTCACTCAGCGCAAACAAATTTCAATTAAATTTGAATATGTTGCCAGCTTGAGGCTATTTTTAAATGCTTCACCTATTCAGCTAAATTATGAATTTTCCAATACGCAAACAATTTTCAAATTTAATTTTCGAAATTCACTTGCTTTGTTATTGGTGATTTTTTTGGCGTTAAATTCAACCGCGACTGCAGCCGCTGCAGCTGGCACACGCCAAAGGATTAGCTCACCGTTTGCTACGGGCAGCGTTGGTTGGTTAATTTTGTGTGCTTGTGCGCTTTGCGGTTTACGAAATTGTCTAAAAATGTTGCAGCAATACTGCGCACAGATGTGTTCAACTGTTCAACGCACACACACACACACACACTCGCGCATGCACCACGCTCGAGTGCGCCGTAGTTATTGTTGTTGTCGTTGTTATGTGCAAATTTGCATGCAGCACAGCACACATTACGGTGTATTAGTTTGCGGTTGCACGCAAAATAATGCCGAATTTTTGCGGTTTCCTGGTGGCTGCTTTGGGGCCGGGCATAAAATAATGCTTAGAGAATAACACCGGATAATGTGTCGCAGTGGCTGTAACAACGTTGTCAAATTCGTAGTTTGGCTTATTTAGTTTTTGGAAGTTAAAAAAAAACAAAAAAAAACTAGGAGAAGCACTAGTGCGTCGAATGGCTGTCAAATTGCATACAGAATCTGTGTGTATTTGTGTGGGAGGTACCCAATGGGAAATGGTGAGCAGAATTATATGAAGTCGTATTGTTCCATTGTAAAAAATCTATTCAACGCGCACAAATTGCGACCGATAAATGCCACATATTTGTGTGGGAAAGGGATATTTGCTAATATGTTTTTTATTTATTTATTTATTTTAAATCTAAAATGACTCTAGAGTAATTCTATTTGACTGATTCCAAAAGTTAATTATGTACAAAACAAAAATTAAAAAAAAATTAAGGCAAAATATAGCTTCAAATTACACAGTAGAACAATTTTAAACTTTTTGTGTGCAACAGAGTAACGACCATATATTTCTGAAATAGGATGTCACCTGACTATTTTTCAATGGAAAATACTTATTTTTTTAATATTCAACATTTTTCTCAACATCTGAAGCAGAGCTAGCAATTTATGAAAAAAGTCTTAAATTAAGGTTACGTATTTATTTATTTATTTATTTATTTCAGTCTAACAACTTACAGACTAACAGAAAAAATATAAATATATTTAAAGCATTTTATTTTTTTGGGGGAAGTTTTGTTGTTTGAAGACCACCCCTATTTTTTAATGAAGAATATTTTCCCGAAAGAAATATGGTATTTTTTTCAATATTTTTAGAGTCCGACCGGCTAGTATCGGCATCGGCTAGTATCGGCATCGGCCAAAAAAAAAGAATCGGTATCGGCCTTTTTTGGCCGATGCCAAATCGGCCGTTTTTCGTCGATGGCATATCGGCCTATTTTCTGCTTTCATTTTTTGTTTTACATTTTTTTTTAACCAACGGGTTCCTATACCCCTTTTCAGTAATCTATTTTTAAATACTGTTTAATATAAATGTTTCCTAGAAATGTTTTTTATAAAAACTAGGTAGTCTTAAAAACAAAGATTTTCTCGAAATGTCTATGCATTTTGTCTATTAATGTGCATAGGTATCAGAAGAAAAGGCATTTAATTTTACAATCTTGTCCTTCGTTTTTAATTGGAAGCATTTTTTTTAAACAGGCCTTTTATTTTTTCCAAATTTGTTTTCTGACTTCTTCCCATTGCACTTGTACAACGGGTCGCAATTTGAGAGCACACATTTTAATATAAAAATCGTAATTTTATTTTGAAGAAAAAACTGAATTTGTATGCAATATTTACGATAAATATATATTTTATATATATATAAGTATTTTTTTAATATTTTTGTTTGTCTCTCAGTTGAATAAATGAGATATATTATTTTTTTTAAATACATGTTAATGTTTTAGCCGTCGTGGCTCAGTTGGTTAGTGCGTTGGACCGCGAGCCGAAGGCAGCGACCCAGGTTCAAATACTGCCTGTAATAACACCTAAAAAAAAATAACAGGAAAACTCGTTTTCTCTTTCGGTGGCTGTCCTCTCAGCTGGAAATGGCAAACCTCTGAGAGTAAAAATTGCTTATGAAAAAGCTCCCAACCTGCCGTTCGGAACCGGCATAAAACTGTAGGTCCCTTCCACCCGCGTACAAATTCACACGCACAACACGGGTGGTTGCGGGAAGCTAGGCCTTAGTCTCGCGTAAGCGGGCTGTCGTGCCAGTCAATTATTAATTAATTAAATGTTTTAGAATTCTGAATTATCTTGTAATTTTATTTAGTTTTTAATTACTTCTTTTCTCGTTTTTTTTTTTGCATTTTGTGATGAATATTACAATTAATATGTAATAGTTCCTTTTGTGATTTTATAAAATAGACTGTGTTTTTGATTAAATTCATTCGTGTTATTTTTTTCTATGGAATCAGCATCGGCATCGGCCGATTTTCGCCCTTTCGGCCGATTAATCGGCATCGGAAAATTCTCAACTTCCGGTCGATTAATCGGCATGGGCATCGGTCAAACATTTTGGTATCGGTCGGACTCTAAATATTTTACTCAATACAAGCTTTTTATGAAAAATTTTACGAAAAACATGAAAAAGGGGGTAAGGAAAGGGAGAGGGGGGTTCATGTGTACACAGAAAATATTCACACTTTTAATGCAAACATCTTTGTCTCAGACAATAAAGCTCTAGCTCTTCAAGTTTTTACTACTACTACTACTTTCCGTGTAAAAGTCTATAGGGACTATTTTTGTTTTAAATCGCCAAGAAGGCTTTAAAAAACAGTTCAATGCATGCACGGGAGATATTTTTTTTATAGTTGCGGTAATATTTTCGGCGCCATGATCATTTAAATCGTAAAATTTGTGTCAAACAGGTGTAAAACTAATTTGTGAAACGTTGTGATTTTCAAAAATTAATTTAAAATATCTAGAGATTTTTGATAAAGCTCAAAAAATTACTGGTAAGTAGATAAAAGTGTTCTTAATCCAAAGGCGTTTTTAAAAAAAGTGTTGTAAAAGTGAAAGGTTACAAAAAACCCTTTTAATCATTGCCCGCCTACAGGCGGACCTGCCAGGCTACGCAACATTTTACGATATTTGTTGCTCATATTGGCCTTTCATTTGTTTAGACGCGACGAGGAAGTAATAAACTATCAAATTTATCTGATAGAGACATTGTGGAATTCATGGAAGGCATGCATTCTGACCTCGAGTCTAATGAAGAGTCAAATGGAGAATTAGCGACGATGATAACGATGATAGGGATAATAGTCCTTTGGCCCCAAATATTGAATATGAAATTATCGTTCGTAAGAAGAAAGCCCATTTTTTTAATCTCATTATGGTGGTTTTGTCGGAAATATAGCTGAAATTTATCCAAAGTCCAAAGTTTATTGATATGGCATTGGTGAATCGTATCTACTGCTTCGACGTATTCATGGGGCGACCATGTTCTAACATCCTAAATTTCGCAGAGAACTAGCGTCTGTCCTTTGTCAGAAACTGCAATGACAATGTAAACTATCAGGTAGGCCGTCCAAAAATATTTCAAATGACCGGTCACCGCCACCAAAGAGGACTTACATACCGCCATCGGATGTACGCTTTGACGGATATAACCATTTACCTGATTTTTTAGATCGCAAAGATAAACGAATGTGCAAAAACCAGAAAATTTAGCAGAAAATAACATTTCAACGGCTTTTCTCTTTAAACTTTTTAATTCGTTGTCTCATAATAAACCAAATTTAAATCACTCCTTTATTTTTTCACTCCTAAGCAGGCCTTTTTTCTCATCTGGAAGCTAAACTACTCATCAATTAGAAAAAATAACTTCATTTTCGACTTTTCTGATCCAAAATTAGCCCGTCTATAATTTTTTCATCGAAAAAAAAAATTGGCCTGCTAGAGGGTTAACCTTTATGTGCAAATTACAAAAAAACGTGCAAACAGACGTGCTGGACTATTACTTTGTTCGGCAAAAATTATCAGTACGATGTCCTCTTTCAGAAATATACGGTCGTTACTCTGTTGCAGAAATGCTGTTGTACAGTGTTATTGGAAAGCGTGGCTTATATTAACTACATCTCTACCCTCTTTGAGGTTAACTAGATCACAAAAAGAATTAAAGACAACGCAAGCATGCAATGTGGCCATAATTAGTTCTATGGACTGCAACAAAAAAGAAATCCTTTTTTCTTATGCGTCTCTTCGGAGCACAAATCTTGAATAGCGCTAATTAGGGCGAACAATCGATATGGCTTGTCAGAGTACCCCTAAGCCAGCAATACAAGGAAGTATTTTCTTTTACTTTCCAGTGACTTCAAACCAAGAAGAACCCATTTATATTTATAGCTGGGACAAAAATCCCATTTCAGTCCACCGATGACAAACCTCCAAATCCTTCTTTGTATAATATATTTTCGATTCTATTAATGTTCTATACAAAAGCCGGATCCCATGCAATGCAGCAATACTCGATGACTGGCCTAACCAAGCTTATGTACTATAAATCAATTGTAGAATATATGCGTTCGTAAAGCCTTTAGAATACCACATTTAAAACCCCAACCAAGCCAAGGCCTTTGAAATTAAAAGTCAAAATAGCCTTGGTCCAAAATAACACCTAAATCTTTCTTCGCTACCATCGTTTACCTAGATTTCTGAACTGCATGAAAATAATTTTATAATTCTCTCTATCGCTATACAAATATTTCTTCATATAAAAAGTTTTCCCATATAAAATATTCAAAAAAATTATTACTCGCGGTCATACTTTGTCTGTTCACTTACCTCTTAAGCCTCTGCGAGCGTGTATCTTATGAATAGTTGTATAATTGGTCAAATTTTTCCTACAAGGATGCCACCTGTACACAACAACTACACAAAAAAATAAATCAGCGCAGAGATTTGGGTATTCCACTGTTATCCCATTGGCCACAATTAGTTGTTTGTTTCAATACACAAATGTGCAGTTACTGTTGCACCACGGCGCCAGATAAACCGTGTTCGAATATAGTTTACTGTCAGATGGATATAGTTCTTTATATTATTTTTCAATATATTTTAGGCAAGAATGTAAAGGTAGAGTACTTAGTCTTTATGAAGCATTTATCGACATTTTTCATCTACCGTAGCTTTGTTAATTTAAATCTTTCAAGCATTCACGACCAAATTTTTGATGGGAACAATATTAAAAAGTGCACATTGAAAAATTACCACTTTGAACCTTTTAACTTTTAGCTTAATTAGCTATATCCA
Organism: Melieria crassipennis; assembly: GCA_963668005.1. Lineage (NCBI taxonomy): Eukaryota > Metazoa > Arthropoda > Insecta > Diptera > Ulidiidae > Melieria > Melieria crassipennis. The sequence continues at coordinate 119,291,950 of OY764961.1, forward strand.
TTGGAAATGTTCAATTTTTAAATGCACTTTCATTCGCATATTCACAGAAGTGCTGCGCAGAAAGCACTTCGTTTGCAATTTTAGTAGCGCTGGTCATGCAGTAGCGACTGGTTGCTTTCCGCATCGATGGCCAATTATGTTGACATATTTTAGCAAAAATAAAAACTGCTAAAATGCTGGACTAAAACTGAGCGCAAGGGAAATGCAAATCGAATTAGTGTAAATGCAAAGGCGGAATGCAAATGGGGAATTTACGGCGGAAAATGTAGCAGAGTAGTCAGAGAGTGTGTGATTTGTGTGGGCAGATGTCCAATGCTGCGCCACTTTCAGCCAATAATAAAGCAGCACCTGGTGTAGTAGATGCCGACAACGATTTAATATTTCCAAATTTATTTGCAGCGGACTAATTTTTATGTAGGCTAGACTCTATAATAAAAACTAAGTATAGGGTACAGTGGTATGAAATTATTAACGCACAGAGAGGATTGTATTAAATTATGTCAATTAATCTCGAAATCTAGAATCAATCAATGTAGAAATCTGTTTTCACACTATTTGGAAGAGTTCTTTCTATTTTGACCAGCGCTGCTTACTTACATAAATAACATAAATATATTTGAAATATATTTAAAATAAATTTAAAATATATACATAAATATATATATATAAATAAAATAAATACATACATAATGTGTACATATTTTGGGCAAATGCACAAAATTATTTTGTCAGCGTCCGATTTAGCTTTGACTGGGTATTACAGATTGCGGAATTCATTAGTGATTTTGCATAGTCTGCCGCTTTGGTTGCGGCTGCGTTGTGCACTCGCAATTTATTCACAAACAGGCGCACACAACTTGCTCGATGCAGCTCGTGTGGAATGCCAAACATTCCTGACACGCATCTGGCTAATTATTGAATAGTAATGATTGCAAAATAATCCATCGCCAAATAATGATTTATCTACGTGAGTTAGTGTCGTTCTTGCCCAAAAATTATCGATTTTAAATTATTTATTATTTAGTAAAATTTTATTGTGTTTATCATGAATATTTTATGAATTTTAATTTCACTAATTATTAAAAAATAGTCCCTAAGAAGTTGTAAATCAATTACAAAGTCATGACTACATGTTGCTGTTACTTTTGCTCTGTTTCGCAGAATTTTGATTAATAGTTTAATATTAAGAATAAATTAAGATTGATTATTCAAGTTAAGGAATTAAGATTAATTATGACTATTTAATAGGGTAATAAATAATAATAATAATAATTAATAATACTTGACTGGTAATAAATAATGGTTACAAATAAAGTACTAACTGTTATAAAAAGACTTAAAAATGCTGCTAAAAATTATGATTAATGATTCAAGCTCAACTTGTCAATTAACTGAAAAGTAATGAGTGGTCGTTATCGATAAATAATTATTATCGATAAAGAATAATAAATAATTATTATAATAATAATAATCATTTATTAGTAATTATTAATTAGTTACAACTAATTATATTTAATATATATATAATTAATTATACATATATATTTAATTAGAAATAATCATATTTTTAACATTTTTTTTTATGATTTTGTGTAACATTTAGTGCTTTATTTGTAACCATTATTTTAGTTAGTTAGTTAGTTAGTTAATTAATTATTAATTACTCAATAATTATTTAATTACGAAATAATTATTAATTACTTAATAATTAATTAATAATCATTATTTAATTAATTAAAATAATAATTAATAATAAGTTTACCTACTTAGTAATTACTATTAATTACTTAATAATTAATAATTAATTACTTAATAATTAATTAATAATCATTATTTAATTGTTTAAAATACGAATTAATTAATAATTCGATTAATCAATAATTACTAATTATCGAATTTATTTTATTCTTAAATTTGGTCTAGTTTCGCTGAATAATTATGCAGAATCTTCGGAGATGAGGATGCAGTGAAATCAATGGAGCATTGCCATTGTCCATCACCACAGGAACGACGGCCCTGGACCCTTGGGCCAGGTTCTTCGAAAAAAGCTGATGCACAGGTTACTGATCTGCACAGTTTCCTCGCCAAACCAAATGACGCCCGACAGATGTCGTCTCGATCTACACAGAACCTATCAGATAAGGACACTGGATCCAAAATCTGTGGAGATTGAGAGAGAACGGCGCCGTATGAATGACACACTTAATAGCGACCTTCAAACAATCTCCAAGTGGGGTCAAGCGAACAGGGTCGATTTTAACCCCCGCAAGACCCAATGTTGCCTGTTATCCCACAAACGAGTCTCCCCACATCCCAACACATCCCTGGTTATGGGTGGTGTGGGTATTGCGGAATCGGCAGCTCTTGATGTTCTGGGCATGTCCATTAAGAACGATCTTCGTTGGAACGATCATATTTTTGGCGTGTCGAAAGAAGCAGCCAAGTGCCTCGGCTTCCTAAAGCGGTGCAAAAAATATTTCACTCCGTCTGATCTCCGCATTATTTACACTACCTATATCCGACCCAAAATGGAGTTTAACTCGCACCTCTGGGCGGGGGCTTCAAAAACCCATTTGGAGTTCCTCGATCGGGTGCAAAACCGTGCGATTAAACTTATAGGGGACAGTAGGGCATCCAGCTCTATTGACTCCTTGGAGCATCGTCGAAACGTGGCATGTGTGGTGTTATTTTACCGATACTTTTTCGGTAATTGCTCAGTGGAGATGAGCAGCTTGATGCCATCACTCCGGGTATTCCCCCGGGCAACCCGTTTGAACACTGGCGCCCATGCATTCCACGTCGAAACGATGTTCCAGCGCACTACGCACTACAGAGAAGGTTCGTTTCTGGCCCGTACAGCGCGGTTGTGGAATAGTCTCCCTGCGGATATTTTCCCCAGCACTTATGATCTCGATGGGTTCAAGGCAAGAGTCCACAACCACTTCACTCATAACCCTATCTCCTAACCTTTATATCCTTCCTGAACCAACGCAATGCTTCGCATTAATAGGGGTCATCCCCTGCGCGTTTGTTCGTGTTATAAAAAAAAAAAAAAAATGAAGGGATTCACAATGGACCCAGTAGGGTCTGCAAGTGGAAGTATATTTTGCACTCACTCCTATTGCAATCTAACCTAACCCAACATCCTTTGCTGAATAAATTATCTTAGTTCAACCATGACTACAAATTTTGAATAGTTAAATAATGTAAAATTATTAATAATGATTAACAAGAATAATAAATTATAATGATTAGAAAAAAGAAAAATAATGATTGACTAATCCATGCAAAGATATGTATGTATGTGAATAATATTACTTATGAAAAATCGAAAGAAACAGTCTCACTATGGAATCTATAAAAAGTGTGAGAACAATACGACTCAGTGAACCGAACGAAGCCAACCAGTGTTTAGAGCATACATTTCTTTGTATGTATGTGTAAAGGTGCAGGTGTATATACAAAGCCAAATATGAAATGAAATCTAATTGAAAATGAAAACAAATTGAAATTGTTAACATAAACAAACATTTTAATCAAAACGGTATGAATAGGCAATGCCATTTCTTGTCAACTCTTTGTGATGCATAAATATGTACAGTACACTACAAATGCATAACAAACATACATATATGAATATATATACATCAGTAGCGGATCCAGGGAGGGGTTTTGGGGGTTGAAACCCTCCCCGAAATATGTGGATCGACTATAAAACTACATACAAATTAAAATACATTTTATAAATATTAAAGAATTACATTTTAAAACCCCCCCCGAAATATTTTTCTGGATCCGCGCCTGATATACATATACTCGTAGGTATGGTTGTGCGTACGCACCTGTGCAGGTTAGGGATGGTCACGTAAAGGTTCAGCTCGTGTCATGAACTGCTGTCGGGTGGCTGCTTTAAACCAGCAAAATCTGCATACACCGAGTGTGGTTGCGAAAATGTGACAACAAGCAGTACTGGCGTTCGCACTCGGCGTGTTGCAACTGAACTTAATGCATACAAAGTGGCCACAGTGCACAGTGATTCATTCCATAGAAAAAATTCAAAAAATTTATAGACTCAGAATTTAAAGATTTTGATGCTATTTGAAAGGTAAAACTCCAACTAAGGAAACTCCGAAAACTTTTTGCAAAAAATTAATTAGTTTCTGTACAAAAGCGGCTCAATTGAGCTCTATTGAGTAAAAAAAATTTAAAAATAAATGGTTTCAAACAAGTTGCTTAAACTTTCAATATAGATTAAGAAATGAAGTGGCCATTTTCGCTTTTAATGTTTTCTCAAAATTTGCAAAGTTGAGGCTTTTAGTTCACTTTTAATTCAAAATATTTTTCTAAATTAAAAATCTGAAAATTGGCAAAACTTTGAGGAAAATATCTAAAAACTATGTAAAAGTATGTTTCTTGTTTTTTTTTTATTTGAAGAAGCATTCTCTCTTTGTCGAATAATGTAATTACATCCTCCGATATCTTCCGATCTCAGAAAATAATTCAATTTGAAAAGTGGTCCAAACACCTATTTTGCGACAAAATTTATTTTTGTATCCCTAAAAGTATGCAATCAGCATGAAAAATTGAGAAAACCGCAAAAAAGCAAAACATACATCTATTGTTATCGTTTTTATTGCAAAACCCGAGGGTCCTAAGACAATTTCTGTTACTCTTTGGAATAATCAATGTTCAATCTAGCCAACACACTTTCGTTGATATAGCTCACCAAAAATGACGAAATTTGCAAATTTAAGTCTCAGGCATTGCCAAACTACAAAAGTTTAGGAAAAACAAAATAAAGATTTCAATTCAGCAGACCATGATTAACTAGTATACCAAATTTTATGAAGAACGGACCACTCCTTCTAATTTTGTCCCGCGGTTGTATGGAGTCGAATCACTGTGCAGTGCAGCAATAATGTTTACCGTTGTTGTTGTCAGTAGTCACAATACGAGAACTAGGTTATGATTTGTAATATGTGGCATTCAAATTTGCGGTCAAGCATGAATAATGCTCAATTATTGAGTAGACTGAAATTTCGGCCATAAAAGACTAAAGGCAAATCTCAGTCAATGCAGAAGTATTTTCTAATATTGTCATCATTTATTGATGACACGACTAAATTTTTGCGAATTATGATAACATGAAACCAGTTGAAAAAAACTAGATGGTTTTTTTATGTTGATGTGAGTAAAATCAGTAAAATTGGGTAGAGTTTAAAAAAAAGCTCATAATGCATAATCGGCGTAATTGAATGTCGGATTGTTTATTTGTGTGTAGGTATCAACAATTTTCTCTTTGTGTACTAACTTGTCGTGTTCGATATTCAAGTTTAACACTCATTTCGTTTCATTACAACTTTCGCCATTACAAAGCATCAGTATCTGCCAGGGCAGCAACTAACTAATATATTGCGAGTTAATTTTGTATTTTGCTATGGCGCAGCATTCTCACCATCCCACACCACATGCTCGCAATTCTTGCTTTTTCGCTTCTTCACCGTTGCAAATATTAAATTTACAACTTTCGCCAAAGGAATGGAGAACTTAATGACAATAAATTTCGGCAAGTTTCTTAAAAGCCAAACATAAAGTAACCGTCTCGAGTAGGTATGGTAAGTGAAATCCTTTACTTTGCCAAAATTTGCACGTACAGCAACACCAAAAACAGCAGCAACCCGCACCACAGTTGCGGTGCTCACAGTTTCGCAAAGTACACAACACACACACTCACACACACACACACACACGCACACGTGCGCAAACAAGTGCAGACGCATAAACTTATTTATTGTATTTAACAAAGTCAGCAGTTGCCTTGCGCAGCTTGGCTTTGCTTTGCTTAGCTCTGGTGCGATTCGGTTTGCTTTACGACAGCGATTGCTGCGCGCGCTACAGTGGCGCTCGACTTGCGGCAGCCACTGTAGCTGCCACACGGCCACATTCGTGTGTGACATCGGATATGCTCGCAGTGCCACAATGTGTTGGCCAATATTACAAGTTGTGCTTGTTTATGGCTTATATTGTTCATATTTTGCTGTTGTTGTTGCTGCTTGTTCTGTTGGTGTCTATGCTTGCTTTACTTTGCTTTGTTTTATTTGTGTTGTGCCATAAGTTTCCGCTGCTTCTTCCTTTGTTTCCTATCGGGTTGACACATTTTGTTATTGTTTCTTTTATTTTGTTTGCATTCGGAAAATTTATTTGTCCCCCCTAGAATTTTTGTAGCATTTCGTGCCAATTTTTATGGCTTCCTAATGGTTGTGTGACGTTCAGAAAAATATGTTTGCTAACAAAAATTGAAAAAATGTGTTTGGATAAAAAAAACTGAAAAAATTAGATATCACAGGGCCGGTGTGTAATAATTAAAAATTGCGATTTTCTTATTGTTATGTGATAAAAATATTTTAAAAATATAAAAATTTACATTAAAAATATAAAAAAACGAATTCGTTTTTTATTAAAAATATAAAAAAAACGAATTCTGTTTTAACGTTAACTCTAGAAAAATGTACGTATGTACTCTAGAAAACTTAAAAATATTTAACTAAAATGTTGCTCTGAGAAAATTTTAAATTTTTAACTTAGATTTAGATTTAAATAGATAGATTTAATTTTTTCATTTTAATTTATTTATTTGAATATAAAATTAATTTTTAAATTTGTAGCAAAAAAATTTTCTTTTCCATCCTGAGACCCCAAATCGTACTCTCCCGCTTTGCATCTGCACTTCCGCAGCAAATTCATATACACACAAAAATGTTTTTGGATTAAAAAAACTGAAAAAATTAGATACCACAGGGCCGGTGTGTAATAATTAAAAATTGCGATTTTCTTATTGTTAAATGATAAAAATATTTAAAAAAATATAAAAATTTACATTAAAAATATAAAAAAAAACGAATTCGTTTTTTTATTAAAAATAGAAAAAAACGAATTCTTTTTTAGTTACGTTAACTCTAGAAAAATGTACGTATGTACTCTAAAAAACTTAAAATTATTTAACTAAAATGTTGCTCTGAGAAAATTTTAAATTTTTAACTTAGATTTAGATTTAAAAAGATAGATTTCATTTTTTCATTTTAATTTACTAATTTAAATATAAAATTAATTTTTAAATTTGTACAAAAAATTTTCTTTTCTATCCTGAGACCCCAAATCGTACTCTCCCGCTTTGCATCTGCACTTCCGCAGCAAATTCATATACACACACATACAAACACAACAACTTCTGCTATCTTTCGCTCAGCCCATTTATTCGCCGCTAATTCATATTTACGAATTTGGCAAAGTGTTTCTGCTACCACATGGATTTAATTTTTTTTAGTTTAAATTACAATTTGAATGCTTTTAATGTCAAAATTTAGTAACAAAAGTAACTACAGAAATAAAATTTAAAAATTTTTCTGGAAATTTGTTTTTGAAATTTTGTTTTCAAAGCAATTTTTTAGAATATCTAAACTTCAGTGACAAATAAAATCAGATAGGAAAAGTTCTATAAATCCTAACACTTTCGTTTTATAAAAGTGTTTTAAATATCCAAAAACGAAAAAAATCGATGGATCACTCATCATGAGTTTTTGTTTTAACTATTTAAAAAATTTCTTTAGTAGGACTGAACTTCTTCCTATGCTCATTGCGCACTTTTTCGCTTCATTGATTTGTATCTTTTTATTACTTATTAAAATACTGATACACAAATCAATTAGAATTTTTGTACTTCATTATAATTGCAGCTTCCGCCGTTTTTTTAATAACTTTCGAACCAATACAGTTAGAGTATTGAAATTTGGACACGTGATGAAGGAGAATTTGGATTTTTAAAATACTTACTTTTCAAGAAAATTCTATATAAATTTTCAAGGATATAAAGGATTCAATTTTTCAAAGGACCTTTATCATATCCTTTTTTTACAAATAGATAATAAATCAATTTTATTTAAATTCTTTAGCTTTTCCTCTTTCATTTCATATACATATCGCCATATTCTAACGAAGTATTTTTTATATTTTTTATTTTTTATCCCCTTCAAAATTTTGAAGTCCTTTTAAAAGGACAAAGGATGTAGAAATGAAAAACTGAGTACGCAGTATTACTATGTTTGGTCTCTAGTTTCACGCCCATATGGATTTTTGGCGGTGTGAAATTTTTTTTAAATTTTTGTCGCAGAACATTAACCACAGGTGAAAAATTTTAGCAAGCAACCAGAAGAAACTTTAGGACGACTCAATTACTGAGCAACATTGGAACGCAAACAAAATGTTTCTAGTATTTCGTATTCCATTTGTTGTTTACTTAAACGCTTTTAAAAAAAACTCTTTTAAGAACGCAACTTTTCATAATTTTTCACGCTGCCCCCTTCTCAATTCTTCTACAGCTGACGCGCTCCGTATTTTTGAAAATCGCAACTAGTTCTGATAACTTATTTAATAAGCAGTTAAATGATTCATTTTAAGGTGCTGCTTGCGTCCTGTGGCTCGTTCGCGTCATTTTAACGTCATCCAGCAACAACAACAACACAACGCACCGACCCCACGCAAGAGGCGAGTCAGCCAGTAAATTAGCAAACAAACAGACACAATTTGGCGTCTCATGCTTTGCGCAACAGTCTCTGTGCCGAGCATACGAAATGTGCTGCGAAATTGCTTGGACTTGTAGCACGTACTGTTTTTTTTTGTCTCATTAAAGAAAAAAAGTTGCACGTAAAATTTTAAAGTTGATATTTTTGCATTTTTGTGAAATATCTGAGCTGATCAAATATTATGTAACATGAGATGGAGAGGATATAAGAACAAGTTCAAAGGATAATGAGCTCCAACAAAATTTTTGGATCTTGGGATAATAAAAAAAAAAAAATTATAATTAAAAGCTCATTAAATATTTACTTCAAAAAAAGCACTAAAACTCTTTGTACCCCTAAAAGTAGACTTCCAGTTGGGTGTTTAAGATGCCATTGCTATGCAAAGCACAGTTATTTTCGTCAAGTGGAGTGCCAGGATCAATCTGTCATCAGAATTAACCACAAGAAGCGAACTGTGCCCCCTCCCACCCAAATAAAAAAATTGCTGGTGCAAAATATGGTTTCAAATAGAATTGTTCTCAAAAGTGAATGAAATCCTGTGTGCGCCACTGCTGTCTTGAATGTGTCAAATGCTTGCCACAGCTTTTTAAAAGCAATAAATTCCTCCTTCAACCGAAACCACAGCTGAGTTTGTGGTTTAATTTAAACCAACCAGATCTTTAACCAACCGCTTCAGGTGCTATTCGTGCCTCAACGAACACAGAATGAATTTAACCGAATCCTCCCCCAACATTTGCACACTTGCAGCGCTGCTTTTCACCAATTAAACTGCTTGCAGAGTGCAACAAAAATGGCAGCAAACAACAAAGTTCACAGCGTTGTACTTTAAGTGCGCACTTGAATCTCTCATTTCTGTTTTCTCGAATTTCTACGTGTTTTCTGTTTACTTTTTGCACTTCGATTGCTGCGCAGAATTTCATTCTCTTTTCCGTTTGTCGCTTCCATTTTCATTCGCATTCTGGTCGCCTTATCCCTGCCTCTTTTTTTCGATTTTTGCGATTTTCATTTTCACATTTCATTGCAACTCTGGCCAATTAATTTCGTTAAAAATGACGAACTTTTTCCCCTTCAATGCTGTGCAGTTGTTTGTGTTTTTGCTGCCTTTAATGCTGTTTGTTGTTGGTCTGTGTGGCGCGTTCATTTGCGCATGTAATCAGAATGACTAATTAAGAAAATGCTACGCTTTTTCATGCCAACACGAACGCCAACGCCCTGTTGTGTTGTTGTTGTGTTATTTTTTTGTCATAGTTTTCAATTTTTAACGAGCACCAATGCCAGCAAACTCAGTTGCCTGATGTCGAAGAGAAAAACAGTGATGAATGATGTAAAATCAATGAAATTAAAGCAGCCAACATTTGATAAAAATTTCAAGTAAAAATCGCTTTGGTGCTATGCACTTTTTATTGCAATACTTGTGGTTATTATAAACAGTTATTTGGACTCAGTGCATCGCTTGCAGTGGGAAAAAATTATGAAACTACATTTTCCTTTGTAGCCTTTGTCAGCTTAAATATTTGTATTTGCTTTATGTGAAATTCAAAATTTTCCGGAACATTTCAAATCCCTTTTTTTGCACTTTGATGCAAAAAATCCAATAAACTTGTCGAGCGCGTGCGTTGAATATGCGAAATTTCGCTGAAGTAGTGTAATGTCATTTTCTACGTGCTACAGTGCTAGAAAAATATTACTAGAGTGTTGAAGAAAGAAATCAACAAGGAACAAGTACAAGGAATTTGGTTGAATTGTACGTAAAGAGAAACTAAAATACGGTTATAATATGAATTTGAATACTAAATAAATGTCCTGTTATTTGAATTTTCTAGGTTGCAAAATTTTGTAGGTTGCATATGAAGCTGGCCGGTGCTGCAAATCCTTCTTATGTTTTCTAGTATACTATTATACAAATAAATATAAAAAATCTGTCTCCGAAAGTTGTTTTTCTTTTAAGCGCATCACAATGCTTTGCATTAACCCATATCGGCCCAGAGATATTTTTTTTGTCAATATTCAAATGAAACATTCTTTTTTAGCGTTAAATGAGGTCGGAGAATTCAAATTTGGGGTTAACAAAATTTTCCAATTTTTAGTTTTCGAGATATTTGGTGTTCGATTAATCGAACGCTGGGCACCACTTGGCATTTTTTTGTATGATTGATGTATGCATTGAGTTGATACTAAATAAATAACTGACCATTGATCAGTACTATAAATTCACAGTTTATTCCATATTTTTTTCTAAATGATATGGTTCAAAACAAGGAGTGTGAAGTGCAACGTTACATCTCTTACACAAATACGAAATAGGTTTATGGCAAGCCTTGCATCTCCATTTCTTATTGTTTTCTGTTATAATAAGATGTTGCCCCTTTGTTCGGGGGGAAGGTGTTTTGGTTGAACCTTCTTTGAAAACCCTGATGGCACCTCAAATAAACTCCCTTCGGCGCTATCACTAGCTGATTCTCCTTCATCCGGGTCATTATGAGGGAGTAAGCAACCTCCGCCCGAAAGTCTTTATGATGAAGAATATTTTTCTTATGATAACGACGATTGAAGCAGTCAAGTTTCCATGCGTTAACAATGGCTGAATTTAAAACAGATATAAATAATGGTCAATACCACTTCTTAGATCGAATAGCAATATAATAGTTCTGCGCAGCATTATCATAATCCACCCCATCCATCCCTCTGCTATAATTCTTCAACAGTTGCGGTTGGTTATAGTTGACAAAGCGACCAGGTGCAACAATTTTCCCAGCATTTGTTTTCGATTACTTACACCTTTTTGTAGGTACTGTTGGTAAGATTTGGTCGAAGTTCGTTGCAACCGTGACTTCGCTGTTGTCCTGCCAACCACAAATCAAAATCTTATTACGGTCGTCAAATTGGAAATCATGGTCGCCGTTCAATGTTAACTTTGAAACTGTTGCTGCGACAAAGATATTTCAAATAAAATCGTTTGTTTCGAATATAAAAGATATAGTAACTAGCGCCCAGCGTTCGATTAATCGAACACCTGACTATAAATATATATTCTGACTATAATATTGATTTTATGCGAAAAGTGTAAATATGTTTTTAAGAGTTTGATCTATTTGTAACAAGACTGCATAATTACTTTTTTAAATATTATTGTTTTTTTATGTTTTTCGATACTTTTAAAATTATGTCAAAAATTACCTTTTGTTTGGGGAATTCCTACAACAGGAAAGGGGTGTGAGAAATGGATATATTTATTTTGTATTATACAAAATACATCATAACATCATATCATGCAAGAAGTGCGCGTTTAAAGTTAAAGAACAGCCCAAAAAAATTTTTGGAAAATGCTAAAATTTACTGTTCGATTAATCGAACATTGGGCCGATATGGGTTAATTAAAAAAAAAATAATAATAATAAAACATTGCCAGATTATTTATATATATTTAATTATTATTTATGGATATTTTATGCAGTCCAAAGCATTGAACTTCCAGTCGTTGAGTTATTTTTTCAATTAAAACCAATTATTTACATAGTAATAGCAAATTTTATTCAAACATTAACATATTGTGCACATTTTGTTTCAACAGCGCTCAGTTTTTTTTAGAGGAATCAAGGAAGAACTGTTACAAACCACTTTTCATAGTTTTTAAAACAGAAACCGCAGTAGCTTCTTTTGTTCTTCAAGTTGCCGCCTCTTAGAACTTTTGCGCCTTTTGTATTAAAAACTGTGAAGGTGTTTTTTTTAGGCATTACATACGACTTGATGTTCCCTGTTAATGTGTTTTGAATCTACTCGTCCTCCGGAGAAATCTGAATAGATCCTGGGATGCCAAGGAGCCAACGTCCTCGCTTCTCAACACTTCAGTGCCCAACGTCTCAAACCGGGCGTACGGGGGCCAGACACACAGGAAGTGGTCCACTGTCTCATTGTCCTTTGCCTATCTACCTTTTCCATACACGAGGTGTGACAATTAAGTAATGAGACTGATTCCATAAAAACCGTATATTTAAAAATCATTCTACAACTCTGCCATTTCCTTTAAAGTATTCCCCTTGGGCGTCGGCCTCGATAGTCCAGCGGGTAGTGCGCTGGCTTCTCATACCAAGGGCCCCAGGTTCGATTCCTGGCTCGGGCTGGTGAAAAACTCACCTACTTTTATCGATATCTACATAAAGCAGATGAGAATTACAAGAATCGCACAAGTGCGCTCTTGGCAGGCAATGGCAAAACCTCCATGTGAAACTGCCAATCGCCGTTCGGATTCGGCGTTAAACTGTACGTCTCCTCCCCCTCCCTTTCCCCATCCGATTGAAATGTGTGCTGTAACATATGTTGGAAAGACAGTGTTGCATACGCATTTCAAAAACGGGTGAAATATGAGATATTATTCTCATTTTCCTTCCCTATCCCCCATGGGAATAGTATAATGGTCTGAAATGGACTGAGTGCTATGGAAAGCTTGTAGCCTTCCTGCCCACCCTCACATCCATCCATCCATCCAGTCCCCTTGGGCAGCTATACAACGATTCCAGCGCGTTTTCCATGCTTCGTAACATTTCTGGAACGCTTCGACTGGGATGTACGCGAGTACCCTCGTCACGGCCGCCTGGATGTCCGTAATCGACTGATTTCCTTTGACCACCGATTTTGTTATAGGGAAGAAAAAAAATTCACAGGGTGACATATCGGGCGAATAAGACGGCTGTTGCAACACGGCGATCCCTTTAGAGGCCAAATACTGGGACGCGCTGAGGGCGGTGTGGCACGGCGCGTTGTCGTGATGAAGGATCCAGTTACGAGCGATGTCTGGGCGCACTCTGTTGACTCGTTTTCGCAATCTTTCGAGTACTTGGCGATAGTAGACTTGATTTACGGTTTGCCCCGATGGAATAAATTCTTTGTGGACGATTCCACGGCTATCAAAACGCAACGCTATCGCGACGCGTTGCTCTTGATTTCGTTTCTCTATTTTCGTGACGAGCACCACCAACACACGTCTACTCAACACGACACAGCAGGCGAACTAAACAAGCTAGAGCGATGATAAATATATCAATGGAGAGGGGAAGGATGCCGGGGAAGGGGAAGGGAATTTCAAGGTCGCAGGTTTACCACAAGCGCGGCAATAAAATCAGTCTCATTACTTAATTATCACACCTCGTACTTTGCCCAAAGAAAATGGCCCGTTATCAACCTGACCAACTGCCTACAGTCTCTTCTGTATAGTGACAAAAGAAACTGTGAGCATTTGTCAGATACGACGGGAAGCTTCAGTTTCGTCCATTTGCAGCCGCTCTCAGCCTGCCATGCTCGCTCCTGGGTCACAGTGACCCATTTGTTAATAGTAGCTTTAATGGCAGCAGATCGCAATTCCTGCGTGTCCCGGAACCCAAGTAAGCGTCTTTCGACATAGTTAGCCTGGATTTGTAGGACTTGACTATCGTAGAGGTGGTTAGGGGGCTGTTCAAGGTCATGAAAGGTGGTTTGTAACAGTTCTACTTTCAACTAAGCTCAAAAGATCAGATGATACATGTAAACAATTGTCTTGAGATTGAAATTTCTCAATGATCATAGCAATCAAAACCATTGAAGGACTGCATGTTCTTAATGTTATCTTTTAACGATCACAGCATTCCAGTGCCCAAAACTTTTCCCCATCCGCGTACCCAGTGAGTTTTATTATACACACACACACACATTATATACATATACATACATTATATACATGTTTTATTATATATATACACATAATAGTAGTGTGTTGATGTGTACTAATTTTTTATGTACAAAGGACGTTTACTTCGTATTCGCATGAAATCTGACTTGCCTTTTGATTTATATCACCAAAGCATTCCATTTTAAGTGAGATTTTTACCAAAATTCAAATACCCACACATAGTAATGAATGCCAAAAACATTATTCCATTGAAATGCCCATACATTTCATGCAAGTTAAACAAAAATAAACTCCCAGTATTTTAATATGTTTTTAAAAAAATTCAAACTCTTTTTAAATATTCAAACTTCACATTAAATATAAAAAATCATTCATTAATCGTTGCGTGTTAAAATTCGCGTAAATTGCCACTCAAGCATACCGTAAAAATATGCAAATCCAGAAATTCAACAATTACTAAAAACCCAGCAAAAAATGGCTTTAAACGCAGCGATTTGGTAATGAAACACAACAGTTGCTGTGAAAGCACTTGTGGGCCATTGTGGTGGGTTTTTTTTGTTTGTTAAATTTTTGTCTGTGCAAATGCATAGTTCAAAAAAATATAAACCCTACATAAAAGTGCATAAAAAAATTCAAGTACAGCGTTATAGTGTTCCAGGAACTGCCCGCTTTGGCGCCTACAACAAATATGCAAACGAAAAACTGGCAAATAAAACTGGCAGCGCAGTGTCAGTACGCCGTTCATTTGCGCGCTGTTGCGGAAAAATTCAGTCGTCGCCATTGTCCCACTGTTCGTTGTCGACTGTCGTCATGGCCCTCGGCGTTCGGCGCGTGAATGCGCAATCCAACTGATAAAAATCTTCAACACACCAGAACGGCTGCAAATTAATACATGAAAAACAGCGCGCCGGCAATTACCGACACGCAGCGTTTAATGCGACCGAAGAAGAAAAAATGACACTGACTCGGTGCAAGTGATTTTGCAATTTTTGCATGCATTTTTTGCAAAGTAATCGAAGCGCAATTTCATTATGACGATTTTAATTTTAAATGATGCATTAACGTGCGAATGCAAAGAAAATAAAATCTTTGGCCAGCGCCATCATTTATGAGTGTTGCGGCTTTATTACTGCGCGCAGCGACACGCAAACCGACTCGGCACTTTTTGCAGTCTCACGCAGCTGTTTGCAGCGAAATTAACTGACGGACCGGCGGCGCTGATGAAATTGATGTGGAAACTCGTTCGCACACAAAAGTAAATATTAAAATGTAAACAGCCTGAGTGACATGTAATTATACAGCAGAAATGCGGCAGACTTTCAGGCGCACGGCACTCGTACATTTGCTCATAATTAAAAACTGCGACGGCGACGGAAAGAGATACTTTGTTGAAAGATAAAAGTCGTTTACATTGCGCAATGGCAGACTTGCTCAAAGGCAGTGGAAATTGAAGATGTCGCGAAAGTATGCAACGAAAAATTGATATATTTACTTACATTGGATGTACAAATTGAGTGCAGTTTTATTGATCAAATGAGTATATCGAATGTTGTGTCCATTTTATCATCACGAGTGAGGATATGAAGTACAACAGTGGCAAATTGCTTCTTCGAAGAATGGTCATTAAATTTAAATGTAGCCGAGTTTAAAGAACTTTTCGGTCACATCTTCAAAAGCTTCTCTATGGTCTCGTTAAAGGTTATTTTTTTATTTGCTGTTTATTGTTTATATTTTTATAAACTCATTTTTTTAAATTATTCATCATCGTCAACAATAATAATCTTAATTTTTATCTTTAATCAGACTGCAATGTAATAAAAAATATCAAATAGTTATTTTCTTGGTGATAGCCTAAAAAATCCAAAACAGTTTAATTTTTTTAACATTGACCGTCGAAATTTATCATTAATAGGTATAATTATTTGGCTATAGAATGTTCACAGTATTTGTCAATCTAAACATTAGCTGCAAATTTGCTGAAGCAGCCATAAAAAATTTTGTGAGAAATAGGCAACAATCGTCAGTGGCAACAATCGTCAGTGGCAACAATCGTCAGTGGCAACAAATTGGCGACTCGCCGATTTATTGCCGCAGCGACAAATTAACAACATGTCCCGTAGTTTGTCACATGCAACAAAAAAACAATTGTGATGTGCACAAAAACGCTTTTGTTTTCCAGGACTTTAAAATATCGAATTGAACTATGTTTTGTATTTCAGTGCGATTGATTGTATTTAACAAATTTTTATTCATTCGTCGACGAACAGTCTGAGTCTGAACTGTTACTGGCAGCTGAATTTGGTGAAAGTTGTGTGCCTCTATTAAAGGTTGTTTGAAGCGGCATTTGAAGCCGAGTCCTCACTTTCAATACAACAAAATCACTGCAATCTCTCCGGATTCGCCATGACAAGGAGAACAACTAATTTCACTTTTGAATTTTGTCAATTGTTACTTTTTAAATATGTAAAATGAAAATATTACAAATACATTTGTTCAAAAGACGTATTGCTTAATTTAGCAAGTCGCCTAAGGCAATAAAAAAGCTATATGAAAATAACTCTTCAAGGCGATAAGAAAATGACTCATCAAGGCGATAAGAAAACGACTCGTCAAGGCGATAAGAAAAGGACTCGTCCAGGCGATATGAAAACAACTCGTCCAGGCAATAAGAAAACGACTCGTCCAGGCAATAAGAAAACGACTCGTAAAGGCGAGTTGCTTTCGGCGGACGTTTTAGAGCGACTGGTGATACGAAATCGATACGCTGGCGATATTACCGGCGATAAATTTGTTGCCGAGAGCGAATCGTTTTCTTATTGCCGGCAACAAAAAATGTCCGGTGGGATATGACTTATAAAGGATAAACTGATTTATAAAACACACTAGGTTAGGTTAGGTTAATGTGGCTGTCTTGGCCCGGGACTTGCCGAAAGACACACTTAGGCCACGGAATGGGCCCGTTGTGATACCACAGGTTAAAAAGGTCTGTCTTGCTGCAAGTCGATAAGCCTAATTAAGCCATTTCGAAGAGTGAATGAACTCAATCAAGTCTTTTATACTAGCCGAACTGAGTTCACTCAAGTTGTCGAAGAAAGGAGAGCCTAGGGTTTTCCATCTTCGTCTAGATAGAGCCGGACAGTTGCAGAGAGGGTGACTTATAGATTCCTCCTCCTCTTCATTGTGGCAACTGCGGCAGAAGTCCCAACTGTTGACGCCTAGTCTGACGGCATGGCGTCCGAATAAACAGTGGCCCGTCAGAATTGCGACGACCGTACTAATGTGCTGCCTGCTACGCGAGATAAGTGCTCTTGTACGCCTTAGATTAAAAACAGGCCAGAGCTGTCTGGTTATGGTACATGTGCTCTCCCCTTGCCATCGCCTGTTGGCCTTCTCTAGGAAGAGTGAACAGATCATTTGTTTACAAGAGGCAAGAGGAAAGCCTGCCGTGACTGTGGTGCTGAGGTGCGGGAGGGTGGTGCCACGTCTGGCAAGCTCATCAGCTACACAGTTTCCACTGATGTCTTTGTGGCCCGGTACCCAGATAAGGATAATGTTGTGCGCGTGCCCTAACTCATTTAGTAGGGAGCGGCAGAGAGTAACCACTTTCGATGTCGTTGAGACCTTCTTAAGGGCTTTTATTGCTGCCTGGCTGTCAGTGAAAATACGAACCGTACTCCTAGGAAGGTTGCGTTGTTTTAGCATAGACAGGGCTTTGAAAATGGCCAGAACTTCCGCTTGGAAGACACTGCAGAAATCTGGAAGACGCACTAACACATACAAACTTTGGACGGATGTTACTTTTAAAGGCAACTTTTGTTACTCTACGCTTTTGTTACTCTATACCAGTACTATCGACCAAAGGTTAGAATCAATGACCCCAAAATTGTCGCTCAGTGTTATCTTTATATATAATCATGAATTTCTGTTTGTTTGTTTGTTGGTCACACGACACCAAAGCTCGAAAACTATACGGCGAATTGAACTAAATCTTTCACGGAATGTTCGTATTGACTAAATCTCGATAGGCCACATAGTGCGAATACGACCCGACAGGTGACCGTGGCACTTCCCATAATTACCTACATTTTTAATTAATTGAAATTTGGTACAGCTTCATGGCTCAAACGTTTCATTTTACTGGTAAAATTATACAAATGGGCGTTGAACAAGAGGCATAGCACATTTGGTGTGATTTAAAATTTCCGTGTAACTTTGGAACTGTAAGGCTCGATGTAACAGTGGTTGGTTAACCAAATGTTAACTTTAATTAAGAACCAATGCTTAGCCATTGATTAAACAGTTTTGGCTTTCACAGTGGCTGGTTATCGGTACAGTTAAATTAGAAATTATGTGAGGCAGCAGCAAAATTTGATCTGTATGTTAATTTAAGTATAGAAACTTCCGCTAGGACGGGATTTTTTGAAATTCGGCCTCTAAAGGGGCAGAACATGGGTTAAACTGTTGTATGAATAAACTTGATTAATTGAGCCCATTGATTTCAAACTTGCGTGCAAAGCCACGGGGCTCTGCTGGTAATTAATTTACAAAAATATGTTTTCAATTTCATATTTAAAGTAATAAAGAAAGTTATATATTTTCGTGTAATTAGTTACAAAAACAAGCTCTGGGTCATGTCTGGCGGCAATATTGCGTTTGCGCTCACCACAACTTCAAGTGTTTGTGGCCAGACGGAGTCTGCGCATCAAGCGAAATCCTGCGGTCTGGCTGTAGTGCAAAATATTTGCACTGCTCCGCTGTGGCTATCATTCCACATTCAGCTTCTTGCAGCCACTTGGCATTCGCGGTGCAATCGTACATATGTATACGGTTTTGCTTATTTACCGATGTAGGTACATACAGGGTGGCGGAAAAGTCACCTAATGGCTCTAAGTCTTTGGCTCTAATTTGTTTATGAATGAATGTATGAATGTATGTATGAATGAATGAATGAATGTATGAATGAATGAATGAATGTATGAATGTATGAATGTATGTATGAATGAATGAATGAATGTATGAATGAATGTATGAATGTATGAATGTATAAATGTATGAATGAATGAATGAACGAGTGAATGTCAAAGCAAAGTTATAGCATCTGCCGATAGAGTGATGACTTTTGCGTCACCCTGTATATACTACAATCTACATATGCACGCATATATGTGTGCGTGTGTGTCGTACATTGCATAGCAAGTGGCAGCCTAAGCTGAGCATACACTTCACTCTCCAATGCTTTTTGCTTTATATCCGCTTAATTTGAAATTTTTCCTACACGCACGTCTGGCTTCGCATGCATGTAAGGTGTGTGCATGTATGCGTGTGTGGTTGAGTGTACGTGTTTATTTACCATTAAAACTGCTAAAGTGTTTTATGTCAAGTTGCCGTTGTTGCCTTATCTGCATATGAACCACTAAGTGATTTAGTGCTATGAGCACTGATTTCGTTATACAGTCGCCGTCGCTCTGCTACAAACGTTCACGCGTAAGTGCGGTCACGTTTGTTTAATTTTTTATAATTTTTTTTGCACAGTCTAACATACACGTTTGTATAGTATTTATATGAACTACGCAGCAAATTGAATTAAATTTATACATGTTGCACTTGCCGCACAAAAAACATGCAACACCACAGACATAAGTTGGAGTTCTCGGCAAACCATTGGCATTGTTGATAAATTTAATTACCTAAACATTCTGCAAAATTAGCGAGAAGCATTACACCGTGCGACAAAAATTAAAAACAATTTTCACACCGGAAAAAATCCATATGGGCGTGAAACTAGAGACCAAACATAGAAATACTGCGTACTCAGTTTTTCATTTCTGCATCCTTTGCCTTTTAAAAGGACTTCAAAATTTTGAAGGGGATACAAAATAAACAAAATATAAAAAATACTTGACCATGTTAAAATATGGCGATATGTATATAAAATGAAAGAGGGAAGGCTCGAGAATTTAAATAAAATTCATTTTTTATCTATTTGTAAAAAAAGGATATGAAAAGGTCCTTTGAAAATTTTAATCCTTTCTATCCTTGAAAATTTAGATAGCATTTTGTTGAAAAGTAAGTATGTTAAAACCCAAAATCTCCTTGATCACGTGTCAAAATTTGATTACTCTCGCTTCATTGATTTTGTATCTTTTTATTATTTAAAATACTGATACTCAAATAAATTAGAATTTTTGTACTTCATTGGAATTGCAGCTTCCACCTTTTTTTAATAACTTTCGAACCAATAAATTTAGAGTCATCAGATTTTTACACTTGATCAAGAAGATTTTGGGTTTTAACATACTTACTTTTCAATAAAATTCTATCTAAACTTTCAAGGATGTAAAGGATTAAAATTTTCAAAGAACATTTTTCATATACTTTTTTTACAAATAGATAAAAAATTAATTTTATTTAAATTCTTGAGCCTTGAGCCTCTTTCATTTCATATACATATCGCCATATTCTAACGAGGTTAAGTATTTTTTATATTTTTTTATGTTTTATCCCCTTCAAAATTTTGAAGTCCTTTTAAAAGGACAAAGAATGTAGAAATGAAAAACTGGGTACGCAGTATTACTATATTTGGTCTCTAGTTTCACGCATATATGGAATTTTTCCGGTGTGAAAAATGCTGTCGCACGGTGTTAGATATGCAGGCAAATTAGAATCTCCACTAAACGAATGTTATGCACCAACAACGCGCAGCAAGCAGAAACAAAAGTTAAGTCTCAAAAAAATAAACAAAAATATGCAAAATAAAAGTCTCTAAAAATCCCTCAAACATTTGCAAGCTCGTAGGCAGTCGTGCCCGCCTGTCGGCTGTTAGTATCATCAGTAATTTTCTGTTCACTTGTATTGCATTTTCTCTACTCATTTGGCTGCTGTTGCGTGGTACAGCCTTTTTTTAGATTTTCTAGACTTTTTCTTTTTTGTTTTAAAATTTTTTTTAATGTTATGTTTTGGTCATCAGCATAGCCTACTACGGCGTCAATGGTTTTAGGCATGGCTGCTGCGTATCCTTGACATTTTTTTTGTCTCACACACACGCAGTGGCTGCTATCTAACAAACGGCTTAAAAAAACACAACTACAACTACA
The DNA here is from genome assembly GCA_963668005.1 of Melieria crassipennis. Classification (NCBI taxonomy): domain Eukaryota; kingdom Metazoa; phylum Arthropoda; class Insecta; order Diptera; family Ulidiidae; genus Melieria; species Melieria crassipennis. The sequence continues at coordinate 119,313,285 of OY764961.1, forward strand.
ACTCGATGCTGTAATTTTTTCTGCATGTTCTATTTTATTTTGAAATGTCATCATTAAATACATTTGCATATTCTTTCATATCATCTCTGCCAACGCTGCCAACGTACGCCCACTTTTTATTTGCTGCTTATCCTTTTTTCAGATTTACCGCAACGTGTTTGCATAATTAATGAGGCGGGCACAACGCTCAAACACACACATACACTAACACATACATGCTTGTATTCATGTATATTGCTAATTTCCTTGACAGGATTATGTTGAATTTGAATAAATACAAAATAAAAGCGAGTTAACTAACTACGCACACGAGCTCATGTTTGTCTTGACTACGAGTATGTATGTGTATGCAAATTGTAGTTGGTACATTTCGAAAGTTTTACTTTACACAATTTTTGTTTCGCATAAATTATAATAGAAAAAATAAATAAAAGCGAAAATGTGGCAACAGCAAATAAATCTGCACCAAACAAAGGTTTGCTCATACACAAATAATTCACATGATTTTGTCATGCAGGGCGTATGAGTGATGACATTGGAATTAGTTTGGGATATAAACAATTTGCTGCTTCTGTTTGTAAATAATATGTTCAAGGTGATTTAGTTTTAATTATTGGTTGTTATGATGAGGTAGGCAGGCAGGTAGGAGAGCTCACGTAGGCCATGAAGGCCCATTGCGATACCACAATCAATTGAACTCAATGCAACTCACACATTGAGCCAGTTTGAGCTCCTAACGAAAGATAATAGACATTGAATAGTGTCATCAGCTAAATCTCCTAGATTATAGAAGAAGCCTTTCGCAGGTGATGCTTCTTTCTTTTAGATAATGCAAGAAAAGTCCATAGAAAGTAAAGTGCATTTTATTTCTCTTCCTCGTCCATACAACTACGAAGCAAGTAATTTCCCACCAGACATTTTTTTTTTGCCGGCATTATGAAAACGATTCGTTCCCGGCAACAAATTTATCGCTGGTAATATCGCCAGCGTATCGATTTCGTATCACCACGTCCGCCGAAAGTAACTCGCCTTGACGAGTCGTTTTCTTATCGCCTGGACGAGTAGTTTTCATATCAGTAACAATTGGCAAAATTCAAAAAAGTGAAATTAGTTGTTCTCCTTGTCAGCAGGTCCAGAGCCCAGTAAAAGTTTGAGCTCACGTTTTTACTCGACTATTCTCAGAATCCGGAGAGATGGCAGTGATTTTGTGGTATTGAAAGTGAAGACTTGGCATCAAATGGCCGCTTTAAACAACGTTTAATAGAGGCACACAACCTTCACCGTATTCAGCTGCCAGTAACAGTTCACACTCAGACTATTCTTCGACGAATGAATAAAAATTTTTAAAATACGATCAATCTCACTGAAATACAAAACATAGTTCAATTCGATATTTCAAAGTCCTGAAAAACAAAGTGTTTTTGTACACAGCACAATTGTTTTTTTTTGGGACATGTTGCTAATTTGTCGCTGCGGCAATAAATCGGCGAGTCGCCAATTTGTTGCCACTGACAATTGTTGCCTATTTGTCACATTTTGCTTGGTGGGTTAAAAACAATTCCAATCTTTATGTGTGTGTGTATGTGTTCCAATTAAACAGTGTCTCATCAAAACACCAATAATCGTTCTCATCTGGCACCTTTTTAGTGAGATAAATTTAATTAAAAAGCCCAAGTCAAGTGAAGAAGGCTGATTGTGATACCACAATCAATCTAACTCAAGGCAAGTCACTCATGAAAACAGTTTGAGCTCCTTACGAAACCGAGTAGACAGTGAATAGTTCTATTAGTTAAATTTCCTAGATTATGAAAAAAGAAGTCCTCCTTCTACTAGACAATGCGAGAAAAGTCCATAAAAAGGATAATGCGATTTCTTTCTCTTCCTCGTCCATACTACTAGAAAAGAAGTCATTAGAAAGCAAACTCAACTTTTAATGATGAGGAAACGTTGCGTTTTTCACTTTTCAATTCTCAAACCTATTTTCTTTATTTAAAATTGAATTTTTAAAAATTAATTTTTAATTCTAATTAACTTTGAAATTAAATTATATTATTTTTAAATTTGAAATCTTTAAGATTTGGATCTAAATTCTCTAATCTATTCTCTTCATTTAATATGGAATTTTATTTTTTTTAATTCTAATTAAATTTGAAATGAAATTTTATTAGACCTTTTTTATTTAAAATAAAGTATTTTGCCATCGCCGCTTTTATATTATTTTTTTATATTCTAATTTAGCGATGGCAAAATACTTTATTTTAAATCAAAAAATTAATAAAATTTCATTTCAAATTTAATTAGAATTAAAAAAAATAAAATTCCATATTAAATGAAGAGAATAGATTAGAGAATTTAGAAAAGTTAATTAGAATATAAAAGCGATTTGAAATCTTTAAGATTTGGAACTAAATTTTACTTCTTTAATTTTTCAACTCTTTCTAATGTTAATTTTTAATTCTTTTTAATTTTAATTTTATTAATTTTTTGTTAAAAAAAATCGCTTTTTTATTATTTTTTAAATTAAAATCTTTTAGATTTGGAACTATATTTTAATTTTTCTTAAAGAATTAAAATTTTAATGTATTCTATTTACGTTTAAATGGTTTTTTATTTGAAATCTAGCATCAAATTATTTCATCTAAATGTAAATTGTATTTAATTTCCAATTTGACTTTAAGTTTTTTTTATACTAATATAATTTAATTCACATTATCTTTCTACCTTTGCCCTCCGCATAGCATCTTTCTCTACTTACCATCCTAACGCCACAACCCTTCTCCACACTTTTAAATCCATTGCCGATTATATGAAGCCGCCTCGCTTCTTATCTCGTTGCAGTTGTCGTCAGCTGCCAAGGCAGTGAGCCATGAGTTGACCCCGTCCTGTTGCGTTGTGCTTGCTGCAGCCGCAGAAAAGTTGGCTCAAGCTGCACTCTCTGCACTTAACAGATGCTATAAATAATTTAAAGCATATTTTCTGTCGCCACTTGGCTTCCCGTGTTTTATGCGCTCACCTTTACCGCATCCTCGGTCGCAGTCATAATCACAAAAATGTCATAAACTCCAAAGGAGGAAATTGATTTTTCGCTTTTGCGCTCTTCTTTTTTGCCACTTTTCCGTGTGTTGTTTTTGCATTTGTGTATGTGTGTTGGTATCGGAATAGCTCATTAATGGGACGCCTGCTGTGCAGTTTTTGTAGCTGTTGGCATGTTTTATCAAAATGGTTTATCTGTCGTTGCTTATTCTTGTGCAGCAACGCCTTCGCGCTGAACGCTGCGCACATTTGATTTCGGACTGCAAGTTGTCGCAGTATGGCTTTACCATTATCCAGCATAGTATTTAAATGCAAAACTCTGCACCTGAGTCCACTGTGCTGCGGCAACTAATGTGCGAGCAAAATGAAAAATTCAAAACTGATTGCACCGCCATTAGTGCAACATTGCTATTTATCGTCACTCACACACGAACACACTTGCACTCTTTTGCCGCCAGCATTGACGGCAATTGTTTTTATTGCCGATTTGATTGTTGCTGCCGTATTGCTGAACGAGTATCAGTGTCAGTGTTGATGTGTGCTGCGGGAATTGGCAAAAGCGGTTCGAGAGTTGCATGGCAAGTGGCTGTTGGCGCTCAAGAGCCAATTATCCTTGCAATCATTTTGCCATTTCACTTGCATGCAACATACACTCACACTCACACACACGCTCGCCCACACACAAAACGCACAGACCGATCGACGCAGCGCATTTAGCTCGGCACCGCTAATAATAAAGCACGAACGACACCAGCCGCACCACAACAACAAAAAAGGAAACACTGCAACGCAGCCAAACATAAAATCAAGCGTAATTTTGCAAAATGCAGCAACAAATTGAGGCCATTTGCACTAACGCACAGTGATTCGTTCTATAGACAAAATTAAAAAAATTTATAGTCTCAGAATTTAACGATTTTGATGTCATTTAAAAGGTAAAACTCCAACTAAGAAACCCCAAAAAAATTTGTGCAAAAAATTAATTAGTTTCTGTGCAAAAGCGGCTCAAAGTTGAAACTTTTTTCACAAAAAAATGTAAACGCATAATTAATGTTTCTTAGTCTATTGAGTAAAAAATTTTAAAAATACATGGTTGGCACGAAGTTTCTTAAATTTTCAATATAGAATAAGAAATGATGTGGCCATTTTCGCTTTTAATGTTTTGCCAAAATTTACAAAGCGTAGGCTTTTACTTCACTTTTAATTCAAAATATTTTTCTAAGTTAAAAAACTGAAAATTGGCAAAACTTAGACGAAAATATCTAAAAAGTATGTGAAAGTATGTTCCTGGATTTTTTTTTATTTTAAGAAGCATTCTTTCTTTGTCGGATAATGTAATTACATGCTCCGATATCTTCCGATCTCAGAAAATAATTCAATTTGAAAATTGGTCTAAACACCTATTTTTCAACAAAATTTATTTTTTCATCCCTAAAAGTATGCAATCAGCATGAAAAATTGAGAAAACTGCATAAATTTAAAACATACGTCTATTATTATCGTTTTTATTGCAAAACTAAAGACAATTTCTGTTATTCTTTGCAATTATCAATGTTGACGTTACAGATTAAATGTAAAATCTGAAAAATCTAGCCAACACACTCGTTGCTATAGCACACCAAAAATTACGAAAATTGCAAGTTTAAGTCTCAGCCATTGCCAAACTACAAAAGTTTAAGAAAAACAAAATGGATATTGCACTTCAGGAGACCATAATTAACTAGTATACCAAATTTTATGAAGAACGGACCACTCCTTCTAATTTTGTCCCGCGGTTGTATGGAGTCGAATCACTGTGCAACGGGGCGAAAATGTGAAAAATTTAGGCCGTTCAAATATGGGTTGCATTTGCTGTTGTCGCTGTTGACTGTTTTTCTTTTTGCACGAGTTATTTGCATTAAAGTGGAAACGGATACTCCGGTGCGAAAATGGCCGTTTTTAGAGTGGCGAAAATTTGCGGCCTCGGTAGTTGTGGCGTCCAAATCCGGTTCGCTATTATTCATCAATGGTGATGTTGTTGGTGGCCGCAGCTATTTGATAGACATGGGGAAAAAATACAAACTAAAATTGAGAAAATTTTAAATTCAGTGAAAGTAAAATGTTGAAAAGCCACACAGTAAAGTTTGGCAGCAAGCAGTAAAGCAGAAAAGGGTAAAGTCTGGTGTCAGTTAGAAGTCTCGATAGACTTACACATTTATTAGGCTGCCATAACTCTAATAAACAGAAAATCATAATACGATTTTTTCGTTAAATATGCCCCCATTTTAATTTGAAAATTATTGACAACAGAAATCCAGCAACCTAAAAACTAAATTTAGTCTTTGTAAATGTGTACACATTTGTACGATTTTTGGCAAAGTCCCTACAGTTACTATTACTAATCTTAAAAAAATGTTTAATCTTAAAAAAATTATGAATCTTAAAAAAATTATTAATCTTAAAATTAGTAGTATTAGTATTAAAACAAAATAAACAAAAAAGCATAATAACATTTTTTGTTAAATATTCTTCCATTTTAATTTGAAAATTTTCGACAACAGAAATCCAGCAACCTAAAATATAAATTTAGTCTTTGTAAATGTGTACACATTTGAACGATTTTTGGCAAAGTCCCTACAGTTACTATTATTTTTCTTAAAACATATTAGTAGAGTTAAGCAGAAGTCTGTATAGACATTTTCTAAACACGATTTGTAAATAATTCTCACTGAAAGCAAACTCGATTCAGTCATAAATGCCTTTTCCGACAAAAACTCATCCTTGCAGCAGCATATTGTATGATTTTTATAGAAGATTTTGCGAAAATTCATCTTTCTGCTTATACACAGCAATTTTTATTTTTCTCAAAGTCCTTTGCTGACTTCTCAACTTGGCAAAGCAAAATATTATTTTACAGTTCGCACACGACTTGTGCCTTATCTGCAGAGCCAAGCAGCACGTCTCACACACTGCCTTTAAGTTTTTTGGCCAAGTTATTCGCTGCTACATTTTTTCCCGAGTAGCTGTCAAATAGAAGGAAATAAGTGATTTGTATGTGTCAAACCCTTGTTAGCTGTTGACTACCTGCGGCAGTGCGCGCACAAAAACACAATAATTTACATATTTAGAAAGCAATGGGCAATGGCTGTTCGTGTAGCGAATTTCAGTATAAAAAATTAAACTTATTTAAAATGTAATAGAAATAAAAATTTTAAATAAAAAAAAATTATTACATGTTGAGTACGAAAAATTAAAGAAGTTCTTTCTTTAAGAAGAAGTTCTTTCTTCACTTTTTCAGAATTAGATTCAGCTTTAGATGAACTAATTTTAATTAATTAGCTGAAAGGTGATGCCAGTCACCGTGTCTCCCATACGGACGATGTCTCTCATATGAACGACGACAAAGACGGAACCCTTATTTCCGGTGGAAAGATCAAATTGAGGAGGCCCCATCATCTCTTGGTGTGACCAACTGGAGAAGGAGCGCGCAAGACAGAGGCGCCTGGAGACAACTTTTGCGGCAGCTGTAAGCGTTTGTTATGTCCACTTGAGTCAGAAAGTTAGTAAGATCCGTGAAGTAGCGCATAAATATTTAATCAGAGTGAGAAGGTTAGGTTAGGTTATGGTGGCTGCCTCTGTAAGAGACACACTCGGAGGCCTAAGAAGCCCATTGTGATACCACATATTTCATCCGCTTTTTTTTTAATGGGTTTGCAGCACTGCGGATGTGGGAAGGGGAAGAGGACCTACAGTTTAACGCCGAATCCAAGTGACGGTTGGCAGTTTTTCTTTCGCACTTGTGCGATTCTTGTAATTCTCATCATTTTAACCTTCCTCTGTCCCTTAAAAAAAATACATTTGTACGCATAAAGGATTTCAATACATTTCAAGTGCAATATCCAAAGGAAACGAGTACAAAATATTTTTTATTAAAATTTTCCAGGAAGCAAATAAGAAAATTAAAATAAATTTACAGTACCTTTTTTCAAAAACATTTTATACAACTATTTTGATTGTGTCCCTTCTTGCAGATCGATTCTTCTTCTTCTTCATCTGTGGTATATTTTTGTTGATACATGGCAGGGGCGTAGCCAGAACTTGGTCATAAGGGGGAAGGGGTTTAACATTTTTTTTGCCAATTTAATATTACATGCTTTTTAAAGTAAACTGCACTTTTCAAAGAGGGCATTTTGTGGTGGTGCCACCCATATGTGACTTTGTGCAATTAAAATTTCATGAAATTTGGTTCGAAGTAAAAGTATGTTTTTGTCACATGTACAAAAATTCGATGCTTATTTGCAAAGAGCAAATATTAGGGCAATTCGCGATAACGTTCAAATATTTGGGCAAATACATGCCATTTCAAATATTTGCCATCAACACTGATCACACTTTTTAAAATTTCATCATTCGATTGCAGAACAAATACACAGCTGTTTTTGAAGAATAAATCAAGAAGAAAAAGAATCAAATATTTGCGCCGTGGGAGCCTGCGAGAATAAAGAGCATGCATAAGTTGCTGCCGCTGTGGAATCCGAAAACAATTTACACCTCTAACTCCAGCGCTTCTTGCAAATAACTCATAATTGTACGAATCTCCTCATCCGTCCACTTTTTATTCGGATTTCTCTTTTTATTTTGTTTTTCGTCCGCGATCACCGCAGATTTCATCAAACTTGGCGATAACTCATCAAAGATCAGCCAAAATCTACTTCAAATTGAATTTAATCTTCACTTTCCTTGTACCCACCCGGGTGATCTTTTTAATATGTATGTGCAATATCTGCCAGAGTGTCTATTCAATGTTTTTATGAAAATAAAAACATTTTTTTTTGGAAATATTATTCATGCTTTATTTATTATTTTTGTTATTTTGTATGCCAAATACCCACACGGATGATCCCACGCGCATCCGTGTCGCATTTTAATTGAACTTTTGGCTATCGAAAGACGCCATCTCATCAATAGACAATTGTGACTGATTTTGGGACTAAAAGTCGAATTTTAACCATCAACCAAACCTCGTCTTCACCTGATGCGGCATCGTGCGACTTTCACCTTTTCAAAAAAATACCGATTAAACAAAAGCATTTTGAGGACGTAGAAGCCATCCAAAAGGCTTGCACCGACATCCTGAAGGACATTCCAGCCGACAATTTAACACACTCATTAGACATGATTTTAGATCACGCAACTAGCTGTACTGAGCCTGAAGGAGACTATTTAAACAAAACCATATCGATTTTTCCCAAAAAATTTTTTAATATTCTTTTCAATGTTTAAAGGTGAAAATATCTTTTTGCTAAGTGGGAAGGTACATACCATGCATAGTGATTGAAAATTTTCGATATATTGGGACATTGATCCATAGAATTGAATATGTTATGAACCCATTACCCATAAAACCGTACTCGAGATACTGTTGAAGCTTCAGCTGTTATTTAGTTATCTAATCATGGAAAGGTACACAAAAAGGTAACTGATTGTGTGCTCTGGTTTTTCTAATTTCACAAGTGTCTGATTATTATTTGAACACACAGACAATGCATTTACGTCAGAGAAAGTTTATCTAAGTCTCAATCTGCACTATGTTTTTTATGTACGGCAGTTATTTTTAGTTGATCAAAGAATAACAAATGTGTGACAACATTTACCGTTCAACAAAAAAGAATTGATTATTTGTACAACTGAAAAACGGTACCGGATTTTGAAGAAAGAACTACAAGCTGGGGCTTTCCTATAAAACGCTCGAGTATTTTTAGTGTAAATCACTTAAGCACAGCACCGCAAAGAGTTACCTCTCGACACCAGCAGCGACAGCAGAAGAAAACAAAAATTTTAAAAATGAAACTGTTTATTGTACTTGCCCTTTGCGTACTTCTGGCCTGCGCCGTGCAGAGCCAAGCCATTGGTAATGCCGAGAACTCTCTGCTGCCAGCTCTGGCGAAGATGGAGGAAATTTTGAGTAAGGTGGCTGACAACGTGGAGAACGCAGTCAACGCGGCCAACAATGCTAAGGACCAAGCACGTGCGGTAAGTCAAACGAATTGAGATTTATTAAAGGAGTGAATAAATAGAAGATAGGACACATTAGAATTGAAGGTTAAAATGAAAAGAAAACCAACAAAAATGAGTCGAATAAAAATCGAATAAATCGAGAGCATCTGCGAAAGTGACAACAGGTTGCGACATTTTAACCAAGAAGGCACTCAATTTCCTGTAGAATTGCTAAGAAACTTTACTTAAACTATCGAAATTTCATATTTAAAATTTGTGAATTTTCAGGTTTTGGCGAAAATCGCGAGCAAGCTGCACCTTCCCAACCTTGGCCGTTAATGCTTAAGTACTAATTTCGCATAACTTCAAATACCAAGCAAAATTTAAAATGAATAAATAGCAAAAACAAAATATGACAATTTGTTTAATTTATTATTATTATTTGACTGGCACGACAGCCCGATTCCGAGACTAAGTCCTAGCTACCCGCAACCATCCGTAAGTATGGAAAACTTGCGGTCTGTTTAGTGTTAAATTTGAGTCACTCATAGTGGGATTCTGTATTTCAGCGGTCGTGGCCACAAATTTGAAGAGCTGTTTCAATCTGAATACAATCGATCAGTGTTGGAACAAATTACTTAAATATTGAACTTCGTTATATTACATATTAAAGGCTTTTGAAAGTAATATTATTACTTATTACTTGAAAATCAAAGACATATATAAGAAACAAGTTTTATTACTTCTAAAAATTTGGTAAAAATATTACTGATAATATATAACTCAACAAGTTATACCTATCATCAGCAATATCATCACTTTAATTCTTTTATGCTGACAAAAAATATAAAAAGAAAGAAAAAAGAAGAAAAGTATTAAATTAATAAGTACTGAAATTAATTAATAAATTACTGAAAAAGTAATATTATAACTGACGGTTATTACTTGCGAGGAAAGTGAAAAGACCTTTTGCTAAACATTTTAAATAATTATATTATTTTGACACCCAAACCCCCCCTTGGCTACGCTCCTGATACATGGTATTTTTTGTTATTATTTCGTTTTATAAAAAATCAACTCAGCTTTGCTAATTTGCTTAGTTCTCGTGCATAGAAATGCATTATAAATGTAATTGTACATGTAAAAATGTAAAATAATGCTGATGACAAAGCCAGCAATTTTTGCAAAATTCCAATAAACCGTTTAAAATAAAAATTCGAAAAATAGTCTTTTGTGCGTTGTTTTCTATGCAAGTGTCAGGTAAAGGTAAATGTATGTAGATAGCGATAGAAATAGATTAGCTTTTCACCAGCCCGAGCTGGGATACGAACCTAAGGTCTTTGATATGAGAAGCCAGCGCGCTACTCGCTGGAATATCGAAACCGGCCATCAGAGTGAAAAAGTAGACCATTTACGGAAAAAGTCTTAAATATTGTCCACGTCGCACAGTGTCGCGAGCGTGGCCAAAAATGGTAAAAATCAATGTTTCAAACTGACTAAAATGAATACGACAGTCGACAGATAATATCTCAACTAAGAAAAATCCGTTTTCCGATCTTCAATATCTTACTCCGTTCCATTTTTATGTAGCTTCAAAGTTGATGTTAAAAAATACGAATTCGTTCCAAGTTTGTGGGTAATTCTTTATGCTGAATGAAAAATCAATTCAAAATATAATTTATGTACTAATATAGTCATGTTATATATTAAATAAAACTTTGGAATTTTTCCTGTATGGCAATACAATTTTTGGGTTTGTGTTTTGAAATAACTGTGAAATCCCGTTACATTGAAAAATTACGTTTTTCGGTTTGCTTCTAACAAAGAACCAAAAGTTTGGTGGAACAAAGTTTAAAAAACGTCAAAAAACACTTTTTTAGTTCCAACCCTAAATTACTCTAAAAATTATGTATTAACATAATCCGGAGTAATTTTTTGCCTTCAAGTGCCTATTCGGTTGTTATTCGCATTTTTCCAGTGACGCCTCCACTAAAAATACATGATTTCTTCGAAATGTAGCGTAAAGCTGAATCCAGAAAACGTTCAATAAAACTTGATTTTCTTATACATTTACTTAAAGATAAGACGGGCGTTGATGTTAATTATGAACAAAAGCAAAGTTTACGTCCCCACCTAAACATTTACTTTTTGCAGTGGCACCTACAGTAAAAAATTGTGATTTTTTCGAAGTATGGCTTCCGATGTTCAATGAAAGAAGCGGCAAAGCAGCTGCTGAAATGATGAGCTATATAGAGGACAAGGTTGGCACATTGTTCGTATCATCAAAAGTACGCAGAATGCCACGCCCACTTTAAAAATTTAAACATTTATACCAAAATATGGTATCACAAGCTGAAAAAATTAAACATGAATTCATTAAGGAAAAGTTTTGGCCAGTTTATATATATGCTCCAGCTGCCACGCCCACTTTAAGGTTTTAGAAAGCTTACCAATTAAAATTACATCGTGGAACGAGTATCGCAAACAGCCTCCTAAAAATACGGTTTTAGTTGTAGTAAAATACGAATATTTTTGAAAGTGGGCATGGCATACCGCCCATTTTTAGTGTGAGCTTATATGTCATTATTTTAAGCTCAAATACAAAATTTAATAATTCTATCACTAATATTAAGAAAGTTATTTCAATATTATAGTTCCGTTCGTATGGGAGGTGGGCGTGGCAGTGGTCCAATTTTGATGATTTTTTGTAAATTTCTTAATTTCTACCACGAAAACAATCTCACCAAGTTTCATCGAAATAGGACAACGCTAAGTATTTTTGGCCACGGCTTATATGGGATCGCGACACTGTGCGTCGTCGTCTACACACTCCTTACTTAGGTACTTCGATATGCTAAATCATCAGTTTTCAAATCTTTTTTGCCGTTCCATTCATCTACAATATTTATGAAGCTTGTACCACCTATAAAGGCCTCGCTATCATAAAAATTGTTTAACTTTCATGAAAATCCCATAACACTGCCTTGACTAAAAGTTATCCCTACTCAACAACTGACTAGACTAGACTAGACTGCAACCAGTCTATTTGAGCTAAATAGAAGATCGTTTTGCAGCAGAAAATTACCATAAATATAACTTATTATATAACTTATCAGCCCAGAATCGTGTAAGATGGAAGAGTCTTGTGGAGGCCCTATGCTCCAGAGAGGAGTGAACAAGGAAAAAAATAATTGTTAAAAACCTCTCTGTGGACTTATTCGTGAAACCGTACTATGGGCTTGAATACAATGGGCAGAAGGTAGTTGTTACGCGACAATCTCAGCATTGTTCTTCAATTCTGTAGATATGGAAGTGATTGATGAAGGCCTTAAGTGCAGCAAGAGCGTTGCTATAGACTTTTTATTTCAATTCGTCAACTTTTTGTATTTGAGAAAGCATCGATATCACCAAACCACTGTGCATTTAAAATGAATCCATGTTCACAAATGACTTCAAATCAAAATTGTCTGTGCTCTGAATCTAAATGCAGTCCTGAACCTTCACAAAACCTGACAATTTGTGTCCCAGCGGACATAACACTCAATGCCATATTGAAAACATATCTGTTCTTTTGTAAACATCATTCTACGTCCTCTGTCCTATGCATCGAACCTGACCACAAGCCCCGCCGTCTAAGTCGATAAGTAGTTGTAAGTGTTCTTGCTTTGGCAACGACATCAATTGCAGATTTGCGTGATTGTGGACAACAGAAACAATACATTTGAAAGCAAATATTACACACATTTTTGTAAAAAACAAGCAGAAATAAACTCACATAAGGATTGCGCAAACAAATAGACAAATAGATCGAGAAAATAAATGTTTTTTGTTGGTTCTTATCGATTTTGCAACTTTATTGCTTTTGTTGCCTGCATTCTGTTCAATGTACTTGAGCAAAGTTTTGAAGAATTTTCATTTTCCCGACAACACTTGAAGCAGCATGATAGTCCACATCTTCATCATCATCATCATCATCATCATCATCATTAGCATCGTTGCCAACATGAAGATAATTACCGCCGGCAGGAGACCAGTTGAACTTTTCGCATGCAACATGTCATCGAGTTCAGAGCAGCCATTGAGGGCTCATTGAAAAGAAGTGAAAGGCAGAGAAGTGCCTTATGTGTGGCACGCTGAACTCGGAACTCAGACCGCCTGAACTGGTGCTGCTCTTTTGGCTATTAGAAATTTTCTACTTGAGCTGTCCGTTCAAATGCTGCCTTTGTATAAATTCGAGAATTTAAAGAAGCACGAAAAGTGGTCGGCAAACGAAACCGTTCGTGAGTTAGGGCGAGTTGATCATTTGTCGCTCCTGTGCAGTCAAAGCAAGTGACCATTGTCATTGTCATTGTGTGTCATTGTGTTACTGTGCTCTACTGTGCTGGTGTCCACTCGATATCTGCGCGATTGCATGTTAGCTGCTCGTAACTGAATGCCGCCACTTGATTGTGCAATTGGAAATGAGAATTGGACGGATATTTGCCATTTATTGGGTTCATTTATTTATTAAGATTCTCCATGGTTTTTTGTTTCTCCTTTATTTGTAATCACATTCAAGTTTAGTGCCATGTGAGTTGAAAGTTAAGTATTTACCGATTGAAAATTGCCAAAAAGGCATCTCTACACGTCACAACAGTCAATGGGGGCCACTTTGTTCAGTTGTTTTCAATCGTGAATATTTTACCATCAAGCAAAGCAAGCCAACACCACGAATCTAGTTGACCTGAGTGAGGCTGTCAACTGCACAAAAAAAAGTAGTTTACTTGAAAAATTTTGTTTAAAACACTTAAATGTTGCAAGTTGTTGATTTGAATATTTCACACATGTAAATGATTTTCAGACATTCGCTGAAGTGTGAAGAAAAACGCCAGCTGGCAATGAGCAAATGCTGTGTGTCAAGAAATATATTTAATTTGCACATTGCCATAAATAACGACACAATATACGAATTCGTATTTTAATTCGCGATTTTAAATTCACTTAATCGGTTGTAAAAAATTGCCATACATTTAAAATGGGTTTTCTGTTTTATTGCCAGCACTCATAAATAATCCGTATGCCAGCAACACATGCGACTTGAACTGACGTGTGCGTACGTCGAAACGTATGAATGAAGCACCGAGCGGTTGTACGCACTGCGCGTACGTTTGGGATAGGCCGACCGGCTGGCCGAACGCGGCTGAAATATAACATATATATGTGTATATACATATATATATATATATCGGGTGCACTTGCCGCAACATCAAGACTTATACATCAATAGGGGCAATTTTTTATGTAAACTGATTGAATGATGCATTCAAGTGTGTGTGTGTGTGTGTGTGTGTAGGTGCACTTTTTTATGAGGTAGGGTTGTTGTTATTGTTTGTGCTATTAATTAGTTTTAAATATCAATAAACATTTGACTCAAAATGAAAAGGAGTAGCAAAAGCCAACTACGACAAATGAAACGCAAAAACAATACAAACGGTGGTTATGTAATATAGTATAGGGTGTTTTTTTTAGAGGTTTGTTTTTCGAATAGAGATAAAACTGGCATTTTGTGGTCAAATCTGGCAACTCTAATGTCATTTATGTTCAGTTTGGTTTGCCATTTCTTCATGAACAGGTTGACAAAAGAACAACGCTTGCAAATCGTGCAAATTTATTTCGAAAATAATGGTTCAGTTCGCGAAGTTTACCCCAAGCTCCGTCCATTTTATGGTCGAAATAATCGTCCATCAGAGCAATTAATTCGGTTAACCATGGGTCGTTTTCGCACTACGTTTACTCTATGTGATAATACGCATCCGCAGAGACGTCGAACAGTGCGCACCGAAGAAACAATTGCCGCTGTAGAGCAAAATGTTGAAGAGGACCCAGTCAGAAGAGGAGTCAGTTACCGTTAATGGAGACCGGTATAGAGCCATGATAACCGACTATTTTGTTCCCGAATTGGATGGCATGAATGTGGATGAATTGTGGTTCCAACAAGATGGCGCTACATGCCACACAGCGCACGTCATAATCGATTTATTGAAGGAAACATTCGATGAGCGCATTATTTCGCGGAATGGACCTGTCAATTGGCCACCAAGATCGTGTGATTTGACACCATTGGATTATTTTATTTGGGGATATGTGAAGTCGCTCGTCTACGCCAACAAACCAGAAACGTTAGGGGACTTGGAAGCCAACATTCGTGGCGTTATTGCCGACATACGGCCCCAAATGCTCGAAAAAGTGGTTGAAAATTGGACCTGTAGAATTGGCTTTATTCGAGCCAGCCGCGGCGGCCACATGCCCGAAATCATATTTAAACATTAATGGCATACAATTATCCTTCCAATAAAGCCAAATTGATGGACATTAAAACGATTTTCTTGTGTTTTATTTCAATTCGAAGTTCTATACCTCTAAAAAAAAACACCCGATATATGTATGTATGAATACATCGCATCTATGTATGTGGGTGCAATCATGCGTGATCTTTAATGTTATTATTTTGGTTGTTGTTATTTTTGCTTTGTTATTGTGTTTATGATTGTGACGCCTCAAAAGCTCATTTACTTGTTTGCAGCTGTTACATGAGGATTTACGAAGCTTAGAGTTTGCTAATGCGTTTGCTTTGTTATTTGTTTGTTTGATTTGGTTTGGTTTAGTTTTCAGTATTTTTGTTTTGTGTGTGTATGTGGGTGTGTGTGTCAATTCCCTAAGTCGATTTTTGACTTGATTCACAAAAACTAGACAACAACAAAGTAAATAATATATCAGAGCTTATACATGTACAGGGACGTGGCATTCAATATTAGAGATGTTCTAAAAATTTAAAGAAAAATTAAAAAAAAATTATTTATAACTAGATTTCGATGATTGTGTGCAGTTCATACCGCACTTCACCTCGGATACCTGAAAAAGTCTTATTGCGAATGCAATTGAATGAGATTTAATTCAATAAACAAATTTGACTTCTTTCAAAAGTTCAGAAAATCCAATAGTTCCGGTTTCTAAATCAGTGCACAGACAAAACAAGAACTAAAATCAGAATTTCAACCTAGTTTTTTCGAGTTTTTTACGAAGCTCAGCAGCTTTTTTATTTAAACGTATAATGCGTTACTCAGACAAAAACAGAACTTCAACAAGAATTTTAACCAGGACTTCTTCTTTGAAATCTTCATGAAGTTTAGTAGATCTCATAGTTTAGCTTCTAATGCTCTGACAAAACAAGGACCTAAATCCCAAACAACAGCGACATTTCTGTAGAGCTGGACAGTGCCACTGTCTATCAAAAGTGTTCTACCGTTTCTCCGTTTGTTCTTCATCAGCATAGTGTGAATATAGCCAAGGAGAAGAAGAAGACAGATGTGAGGACGAACCGACGCGCGATGACACGCGCCGCGACCGATGTCGAGCAAAATAATTTTCTTTTAACTTGTTTTCCTAAATAAAAGTGTTCGGTGAAGTTCTCGTGTTTCAATATCTTCATCTGATCCGAGTTTGGCAGATCTTTTATTTCAACTTCTAATAAATTACTTAGACAAAACAAGAACTTTAATCAAACTTTCAACTTGTTATTCTTCTTCGACTTTTTGCTAAAGTTTAACGGATGCGATAATTCAGCTTCTAACGAATTGCTCAAACAAAACAAGAACTTTAACAAAAATTTCAACCTGGTCTAGAATCTTCTTCTTGACATCTTGGTGAAGTTTAACAGACCCGATAGTTCATCTCCTTTTGAATTGCCAAGACAAAACAAAAACTTCAACAAGAATTTTAACCAGGTATTCTTAATCGACTTCTTGCTAAAGTTTAATAGACCCGATAGTTCATCTTCTAATGAATTGCCAAGACAAACTAAGAACTTCAGCAAAAATTTCAACCTGGATTTTTCTTTGACATGTTCATGAAGTTTACAAATCTAAATCCCAAACAACAGCAACGACATTTCTGCAAAGCTGGGCAGTGCCACTGTGTTCTATCGTTTTTTCTTCATCAGCATAGCTTCATCTGATTTAAAATCTTAATCCCATCGAATTATCAGCCGTACCACCTATTTGCTAGACAAACCGACAGACTGATGGATATAACTATTTAGATCAATGTTGCAGTTAATTTTGGTCACAGGACGATGTCTCCAGAAAAAGTTGGACAAATAAATTTTTTTTATAATACTTAATTGATTCATATAAACCATTTTCAAGAGCATTTTGTACACGAATCGTCGCTGTGGATTTAAATACCCACATCAGAAGTTTGGCTTCTGAATTCCTATAAAATAAAATTTACTTCTTATGAATTGAAAACATTTGAACAAAAACTGTTTTAAAACTTTTTTCCGTACACTTTTATCTACTTTATATAATTTTGAACAGAGCCTCTGAATTTAGAATTTATCACAACGGACTCAAAATGACTCCAGAGAGATTGTGTACTATTTCAGTTGCATGTCTTTCTCACTTAAAATCGTTCGTGACTATTATAATTTTTTAAGGTTGGATTAAATAAAAAACATGAAATTTTCTGATTTCTAATTTTTCAAAATTTTGAAAATTTTTTTTTTTACTTTGCTTCATAACTTTTATTTATTAAATTTGTTTCCTTTATGTTGCCGATAACTATTATTTTGAAAAAATAAATTGTTATGTTAAATTACTACATTTTGGATATGAATTGATTTTTAATTGTTTTAAATTGACAAACGCAAATTAACTGCAGAAACCTAATTTCCACCAACAACTCAACAATTAAAAATCAATTCATACTAAAAATGTGGTAAGGCAACGTAAAAAAAATTGCCTTCATAAAAGTTATGAAGCAAAGTAAAAAAAATGTTCTTTCAAATAATAGTTATCGAAAACGTAAATAACAAAAAATCATAAATAAAAGTTATGAAGCAACGTAAACAAAATTTTCTGAAACTAATAATTATCGGTAACGTAAATAAAAAAGTCAAAAATAAAAGTTATGAAGCAACGAAAACAAAAAAATGCCTCATAACAGTTATTACGCAATTTAAAAATTAATTGTCACAAATAATAATTATAAAAAACAAATAAAATTTATATTGCATTGTAATAGTTACATTAAAATTATTGTCTTAAAAAACTTAGAATAGTTAAATCCCTGCACCAAAATCGTTTAGGGGATTTAAAAAATTAAATTAATTTAAATTGTTAATTAGGTTAAAATGTTCGCGTATTTTAATTTTGAAATTGTTATTAAATTGTCTGCACTAATTTTTAAATATTCACATACTTAAATGTTGCAAAAAATAGTTCAAAATAAGAAGAAGAAAATATATGCTTCGGGCCAGCCGAATTCCACCCAGCACGCACCTGACCGAGCAATCCAACTAAGCAACAGTGCGAACAAAGGACAGACAGCACACAGAACTGCACGTGTGACCGTCTTTTTATTTTTTATTATTGAGATGGAAAACATCGAAAGAAAAGACTTCGTCAGTGTGGGACTTTAACCTCACAAAAACCATGTCTTTCTCGTCCTTTAGGCCGCCCGTTACTACCGCTACCACGTCTGGCCGTCTGTCTGTCCCAATGTGTGTGTGTAACTATTCCTTTCTGCGTGTGGCAAATTTTTGGCTTTGTGCTTGTGCGACAGACACGCGTAGCCAGTAAGCCAAATCCGCACAAGCCAAAGCTGCAGCAACAAGAGCGACAAAAGCAAAACAGCAGCAACAAACTACTTCTTTTCAATATCGCATTCATCATCACGCTTGGCCCATAATCGCGCGGCCAAAGCATCACGCACACATTGCAAAGCATTAGTTATATGTACATATTCTATTCTACTTGTTCTATTCTACTTGTTAAATGTTACTTGTTTCATTTTATAATTTTTACATACATAATTCTACTTGTTCTATTCTACTTGTTAAATGTTACTTGTTTCATTTTATAATTTTTATAATCAAACATTCCGGAAAAACACTTGTCAAAAATATTTTGTAGAAATAAGTCAGTCGAAATAAATACGGAAAACATTGAACAAGTAAATTTGATTCAACAGGAAAAAATATAACTGGCGACGAGGATGGGATGCGTTTGTTAAAAAAAAAATGCATCCAGTGATTCACCCGCGATTGTTTCGTGCTAACTAAAGAAACATTTTACGTGATTATCCATATACAAAAAATATAATGCAATTTTGCACTTGAAAAAAAGAACATACAATGCAAAACCAAAATTGAAATTGCACAATAAAAAATGCATGCAGTAAATTGCATTTGAAAAGCTACAGGCTACAGTTACTGCAACTTTATAACGAACATTATTTGAAAATGATATCAAACAAAAACAAATTGTATTACATAACGTGGTAACGTGTAAATGAAAAATTAAAACCAATATAAAAACTATATAAAAACCAAACAAAGAAATGAAAAATTAAAAACAATATAAAAACTATATAAAAACCAAACAAAGAACAAAAAAACAAATACAACTATATTTCATCTTTACGCTCAAAAAAAAAATAAAAATAAAAATAAAATATATATATATACAACAATGGCTTTGACGCTTGCTGAAAGTCTAAGAGAAGCAAGAAGCTTACCAGCATTCAGTGGGAGCGGCGACTATAGGCTGAGCAATTACCTTCGAGATGTTGCAACGGTTCTGCACTTAACGCCAGCTGAACATCAAGGTACGCTACAGACAGTCTTAAGCAATCGGTTGCAAGGTAAAGCACTAAAAGCTGTAGAGACGCTAGTGAATCCTACCTGGCAGGATATTTTGGCGAAACTGAAGGAAGAATTTGGTGTTAAAAGGTCATTCTTTAACTTGAGAAGCGATGCCTTAAATGTGGATGCGAGGACCATTGAGGAGCTACATTACAAATTTAGAAATATTTTAAGTCAGATGAATACTAAATTTAGTTTGGAACCCGATAATTTGTATACCCCAAATAATAATGAAAAATTAATATTTGATATTTATGTTAACTTTTTGCCCATTCATATTAAGTCACTTTTAATTCAAAATCACATTAATTCTATAAATACTGCTTATACCTTTTACTTAGAAAATAACTTATTAAAAGACATAAAATTAGTAAATACTAAAGCAGCATATATTTTTCCAAACAATAATTTCCTAACTAACAATAATTTCAAAAATAATAACAACTTACAGAATAGCGATTTTCAAAATAGCAACAATTTTTCAAATTTTAAGAATGTTCCTAATAATACTTATTTCCAACCATTTCAATTTCCAAACCATAGCAATTATTTTGAAAATAACAACTCACATAATTTTAACACTAACAATACTAGAAATTATAATACAAGAGTTACCACAAATTTAAGTAAACCACAAAATTTTAACAATTCTGGAAATTTTCGCAATCAAAATTATTTAAGCAATTTTAGAAACCCAAATTTCGATTCAGGTAATTTTAGAAACCAAAATTATTACAATTTTAACAATCCAATACAAGAACCAATGGAAATTGATGCTATTAATGCAACTGCAAATTTTCATTTACAGCCTCGGAATCAATATTACCCATAATAACACTTACAATTAATAATATAAAAACAAAATGCTTAATTGACAGTGGTGCTGCCACCACACTTGGCAATTACCCATTTTTCATTAAAATAGGTAAAAGACGAAATTTAATAAAACCGATTTTACTAAACACTTTAGTAGGTAATAACATAATAAAAGAAGAAGTAATAGTAAACGTACCAGAAGAATTTAATGCCAAAAATGATACTATGTCTGTTAAATTAACAAATTTCATTAACAAACCCTTTGATTGTATAATAGGAATAAATGTATTAGGCCCAATTGGCGCAATAATAGATTTTCAAAATAATACCATGACAATAAATAATAATGAAATCGACCTTGTTAAAAGAGATTTTAAAATAGATTACGAAGAAATAAATTATTTAGAAAAATTTGAGTTAGATGAATTTAAAAAGTTAATACCTAATAATTTAAATAAAGAAGAAACTATAATACTAGAGAAATTTTTGCATAAAAATAAAAAGACTTTCTATATTGATGGTCAAAATTTAACAACTACTAATTGTGTGAAACATAAAATTATAACAACATCTGATAAACCAATATACTGCAAAAATTACCGTCACCCACAAATTTTAGAAAAGGAAATTGAAAACCAAATTAATGATATGTTAGACCAAAATATAATAAGGCATAGTCGGTCACCCTATAATTCACCATTGTGGATAGTAAAAAAGAAATCAGATAATTCAAATAAGCAAAAATGGCGTTTAGTAATAGATTTTAGAAAACTTAATGATATCACAATAGATGATAAGTTTCCACTTCCGAATATTGAATCATTATTCGACAAGTTAGGTAAAGCACAGTACTTTTCATCATTGGACCTTGCAAAAGGTTTTCATCAAATACCAATGGATGAGAATGATATAGAAAAGACTGCTTTCTCGACATCTCAAGGACATTTTGAGTACATCAGAATGCCCTTTGGATTAAAAAACGCGCCATCCACGTTTCAGCGGATGATGAATTACGTTTTATCTGAATATATTAATAACATTTGCATAATATATATGGATGACATTTTAGTTTTTTCGACATCCTTAACTGAACATATTGAAAGCTTGCAGAAAATTTTTAATAGACTTAATGAATATAATCTTAAAATCCAAATTGATAAGTGTACATTTTTGGCAAAAGAAACTAATTTTTTGGGTCATATTATAACCAATAAAGGAATAAAACCTAACCCGGACAAAATTAACGTAATTCAAAATTTACAACTACCAAAAACTGTGAAAGATATAAAATCTTTCCTCGGATTGACCGGATATTACCGCAAATTCATAAAGAACTATTCCTTGGTAGCTAGTCCTATAATAAAATACTTAAAGAAAAACACGAAAATAAATTTAAATGATCAAACTTATATAGAAGCTTTCCAAAAATTAAAGAACATATTAATAAATCCTCCTCTACTATGTTACCCAGATTTTAGTAAAAAATTCGTTTTAACCACTGACGCTAGCAATATAGCTATAGGAGCAGTTCTCAGCCAAGAAAGTAAGCCAGTGTGTTATGCTAGCAGAACCCTAAATGGCCATGAGAAAAACTATTCTACCTTAGAAAAAGAATTATTGGCAATCGTTTGGTCAATTAAATACTTTCGCCCATATCTATATGGTAGAAAATTTCTTGTTCAAACCGATCATCAACCTTTAAAATGGCTATACTCTCTAAAAGACCCAAACTCTAGAATAATACGGTGGAAAATATTGCTGGATGAGTTTCAATTCGATATTGAATATCTTAAAGGGAAGGAGAATAGAGTGGCTGATTTTTTGAGTAGAATTCAATTATATCAAAACTCTGTAGAAAGTATTCACAGCACAGCAGAAGATTTGAATGACCATTTTTACATAATAGAAAAAATTGTTAATAAATATAGAACTCAGATAAGAATCGTAAAACATAAAGATAAAGAATTTGAAATACTTTTTGGTAAATATAAAATAATTTACGTTTCAGAAAATGACATAAATAATAAGCACTATTTAAATGATTTATTTAGAAGAAAGTTAAGCAAAGGAACTGTGGGAATATTTTCGGAACTTCAAGATGATAAATATAATCAAATACAGCAAATATTAATACAACTGTTTTCAAACGACAATAACATAAAATTTATAAAATGCACGAAGCTAGCTAAAGATATAGAATCTGATGAGACTTTGCTAAATATTATTAATGATATTCATTTAAAAGGTAATCATAGAGGAATCCAAGAAAACTATGAACAGCTTAAAGATCTTTACTTTAATCCTAAATTATTTAAATACATAAACAGATTTAATAACAGTTGCAGGGTATGTGCCGAAAATAAATATGATAGAAAACCAATAAAAAAAACAATTTTATAATACTTATACACCCGAAAAACCAAACGAAATAATTCATTTAGACATTTTCCAAATTCAAAAAATATGTTTTCTTACCACAATTGATAAATTTACAAAATTAGGCACAGCTCATAAGTTAAGTGATAAAAATATGATAACAGTAAAAACTAAATTAGAAGAAAGAATCGCATTTTTAGGAAAACCAGATAAAATAATAATGGATAATGAATTTAATAACGCATTAATAAAACTATTTTGCCAAGAAAATAATATAGAAACCCATTACACAACACCTAATTCGCACACAGGTAACTCCGATATAGAGCGATTACACTCTACACTACTCGAACACATAAGAATTCTTAAAAATAATGATAATATTAACGATGCTGAAGAACTAGTACTGAAAGCAATTAAATTTTATAATAATTCGATACATTCTACCACTAAATTAAAACCTATTGATTTTATAAATGATTTAAATCTAAATTTCAAACAAGTTAAAGACAAATCTGAAGAAAATAAAAGAAAAGCCATTAATAGAGAAAATTCCAAAAGAGAAAATATATCCCTCGAGTTAGAAAACCAAAATTTGTTTATGAAAAACCCAAATGCTAATAGACAAAAGACTGCTAAACGTTTTAATAAATATCATTACAGTAATCCAAACAAAGTTGATGTAGCACAATTCAGAAGACCACTTAAATCCATAAATTAAAAAAATAAAATATCAATTAAATCGTATATATATAACATCTCAAAATCTCTTGGAAAACTATATGCTTACTTTAAATAAAAAAAAAAAATAAAAATAAAAATAAATAAATAAATAAATAAAAATTCATGTACATAATTTTAAAATAATCTTTGTAAATAACTTCAACATTGTATACCTTTTCTCAATTTATCAATTCGACACTTTTAACATTACTTTCTCTTTAAATATTTACTTATTTATCTTATTAGCTTTTACTTTAATATTTAATTGTTAAACGTTTGTCATTAAAACCTTATATTGTATATTGCACAAAAAAAAAAAAAAAAAAAAAAAAACAATCAAACAAAAATTCGAAGGGACTCGAATCTTTTAAGGAGGGGCGAGTTATATGTACATATTCTATTCTACTTGTTCTATTCTACTTGTTAAATGTTACTTGTTTCATTTTATAATTTTTACATACATAATTCTACTTGTTCTATTCTACTTGTTAAATGTTACTTGTTTCATTTTATAATTTTTATAATCAAACATTCCGGAAAAACACTTGTCAAAAATATTTTGTAGAAATAAGTCAGTCGAAATAAATACGGAAAACATTGAACAAGTAAATTTGATTCAACAGGAAAAAATATAACTCATTCGACAGACACGCTTTTTGGCTGCGCCTGGCCAGTGTTGCTGTGTCGTTTATTGTTTCGAAGCATTCGACTTTAGTTTGGCGGCGCATAGAGGTGCGAGATAGACACGTAAATAGAAAGTTGGGAGCTTATGGCATGGGCTGTGCCACTTTTCAATTATGACTTCTTACATTTTTGCTATAATTTAGGGCTGCAATAAAAACATAAGCAAGTGAAATGAAAAGGCTAAACATCAACAAAGGCTTAGCGTGCGTGAGCTGCGACGCGCCCCAATGCTCTCCACACTTCATGGCCAATTATGTGCATGATTGGCCAATAAAATGTGATTCATGCTGCCGACTTTTTGCCTGTGCCGGGCATATTTTTGGCTGTTGGGCAGCAGAAGGCCGCCATAAGTTTGTGGTAATTGCAGCAATAAAGCGGCATAAATTGACCCTGGCATGCAGGTGAATTATTGCCAACTTCGATGTGAAAGTTTCTTATGGGCAACAAAAATGCGAGTGAGAAATGAGAAAATTTGAATAACATTGAAAATGAGAAAAACATAAGAAATGTGATCAAAATTTATTGCGTCTACAATTTTTTGTTCAATTTAAACACTTTAAAAGCATTTGTATGAAATTGTTAAATCATCAAAGAGCATTTTCATTGCATGGTCGAATCAATAAGTTAAAACTGATGATTAATTGCCAAACTGATAAGCAGGGAAAGGATTTTGTGGAAATTGCCTTTTTTGTTTGCTGCTAGATAGAGCATTTCTGATTGAAAATGAGCACGAATTAGGTCCTCCTGATTAGAAATATACCACTTTTATTTTGCCTTTTTTTAAAAAAGGCAATTAAAAAATTAAGTGGCAAAATTGAAATTTCGTTAACTTATCGATGTTTTTACATTGATTTGGTCATTCCTAAGCCGTTATTTTTTGTTGTGCAGTAGGGTGGAGTGAAAAAATCAATTTAAAAATTTTTAGAAGCTAGTACATTGGAAATGTGCCAAATGTCCATAGTACCAATCCTGCAAAATTATATTAGTTTCTAACAACTCCTTGATCGCCCATCACCTAATTGAAATAACTGTTTTTAATACATTTTTCACTTTTGTCAAAAGAAGTGAAAGTCGTATTTTCAACTCAGTTAGGGATTCAAAATAAATCTCAGTAACCTTTGCTTTAGGTTTGCGGTTTTAAAGTAATTTATTGTAACAGTCCCGTTTGAGCGAATAAAATATTACAAATTACAATTCGTGTTTTATTCGTTGGAATGTGGCAAACCACGCTAGTTCAATTCTGTTTATGATTGTTGAATGTTGACGATTTCCTTGTGAAGTGACCGATTAGAAATTAGCTTGTGACGTAACATCTGATTTCATTTTGAAAATAAACAAAAAAAGGTGAGTACTTGTACCTGTGCGCAGAAACGTGGGGCAGTAAAGGGTTACTAGTTATTGCTTTATCTTTTTAAAGAGATGGCAGTTACAAGAGACAAAGTTTTGTTCGTGATATTTGGCGCTCCACGAAACCTACCGACCAATACTCTGCCGACCTACACCGATCTCATGAAAAAATATATTCAACTTCGACAAGACCTGAAGACGGACAATGGTAAATACCCATCATTTTTTGACATATCCCACAAACTGTGCTATGAAGTCGAAGAGATATGGCAAAGGGCCTCACTTCCAACAGTAACGCATGCACAAGCGATAGAAAAACTTAGATCGTTCCACGACAAATACAACGCAATGCTAAAGGTCAACAAAGGAAAAAGGAATCAACCAAACTACCAACGGAGATTATCGGACTTTCGTGGCAAAGCTAACACTCTGTTTGATCTCAGCAAATGCAAGTGCTCCGATGTGGTGGCCAATTGCAAATGTGCGAAACACAACAAAATTCCGGCAAACGAACGTCCGTTCCTTCAAGACCAGAGAGGACCAAGAAAGATGATAATCGGTGGTACAGATCAAGAGGTAACATCAAAATTGAAGAGAAAAGCTGAAAGAGAGGAAGCAAATCTCAAACGAATGAAGATTAAGAAGATCGATGGCGATGCGAGCAAAAGTCAACCCTATTCTGCCGAAAGTTCCGAATACGACACGGACTCGTCTGACAGTGCCACTGTCGATGAGTACATCCCAGATAGAGAATCAGTCAAAACTAAGCCAAATCAGGATCGCCTGTGCCAAAAAATGACTATCTCTCTGCCTTCCCTCGCTATAGCTTGCGATCGGACCGGAGTTTCGGACAGATCGGCTGCTGTATTAGCAACATCAGTTCTGCATGATCTTGGTCTCGTATCACCCAACGACCGATCCAAAGTAATCGACCGAAGCAAAATCCGTCGAGAACGGAGTAAAATTCGAAAGGAACTGAGGCAGAATGAAGACGACCAGTTTGAGCACACTCACAAGGGCATAGATGGACTATTCCTTGATGGCCGCAAGGATAAAACTTTGACACAAGTTCTCGACGTCGACAACAAGTACCACAGAAAAACCATATCGGAAGAACACATAACCACCATCGCAGAACCGGGGTCTTCGTACTTCAACCATACGTCTCCGCCATCAGGCTGCAGCAAAGACATAGCTGAGTCATTAGTCGCAAGTTTCAAAGAGCGAAACGCGAAGACAGAAAATATTAAAGTTGTCGGGTGTGACGGCACAAATGTAAACACGGGACAAAAATCGGGCGTTATCCGGCGACTGGAAGAAACACTTGAGCGACCGCTGCAGTGGCTGATATGTCTTCTCCATGCCAATGAGCTGCCCTTGCGCAATCTATTCCAGTCACTCGATGGCGGGACTACAGGTCCACACGGATTCTCGGGATCTATCGGAAAGCGGCTAATGACGTGTAGCGAACAGCCTGTCTCCTCATTTGAGCCAGTTAAACTGACCGAGCAACTCTCCAATGTGAACCCAAATGAGTTGAGCACAGATCAGCGGTATCTACTGGAATTGTGCAATAGCATCAGCAAAGGTGAATGTAGCCTCGATCTGGCAGTGCGGAACCCTGGGTGCCTGAATCATTCACGATGGCTAACGACGGCCAATCGAATCCTCCGATTGTATGTCAGCGACAAGAAACCGTCCAAGAATCTGAAAACGTTGGTAACGTTTATCATTCGCGTATATGCTCCGATGTGGTTATCATAAAATGCCAGCCATCATGCAAAGAGGGAGCTAGGCACATTCACCAGATGCTCGTCAAGTCACGTTACCTCAGCCCTAAACTCAAGGGAATCGTTGACCCCGTTATTCACCGTAACGCGTACTTTGCTCACCCGGAGAATCTGCTCCTGGCCATGATGACGGACCATCGACCACATATACGTGAACTGGGCTTACGACGAGTGATGAAGGCCAGAGCTGCAGCAGTCTCCAGTGGACAAATACGGAGGTTCAAGGTTCCCGCAAAACTCAACTTCGACGCCGTGGAATACTTCGACATGATTGACTGGGCAGTCTGCCCTATTTCGGAACCTCCCGTCATCAAAGCGATGACAGACGCTGAGCTCACGGATCTCATCACGACAGAGGTGACTCCAACTGTCATCTTTCCAAAGTTCCCCTGTCACACACAAGCAGTTGAAAGACACGTAAAGTTGGTGACCGAGGCGGCGATAGCGGTTTGTGGACAAAAATCGCGAGATGGGTTCATCCGTGCACGCATTGCTTCTCGGCAGCAAATGCCGGCGTTTGAATCGAAACGTGATTTGTGCCAATTCACCCTGTAACCATGGTTTTATACCTTTGACATCATTAAATACTGTAATTAAAAAGGTATTTGATTCTCAACTGTATTTTAAGATGACTACCTTTAATATCGCGTAATACTGTGAAATTAAAAGTTGCGATGGGAGATCAAAAAATTGTTTTATTTCTTTTTAATTTTTACACAGCTTTATATTGATGTATTGGCACATTTTGAGATATCTAGCTAATTGATATTCCAAAAAAAAAATTTGCCATTTTCACTCCAGCCTATTGTGCAGTGGAGAATTTAAAAAAAAAACATGCCAAAATCAAAAAGTTCGGTTAGCGCAAAAATTTTATTTATTTTTATGTGATACAAGTACGGCTTTTATGCTTTTATATGGGAAGTTAAAATATGAATTTAAAATATGTGCCAACATTTCAATTAAAATATCTCAGTTTTAGATTTTAAACTATTTTTGAAAACCTTGATGTTCCTTTTCTTTTACAAAAAACGAGGTATAAATATTGTATGTTGCATACGTCAGATGAAATAAAATTATTAAAAAAATGCATACCATTTCCCCTTTTTTCAGATTTTCTAGTATTTTTGTCTTATTTTTAAATGCCTGTTTTTGCCTTTTCAACAGTTTTTAATGCCCTATTTTGCCTTTTTATGCAGTTTTTAGTGCCTTTTTCTGCCTTTTTGGCAGTTTTTAGTGCCTTTCCGTGTCCTTTTTGCTATTTTATTTTGCCTTTTTTATAGAGTTTGAGGTCCTCAAAATCCTTTTCCTGGTTATAAGCATAAACAAATGGGTATGAAATGATCGCTTTGGGGGTTAATTAGTATTTATTTAGTTTCATGTGAAACTTATAGTTTGGATGTCATGCTCGTGACCTTGTGCCCTAATGCTTTCACTACTCATAGGACATATTTGTGTACTATAGTTGAAAGTTCTTAAGTTCAGAAGCCGAAGACAGAATTTTCACAACACATTCCTTTTCCCAATCCCGGTAAACACTAAACATTTTGTTGATAAAATTGACAGACCAATGAATGACATATGCAGTCGAATGTTCTGCACTGCAAAATACACAAAGTTTCATATCAATATTGATTTTCTTTAATGTGGCAGTCCTTGCAATTAACTTAAATACAACTGGCAATTTAACTGCAGACACCATTTTGTTTTGTTTGTATTTAGACAATATTGCAAAATTATTTCAACATAATAACAAACTATGATACCACACAAAAGCAAAAGCAAAATTAGTTATCGTTTAATTTTCTCCAGTCCAGAGTCTAAAGTCTCAGTCGAATACACTAAACACACATCTGCACTGCATGAGAGCACAATTTTCTAACAAATCTCACACCCGGTGGCACTAATCCCCCCCGAAATGCTTGAAGATTTACAGCAGAAAATCGCCAAACCAGCCAGCACAGTTTATCAAATCCAAATCGAAATTTCACATTTTGACAGCAACATCGATGAATTGTTGCTGTGCCGTTGCGGCGTCGTTGTTTTGTGCTGTTTGGTTTGTTGTTTGTTTGTGTTGTTGCGGCGATAGCATATCACTTCACTCCGCATTGGGTATTGCGACACAAAATTCTTCCATAATGTGCGTTCCTGATGATTAATGCGATTTCTTGTTTCCCCCCATCTACACTCACACACACATACACACGCACACAAAGCATGCAGAGCGACACCAAAGATGAAAATGCTGCTGCAAGACTATGCTGTGCCGTTTGTTGGCGTGCGGGCCAAATCCAATTTTGCATGGCAAACTAACTGACAGACGGACGAGCGGCACTCGCTTACAATTTCTTTCCGGCCCCGGCAATGGCTTCGTTTACAATAAATCAATTTTTGCTTTCGATTTTTGATTTTTGTGCTCCATTCTAACTAAGCTTTGGGCTCTGCATGTTCTGCGTGTGTGTGTGTGTGTGTGTGTGTGTTATGTAGCTGATGCTTACATATAATGCTTGGTTGGCCGGTTGCTTGGCTGCTGATTTTGTTGCTTTTGCATTTGTCGCAGCTAAAGTTTGCTTCGAGTTCTTGGACAAAAGGCGGAACAGCTTATTCGAAATTGGCAACGTCACAGTGACAGTAGGGCAGTGACCGATTCGTTGAGATTGTGTTGCAGTGAAAATACTCTCGGAGATTTGTCATATCCTGCGGAGCTATCAAATGAAAAGTTTTCTTCGTTTGATGTTGATTTAGTGAATAATCGAACGCATGAACCGCTGATTCGCGTTGCTATGTAAAAAATTGTTTGTGCGGAAATAATTTCATTCAAAATACCATGAAATCAACAAAATATGGCATTTTTTATGCAACTGATAAATTTTGAGATGTGCATTATAGGAATTGGGAGTAACAAGACCTTTGGAAAAAATGGTTTGTGCGGAAATAATTTCATTCAAAATACTATGAAATCAACAAAATATGGCATTTTTATGGAACTGATAAATTTTGAGATGTGGACTTTAGGAATTGGGAGTAACAAGACCTTTGGAAAAAATGGTTTGTGCGGAAATAATTTCATTCAAAATACTATGAAATCAACAAAATATGTATGGCATTTTTTATGGAACTAATTTTGAGATGTGGATTATAGTAATTGTGACTAACAAGACCTCTGTAAAAAATTGCTTTTGCGGAAACAATTTAATTCAAAATACTATGAAATCAACAAAATATCAAATCAACAAAATCAACAAAATTTTGAGATGTGGATTTTAGTAATTGTGAATAACAAGACCTCTGATTCTTGGGAGAAAATATGTACTAAAGTAAACTTTTCACCTTCCATGTCACACTGAGGTATTGGGCTGCAGTTGTCCTTGCAGAGAAAGGAGTACAGACACTTAGTCGATTGTTTGTTCTAGGACAGTGATGACCATTCCGCTGCAAGTAGCAGAATGGTCATCATTGGTCTAGGGACATGAAATGGTTGGGTTGCAAATAGTTGGCGCATTCATAGGTCCCCAAAATATGAAATAAGTGAATTCTGGTTAGCCCATTGCTTCCGGGTTCCAGTTCCGCAAATACGATTTTGATAAAATTTCATACTTGACCTAGAAGTGACCCAAAGTGATCAGAAACGAAATTTCAGCTTTATATTTTTGCACGTTGCTGAGATATTCATTAGGTATTTTGTACCCATTATGCAGCAATGGAAGCTTTTTTCCATACTTTGTGAAATGATTAGCTAAACACTTGAACAAAAGTTGTATTTTTTACAGGTGAGTTAGGAGGCAGATTTTTGTGAAGTTCTAAGGCCACTACGTTTCGCCACATTTTCCACCTCCGGAAAATTCACGATAGAGATAGATAGAGTCTGGTAACTCTAGCTAGCTAGTTTTAGGGTGACCTTCACTAAGTTAAGGTAGTTCCATCTTTACCCTAACTATCCCTATCAATGGTTTTGAGAGATTTCAAACATTGACGTTTTTGTGATTTTTTTAAAAAATCAATTTTCATGGGTAAAATTTTACCCATTAGGCAGCAATTGGTTAACAACAGAGGCATTGGGCTTAATTTGTGGCCAACTTTCAAAATGCTGTGACTAGACGAACAACGGAAATTGTAATTTTTTACCATATTGAGCCACATTCTTACAGTACACAGTAGATGAAATTATGCAATGATGCAGTAGGTATTTTATAAATTATGCCACATACTTAGTCCAAAAAGTACAGCTGCTGCTCCCAGTCGGCGAATGTATGGCAACGAGAACAAATAAATTACTTTCACTTAGTTACACAGAAATTTCGGTGCGTATCGAGTGCGACGCATTCTTCACTTCAACAACAGCAAAAATTACTACAAGCACACTTGACTAAGACTGTTCGAAAATGAGTGTCCTTTTCGAAGAATAAGAACAAGCATATGAGTACTGCTCGTGTACGATTTATCGATTTCGTATGGTCAAAACAAATTTTGACAAGTTTACAAGTTTTAAGTATATACAAATTTGCAGGCATCACTTGACATCGCCTATGCGCGGTTCGTTCATCAAAACCAACTCGAGTGTAAAATCTTAACGCATTCTTGAGCATTCGACTGACACGCCTAGAGCTCAGATCCAGTTTATACTCTGGTTTAAACATCACTGACAAGTGCCCCAAACTGTGCTTTTGAGTTGCCCTCAAAGCAGGTTTCAAAATGACGTTTGAAGTTGCCCTGACACACTAGAAACAGAGCATTAGAAGCACTTATATTATGCCATTTAAATTCTTAAATTCTTGTATCTTACCTCATTCCTTTATGTTTTACTTTTCCTTAAGTATGTCACTTCTCATTGTTATTGCAATGTATGTTATGTCACTTGTCATTGCCATTGCCTTAGCAATGTGTCTATGTGTCTATTGAATTTCATTTCATTGTCTTCCAATCACATTTTATGGCCCATTGTTACATTTATTATTTCCAATCATATATATTTAGAGATCTTCTTGTGCTTTCTATAGTACGTGAATTATTGTCATTTTGCTGCCATTATGGTGATTTTGGTTTTTATGTGCTCATGTAGCATCACTGATTTATTTATTGCGTTAATGTTTTGCCAAAAATCGTTTGAATTAAATCAGCATTTCAGTGCACAGCAACAATCAAATTGCCAGTGAATTGTTTGCGCATCACTCGAGACGATATCGATTTAGTTTATTGTTGTCTATCGACAGATCGAAACGATGCTCTTCACAAATTTTAGCATTATGTGCAATTTCATTACACAATATTAGGCGAATGTTTGAGGTAAGCGTTATCTATCGAATAGATTCGAACTGCATTATACATATTGAAGCAGATTGTCGAAAGAATCAAAGAGGCAGTCTTGTAATTTGCGTATTAAAATACTCGACTAGCCAAAATGCCTTAAAACGTTTATGAATTATATTTACGAGGGCTGCTACTTACTTATGTTTTGAGAAAGACAAGAATTTTAACAACAAATATTTGTCATCGATTACATCGTGCGACAAAAAATTTTACACTCGAAAAAAAATTATATACTCGCGAAATTAGAGGCCAAATGTTAGTTTGTTTGCGTTTTTAGTTTTTCTCTCTGATGTCAGGATTTTTTAAAAGGACTTTGAAATTTCAAGGACATGTTTATTTCAAAAAATTATTATTTTGAAAATTAAGCACATTGTAGAATAACAATATGGCTTTTAAATGAAAGAGAAAAATCCTTAGAATCTTAAAAAATGTAATGTTTTGGTGCAAAAGGACGACGTATTGAAAATGTCCTTTTAAAACTTGAATCCTTGAATATCCTTGGAAATTTCCAATAGTATTTTTTTTAACAAAATATATCTTACGGATTAATATGTGTTACGAATGTGGTAGTATGACATTCTCGAATTTCGTCCTTCTAACTTTATTAGTGAAATAAATAGAATTTTTTGATTTTTGTCGCACGGTGTAATAGATTCAATGTTTATAAAAATATGGCTAAATTTCCATTAGGTTGAAGGCATTTAAATTTTTGAAAAAATTCATTCGCTCTCAATAACTTCCAGAACCAGAACATTTTGAACCGATTTTTCAGGCATTAAATAACGTTGACTTAAGTTTGATTTGCGGGAGAGAAAAGGTCAAATTGAGCCAAATCTGGACTGTATGATCCAACAATTGAATGTACATGAAAATGTTTATTCAAATTCATTCGAACGTTTTAAATTAGCCATTAACCCTTTCGCTATTTTGTTGCCATATGGCAACATGCTACTTTGTGGACGTCTGCATCCTCTATGGTTGCAAGAATACATATTTTGTTGGTCCTTAGAATAGTTTGAAGTTTTAGGAAAAATACGAAATTAATAAACTGAATATTTGAGTTTAAAGAAGAGAAGTATACACGTTTTTTAAATGGTATATCTTGACATAGTAAAGGAAGAAGAAGCAGACAAAATTAGATAACTTTTTAATTTGGCGTTTTCTTTCAATTCAAAAATTTTTTTTTTATAATTTTGGCTGAAGTAAATGAAGAAATATTCAAATTTTCGTTGTGCGTAAAAAGTTTTATGTTTAAGTAATTATTACAGCCACAACGATGTGGTTGCTCTCATAGAAAAACACTCTAAAATACAGATTGCGAGTATAAAAACTAAAAAATTTCTTATGGAATGTTGCTAATATAAGCACATAGAAGCCTAAGAAGTAAAATTTAAAATTGAAACTTTCCCCAGTAAAAACCTGTAGCGAAAGGGTTAAGATTCCTTGGAAACCAAGCTGATCATATTCCCTTGCTATCTGTATGTGTCTCAGTGTGAATTGTATTCAATTAGCAACTACGAACTGATGAAAACGAGAACGTAAACGTAAAAACGAGAACGTAATGTAGCAACAGGAGTATTAACCCATTTTCGGCCGCTGGTCGATTTTTCGACCAGCCATTTTGAAGGAGAATAGCTCTGCACTTAGACATTATATCTTTGAACTTTTCATTCAGAAAATAGCTTTGGCCTTTTGGTAACCCCTCGAAATAATAATTTTTTTTAAAAACGATAAATTTAGAGATGTTGGCGAAGGCACGAAAAAGGCATTTTTTTAGTCATATTTTGAATATTCTGAAAAATATATAACCTTTTCAAATTATTGATTTATTATTGATTATTTATGAAGCCGAAAGACCAAATTACCACAATCAATTGATATCCATAAGATTATGAAAATATTTTTACCTCTCAGCCCCGCGTACTTTTCAGTGTTCGAAAAATCGACCATTGGCCAGAAGTCGTCAAGTATGTACATATATAAGCCAACAATTGTTTGTTTTCATGCTTGATTATTATTTGACTAAAACTATGTACATATATATTTGTTTTTATTTGAAATTGAATTTTTATTAATTTATAAAAAAAAATTTGTAAAAAAAAAACACAAAAAAATCCAAAAATATTCTTGATTAAGGTCCTAAATGTAAGTCCTTAAAAGGAATTTAAAAAATATTTTCTATTTCTGGTAGCGGCCGAAAATGGGTTAAGCTGTCATGTTTTCGTAGGCAACCAGATTTGTCTGTGGGATATATCTCAGATATACCCAAAATTTTAAAACTGACATTTTCCTCAACAATTCCTTTAAACTTTGCAAACTTTCTGATAAATTTTCAAAGCATTGTACAACGTATTGTAGAGAGAGCCCATTCATGTTACCAGCTCCAATACTTCTTTTCAGTAAAACTGATCTGAAGCAGTACATACGTAATTAGGTTTAAAAACAAAAGCAGCAAAACTGAAACAGTATCGGGAGACTATATGACTCCAAAAAGTTCCGAAAATTGTACAGAAAAAGATCTATGTTAGCTGTATTTCTAAGCAGAAGCCAGCTTAGGACTTTATTCGGTGCTGTAACAGGTCACTTCTCCTGTAACAACTACCTCTACAGATTCTGCAATGAAGTTGACGAAACAATAGAACTCATCATTACTAACTGTACGGCCTTGACAACAAGTTGTGCTAAGTAAGAAGATCTTATGCAAAAATCACAAAAAGGTCTTGTTCAGTACCTGAGCAGATGATTCTGTTGGCACAATAAATCCTTTAGGGTTCAGTGCGCAGCCCAAGGCATAGTCATGACCAGGGAAATGATTTTGTGGAAATTGTCTTTTTTGTTTGCTGCTAGATAGAGCATTTCTGATTGAAAATGAGCACGAATTAGGTCCTCCTGATTAGAAATATACCACTTTTATTTTGCCTTTTCGCCTTAAAGAGGCAGTTTGCCTTTTTCACCCATAAATGCCTTTTTTAGTGCCTATTTTACCTATAAATGCCACAAAATGCCTTTTTCAAGATTTGTCGATTTTGCCTTTTTATTTTTCTTTCGTTTTTAATATTTTCCCCCTTTTGTTTCGCAAAAATACGTTTAAACTAAAAAAAATAAGTGGCAACATTGTAATTTCGTTAACTTATCGATGTTTTTACATTGATTTGATCATTTCTAAGCCGTTTTTTTTTGTTGTGCAGTGGAAAATTTAAAAAAAAAACATGCTAAAATCAAAAAGTTTCGTTAGCGCAAAAATTTTATTTATTTTTTAGTGATACAAGTACGGCTGTTATGCTTTTATATGAGAAGTTAAAATATGATTTTAAAATATGTACCAACATTTCAATTAAAATATTAATAAATGAAGTTGTTTTATTTTGAAGCACAATCCAAAACGAACTTAGAGAAGTCATTTTCGTAACAATATCTTAGTTTTCGTTTTTAAACTATCTTTGAAAACCTTTATGTTCCTTTTCTTTCACAAAAAACGAATAATAAATATTGCATGTTGCATACGTCAGATGAAATAAAATTAATATATTAAAAAATACATACCGTTTCCCCTTTTTTAGATTTTCTAGTATTTTTTTCTTATTTTTAGATGCGTGTTTTTGCCTTTTTTAACAGTTTTTAATCCAATATTTTGCCTTTTTATGCAGTTTTTAGTGCCTTTTTCTGCCTTTTTTGGCAGTTTTTAGTGCCTTTCCGTGCCTTTTTTGCTATTTTATTTTGCCTTTTTTATACTTTTTAGGTCCTCGAAATTCTTTCCCTGGTCATGACACTACATAAGCTAGCTACATCTTCACCTTCTCATACCTAAATACAAATTGTATGGTGTGAGCGAAATTGAAAAGCTGACCAGTCACATAAGTAGAGCCGCAAGTTTCACACGCACAAAGTCGGAGCCAGGATACAATTTTCCGAGAACAACTGTATGTATAGTTGACTCTTCTTTCTTCAATAAAAATAATTTTTTGGCTGATCTCAGAGAATTTACGGGGAAACTAAGCTCACTGTAACTTCAGCCTGACTACGGCTGTGCACACGCACCGCTACACTCACACATTTGTATGTATTCGGTTGAGCTTGTTCAATATCTGAATATCGAAAATGAACATTGCATACATTTACTCGAGTTGGGATTGAGCTGATAGAGGTGTTTAGCAATAAGTAAGTGCAAAGATAATTTACTTAGGCAAACTTTGAGCATAACTAAGAGAATTACGTAGGCAAACTTTGGTTTGAAAATTTTGCTAAATACATTCGCGCATATACATGCATACATACGTACGTGTATAGATATAACTTTGTGTGTAGTACATATGAGCATCATACAAAGGGATACATGTGTCTTGTGGTGCGAGCAGATTCACCAATATGTATAATTATCTAAGTGGATTAGAAAGTGTATCAGCAGCACTGCTAACGAATTTGTATTGTGAAGTAGTGCAGGCAGGCGGCTTTGAGCGTACAGACACTTGCAAGCACTTGAAACATAAATAGCAGGCTACTCGTAATTATGATAGTGCTGGATAGTAAGTGGGCTTCGGTTACGGTTTGTAGAAGATACAATTTCAATATTTAGCTAAATTGCAATGCTTGTACAAGTAATGCAAAAAACATGAGCAGAAAATTTGCATGCGCAATACTTTGTCAGGTACTCAGACTAAGCAGTTATCCGCAATGAGAAACTCATTGGGAAAGTTGTTCAAAAAGTAGGCATCTTGTTGCTTAGTCTGTGTAATAATAGACTTTCTACTAATACAGAAGAGGCATTCAGTATGAGAGGATTTGGGACAGATGAAGTGTTAAGAATGTAGAAATGGAAAGAATGTAGGAAAATAGAAGTTATTCCATGCAAATCCTGGCACCGTGTTGTGGCGTTCAGGACAGAATTCAGTGATTTTGTTGGTTCCAATGACATAGACATAGAATACTTGAAGTATTGCGTTCTGTCATACCAACACCTTTGATGACACGGAGAAAATGCTCGGTGCTGTTGAAGTACTGCATTTGCATCGGTTGGCTCCATGGATTCTGTTTCGGAAATTTTGAGAGAAAATTTGTTGCTCAAAGTTGCTCAAGGCTGCCTATGAGCAGCAATGGCCAATGAAAGAGTAGAACGCTGCCTGTGGGCAACAATGGCCAATGAACGCGTTAAGTGCAGTGCTTGTGACGTTCATAATAAAGTAGTCATACGTTATGCACCTATAACCCATAGTGGACATCAAAGTTATAAGTATCTACATGGCGTACGTAATTTTGTAAAACCATAATTAGTACCTACATGGCGTTTAAGTAATTTTTTGAAACAACTCAAAGTCAACAGTCAACAACTTTTACAAAATCTCACAAAATAAGGAAATCTTCATTGAATTCGTATATTGAAATAATTATTAGTTAATAATTCGACTATTCATAACCGACAGTCTGTCATCAGACATGTTAGTACCTACAAGGCGTATGAAAATTTTGTGAAACAATAATTATTACCTACATTAGGTATAAGTAATTTTTTGAAACAACTCAAAGTCAGTAGTCGAAAACTTTTACAAAATCTCACAATATACGGAAATCATCATTGAACTCGTATATTAAAATAATTATAAGTCAATAATTCGACTATTTATTACCGACAGTCATCAAACATGTTAGTACCTGCATGGCGTATAAGTAATTTTTTTAAACAATAACATTGTGCAAGTTGAAAATTGCAAGCGGGGGACCGACTGAGCGACTTTTCTATAGGTATACTGAGTTGAGATCCACCAGGCGTTTAGTTTATGAGAAATCCGACTTTGATTTCCTCATTTCAGTCGAGTTCGTCGCTTAAGTCTTCGAACCTTTAAATGCTAATTAGTCCTAAATTGTTCTGCATATCGCTTTACTGTCTTCGGAAAGTTTGTAGATATTTTAACTACCAACAAATTTGCTCAAGACATCAATCCAAAAAAAATACATTCAAACTGTGTTTTCGACAAAAATATCCCAAAAACCCCACTTTCGTCGAGGCATAAAAACAGTATAGCGAACCCTCGTGAAAAAAATAAATGAGTATGCTTTTATGTAGAGCGTTGGCTCCTGCATCTAACAAACTAAAAATTTTGCCTGGGAAACGCTCACAAAAGGCGTGGCTCGGGGTCAAAGTTCAAAGTTTTTATTAAAAAAATTCAATTAATCTCGAACTGATTTACACGATATGGGTATCAAACGAAAGGTATTTTTCTTACCTTTCTATTAATGTACAACATTAGATACGCAAAATGTAATAATAAAAATTTTTAAGCGAAGAAAACATTTTTTTATAAAAATTTTTCTTAAACGGATTTTTTTGTCGAAAAAATCCATTGCTAAGGTACATTAAGTTTGTTACCATAGTGTAGTCTGTAGAATTCTCTTTACAATGAAATATAAAACATTTGATATTTTTGTGATTTCGCTTTTATATTTAAATTTAAATTGAGTTAAAGGCATCTGCACACACACACTTTATTTATTCCTGATGCCTTAGTTACTCCCATGAGGGTTATTTTTTTGAAACCCAGCCGAAGGCCGGCCCCACAAAGTATTTGAATATAGAAAAACTGCAGTTTACTACCACCCTTCATATAATGGAAAAATATAACCACCCACAAATACAATTGAAGGCTTGTGGTGTCACGCAATATATTCAATGCCACAATACCATAAAAGCAAAAAAGGTTTTAATAGCTATTGGGCGAAATTTATGCTAGAAATCTAGATCTTTTCAAATCTTTTTTAATATGGCAGTTACTTTTTACAACCCCCTTCAGCTCTCATTGCCCGAAAGTGATTGCGAAGGTGAATATGAAATGGCTTTGGACCCAGAGTCAAGTTAGAAAAAATTTAAAAAATATATATAGAAAAAACAAAATTAGAAATTTTTATATTTCATTGTAAAGAGAATTTCAAAGGCTACAATATGGTAACAAACTTATTGTAACTTAGTAATGGATTTTTTCGAAAAAAAAAAACGTTAAAAAAGAAAAGTCGCTCAGTAGGTCCCCCGCTTGTTGTAATTTTCGACTTTCATAGTGTAATTAGTACCTACATGGCGTATAAGTAATTTTTTGAAACAAGTAAAAAAAACGTTTGTTAAGTCTCACAATATACGGAAAACATTATTGAACTCCCATATTAAAATAAATATGGAATATTGAATTGACTATTAAATTCGTTTTCGTATTTTTAGCCAACTTTACGCGACATTTTACGCTTCTTTGCGACAATTTACCATTTCAACCTCAATAAAAACAGCAATCTGTACGCCCAATAATAATAAACAAGTCTGGCTTGGTAGGCGAGGCGTGCTTGCCACATCTATTTTAACCCCATTCGCTGCCGAGTTGGCTTTGCGACAGCTGTCGGTAGCACATTTGCACGGCAATAAGCTAAACGTTATTGAAATTCATATTGAATGTCGGATATCATGAGTCGCACTAATGCACATACACACGCACCCACTCACACACACAAACGACCAGCGCGAGTTGCACGTTAGTACAGACGCAGACCGACTTATGCACGACTTACGTGAACACATGACCCTCAGGCGAATCATGTTGTGCGGCTGCTACACCGCGCCATCATGTCCGACGTCTGACACTCCGCCACCGATAACGATTTGCCGCTTTGTCTGTCGGCTTGTTGAGTTTCTTTTGCTTGTTTTTTTTCTGCTGATGCCAACAACTTTTCTTCAACAACTGAGCTGTCATTGTCGCTGTGCGATTTGCGTGTGCGTTAAACACATACTTACACTAACACACACACACACACACACACACACAAACAGAAAGGCCACACACGAAAATCGACAGTCACGCATGCAAGGCTATAATATTTTCATGCTGCAAAGTTTCTTTCAGAGCTGTTCTCGCCGACGCAACATGTGGCGCCTTGCGATATGCAACAACAAGACAAGTTAAAAAGTCACACCAACAAAAGCTGCCAACAATATTAATATTTATGGCACAATAAGGTGAGGCGGTAATATTTGGGGAAAACGAGGCACGGCGCAAATGTGAAAAGTAGTATTTAGTCCCAATAAAAGTTTCGGGCTGGCAGTTGGAAAGTTACTTAGCTACCGCGACAGCAGCCACTTGAGTGGTGAGTTTGTTATGTAAAGTGGTAAATGGACAACCCGACTAGCACCAAACAATTACTTGATTCTATTCTCGGCGGTGCTCCGTGAAATTTCGACGACTGTCTGGAGTTATGAACTAAACTCAAGTAAGCTTCTTTAACATTAAATACAAAAATATATAACAATTCGGTAAGTCTGCAAATCATTCTTCTAATACATCTTACACTCACAAACAAACCTCAACTTGGCGTATAAAATGTATATCTTCAACTTTTGTACTTTTCAGAGAATTCCACAATCCAAAGTACATTCGCCTTCCATAAATTCCCAAGAGACTTGATATTTGTTTAATCCGAACTCACTTCCGTCTTAGATTTCGAAAACTTGCCGTGAAAAATGCGCGTTCGACGAAAGCGAAGTGTTTACACAATTACGGCC
The DNA here is from genome assembly GCA_963668005.1 of Melieria crassipennis. Classification (NCBI taxonomy): domain Eukaryota; kingdom Metazoa; phylum Arthropoda; class Insecta; order Diptera; family Ulidiidae; genus Melieria; species Melieria crassipennis. The sequence continues at coordinate 119,354,545 of OY764961.1, forward strand.
AAAGTTTATGCAAAGACTTTGTGGGGGAAAATATGTGTGAGATAGCGCGAAAAAACCAACAAAAATTCAAAAAAATCCCGCATAACGAGGAAAAAGGATTATAGCCAAGCAACGCGAGAGAGAGCAACGGCAACAACAACAACAACAGAAACAGCAACAACGGGCTGGAAATGCCGACATAAGCGTAATTGAGTCGAGTATGATTTATGTACCCCGCCGGCGTCGCTGCAGCGGAAAACGGAAACGCACGTACAAGAGATAGAAGACACCCACACACACACACACACGCACGCGCACCGTCTGTGTTGCATCGTAGGTGTAGACGTGTCGGCACGTGTTGCGCACAAAATCAAGATTCAAATTCAAATTCAAATAAATCGCATCATACGTACTTGTGCTGCATTCTTCGCCCCTGGTGCCGTGTTTGAACGCGCGCGACGTGTACAATGCGCGCTGCCGGGGCTTAGACAACACCAGCAATAAAAGTAGCAAAAGCAACAACCAGCAACACCAAAGCCAGTCTATGCAGCCGGCAATTGAACACAATGAACTTTGTGCGAGTTGTTGCAACTTTTCTGCCGCTACAATTTGGTAGCAACAAACTTGGCTGTAAGCCAACGAGGTAAACGGTGACAAGAAAATTATGCATTTCTTTTTTTAATTGGATTTGATTTGATTATTGATACAAAGAAAACACTTGGCATACGTGGGTGGTCCGATAAGCACTTAGCCTACAAAAGAAAAACGAAAATTTTGGAAAAGTGGCGATTTATATCTCAACGTAGTCTCCTTTCAACTCGATACACTTGACCCAGCGATGCTCCAACTTCTTTAACCCGTCTTAAAAATACGATCTCTGGAGGCCTCCGTGGCGGCGATAACCTCCTCATTCGACTCAAATTTCTGCCCGGCGAGTGACTTTTTCAAGTTTGGAAACAAAAAGAAGTCACACGGGGCCAAATCTGGAGAATACGGGGGAGGTGGCAGCTGTTCGTAGCCTAATGCGACCAATTTGGCGAATCACCGACCGATATTGCTCTTTTTCCATTTTTCTAAAATCCGCGGACACGTTCGTTTCCACATGCGGTCAAAACAAAACTACAAATCCAATATGGCTGAAATTTTGACAGTAGCCGTCTACGAGGATGTACTACACGACAGTAAATTTCTCTTACGATAGTGACACCATCGGGCGGTAGGGCTAAGTACTTATCGGATTGCCCACGTAATGCAGAGCATTTCCGGACCTGCTAGGTTTGGAGCTTTTTCTTTGGGAGCCCCGATTCACTCTTAAAGTGTTCCTGTAGCTACGATAAAAGTTATCAGAAAGGATTAAGCCAAAGATTTCGGTGCTGTATTTGAACTTTGGCAGCTAATTGACACGAAGGTCATTTGAAAGATAACTTTTTTGAAACAGATAGGTATTGAATCTACTTAAATCTACAATTTCCGTGGAAACTCATACACAACTTTTGTTATTCAATTTAAAGTTCAGACACGCTTAACCCTTTCCGGTCAATTTCCGCATTTCTTGAGATAAAATTTTGTCTCTTATTCTTACTCTTATTGAACATTTTAGCAATAAAATACAAAAAATTTTCAAAAAAATTATTTTGGTTGAGAATTACAGCTTCATCAATTTTGTACGATATATCGTACAATGGTCCGCAAAGGAGTACAAATTCATGAATTTTTGGTTTCGGTTTTTTAAGTTTTATGAACAATTTATTGATTTTTTTTATTGAAAACATAAATTATAACAACAAAAAATCAAAACGTGATTTGATTTTGATCGAAAGTTATATAAATTATATATATAAACAATTGAGTCACATTTATTCGGCCTTATATAACCGTTGTTGTTGTTGCAAAGCCCCTTTCCCCTCAATAAAACTCAGAATCAATTAAAAAACGTATAACTTTACCGAAAGATACTGAATATAGCCGATTTTTATTATCGTAGTGGGTGTGGCAAGTACGCATGTCTACGCAAAAATTATATTACCAAACCCATAACCTTAAAAAATGTAAACATAACTTGCAACCTTTGCTTTCCATTTGTACGATATATCGTACATTTTTTTTAAAGACTCGGGAAAAACATTTAGACGCCAAAAATTTTAAATTTAATAAGTTTTATAACTCAACCAAGATTTAAACTTTGAAATTGTTTAGCTTTTTGCTACTAAAAAGTATTAAATATTTAAAAAGTCCTCCGCAGAAGCATCGTCATTTGCTGGTTTTTCAAATTCTTGCAAAAAGGTGTTTACAAAACGCACTCATACTGTGTAGTCACGGCTATTATGATTTCTATTTTTAAACAGAATGATACAAATAAAAAAATCTTAGAAAAAATTGTACAATATATCGTAAAAATCCCCGGAAAGGGCTAATGAAAAATACTTAACAACACATAACCCTTGCAAAACGTAAACCCAGTAAACTTCTTAGTGCATCTTGAACTAGAGGGGTAGAGGGGAGCACTATAACATATATCGAATATAGTTAAGTTAGAAAGAGAAATTCATATTCACACATTTGGGCAGTTCTCCAAGGGCTTTAAGTCCGCTTTTGAACAATCAAATTAGCTGTCATCTCTCCACATCATTCCAGTGCATTCCCTTCGGGCAGCACTTTACAACGCCCCAACGTACAGTTAACTCCCTCTCGCATGGGTTAATTAGCGCGCTGCATACTTTTAGGCCTGCATACTTTTAGGCGCTCATTCATCATACTATCAAGCAACGTGTGTTTGTCGTGTATGGGTGTATGTGTGTGTGTGCGTATAATTGCCCACAACCCATGACTGGCACTTTGTCAAATTGTGCGTGTAATCACGGCAAAAATTTATTACACCTACTTCCACGCTGCGTCGACTGCTGCCACGATATGCTTTGCATATGCTAGGCACATATTGCAGTAACTTTTTGTATGAATTTTGGCGAGAAAAGTTTGCCGACATTGCACATTAATTAATTACAGTCAGCGAAACAACAAAGCACAATTATTCTATTGTTTTAGACGGGTGTTGCGTATCCTGTGAAGCAATCCGTGTTGTTGAATGGCTATTTAAGTATTCTAAATGAGCGAACACAGCAGTGGCGAGTGTTTCATAAATTAAGTATTTAAGATTTCAATAAAATTGCTATCGTTGAAAATATTTGCATAGGCAAATAAGATTTTTTAGTACCTGAGTCTTCTATTCATTGATGTATTATTTAGCTGTTAGGGTGATCTAAACACTTGTAAGACTTTTCACAAATTTTAAAACCCCAAGTCAAATGTTTTTAGTGGAAATTTGGCGCATCCGGCCAAAGCAACGCCACAAAAGAAAGCTTAACGTTTTTTCTTTTGATCCTCAAGGATTTTCATATTTCAGTTGTTTACTTTCAAGTTTTTCTTCTCATGCGAATTGTGCTAAATTTTATTTTTTGTTTTGATCATTATTTTGTTTATTCATTATTTGTGCACTTGGCGTCTCTAATATGAGAGTTTTTTTTTTATTATTGAGAATTTAGTGTCAATCTCAATAGGTCAATGTTCACTGCTAACAATATTGTTCACATTTCATATGCTTTGACAATATTGTAACGATGAGGCACTCTGTTGCTGTGCTATGCATGAATGCTTTCACGGGCATACTTTTAGGCACGCAATTTAGAGTACGGAAAACTTGCTATAATTCCGATATGGCAAGGATGGCTCGTGAAGGTGATGTGCTGTGCGAGAATGGTCGAGCATTGTCCAATTGGATTGTGCTAGAACAGTCGGAACAGTGTGCTAACCAGACAGGTATAAAAGGCGGCGGTGTGCAGCGCAGAGGGTCGAGTCTGATTCGAGCAAGCAAAGGGGAAACATGGAATAGTAGTAGTGTAAAGTAGTAACAAGTGTAAAATTGTAAATAAAGCTATTTTTGGTTTCTGACTGCGTTTTGCGCTAATTAATTCAAGTGGTTTTTTTTTAAGCACAATCCAAAACGAACTTAGAGAAGTCATTTTCGTAACAATATTTTCTAAGTTTTTTAAAATTTTTCATTTTTAATTTTTTATACATAATAATCAATTTTATGCCCATTCTGTTTTTTGTCTTTGTTATTGTGTTTCAGCGATTTGTTATTCTCGGCAGAAAGGTTAATTGCCTAAAGGAACGTTTGTGGTATTTCATTCGAGCCATTATTCAAAGCAATCATTCACTCTTCTCTACAAACCATGTCACCGTGTCACATTTGAATGTCGCACCAGTTATGAGAAATTTTAATGTCGACAATGCGCCAGCAGGACTGCATTAAATTTTACACTGTCCGTCATCTTGTTTGGCATAACATGAACATCAATAAATGCCCATTTGTTGTACATTTGCCGAATTTTTGTTTAGCCCGTTGTAAAGTTAAACGATTGTATTACAACAACAAATTGCCATTTTCCATGGCCCAAACAGCAAAACAATCGAAAAACAACAAAGCGTGTAATTATGGCAAGTACACAATGAATAATGTTGGAGGCTTTAGTTAGCATAAAAGAGCAACTAAACAGTTACAACTATGATACAACTACAAATACAACAATACCAAAAGATACTTAGCAAACAACAACAAGAAATGAATAAAATTTCCATTGTTATTTACCGACAGCCAAAAAAGCCTTGACTCCCTGTTGTTGTGATTGTTGCTCTTCTATTTCTTGTTGTTACTATTAGCATTAGTGGCAAAAACAACACCACCACGACCACGACCACGACCCCGTCTAAGAACTTCCTGTGTCTCACGTCTATCACTGGCGCTGCCAGCCATTCGCACTAGCCAGAAATACTACATTCACATTCACAGCAACAACACTAACACCAACAACAACAGCTACGGCAACTACCTACAGTTCAACATCAAATGCCATTAGTGTCACAGCAATAACAACAATGTCGCTTGTTTGTAGTTTCACTATCACCGAGCAAAACAACAGTATTTGCAACAACAACAACAACAACACGAATACAAACACAACTAGCAAAACATTCTAATGTCATTTTATTTGGCTACAGTTGCCATTAGCCATTTTGATTTTTCTTTAATGTTTTCATTGTTTTGTTCGTTCGTTCGTTCATTGTTGTTGTTATTTATGTACTTTTCTTCTCTGCCAACAATTTTCTACTTCCGGCTAACTCATTTCCATTTTAATGTACGACCTCCGATCTTCTACGCCCACCGAACGCTCCCCCACCAACTCAGCGGCCGTGTCCCGCTGTGGATGCCGGCTGCAGGCCGCAACAGTCAAGTGGAGGTTCTCAAAATTGTATCCAAGCAAACGAAAATGGTCGCTGAACCCAAGCGACAGTAGCAACATCTACAAAAACAACAGCTCAATGCCAATTCGACTAGCAACCGACAACACAAAAGCACCGAAGGAGGCGAAAATCGCTTCGTTCGAAATAGAAGCGCAAAGTTTTCACATACAAAAGACGAACAAAAGACAACAACAACAACAAATGCCAGTCAGTCAGTGAGCGAGTAGCAACGACATTGCGGGCTAGCCTTGCTTGTAGTTGTTGTTGTTGCTGCTTAAAAATGAAGCAAAGCAAAGTAATGCAAAGTGTAGTTTGCATTTTAAATATGGCGTCTGTTCCGTTCGGCAGCCGGAAATTAGTGTCTAGTGTTGGCACAATAACCAACGAAAGCGGCAGTGGCACAACAGCAACACATATTGTTATGCGCCCATTGTTGTTGTTGTTAATTTTGTAGTTTTGTTTGTTGTTTGTGTTATTGTTATTGCAACCGTCATTACAAAATAGTTATGATAAGTTCTTGCTTTATGGAAAAAAAGTCATAAAAGTGTGAACTTCCACTTCAAGCGCCTACAAGTATGCAATGAAACGTTGCAAGAAAAATAAAGATTCTTATTATTTAAAAATAATTTTTTTGGTGGTTTCTTAACAGGCTTCGAAGCACTTTGAATACTTGAAAAGATAAAGGCATGTTTTCTGTGCTCTCATAAAACAACTCAATTACAATAATAAAGCATTATGACTAGGTTATGAATCGAAAATTCTGTACATACATCAAATATTAAGACTTTTTTCAAATTCCTGTTGATTGTGAATGAGTAAATGCAAAACATTTACTTTAAGTTTTTGTGAATTCCTGAAAAAAGGCCACAGAACTGCTTACAAAAACTCGGAACATTGTGAAGTTGTCAGTGTTCACTTATTCACCATGAAAACATCTACATAAACAAAGTACCAAGTTATATGGTCCAATATTTTTTCACTCTATCCACCCGAAAGAGACCTCTGGACCTTCTTTTGGCCAAACAAAAACTGCTCTTCACCACAAAACTATCATAACTAATTTATTGAACAAGAATATTTTGAGAACGAATAGATTTTAGTGTCCCTTTGCAATTAGTGCAAACCACAATTTCCGATATGTTCATAGTTTATGCATTTTATTAGCAAAACTTTAAATTATTCCCTTCCAACCTCAACCTATTAAAATGCTTAAATTTACTCATATTTGGTATATCAGTCATTCTGCGGCACAACTCAAATATTTACATCTGTACGTGTGTTTGTAATTTACGAATTTGTGTTTTGCAAACAAAATTGGCAACCGCACATACATACAAACACACGCACACACATTCGTAATCAACACACACACAAACATGCCGCAAATGCCACAACTTAATCAGCCACTTACTTGTACTGCACCCTTTGCTCCCTTCAATGGGGCTGCCATCGTTACATACACACACACACACACACACACTCGTGAACGTACGCCCTGTGGGTAACCACCCTCCGGTTGTTTATCGTAATAACATAATTGCTGGCAATATTTAGGCCTCAAGCCAACTGCCAGTATCGCCCAATGTCTCCGGCCATCGTTTAACTATCGCAACGCTTGAGCCCAGCGTGGACACTGCGATCCGAAATTCTGTCATTAGCTGGCAAAGGCGCATTGTAACTGCAAACGAGCTCGGCTGCTGTATTTTTAGGTCACCTTTTTACCGTTGCGCTTGTTTAGGGTTTGCTAAAAGGGACGCTCGACATTTGGTAGGTTAGCAGCCATGTTGTTGGAATATTATAAGCGAAATCACCATGGAAGCTTAAAACCTTTCAAAACGTGTGCAAATAAAATTTCATTTACAAAGTCACTGTCCCGCTCGAGAAAGACTCCGCGCAGTAGGTTATTTTCAACATCTTTAAGTGGGTGGGCCATTTGTGAATGAATGTAAAAAAATTTTGGGGTGATACATCACATCACATCACATCACATCACATCACATCTATCTATCTATCTATCTATCTATCTATCTATCTATCTATCTATCTATCTATCTATCTATCTATCTATCTATCTATCTATCTATCTATCTATCTATCTATCTATCTATCTATCTATCTATCTATCTATCTATCTATCTATCTATCTATCTATCTATCTATCTATCTATCTATCTATCTATCTATCTATCTATCTATCTATCTATCTATCTATCTATCTATCTATCTATCTATCTATCTATCTATCTATCTATCTATCTATCTATCTATCTATCTATCTATCTATCTATCTATCTATCTATCTATCTATCTATCTATCTATCTATCTATCTATCTATCTATCTATCTATCTATCTATCTATCTATCTATCTATCTATCTATCTATCTATCTATCTATCTATCTATCTATCTATCTATCTATCTATCTATCTATCTATCTATCTATCTATCTATCTATCTATCTATCTATCTATCTATCTATCTATCTATCTATCTATCTATCTATCTATCTATCTATCTATCTATCTATCTATCTATCTATCTATCTATCTATCTATCTATCTATCTATCTATCTATCTATCTATCTATCTATCTATCTATCTATCTATCTATCTATCTATCTATCTATCTATCTATCTATCTATCTATCTATCTATCTATCTATCTATCTATCTATCTATCTATCTATCTATCTATCTATCTATCTATCTATCTATCTATCTATCTATCTATCTATCTATCTATCTATCTATCTATCTATCTATCTATCTATCTATCTATCTATCTATCTATCTATCTATCTATCTATCTATCTATCTATCTATCTATCTATCTATCTATCTATCTATCTATCTATCTATCTATCTATCTATCTATCTATCTATCTATCTATCTATCTATCTATCTATCTATCTATCTATCTATCTATCTATCTATCTATCTATCTATCTATCTATCTATCTATCTATCTATCTATCTATCTATCTATCTATCTATCTATCTATCTATCTATCTATCTATCTATCTATCTATCTATCTATCTATCTATCTATCTATCTATCTATCTATCTATCTATCTATCTATCTATCTATCTATCTATCTATCTATCTATCTATCTATCTATCTATCTATCTATCTATCTATCTATCTATCTATCTATCTATCTATCTATCTATCTATCTATCTATCTATCTATCTATCTATCTATCTATCTATCTATCTATCTATCTATCTATCTATCTATCTATCTATCTATCTATCTATCTATCTATCTATCTATCTATCTATCTATCTATCTATCTATCTATCTATCTATCTATCTATCTATCTATCTATCTATCTATCTATCTATCTATCTATCTATCTATCTATCTATCTATCTATCTATCTATCTATCTATCTATCTATCTATCTATCTATCTATCTATCTATCTATCTATCTATCTATCTATCTATCTATCTATCTATCTATCTATCTATCTATCTATCTATCTATCTATCTATCTATCTATCTATCTATCTATCTATCTATCTATCTATCTATCTATCTATCTATCTATCTATCTATCTATCTATCTATCTATCTATCTATCTATCTATCTATCTATCTATCTATCTATCTATCTATCTATCTATCTATCTATCTATCTATCTATCTATCTATCTATCTATCTATCTATCTATCTATCTATCTATCTATCTATCTATCTATCTATCTATCTATCTATCTATCTATCTATCTATCTATCTATCTATCTATCTATCTATCTATCTATCTATCTATCTATCTATCTATCTATCTATCTATCTATCTATCTATCTATCTATCTATCTATCTATCTATCTATCTATCTATCTATCTATCTATCTATCTATCTATCTATCTATCTATCTATCTATCTATCTATCTATCTATCTATCTATCTATCTATCTATCTATCTATCTATCTATCTATCTATCTATCTATCTATCTATCTATCTATCTATCTATCTATCTATCTATCTATCTATCTATCTATCTATCTATCTATCTATCTATCTATCTATCTATCTATCTATCTATCTATCTATCTATCTATCTATCTATCTATCTATCTATCTATCTATCTATCTATCTATCTATCTATCTATCTATCTATCTATCTATCTATCTATCTATCTATCTATCTATCTATCTATCTATCTATCTATCTATCTATCTATCTATCTATCTATCTATCTATCTATCTATCTATCTATCTATCTATCTATCTATCTATCTATCTATCTATCTATCTATCTATCTATCTATCTATCTATCTATCTATCTATCTATCTATCTATCTATCTATCTATCTATCTATCTATCTATCTATCTATCTATCTATCTATCTATCTATCTATCTATCTATCTATCTATCTATCTATCTATCTATCTATCTATCTATCTATCTATCTATCTATCTATCTATCTATCTATCTATCTATCTATCTATCTATCTATCTATCTATCTATCTATCTATCTATCTATCTATCTATCTATCTATCTATCTATCTATCTATCTATCTATCTATCTATCTATCTATCTATCTATCTATCTATCTATCTATCTATCTATCTATCTATCTATCTATCTATCTATCTATCTATCTATCTATCTATCTATCTATCTATCTATCTATCTATCTATCTATCTATCTATCTATCTATCTATCTATCTATCTATCTATCTATCTATCTATCTATCTATCTATCTATCTATCTATCTATCTATCTATCTATCTATCTATCTATCTATCTATCTATCTATCTATCTATCTATCTATCTATCTATCTATCTATCTATCTATCTATCTATCTATCTATCTATCTATCTATCTATCTATCTATCTATCTATCTATCTATCTATCTATCTATCTATCTATCTATCTATCTATCTATCTATCTATCTATCTATCTATCTATCTATCTATCTATCTATCTATCTATCTATCTATCTATCTATCTATCTATCTATCTATCTATCTATCTATCTATCTATCTATCTATCTATCTATCTATCTATCTATCTATCTATCTATCTATCTATCTATCTATCTATCTATCTATCTATCTATCTATCTATCTATCTATCTATCTATCTATCTATCTATCTATCTATCTATCTATCTATCTATCTATCTATCTATCTATCTATCTATCTATCTATCTATCTATCTATCTATCTATCTATCTATCTATCTATCTATCTATCTATCTATCTATCTATCTATCTATCTATCTATCTATCTATCTATCTATCTATCTATCTATCTATCTATCTATCTATCTATCTATCTATCTATCTATCTATCTATCTATCTATCTATCTATCTATCTATCTATCTATCTATCTATCTATCTATCTATCTATCTATCTATCTATCTATCTATCTATCTATCTATCTATCTATCTATCTATCTATCTATCTATCTATCTATCTATCTATCTATCTATCTATCTATCTATCTATCTATCTATCTATCTATCTATCTATCTATCTATCTATCTATCTATCTATCTATCTATCTATCTATCTATCTATCTATCTATCTATCTATCTATCTATCTATCTATCTATCTATCTATCTGTCTATCTATCTTTTTCTTTATCCCTATTATTCTTCTTAGACCCTGTATATATAGTATGAATGTATCTCTAATTTGTGACAATAAATGTACACAAAGCAGTGTGTAGACCATAGGAGAGTAGACTGGTGAGCTGAAGGAAACTAAGACCGGCTTAGGAACATCTTAGAGTATGAAGTCACGAATGGCGGCAATAAAATTATATATCTGTTTGCTTATTGACAAAGTTTTTCATATTGAAATATCAAAGGTTGATGTATTGACACTTAAATTCGAAGAAAACTTCTTGTCAAATGCGACATAAACTGCCTAATGCCTTAAGGGGGTCTTCTGCTTACGCGGATTGAAAAAATCGATTTTTTTTTTTTGCATTTTTTGAATATAGAGGATATAAGGAATACGTCTTATAAACGGTTTCGTGAAAAACACATTCCTTCTTGGGTTTTCAAAGCCGGAAACATAGCCGCCTCCAGCCGTTTCGAGCATTTCTTTATCTTTAAACGCATTTTCCCGAAAATCACCTTTTTTATACTTTGTGGTATGACTTCTACAAGTAATTTTCATCGGATTTGACTAATTTTTTTTTCACTTCTTCATAAAACACTTCTCTATGCTTCTCCGAGTACGATTTTTGAAATTTTGTTTTGTTCAATTTTTATGACCCTCAACAGGTCAAAAAACGTGGTTGAAAATACAACTTTTCACAAAAAACCGTATAATTTGAAAAATTTTAAAAATAAAAAAAATCGTACTCGGAGAAGCACAGCCAACGTAAAACTGAAAATAAATTTATTTTACTTTTCACATTTCCGACAACTGTGGGGGTGGATGTCATACCACAAAGTTGACTCGGACACTTTCGTCAGTACTAGTTTGACCACTTCTCAAAGGCGCAGGATTCACCACACACATAAGGCATTTGTCATTTTTCAAGTTTAAACATGTACAAAAATAATAAAAAAAAAATTTTTCAATTATCTTGTATAGTTTCCTTACAATTAATTTCCAAAAATAGACTAAAATTCCGGGCGCGTAAGCAGAAGACCCCCTTAACACTAGAATGCCCGACAATCTGACATACCTAAAATGCCCATATGTAGTCATTTTGACTACATTATTGTTTACTGACTCTTTTTAACCCGGCATTGGTGTGGTGGGGTATACCATACCCCAGAGGTTGTATTTTTGTAAATAATACGGATGCCAGTTTTTTGCGGGCACTATTGCTTCTAGTAGCTGTTTATAACAGTCCAACCATACACATTTGCTGTCTAAAAACAACTTAAGTGTGACCAGATTTGAGTCACATCCCGCTAAAGTTCATTGGGGTATGACATACCCCACCACACCAATAACGTAACTTTTTGTGTAAATGATTTTGAATTCAAATTGTTATTTTCGATGGTCTAGTAGTCATCGATTTGTTAAAAAATTCACCGTACGGAAAAATAAGAGGCAAATACCAACTGCCCAACTCCTACGTGCAAGAAAAGCTCCTAGTTTAGTATTCGCATTTTGTCGCCGTAGAAAACGAACGTCGTATGTTTCATTGAATTTAATAGCACATACGACAATAGTTTTCATCGTATCATATGTTCCAAAAAATATCATTAATACACAAAAATATCATGATTCTGTAAATCCTTGAAATTAGGCGAAGCTGTACCGAAACATCGTCAGTACAGCACTCGATGTTCGGTTTGTCCGAGACCAAAAACCTTATACGACTTGCGAAAAAAGCGCTAATTTTGAGACCCTGTAATTCCCTCCTCTTTCAGGGTAGCTACCAAAAATGTAATGTCACATAACTATATGTATTTCATTTTTAAAACTGACTATGTTTTTTGGAAAATTATATACAGAAATGTTTTTAAACCCCATTATATGAAGTCAACTTATAAATATCGGTACTTTTCGTTTATTTTTGTTATATTTGATATTTTCTTTTACAAATTGCTTGCACATGAAGTGCTTTTGTATTTTCTTGCGTAAAAGTAAATGAAGAATAATATAAAATTGCTATCTTTTATATTTGTGTTGTTTCGTGAGGTTGCTGCTATATCAAGTCTTGGGGTATGTCATACCCCACCACACCAATAACGTAATTTTTTTCCACCACACCAACGCCGGGTTAATTTTATTGGTTTTTAAGTACGAAATAGGAATAAATGTACACGAGATTAAACTAAAATAAGCATTTACTTTTTATTTTTTTATGGTTTACAAAGTAAATTCATTTAAATAAAATAGCGTACTTTACACATAAATGGAATGAAATTTGGAATTTGTGAGTGAATTTTATGAGTGAATTTTGAATTGAAAAACTTGAGAATTGTCACAGCCTACTATGATATTATTTTTTTTAAATGTTTGTAATTATTTTAAATTTTCATATTTCGCAATTGAAGATGCATATTTGTCTATTTATCAGTAAGATTTGCAGAAAATTGTATATGGGTATTCAAAATTACTACTTTTGGGCATTTAAGGTAAATTTTGCAAAACTGGGATAAACAATTTTTTTACAATTTTTTAATTTATTTATTACATTTAGCTTTAAAAATTAAAAATTGCAAAATTGGGGTAAACAATTTTTTTACAATATTTTTAATTTCTTTATTACATTTAGCTTTAAAAATTAATAAAAGTCACCTCAGATATTTTTTTAGAAAGCGATGCAACAAAAGTTATTTACAATAAAAGACCTCAATGTAGTCAAAATTACTTTCTTGGGCATTCTAGTGTTAAGCTGCACCTCCTCATCGTCCGCCCATCTAACGCCTTTTCACACCATTCACAACTCTTCCTTCAATGACAGACAAAGTTGCTGACTGATCTTTTGTTTTTATAGCTCGACAGATACATCGAGGGAGTAGCACAAACTAGTTTCACTTCGCACTTGATAACTGAATATGCGGCAACAACAACAACATCGGCAATGCCGCAAAGTTGAAAATTGCTTGAAATTTGCACGATATATGTAAATGACCAGCAAGCACAAAACGTACGCAACACATGCAAAAACACACACAAACACACACAGATTTAGACACAAACGGACGCGTACATAGTCTTTTTTGAAATATGCGCGCATGCACCAAGTTTTGAAGGTAGCAGCAATTTGATTGCGTTTTGGCCAAAGTTGGCTCGAGTGTTGTGTCATATTGCCGGTTCGCTTTAGCCTTGTTGGCGGCAACATGTGTTGGCGTTTATATACATACATACATATGTATGTTGTCGGTGTTGTTGTGGTCGCGTTGTTTGTTCGGCAAGTTTGTCGTTTGCCTTTTTGCCGCATATTTATTGTTGTCACTTGTCACGATTTCTTTATGTGCCATGTCGTCGTGTGCGTGCGTCTTCTTTCACTCGTCACTCTCCGAGCGCCGCGTCCGTCTTCGTCGCCGTGTCGCTATGTTTTCCGCACGCCCGCCAACAAAATTAAGATTTATTTTAGTAATGTTGCGCGCTACTTCGCTTTTCCGCTTTGTGCCATTCGCCGCTTGTTGATGCGCTTTGAGTGATATAAGAGCGTGCAACGTGCGCTGCCATTTTCCTTTTATATGAAACTCGCTTTTCACTACACATTCCGTTGCGCGCGTACGTGTTGGGGTTGTATGTGCGTACGTGCGTGCGTGCGCGTGTGTGTGTGTGTCGTATTTCAGTGAGGCAAATTAAATCTGAAGCAGCATGTTTTATAGTGACGTGTTGCATTAGTGACTAAACTTCCTGCTCACTGTTGCTGTTGCTGTTGCTGCTTTGTTTCGCTACTCAAAGCGCGCCAGCGTCGTTTTCTTTCGCTATTTACGCCAAACACTGCACTGCGGTAATGACTTTACAACAAAACTGTTTAGCTGGCTCGGCTGCTTCATTAAATGTAACTTTAATGTTGACATTTAATTAAAAATTCAGCTGTGACAACAACAAATGGTCATACAGTGTGATTGAATCAAAATTTGTATCTATTGAAGAAGAGTTTCATCTGTGAACTTGCATGTACATTTAACATTTTTTAGCATTTCCACTTACATTGCATAACTTTCACCAATGCATCAATGCACTTTTTCCCATTGTTTTCCCGCTTTACTGCTGGCGCTATCAATTTTTACGTGTTCAATTTTTTGTTTTTATATTTCATGGCCCGCAACACAAATGCTAAGAAATGTGAAAAATCACTAAAAATGGCAGTGTCAGCGCAAAAAAAAAATTGACATCGTAAAATTGGTGCCATGCGAAAATTGAGCATTGCAAATCGCATTCGAGTGCGTCGACAGCCGCTGGATTGTGCATAATTTGCAAAATTGCTATCGCTGCCGCAATCGTTCGTCCAGCCTTCTATCCAGCCCCTAACCAGTCCAATCGCTGTCGCTTTCGGAATGCTAATTAGCGTACAGCTGCCACGTCCCGCCAACCCATGTCGCCACTGCTCGGCTTGACACAGTGACAACATTTTGTCCGGCAGGCGCGCTCTGAGCTGTGACAGCGTTGTCAATTTAAGTTGCTGCACCACAATTACGTGTGACTGACATGCAGACGTGCATTGTTGTTGTTGTTGTTCTACTGCGTTGCTGGCACACAATCGAACGCATAACTCGAGTGATATGTGAACGATTTGCTGACATTAAAAACGCTTCAAGCATTGCATGAAATCGATTGAGCAAATTTTCGTAAATTGTCAATAGTGATTTGTGAAAAATGCTGTGGTGCTGCTTTTTCCATTGTCAATTAAAAATCAGTTGAAATGAAAGCCATTGGAAATAGATATTCATGAAATCGGGTATAGAGAATGATAGAAAATATTGTATTATAAAATACAAATGATACATGAAAGAGTCATCTAAAAACTCAAGAAGCAGTCAACTTCTATGGCTGTGAAGGTGTCAAGCAGTGTTGCCAGATCAGGAGATTTCCTCCTAGATTTAGGAGGTTCTTGGCCTTTTCGGAGAATTTTTAGGAGGAAGAATTGTTTAGGGGAGTTATATTTTATGTTAGGGGATATTTTTCGGATCCTAAGTGGATTTTTGGGAGATTTTTGGATAACGAAGTATGTCTGTGATGTATTGGGAACACTGGACTGGAACACTTAGTCACACATAGTCAAAGCACCCTATTGTGTTAAAAATTTGTAAGCTTACAAAATGTAAGCTCGTTCTATCTCGTTCTCACTTATTGCTGTCACAATGAAATCCCGCCAAAAATTGCACTTTTTATTTAATTAATTTGTTATATGTTTTGTTTTTGTTACGTTTTTGTTGTTAAGCTGAAGATGAATAAAAAAAGGCTGTATTAAAAAAAATTATATTTATATATTTTTATGAGGAGTTTAATTTCTTTAAAATTACGCAAATTATAAACAAATTTTAAGAGACTTTTTTTACTTTTGGGAGGAAATTCCAGTGTTTTTTCAAGATTTAGGAGAAAGTCATTTCAGGTATCTGGCAACACTGGTGTCAAGGTGATCATTTGCATTAGAGCTGTTATTAGCGACAATTTTGTACAAACTAGTATTGGAAAAATCGTATGCAGAGTTAGAACCACGAAACACTGACTGCGTCGTAAATGTAAAGAAGTTTGATGCTATTCGATTGCTGCAGCTCAATGCAAAAGAGTCCTAAGTTAAATTTATGATTGACACTTTTGATGAAATAAATCTTTGTTAGAGTTAATTTTAAGTAGAGTTGTGACAATTTTAGATTATATCTTCAAATAAATGAAATAAATTATTAATTGTTCTTATTATTTAATTTTTTAATATTTTATTAATATTTTTTTTATCAATTTTTCAAAATTTGACTTTCAACTTTTTAATTGTCATTTATAATTTTTGAATTTAGCCAAAGTGACATAACTTAAAATAATTCAGTAATTATTGACTTAAACTATCATCTCAAAATTTTGGATTTTCTATTGTAAAATAAAAAAAATCTTTGTTATTTATCCTAAAATCTATACGTTATTTAAAAAAAATGTGTATTCAGCTCAAAACAGTTTTTTGCGTTTTCTGAAAAATTATAAATTTTGAGTTGTGTCACTTTTGAAGTGGTGGTGCGATATTTTAATTTTACTAGAGAAAACTTTAGTAGCAAAGTTGCACAGCACAGATGGGACTAAAATTGTAAAGTTTTAAAAAATTATATAATAAAAAATTTCCCTGCGCGTACGTAAGGTTCTACTTTTAATATTGAATCTCGAGATTGGACCAAAACGGAATGCATTTTGTGTCAATTTCCTAGTCATTTCAGGATCAGCATCCAATTGTTAAGTAATACCTTCCTAACGCAATAAGTTCTTGTTGACAGATCTTTTACAGGACTTGAACCTCAACTTGGCTCTCTTCTCGTAGGCCGTAATAACACATTTAAAGGTTTCACGTTCTCAGCAAATTAGCTTCATGTGATTCGATTCACAAAGTTTGACAAAACATAACAAAACTGTTTTTATAAATAACTTTCAAGGTCAATATTGAGCCAAATTCAAGCAAAAATATCAGTTGTCGTTGACCTCATCATTGTTTATTGGAAAAGCATTTTTATAATGCTTTTAATTTCGTCTGACATGTTTTATTATAGCAAAAATCGCAAAATGTGGTTTCAGCTTAAAAGCGCATTAACTGTGAGCCATTACGAATAAAAGCAACAATAAAAATTTGCAGAAAGCAGACGCTTTGGTGCAGAAAATATCTTTAGCGGTATTCACAATTTGTGGTCATTTTTATGTAAACGCATTACAAGTTACAAAGTGTGCGGGAAAGGCGGAAGCTGCAAATTCGAATGAAGTACAAAAATCCTAATTTCTTTGAGTATCAGTATTTTAAATAATAAAAAGATACAAAATCAATGAAGCGAGAATAATGAAATTTTGACATGTGATCAAGGAGATTTTGGGTTTTAACGTATTTGCTTTTCAAGAAAATTCTATGTAAATTTTCAGGGATATAAAGGATTAAAATTTTCAAAGGACCTTTTTCATATCTTTTTTTTACAAATAGATAAAAAACTAATTTTATTTAAATTCTTGAGCCTTTCCTCTTTTATTTTATTTACATATTGCCATATTCTAACGAGGTTAAGTATTTTTTATATTTTTTTTTATTTTTTATCCCCTTAAAAATTTTGAAGTCATTTTAAAAGAAAAAAAGATGTAGAAATAAAAAACTGAGTATGCAGTATTACTATATTTGGTCTCTAGTTTCACGCCCATATGGATTTTTTCCGGTGTAAAAATTTTTTTTAAATTTTGTCGCACGGTGTTATCAGGGTTTCATATCAGTTACATATGTAAATGTATATAGTCTCATGAAAATTGCGCAGTTCTGTCTTTTACTGTCAATAAATGTAAACTTTTTATTTGATATCGAAAATTTTAATTTTTAGTTTGATTTTAATTTTGATATCGTCATTTATACTCGAAACTGTTCAAATGATAGCCACTTTCTTCAGGAAACACTGGACCTGTTCCACAAGAAGACTTCACGCTATACTTTCTGCTATTCAAAGCAGTCAAAGCAGCCGTCACATGTTGTGAGTACCTCTATTATTCTTTGGTAACTTCATTTCAACACATTTCATGGAATATAGTTTATGAGCTCATATAATTTTTTTGGTTTTTTTGGTATTATACTTATAACATATTTGGATAATAGGTGGGCGACAGCTTGACATTTACGACACACACACACACACACATACCAATATATATTTTGTTAATGTCTTTTGTATAGTGGGTGCTTAGAGCTATAAACAGCGCATGAAATGCAGTAATGACGCAATGAGCCGACTTTATTTGCAGCGTTTCTTATTTAATTGAGACTGTTGTGTACTTAACATATAAAACTGTTAAACTATACTTATGCCCATACTTATGCTGCATATGCAACCACAGACACTTGCTATACATATTTATATGTAAATTGTCGACAATCTGGAAACTTCAATTCAGAGTATGCAGCTTACGCTGAACTCGAACTCTTGACCGTTTTCCGCACAAGCCAGCTTAAGTGAGCTCGAACAATTTTGCTATTGAAAAGGATTTTCTCAATTTGTATAGAACTCTAAAGAAAATCTATTTCTTATGTTTATTGCACAGTTGCAGTTCGTGGGCTGTCACTTGAATAGTTTAATCTGTGTCTGCGCTTTTATTGGTTGCTGCCATGCTTGGCGAAAGCAGCGCTCAGCTGTGGGTTATGTGCTTTTATTGTTGCTGATATCATCGCCAACATCAACGACATCGTCATCGATATTTATGTGTCAACCGCAGACTTAAATGACGAGGCGAGCAGCAATTCCTATTAATGCCAAGCGGCCGGACAGACAGCGCCACGCTGTGTCGCTGCGGTCAATTGCAATCGCCGTTTAAGTATGAAATTTATTTCATGGTTTTATGAGCCTTAAGAATTGCAATAAAACGTAAAATTGTTGAATGCATGCTTGTTGGAAATTACATGAAAAGCAATCGACAAATATGCAACAACTAAATAGTTGTAGTGCGAAGCAAATATCTATGCAATTCTAAGGCAGAAGTTATAGAGGAGAGGCAGAGTGAACGCATTAGTTATCTTAATAAATCACTGACTTGTCTATATTACATGTTCCTGTAGTCGTATAGTATATTAGCTGGTATGGGATTTGCTTCGTTCAGCATGCACTGAATACACCGTGCGACAAAAATTAAAAATATTTTTAAAACCGGAAAAAATCTATATGGGCGTGAAACTAGAGACCAAACATAGTTATACTGCGTACTCAGTTTTTTATTTCTACATCTTTTTTTCTTTTAAAATGACTTCAAAATTTTTAAGGGGATAAAAAATAAA
Source organism: Melieria crassipennis (assembly GCA_963668005.1). Lineage (NCBI taxonomy): Eukaryota > Metazoa > Arthropoda > Insecta > Diptera > Ulidiidae > Melieria > Melieria crassipennis. Next base: position 119,374,243 of record OY764961.1, read on the forward strand.
AAAAATATAAAAAATACTTAGCCGGGATAGAATATGGCGATATGTATATCAAATTAAAGAGGAATTGCTCAAGAATTTAAATAAAATTAATTCTTTATCTATTTGTAAAAAGAGGATATGAAAAAGTCCTTTGAAAATTTTAATCCTTTATAGCCTTAAAAATTTATATCGTATTTTCTTGAAAAGTAAGTATGTTAAATCCCCAAATCTCCCTGATCATGTGTCAAAATTTCATTATTGTCGCTTCATTCATTTTGTATCTTTTTATTATTTAAAATACTGATAGTGAAATAAATTAGAACTTTTGTACTTCATTAAAATTGCAGCTTCCGCCGTTTTTTTTAATAACTTTCGAAACAATAAAGTTAGAGTAATTAAATTTTGACACGTGATCAAGGAGATTTTGGGGTTTAACATACTTACTTTTCAAAAAAATTCTACGGAAATTTTCAAGGATATAAAGGATTAAATTTTCAAAGGACCTATTTCACATCCTTTTTTGAAAAATAGGTAAAAAGTAAATTTTATTTAAATTCTTGAGCCTTTGCTCTTTCATTTGATATACATATCGCTATATTCTATCCAGGTTAAGTATTTTTTATTTTTTTTATATTTTTTATCCCCTTCAAAATTTTGAAGTCCTTTTAAAGGGACAAAGGATGTAGAAATGAAAAACTGAGTACGCAGTATTACTATATTTGGTCTCTAGTTTCACGTACATATGGATTTTTCCCAGTGTGAAAAATGCTGTCGCACGGTGATACAAGCAAAATAATGAATGGCGCAATGAAATCTTCTATAAGATTTGTGCGTTTAAATTGTACCAACTCATTGAATAACAACTTTGCACAGTAGTGTCATTACAATATAAACATATATATATATATGTCTGTATGTTTGTCTGGTCTAAATTATTATCGGCAACCTGATGCTTTACAAATTGCAATTGCGAACATTTACAATCGACCTCCTTGCTAGGCGTTGCTATCGTTGTGCAGGCAACAATTGCAAAAATTAATTTGAATTAATATTTTAAATACACACTTAATGTCGATTTGCTTTTGTTGCCATTTCGGAGTGTATTTCAATGTAATTACATTTCATATCGGCATGCGACAGCTCGCAACTAATTGAAATTATTATTGTTGGTTTTAATTGTTTAAAACGGCCACAGTTGGCGTTTTCATCACATATTTATGATATTGCAAAATATTTAACAAGCATATAATTTTCATTTTATTTAAAAACAGTATCGCAAAAAGCATTCATTCGTAGCTACATTGAGTTTGTTATCTGCAGCGATGGTTGCTGCATCTGAGACACAACGGTATCGGGTTGATGTGCAAATACTGATGACATGAATGGACATAAGTTGACCGAAAGCTCCTATAAAACACTAGTAATCGAGTATAACTTTGAGGAATGAGGTATATCAGATGATATAGCTCGGATATTTATCTGATGATTGGCTCTTCACTTAACATTGGCACGTCACTTCTTTACTTGCATCATGTTTCCAGGCGAACATGTGTTGGTATTTTGAACAAATATGCTTGGACCGAGTCATGCACTGGATCGGTGGCGGACAAAGCTTATATGCCGCCGAAGGCAAATCGCCAAAGTGCCGCCCAACATTTTTTTTTTAATTTCTTACGAATATTATTAACCACATGTGATCAAAATCACAAAGGATACTATGTAGTATCAGGAAGAAAGAAGTAGTTGGAATATAAAAATATATTTTTTTATTTAAACAAACTGACGTAGAGAAAGTTACATATTTATGTATAATTTAAAATGCTTATAGAAATTATTTCATGATATGGAAAAATGCAATTTTTTTTCTTCAAGTACAAAAATGTTGCCGCCCCTTCCATTATGTCGCCCTAGGCATTTGCCTCATAAGCCTCGTGCTTTGACCGTCACCGCACTGAAACAGCTTTTTAGCTATCAGGTGTCTAATAGTTGGATACTTATACCGTTGTATAACGAGCGGTGACTCGGTGCCTGCACTTGGTAGAAGAAGGAAAACTCAACTGGGTGAGTTGTTCTTTGTCAACCTGGGCGATCTGGCCGGTTAAACTATTCGCATTGTACTTAGCTTCAACTGATTCTATTGTACCCTATTCAGACAGCCAGGAAAATGAAAACATTTTCTCAATTTATTCTCAATTTAGCTCTAAATTTAATTCAATTTGTTATAAAAAAATCTCAAATTAGCTATTTGCAATTGCACTAAATTGCTTAAATTTTCTCGGCTGTCTGAACAGGACAGGATTAGATGGAGATATGAGTCCAAGTAATGTAATATTACAATGGGCCTCTTAAGCCTACGTGAGCTCCCCCCCAGGGCAGCCACGAATACTTGCCTGCCCATCTGAGTGCATAAAGCAGTCTACACTGATCTCTAACCTGACTTTTGCATGCAACCATAAACTCAACAAGAAAACAGGCTGACTCCGAAGTGGGTTTGAGAATATGTTAGATCAAAGCCAAATGACGTTGCAGATTAACTATATAAGAGGATTTAGAAATTGTATTCTGAACATAGTGTAACGATGAGGCACTCTGTGCTGTACATGAATGCTTTTCCAAGCATACTTTTAGGCATGCACTTTTAACCCTTTAACTGTTTATGTCGAGTATACTCGACAGAGCGAAACGAAAAATTTTCGCATAATGTCGAGTATACTCGTCGTGAAGAAAAAAAAAATCGCATTCGTATTAATATTCAACGAATCAACTGTAATTTGTTTTCTCTGAGAAAGGGCAAATAAAGATCTTATAAAAAATGTACATTTTAGAATATTCGTTAGTCTGGCAAACCTATTGACAGTCCAACCCGAGATTGACAGTCCAAATGTCATTTAATTTGTGTTCGAATTTAGTTAAAAGTTTGACATTTACGAAATGGGATGCTATACGCTTGAACAAAATTGTTGAGAACTTACTTCCAAAAAAATTCCGGGAAATTCTACCCGGAACAATCGAAAAAGTACTTGAAAATTGGGTTGACCGAATGGCGTACTGTAGGGCCAGTCGTGGCAGTCATAAGAACGACATCGTTTTTCATTCTTAAAAAACAAAGTCCAAGCTTTGTAATAATAATGGATTCAAATTGAAAATCTTAATAACGAATAAATATATATATTTTCGAAAAAACCAATACGCAACGTTTGATTTTTAGTCATAATTGCATACATTTATGGGCAGAAACATTTTACTCTGTTTATGTCGAGTATACTCGTCTTCGCTGGAAAATAATTAAGCAGGCAGAAAACGTTTTTCGAAACAAAATTAAACAGTTAAAGTACGGCAAACTTGCTATAATTCCGATATTTGTTTTTTTTTTTTTTTTAACTCGAACGAACGCGCAGGGGATGACCCCTATTAATGCGAGGCATTGCGTTGGTTCAGGAAGGATATAAAGGTTAGGAGATAGGATTAAGAGTGAAGTGGTTATGGACTCTTGCCTTGAACCCATCGAGATCATAAGTGCTGGGGAAGATATTCGCAGGGAGACTATTCCACAACCGCGCTGTGCGGGCCAGAAACGAACTTTCTCTGTAATGCGTAGTGCGCTGGAACATCGTTTCAACGTGGCATGCATGAGCGCCAGTGTTCAAACGGGTTGCCCGTGGGAATACCCGGAGCGATGGCATCAAACTGCTCATCTCCACTGAGCAATTACCGAAGAAGTATCGGTAAAACAACACCACACACGCCACGTTTCGACGATGTTCTAAGGAGTCAATAGAGCTGGATGCCCTACTGTCCCCTATAAGTTTAATCGCACGGTTTTGCACCCGATCGAGAAGCTCCAAATGGGTTTTTGAAACCCCCGCCCATAGGTGCGAGTTAAACTCCATTTTAGGTCGGATATACATAGGTAGTGTAAATAATGCGAAGATCAGACGGAGTGAAATATTTTTTGCACCGCTTTAGGAAGCCGAGGCACTTGGCTGCTTCTTTCGATACGCCAAAAATATGATCATTCCAACGAAGATCGTTCTTAATGGACATGCCCAGAACATCAAGAGCTGCCGATTCCGCACTACTTACACCACCCATAACCAGGGATGTGTTGGGATGTGGGGAGACTCGCTTGTGGGATAACAGGCAACATTGGGTCTTGCGAGGGTTAAAATAGACCCTATTCGCTTGACCCCACTTGGAGATTGTTTGTACGTCGCTATTAAGTGTGTCATCCATACGGCGCCGTTCTCTCTCAATCTCCAAAGAGCTGGGGCGCTTTGTAAAGGAGTATGAATGACAAATGGTGCTGTCATCCGCAAACGAGTAGATGGGATTCTTCGTCGACGACAGGAGGTCGTTGATGAAGATAAGGAAAAGGGTTGGAGAAAGGACCGAACCCTGCGGCACTCCCGCGCTAAGGGAATGCTTTTCCGAGGCTATGCCGTCTATTACAACACGAATAGAGCGATCATAGAGGAAGCTCGTAATTCAACGAGAGAAGATACTACCGACGCCATAGGCAATCAATTTAGACACGAGTGCTTTATGCCACACCCGGTCAAAGGCCTTAGAAATATCCAATGCAACAACCTTGCTTTCACCGAGGTTTAGAATGCTATGGTTCCATTTCTCGGTGAGGACCGCCATAAGGTCTCCCGTCGATATGGCGAGGATGGTTCGCGAAGGTGATGAGCTGTGCTAGAACAATCGAGATAGAGAGTACAACTAGAATGTGCAAGAAACATCGGCGCGATAAGAAAACAAGTATGAAAAGCAGCAGTGTGCAGCGCAAAGGGAGGAGTCTGATTCGAGCAAGCAAAGCAAACATGCAATAGTAGTAGTGTAAAGTAGTAACAAGTGTAAATTTGTAAAGCGATTGTTGGTTTTTGACTGCATTTTGCGCTAAGTAACTGAAGTAGTTTATTTTCAAGCACAATCCAAAACGAACTTAGAGAAGTCATTTTCGTAACAATAGGAATGGATTCCAAAAATCCACTGTCAAAGGTCTGCACAGCAATTTTATAATCTTGAGACACCATGAAAGGCGAATTGACTACCAACTGTAAGCAATCTTGATTTACTTAAGCGGTGAAGTCAAAAAGATTCTCAGTATTAATCGTAAAACTGTGAGATGCCTGACTGCATTATTTATTTTTATACAAACCAGCGCGAAGCGAATATCATTTTTAAGGAGAAACATTGCATGGCTACTTCAGGAGACGCCTAGCAGGCTTCCACCTGGCTGAGGAAGTTTTCTTAGAAGTATTTGTCATTGGTGAGTTGAAGATAGCACAAAAAGGGACAGCCAATCCTAGAAGACAAGAGAATATGGGCCATTAGGCCTATTTACTTGATATAAACTTTGATTAGAATAGCTAATAGGAGGGAGATCGAAGCTTATGGCCGAAGTTTGAATATCAAAAATGCACCCACTGAGTGGTCCGCTCGGCCAATCTCCAGTCGAAGTATCAGTGAGATGGAAAGGCATCCACTCCATGTTTCGTGAATGGTTCACTCGACCAATCTTCCTATAGTGGAACAGAAAGGGAACCACTGTATGGCCTCGATAGCCGGGATCAATCGGGTAGCAGGTAGCGCGTTGGTTTCTCATACCAGAGGCCCTATGTTCGATTCCTAGCTCGGGCCGATAAAACACTCGACTTATTTTTATTGCTATTCACATGAAGCAGATGAGAGTCCAAATTTGAATGGAGAATTGTCGAAACGGGTGAAATTTGTGTCATCACAACGGGCCCAATATGGAGGCCTAAGTGTGTCTCATACAGAGACACCACTACAAACTGGTTTTAAGGGGCAAGAATCGGGCATGCCAAAAAATTAATTAGTATACATAAAGACTTGTACCTCCTACGCAAAATTACCTTTTATTTTTGAAGCTCAAAAACCGTATTTTAATAGCTTAAAATTCAACTGCTCAGTTACAAAAGCGCTAGAAAGCACTTCTCGTAAAAGCAAGCAATTTAATTTCGCTATAAATATTTACAAATCATGCACAGTCCATAAAATCGGTGACACGACATCGAATCATTTACTCGACATTGCCGTCGCCTACAAAATTGCCAAATTACCGTTTTGTGTATAAATACTAAACTACACCAGCAACAACAAAAACGTACTCAGAAACGGTGCCATTAATAGGAAAATATTTATAAATGTTTCACTTAACTGCCAAATGAAGTCATGTGCAGTGGAGGCCTTTCATGACGTTGCCAACGGTTGAGTACATTTGTCCTTACACCCACACATACATGCACACAACTAAATAGGTTTGTGCATTTGTAATAATTTTGCAATTTAATTGCAATTGCAAGCAATCAGACAGGTGCAGGTGGCGCTGTCGCCGACGCTGTTAAATGTTTTACATGCCAAATGTGTGTTGCTTTTATTGTTGTAAGGATTTTTGTTACAAATGCGGCAAATGTTGCAGGCGTTTGTTTGTGCGGCAAATTCAATGTTGCATGGAATTTTAAATGTCACACATACGCGTACATTGGCCCAGGTCTGGTACGAGCTAAACGGGCACATGGCATAGTTGCTGAACAATTGGCGCATGTTTAGCGCAAAAACAACAAAAACAACAAAATTCACAACAACACAATGTGGTCTAGCGAAATTTGACAGTTAACAGAAAACACTATGCGTAATAAATTTCAATGATTTTGCATTTAGCTGGAATTTATGTTATTGTCAGCCGGCCGGCGAGGCACTGTGCTCGTTTATTAGTTATTTAGTGCGTCTTAAAGCGAAAAGAGAAATCGCAATAAGTGCATCATAAAACTAGGCAATTGACTTGAACTGAACAATAAACTAAAAAGCGAATAAATGAAACAATTTTAAAGGTCATTTAAAGACCGTAAATTTTAGAACCCGCAGAAAAAAATCGTGGTGGGAGCTAAAGAGTTCTGAAGCTCATTTGGACCTTTGAAACCTCGCAGAATCTCGCAGATATCTCCTAGAGGGAACTGAAGAGTAAAAGCGTGAAAATGGTCTCAAATTCCCTAAATAAAGGAAATGTTTAATATCTTGCAATCGTTTCTTAATGCGGTGTCGCAGCGAGAGATGTCAATGTACCAGAGACCTAAAATAATTACACTGTGCGTGAAATTTACCCTCAAAAATTCAGACATGGGGGGACCTACTGAGCGACTTTCTATAGGTATACTGAGTTGAGATCCACCAGCTCTAGTTTATGAGAAATCCAACTTTGAATTTTGCTCATTTCAATCGAGTTCGTCCCTTAAGTCTTCGAACGTTTAAATGCTAATAAGTCCAAAATCGTTCTGAATATCGCTTTACTGTCTTCGGCAAGTTTGTAGCTATTTTAACGACCAACAAATTTATTTACAAAATACATGAATGTATTTACAAAATACAGTCAAACTGTGTTTTCGACAAAAATGTCCCAAAACCCCACTTTCGTCGAGGCATAAAAACAGTATAGCGAACCCTCGTGAAAAACATAAATGAGTATGCTTTTATACAGAGGGTTGGCTCCTGCATCTAACAAACTAAAAGTCTGCCTGGGAAACGCCTATAAAAGGCGTGGCTCGGCGTCAAAGTTCAAAGTTTTTACCAAAAAAACTCAATTAATCTCCAACTGATTTTCACGATATGGGTATCAAACGAAAGGTATTTTTCATATCTTTTTTTTTATGTGCAACATTAGATACGTAAGATGTACTAATAAACAGTTTCAAGCGAAAAAAACATTTTTTTATAAAATTTTTTTTTTAACGAATTTTTTTCTCGAAAAAATCCATTACTAAGGTACAATAAGTTTTCTACCATATTGTAGCCTGTGAAATTCCCTTTACAATGAAATATAAAAATGTATACTTTTGTTTTTTCTGAATATATTTTTAAAATTTTTTTTAACTTGGCTCTGGGTCCAAAGCCATTTCATATTCACCTTCGCAATCAATCAATTTTCACCAACAACTAAACAATTAAAAATCAATTCATACTCAAAATGTGATAAGGCAACGTAAAAAAAATTCGTTCATAAAAGTTATGACGCAACGTAAAAGAAATTCTTTCAAATAATAGTTATCGGCAATGTAAATAACAAAAAATCCTAAATAAAAGTTATGAAGCAATGTAAAACAAAAAAAAAACAAAATAATAATTACCGAGAACGAAAAAATAATTTTTTCCTCATAACTGTTATTACAAAACTTAAAAATTAATTGTCGCAAATAATAATTATAAACAACAAATAAAATTTATGTTGCATTGTAATAGCTGCATTGCAATTATTTTCTTAAAAAACTTATAATATGTAGTTAAGTCCCTGCAATGAACTTACCCAGTTCCCTGTTCAGAGGACTGACACCGTTACTTTGGTAGAGTTGCGCCTTTAGATCGATGGAAGGGCGCAACTCCCTTCTGTACCCTCCGAACAGGCGCGTTGCAAATTGTGATACGGGCAGCTCAGCCATAGTTGGCCATAAAGCTGGGCAATAAATAACCGAACAAAAGCCTAATACCTGACTTACAGCATCTTAGCGTTTGTACTTTGGTCCATCCGCTTTTCAGCTCATAGTTTCTCTATGTCTGTGTAATTAATTTGAAAACACCACTAAATCTACGCCACAACTGACCATGAAACTCTACACGAAAAAAAGTGTAAAAAGAATGTTTTGAAATTTTTTAACCAAAACAAAAGCAACAACGAGCAGCGCGCGATGTGCTCTAAATAAAGTGCTTGTCTGCCTAAAAATCTGCTCGATGCAACAGCATTCAAAAATAACTAAAATAAAAGCCACAACAACAACAGCAAAAGCCAAAATGAACAACAAGAGAATAAAAAAGCACAAAAGTAGAGCACAAACTATGCTATCGGGAGTAAACAATTTCCGTGTCGCTGAACTTCGGAGGAGCGGCGGGCGGCCAGCGGAAAGGACAGCCAGACGAAAGGGCAAACGGACGGACGGACGTACGGGTGGCAGCATGAAGCACACAAAATTGCGCACTGCTGGCTGTGGGTAAACAAATTGAAAAACTTAAAAAAAAGAACACACAAACAAAGACGTGCAAGCGCCTGTAACATCGACGCAACGTGTGCGCAATGCGAAATAAATCGGCATTTGTGTGTATGTGTGTGTGTGAGTATGTGTGTAGCGGCTGCGTCTGGTGCAAATTGCTGCCGACTTTTATGTGCGATGCCAAAATGCGAAACGGTTAGTTTCGGAGGCGTTGCGAGCGCATTTTTGTGCGCTTCCAGCTATTTTTATTCCGTCACTTTCAATGCCCCTGAAACAATGCTACGTACATATTGTGTACTTGCATAGACTCAGCTGCCCGCACCAACACACCAATACGCATTTGAATGGCAGATTACGGTTTATGGGGTCACAGCGCGTGAGTGCACGCCACTGCCAACAATTTGCGGCTGCGTTGGCCGCCACTCGTTCACGAATTTAAATGGAAAGCAATTTCGATTGTAAGTGGACGGCTGAAACGAGACCACCTAAAATATGTATTTTATATGTAACTAAAAAGCAACAACAATAACAACAACAACTCTAAAGCGCTTAGATGGGTGAGGCGAGACAGACGTGGCGAGCGCGAGTGAGTTGAGTGAGTGCGCCGCAATTTAGAGCTATCAATGCGAAATCGCCACACATGCGCCAGCCAACTAAATTTCAGTTGACCACTGTGTTGCTCACTTTGTTGCAGGCCACTGCACGGTGTTGTTGTTGCTTTCAAGTATGCTGTTGCTGTTGTTGCATTGCTGTGCGATAAGAAAGTGTCAACACGCACGTGACTTGTATGCGAAACGCCAGCAGCCAAGCGTTGTCAACGAGCCAGTCAGCCAGCCAGCCAGCCAGCCAGCCAGCCTAGCTGGCCATTTGGTGTTTGCGGCGTGGTCAACAATTTTTGTATAACTTCCGCCGGCTCTGGCATTGTTGCTGTTACCATTACGTGTGTCCTGCGTCACTGCACTCATTTGTGTCAGAGATTTTGCAGGAAAATCACGTCTGCCGCTGGGTCGAAAACGCAAGCTCCGATTTATGCCTTTGCAACAAAGCAGGCTCGATAGTGCGCACACATCTATATAATACACGTACATACATATTTACACATTATATATGCGAGTTGGCCTACATTTCGGGGTCAACATTAAGTTTGAGGCGTGACTGTGTGGCACAGTTGAGGGAGGTTGTGCGCTCGCTACAAACGTGTGATAAGAAAATTGTTAAAGTTTATTTTTCCTGAATAAAATAATGGATGGGATGTTTTTGAACACTGAAACACTGTTGGGGTCTTTTGTAGATACTTTGCAGACTTATTTCAATATGAGAAAATTATTTAAAAAAAATAAAACACAGCAGCAGTCCTATGGCACTTAAATTTGCCTTTTATATTACTTGCTGTCGCGGGTTCCATTTTAATGCTAATTAAATATTTTTTTATATTAAATACTTTAAGCAAAGCACTGACCCAATTCAGCGAATTTAAAGAGCCAACATGATCGCTTCACAACAAAAAAGCTTTAAGGACGTCAAACCTGCTACGAGTGAAAGTGATTTAGACTCAAAATGATTAATCGGACAGAAAAAACATGCAATGAAGGTCCGAAATGCTGACCACTTCATGGACAGTGGCGCGTCCTTAGAATCTTTCCTGCCCAGAGATAAGAGAGGTACAAGAAATCGAAATGTTACTACTACAGGTAGTTTTTTACAACTAAGAAAAGTTTAATTTTTTTTACCTGCTTGGTCGGATGGGTTTTTAAATCCAAACAAAAGAATTAAATCTATGCTGAAAGCTCCGGCTACCAGATTACTGCAATGTCTTCCGAAGTGACAGCAATCTGCGCAGCCTCTGATTGGCTCAGTGTGAACAAGATATCGGCAAGAGATATCCTGATACTTTTAGACAGCCAATCCGCTCTTAGGGCTCTGAATCCGATCATAATAACAACAACGACTGTCCTCAGCTGTATTAACTCTCTCAACGAGACTGCCAACCAACATTAAATTCGCCTCTGGATCCTGGCAGATAGGGATATTTCAGGGAACTGCAGAGAAGACGAACTCACTCGGCATGGTAGAACTGAGCAGTTATGTCAAGATAAGAAAGCTTCGTACCCAGTAGCGGCTTAAAGGGGGGGGCGGAGGGGCGGACCGCCCCGGGCCCCGGGCTGCGGGGGGCCCCCGAGAGAAGCTTGTATATAAAAAATTTAAGGTTTTTCAAAACTGAAACTTGTAAAAAACTATTTGCGCTCTACAATGGTTGTTGAAAGGTTGTTTTTTCATTTTTATCAATTGAAAAAGACACAGTGTCGACAATTGACTTTGAAATTAATATACAATAACAAATTCAGTTCAATAAAAGCAAGAAAACATGCTTTCTAAATAACAATTGTTTGCAAATTTTCAAAAAAATGTTCCCTCGAAGAATGCAATATTTAATTTTTGACAGTATGCAAATACAAAATATCGCAATCTTAGAGTTTGCTTGTAAACTAGTGTAAATTACACAATTACTTAACCTCATTAAACAAATTTACAGTTATTATTATCTACTATATAAAAATAAGTCGGGTTTTCCTTCCTGACGCTATAACTTCAGAACGCACGAACCGATTTCCACGGTTTTGCATTCGTTGGAAAGGTCTCGGGCTGTGTGAGGTTTATAGCAAAGAAAAAGTCGGGAAAACGGGGCGTGGCACCACAAGAATACATTTTTAGACAATAACTTTGGAACCATAAGTCACACATCAATTAAATTTGGTACAAACTTTCTATTTGATCATATCCTTCAATAGAGGGAATGGGATGGGTATTGAACAAAGGGGTGTGGCACCGCCCATACAACTCAAATCTTTGAAATGGAATAGCTTCGGCATTGTAAGTCGCACAGCATTGAAATTTGGTGCACCGTCGTTTCATAGATGTGTCATTCTACTGTTAAATTTTGATGGGCGTTGAACAAGGGGCGTGGCACATTTTTTATGACCCAACATTTCAGCAGAACTGTAAGTCGCACATCAATGAAACTTGGTACGAACCTACCATTTAGTCATATCTTTCGACAGAGGGAATGGGGCGGGTATTTAACAAGAGGGCGTGGCTCCGCCCATACAACTAAAATCTTTTATATGGAATAGCTTCGGAATTGTAAGTCGCACAGCATTGAAATTTGGTTTGACATCCTCCCATAGAAGTGTCATTCTACTGTTAAATTTTGATAGGCGTTGGACAAGGGGCGTGGCACATTTTTTGTGACCCAAATATTTCGCTGAACTATAAGTCGCACAGCAATGAAACTAAGTATCTTTCGACAAAGGAATCAAAGCCAAATCTTTAATATCGAATATCTTTCAAATTGTAAGGTGCACAGCATTGAAATTTAGTATAGCGTCGACCCATAGATGAGTCATTCTACTGGGAAGATTTGATGGGCGTTGGACAAGGGGCGTGGCACATTTGTTGTGACCCAAATATTTCGCTGAACTATAAGTCGCACAGCAATGATATTAAGTACGAACATACCATTTATTCATATCTTTCGACAAAGGGAATGGTGCGGGTATTGAACAAGGGGGCGTGGTACCGCTCTTTGAAATTGTTAGTCGTACAACACTGAAATTTAGTACCCCGTCGAACCATAGATGAGTTATTCTATTGGTAAGATTTGGTGGGCGTTGGACAAGAGGCGTGACACATTTTTTGTGATCCAAATATTCCGCTGAACTATAGGTCGCACAGCAATGAAATTAAGTACGAACCTACCATTTATTCATATCTTTCTACAGAGGAAATGATGAGGGTATTGAACAAGGGGGCGTGGCACTGCCCATACAAACCAAATTTTTAATAGAGAATATCTTTGAAGTTGTAAGTCGTAAAACACTGAAATTTAGTGCCCCGTCGTTCCATAGATGGGTCATTCTACTGGTAAGTTTTTATAAGCGTTGGACAAGGGGCGTGGCACATTTGTTGGGACCCAAATATTTCGCTGAACTATAAGTCGCTCAGCAATGACACTTAGTACGAACCTACCATTTTCTCTTTCGACAGAGGGCATTGTGCGGATATTGAATAAGGGGCCGTGGCCATGCCAATATAACTTAAATATGGTTCAAGCGCTATCCATTTCTTTACTGAAACTTAGCAGCACCATTGCTTATTTACGGGCCTCGATTGCGTTAATCAGTAGCTCCCTCCTCTTCCTTTAGTTGGTTTTCTTCGTCAATTTGCCATTTGCCACATCGCCATTGATTCGCCATCTCGCGTATATCATTATAAAAAAAACAACAAATGTCGTGCGGGACGAAGTTCGCCGGGTCAGCTAGTTATTTTTATAATTATTGGTTGGATAACAAGACATCGTCCCGGAAATCCGGGTTTCTTCTTTGATAGACTCTTCTACGAAAGCAATTCTATGCTCCTTTTAAGTAAGCTACTGCTAACGGGTTTAAAATAAAATATGTCTGTACATTTCTAAACTACTCGACACGAAAAAATAAAAGTGCACCTAAAAATAAAAGTGTTTTCTAGACTGGAACTTTGAAATATAATAAAATTTAGATGTATGAATCTACAGACTGAAATCCAAATCATGTATGTTTTCCCTACCTGACATATTTTGGTCCTGAAACTTCATAATTGAAAATTTAGTTAAAAGGATGTCTTTCATTTGATACCCATATTTCCATCATTGCACAACTGCATATATTAAAAAAATATTTGAAATGTGTATGTCCTTAAAATTTTAAAATTTTTTAAAAAGGACTTTGGGCCAGAAAATGAAAAACTGACTATGCCAGATTACTATAAATGATCTCTAGTTTCACGTCTGTATCCAAATTTGGATGGGTCTCGGCAAAATAAAAATTTCGCACAGTGTAATAAATGTAAAGTTGGTGTTTTTACTCACTGCATCATAACATTGTAATTTTTATTTCAATTCTATTGATGTTAGGCTTAATATTTGCTCAAGTAATATATTTGCTCAAAAAATATATAATAATATATCTTTTATCTTAGATTTTAAAACTAGGGGAGATAATTTTTTTTATCCATAAAAAAAATATTCGAAAATTTATGAGTTTTTGGTCGAAAGATTCACTTTGTTACAACTTTCCTTTGGGGAAGTTACTTGTCAGTAACTGCCCCAAATCTCATCTGATTTGAATATTCTATATATCACTAAAAAGGCTAAGGTATTATCTTCTTCTTGAACGACGGACAGCTCGCGTTAATCAGATAATTATTTCAGGAGATATGTGCTCATAACTGAAACAACAGGAAAAAAACTCGTTTTTCAAAGATTTTTTGAAAACACTTCTTAAAAAAAAATTTTTATTTTCAGTTTCGTGTTCAGCGGTGAAAGTTAGTCTAGAGAACACTTTATCTATGCATGCGATTGGCCCATTTTTTTCGAGTAGTGTAATGATGCACTGATCGCAAAACAATCTAATCCTCCTGCTCAGGTTGCTTAAAATAATGGCCAGATTGTAGTAACGATGCAAGATTTTCTGTTGTTTTTTTTAGTTTTAAGATGGCTTTTTGAAATGACAAGTTTGCTCTCCCAAAAGTTTTCCTAATTTCACGAAAGTTTTTATCAAATTTGGAAAGATTTAGTATGATTATCCTTTTATCCATTTTTCATTTTTTCTCTGGGATTTTATTACTTTCTATAAAATTTCAAGCACATATATTTTTCAAAATAATTTGTCCCTTTACTGTCCATTTACTGTTCAATGGAATACAAAATTTAAAAAAAAAAAATTAAAAGTATAACCGGAAATTCCAGTTATTAGTTTTGTACGCAAACTTATTCTGCACCGTTTGTGGGGGCCCCTCAGCCGACGCCGCCCCGGGCCCCCGAGCACCTTAAGCCGCCACTGTTCGTACCCATATGAGCTCTATACACGACACTAATTTAAGATGGCCTGACGGTAATACAAGTCTCCTTCCAACATTAAACCTTTGACGTTTTAAAAAACTCCTAAATAGAGCCCAGATCAGAAGATCACTGTTCTGCTTAATTGGCACCCACGCTAAAAGGTTGCATGGACAAAGAAGAGGAAGAAAGTATACCTTACCTACTATACATCTGTTCTGCTTTATCCAGAAGAATGTTGACCTATTTAGGCAACTTCTTCTACTATATAATCTAGTCATGGAGATCTACTTAGGTGATAAGACCATTCTCTGTCTAAGAAGCTTCAATTGGTTCAACGAGTGAGCGGTTTTATGTTTAACCGCATGTGGTATCACAATGGGCTGTCATGACCTAAGTGTGCTCCACTTGGGGCAGCCACACTTACCTATCTCCCTTGCCTACCGATCTCGCTTACGAGTGTAATCTCTCATATAAATTTGAATACTATTAGTAAAGATAATTTATCAGTAATGTCATGTCTCATCATCACTTATTATCTTACTATCAGAGTTATCTGCACTATTGCCTTGATGGCCGTAGCAGAAAATGTCAAGGACCATTAAAGTCGGCGTTAGACTTTATTCTATGAAAAGAAGCAATTTCATCGTGTCTCAGGGGCCAATTTTCTGTCTATTATACATTGCGACATTATATGTTCTGCTTAGTTAGGGTTTATAGTACCCGACTAAAAATTATTGAGGCAGGTCAAATCCGTAAGCTTAGTTTGGCTGCCACTGAAGACTCCAATAGATTTGCCTCTTGACTCGCTCGTTGACAAGATTTCAAAGGCGGATTCGTGCTTGTAGAGGCCCATATACCGTTGCTCGAAGTCGTGTACCGCTTGATAGATCGTTAATTCCTTTCAGTGTCCGCACAATCAATCGAATGCACAATTATTTTCAAGCAAGGCAATGTTTTTTGATGTCTTTGTTTGTAAGACTTTTACACAGCTTCTGCAGCTTCACAACTGTAGTTATGAACATCTCCCTGATTGACGCTAAGTCATCGTTATGTTTCTCGTTCGGTTTTGGCAGAATTGTCAACTGTTTTCGTCTCGATCACCTCTTATCATGACATATATAGCTTTTCTCCGTAGACAGCCACTCCTTCTATATTAGGAAGATTCAATAAATCGCCAACAATTAACATTTCCACAAAATTTGAATCGACACTCGTTTCACAGGTTTAATCGCGCGTAAAATTCAACTAAAAAGTCAGAGCCCTTGGAAGTGCCAGAAACGCCAAAAGTATGCAAAATTTATGCAGTTGGCACAAAGTATGCACACACCTAACGCCGGCTTAGCCGCACACAGCAACGAATCTAAACCAAATGGAATGAAAAACACGCACACGCAGACAAAAAGCCACCAAATCAACTTAGAGCTGTCAAAAGCACTTTCAACCATAAGTTCACTAAGCCGAATGCCATTTAAGTGCAGTCCAGCCGGCTAGAACCCAGCACAGCCCCCCCTCGCCCCTTATAGAAATTTCACTTTGCTCAATTTTGTATTTAAAATCTGGCAAGTGAAATTCATTTCAACTTTTCGCATAGCAGCTCGGCCTCAGCATTTTCCGCTCGAGCGAAATGTATTTAAGTTGAGGAACAAAAATTGGAAACGGCAAATGCGCCCGAAAATATGCCTTGCACTTTTTAACTAACACGTATTCGACGATTTGTTTTTGTTGTACTCGTATTGCCGGCACAAGTTGGTGCAAATATGTCAAAAAGTGTTGGCTCACCTGACTGTGACTGCTCCACACTGTGCGCCGACTTTGCATGCCAATCGCATTGCATCGGTGCCATCCGATTGCGAGTGCACCATTGCCGGAAAGTAAAAGTTTCTAACATTTGCATACATTGTTGCAATTGCTGTTGTTGCATTTTTGCTAGGCTGCCTTTAGCAAATGGATATATGCAGGTACGTACGAGTATTACGACGATTGGTCGCTGTCGATTCGATAAAATTTGGAAAGCTTATTAAAAAGTTTTCGACTGCTGCTATTTTGTGCCGAGCAGCCATTGACATTTTAAATCCAGCGGCCCTTTAACGCATTACCAGCGTTATTATAATTTTTTTTTGTTTTTATTTTTTGGTTGTAACAGGACTCAAGTTTGGGTGGGGTGTAGGAACTATTACAACTTCTGTGAAGCTTTTACGCTCAATTGGGAATATGTAAACAATTTATGGCAGATTTGGTGGAGAATTTATTTGAAATCGTTTTATGCGCATTACTTAGCAATAAAAACAGAAAACTTTGTAAAACTACAGTAAAATAGTTTTAAACTTCAACTGTATTAAAAGTTAATTCAAGTGTGAGTTAACTCCAATGTGAGTGAGTGATATTGTTGGCAGTAGTGTTTTTTAACGATTGTAAAGTTTTTTATCATAAAGAGCTGAGGTTTTTTCTGAGCGAAAGGGTTTTTCTAAACATTTGGTGTAATATTGGAAGAAACAAAATTTAAATTTTACATAAATCGAATATTTGCACAAAATAAGAATTTTTTTAATAAGGGATATCATTTTAAGATTTATCGCCATCTTGGAACTATCAACAGAAAACTGTCATTACGAGGACATTTATAAGTAAAAACTATTACACCGACACACATTTGCACAATGCATTTAAATAATAAAACTCCATAAAAAATTTTTTAAATATATCACAGACGATAATTTACATTTTATATTTATCTGTCTGGGAACGTAAACAAGCAAAACTCTGGTTTATGGGGTTTTAAGAACCAAAGCGAAATAGTGAAAGAATCTCTAAAGTCACTACATAATTTCTATACGTTTGATATGTAACTTTGTCTACGTCGGTTATTTTAAATAAAAAATTCTATTTTTTTTATTCCAACTAATATACTTCTTTCTTTCTGAGTACCAATTTTGAATAAGTACGAAGTAAACACTGAAACACCTTTTCAGTTTTGGCTTAATTCTGGCGTTCAAGTTAATTTCTGAGCTTTGGTGTATTCAGAGACCTGTAGTAGAATTTTATGGCGAATATTTTCGTGGTACATTTTGTCCTTAAAATGTCCTGTTTTACAGGACATTTTTGGCATTTTAGAAAATAGGGGTCAAATTGACCCATACAAATGGGAGCTACAGGGTTAAAATGCTCCACAAAAATGTTCTTCGTAGTATTTTACATCATATTGCTGAAAACATCATATACCTAAAATGTGAGGTTACATGGTTTTCGTATGCCGATTCACCATGAGACATCGGCTTGAGTCTACTTTTGTTTACAAGCTTCCACTTTCACCATTTTACCTACAAGTTATCAGTGCAGAGCCCTTGATGGTAATGAAAAATATCTGGAGTCCAGTAGCGCACGCAAAGTGGTTTTGAAAAAATGTTAGGTGAAAAACATGGTTTCAAATGGTGTGAGGCTTAAAAATTGTGTTCCGATGGATCCAATGGTTATTTAACCACATATATCAGAAGTGAGTGTTAAGGATAAATTTTGATTTGAATTTTGATAATTGAAGGAATATAGGTCTCAATTTTACATTTTGAACAAAGCTGTGGACTTACAACTTTTGTCGAGAGCCATCCAAATGTTGGTATACTTAAGCGTGAAACTAGACGCCATTCATAGTAACCTCACATACTCAGTTTTTCATTTTCTGATACGATGTCCTTTTAAAAGATGTTTTACATTTGAAGGATATACGCATTTCAAAGATTTTTTTTTCAATATTTGTAGTTGTGGAATGATGAAGATATGGGTATCAAAGCAAAGAAGAATATTGTCGCTTTCTAATTAAATTTTCTATTTTGAACTTACAGGACCAAAATATGTCAGTAAGGAGAGGAAAAATTTCATGTTTTGAATGTCAGTCTGTAGTATCATACTTCTTAGTTTTATTCTTTTATCTTTATTGGCTTAGAGTGAAAAAAAAAATATAAAAACATGTTGAGATGAGATGAGATAAATTAATTGTTTGATATCTCAATAATGCCAACTTTCAACATTATATTTTCCAACAATTTTATTTTAACTATATTTAATTGTCTGTAGGATCGTACCTCTTAGTTTTATTCTTTTATCTTTATTGGTTTAGAGTAAAAAAAAATATGAAAACATGTTGAAAGGAGATGAGATAAATTAATTGTTTGATATCTCAATAATGCCAACTTGCAACATTATATTTTCCCTCAATTTTATTTCAACTATATTTAATTGCTATGAATGCACTTTCATATACATGTAAATTAATTTGAGTTAATTTGTATAGTGCATACTTTACAAAACATTATATACTCTCAAAGACTCGTTATACCATTTACCGTTATATTTGTAGCATTCATAATTTGAACGAAAAACAAAATGTGGGCATATGAATTCACTTCTCCGTTTTCCGACAGACCGAGTCCGGGCAGCGTTGAGTGACCGCACGCAAAAATACAAACTGGATAATTTTATAGGATTTTTATGTGCCGCTGACACGTTATCGGACTATTTAATTCAACTTCTATAACTAGGCATTTTTTATGGCAACGCGACGCGGGGCAGTTTAAAGTTGGCGTTCAATTCGAAATTGTCGGAAATACGGGTGGGCCATGGCTAATTTTCATTAAAAGGCGCTGAAATTTGTAACGATGGTTTGCAGAGAATTTCAATACAAATTTTTACTGGGCTGCTAATGGAAATTGTAATTGCCAAAGACGAAATTAAGCAGTCACGGCGCTGGTTGGCTTTTAGGTCTTACGTGTAAACCATTTGGCTGGAGGGGAATTAAAATGCTTCTTCTAATAACATTCGACATTTTGTAGAGAATTTCAGTGCTTTAGAGATGTTGTTGTTGTTGCTGTTGATTTTCTACAGCAATAGAAATGAAAATTTGACGCCGTAGTTCGTTGTCAACCAACATTTGGGATAAAATTCATGATGCAATAAAAGTAGGTGGAGAGTTGCAGTTTAATTTATGCTATAAATGAAAATGATTTGTGGTTTACTGAAATGTCAGAATGATTTTCAATTACAGAAATTTGAATGCTTAAACGGATAATAATAAACTAATTTCTTCTTAAAATGCATCAGAATTCATGTTAGCCTCCACATCAGATTGTCAGGTAAAATAATTGAAGAGTACAAATACCTTTAATCAAATTCCGACTTCCGACTTTTTTTTTTCTTTCTTTCTTTTTGTTGATTGGGTAATAGTTCTCAAGATATATAGCTTTAGACATATATAAGTTGTAGAAAAAAAATTCCATAATTTTTGCATGAAATTGTAGCTTTGTTTTATGCGACAAAAATTAAAAAAAATTTTAACACAGGGAAAAATCTATATGGGCGTGAAACTAGAGACCAAACATAGTAATACTGCGTACTCAGTTTTTCATTTCTACATCCTTTGTCCTTTTAAAAGGACTTCAAAATTTTGAAGGGGATAAAACATAAAAAAAAATATAAAAAATACGTAACCTGGATAGAATATGGCGATATGTATATCAAATGATAGAGGAAAGGCTCATGAATTGAAATAAAATTTAGTTTTATCTATTTGTAAAAACACGATATGAAAAAGGTCCTTTGAAAATTTTAATCCTTAATATCCTTGAAAATTTATATAGAATTTTCTTGAAAAGTAAGTAATTCTCGCTTCATTGATTTTTTTATCAAAATATTATTTAAAATACTGATACGCAAATAAATTATAATTTTTTACTGCATTAGACTTGCAGCTTCCGCCTTTTTGATAATAATTTTCGAACCAATAAATCTAGAGTAATGAAATTTTGACGCGTGATCAAGGAGATTTTGTGTTGTAACGTACTTACTTTTCAGGAAAATTCGACATAAATTTTCAAGGATATAAAGGATTAAAATTTTTAAAGGACCTTTATCATATCCTTTTTTACAAATAGATAAAAAATTAATATTATTTAAATTCTTGAGCCTTTCCTCTTTTATTTGATATACATATTTTTTTTACAGTATTTTTTTTATTTTTTTATTTTTTATCCCCTTCAAAATTTTGAAGTCCTTTTAATAGCACAAAGAATGTATAAATGAAAAACTGAGTACGCAGTATTACTATATTTGGTCTCTAGTTTCACGCACATATGGATTTTTCTCAGGGTGAAAAATGCTGTCGCACGGTGTTATTGCTAGAATGCTAATACGATTCGTGTAAAATATAGATCGTTTTGATCTATAATGATCGAAGGTGATTTTACATAATATGCCTTTTTCATAGAAACTTTCGTCTCCATTAGCAAAAAACCGGGTCTGTCGGTTTTCACAAATTTCATTTCAGGCAAACTTTTCTCAGTGAAACCATTCGCCATAAAAAACTGTTGTTAATCAATTGTTGCCAGGTCTGGACTATAAGGTGCATGCATAAGAACCTTCCAACCAAGCTTCCTGAACTTCTAACAAGTCACTAACGACGTTGTCCTGATGGAACAAACAATTCCCCTTCTAATGGCCAAAGCTGTCTGTTTCTGGGCGATTGCTTCCTTCAGACAGTCGGAGTTGTTAAAAGCGCAGGTTCAAAATTAAAATTCTTATTTATATTCAGAAAGACTCCTAATTGTATTTATTCATCTCGAACAAAATCTAACTAAAATCCATCAATTCAAATCAATGGCTGTCAGTCGAATGTCAGACAATTATTTTCAATTCTTGTACGCATGAAATTTATGACCTACTAAACAAAATCATAGATTTTGTATTTATATGCATAGAGCATTGTTCGAAACCGACGGAACGATTTATCTGAGAGCATGAAATATTGTTTGCATTGTGTTGTTGTATTTTGCAGTCACCCGCATTAATTTTCATAAATTTACAATTTTACTCATTTGCGTCTTCAATTTCGACGGCTGGGTTCAGTTATACGATATAAGCATAACGGCCGCAATTCGTTGTCGCCCCATAACGGTTCACCTTAGTTTGCCAACTGCCAACGTTGTCGATGTTGTGCCATTGCCGCTGCTGTTGCTGCCAATTTTGCTTCACTCGCTTCCGTTTCCGGCACGCAACGCAAACAGGATGTTCAAGCGCTTTTCTTTGGATTTATTTTGTTGCTGTCGTGCGCGCGCTTTTGCGCTTGTCGTCGTCGTCGTCGTCTACAACTACATTATAATGCAATAATAAACACAGCACCATAGATGGCGCATGCAGCTATAACCAATAACGGCAATAACAATATCAAAGTATATCGAAGACAAACAAACTTGCCGCTACATGTTGCTGCTGTTGTCCGCACTGCCAGTATGCGGAAGTGAAAGTGGATGTTCGAACAGTACCAAGAACGACAACGACAACAACAACAATAACAACAGCCACAGCATTTGCGCCATTGCCAACATCGATACGAATACATTGAGCAGCATTGTGCGGAGCAGCAATATCGCTGCCCTGCCTGCAATAACGTAAACATAAAAATTGTAAAAATGTCTAGCATGATGTAAATTGCTGCAATATGCAGCGCTCTATTTTTTAGTGTTGGCTGTAGTTGTTGTTGCTGCTGTTGTGTCTGAGCGGCTTGAAGGAGGAGATTGCCAGCGGATGTTGGTGAAAAACTCTATTAAACTACTTAATTATATTTATAAGCTGCAATAAAGCGTCAGTCTGTATGTAAGTAGGCGTAGATATGTGCGCATACATGTAGTACATACAAATATGTGGGATGTACTAGGAATGTGCGATTTAGTTATGGTTTTCAATATTAACACTAATATTGACTCAATTGCATTGGCAGTAAATGTTGCCAATGTTGTCAATGTGAGGCAATATGATTTTATTTTGACTGTTCTAATGGCTACTTAATTCATAGAATTATATAGAATTTTTTATATAATGTTTAAGTTCTGTTAAAATCAGAGACCTAAAATAATTATTATTCATATTTTTGGGAATAAAAAAATTGCCCTAATTTAAGAAATTTCTATAATGCTTTGTAATAATTATTCCCAATAAGAAATTTTTTACGTCGTAATTATTATTTTGGGATTTTTATTTTT
The DNA here is from genome assembly GCA_963668005.1 of Melieria crassipennis. NCBI lineage: Eukaryota > Metazoa > Arthropoda > Insecta > Diptera > Ulidiidae > Melieria > Melieria crassipennis. The sequence continues at coordinate 119,397,123 of OY764961.1, forward strand.
ACATAGCTTCATAACTTTTATTCGTGACTTTTTTAATTTACGTTACCGATAACTATTATTTTGAGAAATTGTTTTATACGTTGCTTTATAACTTTTATTTATGATTTTTTTTCATTTACGTTGCCGATAACTATTATTTTGAAAAAAAAAATTGTTACGTTGAATTACCAGATTTTGGATATGAATTGATTTTTAGTTGTTTTAAATTGACAAACGCAAAATAACTGCATAAACCTAATTTCCAATAGCAACTAAACAATTAAAAATCAATTCATAAAAAAATGTCTCATAAAAGTTATGAGGCAACGTAAAAAAAATTTTCTCAAAATAATAGTTATCGGCAACGTAAATAACAAAAAGTCATAAATAAAAGTTATGAAGCAACGTAAACAAAAAAAATCCCAAAATAATAACACAGTACAACAACTTTGCGATTTCCAAAAAACCCGCGGAGTTTCTCTACTGTTGCTTATATTTTCGGAGACGCTGATCACGAATATGTAATTTTTTTTTTGGGTCACCTCTAGTTTGGGTTTTATAGGGTCTTGAAGTTACAAGCTACAGCCTAATTAAAAAAATTAATTTAAATGGTCGAACTCATCCTAGTCTAACAATATTGGTATCAAAAGAAAGATAATTATGTCTCCAACTCAAATAAAATAATTTTGTTTAAATTATCCTGGTGGAAGGATATAAAAATGTCTTTTTAAAAATAAATCCTTTATTATCCCGGAAGTTTTTCTACTAAAAAATTTGAAAAAACTATATTATGAAACCCTTACCAAGCACCAGCACATTGTGAAATTTCATCTTAACACTCCGATGCCCAACAAGGTCCGTAGGGACCTATGGCGTTTTTAAAAGCAATTATTTTGTATTTTATACGTTTTTGCCATCTGTCTGTAGTAAAAAATACATAATACAAACACATCTACACACATTATGTAACACTACATTATACAATTACAAGCCTTATATGCAATATTACAATAGAGGTCCCTGGGGACCTTGTTGGGCTTTGGCCGTTTAAAAAGTTGTTGGGCATCCGAGTGTTAATCAGTCCATTGGTTCAGCTGAAAAAATATTGTTGAAGTTTATTTCAACTCAAAAACTTAAATTATTTCACAGTTTTTCACAGTACAAACAATTTGAGCTCTTCACAAAAACCGCCCAGTTTCTGAACTGTTCCTTATATTTCCGGAGACGCTGATCACGAATATGTAATTTTTTTTTTGGGTCACCTCTAGTTTGGTTTTTACAAGGCCTTGAAGTTGCCAGCAACACCCACCTTGGAAACGAATTTAAATTGTTGAACTCATCTTAGTCTAACAATATTGGTATCAAATTCAAGAGAATCAAGTCTTTAGCCCAAATCCAGTTCCATGTTGCAAATAATAATTATAATCAACAAATAAAATTTACGTTGCATTGTAATATGTAGTTACATTGCAATTATTTTCTTAAAAACTTATAATAGTTAAGTCTCTGGTTAAAATTCGTTTTGTATTAATCATAAAGTTAGGAACTTCAAATTTCTCCACTTCACTTAGTGAAGTCAAAAATCTGACAAACATAACAATTCGCTTATACCAAAAAAATATACGAATACACCAACGCAGCGAGACACACTCAACCACACGCACACTTCAACACACACACACACGCACACCCAAACAAGCATACAAAACACGCATATAAAACAACATCAACGACCATAAATTAAATCGATTACGAGGATAACGCCAACTGACATTTAAGCGAAAGAAAAATTACGATCGAAATGCATACAACAGCATTTTCCGACTGAATTCGGGCATTGTGCAGCGCTGACATCGACAGTGGCAGACAGCGGGGATTTGTTGCTGTACGCACACACTGACGCACGCAAAAGTACGCAGGCAGCGATCGCGTCAGCCGGCAGCCGGTAAGAAATGGAAAGCCGACAACCATTATCGTTATTACTTTTGCAAATAACGCATTAATGCCATACGCTCTACGCCCGTTTCGGTCGGTCAGTGCCCCAGCACAATGCCACAGCCATTTCGGGAAAATGCACAAAATGTACCGGACCAATGCAACCAGTACTGCAGTCCGCATCGTACGTGCACTGCATGGCATCTGTTTGTCATTCGGTGCGTTGTCGGCGTTTATCTGCCGGTCAGCCTGCCGGCCCGCGTGCTCGCCTCGAGGTGTAAACTAACAAGGCGTCCAGCTGTGCAGTGTCCTTTGTGCGAGTGTTCGGTGCGTGTGCTGCAACGTTGGCTTATGGCCGCTGCAGTTAAGTAATTATCTATTTTTTGTTCTCGGGGCTTGTTGTTCTCGTCTCTGTTTTTGAATAGGCTGCATTGAAAAGTGCCATAAAATGTTTAAGCTATGCACAGACATGATTTGCCAAAATCTCAGATACTTAGTCAAAATGTGGTAAGTGTGGGGAAACGGGTAACTGATTTTCGAAAGTCAAACAACAACTCAAAAGAACAATGAAAGTATTTCAGTTGGTATTATGCCTCTACATATATACCTATGTATGTATATGTTGGAAATAAACTACTGACACTATAAATCGATGAGGCCCAAGCTGGCAGCAATAAATTCTTGATTAGTTAGTTGGACTGCAATTTTCAACTTGGTGGGTCTGACCCATTAGAAATATTAGTGTTGAAGTTGTTCGTTTTGATCCCGAGGTATGTGTTTTTTAATTTGTTTGTTGTTCGTTTTTTACCTCACATAACATGATACATAGGTATTAGGTATTGCAGTCCCGGGATTCCGAATCCCCAAATCGCGGACATTTTCAGTCCCGAAAATTTCCGGTATTGACAAAATCCGGTCCTGGGATTGACACATAAAATAGCTTAGTTTTTGCTTTTGTTATCTTAATTTCGAAAAAGGCAAACCTTCTTATCAAAGGGAGTATTCTAGTCTGGAGGCTCGATCGAGGTGTTTTTAAGGGCGTAATTAAAAAAAACAGTAATCATTTTTACCATTCATGTTTTTATCAGTTTTTTATTGATACTTGGAAAGTATAAAAATGTATAATAGTAGACAAAAATTCTAAATTGAAGTCGTAGAGTACAAGAGAATAGAGTAAACAAGGATGTAGAGTTAGCTGAACGTAGCCGATTTAAAAAAAAAAATGTTTGCACAGAATGGCGTCTTTCTGAAAATTAAGGTTATTTTTTGCCTCCTTTTTTCAAATTTGGTCAATTTTAAAAAATTGTAAAAAAAAAACAAATTACAAAAACCCCTACGTCGAGCCACTTTTGATAGTATTAAGAAAGTTTGTTACAAATTTCAAGTAAATCGGTGCATTAGAACGTGTTCAACCCTTCTGTCAATACGAAAAATGTCCACCTATCATCAAGGTACCCGATACCTTCATACAATTTGTATGGGAAAAGTGAAAATAATGGTGCACAAATTTAAAAAATCGTTGTTGGCTTATAAAACAAAGCGTTATTTGTTGATAATTCAAGTTAAAAATATTAAACACATATTAATAATAATTAATAAGTGCAATAATTTTAGCATTTTTGTGTTTTACATTGTTGCTTACGTTAATCGGAACAGATATAGCATGACTCATGGGCTTTTGGCCGGTGGTTCGAGTCTCGTTTTGTTCCTGCTGACGCTTGCAGAAATTAAAATAAGGGTTTCTGTGCTCCGTAAACTGTTTGAAAACCCTTTTTAGTGTAAAAATTGTGATAACAAGGGCATTGTTTTGTCTATTCTGAGTTTTCGGCATCAGAGGCGCACACAGGATTTCATTTTGGAAGGTGTCCTGCATACAATTTTTGGCCACAATACCATTTGAAATCATTGCGTCACCCATCATTTTTGTAGATAGCAAATATTTGCGGAATTTGAATTACCAATAACCCCACACTTCACCTTCTCAATATATTCTCCACGGCCCCTGACTTTTGTGTGTTATCTTATTTATGTATAATATATGTTGCCAAGGTGCAAAGATTGAGCATGCCACCACCTACCACTTTTTCATACCACTTTTATTAATGAAATGGGTCAACATTTGAGACATAACGTCAAGTGAGCTTTGTATATACTATTGTAAATGCAAAAGATTGTTTCGGTCTCGGGTTGTCCCCTGGCACTGTTTTGCCGTGGTGCATAGTTGAAAGAACCACCCAGCTTCATTGCTCTTTGGAAGGTACAACTCCAAAGTTTTTGTCGCCGAATATCGATGACTTTAGGGTTTCGAGGAGTGCCTCAGAAGTAAAAAGTTATCCGCTGCAGCATTGTGGACGTAAGTTTGAGAGCTTTGAATACAAATTTGTAATATTTTTGCGCCTATTTGGGTCTTACAAACGTTGGCAATTCAGAGTAAACTTCTCCTTTCAAAGGGTACAATATCTTGGAGTAACACGCATGTGAAGTCGATGACTTCGATCGGATGTCATCAATTTAACTTATATTTGAATACAATTTTTATTTCAAATTTAAAATTTTGGTCCACTCGAATATGAACGAATAATTTCACGTTGAAACTGTATTGTTTTACTGTATTTTATACATATGAAGATACCCGGGTACCTTCATATAGAACAAAGGGATAGTGTTCAAAAATCGGTTCTAAACGTTATACAGAAAAAATTGTCTTTCTATATAAAATCTCTAATAGATAGTAAATTTATTTTTAGGAAGATACTAAAAATATCAGCATAGCGTTCCTTGGCCGAAAGTACGATATTTTTACCTCAAATATTAAAAATTAAATTAAATTCGTATTGACAGAAGGGTTAAAATTTACAGTCTCAGTTCGGGCAGAGTGCTGCGTCACAAAATTAACTATAACTCCGAAAATAATTCGAATTTCCGTAAATCCACTTAGAGGCTTATTCTTAAAAGTCTAAACTTTGAAAATATGAAATCTAAAAAAAAAATCTATTTTGTTGTATTTCTCGACTACATTATCCCCTTTATACAAAAAATAAATTGCACTGTGAGTGACATTTGAATACGTTTCAATTCAATAAGAGCTATGTTTGTATACGGATACTTTGTACAAATTTGCACAAACTAGCTCTGTTTGGGTACTTTTCCAGTTTAAGTTTGCCAGTAGCTAAAATCAGGAACGTAAACAAGCATCCGCTACCAAACATGAAACCATCCAAAAAAGTAAACAACCAGAAATTTCTAAAAACTTGCAAGTTTAACTCTTGTTTACACCACTGTGACTTATTACATTCACAATACACAGAGAAAAGGATGTAAATAAGAGGATTAAAGAAAGAAACAGCTGATTTAAAAGTTTCATTTGAAGTTTAAAGCTTTACTTGAATTATTGATATTACTCACATCGAATTTGATTTATTTTGAATGCCCCAACTTCCAAAAAGTATATGAAAATTTACATTCGATTTCACCTACAAGTATTGAACGAGAAATATGCTTTCTACCAGCAGATTTTGCAGGTAAATAGTTTGGCAATTAAATGCATTTTTATGTTATTAATTTTATTTTATTTGACATGAATATTTTTTTCTTAATTTTTGAGTAAGAACAAAAGTAAGTAATACAAAAGTAAAATTTATTTGATTAAAAAATACGTCTGATGTAGCTGCTTAAAATAATAAGTATATCCAATCCCGAAAAAATCTCGAGACTGTAAAACTAGTTTGGGATTGCAATCCCTAATACCCACTCATCTCTCGCCCCATCCGCACAAGTTGCGTCAGCCAAGAAGAGGCTGCAAAGTCACGCATAGCATTTCACCGTTAACACCTTTCGTGTGGTGCATGAAGCTGCACTCAGTCTGCTAGTGTCTGAATCAAATGAATTTAATGCCTCAACTGTGGTGAATGAAACACACACACACACACACACACACACACACGCACACAGAAACATTAACGCACTCCCATGGAGGCTTACACGCGTGCATTGTTGCTGTCCTTTTGATGTGTGCCCGGCCTTGGACTGCACTCAATTGCAGCAACAGCAATTTTTGCACTAAATCGTGCTCTACTTTCTCGCACTTTCTTTGTTTGCCGCTTTATTTTCGCTCTTTGCGCTGTGCACATTTTCGCTTTTCCAGCAAACAATGGCGGTATGCAATCGTTGTTTGTCAGTTGTTGTTTTTGTGATTTTAAAATATGGTTTCATTGCTCCCATTTTCGTGATGGCGCTCGCATTGTCAACGCTTTGCTGCATGGAAAATTCAACATAATTCTCCACTAACAACTGAGCAATCGAACTGTCCCTTCAACAACATTCAGTCGTATGGCAGCTGACAGTTGAATCAATGAATAAATAGACCAGCCAAGGGTCAGCAACTATTCATGGGGAATAAAGCGTGAAATTGGAATGTTATTTGTAAATACTCGTAAATATGCTTTAATACGATTTTTAATTTAGAGTTTCCTGATTCTTCAACTAGAAGAAATTATTAAAAGTCAAAAGTGCAACTCAAAGAGAAAAGTTATCTCACAGTTTTCACTCAGCAAAAATATTGCTTGTTGCAGTTTGTTTTCAGTTGGAATTTTAATAAAATTGCCATACGCTAAAACCTGTTTGGTTGCTGTTATTCCGCTTCGTCTTCTCCTTCGACGCATTTCTTGCTGCGTCTCTTGTTGCTGAAAGCATCCTTCGCTTCATATGCATAAACTCTAATTCGCTTTCACATATGCAGTGGTATATTTTAGCTCAACACCACCCAGCAAACATTCGCATCGCAGCATCGTCAACAACATTCGCGCACACACACACACACACACATACGTTAACTCCCATTCGCGCACGCATGCACAAGGCGCATCCATATGCAAATTCATTTTTCACCCGCACAGCAACAGCAGCTGTCATGGCATTTGCATCCACTGCTGGTCCACTCAATACCTCGATCCACTTTTGCGCCAGCACATGTTCATATTTTTGCAGCGTACAGCTTTGCATGCCAATTACTTACTTGCCCCACTCTACGCAATTCGGTGCTGCACACACACACACACACACACACAGAGTGTCAGGTGTACTCGTAGTTGTGTGCAGCGAGCGCGTGTTAGTTTTTCCGATTTCCAATCGCCGCCCACTGCATGGATCAATTCGCATTGCTGACCTTTCACTGCCTGCCAACAACTTGTCAGCCAATTTTGTTGCATTTTTCAAATTCACACAATTTTTCAAAATTTTTTTTCAGCTCTGTTGAAACGAAAAGCCTGAAAGTGACTTTATCGAACATCCTTATTGACTTATTTATAAAATAGCTTACAACATTTTTGGAATTCATATATTTTTACACGCAAACCAGTGCAAAATGTTTGCATAGATTTGATATAACATTTTATGTTTTTTAATATTAAGCTAACAAAAGCAAATTGCAGCGATTTTAGAATTTTTGAAGCTAGTACCTGATACGTCATTAAGCGTCGTGCTGCATTTAATATATAAAAATATAAAATTATTAATTTAATTATATTTTTACTTAAACTTATGGCAGCTTCTCAGAACTTTGTCGTATTTACAAATTACCTTAAAGCCCAAACTCCATAAAGCGCTTTTCGAAAAAAAGTAGAATCCGTGTATTTGTATGAAGCAAGCTCCATGACTTGTCGTCGATAAGCCCGAAACGCGTCAAAAGTTGAACTAATTATTGTTAGTATTTTCAACTTTTCTCACGCTTTTCTCGCTTAACGACCTCAAACAGCTGACAGAGTTCCTAAAGATGACATAAATTATGTAACGATGGTAAAGTCGATAGCAAACTTGTGTTATCGAAAAAGTCGAATGCATTTATATTACACGAAAGCTATTAAATACAGTTAAGAAACATTTGAAATCCAATATTTTAACATAAAATGTGAAGAAATTCCTAAAAATTAGCATAATTCTTTGACAGGCGAAACTTAGTCTTCGCTGTATTGGAAATTCGATAGCTTATTCGTTGTATATCGAATTTTGCTCATTCCTGTGAAATAAATTGTTACAAATTGAATTCAATTGAATCTTTTTTTTAATTTTTTGCAATGCTCGATATGCATTTATTGTGTTTCAAATTAAATCAGTAAATTCTATAAAGTCTATAACGTCGTTTAGCGATTCCATTTCGTTCTTTTTTACAGTTTTCCTTGTTTTTCTCACAATTCACAACGAAATCAATCAGCAGTTTGACAATTAAAAATTAGCATCAGCTGACGTAAGAAGAAGAATCAGAAGCGTGAAACGCGTGTTATGGAGCATACAGCATTGCGAAGTGAATAAAGCGTGAAACGTCATAGCGCGACGAAGCCTAAAAGCCTGAAACGCGCTTAATGGAGTTTGACCTTTACAACGATTTAGTAACCAAAGCAGCACCAAGTTTCGACATGAATTTGAAACAACATTTTATATTTTTTTAATGCAAAGCTGCCAGAAGTATCATTTTCGAAACTTTTAGCATGAAACGAGCTGCTCAGATGGCAATGGAAAATTTCTAAGAGTCAAAAACTTGCCTAAGACAAGAGCCCAACCCGCCAGTTCGGTATTGGAGTAAAATTGTATATATGTTGAATTCAAATATAAAGCTTCACATACATACAACATGCAGCTGGGACCAAATACATCATTAAGCTACGTCTTTAAAAACATAAAGTATTTGATTTATTAATATTTTTTTAAAGCTTATGACAGTTGTACAGAACTACTTCGTTGCCTTATTTAGAACTTTGCCTACAACATGTTTGTATTCCATATATTTTTACACCCAGAGCAGCACCAAATGTCGTAGAAAATTTGAAACATTTTATAAATTTTTTTTACGCTAAGCTGACAGAAACAAGTTGCATCATTTACGGAACTTTTGTCAGTTGCCATTTGGTTAAAGTGACCATTGTCGTTGTAGCATTTCAATGTAGCGCTTTAGCTAATTAACACTTGTCAAAATTATCGCATTGTTGTTGTGTTAAAATTTGATGACCACAAACGCTCCTAAGCTGATAAGCCGATAAGCCGTTAAGGGACAAAGAGATGCGGCTAATTGATGAGCAATTAATGTATTTGGCACTAGGCCACAAAACTAAACACTCGCAAAACAATTCAGAGAAAATGCAAATACACGCATTACATCTTAAGCCGACATTTGTTAGTCTATTCAGAATCATATAAAATTCATGCTTTCAGAACTTTCACAAAACAACGCCACCCACTCGTCAACTCACACTGAATCGCTGACATTCACAAATCTGCGCTCAATTTTTCACAATGCCCAAAACAAAAAAGTATATGTCAGCTTCAATTTTCCTTCTGAAACATATAGTTAAACATCTGAAGCATTGTGCCATACTCGAAAAAAATTATAGCCATGAAAGTCACTGAAACAATTTCTCAAAGTGGAGTTGAGATTTGAAGCGAAAGCGAGAACGTTTTCCGCCTTTTTTCGTTCCGCAAAGTGTTATTAATAATTTCAACGAAACAATTTGGCAATCTGCATGCTTGACAAACTCTACGGAAGTTATTAAATTAAATTCACCTGCAACTACACACATACACACACACACACACGCAGCCAGAAGACAGCAAACACTCAGGCAGGCAACAAACATTGAAGAATTCATGAAAATTCTCGAGTGAGAGTGACGCCAGCCCCTTGTCATAAAATACCCCCTGCACATAGCTGAGGAAATTATATAGTAATGAAAATACTTGCGAAATCGGTTTCTGTAAATACAATTTACCAGGACTTGATGAAGAAATGATGAAGTGATGATGATGTGATCATCAACTGTTGCTATATTTAAAGTTGCTCACCTGAAATTGTTGTTATTATTTGTAGCTTTTGTGGTTGCTGTTGTTGGTATTTTACTTACTTATTAGACGCAACATGTAACACCATTCAAAATGTTGCACTCACCATCATCGACGCCTTTGATGGTATGAAGTCAAGTGGAATTTGTGCAATCACTCAGCCAGTCAGAGCAGAAATTAATTTGTTACTATTTATAAATGCAGCGCCGCAGTAAGCCGCAATTTTCAAAGTAAACATGCAGGATTTGCATTGTGCGTGTCGGCCGAACCTGATTTAGCCGATGGTGATGACGATGCCGATGCTCACGAAGCCGAAGGTGATGTCGAATCAGAATTTGAATGATGTTTTTTTTAATTTATTCTCTCATATGGGTAGATTTCGTTAATAAATAACCAAAGAATTTTTGTTATGGTCAATTTAATGAGATTTCAATTTGAAGATCATATAAAACAATTAAACTCACAAATAAGTAACATAAACTATTATATACATGAAACCATGCAATTTGAATTAAAATTAAGAAAATTTATAAAACTATTGGTGGTGAATTTTTTAACTTTAATAAATTTTGTATTTTTTGGACTCAAGAATATTGACGATCACTGAATTAATCATTGAAATCGATGCAGTAGTTTCCGAGATACGATACCCACAATTACAAGTGCAGAGCTAATTCCATAGAAAATGACCAGTTTCGTATGGCAGCCCCTTTCAAAGTTGAAGATAGTGGTTATGTGTGTATGGGAAAAACATTCGGAAGGAAAAATAAATGGGGGTCTATCTTACATTTCATACATCTGGGGGCGATTTGGAAGCAATGGGAGCTTATTTTTAAAAAACGATAATTTTGTATGGGAGCCCTATTAAGGGTTAAAGATAGGGGTAGATACTTTCAGAAGAAATGTTCAGAAGGAAAAATTAGTGAGGCTCAGTCATAGATTTTAACCCTCTAAGAGCCATTTCTGAGCCGGTATACACCAGTTTGTGGAATTTCGAAGCACTTTTATGAACTTCCTTCTAGCCCCCCAATATTTGGCTCATGCACTTTTTCATCAAACCGCATCAAATGAGGGGTTCCAGAGCATAGAAATACAAAAATCGTTCACTTTCTCAAGTCTAGTCTAGTACATGAAATGTTAAGAACCAATTTAAGAAGCAACGTAAGTATACTTAGTATACTTTGCAAACATGCAACTGGTTAGGAAATTCCATATGTAATTTTAGTTTTTTTAATTTTTTTTACATAAACTTTTAACAATCTGAAAAGCCATTTAAGTATACTTCTTGTACTTTGTAAAAATGGAACTCGCAATTAAATTCCGAAGGTAATTTTACATTACTTCTCCTGGACCTTAACTACGACTTTATCCCACATCGAAAATTAGCTTGAAAAGTTTTCCCTTCCTTTTGCTTTTCCTGCATCTTTTAATATTTGAAACTAATATTCACATTTCACCTAAGCAATAAACGACACACTGATGCCTAGAAGTGTTTTGCAAATTAATAGAAAATAATAAATTAAATTACCAGCGTATCGATTTTCATTTGTTTAGATTGACAATGTGTGAACAACGACACGACAATGTGTCACATAAGTTAGTATGTTTGTGTGTGTGCACATGTGCTCACATATGCCATGTCCTCATTAAAATATTCAAAGGTTTCATTTTTCACACATTTTCTGCAGCCATGCACTGCTGACAGCAACATGTGCGACGTGAAAGTGTCACTCGGTGTTGCACTTGTGGTCAGAAATTGTAGAAAAGATAGATATGTCAGAAGATAGATAACAGTTTCCCAAAGAAAAATAAAATTTTCTTTTAAAAGTTGCATTATCCATTTAACTAGCTTCATTGTTAATAATGAAAAATGCAACATTTTTTATTCATTAGAGTGTGCAAGCATTTTTTATTTCTGGCATCACTGATTGCAGAAATGTTGATCATTTTTTTCGATATAAAAATAATCACACCAGTAGATAACAAAACCATTGAACGCATCAGTGAAGCAATTTCAATATTTTTCCACTCACACGTCAGTTTTGAAGAAACTGTGACGCTTATTGGAAACTATTTATGACCGGAAATTGTATGAAAGCGTCACACTGTGCCACGCCCACATACTTCCATGTACGCAAACACAGACATACGAGTGCATATGTGTGTGAATGCTGCGCCCGAGTGTCTTCCTTTAACACCTTTAACTGCACTTCAGAAAATGAAGTGAGGCAGCGCACACAAAATGAAAAACTAACAAACGAACAAAAGGTATGTAGGTACATAAGTGACAAACTGAAAACAAACTTATTGAATTTCACAAACAGTAGACACGGCACAACAACAGCGGCAACACCGACGTAGAGTCAAGTTGCAAGCGCAGCATGTGGTGTGGTATGCCGCGCGTATCGAACCAGCGCCACGCCAGTCGATGGACAAGCGAAGTGAGTCATAGCGGCGCCGCGGCGGTAGCACGGACTGTAAGGACTAGCAGGCACTCAGCGTTGTCAACATTTTCAGCCCAAACGCTCGGCCGACTGTTGGCGTTGCAGGCGCCTGTGTTCAGACTCATCCCTCGTATTCCGTCGCACTGTCAGCCAGCGCATGCAACCAGGTATCGCACTCCACGCAACGCAGCCAGCGACACAATGCATTGCATCGTACATATTTATATGTGGCTGTTTGCTTTACATACAAACACACACATACACACACACACACATTTTTCTAGCTGACAATGGCTTTTGCTGCGCTCGTACCGTATGCCGCCTTTTTATGTTGATTTTCATTGTTGTTGCTGTTATTGTTGTTAGTGTGCGGTTGCTAGCTCATCATTGACGTCCTTAAGCCGATCAATTATCTATAATTAGCCAAAAATGCCCTAAAGGCGGCTAATTAGCGCAACGCACACAGCACAACAGTGGCCAAGTGGAGGCAAACGAGAAAAATTAGGCATGTAAAAAAGGATATCAACACTTTGCTACCCTGTCGCCGACCTTTTGTCGCAGTGCGTGTTTTATCGCCGCGTTATCATTTATGCCTGATCCATGTGTTCGGATGTCCGGCTAGTTGGTTGAGTTTTATTATATTTGACTCTGAGGTAGAAAAGTACCCGAGTGTTGTTAGGAAAAAAATCAAATGTTGTTTGGACGGTGGATAATAGTTAGTCAGTTTAATGAGTTTATTGAACTTTGAGTTTGTTAAGTTTGATCACGATAGAAACAGATGTAATCGACGTACCAGATGTTATACATTTTATGATTTCCAGGAGAGCTACAATAAGAAGCTGACGTATTGTTCACAAAAGATTTCGTTGAATATTTTGCATTATTTATAACAAAATCTATTGTAAAAAATTTGTTAAACTGAAAAGACGTTCCAAAGAACTTCTATCCCCATACTTGTCCATACTCGTATATCTGAAGATGCTGCGGCAAGGCTGGTCTACGAGAAGGTACCCTCGGATGGCGCTAAAGAGGGCGGCAATAATTGCTTGGACATGGATCAAGTGTCGCAGATCCTGTCGGCAGTCGTAATTTCCAACTGGCGCCAGAAAGCGCAGGACAGAACCGATTTGGTGCTTTTTTTGGATTCAGCCAAGACCGGAAAACTGTTGTAGTGCCATTCAAGTAAATAAGTAAGAAAAATATTGTTGAATCTGTTGAACAAAAAATACTTTGAACGTAAAATTTGATTAATGTTCAGGGTATAAGTTTAGTACAAGTCAGTTTCTTATTTGCCTAAAGCATTTGTTCTACTGTAAAAAAAACTGTATCCATCCAAACAGATAATCAAACAAACCTTGGAATATTAAATCAAGATTAGCAGTTTTGTCATAAGGGCTTGAAATTTGATGTTTATTTCATATACCTAAATTGTTTGAATATTTAAAATTTTTTTTAACGATTCAAGATGCAGTTTACAATCATCTACGGAATTGTTAAACATTGCATGTGTTCCAAAAAATAAGTGATAGATATGTGTTATTGGGTCTTGGAAGACGGAACTTCTGAAGACTTGTCTTATAGCGATCCATCAGTGCACAAAAAAATCTTTGCAGTCATCAATGCTAGGAAACATGTTTTCAGAAAACTTCATCCACCAACTTTTGGTACAAAATCAATTAAAAAATGCTGTCTCTGATGACAATATTTATTTATTTTCAATAAAAAACTGGAAAATTATGAAGTTTCCTCTTAAGTTATTTTGTCGAAGTTCCACAGATAATACCGAGTGACAGCATCTTCCACACCGGAAAAATCCCTATGTGCGCGAAAGTAGAGACCAAATATAGTAATACTGCGTACTCAGTTTTTCATTTCTACATCCTTTGTCCTTTTAAAAAGACTTCAAAATTTTGAAGGGGATACAAAATAAAAAAATTATAAAAAATACTTAACCTCGTTAGAATATGGCGATATGTATATCAAATGAAAGAGGAAAAGCTCAAGAATTTAAATAAAATTAATATTTTCTCTATTTATAAAGAAAGGATACGAAAAACTTCCTTTGCAAATTTTAATCCTTTATATCCTTGAAAATTTTCATAGAATTTTCTTGAAAAGTAAGTACGTTAAAACCACAAATGTTCCTGATCACGTGTCAAAATTTCACTACTCTAACTTTATTAGTAATTAAAAACAGGCTGCAATTCTAATGAAGTACAAAAATTTTAATATATTTGAGTATCAGTATTTTAAAAATAAAAAGATACAAAATCAATGAAGCGAGAATAATGAAATTTTGACACGTGATCAAGGAGATTTAGGGTTTGAACATACTTACTTTTCAAGAAAATACGATGTAAATTTTCAAGGATATAAAGGATTAAAATTTTCAAAGGACCTTTTTCATATCCTTTTTTTAGAAATAGATAAAAAATTAATTTTGTTAAAATTTTTGAGCCTTTCCTCTTTCATTTGATATACATGTCACCATATTTGATGCAGGTTAAGTATTTTTTATATTTTTTTTATTTTGTATCCCCTTCAACATTTTGAAGTCCTTTTAAAAGGGCAAAGGATGTAGAAATGAAAAACTGAGTACGCAGTATTACTATGTTTGGTCTCTAGTTTCACGCCCATATGGATTTTTCCGGTGTGAATTTTTTTTTAATTTTTGTCGCACGGTGTAATAAAACTCTTTATTGCCATTTTCGTTTTATATAAAAACGATAGTAAGTTTGAGAAGAACTGAGTCAGTCTCCAACAAACTTTGTTTTATCTGAACTTAGTCAAGAAGTTTCTTTCCAAGTACTCCATAGATCATACAACATCTATAACTATGTCAACAAAAAACCTTCTAAAAAGACTTTTTAACGCTGCTTAGTCAATGTTCGTAATTTTGACTACTGTTTTTGTGATAGAGCTCAATTGCATGAAATAAGGAGCTAGTTATTATTTAGCAAAATAAAATAAAAACCACACACAAAAATGTTTGTTGTTTTTTGAATTTTAATTAAAGATTTTTTTCATTTTCATTCACTTTACTTCACACTTTTTAAACGTGTTTTATGCTTCTTAAAATCGACCTTAAAACTATGTTAATAGATTCGACTCAAATTGAATTTAACGTATATTAAATATGGTTAACTACGCAGTGTTAAGAAAGATATTCAAAAACACATCACAGTTCTAAGAAACCTTTGGATACATTAAATTGTAGAAATGTTCCATCCCTTCGTTGTTTCTTACAGCAGCACCAGGAATTCGAAACATTTTTTGATTTATATTGGAGCAATTTTTCACTATCTTCAACACCCACGCATCCAATTAGCTACGCACATCCGCACAGACTCTCACACACAGACACACAGTCAGTCACATGCAAACGCCACACTCGTGGGATACACATTTGATTCCATAAACCAATAATGAAATTTCCGCTGGCACTTGACGCCAAAGGTACATACGCAACATCAGCGACGACAGACCGACCGAACTTGCAGACAGACGAATAGACTAACGCATCCTTCAGCGCAGCGTAGAAGCTATCAATTGAATGTTCATCATTAAGAATTTCAATGGTACACCATTGCCGACTATGGGGATTCATTTTATAGGATGGCGTCGACGTGCAAACTCAGAGATCGCTTAGGTGTGAAGTGCCGCTCAGCAACAGCGGCAACAGGACAGCTGACAAAAACACGCACAGCAACGGCCGAAATATCCGAGCCAACAAAAACGTTGCAGCATTTCCACACGTTTCAATGTTAAATCGCATGTGGATTTAAGAGTGGAAAATTGAAAACCCCACACGTGCTGCTCGAACAGTTCACATAAAGGAAATTGTTGGGGGAGAATGGTAGACGGCATTGTGCGCTGCAGCAGCGGCGCTGCCGTCTGGCGTCGACTTCGTATGTTGAAATCAGCTCGGCGCTGCATAGTTTATGATCCTTTTGCATACATTTGACAGCACTTGCGAAACCATCCGACAACAACGCCGAAGCCGGCAGCTACAGGTTGTCTGGCCAACAGTTGGTCGGTCGGTGTTTTGGTCTCTTGGCGATCTGAATGTGACTTTAAGCAGCACACTGAACGAGCACCGCCGACTGACACTTTACATTACGTTTGATAAGGGTGAGCAAGAAATGCAGAAACTAAGCAAAAATGAAACGGAAAATACTAAGGAAACTTCAGGACATATGAGGAAGTAATCATAAGTGTGGATTGTGAAACTGAGAGGAAATATTTGTATGGGAAAGTTGACATATTTTCAGGCGAATGCAGGCTCGCAGATGTTTGTGAGTGCATACTTGTAGGCCAGTGGCGTACACAGGGGGAGCGGTTTGGGGGTTCCAACCCGCTAAATACAAAAATTGCAAGCATTGAGAGATCATTTATAAAGTGACGCTCTTCAGAGTCGGAAGTGTTTCATACAGTTTACAAAACAAAATTTGGTTTAAATAAATACGTGAAAACAAAAATTTAGAAATATCATCAAAAAAGGACATTTGAATTTAATTTTTATAGGCATTATTACCTTCAGTATCCATCCAACTAGTAACCCAAGTTATCACCAAACTCTTCGTCTGTTCTAATGCTTAACCCTTCCGACCCCAAAGTTGCCTGAGAGCAACTTCACCGATTTGTCATCTGATAGCAAAAGCTACGATTGATTTATGGGCTTAATTTAAATACGCACCAACAAATATATATTTTTAGTAGTGAATTCAAAGAAAATTACAAAAATTTTACTGTTATCCCCAAAATAATTTCCAATAATTTGCGGGAAAGTTTGTGTTCTAACTGAAGTCTACGAATTGGGCGCGTTTGATCAAAACCCTGTTTCTTAATGATTAAATAAAATCAAAAAGTCATAATTTTGTATTTTTCCATAAATATTAAATAATTTTTCTGTAATTAAAACACATTGAGACATTTTGTTTTACCCATTTTAAGCTAAAATTGTTCAAAAACTAAAAAGTGACAATTTTGTATTTTTCCACAAATATTAAATAATTTTTTTGTAATTAAAAAATATTGATACAAAATTTTTTTAACCCGTTTTAAGCTAAAATTGTTCAAAAGTAAACTAGCTCTAGAACCCTAACAAAGAGGCGTGGCGACTTCAAATGTCGTGTGCACACTTCTTAGGGAAGTGTTTCATGATTTAAATCTTCTTCTTCTTGACTGGCACGACAGCCCAATTACGAGACTAAGGCCTAGCTACCCGCAACCATCCGTGTTGTGCGTGCGAATTTTTACAAGGTTGGAAGGGACCTACAGTTTTATGCCGATTCCGAACGGCTCAGCGATTTCGTGCTGAGAGGACAGCCGCCGACAGAAAAATTTTTGTTTTTCTTATTTTTCGGTGTTAGCAGCAACAGAGCCTCAATAACGTCGCACTCAGACGCAGTAAATATATTTAAGTGTAAAAATGGCAAAGTGAAACATTTGATGCTAAAAAGTTTTTACAATTGTATGAAAATGTCTTGTTTTTCGTACTTTTTGAAACTTTTTCCTTAATACTTCTTGGAGTCAACTGAAAGCGAAATTATGTTTAATTAAATTGTAGTTAAAATATAAATAAATTTTAATGCATTCTAGCACAATAAACAATTCTGGGGGCCTTTTGGCACCCATTTACCTGTTGGCTGCATTCCTGGTTCCATTAAACTTAATTAAGGGTACTGCAAACTACGCTAAAGCCATCAAAAGCATAAACTGTCAAGCCACATGCATTCATACAAGGTGCAACCCAAAGTAAACAGGACTTTTATAAAATAAAGAAAACGGATGATTATTTTTGTATAATTCTTTTTATTTATTCAAAATACTCTCCTTCTGCTTCGATACAACGTTTTGCACGGTCCAAAAGCATTTGGAATGAGTGTTTTAGGTCATCGGCCGGCATCGCCTTCAGAATGTTGGTACAAGCCTTTTGGATGTCCTCAACGTCCTTATAACGGTTTCCTTTCATCGGCAAATGCAACTGACCGAATAAGTAGAAGTCACAGGGAGCCATATCAGGCGAATACGGTGAATGATTGATGGTAAAAATGCGATTTTTGGTCAAATAATCGGTCGTAACTAGGGCTCTGTGAGCCGGTGCATTATCATGCAATAAACGCCAACTTCCTTCCTCGCGATATTCTGCCCGAATACGACGAATGCGATGCACCAAACGCTTCAAAACTTCAACATAAAACAAAGCGTTAATTGTTTTTCCCGGTGGAACAAACTCTCGATGAATTATTCCCTTTGAATCGTAGAAACAAATGAGATGAGTTTTGATTTTTGACTTCTCACGGCGGGTTTTTTTCGGATTTGGCTCATCTGGGTGCTTCCATTCGGCACTTTGACGCTTTGTTTCGGGATCATATTGAAAGCACCACGTTTCGTCACCGGTTACGATGTTGAACAAGAAATTTGGATCACGTCTGGCTTCCCGAACGATGTCTTTTGCGTGCTCAATTCTCTGCGCTTTTTGGTCGTCGGTTAAAGTGTGCGGAATGAAGCGAGAACACACTTTACGGAGACCCAAATGTTCGGTTAAAATGCGATCAATTGATGTTTTGGAGATGTTCAATTCCATTTCCATCAATTCCAATGATGATTTTGGCTGCATTTTGATAAAATCACGCACAGTTTTGATGGCATCGTCAGTAATCACAAATTTCGACTGGCCGACGTGTTCGTCGTCATTCAAGTCTTCACGACCATTCTTGAATCGATTCAACCACTCATTAACACGGCCACGGGATAAACAATCATCACCATAAACTTGCTTTAACAATTTAAACGTTTCGGTAAAAGTTTTACCAAGTTTAAAACAGAACTTAATATTAGCTCTTTGTTCGATCGACATTCTCGTACCAAAGTTAAAAACATACTGTCACATTGAGCGGGATATTTCGGCGTCTACTAGACCAAATGTCATGAAATTTAGACAGTATGTGAATGAAAGATGTACCTTTCCAACGCATGTCCTCACACATAGATGGCGCCACCAGAAACGTCCCTATTGCAAAAGTCCTGTTTACTTTGGGACGCACCTTGTATATCTCTTCACATGTGGCCATAACAACCCATTAACACATTACAGCCCGTTCCAGGCGCCAGCCTACTGCTGTCTGTCACACTAAGTGCCAAGGGTCCGCCCGATCTGGCTGTTTCTGCTTCAAATTGTTTTCGACTCTTTTTCCACTCAGTCCTTGCAAACGTTAGAGCAAAGTGAGCTTTTAGAGTATAATAAGTTGTTGGTTGATGGTTAATTTGATGACGAAAGGTGCTGCCGACACGAACAGGCGCGCTGATTTGACGAAGAAGAAGATTTTCTTTGCGTCAGGCACGTAGCCAGAATTTGCCAATTTAGTATTACATGATTTTTGAGTTTGATTTTTGACTTAGTGGATTGGAAATTTCATGAAATTTGGTTCACTGTAAGCGATGTTATTGCGTCCGAAGTAAAATAATGTTTTTGTCACTGGTACAAAAATTCGATGCTAAAAATATTAAGTTTTGCTTAAAAGTTGGTAAAACTTTAACCGAAACATTTAAGTTAATGATTTCAGTTTATGGTGATGATCGTTTATTCCGGGGCAGACGTGATTTAAAAACGATTGTCAGGACATAAATGATGGCTAACGTTCCAAGAAGACCAAGACTCCTTGAAATTGGTTTTAAGCATCTCATCTTATTTTAACTGAACATTTTGCTATCGAAAGACGCCATCTCATCGTAGACACTTGTGACTGATTTTTGGACTAAAAGTCGGATTTTAACCATCAACCACTCCTCGTTTTCACCTGATGCGGCATCGTGCGACTTTCACCTTTTAAAAAAAAAAATGCATTTAAACAAATTAAACAAAATCGTTTTGAGGACGTATAAGCCATCCAAAAGGCTTGTACCGATATCCTGAAGGACATTTCAGCCGACAATTTAAAACACTTATTATACATGCTTTTAGATCATGCAAATAGCTGTACTGAGCCTGAAGGGGACTATTGAAACAAAACCATATCGTTTTTCCCAAAAAATTTTTTAATATTCTTTTCAATGTTCAAAGGTGAAAATATCTTTTTGCTAAGTGGGAAGGTACATACCATGCATAGTGATTGAAAATTTTGGATACATTGGGACATTGATCCATAGAATTGAATAAGTTATGAACCATTACCCATAAAACCGTACTCGAGATACTGTTGAAGCTTCAGCTGTTATTTAGTTATCTAATCATGGAAAGGTACACAAAAAGGTAACTGATTGTGTGCTCTGGTTTTTCTAATTTCACAAGTGTCTGATTATTATTTGAACACACAGACAATGAATTTACGTCAGAGAAAGTTTATCTAAGTCTCAATCTGCACTATGTTTTTTATGTACGGCAGTTATTTTTAGTTGATCAAAGAATAACAAATGTGTGACAACATTTACCGTTCAACAAAACAGAATTGGTTATTTGTACAACTGAAAAACGGTACCGGCTTTTGAAGAAAGAACTACAAGCCTGGGGCTTTCGCGTGTTTCCTATAAAAGGCTCGAGTAGTTTTAGTGAAAATCACTTAAGCACAGCACGGCAAAGAGTTACCTCTCGACACCAGCAGCCACCGCAGAAAAAAACAACAATTTTAAAAATGAAACTGTTTATTGTACTTGCCCTTTGCGCACTTCTGGCCTGCGCCGTGCAGAGCCAAGGCATTGGTAATGCAGAGAACTCTCTGCTGCCAGCTTTGGCAAAGATGGAGGAAATTTTGAGTAAGGTGGCTGACAACGTGGAGAACGCAGTCAACGCGGCCAACAATGCTAAGGAGCAAGCAAGTTCGGTAAGCCAAACGAATTGAGATTTATTAAAGGAGTGAATAAATAGAAGATAGGACACATTAGAATTGAAGGTTAAAATGAAAAGATAACCAACAAAAATGAGTCGAATAAAAATCGAATAAATCGAGAGCATCTGCGAAAGTGAGAACAGGTTAAGGAAGAACATTT
This sequence comes from Melieria crassipennis, assembly GCA_963668005.1. NCBI lineage: Eukaryota > Metazoa > Arthropoda > Insecta > Diptera > Ulidiidae > Melieria > Melieria crassipennis. The sequence goes on from OY764961.1 coordinate 119,418,296, forward strand.
TAAGGAAGAAGGCACTCAATTTTCTATAGAATTGCTAAGAAACTTTACTTAAACTATCGAAATTTCATATTTAAAATTTGTAAATTTTCAGATTTGGGCGAAAATCTCGAGCAAGCTGGGTTAAGAACTCAATCCGCATAACTTCAAATACACAGCAAAATTTAAAATGAATAAAAAGCAAAATCAAAATATAACAATTTGTTCAAGCATTATTATTATTATTATTTGACTGGCACGACAGCCCGATTACGAGACCAAGTCCGAGCTACCCGCAACCATCCGTGTTTTGCGTGCGAATTTTGTACAAGGTTGGAAGGGACCTACAGTTTTATGCCGATTCCGAACGGCGAGTTGGGAGCTTTTTCATAGACAATTTCTACTCTCAGAGGTTTGCCATTTCCTGCTGAGAGGACAGCCGCCGAAAGAAAAATTGCATTTGACTCGCGGCCCAACGCACAAGCCAGCTGAGCTACGGCGGCTCATGATTTCATGATTTAAATACCAAAAAGTAATATCGAGACACGGGGTAAAATTCGGGGTCGAAAGGGTTAAACACTACTTCAATAAATGGACTTATAAATCCACACCTCATCATTCGGTTTATGAATATTTTTGGAATTTTTATAATTACAAAACTTCAATAAATAGGTGTGAAATACTTTTAGCATTTCACCAACAGATCGCTAACCATGAACTGATAGCAGCAGCCGCGACAGCACTTAATTACACAGCGTTCCCATTGGATTTTATGCGGCAGCTAATTTTCACATTTTCAAAGCAATTAAACCGAACAACAAAAATTACAATTAACGAAATGCAACCAAGAAATGGGCAACACGGGCAACCGAGCTGTGTCCCTTTTAATTGCTAGGCTTCTTCTTGCCCTGCCAGCTCCATGCCGCATACACAGCAAGAATTTATTCCCTCGCGGTCAGAGCGCGCACATAAATCGAATTGACGGCGCGCATTAATCGGGCATCGAGTGTAAACAGTCAAAGTCAGAGGGCAAACGGCGATGGCGGTTGTTGTGCGCTTGTTAACACCACAAACGAAAAATGCTTAGACGGCCAGCTGTGGGTCGCACATGCTCGCACATACTGACACATGTGCATCATTATGGCTATGTATGTGCATCATTATGCTCGTATGCGAGTATTTATAATGTTCCCTAGCCGAGTCAAACTGTGTGGTATTGTTCCCAGCTCTGATCCGTGATCCCTGATCTCGCCCTAATGCTTTCGCTCTTCACGTGTGTGATTAGTTAGTGTCATTGGATACGGGCAATGTGCCATGTTATGGTCGCTCATAGGGGATTAATCTTTTGTATCAACAACAGGCAATGCTCGCTGTTTGGATTTGAAATTCCCGGAAAATGAAATTTGGCACTCAGTGCGTGCTACTGAATTTCTTGCGATTTTCAAACACTTTTCTATATTTAAACATTAACAAAAATCCTATAAAGGTTGAAATTTAGTGGTTGAAGTATATACTTTGAAGTATTAGACTTTCAACGCAAGTGTGAATTTAGCTTTAAGATTATTGCTGCTTCAACAAATTGGTTTATTTATACTGAAAGCTTTCCTATTTATAACATTGGCATTGCCAATCGAGAGTATCGTTGTCGTAAGTGACTTGAAACATGTTTCTACAACATTTCAATGTATGCCCCAACTCAACGATTTTTTTAAATGCTTCAACCCTTCCTCATTTATGGCTATATTTATCTCACACACTGTTATTAATGCCTTAATGCCAATTGAATACGAACCCTTTCCCCTATTATTAGCACACTTACAATAATCCTAAGCAAATAAACCCTACCCCAGCATCACATGGCCACTTGCGCATTTATTTATAGGCATCCATCCATTCAACCACAAATCCATCTATTCGTTCATTTCCAAATTCAATGTGATTTTAAACACAAACAATTGTTAAACAACCGCAATGTTAAAATCAGCTTTGCTAATTGTCACCCGAAAATGCCCAAATCTTCAAGTGAACCGATTCAGAAAACAACAACCATGACCAAACATTGGTTGGCCACCAATAAAAAGCGACAGCAGCTGCCGATAAATGACTTCATTAGGTGGCCCGATGGCTTAGCAACTAAATGTGTAATTTGGGGTACAATTTCCTAAGAGGGGAGTTTTGATTAGTGTGGTTGTGCGCCTAAATAGTGTCGCGAGACTGTAAAGGAACTCAAGCGATGGCATTGTCAATGGAGTGAAACACTTAAAGCGTTTACACTCGCGCATGACTTGACGACACAATGAACAGAGGCGCTCAGCGAGTTTTAACGATTTCGTGCTGACAAAATGCTGAATACAAAGACCACTTAAATATAATTTGGTACTTATGACGTAAATGTAAAATATATATGAATGTATTTACATAATTGCAGGATGGCAGCTTAGGGGTTTCCATGCTTGGGAAAAATTATAGAGGACACTCGTATAAAAAATTTAAGCCTTTTGATATTTAAAGTACTGACTAATTATTGTGTATGAATATGGGATATAACAAGAGACATAAGACATGGGCAGTAGACATGATCAGAAACATTAAATTCAACCCTCTGTCTTCTGCCTATTAACACTAGAATGCCCAAAAGGAGTCATTTTGACTACATATATAACATTTGCAGCAAATCTTACTGATAAATAGACAGATATGCATCTTCAATTGCGAATTATGAAAATTTCAAATAATTGCAAACATTTAGAAAAAATTAAATATAGTTTTTCAATCCAAATTTCACTCACAAAATTCATTCACATATTCCAAATTCCAAATTTCATTCCATTTTATCCCATTTATGTGTAAACTACGCCATTATATTTAAATGAGTTTACTTTGTAAGCCATAAAATAATAAAAATTATATAGGTACTTATTTTATTTTAATCTCATGTGCATTTATACATATTTGCTACTTAAAAACCAATAACATTTAACCCTTTCCGGTCAATTTCCACATTTCTTGAGATACAAATTTTTCCTTCAAAATATTGACTCTTATTGAACATTTTAGCAATAATATACAAACAAATTTCAAGAAAATCATTTAGGTTGAGAATTACAGCTCAATCAATTTTGTGCGATATATGGTACAATGCTCCGCAAAGGAGTAAAAATTCATTAATTTTTGGTTTCGGTTTTTTAAGTTTTATGAACAATTCATTGATTTTTTTATAGAAAACATAAATTATAACAACAAAAAATCAAAACGCGATTTCATTTTGATAGAAAGTTATATTAATTATATATATAGGGTGCTTTTTTTAGAGCTTTGATTTTCGAATAGAGATAAAACTGGCATTTTGTGGTCAAATCTGGCAACTCTAATGTCATTTATGTTGAGTTTGGTTTGCCATTTCATCATGAACAGGTTGACAAAAGAACAACGCTTGCAAATCGTGCAAATTTATTTCGAAAATAATGGTTCAGTTCGCGAAGTTTACCGCAAGCTCCGTCCATTTTATGGTCGACATAATCGTCCATCAGAGCAATTAATTCGGTTAACCATGGGTCGTTTTCGCACTACGTTTACTCTATGTGATAATACGCATCCGCAGAGACGTCGAACAGTGCGCACCGAAGAAACAATTGCCGCTGTAGAGCAAAATGTTGAAGAGGACCCAGTCAGAAGAGGAGTCAGTTACCGTTAATGGAGACCGGTATAGAGCCATGATAACCGACTATTTTGTTCCCGAATTGGATGGCATGAATGTGGATGAGTTGTGGTTCCAACAAGACGGCGCTACATGCCACACAGCGCACGTCACAATCGATTTATTGAAGGAAACATTCGATGAGCGCATAATTTCGCGGAATGGACCTGTCAATTGGCCACCAAGATCGTGTGATTTGACACCATTGGATTATTTTCTTTGGGGATATGTGAAGTCGCTCGTCTACGCCAACAAACCAGAAACGTTAGGGGACTTGGAAGCCAACATTCGTGGCGTTATTGCCGACATACGGCCCCAAATGCTCGAAAAAGTGGTTGAAAATTGGACCTGTAAAATTGGCTTTATTCGAGCCATCCGCGGCGGCCACATGCCCGAAATCATATTTAAACATTAATGGCATAAAATTATCCTTCCAATAAAGCCAAATTAATGGACATTAAAACGATTTTCTTGTGTTTTATTTCAATTCGAAGTTCTATACCTCTAAAAAAAACACCCGATATTTAAATGAATTTACTTTGTAAACCATAAAATAATAAAAATGAAATACTTATTTTATTTTAATCTCATGTGCATTTATACATATTTGCTACTTAAAAACCAATCACATTTAACCCTTTCCGGACAATTTCCACATTTCTTGAGATACAAATTTTTCCTTCAAAATATTGACTCTTATTGAACATTTTAGCAATAATATACAAACAAATTTCAAGAAAATCATTTTGGTTGAGAATTACAGTTTCATAAATTTTGTACGATATATGGTACAATGGTCCGCAAAGGAGTAAAAATTCATGAATTTTTGGTTTCGGTTTTTGAAGTTTTATGAACAATTCATTGATTTTTTTTTATAGAAAACATAAATTATAACAACAAAAAAATCAAAACGTGATTTCATTTTGATCGAAAGTTATATAAATTGTATATATAAACAACTGATTAACATTTATTCGGCCTTATGTAACCGTTGTTGTTGTTGTAAAGCCCTTTTCCTCTCAATTAAACACAGAATAAATTAAAATTCATACAGTTTTACAAAAAAATACTGAATATAGCCGATTCCTTTTACCGTAGTGGGAGTGGCAAGTACGAATGTCTAACCTTATATAATCTGTGGCTGCCCAGTAAAACACAAAATCGTCTAGTAATTCTTAATATATTTTTGATCGAAAATTGCCGAATAGTCAAATTTTATTAGCCACGTGGTTTACAGATGGGCGTGGCAGGCATGCAAACGCAAAAAATCTGTTACCAAACCTATAACCTTAAAAAAATGCAAACATAACTTGTAACCTTTGCTTTCCATTTGTCCGATATATCGTACAAAGCTTTGCAACCCTTGTGGTCATTTGTACGATATATCGTACAATTTTTTGAAAGACTCGGGAAAAATATTTAGACGCAAAAAATTTTAAATTTAGTAATAATAATAATAATTGACTGGCACGACAGCCCGCTTACGCGAGACTAAGGCCTAGCTTCCCGCGCCCACCCGTTTTGTGCGTGTGAATTTGTACGCGGGTAGAAGGGACCTACAGTTTTTATGCCGGTTCCGAACGGCAGGTTGGGAGCTTTATCATAGGCAATTTCTACTCTCAGAGGTTTGCCATTTCCAGCTGAGAGGACAGCCACCGCAAGAGAAAACGAATTTTCCCGTTATTTTTTTAGGTGTTATTACGGGCAGTATTTGAACCTGCGGTTTGCTGCCTTCGACTCGCGGTCCAACGCACTAACCAACTGAGCCACGGCGGCTGCCTAAATTTAAATTTAGTAAGTTCTATAAGTTCTTAAATTTAGTAAGTTCTGGCAGCCGCCGTGGCTCAGTTGGTTAGTGCGTTGGACCGCGAGTCGAAGGCAGCAGGTTCAAATACTGACTGTAATAACACCTAAAAAAAAAAAAAAATAACGGGAAAACTCGTTTTCTCTTTCGGTGGCTGTCCTCTCAGCTGGAAATGGCAAACCTCTGAGAGTAAAAATTGCTTATGAAAAAGCTCCCAACCTGCCGTTCGGAACCGGCATTAAACTGTAGGTCCCTCCAACCCGTGTACAAAATTCACACGCACAACACGGGTAGTTGCGGGAAGCTAGGCCTTAGTCTCGCGTAAGCGGGCTGTCGTGCCAGTCAATTATTATTATTAATTAAGTTCTATAAATCAACTGAGATTTAAACTTTGAAATTATTTCGCTTTTTGGTACCAAAAAGTATTACATATTTACAAATTTTTACGCAGAAGTACCGTCATTTGCTGGTTTTTCAAATTCTTGCAAAAAGCTACTGACAAAAGGCGCTCAAGCTGTGTAGTCACGGCTATTATGATTTATATTTTTAAACAAAATGATACAACACAGCCTACTTAATGAAAATTAGCTGTTGCATAAAAAGTGCGTTCGCTGTCAAATAAAAAATCGTCGAAAAAATTGTACGATATATCGTACAAATTTCCGGAAAGGCTTAAAAAATTCAGTAAACAACATTGTAGTCAAAATGACTACATATGGGCATTTTAGGTAGGTCAGATTGTCGGGCATACTAGTGTTAAAGCGTAATATTTTTACAGTTGCAACGAAGTTTATGCTATGTTTATTTTGTAATATTTCACATAGACAATCCATAGTTTTATTTTCATGGAAATTTTAGGGTTTTTAAGTGAACAACGTTGACGAATGATGTCACAGGACTCTCTAAGAAAGTTTTAAAGCGACTCATTAGACTTTTAAGTAGACACTAGCAAAAATACCACAAAACTTGTTGACAACATTTAAGACTGAACAGCTGTCTTTTTAGCTCAATGTCAAAATTGAACTTTCCTCAACATTTGCCTGCTTTCATATGCATTCATTGTACTTTACTCAAATGATACTTTGTCGTCAAAGAGCTTCATTTTGCACAAAAACCTTCACCTTAACTATAGTCAGATTGACACTTCATTGCCTGTAGCCAACACAACATACCCGAGTTTACCTTTGTCTATGTTTGTCTGTGTCCTTCAGTCAACCTCAGAACAACCCTTCGTCTGTCGCACAGCCACGTCAATATCAAATGACACAGTATATGCCATTTGAATTGTTGACTATGCCAAAATAAAAACGAAAATGTCACGCTGAAAAAAATGAAAAAGCCATTCGTCGGCTCGTAATCCAACTATCCAACAGTTTATATTCACTGCTCAGGCGCCATTCATGACTACCTGCGTGTATTTTACAAGCTGTCAAAGTTTTGCTACTGCAATGCCGCGCCGCAATGAAGAGGGTCCTTCAAGCTCTCGCTGCCGCAATGGGAGGAAATGGAAAAACAAAAACTGCCAAGAAAATCATAATCCCAACCCATGGCCTGCGCACGAACGCATTTTCAGTCGTACATATTTGCATTTATTATGTGAAAGTTAAAGCGCAAAAATTACAACAACAACAAATATAAATAATAAAACAAAATGGAAATGAATGAAAATAAAAACAAAATAAAACCAAAAAAAACACAAGCAAAAGCAGTGAGCCAGGCCGCCTGGGCCAGGCGCAATGAAACTTTTCAAAGAGCAACGCAGACGGCCGCTACACGTTACGACTCGGCGGCGGCACATGCAACCGTACGCGAACATTGCGCCGCCGCTGCAAAGGTAGTTAAAGTGCGCGACGCGAAAGGAGATTTAAATAAAACACACGACGAGCATAACAACAACAATAACGACAGCAGCAGCACCAACCTAGGTGAACTAATTCCGCAATGGTGCCGGCGCTAAAGGATGTTAAGGATGTTGTGCTGTTGATGTTTTGGTTGTTCTTACTTGTTCGTGCCTGGCGCCGTGCAGCATGCAGCATGCGACAAGCAACAATGCCCCACTCGACGAAGGGCGCCACGAGTCACAACATGAGATAACTGAAATGTCAAAGAGCGAATGGTGCACACGAAAGAGCACAAAGTGAGTGGTTGCATGGCCGAATGCTGGAACTCAAAATTTGTAGGGAAATGTATTCCGACAAGTTGTTTTTTTAACTTGTAATAATATATTTAGTACATTTTCATGGAAACGAAGGCAGCGAGTGTGTTGAACGAGGGAGTGAGAGAGAGAGAGTGTGCTAAAAAAAGAGATTCACATGAAACTAGCACAGATACACTTAACGAAAGACAACTAGCGGCCAGTCAACAATGCTGCTGACCCAGTGTGGGTGAATGTTGCGCAACAATGTTGCGGCAGTTGTGAGCAGCAAAATATTAGCAACACTTTGCAGCGATGACAGTAAATGTGTGTTAGATTATATGAAAACACATTTTGATATTTAAAACCAACTAGAAATATTTTTATATTTTTTTTTATATTATTTTTTATATTTTTAAAAAATATGAAAACTAAAATAATTTGTAAAAAATACAACATCAAGTTTTTTTGTGGACAATGAATAAATACGTCTAACAGGTGGGCTGAAAAGTTCGTAGGCTAACATAGAAAAAACATTTTTTTTGTTATAAAATTCGATTTTATTATTCAATATAGTTGCTTTAGAAGGCGATACAACGATTCGTTATGTACATATCGCTCCTTCGCTGCAAGAACGTCATAACTGAAAAGTTTATGGCAACTCTGTGTGCATCTGCATATGATCTTTTATCTGTCAAAACCACTTTGTAAAATATTCAATACTTTGCTCACAAGACGACATGAAACATTTTTTGCTACCTTGAACTGCCTGCATTGGTAAACTTTAAAATTGAATTTTCTCGGAATGATGTAGTTTTGAGTTATGACGTTCTTGCAGCGAAGGAGCGATATGTATGTTATGTATGAATTTTTTATGAAAAAATTACCTTTGAGAACCGTCTGAAGCGATTCAATAAATAAATAGATAGTTTATAAAATAAATAATAAGTACTGAACCGAACAAAGATTGGAATTTTTGAAAATAGCTATTCTGAAAAATAAAACTAATGGTTTTTTGTGGATAACACAGAGCAACACTAACAAAAGGGACAAGGTCAAACATGTCTCATTCGATAGAGGACCTTAGTAGATGAAAAAGTGTCAAAGGATTTTTTCCAGAATGTTCCAGTTTTTTTTTAAATGCAGTTTAAAGATGGCGGCTTAGTGCCCCTTACTGAAACTTATAAAACATCACACATTTTCTGGCGTTCAAGTTAATTTCTGAGCTTTGATGTATTCAGAGACCTATAGTAGAATTTTATGGCGAATATTTTCGTGGTACATTTTTTCCTTAGAAAGTCCTGTTTTACAGGACATTTTTGGCATTTTAGAAAAAAGGGTCAAATTGACCCATACAAATAGGAGGTAAAGGGTTAAAATGCTCCAAAAAATGTTATTCGTAGTATTTTACATCATATTGCTGAACACATCATATACCTAAAATGTGAGGTTACATGGTTTTCGTATGCCGATTCACCATAAGAATGTGCAAAAAGGGGAAAACTTTGACCCTCCCTAAAAAAATGCAGACGTAAACTTGTAAAACGCCGATACACGTATATTTTTTTTTGGCCCCCTCTACCAGAATCCGTTGTCAGAACCTTATTATTTTTTTTTGTGTTGTACAGTGTTACATCAACACATCAACAACACATCAACACCTGTTCGACAGAACTCCAAGACCGATGTGCACATTTTGCAATGCAGAAGATCTGACGATATCACACCTTCTCTCTACAAGCAGAGCGATATCAAGAATCAAACAGAAACATCAACTTAACCAAAACACAATGGAAATACTAACAACACCAGCAGAAGAAAACATAAAAAATTGCATATTCCTAATAAAAAAACTTGGACTTTTGTACGAAATCTAAGCTCGCTCAACCGACAGCGGAAGGCCTTAGTCGCTAATGCTAGTTTTCTTTCAATAATTGTAATTTATTTTACGGTATTGATAATAATAAATAAAAAAAATAATAAAAAAATAATTTCATAAAAAATAAATTTTTGTGGAAATAAGAACGAAATTTGTGGTTGGTTCTCAAAGGGATAAATTGTTTCATGTATGTAAATAAATTGAAAAAAAAATACAAATTGCAATCGAAATACTGTTTTGGCTTAAAGTAATTTTTTAGTAAAAAAAATAATTTTATCAGAATAGAAGTGCTGCTTTTTTATAATACAATATTTTTAATTTTTATTAATTGTTTTCTATATTTATTTTTAATTAAATCAGCACTCTTAGATATGCATACAGTATAGACTTGATTTAATTTTCTTAACCACAATTAATATATTTTGTTTTGATAAATTTTTCTGCCGCCGCTTCTTATGTTCTCACCACACCCATTTACAGGAATAAACGACTGTGATGAAAATAAACCTAATGCAAGCAACATCCGACTGGCGACAGCTAATAGGAATAGCATGAAAAGTGTAAGCACACCTAAGACTCTCACGCAGCGTCGGTTAGCATCCCGCAACTCAGCAGCAATGTTGCTAAAACTCTGCACTCACTTCACCCATCACTCAGCAGCATGTTGCCGCGTGCAGCGAGAGGCAAATGTTGTCTGCAATAGCGAACGGCAGCGCGCATGCACTGCTTTTGCGGCCCATGGCGGCGCCTGCTGTGGGCTGGCTGCGCGTACGCTTTGGAAGGAAAAATAGGAAAAGCCGAAATGCTGCGGCAACACGGTAGTGCGTTGGGCACACGAGCCGAAGCAGCGCACGACGGCCAACACCACGACAACACCGAGAACGCCTCCGACGACGACGACGACGACGACAGCGACCACGGCAACAACACACAGCCATGTTGAGGGCGATGTGTTGCCGTTGTTGACGTGCTGGCGCTACGGCTGGCTTGTTGCTGTGGTGAGAGCGCAACGCGGGGCAGCGTCGGGCGTTGCGCGCGACTGATATCAAAAAGTATCTGCTGGGAGATTCGAGTATCTCAGTTGATATTCTTGGCTCGTTTCAGATACAACGTGTGTCGCGGCAGCCGTGTACGTTGCGTGATTGTACGGTGCGATGTGATGCGAGCAGCAGCCGCAGCAGCAGTAGCACGTTTCGTGGGCATTTGTTGTTTTGCGTATTTGCAGCACAGCCGCCTCGTGCGCTGTTGCGTTGAAAGTGAAGCAAAATGTAAAAAATACAAAATGAAAATAACGTGCAAAGAGGAAATTTCATTATTTCACTTCATTTGGCGGCGTGCAACACTTTAATTCGGGCCAGTGGAATTGCTGCCAGATGACATTTGCGACAAAGAGGCGCAAACAAAAGCGCCGAATAAGAAAATTTCTGAAATTCTTGGCTTTGGTAACGTTGAAAGCAATGCGTGCGCGCTAAGAGCACCGCAAACGACGCTCAAGCCAAACCAACGCCGAAGCGACTCGAAAAGGCGCGAGGTGTAGGCGAAAGGCCGCCAAAAGGGACGTGCGGCTGCCGATTGCCGATTGCCGTCTTTTTGGCGCTGCCTGTGTGTGCGTGCGGGCGTTTCGCTTTCGCTTTCGGCGGGCGTTTAGTGCTCGCATCTACGGTGCGTTCGTCGGTGCGTGCGTGTGTCGGCTGGTGTGGCAGGCGTAAAAATAAACACTGCCCAAAGTAGCTGAACAGCTGAGCATTACTTGCGGCAGCCTCTTAAAGGCGAAATGTGGGCCAAAAAATTCAACCGACAAAAAGAGAAACACAAAAAAAAAATCGAATAAAATTGTCACAACGCTAAAACGCAATAAACAAGGCCGCCAAGCAAGTTCGGCAAATCGCAGTTGTAGTGCGTGTGCCGGCCGCAAGTCAACCTCTAAAAATACGGCAGCAGCAAGCACCAATAAAACGCAAAGAACTTGAAGCAGCACAAAAGTCAAATGCCATTTTCTTTGATTTCGTATTTTTTTTTATTATGTATTTCTTTGCTGAATCTAGCGAATTTTAAGGAATTCAGGGAACACAAATGAAAAGTTGTGCTTCATTTTCATTTAAAAGTTTTGCTTTCGTTTTTCTTTGGCTTTGTTTCCTGCGAAAAGTTTTAAAATAAAGTTGAAAACTCTCCGAGCACTTATTTTTTTTTGTTTTTATTTTTTGTTTCACTAAGTTTTGTTTGTTTGGCAATTGGCTGTGTAAATTTTAGAGATAAATACAAATTAAAATAGCCACAAAGCAAGAGATAGCACAACAACAACGGCTTGGAACAATTGTGTTTAGCAACATTAAGCAAATTGTTTCAATCGCATAATAACAACTAAGTATGTAATAATTTGTTGAATTTTCATAGCAAATAAAACAAAATTAATTTGAAATTTTCGTGGCCATTATCGAATGTCATTAATAACAGTTAAAAGCAAAATGTTGTGAACCAAATTTCAAGAAGCAATACAAATTTGTCAGCTCCAATAAAAATCACATTACCTACCGAACTGGCAAATGCAATGCTTCTTTGGTGTTGTTGTTGACGCGTGCCAGCCACCGCAGGCGAAAACAGTAGTCGGACAGCTGGTTGCATGCAGCGTGCTGCAATTTATCACAATTTATGCGTGTGCGTGCAATTAAAGTGATTAGGTGGCCGCTGGCGTTGCGAATGTCCTGCTTCTTCTTCTTCTTCGTCTTCGTCATCGTTTGTTAGTAGTGCTGCCGTTTGGGCTGTCACAGCAGCAGCAACAACAATACATAGTGCAGCCAGCCAGTGCAGTGTGTCACTTGCAGCTGAAAATTAATTAAAGTGCTATTTGCAGCTTGTAGTCGCCCGGGATGTGAAAATAATCAAGTGTCTAGTGGAGTTTAATTAATTTCAAAATAAATCCATCCCATATGCTGGCGAACACACAAACGCTAAAGTGATTCAGATTAGTTTCGAATGCTTGCAAGTGCATAAATAAACACAAACAACGCTATTGTGGATTTTATACCTTCGAGAGCGTTCAACAGAGCCGCACAAATGGTGTATGGATAACGGTAAAATTTTAGTTTCTAACAAAATACTAATTTCTCAAACTAGTACTGTTATATTTTAATGCAATGCTTGTGAACAAGTTTAACCTTTCGACCCCAAAGTTGCCTAAGAGCGACTTCACCTTTTTGTCATCTTATAGCAAAAGCTACGATTGATTTATGGGTTTAATTTAAGTAGGCATCAAAAAATTAATATTTTTAGTAGTGAATTCAAAGCAAATTACAAACATTTTACTGTTATCCCCAAAATAATTTCCAATAATTTGCAGCGATATCAGGGAAAGTTTGTGTTCTAATTGAAGTCTACGAATTGGGCGCGTTTGATCAAAACCCTGTTTCTTTAATAATTATTAAATTAAATAAAAAAGTGATAATTTTGTATTTTTCCATAAATATTAATTAATTTTTCTGTAATTAAAAAATATTGATACAAAATTTATCTAACCCGTGTTAAGCTAAAATTGTTTAAAAATAAAAAGTGATAATTTTGTATTTTTCCATAAATATTAAATAATTTGTCTACGAATTGGGCGCGTTTGATCAAAACCCTGTTTCTTTAATAATGATTAAATTAAATTAAAAAAGTGATAATTTTGTATTTTTCCATAAATATTAAATAATTTTTCTGTAGTTAAAAAATATTGATACAAAATTTATTTAACCCATTTTAAGCTAAAATTGTTCAAAAACTAAAAAGTGATAATTTCGTATTTTTTCATAAATATTAAATAATTTTTCTGTAGTTGAAAAATATTAATACAAAATTTTTTTAACCCATTTTAAGCTAAAATTTTTTAAAAGTTAACTAGCTCTAGAACTCTAACAAAGAGGCGTGGCGACTTCAAATGTCGTGTGCACACTTCTTAGGGAAGTGTTTCATGATTTAAATACCAAAAAGTAATATCTAGACACGCGGTAAAAATTGGAGTCGAAAGGGTTAATTAATAAAATGTTAAACTCTGACGATGTCACAATTGCCCAACAGTTCACTCATTTTGAAGCGGCCACTGCAAATGACTACACCTGCGCCTTAACACTAGAATGCCGATCAATATACTTCCTTAAATGCCCATAGAAATTATTTTACAAAATAGGATTATACCATTTTTAGTTTTTATTTAGAATTTAGCTTGAAAATAGTACTATGCAGATTTTCTTTTAAAAGTGATGCAATAAAATAATAAAATACCTGAATGGATTCAATTTGACTCTCTTGGGCATTCTAACGATATTAATTTTGTTAAGGTTTTTATTTTTTTCTGTTAATTCAAATCTGTAATGTATACAAATTTACATGTCAAAAGCGGTTTTGGCGCTACAGATTCTGAAACCATTCGAATTGAGACTCGATTACTTTCGATTGTAAATTTAAATTAGCTGAGAATCTGACGTTCTGTAGGCAGCCACGACTTGTATATACATTGGACTATGCCTGCTTCCATGTAATGTGCATGGAAACTGGCGACTGACGATATATGTATGTAGAAGCTGAAAAGATGAGGATGCAGTGAATTCATACGAGCACCTTATATGCCACTGTCCATCACTGCAGGAATGACTGCTTCGAAGCCTTCGATGGGTTGGCGCAGATTACTGATCTGCAAAATTTCCTCGCCAAAACCTAATGGTACCCAAAAGAGCCTGTCAGGGTCTAGAAAGAACTCAACAGATAGGGAAGGGCACCAGATTTCTAAAATGACGGGAATCGCAATGAACCCAACGGGGTCTCCGAGTGGAAGTGCATGCCACACACTCCCCTTCTTTAACCTAGCCATTTCAAATTTTGATATATTGGTTCCAATACCGTAAATAACAAAGAAAGATGTAAGAATTTTATTTTTAAGTTAAGGTTATTTTGTTTCTTTTATTCCATTTGAGTTCATAGTTGTGAAGCTTCTACATACCTATAACAAAATTTTTTTGCTACTTAAACTTTGGAAATCAACTGAAAGTCAAAGGGACATTATTCACAATCGATGGCTCTGTCAAACGAGTAAAAAAAAAATTTACCCCAAATCAGTAATAAGATGCATTGGTGGCAGATTTATAACAATCGTCGATTTTGTGTTCATACAATGCAGTTTCAAAGTTCATACAAAGCCATAGCTATATACTTACTAGGCATCGCAATCCTGGGATTCCGATATCCCGTGATTCCTGTACCCCGGACATTTTCCAGTCCCGAAAATCCGAGTTTGAATCCCGGGATTTTCGAAATTGCATTTAAATGAAATTGCTAACTTGTAATACTTTATTAAAAAAAAATTTGGAAAATTCAGACGAAATAAATTTAACGCAAAAAAAAACGATTCCTTATCGACCTTTTTTGCAATGGAGGGGATAAAGGGTGTTTTTTGCAAAAGGCTTATAATTATTTACTAAGCATTCAATCAACAATCTGAATCTGTTGAATCTGAAAGAGGTTTCTCTTCAGCAGGGTTCCTATTCCTTCCTATTTCGAAGATCTCAGTTTTCATTTAATCAAAACGCTTTTTCTTATCGAAATCGAAGTAAAACTAAAAGTTCAAACAACTGAACTATTTAATTTTTTATCAATTATGCATATACATATATGCACTTTATGATATACATATGTTACAAATCAATAAGTATGTTTGAGTGTTATTTTTGGATAAAACGAAATGTTATCAAACTGAAGTTAAGTGTTGAATGAAAATGTTTAAAGTTAAACAAAATATGATTAAACTCAAGATACAAAATTTTGAAATGTGATTAAATTGTGTCCATTTTTATAGAAAATATATGATAAACATGTATTTATGCAATTTGGGAAAATTGTTTTATTTTAAAAATTTGTTATATGAATCACGGGATTAAATCCCGGGATCTCGCGATTCGAATTCTCAATTGCAAAATGGCCAAAAATTGCCATCCCTAATACATGTTTACACACATACATTTCCATAGTTCAGCTGTTAAAAAACTGAAAATGCAGTTTCAAAAAAAAGTTAGTATGAACGCATTATCAATTTTAGAGTTCAATTTCAATCAATTTTAGAGTTCAATTTCAATACAAGCAAACACCACTTACGAAACCTTATGGGTTAAGTTTAATTTGATTTTTTTTATAGTGTAAAAGTCAGCTATGAAGACTGTTTTATGCTGTGCGTATAACTTAATAAATAAATGAAATAGTATTCTACCGATTGCCGGATTGAAAGCTTCCAAACATGGACAATTACATATTTTTATCTAATGCGTTTTTTATTCCTTGAAGGTGTTTGATGTGACATTATTTACATTCATGGCCACCAGAGTTGTACCAATTAAAGAGAGCGTCAAGTTTAAATCGCTCTTCCTTTGAACTAAACAGTTGTCATCAGGCATTTTGACTTTGAGCCGGTTAGCTTGATGCATACTTAGTACTTGGATACTTAAACAAGTTGGCTAAAAATAAATAAGTATATAAATACAGCAAAGCGTTGAACAGCTTGGCAAGTCAAATGAACGACGGCAAAGGGAAATGTCATTCTGTTTTCACTTTTTTGCCGTAATCATAATAAAGTACAAGGCCGCATGCATAAACTATTTACACAACTACAACACACACACACACACACACAAATACGCACATGCTGACACATAGACAGAACGCGTGCCAACAGTAAATCACAACCATAGCGTCAATAAACTGAAACTTGCCGAGCAAAATAAATTCAATGTGTCTGTGTGTGTGTGTGTGTGTGTATAGTTGTGTGTAGTTGTGTGCATAAATAATAATAAAAAAATGAAGAATATTTAAAGGCGCTCAGGCCAACAACGCTGTTGACGTGGTGACAAACGCAAACTGAAACAACAACAACAACACAGGCATAAAACATAAACAGAAGCCAGGCGCAAGCGTGCATACATACATACATAATAAATGTATGTATGAAGCAGAATGCGTGGGGGGAAGAGGACCTGCTCGAGATTCAGCGTTTGTATACAAAATCACGCATGCAAAAACCTTCAAAACCATACAAAATAGGGCAAACGTATGCAGCCTCAAGCCGCACAAGTGCCTGTGTCTGCGTGCGTATGTAAAATCCCAGCAAAAATTTGGAATACTTGTAATGTCTAAAGTAATCGCAAAACTCAGCTCCACGGCTAACCTTCTAGAATACATAAGGCATTACATCAACATTGAAAGTAACTGCTTACTTGTAACTAATGGTTTTAGAAAGAGTTATATAAGTTCTTCTGGAACCATCTAATCACTTTTAGGAAATTCATTCAGTAAAGTATTAAGTTTAATTTCTTGAGTAATTAAATACATAATTAAATTTTTACCGTTCTTTTAATGTAACAAAAATTAATAATATTTATTAAAAGAGAAATGCTAACCTTTCGTTTTCCTTATTCTCATCTCTCTTTAACCCTTTCGCTACAGGTTTTTACTGGGGAAAGTTAAAATTTTAAATTTGACATCTTAGGCTTCTATGTGGTTTTATTAGCAACATTCCATAAGAAATTTTTCAATTTTTATACTCGGACCCTGTATTTTAGAGAGTTTTTCTATGAGAGCAACCACATCGTTGTGGCTGTAATAAATACTTAAACATACAACTTTTTACGCATAACGAAAATTTGAATATTTCTGCATTTACTTCAGCCAAAATTAAAAAAAAAGTATCTAAATTGAAAGAAAACATCAAATTAAAAAGTTCTCTAGTTTTTTCTGTTTCTGTTTCCTTTACTATGTCAAGACATACCATTAAAAAAACGTGTATACTTCTCTTCTTTAAACATAAAGATTCAGTTTATTAATTTCGTATTTTTCCTAAAACTTCAAACTATTCTAAGGACCAACAAAAAAATGTATTCTTCCAACCATAGAGGATGCAGACGTCCACAAAGTAGCATGTTGCCATATGGCAACAAAATAGCGAAAGGGTTAATTGATTCTGAAAAGAATAACAAATAAAATTTTAAAAGTGCATAAAACAAAATCATATTTGTTTATAAATACAACAAAATAATAAATTTAATATAACTATAACAACGTGCGACAAAAATTAAAAATATGTTTCACACCGGACAAAATCCATATGGGCGTAAAACTAGAGACCAAACATAGTAATACTGCGTACTCAGTTTTTCATTTCTACATCCTTTGGCCTTTTAAAAGGACTTCAAAATTTTGAAGGGGATACAAAATAAAAAATTAAAAATATATAAAAAATACTTAACCTGAATAAAATATGGCGATATGTATATCAAATTAAAGAGGAAAGACTCAAGAATTTAAATAAAATTGATTTTTTATCTATTTGTAAGAAAATGATATGAAAAAGGTTCTTTGAAAATTTTAATCCTTTATATCCTTAAAAATTTACATATAATTTTGTTGAAAAGTAAGTATGTTAAATCCCCAAATCTCCCTGATCACGTGTCAAAATTTCATTATTCTCGCTTCATTCATTTTGTATCTTTTTATTATTTAAAATACTGATACTCAAATAAATTTGAATTTTTGTACTTCATTAGAATTGCAGCCTTTTTTTTAATAACTAATAAAGTTAGAGTAGTGAAATTTTGACACGTG
The DNA here is from genome assembly GCA_963668005.1 of Melieria crassipennis. Taxonomy (NCBI): domain Eukaryota; kingdom Metazoa; phylum Arthropoda; class Insecta; order Diptera; family Ulidiidae; genus Melieria; species Melieria crassipennis. Next base: position 119,436,402 of record OY764961.1, read on the forward strand.
ATCAGGAAAATGTGGGGTTTTAACGTACTTACTTTTCAAAAACATTCTATGGAAATTTTCAAGGATATAAAGGATTAAAATATTTAAAGGACCTTTTTTATATCCTTTTTTTACAAATAGATAAAAACTTAATTTTATTTCAATTCTTGAGCCTTTCCTCTTTCATTTGATATACATATCGCCATATTAGTAAGTAAGTATTTGTAATGTTTTTTTAATTTTGTATCCCCTTCAAAATTTGCAAGTCCTTTTAAAAAGACAAAGGATATAGAAATGAAAAACTGAGTACGCAGTATTACTATATTTGGTCTGTACTTTCACGCACATATGGATTTTTGCCAGTGTGAAAAAAAGGGCTTACAAAAATCGTCAAAACTTTTGCTGGGATACTCGCTTTAAAACACACACACGCGCGAAAGGCTGATATGTTCCACATCATAAACACATGCAGGCGCAAAAACTTAGGTACATGCCCACATGTACCCACACGAACAGAGGTACGCGTGTGTGTATGTAAAGTGCACATTCGTGCAGTGCGCTCGACAAGCGTCAAAGGACACGTTTATGATGTGAGAAAGGCGCGTGGCGCAGCGCATACCGCGTTGTTTTGTTACGTTGTTGAGGTGATGAGGTGGCAAATGCGCTTTAATAAACTATGAGTGCCTATGCCGAGGAACGCAAACACGCACGCACACATCCACATCCTACATTTATGAGTCTGAAAAATTAATTTTGAAGTACATGTTGATAAAAGTTTATGCACTGTACACTTACACCAACACACGCGCGCAGAAAATTCGTACATCCATATATTAATTTATTTTTTCAGCTGAGTCTGATAATTTGAAAATGCATGTATGGAAGCCGTTTGGCAACATTCAACTAAAAGTACTGATCGAAAATAAATATTTTGAAATGCGCGTGCAAATATGTGATATGCGACAATTGCCATTCAAATTGTATGCAAAGCGAACGGCAGCGGCATGACGAAAAATACTTTTGCCAGCGACAGGAACGCGCACATTTTTGCACACACACACACACACAGACACACAAGTGGAACGCGACTCTGATAGTAAGAGTGAAACTATTCAATATCGATGTGAAAATGTATAGTACACACACACACACAACTATCTAAATATCTATTCGCATTTTTAAGCGCAAAGCTAACACGTTCGCATTCAGTTCACTTGCACTTGGCAGAAACTTCGTTGGTGTGGCGGAGTGAAGGAAATGGCTGGTTGGCTGCGAATCGAGGAATCTGCATATCTGCGCGTTACTGTTGTATGCTCCATGCACTACACTGCATGTGTGTTAGTAGGGTGACCATATCCTTTTTTAATTCAAATAGCAAAGACAGCATACCACCTTTTGATGAAAAGATTCACTGGAATCAACACCGTTTGGTGCTCTCAATCACTCGATTTGTCGATTTGTTTGATTGTTTTGTAGGCTCTTACACCGGTCAGCAATATTCACTTCAAATTTTAGCATCCTAGCTTGACATCAGTAAACTTTGTTGTTTACTTTGTATTTGCTTGAACTTGTGGGATTTATTTGTAGTCGAAACCGAAGCAAGGTTTCGTTGTGATTAATCAATACTTTTAGCTTACAATTTTCTTTAGTTTTTTTTTCAGTTCATTCATGTTGGGTTGAATTTGTTGTATAAAGTGTTTTCTTCCTTTTTCTTTTAATTCTTTTTTATTCTTTGTTGGTACAAGTATTGTACTGCTTTTTGCAATGAACGAGCAAAAAGCTCGTGGAAGCTCATTAGCCGCTGGTTTTTTTTTAACCAAAAACATAACGAATACCATTTCGCAGACGAATTTAACTGATTGCAACTTTTTTCTGTTTGACTCGAAAAACCATCACTGGAAACGCGTTGAAACGTAGCTGAGAAAAGATAACCGGACATACCAAAAATCGAGTATCACAACTATTTTGAAATATAGATCAACCGCTGACCAGTGGCGCACACGGGGCGTGTTTGGTTATTTCAACCCCCCAAATGAAATCCTGTGTGCGCTACTGGCGCGGGCATAACTGCGTTGCAGTCGATGGGGACAACATCAATCTTAAAAAATAAATTTGTATTTTTAATTTTGTGAGTGAAAATTCCACTAATCATTAAATTTACTGCACTACAGTCCAGACATGGAATTAGTCACATACTATATAAATATTTTTCGGGCTTACAAAACTTGTGATGCTTTGCAACGACATCAAAACCCCATTTTCGGCATTGCACAGAAAGTTTATGGCTCGTGTGTGAAATGGTCTTCTTGCGGCAAGCTTCCGTAGAATCTATGGCCCCAATGTTTAAGTCAAGTTTACACAAAGTCCTACAATACGTTGTCTTCTAAACATTAAATAATTTCAGGCAAGATTTCAAATGCTCTTTAAGGGTGGTATGCCTACTTTGTTATTTATGATATTCACATTGCATTGAGTTGTTTTCAAGAAATGTCCTGAAAATTATGCTAAATAAAAATTGCTCAGGAATTGAAATTTTAACCTATGGGAATATTTTCCAATTGGCAGCCATACGAAAAATCCTAAATTTCATTGAATCTTCAATTAAATTACTCATTGTACTTTCAATGAAATCTATAAGAACTTTTGGTTATTTTATATTTAAAAGTATGTACATCATACAGAACACATCAATACATCAAGCCTTGAAATATAGACCAAATTTTAATGATAGTTTCCCGTAGACGTATGGTCACCATTTGTATTAGTAACATTCTGCCACATTCTAAGAGCATTTGCGGCAAAACTTTATAGTATGTACAGGCAATTCACACAGAGCTTTTGTTTAACTTAAGTCTCAGCTCATACAAGTAGCTCTTTTTGTGTTACTAATGCGATCAACAGTTCACATACTAAACTTTGAAATACTTACTTATCCTATTTTCAAAGTTGACCGACAAATTGTGTAACATTTGCGTTTGAAGATTAAGTTAAATGCATTATATACCAGCATACGTATGTGAGTTCGTACTTGCATATACCTAAATACATATATACAATACAAGTCTATAGACATCTCGATATGAATATAGTTAAACCGAACAGTCTGCAATCTACTACGATGTTAGATAAAGCAAGGGGCTTACAATATAAACTTTTCTATAAGTGCTTCCTTCTTAAGTCTTAGCAGATTACCATTGCTTGCAGCTATCGAGAGAAAGCAACAACATCCTGTTACCATCCTCCATCAGACAGACGCCACTGCTTTGCGTGTCATTGCCTTTTATTCAGACAAAGTAATGCGGCTCATTGTAATTGTTGATGAGCTGATGATTGGTCCATAAACAACTTGCAGTGTGGTAACAGCACCAATTCAATTCATTCATTCAATCAATAGCAATTCTGAAACGACGCCCGAGGTTCGATTCTCCATTGCAACGAAGTCTAAATAATAAGAATACAATTTGCTTTTGGCACAGTTGTGGAATGCCATGCCTTAGTCTCGTAATCGCGTTGGGGTGCCAATTATGTATGTATTTGTATAATGCAAAGGGTTTTCCATACACCCTCTCTGCACCTAATCAAACCTCACACTAATCTAAATTCGAAATGGGGAAGTTAATGGGGTTTCGACAGTACAATTTGATTATTGCTTTGTAGAAACCCAAAAGTTGACAACCTCACAACTCCGATTGTATGGGAGACGCCCTCTAGTGGTGAATTTCTGAACATTAACTAATTTTGTATTTTTTGTATTGAAGAATGTTGGCGATCGCTGAATAAATCATTGAAATCGGTTTAGCAGTTTCCGAGATACGATGTTTTCTCGCTTACTTAACCCTTTTGGTTATTCTATGCCATATGGCATAGTCTCTTTTCAGTGCCTGTTTTAGGTCAAAAAACTTGTGGATACTATATTTTTGTTGTTCCTTAGAATAGTTTGAAGTTTTAGGAAAAATACGAAATTAATAAACTGAATAATTAAGTTGAGAGAAGAGAAGTATGCACGTTTTTTTAATGGTATATCTTGAGATAGTGAGGGAAGAAGAAGCAGACAAAATTAGATAACTTTTTAATTTGACGTTTTCTTTCAATTTAGATACTTTTTTTAAAAAAATTTTGGCTGAAGTATATGAAGAAATATTCAAATTTTCGTTATGCATAAAAAGTTTTATGTTTAAGTAATTATTACAGCCACAACGATGTGGTTCCTCTCATAGAAAAAAACTCTAAAATACAGGGTCCGAGCATAAAAATTTAAAAATTTCTTATGGAATGTTGCTAACATAACCACATAGAAGCCTAAAACGTAAAATTTAAAATTTTAACTCTCCCCAGTAAAACGCTGTACCGAAAGGGTTAACTACTACATTTACAAGTGGGGAGCCAATGGCATAGAAAATGGCCAATTTTGTATGGCAGCCGCCTTAAGACTTGGAGTTAGCGGGTAGGTATGTTTGGAAGAAATATTTGGAAGAGAAAATAAATGGGTCTCGGTCATACATTTGACACGTCTGGGGGCAACCTGGGAGCAGTGGGAGCCTATTTTATAAAAACGACCATTTTGTATGGGAGCCCCATTTAGGGTTGGAGATAGGGGGTAAGTATGTTTAAAAGAAATGTTCAGTAAGGAAAACTGTAGGGGTCGGTAATAGATTTTAGCCCTCTATGAGCAAATTCTGACCAGCTATGGAGCAATTTGTCGAATTTCCCAGCTTTTTTGTGAACTTTGACCTCGATGCGACGCCATTTAGCCCCACCCTAGCCCCAAAATTTTTTGGCTCATGCACTTTTTCACCAAACCGCATAAAATGAAAGGTTGCGGAGCATCGAAATCGAAAAATCGTGCACTAAATCCAGTCTAATGTAGAGGTACACAATATTTTGTTTATCCCTTCGCTTATATGCAATGTTAGCTTTTCATAGATTTGGGAACTATTTTATTCAGCATTCTAGCAACATTTGATTACTAACGGAATTTTGCGAATTACATTGAAAGTATGTAAAAAAAAAACAAGTCGAAAAAATCGCCATCGCTTAGCTAGTTAGTGCATTGAATTGCGAGTATACAGTGACGGCAGGACCTAGGTTCGAGTCCCCGTAGTAGCCAACACTAAAATATAGATAAACCCGATTTTCCTTTCGGCGGTAGCGTTCTCTCTATGTTAAATTACCGCAAAACTTCTTCCATAGATAAGGAACTCAACAAAATTTTTTTTCACCATCAAAACTTAACAAGCAAAACGAATAATATGACAAAAATGTTTTTTCTTTACGGAAATAAAATCATGCAACGAAGGGTTAATTTTTGATGTTTTATATATCACCATCCACAAAATTGTCAGGCTCAAAAATTTTGTATAATTGTGATATGATTTGTAGCCTTAATGCATAATTTCAAGATCTGGAAAAAATCAGAATCTTTCAGTATTTTTCAGCTAAAATCTGCTTTTCAAATAAACAAACTCTTTCCAACACCAAAGTAATTTTTCACTTTTGCAAATTAAATTTTACTGCTTAAATTTATCCAGTTTTACAATGTCTTCTAAATTGATTACTCAGCCGTTTTGCACAGTAATTGATTTTTTTGCAGTGAATGCAGAATTTTTAACATTCATGAGGCCGCCCCAGCTGGCATCTTTCTTGCACGCCGCGATCACCAAACAGCAATTTCAGCACACACGCAAAAATATTTGTAGCAGTTCCTTTGTTTTATTATTATTATTTCCTCTTTTTCTGCTCCTTCATCTTCGTCTTACTTTCCATCAAACACAATTAGCATAACCACATTTAGCGAATTTGCATTTTCGCATTTAAAGTGCGCACCGCCCACCCAGTCAGACCCGCGGCCCATTCCAGGTCGTGTCACGGCGCATGCGAATGCAATCTTGTCGGCTTGTTGTGGGCGTTGCTGTCAGTTGTTCTTGCATAATTTCCTTCCGTAGCATCAAATTAGTGTGCGCTACTTTGCTTTAGCATTTCGCTTCGACTCGCTTAGAGACGAAAGCAAGCGCCTTGAATGCATCGAGCGTACGCGGCGCTGCATTTGCATTAATTGATTGTTGTTGCGTTGTGTGCTTTTTAGCTTGTAATGTTGCTCATAAGCTGAAACAATTTGTTCAATTTGCAGCTGAACGTTGCTGTGTATGTGTCCGAGTATTTAGGAAAAATTGAAGCAGACAAGTGATAAACAAACTAATGAAAATTTTGTATGGGTGCATAATATCATTTATTATCCCTCAATTGCTCTTGTTTGTTTAGTTAGTCGACTTTGATTATTTTTTTAAGTGAGGTCAATTATTTTTTATAATAATTAATTTAATTTATTATTTAATTTATTTGGGGCAGTTGAACCCTGAACTCACGTGTGCGCCACTGCCTGGAATACATAATACCTGTAATTTGTGAATTGACAGGTATTATGTATTCCAGGCAGTGGCGCACACGTGGGTTCAGGGTTCAACTGCCCCAAATAAATTAAATAATAAATTAAATTAATTATTATAAAAAATAAACTATACATTACATTAAATGAAATCATTCAAGTGTACCAGGTATATTGACGTCAATTTTTTTGTATGATAAAAAGAGAGAAATTTGAAAAATTATTTGTCATTTATGTCATAATGCTAAAAAAATGAACCCTGAATAATACAAAACAATTTCAAACTTGGTGGGATTTAAAACAAAATTTAAAAACAAAAAAATTTTAGGACATTTTTTTCGTTGCTATATTGGCGGCAGCACATCTAAAATGACTAACTAATCGCAAAAAAGTGATCGAGAATGTTCAATGAACCAGACAACGATTTGAGTGGTGTTGGGTTAATGCAATAGAAAAACTCTTCAACAAAATAAATGTCATATTTTTTCTATTTATGAACAAATATGAAGCCGTGTCAAAATCTGGTCAATGTATACGAGTACTGTGATTCCAAATGGCATTGGGCTCAAATTATGTACGAAGAACAGGTGTAATATAATTTTGACGGCTCTTATTTGTGGAGCTCGCCTCTGAAAAGTCTTCAAAATGTTGATCTACGGCAGCTGTGGTTAGCTGGTTGGTTCCAGTTGCATATAACAGTTGTATAATTTTTACGTAGTACCAACCTTCAAAAGAAACATGTATAAATTTGACAGCTGTCTGATTATTAGTTTGTCAGATACAGCATTTTGAGTGAAGCAACTTTTGTTATTTTGAAAAAAAAAATGGATAAAAAGGAATTTCGTGTTTTAATGAAACACTATTTTTTGATGAAAAAAAGTGCTACTGATACCAAAAAGTGGTTTGATGAGTGTTATCCGGACTCTGCGCCGGGCGAAGCAACCATTCGTAAGTGGTTTGCTAAATTCCGTACAGGCCATATGAGCACCGAAGACGATGAACGCAGTGGACGTCCAAAAGAGGCTGTTACGGACGAAAACATCAAAAAAATCCACAAATATATTTTGGAAGATCGTAAATTGAGGTTGATTTGTATAGCTGACACTCTAAAGATATCAAAGGAACGTGTTGGACATATCGTTCATGAATATTTGGGTATGCGAAAGCTATGTGCAAAGTGGGCGCGCGGCACCCTCGCTCACAATCGACCAAAAACAAGAACGTGTCTATGCTTCAGAGCAATGTTTGGAGCTGTTCAACCGCAATAGAAGTGAATTTTTGCATCGATATGTGACAATCGATGAAACATGGATCCACCACCACACTCCGGAGTCCAGTCGGCAGTCATCTCAGTGGTCTGCACGCGACGAACCGAATCCAAAGCGTGGAAAAACTCAACAGTAGGCCGGTAAGGTTATGGCGTCCGTATTTTGGGATGCACATGGAATAATTTGCATCGACTATCTTGGAAAGGGAAAAACCATCAACAGCGACAATTATATAGCGTTATTGGAGCATTTGAAGGACGAAATCGCGAAAAAACGGCCCCATTTGAAGAAGAAGAAAGTGTTGTTTCATCAAGACAATGCGCCGTGTCACAAATCGAGGAAAACGATGGTAAAATTGCATGAAATGGGCTTCGAATTGCTTCCGCATCCACCGTGTTCTCCAGATTTGGCCCCCAGCGACTTTTTCCTGTTCTCAGATCTCAAGAGAATGCTCGCTGGAAAGAAATTTAAAGCCAATGAGGAAGTAATCGCCGAAACAGAGGCCTATTTTGAGGCTATACACAAATCGTACTACAAAAATAGTATTGAAAAGTTGGAAGATCGCTATAATCGGTGTATCGCCCTCCATGTCAACTATGTTGAATAATAAAATCGAATTTTGCCAAAAAAATGTGTTTTTCTATAAAACGATACGAACTTTTCAGCCCAACTGTTAGCATGTGATATCATTATTCCCGGTAGATGCTATATGGTATTCTAGTGTGTTGTCTTATAGACTTTGTAACCTCTATATCCAGTTCGAGAGAGATTAATGAAAGCGTGTAGAGAGTTCATGGTGTACTTGACTATCTTTCAAAAATTTTGATATATTGGCTTGCCTAGCGTCTTCCGCCTCTTTCTTGATAAGGCCGCACAGGCGCAAAGTAAGTGATGGCCGGTTTCCTTCTGTTCTTGTGATCTGCTGATTTTGCTGGATTCCATCCTCTGCCACATTGTTTTGTCTTTATCGAACAAGTCCTTAGAGACAGCATCTATGACTTTCATCTAGCTATGACATCTAATAAAAATTGCCTTCCATGAACAAATTTAGCTTGAATTTATTTTCCAGACAAATATTTTCTATAAGCACTGTTTAGATCGTTAAACAAACACTATATTGCAATATGTTTTTGACTTTAATTTACTTATAATTAAATTTATATCTAATCTTAAAATTGAATCAACACAAAGCATAATTCTGAATATCAAAAAATGCATGAAAGGCTGTAGAACCATTTGAATTTTGACATTCTAATGATAGATTTAAGATTTAATATTTTAGTAATTTTGTTAGCGTCGGAAAACTGACCGAATTGCCAAATAGGAGTGAAGTATTTCTTTTAAATTTCATTGCATGTCTTTGAAGTTTCCTGAATGGAATGCAAAAGCATCCAATGAAATAGTTTAGTCCATGTTATGAAAACATTTGATGATCAAATACATCTCATACACAACACTCAAACACTCCATTTACAACACATTTCATTGCAATATCTGCCACTATTCGGCACATTTTCTCACGTAATCAGACCCGAAATGATAGCATAGCAATCACTGACGAATCCTTGAATATTAACAAAAACAACAACAGTAGAAATAAGCACAACGAAAATGTAAACAACAGAGAATTGCTTGCATTTAGAGTCTAATACATTAAACATTTATTCAATTTAAATTGTAAATCCAATTTTAAGAACAAAGCTACGGCCAGTAGAATGTAAAACGTAAAGAGGAAGAGTTACTCGCATGTAAAGAGATTATGTTTTGCATGTGTGTGTGTGTGTTAGGACTTCGACCCGTACTGCCAAAGTCAGGGCTGCAGTTGTGTGTTTCGCTATGTTTGTGCGTGTGTGGGTCCAAGCACGTGTGTGTGTGTGTGTGTGTGTATGGGTCGCAGCCAGTATTTGTGTGTTTTATGAGATTATTACGAGATTTAGTGCGTAACAATGCTGTGGAAGTTTATTTTTACTATTCAAAATGGAACTGGCATGTTTGTTCGATGCGATGGAGCGCTGCGTGACCAGGAGAGGCTTTGGCGAGTGTATGAAAAATTCGCATGCGTTCGATAACAAAATGTGAAATTTAAATGGTCTCCGGAGTCCAAGCTGGGTGTTGGAGAGCTCCCAACAAGTGGCCGGCAGCAATGTCCACACACATTCACCGTCAACCGTCCCAAAAGTTCGCATAACACATCCCCGCCCAATCATTTAACTGAAAATACACTCTCACTCAATCTATGTATGTGTATGAGATATTGATCTGTGTATGTTTGAGTGGATTTTTGGAAACTTTTTGCATGTTAGTTAAATGTTGAAATTTTCAACGTAAGCCTCATGAACAGAGAGCAGAGAATAGTGAAGTAGTGGGTGGGGGAGAGAGCTAAGCGACGCGCAGATATGTAAACAAAATAGCAAAAGCCATTTTTGTACGACTGTGGCACGAATTGGCAACGCCACTGAGTCTCAGCTGCAGTTGTGCGTCACTGCTGATTTGCGCTGATTGCAACTGAGCCACAGCGCAGTTAATTAGGTCGGAGGACGGGTCTCTTTGTTACTGCTAAGCGTCGAGCCAGAAATATTCGAGTCCTTATAAAGTTGGCTGTATTCACGAGTGGTGTGAATCGCGCATAGTAGGAGGCCATCCGAAAACGCAATACAACAGCAAAGCAAATGATCAACATTGGCAGACGGGTCACCGAAACATTTATATGCTCGCCTACATTTGGGGCTTCGATGTGTGTGTGTGTGTGTGTGTGTGTGGGTGCGTATGTGGTAGCGTGGATGTGCGTATTCTGCTGAATAAATTAATGTCAAAAGTGCTTTCGCTTTTGATTTTGATTGATGTTTACAAATAGCGACTACAGCAACAACCACAGCAACAGCGCCAACAGCAGCAAACTTTGTCAAAACGTACGTCGATGTGTTGTAGCTTTTTGCTATGCCAATTTGTAGTTGTTGTAATTCCAATGTCAGCTCCACGTTCATATGAATAACCGGAGCGCGCACATTTCCATTGCCGCACACAGCGGCAAACACATAACTTTGCATGCCGGCATGTGTGTGTGTCTGTCTGTCTGTGTGTCTGTCTGTATTGTTTGTGCGCATCTAAGCGACCACATAAATAACCCAGATCGAGTGCTCGCACACTTCGCACGCGCCGACTATGCCGGCCTACGCGACGATCCGGCCAGCCCAGCTTACGGGCCGCGCTTCGAGTCGCCGCAATGTCCTTCGGCGCGCTGATTGCTTGCCGCTGGTTAGTTGCTAAGCGCATTTTGGCGCACGTCCTTTTCGTCGGTCGCTGCCACGGCTGGCCGTTGTTGTTTGGCCGCTTTATATGCTGCCAGCACCCAGATCAATTTTATTGAGTTTAAGCTTTGACGTGTCTGCGCATTGTGTGCGCACATTTTGATGGATGCCAGTGAACGTGATTGTTTGGCAGTTGTTGTTGTTGTTGTTGCTGCTGGCGTTTATCTATGTTTTTGTTTGCGCACATGTCTGCGGGTATTTGGTTTGTGTCCGCACACGCGTCCGTTTGTGTGGGTGTGGACAAAGCCATTGCACTACCAACCCTAATGGGCGCACTTTGCATAGGCTGAACATTTTCTATTCCCCCAGTTTTCAACTCTCTCTGGTCATTGTCCTTGAGAATGTTGGTTGGACTTTAATGGTACTGCGACGCGCCTAAAATGAGAGATTTCAAGTATTTTATTTAATTTTAAAGCTGTCCAATTTTGAAAGCTATTCAAATTTATTCTCTTAATAATTATATTCTCTTAATAATAATAAATAATTGTAATAAATACTCAATTATTTTGAGGGCAAGCAAAGAGGCAACAAGTTTAAAAGATATATCTACTTGTGGAAGCGCAACAGCTGCAGCGTACTATATTTATAGACACAACGTCAGTGATACTTTTGCAGTGCAATCAAAAATTGTTGCACAAAATCCATTGCAGTCATCTCTCGGTTGCCATGTATTATTAGCCACGGTTTGTATTGCAATTTGATGCAGTAAAGTCCATAGAACACATTCACCTCGAACGCTGCTTTCTTGAGTGTTTCAAAGTTGCAACACTCACTCTGCCTTTTTGTGGGGGCCAAATTATGCAAAAGCATCGTATGAGCAAAAGCGAGTTGTCTCTTCTGCTGCACACATGTATCTCTGTATTTGGTAGCAAAAAATGCTGAATTTAATTGACATTAATTAAAAAGTGCCCAAATACACAAGAAAGAAGAGTCTGCGTCCCTTTCATTGGCAAGATTTGCTATGCAAATGCCGCGCCTGGCAAATGCCGCTGGCCATGTTGCGGAGCAATGAACGAAACTCTGGTGACAGCGACAGCCACAGCGCCGATTGTCAATAAGCGCAGCTGTTGCAACGAGTGTGCCGGCAGCACAATTGTTGCTACTCCACTTTGGCGGAATGCGGCCTCACGGCCCCAGCGTGGTGCAGTGCATTTTAAAAATAGCTGCGCGGCTGCGACAAAATTTCGTCGATTTTTTGCTTTCGTCTATTTGGATGCGTACGGTTTTGCATTTTCCAGACGCGCATGCAATATGTTGTTGTTGTTATTGTTGTTGTTGCGGTGCAGTTCAAACGCTTGGGCAGGAAATTGTGCTGTCAGCTAGCAATGCGCGTCGCTGCTGCTGTTGTTGTTGTTACAGTTTGCGTTATGGCACAACAACAAAACATCTACAGACTAGATTGATTCTTGTCGCAGTCTGGAGCCAAACTGTGATGGAGCAGCAGTCATGGCAGCTAAAAACAAACCAAAAAGTTGCTCAAGTCGCGCATCGGCCAGATTTGCAGGCATTTTCATAAACAGCCATTCAAAGCAAAGCCTTTGACTATACGCCAAAAGCAACAAGCAGTGAGACCAGCGCATATTTTGGCAATATTTCGTTTGCTTTTCAAACCCCTGTTCCAGACATGCCAAGGACAGTCGAATGGGAGCCATAATTTATATGAACATTTCTTTTGACATTTGAAAACTTTGCATTCCTGGATTGGTAGGAAATATTGTGGATGACGAAAAGTGCAGGCAAAATTAATAACTTCTTCGGAAACAGTTGACATTGGCAAAACTACTAAGCAAGACTTATGTAACTGGCCATAAGAATTCGTTTATGGGTTATGTTCTGCTACAAAAGTTCTATCCAGTTGGTTACACTAAAAGGTGATAAGGGGGTCCTAAACTTGATCCTTCCTCTGAAAACACGGTCCCTTTTTTCGCAGTTGACCTCCAACCACCGCACAGTGCTTCGACTCCATACAAAATTGCGGCAAAAATTTAAGGAGTACGCGAAATTTGCAGTCTAAGTCAATTTGAGCTGCTGACTTCAGAAATTGTGTTTGTTTCCAAAAAAAAATATAGTTAAAAAAATCTAATATACATGGTTATATACAGTGGCGCACACAGGGGAGGGTTTTTGGGGCTTAAACCCCCGAAATACCTTTAATTTATTTATACATTTAATTTTAATTTATAACCGTCGCATATATATTAAATCATCAATGACACTACTCGACACAAAAAATGCACCAAAAAATAAAAGTGTGTTCTAGACTAACTTTGGGTCGGTGAACACAAAACAAAAGATCAAAAAATTTTTGTAAGCAGCATTTTCGAAAAATCTTCGAAAAACCAGTTTTTCCTTGTTGTTTCAGTTATGAGAACATATCTCGTAAACGAATCATCCGACAAGCTGCCCGTCGGTCAGAAGATAATACCTTAGCCTTTCCAGATACATATATACAGATTGTACAAATCAGATGAGATTTGGAGAAATTACTGACGGTGAAAATTGTAAAAAGTGAACTTTTCGACCATTTTCAAAAATCATAAATTTTCGAATGTTTTTTTATAGATAAAATAAATTATCTCCTCTGGTTTTAAAATATAAGATGAAAAATGTATTATTTGAGCAAATATTAAGCCTAACATCAAAAGAATTGAAAGATAAATTACAGAGTTATAAAGTATTGAGTCAAGACACAATTTTTACATTTATTACACCGTGTGAAAAAAATTTTTTTTTGCCGAGACCCATCCAAATGTTGGTATAGGCGTGAAACTGGAGGTAATTTATAGTAACCCGACATAGTCAGTTTTTCATTTTCTGGCCCAAAGTCCTTTTTAAGGTCTTTTAATTTTTAAGGACATACACATTTTAAATATTTTTTTTAAATATTTGCGGTTGCGCAATGAAGAAGATATGGTCATCAAAAGAAAGAGAAAAATTGTCTCCTATTAACTAAATTTTCTATTTGAAACTTTCAGGACACAAAATATGTCAGGTAGGGAAAACACATGTTTTGGATCTCAGTCAGTAGATTCATACATCTAAAATTTATTCTATTTTAAAGTTTTCAACAAAGTTACACTAAACCCCCCGATACAAAATCCTGCGTGCGCCACTGGTTATATATTATTTTATCATCACCGAGCCCAAACCGCTGGAGCTATAATGATGAAATTTGGTCAAAAGTTGTATTTTAGAAAGTCAACCCTTTAAAAGAAGCGATTTAAAAAACGCCGACCTTGAAAGGGAAAAGCTGGTGGTGAAGCTTATATGGACGGACATTGTTTTTTGGTCGGATTTTTTTTACATTTTGTATATAAACATACACTAAAAAAAAATAATTAAATACGTATTTCAGCGTTTTTCTAAAAGCCTTTAAAGGGTGGGAAAAGGGCGGTGAAGGTGTTTAAAGGAAATGATTTTTTTTGTTTGATATCCTTAGAGCTTAACATGGATATGACACAGCCATGAAGATGCAATGCAGCTCAATTTATGACGGTGAGACAGTTATAAAAATTATTCTTCAAAATTAGACCTTCTTCAAAATTAGGCATTCCTCCTCTTTTTAGAATATATTAGCGTTAAATTACATTTTTGCAAACAAATTCCATAATAATTAAATAATTGGATAATGTAGCTCATAATGGATTAAATAGGCGTGCCAAACCTATTTTTATAAAGAACATTCATAATTCGTGTCATTGATTTGGTTACACATTTTGGTCGCAATTTTAACTCAAGCGATTTCTGTAAAACAATCAATATTAGTAGTTTCGAAAAAATTGAAATTTTTCCAAAGGCGCAAAAAGACGCAACATTTTTTTGGCGGCTTTAAGAGAAAAAAGTCCATTTAAAAAAAGTCATAAAAAGAATTTACGCCAGTTCACGCCATTCGATTTTAATTGCCTTTCTAAATTTGGTTATTTTGCATTTTCATTGATTAAAAAATAATAATTTTTGAAAATTCGTACCAAAAAAAACGATTTATGCTAAACAAACAAAAAAACCGATCAGCAGTCCCGTAGAGTCAATGTAGTTTTAATATAAAAATAAATTAGATCCTATCTACAACAATACATTTTCTACAATTTTTTTTATACAAGCACCTAAATTTCATTTTTCCCCTTCATACATTTTTGTAAAAATATATCCAACTTTGACAAGCTATATCTCCTAATCTCCAAAATTTTTCGATAAAGTATTTCGGATCCAGCTTTATTAAACAATTACCTATAACATGATACTACTTTTGTCAAAATCTGCGATAATTTTTTTCGTATTTTTGTCCGCTCTCGAAGCACTGTGCACTGCTTCGAACACCTTTTCCGTTAGAACCTCATCGTCTAAGCCACAGTTTTACTATTGAACTTTGCGTATCTGTATTGGTGTTGTTACTTATTTTCCACAAATATATGACTGTAATGACAGTTACAATTAATAATAATCATTTAAAAACTACAAAGGAAAATTAACCATCCAGAGGGCAGCTGGCAAATTTACATAAAAGCAACTTTGCCCTTTGACTGTCTGATGAAAACAACCAAATGGCTGCTTGCTTAGGAGTTTACAGCGCCCGCGGTATTTCGTAGGTGTACTTGAACTTAAACAATTTGGGAAAATGTCGGCTACAGCGTTCACTCACGCACACACCGTCTCAACTCGTTGACTTTAGTCTCCATCAGGGCAAAATCCATAAAATAAGGCAAATTAAAAGGCAAAAGTAAAGCATACAAATTACAATGCATCTACTTCCGGCGCAGACACAGCACGCTCATCAATAACTGTCAAATTAACGGAAGCGGAGTGAAGTAAATCGCAACATACACATCAACAATTGCTTCACACACACACACACACACACACGCAGTGGCTGTGACAACCACCCAGCCAGTCAATCAGCCATGAAGCCATCACAAGCAACACAGCACAAAAACAACAACACTAATACATATAGTATATGTAGCTAAAGTCTGCTGCTAGCAGAAATCTTGCTCACATAAATTTGACAGCTACGTGACAGCAGTTATGGCGTTAATGACAACAACAGTAGCAGCAACCGAAAATCAACCCCAGTTCTCAAGACACTCGCTTAACACGCATTCGCTTCACTTTCTTCTTTTTTTTGGGTTTCCAAATTTCGTCATACTTTGTGCTGCTGTCTGCGCTTAAAGCTGTGCAGCTAAAGCATAAATTTCTACCCACAAACAGCACAAAGAACAACACATGGTTTTTGTTTTCATAAGCTGCCACAATACCAACAACGAAACGACAATTGACAGCTCACATTTGGCGTTTGACATTTGACAAAAAACCAACAACAACAACAACACACACAAACGCAATGCACCAAGCAACAGAAAATTGTATGGTAGTCTCAAAGTGAAGGGGTGACCCGAAGACACCCCAGTCTACGCGCGAACCAAAGTCTTTCGGCGAAATGCAAACGAAAACGCACCAAAAATCGAGTAACTCGAAAAAGTTGTGCTCGCTTTTATTTTGGACATGTTGGCTGTCAAATGCACATTTGTGCCAAATTTCTTATGCAGCGCCGGCTGGAAGTGAGGTCGTCGACCGCGCTTAAGCTCCGTGTGCCGCAGCCGCAGCATTTTCGACAGCCCGCTTTTAGTTTAAGTGATAAATTGAACAGTCCTAATTTATGGCGCCACGCAGCTCGAAGTGTCCCCTTTGTCTTCTCCGACTTTTAGATGACTGCGCGAATGGCATCGAACGGGGGCGGCATAATTGTCATAATTGTCGACGCTGCCGGCGATTAACAACAAATGTTGCCATACGTAACGCCTTAATTATTTCGCTGTTGTTGTGTCGTTGCGGCCGCCAAGGATTGCTTATTATTGTTAACGACGATAAAATCGTTAATATCTCAGAAACAAGTTTTTGGCCCGTTGGCCTGCTGAACCCCTAAGTGAGAGTGAAAATCGCGGCAATTTTGCGATTATTTATTGTTATGGCATTTAGCAAATAATTAAATGCTATTAAAATTATTTGCGACATTTACAGTCATTTCCGACAATTGTTATTTCAACATAATGACCCATCACCAGTTCGAAGCGGTTCGTTATGAATTATATTCTTTTTGTTGTAGAGCATAATGGATTGTAAAGGGAATTCCACAGGATACAATATAGTAACAAACTTATTGTACCTTAATAATAAATTTTTACGAGAAAAACATCCGTCTTTCAAAAATTTGTATAAACAAAATTATTCGCTAAATTCGCTAAAAACATCTTATTAGTACATATTACGTACCTTTTTGTTCATCAATAGAAAGGTATAGAAAAGACCTTTCGTGTAAATCAATTGGAAATTGATTTAGTTTTTTTAATAAAAACTTTGAACTTTGACCCCGAGCCACGCCTTTTGTAGGCGTTTCCCAGCCAAAATTTTCAGTTTGTTAGTTTCACGAAAATAAGCTCTATACAGGTCAATTTTTCGTTTTTTTTCATGAGGGTTCGCTATACTGCATTTGTTCCAAAGTTGCTGGGACCTACCATCCCAGTAGCCCCGAAAGGGTTAACCAGACGTTTGTAGCAGACCAATGCCAATTTGTAAGATCTTCACTATACAAAATCTACAGTCTTACATATCTCT
The DNA here is from genome assembly GCA_963668005.1 of Melieria crassipennis. NCBI lineage: Eukaryota > Metazoa > Arthropoda > Insecta > Diptera > Ulidiidae > Melieria > Melieria crassipennis. Next base: position 119,453,948 of record OY764961.1, read on the forward strand.
GATTCCTTGCTATCTAAAGGTTCAGTACTTTTCGTTTATAACGAACCCGTTTAAAACCAATTGCCGCCTAAAACGATCCAATTTCAAAAGTATGCGCCTTATGTTTTCGCTTATTACGGACCCCTTTTAAAGCGAACTTTCGGTTAAAACGAACCATTTTGCCAAGTCCCTCGAAGTTCGCTTTAAGCGAAAAGTACTGTAATTGGTTTGTTTGTTCCCAGTTGAAAATTTTTCATAGATAATTGTTTTGACTCTCACTTCTTGTTTATACTACTGGATTTTGGCTAAACTGGGTTTTGAATCTGACATGCAGACTCCTATTCACCGCCACGTCGCACAGTGTTGCGAGTTCATATGACGGAGTGACAAAAATAGAAGGAGTAGTCATACTTAAATGAAATTCGGGATACAGTTATGTGTGAGTAAAGAACTTACTGCGAAAAATTTCAATGAAATCGAACCAAAACTTCGACCACCTTCCCTACAAACGGATTTGAAAAGACATCATATTGACAATGAAAGTTTTCTTAGTTTTACAAAAGCTACGTTCATAATATTTGTATTTTAATATAATATGTATATATATGTATATATTTGTAAATGTGTACAGATAAGATGCGATCATTTCAAAAGTGATTGAAAATAAAAACTCAATGCATTGCTCCACAACTGGTCAGAAGTTGCTCTTAGAGGGTTAAAATCTATGACTGACCCCCGCTAATTTTTCCTTTTGAACATTTCTTTCCAACATACTTACCCCCTATCTCCAACCCTTAATGAGACCCCCATACAAAATCATTGTTTTTATAGAATGGATTCCCACTGCTCTCAGGTTGCTCCCAGACGTATCGTATGTAAGACTGATCCCCATTTATTTTCCCTTCCAAATGTTTTTTCTATACACACCTAACCGCTATATCGAATTCTTAAGGTGGCTGCCATACAAAAGTAGTAATTTTCAATGGAACTGGCTCCACACTTGTAAATGTAGTAAACGAGGAAACATCGTATCACGGAAACTACAGAACCGATTTGAATAATTTATTCAACAATCGTCAGCATTCCTGAATGCAAAAAATACAAAATTATTACTGTTTACAAATTCACCACCAGAGGGCGCTTCCCATACAAAAGAAGTTGTGAGGTTGTCAACGTTTGGGTTTGCACGAAGCAAAAATCAAAGTGTATTGTCGAAACTCCATTAATCCCCCTATTTCAAATATAATAGTTATCGTAACTGATTTTCCGAAGCTATCTTCAACAAATGTTTCCATCAACAACAGAGCATTAGTTGACTGATTGCTATTGGCATTCAACCAAACGTTGAAAATATCGCGAATTTGCACTCAAGTTTTCACTGTAAAATTCCCATAACTTGTATTCGCTCGAATAAGCGCAGCTGAAAATTTTACAGCATAATGTACATACTTGCCAAAATAAAATATCCAAAAATTTTGAAAGAAGAGAGATGTTTTTTTTTCTAAATCACCTTTAAAGTTTTGACTCAGTTTTTAATCCCTTGTCTTCGTTGTTTCATTTTCTTCATAACGGTACTACTCAGAGGTGAGAAGAATAGACGAGATTTTGGTCGTACCATACCTAAATTATATGAAACTTACGACAACAGTTAGTTTTATGGACTCGCTCATAATTGATTTTGAAATATTGTTCCTTAAAGTGAAAGCAAAAATGTGCACAATATTTTTCAGCGCTGTATGAGCGTACTTTAAGAGCTCATAACTTCTATATTACCCAATGTTTTTTCTTAAAACTTTGGAATTATTTTCACTGAAAGATTTCTAACAAAACCTCATACTCAGATTTTTGTGAGTAAAGAACATTGCATTCATAAGAACATTTAGAACATTGCATTTGGGCATTTTTGTCACTACTCGCAACACTGTGCGTCGGCCGCCTTTCCACATACCATAAACTAAGAATATTGCTTTTCAATGAAAAATTCCCAACAATTTTGGCAGAGCCAAATATTTAATAAAATATTGCCATGTAAATTGTAAAATAAATACTGAAAATTTTTCCAAATGAATTTCGCCTTTTACAATATGCAAATACAAATTCTTTCTTCACCATTTCATGCATTTATATGTTTCCTACAGTTCATTTCCTACATTCATTGAAATCTCCAGAAATTCCAACTAAACCAAAACTAGTAGCACTTCCGCCTTTTGTTGCGAAATGGAAAATTCCGTAAAATATGTCGGTGCCAATTAAAATCGTTGCATATCAACATGAATTTCTAAACACGAATACCGACACACGCCACACATGCACGAACGTATGTTTCCGCATGCCAAACCAACAAAAACGAGAGCATTTCAATATTTTTGCTGTAAAATCATAAATCATAAAAGCTGTCAGCGAGCACACGAACCATTGAAAAAACCGTTATATGCAACAGTGCGCGCAGCTGGAGGGAATTGAAAGGCGAGTGGAATGCAGCATATCTATGAATTTTTTGTAAATTCAAAGAAAGTGAAAAAGCAGGCAAACATTGAATTAAAACTGCCAAAAAGTAAGTGTATGTGTATGAGTGCGAGTGTGTGTGTGTGTGTGTTGTGCCATAAATACCACCGTAGCTCAATGCCAATTTGCACAGACACACACGTAAATAAAGACACACACACACACACACACGCGCAGGAACTATGTATTGTGGTTAAAACTCATCTTTATACCTTCACGTATGTTTGTATGTATATAGTTGCGTGTGTATGTGCTCGAATGCATATTTAAATAATTGAAAAGTCCAGTCAGTGTGGGCCCAGCTCAAACCAACAGCAACCACACCAACACCCAAAAAGCATTTAAAATATTCTCAAGATGCTGCTGCTGCCATAAACGCCCATTCGCATACCGAAAACGTGCGGCCATCCGACTGACCGTACGCCGCACAGTGTTGCGAGTTCATATAGCGGAGTGACAAAAATAGAAGGAGTGGTCGTACATAAATGAAATTTGGTATACAATTATTGTATGAGTAAAGAACTTACTGTGCAATATTTCAATGAAATCGGACCAAAAGTTCGACCACCTCTCATACAAACGGATTGGAAAAAACTTCATATTAACAATGAAAATTATCTTAGTTCATAAAAGCTACATTCAAAATATTTGTATTTTAATAATAAATTTATTTATAAATGTGTATATAGATAAAATGCGCTTTTTTCAAAAGTGATTGAAAATAAAATCTCGATAAATTGCTCCACAGATGCTCAGAAGTTGCTCTTAGAGGGTTAAAATCTTAGACTGACCCCCGTTAATTTTTCCTCCTAAATATTTCTTTCGAACATACCTACTCTCTGTCTCCAATCCTTAATGACGCTCCCATACAAAATCATCGTTTTTATAAATTGACTGTTCATATAAATTGACTGTCACACTGTTTCCAGGTTGCCCCCAGACGTACCATATGTAAGACTGACCCCCATTTATTTTCCCTTTCGAATGTTTTTTCTATACACACCTAACCGCTATATCCAACTCTTAAGGTGGCTGCCATACAAAAGTAGTAGTTTTCAATGGAGCTGGCGCCACACATGTAAATGTAGTAAAGTATGCAAGGAAACATCGTATCTGGGAAACTACTGAACCAATTTGAATGATTTATTCAACAATCGTCAACATTCCAGAATGCAAAAAATACAAAATTAATTAAAGTTCAAAAATTCACCACCACAGGGCGTCTCCCATACAAGTGAAGTAGTTAGGTTGTCAACTTTTGGGTCTGTACGAAAAAAATCAAAGTGTACTGTCGAAACTCCATTAAACCCTCTATTTCGAATATAATAGTAATCGCAATTGATTTTCAGAAGCTATCTTCAACAAATTTTTCCATCAGCAGCAGAGCATTATTTGACAGACTGCATTGGCATTCAACCAAACGTTGAAAATATCGCGAATTTGTACCCAAGTTTTCACCGAAAAATGCCAATAACTTGCAATCGCGCAAATATGCGCAGCTAAAAATTGTACAGCATAATGTAGATACTTGCATAAACAAAATATCAAAAAATTTAAAAAGTTATATTTAACGTTTTTTTTTTAATCACTTTTAAAGTTTGAACTCTTTTTTTATTCACTCGTTTTCTTTACTTCATTTTCATCATAACGGTACTGCTCAGATTTGAGAGTAATCAGCAAAATGTTGGTCTTGCCACACCTAAATTATATGAAGGTTTTGACAATAGTAACTTTTAGGGACCTGCTCATAATTTATTTATAAATATTCAGCCTCAAAGTCAAAGCAAAAGTTTGTTGTTTGTACACAATTTTTTTTCAACGTTGGAAGAGCGTACTTTAAGAGCTCATAACTTCTATGTTATCCAATATTTTTTTATAAAACTTTGGATTTCTCTTAATTGAAATATTTCCAACAAAACCTCATACTCAGATTTTTGTGGTTATAACATTGCATTTTGACATTTTTGTCACTACTCGCAACACTGTGCGCCGCCCCCCTCACCGCATTTGGCACTAGCAAGTTTTGTGCCGAGCATGACCGGTAAATGGAAAATCCATTATGCCATATGGAAATTTCTATAGTGCTTGCGGTGCGGTCATCGGAGTGTGAGTGGGAGTGTATGTGTGCATACCGACACACACACACATGCATGCATGTGGGAATGTGGGTGCACATTTGGGCCAACCTTCACGCACTGCCATAATATAGAAGATTTAAAATGATTTATTTGTGGTTTTATTTGAGTAAAATTTGTCTTGCAGTAAATAAGTGCACACAATTCCGGCGAATCTACGCCAAAGCACCGAAGCGAAGCAGGCCCAGGAGTAGAGGTGGACGCTGTGGAATCGACAGTCAAGCTGCCGCAGGGAGTTGACAAGGTCCCAATTCGAAACGTTTGTCAAACAGTTTGTGAAATTGAATAACTTTGAGATTAAATTGAATATATAGTATAGTAATTATCGATTTATGCGACTACCAACGCTGGTACACATACATAAGTAAATAACAAATAATAAATTAAGAAAAGCTATGACAAAAAGCAGAATAATTTTTAAATTGAAAATGAAGGCCTCGCACATTTTTAATAAAACTACATTCCACTAATTCAATTCGCTGGAAATTGTAAACTTTAAACCGTGTTACTTGATTTCATGACAATGTCTTCCGCTTCAAAACAAAAACGCCAATTGGCATCTAAATTCGAAACCAAGCACAGCTCTTGCAAGAGCCACGCTGTCTGCATCCGCGTCCCCTCGTCCCACTTTTGCCATGAGACTTGTGCGCTCCACAGCTGGAACATGATAAATTCTATTCTATAAATTATTTGCCTCACTTGAGCTGTGCGCACACGCAGACATTGGCTTTGTGTATGTATGTGTGTGTGTCTGTGTATACTGGCCATGATACAAACTGGCAAACGATACAAAACATTCTCAAATTACTCATCCAGGACTAAGCTGAGCAAAAACGCACGTCAAAACGAGTGCTCAAAAAGCGTAGAACACCAACAACAACAACAACAACAAACAATTCCTAAAATGTTTTTGAATTTGTAATAAAATCTGCACAAATAAAACGCTCTAGAGTCCTAATTAAATGTTACATTTATTGCGTCGTTTTCGGTACACATGTACGCCGGCACATAAATACATACGTGTACATATGTACATACCTATATACATGTATATGTTACACATAAATAAATGCTAATAAAAAGGGAATAATAATCCATCGCTACCACCCGCTGCGTATGTACGTGATTTGCCAAATTTGCCACATTTCATGCTGGAAATGAATGAAACGAAACATTTTCGGTCCAATAAGTCACAGCTGTGGCACAGGTGCTAAGGTGAATTGTAATTCAGTATTTTTTCACGCATAAACATTTTAGGGGCAACACAAAAACATCCCCAATGCTTAACATGTATTCAAATTAATAATTAAAAAAAAATAAATTCGCATTTATAAGGATTTCACAGTTGGAAGCGTGTTGCAAAGGAAGCATGATTTTATTTTATTAAGAAATTATTTACCATATAAAAGTACATACGAATGTTTGTGTGCATGAATATATGTATGTATGAATGTATTAATTGCCTGTAGCGCAAATATTTAAAATTTTTGACATCTTTTGTCATAAATGTAGAACTGTCACTCTTAGTTACCTTCTCGCATGCGAATATTCGTCATAAATGTTATATCATCTGCGGAAACTTCCAAGGACACTTTTGACTTCTGCACGTGTCGCGCTTGACTTCGTGTCATTATCTGCTTGTGTGGTAACATTGAATTGTGGTGCAATTGTAGGGTTTCCTGCAATTATTCTTATTTAGTTTTTACTTGCAGTTCATGTGGTCTGAGCTAAAATATTGCAAGTACTACTTTGACGCTTGACTGAAGCGAGCAACCGACTTTTGAAAAGCATTCAAGTATTTTAAGCCTTAAAGTTTGTCTAGACAGTGGAAAGTGCTTTGTTTACACATACATTGGGTTGGACAGTGGCGCACGCAAGGGAGATTTTGGATTCAAACTCACAAATGGGTGGCAAATATTATTTCAAATGGTATTGGCCTAAAAACTTGTATACGAAGCCTCCCCAAATTAAATCCCATATGCACCACTGGTGTTGAGATATGTTTACAGGAGACAAAGGATTTACAGTTGCATACGATCAAGTAAGTTATATGTCATAAAATGGGATTAGTAACACCACAATACTTAAAAAAAAGGATTTAAAATAAAAAATGTTTTTTTCTTTTTTTGAGTTGGTATTTAATATTCTACCGCACTAGGGATTGCAATCCCGGAATCCCGAATCCTGGGATCCCGGACAATTTCAGTCCCGAAAAATCCCGGGATTGACAAAATCCAATCGCGAGATCAAAACATAAAACTAGCTTACTTTTTGCTTTTGTCATATTAATTTTGAAAAAGGCTTTTGAAAAGGCTATTTGATACAAAAAATAAATTGCATACTGCCTGACATTTGAATTCATTTGAATACGTTTCAATACAACAGTAGCTCTGTTTGTGTACGAATACTTTGTACAAATTTTTACAAACTAGATCTGTTTGGCTACTTTTCCAGTAAAAATTTGCCAGTACCTTAAATCAGGAGAGCAATCAAGCCTCAAAAAAGTAAAAAACCAGTAATTCAAAAAATTCAAGTTTAACTCTTGTTTACACCACTGCACAGTGATTTGTTCCATAGACAAAATTCCAAAAATTTATAGTCTCAGAATTTAATTATTTGTATGTCATTTGAATGGTAAAACTCCAACTAAGAAAACCCCCAAAAATATGTGCAAAAAATTAATTTAGTGTGTGTGCAACAGCGGCTCAAAGTTGAAACTTTTTTCACAAAAAAATGTAAACACATATTTTCTGTTTTTTAGTCTATTGAGTAAAAAAAATTCTAAAAATACATGGTTACCCAGAAGTTGCTAAAACTTTCAATATGGATTAAGAAATGATGTGGCCGTTTTCGCTTTTAACGTTTTCTCAAAATTTGCAAAGCTGAGGCTTTTACTTCACTTTTAATTTAAAATATTTTTCTAAATTAAAAATCTGAAAACTAGCAAAACTTAGAGAAAAATAATTATAAAGTATGTGAAAGTATGTTCCTGGATTTTTTTTATTTTAAGAAGCATTCTTTCTTTGTCGTATAATGTAAACACATCCTCCGATATCTTCCGATCTCAGAAAATAATTCAATTTGAAAACTGGTCTAAACACCTATTTTTCGACTAAATTTATTTTTTTTCATCCCTAAAAGTATGCAATCAGCATGAAAAATTGAGAAAACTGCAAAAAAGCAAAACATACATCTATTGTTATCGTTTTTATTGCAAAACCAGAGGGTCCTAAGACAATTTCTGTTACTCTTTGCAATTATCAATGTTGACGTTACCGATTAAATGTAAAAAGAGAAATGCTTTTTATTGGGAATTAAATGCATTTTTTATGTTGTTTTTTCATGAATATTTTGTTCTTAGTTGTTTAGTAAGAACACAGAAATTAATTTCATACGAAAATTAATTTTGTTTGATTGAAAATGACGGACGATGTAGTTCCTTAAAATAATATATTCAAACGCGAAAAAAATCCCGGGATTGCCATTTTCAATCCCGAAAATCACGGGATTGTAAAACTGTTTCGGGATTGCAATCCCTATCCCGCACTCGAACCCTTGGCACTTTCCAAGTAAAACCATTAACATTTTGCACTTAACACCTCAAACACTCACGCATATTTTTTGTGTTCAGTATTTTCTCTGCTGTCAGTTGCAGCTGATTGCATTTTCATGTTGCTGCTTGTTGTACGTTGCACTGTTGCTGGCATTAATTAGCAGGCAGCAATAGCCAAGCGAACAACAATGCTCGACAGCAGCGTCAAGCGTCCTTGGGCCGCACTTGTGTAGTCGAGCGACCAAAAGTGCCACAACCTTAAATTAAATACGTTTGCTTATGAAATGAAAAGTTTCGAAATGCCTTGAACAAATTTAATCACAGCATTGCACGCAGCTTCAGCGTCTTTAATATTATCATTTTAATTGTCATAACTCCCATTGTCGCAGCTGTGCTCGGGACTTAATAAAAAAATCGTTGTTCGACGTTGCAAAAAAACTGCCTCGTCATTTCCATTATGAGCTGTGATTTTAATTGAATTCAAAACGCATCAAAATGCTATCGATGACACAGAGCGCCAGCCAACCAGTCAGCGGTGTCAGCACCAACGCCAAAGACTATGAATATGAAATACGACCGAAAGCATCAGCCTTGTGTGTGTGTGTGTGTGTGTGCTTTGTTCGACGCGTTCCATTTATGCGACTAATAAATACGTTAAATTCAACTCGACTTCTCGGGGCAGGATCAATATCATCCCATATGAAATAAAAAATCCTTTTGATGCCGCATAGCGAAATATGCGTGAAATATTTTTAAATTGGCTCGAACTGGCAATGTTTCATACAGCTCGATCCGTGCAAGAAAAAATGCGGCAAAATATTTTGCTCATGAAAAAGGCGAGCGCACATTACGCAAAGCTTTGCCCACTTGCCATGCTCTGCAATCTCATCAACGCACATAAATATTTTGAATGCACAGCGGCCGTTACCTTTTTACGAATTTTTACGCCGTCATTTTTATTAGCGAAATGTTAACAAAAGCCATTGGCCATTGAATGCTTTTTACGCTGATGAGCGCATGCTGCAAGTATTTAACGCATCAAATGGTAATCCATCAATGTGTGCCCAATTCAGGCGATACACAATAAGAGAGTAAGCTGATCACACTGCATCATTGGATTACTTAAAAAAAGTTGAACCATAGATTTATGTATGTGCGGAATTTGTGTGCAAAAGTACTTGGAAACATGAAACATTCAAGTGTTAAAATTTGAGTGAAAGTATGTAAAAATGTCATAATGTGACGACATAATAAGTGTGACAAAAATGTTAAAATGTCAAAATTGTTTACTGCAAAATCGATTATGACAATGTGGACCACATATTTCATAATGAGTCGACTTAGTCTGAAGGCGCTAGAAGCAGCTGTTTGAAAATTTGTGTAACTTTTGCAGACAGTCAGATTGCACTGAGAACATTAAAAGCAGATATTCAAAGATGTCGGCCCACAAAACAGCACAGAGAGCCTCACCGCTGGCTTTTTGAAAACGCCCAAGTAACAACTACACTGAATTTACCAATCGACAGGATTGTATACAGGACAATTGAGACTTTTTAGCTAGGAAGGACTGACTGCAGCCCATTTCGGACGCTATGGTTCTGAGTTGCACTTACTCAAGGTTGCTTAACATGCAACGTCATAGAGCTATGTAACGTCAATGACTTTGCAGATTAGATGGCTGTGACTAACAGCGAGACAAAGCACTCCTACATGGAATCTGTAGAATTAAACTTAGCGGGTAATTGTTTTCGCTGAAATTTTTGTCTCAGGTTGGCAGCACTATTACAGACATTCATGTTAAATTTCAAGTCATAAATGTCCTTAACCCTTTCCGGTCAATTTCCACATTTCGTGAGATAAACATTTTAGCAATAAAATACAAAAAAATTTGAAAAAAATAATTTTAGTTAAGAATTACAGCTTCATCAAATTTGGTCGATATATCGGACAATGGTCCGCAAAGGAGTAAAAATTCATGAATTTTTGGTTTCGGTTTTTTAAGTTTTATGAACAATTCATTGATTTTTTTTATAGAAAACATAAATTATAACAACAAAAAATCAAAACGTGATTTTATTTTGATCGAAAGTTATATAAATTGTATATATAAACAATTGATTCACATTTGTTCGGCCTTATATAACCGTTGTTGTTGTTGCAAAGCCCTTTTCCTTTCAATAACACACAGAATCAATTAAAATTCGTGCAGTTTTACAGAAAGATACTAAATATAGCCGATTCCTTTTATCGTAGTGGGAGTGGCAAGTACGCATGTCTAACTTTACATAACCTGTAACTGCCCAGTAAAACAGAAACTCATCTATTAATACTTGTTTTTAATAAAAATTGCGGAATAGTCGAATTTTATTAGTCACGTGGTTTACAGATGGGCGTGGTAGGCATGCAAACGCAAAAATTCTATTGCCAAACCCACAACTTGAAAAAACTGCAAACATAACTTTGCAACCCTTGTGGTCATTTGTACGATATATCGTACAATTTTTTTAAAGACTCGGGAAAAATATTTAAACGCAAAAAAGTTTAAATTTAGCAAGTTCTATAAATCAACTGAGATTCAAACTTTGAAATTGTTTCGCTTTTTGGTACTAAAAATTATTACATATTTAAAAATTCCTCCGCAGAAGTACCGTCATTTGCTGGTTTTTCAAATTCTTGCAAAAAGCTGCTTACAAAATTCACTCATACTTTGTAGCCACGGCTATTATAATTTATATACAGAATGATACAACACAGCCTACTTAATGAAAATTAAAAAGCCGTTCCATAAACAAATAAAAAATCTTCGAAAAAATTGTACGATATATCGAACAAATTTCTGGAAAGGGTTAATGTTTGAGTTACGCTTGGTTTTGTATGACACAAAAAATGTTTCAATTTTTCGTTTCTCGTTCATTTCTCGTTCTTCACAATCATTTCGCCAAAAATTCGACCCATATCGTTCCGCAACTGCCGTCTTCGCCTTATTCAGCTCCGTGCGACTTCTGGCTATTCGCTAAACTCAAATGACCGCTCCGGGGAAGTCGTTTTGAGTCGATTGAGTAGATAAAAGCCGAATAAATAAAAGCCAAATCGAAGAAGGTGTTAAAGATCATTCCGGCATGCTTCGAGGACTGTAAAAGACGCTGGTATAAGTGCATTGCATCGAAGAGAGAGTAAACACTTTGAAGGCAATGAAAGAGTTTCGGAAGAATAAACAAATATTTTTTTCATTTTATAACACAATTCCTCGTATTTTTTGGACACAGTAGTATACAGGACAGTTTAGACTTTCTGGCTTAGAAGGACTGACTGCTCTTTTACAAGCCTAGTTAGTGTAATAATGCTGAATACTGTACAGGACAGAGTTCAGATAGCCGCCACGTCCCATGGTTCGTTGGTTGGTTGTAGTGGCTGCCTCTGTATGAGACACACTTAGGCCTATATGACCCGTTGTGATACCACAAATTCCACCCGTTTAACACTCATGTGATCGGGTAGTCTTACCTGACGTAAATGATCGGCATAGGTACAAATGTACCTATACTTAATTTATACGTAAATACGTGTTTTACAAAGTCTGTGTGTTTATGTTTGTGTGTCTATGTGTGGGTGTATGTATGTGTGTGTTTCAAAATCCAACAAAGCCAATCGCTTTGTAAATTGGCAAGGCATCTGGTTTCCACATTTCAAAGATATTCTGAGTAGAAGCTCCATTCACACCAGCTACAAGTAGAACACCAATGTATGCGTATGTGTCCGTCACTGCCCAACGGGAAGAAAAGGGAGCGTGCTCCCTGAAGAGCACAATGTGAGCATTTGAAAAAAAGATATTTCAGTATGCTGAACAAACAAAGTTAAAAAAATTAAAAAAATTTAAAAATGATTAATTTAATTAATATAATTAATTGACTGGCACGACAGCCCGCTTACGCGAGACTAAGGCCTAGCTTCCCGCAACCATCCGTGTTGTGCGTGTGAATTTGTACGCGGGTGGAGGGACCTACAGTTTTATGCCGGTTCCGAACGGCAGGTTGGGAGCTTTTTTCATAAGCAATTTTTACTCTCAGAGGTTTGCCATTTCCAGCTGAGAGGACAGCCACCGAAAGAGAAAACGAGTTTTCCCGTTATTTTTTTTTAGGTGTTATTACAGGCAGTATTTGAACCTGAGGTTGCTGCCTGCGACTCGCGGTCCAACGCACTAACCAACTGAGCCACGGCGGCTGCTTAAAAAATGATAAAATAAACCTTGTCAAAAAATTGTATCTTCAATTGTACAATAAATAAAACGTGCATACGTGCAAAGGAAATTCTGATGCTCATGTATGAAAATAAAAATGATAATGTTAAAAAATAAAGACATACATATGTACCATATATATAAATCGACCACAAATGCTCCAAACACCCTCAAATACTAAAACATTGCAAAGTTTACAGTTTTTGGTTTTGCATAAAAAAGGCAAAAATCAAAATAAGCGCTTATTGATCCTTGTGTATGGAGCGCTTAACGAGCGCTTTAACCGGAGCACAAGGAGAGCGCTGATCGTTCCTTATGAATGGAGTGCTCACCGAGTTCTTCTAAAGGAGCACAAAGGGAGCGCTTCGCTCCAATGACATGCAGTGTTAAAATACAAGGAAAGGCATAAGGAACGGGGGAGCGCTCACTGCTTACTAAGGAGCGCTCCTAAAGGGCTCCTCGCTTTCCAAATTTGAGGTTTTTTATCTGAATTACTAGCATTCAAATTTGCGAATACATCTTTTACTTTACGGTTAGTTTCGCGAACAATTTTGCTAACCATGACAAAAGCTTGAAAAACATCTAGAGCACTGTACCCTGCAGTCTCTGACGTGGTCCTCCTTGGTTCCGAATAATGTTATGACATCTAATACGACTACTAGTGGGTTCCTGTTTCCCTCACTGCGTGCTATCCTTGCCATAGAAGTTTTTGAAAAAATCATAATCGCCTGCTGCACTGGGTCATCCACTTGAACACCTACTTTTTTCGTCATCAGTAGACCCTGCATTATCAGCTTTTTCATTATACTTAACCCTCAAATCCAGTTTGGCATCAGACTCCTCTCCTAATGTAAAGTCCGTGTCTGCATGATTGCCATCTAAGTTTTCTTCTTCGTCAAAGGCTTCCACTTCTTCTTGGCTATCTTCTCCTCAATCGGCACTCAGCATTTACCTACCTAATTCTTCCAGCCATACTTGCTGTTCGTAGGATAAAACAATGCTCTTTCCATACAAATAGCGTGTATTCACCCATAGGTACAAATGTACCTATGCCGATCATAATCGTACTACTTTTTTGTAAACACATATTGTTACCCCCACGCCCCTTTTTTTTCACTCCCACTTCAGAAATAGGTTCAAAATACATCAATAGAGGATAACCTGAAACCGCATAAGTTTCAATGCTCATTTGCGATTGTGGTCGCAATTAAAATAGAGTCATAGGTACATTTGTACCTATCCGATCACATGAGTGTTAAAAACACAGTTTTTTCCAACATGTGATACAACACACATTTCCAACGGATGGGGAAAGGGAGGGAGGGGTAGCCACGTCCCATGTTGGCTGCAGAAATTGCGGAGCCAAAGAAAAAATAGTGTCGATTAAACTCTTCCTATGCCTCTGCTCGGCTCTTCAAAAAAGCCTCCTCCGTACAATACAGACAAAGTTTCTAACTTGACTTTTAAACTCAGCCAAACTGGAGTAAACCGGGTTGTGAATACAAAATCTCTAACTAATTGAAAATTGCATCTGCAGGAATAAGAGAACTCAAAATGCGTTCATTAGGCCTCTGTGATGCCCTGCATACCTACATCTATCCATCTCGCCTATCTTCCATTCGTTCACAAACCAATCTGACAGGCGTACAGACGAGTATTTTATTGGATCCCATTGGCATAGACATACTGGTGGCTCTAAATCTTTTGATATCACAATTCAGAATTGAAGAAGTGCTATTGACAAAAATAGCTCATACATACATACCTACATATAAGACAATCTGTAAATCATGAAAACGAGTCAAATAATCGAATCATTTGAAATTGACTTTAAATTTATGTTAATAAAAGACATACAACTTGAAATCGTATGTGCCAGAAATACTTTGGCTGCGCGTTCGTTGTATTCATTTTTAATTTTTGTTGTTTTCTGTTCTGTTTTTCTTATTTTTTTTTGTAATACAAAGGATTTGTAAAACACTAACCGGGGGATTAAGACACCCGCGACTGCGCTCCGCCCACATACTTTATAAGCAATTCCACTGCGCTTCGTTTCGTACCATTGTGTATGCCATTTGCAACGGCAACATTTGAATTTCAAAACTTGACAGCTTGAAGTTCATCAACTGCGAGACGCTGCTCCTACGGTGCGCCACGCTCCACTGGACCCGCCACCAAAAGCAACAACCACAACAGCAACAAGAACGCTGCTTGTCTCCATATAGCAAACGAAACGCTGCGATATTTTTTTGTTTTGTAAAATTCAGTGTGGCGAGGCTATTTTCAGCAGTGCTCAGTGTATACAAACAGTATGATGAATTTAATAAAAAACAACAACAACAAAAACAGCAGAAGCAGTTGCAGCAACAGACAATGTTAAATGTAAAGCAAAATCACAACAGACAGTGGGAAGGATAATGGAAATGCCACAGACACACTTTCACAAAATTGATGCTTCAAGTGTGGCAACAACATTTTTGCAACAACAAACATTTCATTGCTTTAAAATATGGAATGCCAACAACTGACAGCTTCAAAGTCGAAATATTGTAAATAAAACAAAAATTGTTGCGGAAGGGAAAGCGCCGACTGTGTCGATTGTCGACTGCGATCAGCAGCGATTTGTGCTCATTCGAAAATCAATGCGCCTAATGTTGCCAATAACAAATGATACAGCGACAACAACAAATACGAGTACACGCTGCAGGCAATGTAAACAAATGCAGGTGCTGCCTGTTTGCTGCCAACAAGCGTGTGATTTGTTGTTGGTTGCGCTATTTTGGTGTGCAATCTGATTGCGTCCAAATAATGACAACCTTGGTAAGCTGACGAGCTGTGTTGATTTGGTAAAACATTTCGGAAAGGTGAGACATCAAGCAGTGAACGCTGGGAGTTGGTGGTAAAATATTTCTTATATATAACAAAGTTGAAGAACACTGTTTGGCATAAATGGTTAATGCAGAAAAGTTTAACCAGTTCATTGCGATTTTTTTAATAAAAATTCTTCTCGGGTTGTGTAATTTTAATCAAGCAATGATTCTATAGTTTTCGTACGCAACACAAAAGCATCCATAGTAAATTTTGGGAAAGAGAGTCGAAACAAAAAGTAGGAGATTTTCAATTTTATTGCATTAAAAAATTCAAATTTCCTGCAAAAAATTCCGGCAATAAAAAATTTTAATGAAGTACAAATTGAAGAAAAAATCCAGTAAATGGTTTTACATATTTATAGCAGAATAAGTGTAACTGAAGGGAACATAACTTTTTCAATGACATCTGCATTCGATTTTATTACAATTTTTAGTCCTTACGTCAAGTGGAAATTTTTTATTTTTCATAATGTTTATACATGTCGCACGTAGCACAAAAAGGCTCACTTTTACACGTAACCACGTCATACGCAGTTAACTTATTAATGCCCCGAACAAATTGAAGACGGTGGCGACAGAGGCACGCGACTACAAGTTGACATAGGCTTCAACCGTTGTCATGTAGCCAACTAATTGACAACAGATAACACAATACAATTTTGTATGAGCCTAATTACAAACTGAAAAACGCTTAACATTAATTTTATCGTTCTACTATAAAATCAAAACAAATGGCAATGTGTAATTATTTGTAGAATTAATAAATTTTAACTGATTTTCTGAATTTATTATCTAAATTGTAATAATTTATCAAAGCACCTAGAAAAAGTAGGTAAGAAGAACAAAAACATTTGTTATAAAGCTATGATACAAATTTTGTTGGTTTTGTCGTCTGCGAAATAGAAAAAGTTCTAAGGTAAGATAGAAAAAATTTTTGTATGTGATTCTGTAGCGGTGCTCTCATCAATATAATTGTTTCCATAGAAGGGTTGTGCTTCTATATTTGGAATATAGTTGATGGACCGATGTAGTTGTGTCGCTGCAGTCTTCAATGTGTTCGATGCCTAATACTAGAATTACATGATAATAGTTATAGGCGACGTTAAAAATTTCTTATTGGGAATAATTATTATAAAGCAATAATTTTAGAAATTTCTTAAATTAGGGCAATTTTTTTATTCCCAAAAATATGGATAATAATTATTTTAGGTCTCTGGTCAAAATGACTTCATTTTAATTTTTTGTTTATTTTATAGCATAGCTTCCTTTAAGAAAATCTTTCGTGGCTTTGACTATTTTTTAAAGCCAAATTAAATCGAAAATTAAAAATATTGTTCAAAAAATGTTTATTCCTATTTTGTAACATTAAACCATATCATTTCATTTAACACTAGAAAGACCGCTTTTCCATACCTACAAAGACTACATATTATATCAGCTGATATCTCGAAAAGCACACATTCGATTTGGTTAATTAATTGTAATTGTAGAACTCTAATTGTAGAACTAATTGTACATAAAAAAAGTCATCAAAGCAAAAGTTGATCGAAATACTAAAAAAAATATATATATTTAAAAATGAAAAACCGTCAAAGTGTCCTCAATGGTCTTTGTAGTATTAATGAATACGAGTTCATGTCTATTGAGATCTGATTGGTAGACATGAATTAAACTCTTGAAACTTGTGACATTTGACTGAAGACATCAATCCAAAAGGACTCTTTTTTCATTGTAGGAAGATTTGCATTTTTTCTTTCTTTATTTCTAGTTTAAATTGATTTCTAGTATTTTATACGGAAAATTCACTCATCTTTCAACACAACTTTTTCAGCACATTTTTTGCAAAGATTTTTGCGTTTCCGCATCGCCAATGCTGAAATATGCAGAAATGATAAAAGTTCCTTTGTTATGTACTTAATTACAAATGCACACAGAAAATACCATAAAACTCTCGAAAAACCAAATTAAACAAACCGTAATGTTTTTCTTTACCACACAAAACCGAACAAACATAAAATACACGGAATTAAAAGCGGCAGCGTTGAAAGTGATTAAAGGATTACAGCGCAAAAAAATTTCCCTGCATATTCATTTGAAAAAGTCGCTAAACAATTTTCCAATTTACATGCCAAAATTACTTTATACACTGTTGGCGCCACTTTGCTGCGAAAGAGACAGAAACGAGTGCTTACTTTCGTATTACTTTTGCTGTGTGCATACTTTCGCTTTTACTTTGCAATCCTTTTTTTTTTTGTAGCTTCTAAGCGACTTTCACACTTCAAAGCGCAGTTGTTATCGCATTTGTTTAAAAATTTCGCCAGCCTACTTTTAAGCGTTTCACATTACTGGGCTTGAAAAAAGAGGAGACAACTCTGCCAAGAATTACAAGAATTATTACAAAAAAAAACTCTGCGCACAAAGTAAATTCAAGTTAAATCTGTTTAGCATGCATTGTTTACTTTCTATTGCGAACAAAATAAAACACAGATAACAACGACCCGAAAGGGATATCGAATTTATTTGCCTTTTCCACGATGTCCACGAAAAAAGTACGATTAAAAATGAGTTCGAGCAGAAAGCGAGAAAAAGGAGCCAAAAGGCGCACGAGTTATGCTAAAAGAATTCATTTAAATACACTCAGCAACATCCACCAACAACAACAGCAACAATAAGTAAGGAGTAACAAGAAAAGGGTTTAGCTCGTGTAAACTTTTAGGCGCACTGGCGTTCCAGCTCGAGTATCCAACAAGATTATTAATTAAAAGCTTCGGCAGCGGCCGGTCGCGGCGCCGGCTGACTGCCCAACTGGCTCACTGGCCGACTCACTGGCTGGTTGTTGGATGGGCGCGGCTGCTTGCGACGAGGCGTGTCTAAGCCAAAGTGAAATTAAGTTGAAATTAAATTGAGTTGCAGAGCGAAGCGAACATTGATGGCGCGTGGTGTAATTTTAGGCGCAGCGAGCGGCATTCGAAGTGGTGGTGTGTGTGCCATAAACTAAAATTCTAAATTGAAGTGTGTTTTTTAATGAATTGCCGGTAATTTTTTATATCTGCGTAACTAAATTGATAAATGCTTTTGTGGGTTTCGGGCAGCGGCTGCGGCTCATTTATGCGGTGGCGGCTGCTGATTTGGGATTTTGAGGATGCAAAGCGAAATACGCTTGTCGGATCTCGTAAATAAATTGTATGAAATACTAATTAGTGTTGTTGATACATTTATATTCGAGTTTAAATTGGGCACACGCCAAGAAGACGAGTGCCTTTTAAATTGGGCTGCCACATTGCCGAAAAGTGAGCGTAACACAGCAACGAAATGCATCATTGAAAGCAGGAGTTTACTTTGAGCTGAAAGAAAAATGAGTAGCTTAAAAGCAATCAATGAACAGCAGTTTAACCGAATTGTTGTGGTATGGTTTTCTTGATTTGATTTGCAAACTTTAATTAGGAAATTTTGTGCTCCGAACATTTTGTTGCTAAAACGGAAGGAAACAATGGTAACATTGAGTCTTTAATTCAAAGAGAAATGAGATATTCAATAAAATTGTGTTAAGTTTAAGTGATTGTTTGGTCATATTTATCTGCTTTTAAATATTAGCTTGATTCACCCGAATGTGCCGGAATTCTTTCTCTTTCGAATTTGGCGAAAACACCCTTTGAGAGATTTAATGCGAAGCATAATTGAAAAATTTAATTTTTTGAGTGTTTGTTTGGTATGATCATCTCATCACTTCGGCTCACTGATCATGAATGGTAGTGAGGCCCCCTGTATCTGATCATCCGAGCAATAGTTGACCTCATTTGGGCTCCTGGGCATAGGAACATTGAGGGTAATAAAGAGGAAGACGAACTTGCCAGAAGAGATTCTGTCCTTTATTAGGGAGATGTAGGTGCGTACTACAATAAACCTCATCAAGAACCAAATCTCTGAAGACCTCCTAGCTAAGGCAGACAGGAGCTGGACCAGACTGAACACAGGCAGAGTTACCAGTTTAATCTGGTTGATCTGTGAGTAAAACAAATCGGTGAAACTGACAAGCAAAAAGCGAGGTGATCTGCCCAAATTAATGAATTTTAATTAATTTTAATTTATTAATTAATTTTTTCATTAATTTCAATTCATAAAATTAAATAATAAAATTAAATTAATTAATTTTTTTATTAATTGAAATTAATGAAAAAATTAATTAATAAATTAAAATTAATTAAAATTAATTAAAATTAATTAATTAATTAATTAAAATTAAATACAAATTAATTAATTAATTAAAAATTATGAAATAAATTAAAATTAATTAAAATGAATTAAAAATTAATTAATTAAAAAATAATTAACAAATGAAAATTAATTGAAATTAATTTTAATTTATTAATTAATTTATTAATAATTAATTTATTAATTGAAATTAATTTTAATTTTTTAATTAATTTTTTAATTAATTTTAATTTATTAATTAATTTTTTAATTAATTTTAATTTATTAATTAATTTTTTAATTAATTTTAGTTAATCTATTTTTTTAATTAATTTTAATTATATTAATTAATTTTAACTTTTTTTACAAACTAACAAACAGCTTCAGCCAGACCCTACCATAACTTTCATAGCATACTTTAAGGCTACAAGATCTAAATTTTTTGATGAAATTTCGTGTTGCAAAGATCAAATACAGAATACAGATTCATTGAAACGCCTTTAAAGTTCTTTCTGAAACATATTTTTGAAAAATATCGCAATTTAATAGAATTTTGTCTTTTGCATTTTGTTTATTCTGTCAATTGTAATCGATGTCTTATTGCGATGCTGCCTTATTTCAATCGATGGCTTCACATCCCTTAATATTTCATTCTCTTTTATATACAGCCGCCGTGGCTCAGTTGGTTAGTGCGTTGGACCGCGAGTCGCAGGCAGCAACCTCAGGTTCAAATACTGCCTGTAATAACACCTAAAAAAAAAAAAAATAACGGGAAAACTCGTTTTCTCTTTCGGTGGCTGTCCTCTCAGCTGGAAATGGCAAACCTCTGAGAGTAAAAATTGCTTATGAAAAAGCTCCCAACCTGCCGTTCGGAACCGGCATAAAACTGTAGGTCCCTCCAACCCGTGTACAAATTCACACGCACAACACGGGTAGTTGCGGGAAGCTAGGCCTTAGTCTCGCGTAAGCGGGCTGTCGTGCCAGTCAATTATTATTATTATTAATTATTAATTATTCTTTTATATACAGAATTCCCTTTTTTTCTTCCTATAGCAAACTTCAAAATTTTAAAACACACGTTTCACGTTGTTGCGCCTATAAGCAAACTACAAATTAGGTCAAATTGTTCGCATTTCGCTAGCTTAATGCTCGTAGTCAATCATAAATTTCTGCTCACTCTCGCGTAAAAAAAATTCTTTCTCTATCCTAATTTATGTTGCAAAAGTTACCATGTCCTTCAAAGAAACTTTTCAACAACTTTGCGCACACAAAGCAAAATAAAAAAAATAAAATTTGTATACTGAATTTTTTGTTGATTATTGCGAAAAAAAACAACAACTTGCCAAAACAACCAACTCGACAACTTAATAAATAAATTACTAAATAAATAAAAAAAAGCTGCATGTAAAATTAACGCAACTTTAAACTACAACGTAAAACAACCAAAACTACAACAACAACACGCAAAGCAAGAGCAAAAAGTTGAAAGCGAAAAAATCGAGGCCAAAAGGTCAATTCGGCAGCTGCGGCAACGGCGAAACAGGTAGCACGAGGTGCCGCCGATTTGTAGGCAGCCACGGCTCCAGTCTACACCACGAAGGCAGCCAGTCGGCCAATACAACACTGTACACTTATTATTTAATGGTGCGAAAAGAAATTAAAACACAGGTACGAAAAATACCAAAACCAAGCAAAAACGAAAACGAACCAAAGGCGGCTTTTGTGCAGAGGGGGAAAAAAAATTGAGAATCGCAGGTGCTGCACAAGTGGTGGTCGGCTGTATGCTGTTGCATACATTGTTGTTGTTGTTGTTGGGGAAATTGTTGTTATTTTGATTTTTTATAACAACGAAAACTACTTACACACACACACACCAACACACTCACATGCACACACACACATAGATGTATACATTTTTATAACATACGCACATAAAGCAATGTGTTTGTAAACAAAAACAACAACGCGTAAGCGCATGTTTCCAGCCTTGTTGGCTGTTACGGTTCTTGGTTCTAGCAGCAGCAAGCATGAATTTTTCAACTTGTGTATAGCAAACTTTATTCGCGTTTAGGGAGTTGAGCGAAAATGTGGGCGGTAAAGTGTAATTTAAGTGCTGGTTGTGAAATGCTCTGCTCTTCTAGTGGGACTTTCTTCAAATTAAAAAAAAATTTTCGACTAACATGAAATGAATTTTTAGGTAGGTAACTACTAAGCTGAGGGTGACTGTCCCAATCCGAAACCTACTTGAGCCATGAAGGCTCATTATGATAACACAATCAATCGAGCCTTAGACAGCTTCTTATGAAACCTAGTAGACTGTGAATAGTCTTTTATTGGCTAGATACCCTTTATTGTCGAAGAAGCAGTTGCGAAGGAGTGTCTTCGTTCTTCTCCAACAGATAATGTCGGACATGTTCATAGAAGACGAAGTGCGTTTTCTTCGTTCGTTCTTCTTCGTTCCTCGTCCAAACAGCTTTGACAAAAGTCATTAGAAAGCAGACCCAACCTTCTTGCGTGGCTGCCAACAACAAAGTAATGATCCCTTCTTAGTGAGATAAGCTCTCTAAAACAATGGAAAGTTGGCCAATTTGGCGCGCTGTGTTGCATTCAGCTCATATTAGATTAGTTTCTTGTATGATGCTGATATGAGTACGAAGCTTAAAAATGGGATACCATGCGTTGCAGAGGGTTAAGCCTAAAGGACACTCATATTATTCAGCAATATCATAAATTCTGATAGCGAAATGCTGTCCTTCCTATCCTATCAGCAGCGTTTAAGTTTGCTGAAATTTCCATTCCTGCTTGTGTGGCAATTGTATTTAATGTGAGGACTGTACTCATCTCATTTGTTCTTCAAATTTGATTTGAATTATCATTTCATGCCACTTTTATGTGGCTGCTATAAAGACTAGAAGAATAATTTCCAAGAAATATTTAGATTTCCATACGTAAATTAAGCATTTTATATATTTCCTTCGAACTTCGTACAGTCAAAATTAATTGCTTGCAAAAAAATATTTCCCGCTTCCGAGCAACATTAAACACTTTTCCATCAAAAACCTCACGCAATCGTGAGTTGTTCTTATACTCGATTTTATTCGAATTAATGCAATTTTGCACTACCACATGCTGCACTACAACAAAGATCGAAAAAGCCATAAAAATTAGCTAATTAATCTGCAATAAACTTTAATGCAGAAAAAATTATTCGTGCCGGTTAGCAGCGTGTTTGCACTGCCGGCCCATCAAACGCACACATCGTGCAGCGTTTCATGTCCACAAGCGACGGCAGGCGCAGCTGTTTGAAATGCGGAGCGTAAAAATAAAAATGTGCGCATGTTCGATTTTATTGCCTTGCAGCCGAAGCCACAAAGCCGGGCCCAAAGATTTCACCTGCAAAAGTGTGAGTGGCTTCTGGCGCTCGTGTGGCCATTAGCCGCAACGCAGATAAATAACATAAATTTTATTTGTTAATCAAAGGCGTTCGCTTCAGTATACAAACGGCACGGCGGTGTGTTGCCAGCAGTTGCTCAGAAAACCCATAAACATTTATGAACTTGCGCGCTGACGCCGAAATCATCTCGCTTTCTTGCTTTAGTTAGTCTACCAATTTTATTACATATAAGCGGGTTTTTTTGTTTGTTGGTTCTGGTTTCGTATACGTCGTTGCTATAATAACGCCGCGGCGACAACACTATCGCTGTGGAAACTGTCACCGGCGCGAATAGAACTCACGCACCGGTACCGCCCCCGCCCCGCTCCACGCTGATTTAGTGTGCCGCGTTGAACTCCTGTGGAGGGGTGAAAATTTATGCGCATCTTCATTAAGTCAACAAAGCGTAACAGTCTCGCCACACCCTGCCAGAAATTGTCGGCCCCCTTGCTGTCGCGTCACCAGCTCCAACCCCTTTTCATCGCTATGGCAATATCAAAGCAATCAGCGCGCTACTGTTTCATTTCTAATATTTTTTATGTTTTTGAAAGCAATTAATTGCTGTTATCCTGCTGGTATCCTGAAACCAAAGTGTGCGTGTCCGTGTGCGTGTGACCGGCACTGAATGCGTGCTTTGGTGTATATTTTGGATATTAATTTTTTGTTAGTCTACTTGTTTTCGCCTTGAAGCAGCTGACGAGCAAATAAAAATGTAAATGTGCAGTGCTTCCTGT
Source organism: Melieria crassipennis (assembly GCA_963668005.1). Classification (NCBI taxonomy): domain Eukaryota; kingdom Metazoa; phylum Arthropoda; class Insecta; order Diptera; family Ulidiidae; genus Melieria; species Melieria crassipennis. The sequence continues at coordinate 119,477,585 of OY764961.1, forward strand.
CAGCGCGACCATAAGGAGGGGTTAATTTTTTGCGGGCCAGCAGCTGGGGTGCGCCTTGCTACTATTTACAGTAATACAATATGCAATGAAATGAAGAATATTCATAGCCTGAATATTTGATTTAAGAGTGGCTATCAAATTTTACGCGAGCCGTTTGCAACGCTTTTCACTACAACCTAACCATTACACTGTGCGACAGCATTTTTCACACCGGAGAAAATCCATATGTGCGTAGTAATACTGCGTACTCAGTTTTTCATTTCTACATTCTTTGTACTTTAAAAAGGACTTCAAAATTTTGAAGGGCATAAAAAAGAAAAAATTTATAAAAAATACTTAACCTGGTTAGAATATGGCGATATGTATATCAAATAAAAGAGCAAAGGCTCAATAATCTAAATAAAATTAATTTTGTATCTATTTGTAAAAAAAGGATATGAAAAAGGTCATTTGAAAATTTTAATCCTTTATATCCTTGAAAATTTATATAGAGTTTTCTTGGGAAGTAACTATGTTAAAACCCAAAATCTCCTTGATCACGTGTCAAAATTTCATTACTCTAACTTTATTGGTTCGAAAGTTATTTGAGTATCAGTATTTTAAATAATAAAAAGATACAAAATCAATGAAGCGAGAATAATGAAATTTTGACACGCGATCAAGGAGATTTTGGGTGTTGACATACTTACTTTTCAAGAAAATGCGATGTAAATGTTCAAGGATATAAAGGATTAAAATTTTCAAAGGACCTTTTTCATATCCTTTTTTTACAAATAGATAAAAAATTAATTTTATTTAAAGTCCTGAGCATTTCCTCTTTCATTTGATATACATATCGCCATATTTTATCCAGGTTAAGTATTTTTATATTTTTTGAAGTCCTTTTAAAAGGACAAACGATGTAGAAATGAAAAACTGAGTACGCAGTATTACTATGGTTGGTCTCTAGTTTCACGCCCATATGGATTCTTCCCGGAGTGAAAAATGTTTTTAATTTTTGTCGCACGGTGTTATGATTCAATATTTGACAGTGTAGACTTTTAACCCTTTCGCTACAGGTTTTTACTGGGGAAAGTTTAAATTTTAAATTTTAAGTCTTAGGCTTCTATGTGGTTATATTAGCAACATTCCATAAGACATTTTTTAATTTTTATACTCGGACCCTGTATTTAAGAGTGTTTTTCTATGACAGCAACCACATCGTTGTGGCTGTAATAATTACTTAAACATAAAACTTTTTATAATAAATAAATTTGAATATTTCTTCATTTACTTCAGGCAAAATTAAAAAAAAAATATCTAAATCGAAAGAAAACGTCAAATTAAAAAGTTCTCTAATTTTTTCTGCCTCTTCTTCCCTTACTATGTCAAGATATACCATTGAAAAAACGTGTATGCTTCTCTTCTTTAAACTTTAATATTCAGTTTATTAATTTCGTATTTTTCCTAAAACTTCAAACTATTCTAAATACCAGCAAAACAATGTATTCTTGCAACCATAGAGGATGCAGACGTCCACAAAGTAGCATATTGCCATATGGCAACTAAATAGCGAAAGGGGTTAAGTAGCGAAATATTTTCATATTTATCAGAAAGGCTTGAAAATTGAATTTATTGAAAATGCCATACACAATTTTTTCGTGAAGTGTTTATCACTTCTTAGCACAGAAATAAACTGTTTTCTTCTGAGCGCTTCTTTAACCAAGTACGCACAAATCAATAAATAAATGTACTTGAAAATTTCAATTTCAATTTCTTATTAACTACGTACGTACAAGTTATGTGAATAGACCACAATTTGTAATATTTTCCATCTTTATTGTAGCGTGCAACAGCACTTGCTGCGTCCTATTCACGCCTTCTTAATGCCTCTTTCACTTCAACATTTCAAAAATCATAAATTCCCAATTCATCGACTCGCACTACTTGCTGACAACTGGGAATGGGTGCACTGCGACAGGGTCGACAAGTCAAAATTATTGACATTTTACGAGCCGCAGTTAGTCACATTACAAACACCAGTAAACATCGCCACCACTGCGCACAGCAGCAGCCACAGAATTTCAACTGCGTTCATGTTTTACGATTACAATTTACGATTTTTGCGCATTGTCAATAAAACGCAGTTTTATTTGCGCCTCTTGGTTCGTTTAATTTATTTTTTCCCCTTTATTCTTGCAATCTTCCCCTTTTGCTGGTAGTGGTGGAAAAATATACTTGGTGCTGAATTTATGAACAACTTATTTTTCTTGACTCAAAACTGAACCGCGATCTTGCGACGGTTGGGAAAAAATTCCATTTATTGCTGAGTAGCAAAAAAGAAAAATATAAATTTTAAATCAAAATATTTTATTGCTTTGCTGCAAACAAACGTGGTGCAAGTTTTCATATTCAAAGGAATTTTTTATTTAATATTTGCAGATAAAAAGGAACTTGAGGTGAGACAACAACAAGCGAAAGCAAGCAATACACCGAACCCCTTTGGCGGATCACACAACACGTCGACAGTGTGTGTTGTACAGCGTGTAGCGGCAGTGTAACAACAGCAACACCAACAACAACAAAAGCATAAGTGTGAAAATTGCCATAAATTCGTGCGCAAAAAAAAAAATAAACTGAAAATAAGAATATAAACGACAAAACATGTGAAAAGCACAACATGCCTAGAGTGAAAATGTTGCCAACAGAATCTGCAGCAACAGCAGCAAAATGGAAATAACCACAAAAATTAAGCCAACAAAAAAAACGGGGCGAGAAATGAAAATCCAGGCAACGGCATAAAGTGTTACAAACAGCAAAAAGTAATTTCAAACAAATGTTACTAACAACAATCACCAACACTACACACTATAACTATTACCGCAACTATAACTATTTGCAAAAGCAACAACAACAACAACAACAAAAACAAGCAAACACATTGAGCATAAAACTAAAGTGTTGCCGTTTACATGAAAAGAAAACAACAGCAACAACAATAACGATCTTCTCTGCAACATACAACGCCAGCAATTGCACAGGGTCGCATAGGGTGGCAACACTGCGCAAGTAATTATGTTTAATACGGAATACTTAGCAGAGTCGCCAGCATTGTCACGAACCACAGCGCTGGCAATAACAATTTGCATGCACTTCAGAGGCGTCAACAACAAACACGGCCACAACATTCACGAGCAGCACAACGAACTGTGTGCCGTTGTGAACTGCCATAGTGGAGAATAACATATCAACAACAACAACAACAATCAACTCAGAATGCACTAAAAGCAAACAAAGTAAAAATTGTGCATAAAGTTATTTGAAAAACAAACAAAAATAATACACAAATAAATTCACTATTACCGAAAAAACAAAAAAAAACACCCCAACACACTTTCTGACGCCTGCGTATAAATGACGAATTGCATACCGTCGCAGCAAAATGGCAACTTTGCAATTTTTCAAAATCCCCACAAATCAAAATTGTGCAACACTAACGACAACAACAACAACAACAACAACATTAACGACAAACGTCAGAACAACAACAACGGCAACGGCAACGGCAACAAGAGCAGCACATGTGCAAGCGTCAGTACGTCGAAAATGCTACGACGACAACAACACTGTGCACCGCATGCTCGCCCATCATCACCCGCACCACCAGCTGGCACAGCAGCAACAGCCCCAGCAACCACAGCAGCAGCCATCAGCAGCGCATCAGGCTGCCCCAAAGTGGCGCAGCAGCAGCGCGCACTGGTGGGCCGCGTGGAGCGAACAACTCTTAATTGTCTGCATTGTGTTGGCCAGCGTGTGCGACCTGACCGGATGCGACGAGTCTCAGGATTTTCAAAAGAACAGTAAGTGCAAATTGATTTTATTATTTCTGCCATTTCGTGGCAATGAAATATCGACGAGTATTTCGATGTTGCTGCTGTCCCGACAACAATTTCGATTTTGATTCTGATTTTTTAGCACTGCCTCAATCAGCAGTCACGGAGAGGCTTGCTGATTTCGGCATTGTTGTTGTTGTTTTTATTATGGTACAATGGGCACGGGGCGCAATTTCCGGTATACACTAAAGTTCACTTCCGCTTTGACGGATTAATTCGCAGCTTTCACCAAGATTGTGCGTGAAAAAATTAAAATAAATTCATTGAAAAATCCTTAAAAAGTCCACGAATTATAATGTTGTGATAATTTCTTTTAAAAGCAGAAGAAATAAGTCTTGAAGTTTTCAAAAATAAACAAAGTGAATTGAAAAATTAAAAAAAAAAATATAAAAAGAAAATACTTCTGCATAATTCAGCATTACGTACTCATTGATGACGATTTGATAAAATTAGACACCTCGAATTGCAATAATAAAAAAGAACTTTCAGGTTCTTGTGCAATTTCTGACCAAAGTATAATTAATTGTTTGCCATAAAAAACAATCTTATACTTTAGACTTTTTTAATTATTAATTCCTTCGCATAAGTAGGCCCCAACTACTTCGCCGCTGTGTAGACTACTAAAAAGGACTCTTAAATAGGACATTTTCTGGTTGCACCACCTTCATGTGTCTTAGTGCATTGAAAAGGTAAATCTTTTGCCGCTTTGCAGTCAACATTTAATTAAATTGTGTTCATTGGAAGCAGAGTTATTAGGTCTGAAGTGATGTCTGTGTCATCGGTACAAAAATGAGCAACTTGGTAAACGTTCTACCGAAATATTTTAACTCATGCACCAAGCATGGGCGTAGCCAGGAACAAATTTAGGGGGGGAGGGCCAAGACATAACTACATTTCATAATTCAAAATATAGAATTCAAATAGAAAAGAATATAGAATTTCAAATTTTAAAGGGCGGAGATATCTCCCCTGCCCATACCAGGATACGCCAAGTTACCAAGTTTATGGTGATAATTTTCATCCCATAGCAGGGTTCATGAGTGGTATATGCAATCTTAAATTGGTGGTCAGTACATAGGTAAATGATGACCAATAGTTTGGCCAACCGAAATTCGTAATAACCGCAGATTCCATCATAACTTCAAGTTACCGCAGTTTAACTGAACATTTATGCTACTGAAATGTGAATGAATGCGCTTTTGATCGATTTGTTGGCTAAAAATGGCACTCGCCATATTGGTCTGATTTGGCTCCATTCGACTTTCCTCTTTACGGAGAAATGCATTTACTAATGAAAGGAAAGCGTTTTGAATACATAGAAGTCATTCAAAAGGCTTCTACGGACATACTGAAGGATATTCCGGCCGACGATTTGAAACAATCGGTCGACATGCATTTAGATCCCGCAAATCGCTCTATTGTGCGATTTAGACACTACTCAGATAAAATCTGCTTTGGGAAAAATTTGTTTTTATTATGTGTTGTTATTATTTTTAACAAATCCTGTTTACTTTGGAACAAACCTCGTATATTTATAAAAGCTATCAAAAGTGCTGAACAAAACCGAAGGTCTCTGACTTTTCTCATATCTGGAATGATCATGAAAATCCAATCGACTGATCCAGTACTTTATGTTCAGTGTAAAGTTAAAGTTTAGTTATATTCCCACTTTTGTTTAATATATTTTCTGATGATTATTTAAAGTTTACACCAAAGGATCTCTCTATTAAAACACTTAATTTTGGTTGCCTCTAAAGTCAGTGTCATAGATTTGTAAATGTTTCAAACATCCCAAAATCATCATCATCCATTTCAAACATCCCAAAATCATCATCATCCATTTGTCTTTACTCATAAAGACAGTAAGGATTTGTCATTAATGCTCTGAAAAATTATCTCAGTCTAATCAATTATCAGTTCCATAACATCGTATAAGCACTGTTTGACAGATATCTAAAAACAATATAGATCAGTAAAGTGCTAAACACTCTGATTGATGGGATACAAGAGCACAACTTTTGCCCGCAATTCAAACAAATTTTACTAAACCTCAAGCCAGCTTCAAGTCTTCAAACCGTCAGGAAACAAATAAAACTTTGCAATGCCAATTCAAAAAAAATCAAAAAACTATATAGTTTGATGCAAAAAATATGTTATTAGTACGATTCCATGCTAAAAAAATATTTGGAAAACTTTTACTTTTTAACCAACAACTATTTTTAAGCACCTGTTTAAAAACTTCAATTAAAATATGCATCGAATGCTTAAATGCATAAATATTTACCACCACGAAAGTTCAATATCATACAAAAACAACACGAACAACACGAAAGCAACTACAACAACATCGCCAATGATTATGCATGCATGATTTCAGCGATTAAATGTTGATGAGTATTGCCACACTTTTTGTTCCCGCACACATTCCGATGCCACGTGGAGTTGCATGACATTTGCCTTTTCAAAGAAAAAAAAATATGCAACAATGCATTTGTTGTCTGCTATTCACACAATTTTAGCGAGCGTCCGCTGGCATCGAGGGTGCTGACGAGCTACTAAGTGAAAGTTTACCGTGCAATGTGTGGCAATAACTATTACAACCGCAATATTCCCACACATACAAACACAAATGTGTATAAATATTTGATGCAATATATGCACACTTATGTGTTGGTTGTTGCACTCGTGGTTATGAGTGTGTGTGTGTGTGTGCGCGACCACTCACCGCAAGCGCGCCGATTCTGCAAAGTGTTGGCTATGTGTCGCATCTGTTTCCGCTGCGGAAATGTTTTTTTTCTCTCTTACATTCGATTTTCTACACTGTCACCGACAACAACAGTGCATGTTGCAACATTTTTTCGCACTGCCACTGGTTGGCAGCAGCTCGCTGTTGGGGCACTTAGAGTGTTGGCTTTCAAAGCAAACGTGCATCAAAACGTTGGCATGCGAGGTGTTGAAGTGTTAGTGTTGACATTTCTAAATATGGCAATTTGTGTAGTGCATAACTTGCAATGCCGTTTGTGGCAAAGAACTATTTAAATCGGTGCTAAAGGGAATTTATAAAGACAATAAGACGGAAGGTTTTTTCTACTTTTGAGTAGCGTAACAAAACTACAAATCATTGAGCTCTTTACTTGGCACTGTGCGATTACTTTAAGGCTTCAAAGTAGAGTTCTACCTCTCGGCTAGTGATATCTAGAGGGGTTGAGACGATCAGGAACAGTATAAAGCAATATAACACTTTTTATGTCACTGTCCAGAGCTCTAGGAACGCTATTGTTTTCAAAATTATTTGATGCTTTTAACCCATTAGAACCTGACCCATTTTACACAATCTTATTAATTGACCTAATCAAGAAAAAAAGTCAAGCAAAAAATTCATACCATGTTTTTTTTTGTCATGTTTTTCGCAAACATTACACAAATAAACAAAATCAAACATTTGCGGAAAATAAAATGTGCCAATAAAATATCAGCTGCTTGGATTTTGACATTTTCACGCGTTGCGTTGTATGAAAATTGGCAGTGTTTAGGCCCAACGTTGCATTCGCGCAACACAAAACTTAAAGCATATTTTTTGTTTAAAAAATCAAAAAAAAAAATTTTCAAAACTCATTTTTAAATAGTTTAGCATTGGAAAATGCAGCCCACTACGGGATTTTGATAGGTTTGAAGAATAAGTATTTTTGATTGAATTTCAAAAATTCCCCAAAAAAAACCTTTGACTTTGGATCGAAAAAAACTTATGAATATTTAAATAATTTTGAAATTTGAGTATGGCAGAATCTAAAACGATCAATTCTAATCCAATTCTACCCATTTTCAAGTCTTATGTCTTTATGAATTACTTAATATAGCGAAATTCCCAACCGTTGGGCAAACGCAACGCTCAGGGCTTAATGGGTTAATATTGAATTTTTACATTTTTCTCTTTTTACCACTTTTAATGTTCCGCTGATTTTTTGTATAAATTTCATGTACTCAGTCTATAGAATATTCTTACAGACAAAGGTTTAAATGCTTCTAAAATCACTTTGCGTATTCCTCATCAATGAGCCAAAAATCAAAGCCAAAATCAAATAATTGTATAAAAACCTAACATTATGCTACATTTTTTGCACATCAAAATAACGACAGTAACAACAATACTGCATAAGCTGCATTTGCATTTGTTTACTGTTCAAATCCATGCAATTTGCTACAGAATTGCACAAAAAGTCGCATGCAACAAAATTAAAAAAAAAACTTCATACGCCAAGTGCCTGCAGCCGCTCGCAGTAGCGAATTTGGCAAGTGCGGGGAACGGAGATATATTAAAAACAGCCGCATAAAATGCAACGGAAGCCATTAAGAGATAACAAAAAAATATGCCAAAATAGAGAACAACAGCAGAAAGTAGCTGAACAGCAGCCAGTGCAGTGTCTCGAGTGGCCTTGAAAGGGAATACCGAAAAGTGCTCGAGAAGTTGCAAACACGAAGCGGAGCGAGCAATAAGTACAGGAAGCGCAGGATGAACATGTTAAAAAGTCATAAAAGTGGAGTTTATATTTTGCTTTGACGCACAGCTGCACACACATAACGAAAGTCTGCCGTGTGCGGTCGCAAAGTGGGTGGCAACATTGCCGACAGCGGACGGACAGTTGGCAGCCGGAGCATTTCAGGGTCGTAAAATTGCAGCCAACTTGGGGTATTTCCGTTGTTTTTCTTGTTTTTCTTGTTGTTGTCGTTTTTTTAACTTGTGCTGCCTTTCTGAATGAGTGGAACAGAGGGCGGGAGAAAGAGGTAAATACAAAAGAAACGAGCCAATGCAGGTGGCGCACATGAAATTGTTGTTTTATTGCCGCGACTAGCGCAGACACGTTCAAGATTTTAAGAAACCGCTACAACAACAACAATAGAAGTGAACATTAAAAAAAGTAGCAACATTAGTGCGCGGCCGAGTGACGCAGGGGCTTTTGCTTAGTTCACTCGCATGTTAGGTTCTATGAAGCTTCTGAAATGTCATGCGAGATTCAGTGACACAGATGACACGTGGCAAACGGATAATAAAGCCGGCGCGCAGGACAGTTGACACTGCGGTGCGGCACATTCACATTTCGCACCGAACCAAACGACTGCAACTGCAAGAACTGCCGACCAGTGAGCGATGTGAAGTGCTCGCCTGATGGCAAATGCAGGCGAACAGCGGACAGTGGGGATTAATTAAAAGCCAGCGTCGGGCATAAATTTGCGCTAAAGTGCAGGCCGCATTAACCTTCGCTTGTTGTGCGTTAAATAATGCGTATGACAAACGCAACAACAACTATAAAAACCACGGCGCAGCACAACACAACACAACAAAAAAAACAATATTTTTACGACTTTGTGCCCGCCACATATGGCGGCACGGCTGCCGTACTGCCAACTCACAGCCAACGTGCACTCGCATAATTACGCACAGCGTTTGCATTTGTGTGCATGTGTGTGTGTGTGTGTGTGTGTGTGTCATGTTGCTGTTGCATGTTAATTTATTTATTTTTATGCGCGTGTATGATCAACGCATACAAACATAAATGTATTTGACTCGCTATTATTGTTGTTGTTGTACTTGTTGTGATGCTGCCGCACTTGTTTGTTGGCGTCGCATCGGAGCGCCAACATTTCGCTTTGCTTACCGTAAGCTGCGCCATCATTGCCACATTTTTACTTTGACAAGTGCTTTTCTCCCCTTTCCCCCTTCGCGTAGTACAGCAGCCGTGTGGCAGGCACTCGCCTTCGAATACATTTCCTTCTTACTCTTCCGCCAGTCAGTCAAGTCACCGCTGCTCCTCGTTTCGGGCGTATTTTGATGCTTTCATGATGAAGTTTTGACATTTTTTGTTGCCTTTGTCGTATTTATAAATAAATGCATGTGTTGTTGTTGTTGTTGTTGCTATTGTGCCATGTTTTGCTGTTCATATGCAGCACATTTTTATGATAAAAACAAAATTTTGGGGTGCGCTGCAGGAACGTCAAGTTTCCCCCCTTCGGCATTATTTGTTGTCGACTTTATGCAGTGTCTTCGATGTGCTTTTATGTGTACGTAACGTTGTGTGGCCTTTTGTGGTTTAAAAATTAATTTCACTTAGTTTACGTAAAATTCCCATTTTACATGATTTCCATAAGCATCAAAGATGATGAAAATGGCTAAAATAGTGCAAGGAGCTTATGGAATGCTTTTCAAAATCGGCTCAAAATTGAGACAGAATTTCAATGCAACAAATACTTTGCATGTGCATCAGTAAGTAATGCAAGAATAGTGTATGTATGTAAGCAAGAAGGAAGCATTTGGGGCTATAATAGTACAGCAGCTCTGCTATATTCCGAGGTTATTATTCCACAATTCCACTTTTCACAACTTGTTATAACACATATTGCAAACAGTTGGTAGATGTGGGAGAGGGATTCTATAGTTTAACTCCGAACGGTGGATATAGCCTCATAACAGATACAGTAGACGCTCACAAGTTCGAACTCTCACAAATTCGAATCTTCCAGAAATTCGAGTCTCATATTTTACAGCATTGAATGCTCTAAACTTTGAACTGGCGCACAGTGATTCGTTCCATAGACAAATTTCCAAAAATTTATAGTCTCAGAATTTAACGATTTTGGTGTAATTTGAAAGGTACAACTACAACTAAGAAAACCTAAAAAAATCTGTGCAAAAAATTAATTAGTTTCTGTGCAAAAGCGGCTCAAAGTTGAAACTTTTTTCACAAAAAATTGTAAACACATATTTTCTGTTTTTTAGTCTATTGAGTAAACAAAATTGTAAAAATAAATGGTTACCAAGAAGTTGCTCAAACTTTCACTATGGATTAAGAAATGATGTGGCCATTTTCGCTTTTAAAGTTTTCTCAAAATTTGCTGAGCTGAGGCTTTTACTTCGCTTTTAATTTAAAATAGTTTTCTAAATTAAAAATCTGAAAATTGGCAAAAAAGTATGTGAAAGTATGTTCCTGGATTTTTTTTTTAATTTTAAGAAGCATTCTTTCTTTGTCGGATAATGTAATTACATCCTCCGATATCTTCCAATCTCAGAAAATAATCCAATTTGAAAATTGGTCTAAACACCTATTTTTCGACAAAATTTATTTTTTTATCCCTAAAAGTATGCAATCAGCATGAAAAATTGAGAAAACTGTAAAAAAGCAAAACATACGTCTATTGTTATCGTTTTTATTGCAAAACTAAAGGGTCCTAAGGCAATTTCTGTTACTCTTCGCAATTACCAATGTTGACGTTGCGGATAAATATAAAATGTAAAATATTTAGCCAACACACTCGTTGTTATAGCTTTCTAAAAATTACAAAAATTGAAAATGTAAGTCTCAGCCATTGCCAAACTACATAAGTTTAAGAAAAACAAAATGGAGATTTCAATTCAGCAGAACATAATTTACTAGTATACCAAATTTTATGAAGAACAGACCACTGCTTCTAATTTTGTCCCGCGGTTGTATGGAGTCGAATCATTGTGTGGCGGTTCAAATTTGCGAGCGTATTCCTCTTCCTTCTTTTTCCCTCCCTGTTTTGATGTTTAAAATAAAATGCAAAATGTTTACACAAATTATATTAAAAAAGGGGAATCACCAAACTGGCAATGTTCGGCCGCACGCGCGTGAATAATTATTACTTATGTAAACATTTCGCTCAGTTTCGATTAAAAAGTAAAAAAAAAATTATTACAATGTCGAATAAACGTAACAAAAATTGTTTTGGACTTTGGACGTTAAAATTCCAATTTTAAAAAACTTTGTTGAAATTGTTCAGGCAAATCGCTTAGCTGTGGATTTATGGATTGTATGAAAATTTTCAGCGACTATTAAAAAGAGATTTGTATGCGAATAAAACGTTTTACATCTTTTTAATGTGAAGAAAAAAAATGACATCACATTCAAGTTATTAGATGTAGTTTCAATATCTTTTGGACTTTTTACATGAATTTAACAACGTTCAGAAATTCGAACATTTCGGATATTCGAACTACTCCTTGTACAAAGTGGTTTCAGTCTTATTAGACGTAAACAAAAAATTGTTTGGACTTTGGATGTTAAAATTAAAATCCTAAAAAAGTTTGTTGAAATTGTTCAAGCAAATCGGTTAGCTGTGGATTTATGGATAATATGGCAATTTTAAGTGACTATTAAAAAGAGATTTGTATGCGTATTGCATTGTTTAATGTGAAAAAATGGCTTCACATTCAAGTTATAAGATGTCGTTTCAATATTGTTTGCACTTTTTACATGAATTAAAAAATGTCCACAAATTCGCAAATTTCGGAAATTCGAACTACCTCTTGTACTAAGTGGTTCGAATTTTTGAGCGGCTACTGTATGACATTATATCATTATGGCGTTTTCAGTCTTATTAGATGCATCGATATCTTTAGGCGGTCCAAGTAAAAGTGAGAGAGAGAGAGGGATGAGTACTTCTTTGATGACACAAAAGGTCCTAATGTCCCTAATGGTGGTAGCACTAGCCTTGTACGAACGAACACTGATTAGTCTTTAATCATCAATAAATAAATTATAAATATAATAAATTATAAATAAATTATAAATTAATAAACAAAATTAATAATAAAAAACCATTAAACAGTAAAATATGTTTACAAAGTTTTATACTCGAACGGAGCTTGGATAACACTGTGCGACAACAAATTTTACACACGAAAAAATCTATATACTTGCGAAACTAGGGGCCAAATATAGTACAACTGCGGTTTTAATTTTTGTCTTTGACGTCAGGATTTTTTTTAAATGACTTTTCAAAAACATGTTTATTTAAAAAAATTATTTTAAAAATTGAGCGCATGGTAGAATTGCAATATGGGTATCAAATAAAAGAGAAAAATCCTTAGAATCTTAGAAAATTCAATGTTTTGGTGTAAAAGAACGAAGAGGTATTGAAAATGTCCTTTTAAAACTTTATCCTTGAATATCCTTGCAAATTTCCAATAGTTTTTTTTGAAAAAAATATATCTTAAGGACTAATATGTACACTATCACATCCTTGAATTTCGTCCTTCTACCTTTATTAATTTAGGATAATCCTAGATTCGCGAGTATATCGATTTTTTCGTGTCTTTTGAAAATTTTTGATTTTTGTCGCACGGTGCCATACGAACAAACATTTGTTGAACAAGTCTGTTGTTGATAAAGTCCCCATTGCATAACAAATCTTTACTAAGGTTTACCCATCAAAGGCTTCTATGTCCTTGTGCGAGATCTGTTTACGAGATCAAATACCAAGGGCTGAGTCTCGTTTATTCATTGGCGACCATTGGCTTTGGCTTGACTACTTTTCATATTGAATATGAAGTATTAAAACTAGACAAAACATTCGTTTGCTCCATCCTTCTTCGTCAGTTCTCCTGAAGTGCTTTCTAACGCTGTAACACCCACTGCCAGCTACGTCGACCCACTCCGACTGGCACTTAGAGCAATCAGAAACTGCACAAATGACAGCCATCGTGGTATTCGGTTTGGCATTTATTAAAAATGCCATAACGTAGCCCGACACAATGGCAATAACGATCAGGGTGCAGCAACATTGTTTCACTGCACAAATGACAGCACAAAAGCACAGCAACTGTGAGGCAGCATAGGGAAGGAGTGAAAATCAAAGAGCAACAAGCGTGTCTGACAGTCAGAAAGCTGGAAAAAATCAGCAATTTATTGCACTTACGCGCTTTCTGCGGCAAATCACGTGCTTGCAGTGCATTAGCGGCCACACCCCCGCCTGGCGGCCACTAGACGCAGACGTCAGCTAGACAGAAACACATTAAGGCTTGGATGGCTTGGCTAGGGAACACACACAAAGTGATTGCTGATATGTGTGTGTGTGTGTTTGAACATTCTGCATTAAACCCTTTCACTCCAGCGCTGTGCGAAGAGGGGGTGAACATGTCTGCAAAGTCGAGCGTTTGAAATGTGTGGAGTGAATCACGCGCCGCTGGCCAATTAACGCCGCATTGCTTCCCGCCAACTCGCATGACAAACATGACTTTTATCACCTTTTTACACGCTGCTATTGACCACTGAAGTGCCGGCAACCAGCAGTTGACTGCTTCCTCAACTCCACTTTGGCCACACACCCCAATGACTGCGATTGCACGGGGATTAGTCATATCCGCACATGTTGCGTTCAAGTGGCAGCACTCGCCAACACACCGACGTGCATGACGCGCTGTGATAAAGCTGCGTTAAATGTCAAATTAGTGGCAGCCAGACTTCCCGCTGCAGTTCGTGAGTCGTGAGTCGTTTTGCCGCGCGTCGAGTTGACTTGAATTTAGTGGAGTTGAGTTGCCGCGGCAAAAAGCCATTAAGTTTTATTTTATTGCATTTTTCCTGCCAAATTGTTTTCGTCGGTTGCTGCTGGCGGCGGAAGCGCATTGGGAAGTGGGCGAGCTGGCGGAAAATATGCGCCGACCCACTCGTAGTGGAAGCTAATGAAAGGGTTCACATTTATGGTGCGCCTGGATTTGGCGTTAATTGAAAATTAGTCACAGGGGCGTGTTTAAATTGTTGGACGCAGCAACCGAATTGTTCAGCCAATTTTTAATAGTGAAAATGTTCAAAATTGTTTCTTTGTTTGTTGCTTGTTTGTTTCTGTTTTTGGGTTGTTTTGAAAATTGAGGGAGCGCTGTACAAGTTTCTGGATTTTCAAAATAACAAACTCTCGACAAGTTTACTTAATGGAGGCGGAAGCGTGTAGGGGAAATTAATTAAGCGGCGGCAACGTAATTGATCTCAAGCATGCAGCTGACCAAGGGTTAACCATTGTTGGAATTGTTTTCGGAATTATTGCCTGGAGACTTTTATTGTCGATTGGGGCAGCGTAATTTTCAAGCGAGCGCTAAATTGATTGGAGAAAAGGAAAATGGGAAAGTTTCTGTGGAGAGAAGATGAATAGAAATTTGTTAGTAGTTTACAGAAAATGCCTGAAGAAATATTATAGGAAGGCATGTTGGAAAGAGAACATTTCAAAGCTTACCAGAGAAAATGCTTCTTTGATGCTTGATGTATAATACTTAAGAAATTAAAACAAAGAAATGAAAAAAAATAAGCTGTAGTAAGATATCGAAATACGTAGCTAACTCTAAAACAGACTCAAATTTTTGGGTAATAACACCGTGCAACAGCATTTTTCACACCGGAAAAAATCCATATGGGTGTGAAACTAGAGACCAAATATAGTAATACTGCGTACTCAGTTTTTCATTTCTACATCCTTTGTCCTTTTAAATGGACTTCAAAATTTTGAAGGGGATAAAAAATAAAGAAAATATAAAAAAACTTAACCTCGTAGAATATGGCGATATGTATATCAAATGAAAGAGGAAAAGCTCAAGAATTTAAATAAAATTAATTTTGTATCTATTTGCAAAAAACAGATATGAAAAAGGTCCTTTAAAAATTTTAATCCTTTATATCCTTGAAAATTTACATAGAATTTTGTTGAAAAGTAAATATGTTAAAACCACAAATGTTCCTGATTACTTGTCAAAATTTCATTACTCTAACTTCATTAGTTCGAAAGTTATTGAAAAAAGTCGGAAGCTGCAAATTCTAATGAAGTACAAAAATTCTAATTTATTTGAGTATCAGTATTTTAAATAATAAAAAGATACAAAATCAATAAAGCGAGAATAATGAAATTTTGACACGTGATCAAGGAGATTAGGGGTTTTAACATATTTACTTTTCAAGAAAAATCGATGTAAATTTTCAAGGATATAAAAGACTACAATTTTCAAAGGACCTTTTTCATATCTTTGTTTTGCAAATAGCTAAAAAAAAAGTAATTTTATTTAAATTCTTGAGCCTTTCCTCTTTCATTTGATATACATATCGCCATATTCTATCCAGGTTAAGTATTTTTTATATTTTTTTATTTTTGATCCCCTTCAAAATTTTGAAAACCTTTTAAAACGGATGTAGTTATATAAAACTGAGTACGCAGTATTACTATGTTTGGTCTCTAGTTTCACGCCCATATGAATTTTTTCCGGTGTAAACATTTTTCTTTATTTTTATCGCACGGTGTAATGGAATTGAAATATGATTAATATAATTAAGAATTAATAGGGAGAAATGGGAAAAGAGGAAAAATGTACACAACATTTTTGAAAAAATTTAATTTTTTAATTTTCTTCAATAACATTAATATTAACATTGTTAGAGAACTTTAGAGCTAAAATCAAAAAATGTTAAATTATGCATATCTTCTTTTAACATTTATAATTATTTAGTCATATTAGTTCATATTAGTTTCGAGTGAGAACTTTATATGAGAATTTGCGTCTTCTGTGAGTACACAAAGCAAATATTTTTATATGAGTTTGATGTTTTAACTACTGCATCAGTTTCGATCAATATGTTCTTTTTTATGGTAAAAATATTTATAATGTTCATTCAAAAGCTTTCTGTGTAAGAAATCAATCGAGTGTCTCGAGATATGCATTGAACAGTTCTTCAGGTTACTTTTTCGAAGACAATCTCCCAGTGATTTTCCCGGCGCATTCTCAGTGACTGTATCTGTAAATTGAAACACTACTGCCAGATAGATCCAGATACCCAAATATTGATAAAAAGAGTGAGATAATAGAGGCTTAGAGTGCCTATGACTTAAGCCTGATGCATGACTTCAATTCTGAGGCTCATTCTTAAAGCATTATATTTCGAATACAAGCAGATAACTATCGAGAGAAAACTTCAGTTCACTGCAATATTCAATGTACGAAGGTGGTCTGAAAAGTTTCCGACCTCAACATGGAAATGGCAGCACTCGTCAATAAAAGAAGGGAAGGTACTCATCAAAATGCGAACCTTTTGGGATGCGCAAAAGTTGTTTGACAATGTTTTAAGTCAGTCAATGTGAGTTTTTCTGTGAAAATAAAAAAATCGATTATGAAACAGTCATTCAATATTATTGTTCCATACACAAATGAAAGACGAGTTGGACATTGTGTGCAAGGACTTTGCATTTGCCACTTTGAAATATTGGGTAGCTGAAGTTAAATGTGGTCGTACCAGCTTGGGAGACGATGAACATTCAGAACGTTCGAAAATTGCAATCACTGACGGTAACATTGCTCAGAGTAACCAAATGGTGCTAGAAACTGTCGAATTAAAGTGAGAAAGATAGCAGAGAAATGGATTTATTTAAAGAACATATTTATGACATGAATCAAGATTTAGTCATGAGACAGCTGTCCGTGTGTTGAGGCTTGCGTTTGCTCACATTAGACCAAAAACTTGTTCGAATGAACATTTTCAACCCTATATTTGGAAAGGTTAAAGAAATGGGAGCATTGCTTGGAGAAGAGCGTAGACTTAAAAGGAGACTATGTACAAAAATAATAGTCAATTTGAAGAAAAATTGCTTGTATCTTTGATAGGTCGGAAATTTTTCATATTTCAATATGTTTCAGCTAAACTGGCTAAGAGAGTATCAGAGATAAATACATAGGTACATACAATAAAATAAATATGTATTTGTATTGTCGCACACTCATTGGTTGCATTGATGCAATGAGTGTTTTTTTCCAATTCAATGAAACAATTTTATAATAAATCACGTCACATGAAAACACCAAATTTTTGGTTTTCATACAAAAATATGCAGCTGCACACATATTACATTCTACACAATATGCGAAAAATAGTTTTGTCATTAGCAATTTAGAATACCACAACACCCAAAAGCACGCACACACACACACACACACACAGTTGTAAATGCGCTGAAATGCAGCTGACGCTGTTGAACTGTTCGCACTCAGAACGCTGTAATCCGCCATTGCATGCAAATGTTGCACATTTTGCGGTCTTGCAACACGACTGTAAACTGGGCAAAACAGCAACAAAATAATAGCAGCAAAAAATGTCATAACCACTGCTAATTATAGGCCGGGCCGAGAATTTAAGTACCCACTCGCGGATTATGTGCGAATATTTGCACGCTGCAGCATTGTTGCTGCACTTTGGCCGCACATATCTGCAACTGATGTGCGCGAGTTTCATTTTCATCAGTCACTCATTTGTTGCGGTCTCAGTGGACAGTTGGGCAGTTTTGTTTTTCTGTTATTTTGCCATATTAAAATATGTAATGGGCTATTTAATTAGTTGCAAATATTTTTGGAAATTCCGTTTTTTTTTTGTGGCCGCTTTAAATAAATTATAGCATTTAATTAAGTGCATATGTACGCAGCGCCAGCTAACGCCATTAATCATTTTGTGGTAAATAGCTTTGCAGCATTTTGGTTTTTTACGGAATTTTATTTCATTTTATTTTTTTACACACACACACAAGCAAACGTGTGTGTTAAGCCCACACAGCAGCAGTGAAATATGATACAAAAAATTTGTTGAATTATTGTTCATTAGGGTAAAACTGTTTGTAAATTATTTTCGTTCGTTTCGCTTCGGTTTCGGCTCTAATAAGTTATGCGTAAAAATTGCTGGCAATTAATTAAATGTTATTAAATTCGCATTAACGGTTGCACCAGCGGCGGAATGAACATCAATGCGCTTTGTGCAACGTAATTGTTGCAATGTGTATTCGGATTTCAGTAGATAATAAATGCACTAAAGACTACACTTTATTTGATACATTGCAAATGTGTTTATTTGATTTGTCCCCGTTTTTGCTTTAGTCTTCCTGCTAAGTAAATATGGAAACTTCATTAATATTTGTTTATTTAGCGATTGTTTTACCACAATGCAACATGAGTGACTACATGATTTTATTCAGATAATGAAAATGTGGCTTGTAACTACATGAGGAACTAAGGCAGACAAATTTTGATTTTAGTTAGTAGGACACATATCGCACTCACTTCAAAAGTGGCACAACTCAAAGTTTTTAATTTTTGGGTTCATGTGTTAATACTGTGCCCAACGCATCTATTTACCAATAAGCAAAAGTTTAGTATATTTTGTTGTTGCCAAAATACAGTTAGGTCTCTCTTCATGTGGAGAAGTTTGATGCTATTTGATCGCTGCAGCTCAATGCAAAAGAGTCATAATTCAAATTGTGACACTTTTGACAAAATAAATTAAATTTTTGTTGAAGTTAATTTTAAGTAAAGTTGTGCAATTTTAGTACATATTTTCAAATAAAAAAATTAATTTCGAATTTTCAAAACTTTTCTTTCAATTTTTTAACTGTCATTTATAATTACTAAATTCAGCAAAACTCACATAACTTAAAATGATTCGGTAATTATTGAATTAAAATATAATCAAAAAAGTCACAACTCAAAATTTTGCATTTTCTAGTGAAAAATTAAAAAAAATTTTGTAACATCCTAAAGCATAATCTGTAGGGATTTCCTACTAAACGGTCTAGTTATACGTTATTTAAAAAAAATGTTTATTCAGCTCAAAAACAGTTTTTTGCGTTTCCTAAAAAATTAAAAATTTTGAGTTGTGTCACTTTTTCTGAATTTAATAGTTATAATATAAATAATTATCGCACTAGGTGTGCGATATGTATTACTTATCGCGTAAAGTTTTGAATGGAGACATTAAACTTTACAAAAACCAGCTTTTTAAATAATAAAAAATTGGAATAAATGTTTGTTTTTTTTTAATGTGCCAAAAACTATTATAAGGTCTAGTAAATAGAAATGTTTGTATGAAGGTTTTCTTTCTAAGAAAAGTCAGAATGATCCGATTTAGGTCAAATATGCAACGTTTATTTTGATAACTTGTCATTTTGAAGATAACTCCATTTCGTCTCTCTGATAGAACACTGTACAAGTTTCTCTGGAGGCAAATTTTTCTCCAGTAAAACCATTCCCCATAAACAGGAATAGTTGGTAATTATTTGGTACCAGGTGCGGACTTTAAAATAGGATGCATATGTACTTCCCAACCAGGTTCCCTAAACTTCTGGGGAGTCATTATCGATGTGATGCATTGTCCTGATGGAACACAAAGCTCCCTTGTTGCCCTTCTGGACGATTGATTCCTTCAGACTGTCCAATTGTTGACAACACAGGTCCGAATTGAGAGTTTGAGATGATGATGATGAGATGATTCTCTCACTGATGAGATGATTCTCTTCCCTTCCTGATTGCCCATATTGGCTTGGGCACCGCTTGCGCCAATTCACCGCGATTCGACCACGACTAGTTTTTACTTGACGTTGTTGTAAGTGCTACACTTTTCATCAGCAGTCACCATCCACTTTAGAAATGGGTCGATTTTGGTGCGAAATGCGGTCTATGAGGTGTTTTGCTTTCACTCGTGTGGCACACATACATTGAGCTTCTTTTTGCATCCAGCTTTCTTCAAGTCATTCCAAATGGTTTCTCATGTAATATTTAGCTTCTGGGCAATCAAAATAGTGTTGCATTACCCATGGAACCGACGATTTGCATGATTCGATAATTGGCCTTCCAGAGCGTTTTGCATTTTTGAAATGAAAATTACCGGAATGGAAAAAATTTGATTGATTGATTTGCTGCTACAACATCAGGACCATAAATACTATTTAAATTTGCAGCCACCTGAACCACTGTAAAATATGAGGTATTTTTTGGTGTCCAGATTTGACGCACTCAAACAAATCTAAGTCAAGTAATCACAAAACTGTCTGGGAAGTATCTTTAGCATGAAGTATTATCTTTCCAACGCCATCTGGCGTATCCCAATCGGTCTTATCAGCGCCAAATACAGACTACTAAAGCCATGTGCTGGAAAAAGAATGGATTTGTTTGTACTAAATCTTGAATTTCTGTTTTCAAGAAATTTGTATTCTGCAATAAATCATTTTCGGATTACGAAACTCGGACCTAGCTTCTAGCAACCATTCAAGTTGTGCCTGTAAATTTGTAGCAAAGTTGTATCCTTTTGATTTTATGACAATTTCTGATGGCGAGTTTTGTTGCTTTTTCATGTGTAATGCTTGTACTCTCAAAAGTTTGGAATTTTTCTTTATCTAAGTTTTTGTTTGCAGTGCACGGCAGTGCAGAGTTGTGATTTAATTAATCACTGCAATTTACTAAAATAAATACACAAAAATATGACATTTTCCACATATTATTTTATTATTTATTTATTACAATTCGTGTTTTAAATATAACACAGCGCTATGACATAAACATAAAAACATAAAATAAGAAAAACTTGAACTAATCTAAAATCCATGCAATAGTTTTCAATTTGCACATTTTGTTTACCCGAAAAAAATTCGATTGTACAAAATTCTATTGTGTACACTACTAACAACAGCTAAACTAAAAACAACAATTTAATTAATCATAAACGGTTCCATGTTTATGTTTTTACTTCGGGGAATAATAAAACCATTTATACTAAGCCGCAAGTTTTATCTAAGTTTTTGAAAGGCAAATATTTGAAACAATTATTTATGTACTTTGTAGCGACTCAACATATCCCCAGCTGCACAAATATAAACAGTGTTTTTGCAGTCTGCATTGTCACGACAGATTTTTCCATTACATGTAAGTGGAAGCTATTAAAAATTTTAATTTTTTACAGAAAAAACTTGCCCAATTAGACAAAACATAGTAAAATATGTGTTTGCACTTTTTCTCTTCTCGCTTATTGGGACTGCAGCAGCTCTATGATTTTTGTTACTCCTTTTCACACTCACAGCATTTAGAAATATTATGGACTAAAATTTGTCATACACATTTTTGGCTGCTTTAATCATTTATCATTTATTCATCATTATTCATTTATTATTTATTTATTTATTGACAAATTCTCAATTTTCTATGATTGAGTTGAAAGTTTATGTTTGCTGCTGCTCATCGAAACCCATTGTAAAGTTTGTCATTTCGCATTTGATTGATTGGCTGATGATACACAAGTTCAGTGCTCAAATGTTATTAGTTTCAAAATTTTCCAAATCAAATTACAAAAGTGTTAGTTGAATATTTTTCACACAATATTAAATTTTTTAAATTTAATTTTTGTACATTAAACACATCAATAAATTAAAATTTAGGAAAAATAGCAGACCATAAAAAAGTGTTAAATAAATAAGTATAAATAAATAAGTATAAAGTAAAGTAGTAAAGTAAATAGGTATAGTACAAATATTTTACATAAAATATATAAAACAGTTTCTATCTTGAAGCAACAGCTTTTATTTATTCACCGCAATTCAGTTCATTTGCCTTTCAAAATTTACTTTTCCAGCTTATTATAAAAACTAAATAATATCCAACCGAATATTTAGGTTCGGTTCGGCCGTAAAATACGATTTTCGACGAGAAACTCAGACACTTTTTCAATATTTCAATAGAATGCATTTTTATATTGTGGCATGCAGCAACTGCATACTTTGTGAAATTGTTTCTTATTAAACTATTTCATGTGCAACTGCGGTGTTAAATTTTCTATTACATTCCATATAGTTTTCGCCAATCACAAACACAGAATTTCAAAAGCAGACATTGAAGGCGATTAAACTCTTTTTTTTGTTTAAGTGGAATGTCCAGTTTGAATTGTGGAAAAAAAGGTTAGAAGGTTAGAAATCAAGATGAAAATAAACCAAAAACATTACTTTATTTCATCTGAGGGCGTTTGAACGCTTTTTAATCAATGTTAAATGTATTCCCATTCGACATTCTAAATAAATAACTTGAAAATTTTGGTTTTGATTTTGGTTTCACTGAATATAACAAAATTACAAAAACAAAGTTTTGTCCCGCCCCCCCCCCCCCCTCCTGAAAAAATCGGTTTAGTTCAGACACTAATGAGAACAGCTTTCGGCAATGCTTCGATCCCAATGCTACCCAAAACCACACCCCACCCGAAAATACCCAAAATGAACACTAATACAATAACAACAAAAGCTTGCCTGTCAACACGCGGCGTAATGTTCTAAGCATTTTATCGGCGGCGCGTATTTGCCCGCACAGTAAATTGCGAACGACTTTACGCGGTTGCGTATACGACAGCGCGTGCCCGTTGCAGCGAGATGGCCAAATAAAAGTGCCACACCTGCCGCCCACAATGCACTGCGGCTGACACAATGCACTCAACGCCAGCTGAATGTGAAAATTTATGCGTTTAAAATTTAGATAAAATTGCGCCAAATGCTGGAATGCAAAGTGAAAACACAACGGGCCGGGTGCGGTAAAGTAGTGAAGGGTGGCAACTAAAAGTGGTGGAAGCCATGTTGAATGCAAATTGCAAAATGAAAATGAGAATGAAATTTGTTAAAATGAGCAAATAAATCAAAGTGACATGCAGCAAAGCCACATTTTCAGGTGCAATGCAGCTGAGCGGGACACTCACACACACACAGACAGATGGATGTATGGTATGGTTAGTGTCGGATAGATGTGTGAATACATGCGGTTGCGGTGCAGTGGCAGCTAGCAGTGCACAGGGCCAGTCACATACAAATGCAAATAATGGCAGCAGCATGTGGCAGCCTGGCAACGTGGCACAGCAGAGAGTGAAGGCTGAATGCTGTGTTAAATGTGCTGGATGCGGCAGCGGCCGAGTGGCAAAGGGAGCGGCAGTGGGGCGCACCGCTTTGTGCGAGTGTATTGTGGCACTGGGTGTGGTTGTTTGCTCGACCGAGCGAAATAAATGAAGTTAAAAGCATGAAGAAGATGCACAAAAAGCGACCAAATGTGAAAGCTGCAAACAATTACATGTACAAAAAACAAAAGCAAAAACCGTAAAACGACAAACGCATAAACGAAAAACTGGGTTATGAGTTTTAATATGCGGCCAGGTGCATTGTTGGTGACAATGCGCCTAGCTGTGAGTGATTTATCAACAATTGAATTAATTGCAGTGGAACAGTGCAGGCACAACACGTCCACGAATGACAAAAAGGCAAAAAGGATATTTTGGAGAAAATTATGTGGGGAAATGTGTCGACAGCGCATTTTGTAATATTTCACCATAAACGTTAGTGTGCATAACTGACAATTACCAGTGGAACTTGGCAAAGAAACTGTTGCACATAAAAGCTTTTACAAACGGCTGAACAGTGGCTGAAAAGTAATTTAAATTTTAGCAGCGGCCAAGATTGAAGCATACGACAAAAAACAACGACGAAACAAAGAAACTAAATGCCAAAAGTATTTTTATTTTTCGAAGCAAATTTAGGCCTAACCGCACGTCAAATATTTCTAGTTCAAAGCGCTCGCCTGGTGTCAGCGGGGCATCAACAAATAAATTGTCAGCGCTTAGTTTCGATGTTATTTTCGACTTAGCATGCGTATTATTGATGAGATTTGGCGCTGACCTCAAACAAAATCCCAGCTGTTGGCAAAAATGTCTAAATTTATACGCAACGCAACTTTCGCGCGCGCTTCCTGGCCCCGCTGGCCAACCACTTTTGCGCTCATGTGCGCCTGCGCCAAAAACTCAATTCTCGAGTTCGACCAAACGACAGCGGTGAGGTGAATAACTTGTTGGCATGACTTGTTATTCTTGTTGTGTTTTGGCTACTTTTAAAACTTTTCGCAGCAAAACACACATTGCGTCAGAAAGCAAAACATTTCATATGCAGGCGAGGCGACTTGGAGAGTGCGGTGGAGCGTCGGCATCAAATTTTGGATTGCGTAAAATTCTGTACTACGTTGTCACGCTGCCAAGTGATGTTCTTGTATTTTTAGATCAACTAAATACACACTCACACGAATTCCTCAAAGATGCTGCACACACACACACACACACACACACATACTCACAGGTCCGAAACACAAGTGTCGGCGTGTGTTGATGCTCGACGTAAACATTTGAAAAATTGAAGGGGGCGCGTGCTGCAACTGCCTCAGTTTATGAAAAATGACTAATAGGAAAAACCCTCGAGCGGCCCAGAAGCTACTCGTACCTACAGATTAAACTTCTGAGCAGCGCGTTCCGCAGTGTTTTAATGTGTTTCTTATGAAACTAAATTTAGCTGTGCGGCAGGCATTAAATTATGTTAAGCATCATTTCATTAAGTCAAAATAAATTAGAGAAATTCAAATATTTTGTAAATTCTTATTTTAGTTAGAAACTTTTTAAAATATTGGGTCAACGGTTCAATATCTTAAATAAATCTTAAATAGTCACCATTAATATTAGACAAAAAATTAAAAATTAATAGTAAATAAGTAAATTAAAAAAAAATAAATAATAATAATAGAAATTATAATAATAGAAATGATTAGTAATTCAACAAAATGGCAGCAGTGTGTATGTTAAGCATCATTTCATTAAGTCAAAATAAATTAGAGAAATTCAAATATTTTGTAAATTCTTATTTTAGTTAGAAACATTTTAAAAAATTGGGTCAACGGTTCAATATCTTAAATAAATCTTAAATTATCACAATTAATATTAGAAAAAAAATTAATAGTAAATAAGTAAATTAAGAAAAGAAATAAATAATAATAATAGAAATTATAATAATAGCAATACTAATAATATAAATGATTAGTAATTCAACAAAATGCCGGCTTTGTGACGGCCATGAAATTATGTTAAGCATTATTTTATTAAGTCAAAATAAATTAGATAAATTCAAATATTTTGCAAATCCTTATTTTAGTTTGAAACTTTTTAAGAAAATTGGGTCAACAGTTCAATATCATAAATAAGTCTTAAATAGTCACAATTAATATTAGAAAAAAATTATTAGTTAATAAGTAAATTAAAAAAGAAATAAATAATAATAATAGAAATTATAATAATAGAAATAATTAGTAATTTAACAAAATATATAAATTGCAACTAAATGCTACAACTATTTAAAGTTCCCAACGCTTGCCACACTTTTTACTAAAATAACAAAAAATTGAAATTACAACAAAGAAAATCAATTTTGTTGAAGTGGACAACTCAATTTTCGCAAATTTCTTACGCCATGTAATTGACAGTGGCGGCTGTGAGTCAGCTCCATTGTTATACACCACCAATGTGCCATCGTCTCCCTGTCCTCGCAGTCGCGAAATATTTTAATCGCTGGCACTGTTAGCGTGGTGGCAGGCGGTGGAGTGGATTTTTGTGGCGCCACTTAAGTGCAACCACAAAGCCAAAAAAGCAACGAGAGCAGAAAGAAGAAATGTGAGCGGGAGTAGTAGCACCAAAATGAAAAGCAATGTGAAGGACCACAGACAAAGTCTGCGGTAGGAGCAGAAGGCATTCTTTGAGACAAGAATTTAAAAAGTTTGTCTGGCGCTATCTCTCCATTCCTTCACTTTTCGGCATACGATTAAAGCGTTAACTAAAGTTAATGGCATGAATTATTTTATTAAAGTTTATCGAATGTCATCTGCATTGAATTTTATGGAATGCGAGAAATTTTCGAATTTTTCAAATACTTACTCGCTCTGTTCACTTCGTTTGGGAACATAGCGGGCCAACAATGGCAAATATGTTGTGTTCGTTAGGATAATCAATTGAAAAGCTGCCAGAGTGTGTGATTAGTCTATCGCTAGCAGTCCCAAGTGATGGCACTGGAATCTATTTTTTACTAAGAGAGACACCTATGGTGAGTTTTTGACTAAGTCATGCAAATTCTCTGCGCATTCCTTGCACATATTGTAGATAGGAGGAGTTGATATCAAAGGGTTGGTGTCTTCGATGAGCGCTGCGTCATTTTCTGTTGTATTGGCACTGGGTTGTTTTTCGATGGTACCGCTACTGGATTTGAGGATTTGCTGCCTGTTGCTCATCACAACTTATTGAAGTGTGAAGTACAGGAAATTGTCACAAGGTAATGGATTGAAGTGAGTAATGGTAATGGGATGGAAAGTAATTAGAAGAAAGGAAAAATTGGAAAATGTTGAAAATTTTCCAAGCCAGGTAGGAATCGGACCCAGAACCTCTGGGATGGGAGTCCAGTGCTTAAAATTTACTATATAATTTCACTTTGGTATGAAGCCTCATTTAGGCGGTTTAATATTGGAGCCAATAGTATTTTAACCCATTGCTGCCGGGTACCAGTTCCGCCCATACGATTTTGATAAAATTTCATACGTGACCCAAAATGATCAGAAACAATTTATAGCTTTATATCTCTGCACGTTGCTAAGATATTCATTAGGTATTTTGTACCCATTACGCAGCAATGGTAGCTTTTTTCCATACTTTGTGAAGTGATCAGCTAAACACTTGAACAAAAGTTGTATTTTTTACAGGTGAGTTAGGAGGCAGATTTTTGTGAAGTTCTAAGGCCACTACGTTTCGCCACATTTTCCACCTCCGGAAAATTCACGATAGAGATAGATAGAGTCTGGTAACTCTAGCTAGATGGCAAAGTTTTAGGGTGACCTTCACTAAGTTAAGGTAGTTCCATCTTTACCCTAACTATCCCTATCAATGGTTTTGAGAGATTTCAAACATTGACTTTTTTGTGATTTTTTTTTAAATCAATTTTCATGAGTAAAATTTTACCCATTAGGCAGCAATGGGTTAAACCATGTTTAAACCACAATTTTTAAAACAATGAGATATTTAGGTGATTTGAACCCCATAATCCCTTTTGTGTGCACCACTGTTGTCAAATTTGGGTTTCCCGACAATTATTCGATTGTGTGGCACCCATCAGATCAAAAGGGTTAAGTAAACCCTCAAACTAGCCGTTTGAACAATTACACCGTGCGAAAAAAATCAAAAAAATTTCAAAACACCAAAAAATTGGTATACTCGTACAACTAGGGGCCAAATGTAGTAAAACTGCGTTTTTAGTTTTTCTCTCTGACGTCAAGATTTTTTTTAACAGGACTTTGAAATTTCAAGGACATGTATGGATATCAAATGAAAGAGAAAAATCCTTATAATCTTAAAAAATTTAATGGTTTGGTGCAAAAGGACGAAGAGGTATTGAAAATGTCCTTTTAAAACTTTATCCTTGAATATCCTTGAAAATTTCCAATAGTTTTTTTTGAAAAAAATATATCTTAAGGACTAATGTGTACACTACCACATCTTTGAGTTTCGTCCTTCTAACTTTATTAGTTTAGGATATACAAAATTTAATACTTCTCTCTATAAAACAAAGATATATTGCACCGTGCGTCAAATATAAAATATTATATAAATCGTTATGCTTCTAAAACTGGAGTTTAATTACACTAATTCTGCAATTTCAAAATTACCTTTGAACCTAAGGATTTCTTTTCACAAGACACTGAAAACTTAAAAATTAAGTTTTCTTTAATAAAACTCATCCAAGAGTAGCAAGATGAATGCATGAGGATACGTACTTATTGTGAATACTAGTGCTCATAATTTAATAAAAAATTAACAAAAGTCATTATAATTAAATTATTTATTTTAAAGCATATTGTTTAAGAAAAATGTATGCGTTTACTCTGACGTTTGTATTTTTGGTAGGTGTCACGGCGCAGCGACCAACAATACTCGGAATGTATGTGACACATATCTTTTCCCCGAAAGCGATTTTCAATTACCGCAATGTCTTGGTGGAAGCGCTCTCCGGTTCATCACTAACTTCACCTAATCATTTTGCAATTCAAGTATTTAAACCATTTATCATATGGTCTGTTTGTTATTTTTAAGTGTAAATATGGTTCTATAAATATGACTTCAGCATCCTTAAAGATATTGAAATTATCCATATCCAATGGAGAAAGGTATTACATTTTTTATATCCTAAACCAATAAAGTTAGAAGGACGAAATTCAAGAATGTGGTAGTGTACATATTAGTCCGTCAGATATATTTTTTTAAAAAAATACTATTGGAAATTTCCAAGGATATTCAAGGATAAAGTTTTAAAAGGACATTTTCAATACCTCTTCGTCCTTTTGCACCAAAATATTAAATTTTCTAAGATTCTAAGGATTTGTCTCTTTCATTTGATACCCATATTGTTATTCTACAATGTGCTCAGTTTTTAAAATAATTTTTTGAAATAAACATGTCCTTGAAATTTCAAAGTCCTTTGAAAAAAAATCCTGAAGTCAGAGAGAAAAACTAAAAACGCAGTTTTACTACATTTGGCCCATAGTTTCACGAGTATATCGATTTATTATGAGTAAAATTTGTTGTCGCACGGTGTTATCACTCTGTAAAGCTGTCAATAAGTTTGAATTGTTCATTGTTATGTATATGGAATATGAAATTTAATGTATGGAAAAAACACATATTGAACAATTGTTGCACAGAAATAAATATAAAAGTAGCAACATATCATATTGTTGTTTCATATTCTCATCAATGACTATAGGCCTGCTATGTCATCAGCGCAAAAATGAGTAATTCAGAATAATAAGCGATTTTCCCCATGAATTCGTGCTTTCGAAAAAGCAGATGTTTTCGACATGGACCTGCCAACGCTTACGAGTACATATGCAGCGACCCGTTCGCTGTGCCTAATTATAAACAAACGACAGCACTGGCTCCCCACTTTCCAGCTGCCATGGCAATAAACAAAAAGTTGTTTATCATTAGTCATGTTATTCATGTTTGATGATTAATTAAGCTGCCAAAGCACAAACAAAACAAAACTCTGACCTCTCTCAGTGCAATTGCATCGATAACAGTTACCAGTGTGAGAACAAACAAAATTGTCAACATTTGCTGCATTTGTCATGTAGTAAAAATGAATTATGCCGCCCGGCAGCGGCTGCGTCTTTGAATTCGGCTTCAGCGTGCCAATGCATCAAAGTGTGTTGTCTTTGCATTGCGCTGCCGTTGTCGTCGAAATCTTCTTACGAAGCATAAAGGCTGCGCATGATTAACTCAGCAGCTGCGCTAATGATGCGCCGCTCGCTTATTTACTTACATGGCGCAGCAGGCACTCAGGGCAACTATCTCTCACATGTACGAGTATGTTTCGCTTTTTTTATTTTTGGTTTTTATTTTTGGTTTTTTTTTAATGGCCAACATGTGCAATTGCCGCAGCGCGCAACATTTTAATTATTTGTTTGCGCAGCAGCAAAAAAATTAAAACAAAACTAAAAATAAAACGAACAGCGAAAGTGCTTTGGCTTTTGATGATTTGGCAGAAATTCCAAGAACTTCTTAAAAGCAAAATCGTCCAGAGAAATGAACGCATATATGTATGTATGTAAATGTGCCCACAAATCAGCCAGTGTGTGTGTCGGTATGCGTGAGCCTACTTGCAGCGCCGCTGCCGTCAATAAATGAAGCGTGCGTAATTAAAAGTGTTGCGCGTCAGGAATTTTGAGTTGCATCGAATGCGGCGCATGCAGCGCAATGCACGTTGGCAATTTTTAAATAAACAACAACAGCAATACAGTCATAAAATATGAAGCAACTAAGGCCCCAGCAGCAACGCAATTCATCACTGACTGTGCAACACTCGCGGCATTTGAATTTAATGAAATGCCAGCACTGCCCACGCAATCTTCACACGCCCAGTCGACAGCACCGGCGCTTCTTGAGAGGGGACTGTCCACGCTGTGCTCACCCAGCTGCCAATATTTCAACTCAAAGACGCCCATTTGTCGAACTCTCGAGTGCGTTGGCAATTTTGGGCGTTACAATTTTTTGTCATACATTAAAAAGGCCACCGGCGCTGGCGGGTGTGGGAAATTAAATTTTTGCTTTTGTCGTCGTTTTCATTATTTGCTCGCGTTTTCATGCTCCACGTTTGGCATTTTGTTTGCCTTCACTTTGCTGCCGCCACTGCCCAAATTTGAACAGTAAATAAAGCGGGATAAACAAAAAGGAAACGCGGCTATTTGTTTTGATTTACTGCAATGACATTTTGCGTTGTGCTTTTCATGCGAAATTAAAGTCGGTCGAGCAAATCAACGTCGCAGCGTGTTACATCGAAGCGTCGCAAGTTCGGAATGGCGAAAAATATTGCAGGGACAAAATATCTACAAATATAAATCAAATTTATATAAATTGAAATCGACGCAATGGACTGAAATAAATAGCAAACATTTGGTTTGTTTTTTATGAGCTCCAAGTAAAAAGTGCACGAACAATTGCAAACAGAAAACAATATTAGAAAAGCGAAATTTGTAAGTTGTAATGTTGTTTTGGGCTGAAAAAAGTGAAGTTCAGGTGTAACTCGATAACGGCTGGTTCGAAAATTGTTTGATTGTTCTTAAGAGCTACATACATATATCAAATTTGTTTCAAAGCTCCGCTGGGAAATATCACAAAGTTGTAAAGCAACAAAATAATTGGTACAAAATAACCCCAAAAGACCCAGCAATTCTTGTTGGAAGTTGTTTGGACGTTTTTTTGCTATTCGTGGGTTATAAGAAACTATACTAAATTGTGACTGTCAGTAAGAGAAGTTAAAAAAAATATATTGACCCAAACTAATCTATTTGGTGCCATACATCTCGAATTTGTTTCAAAACACTGCTGAGAGATAATATCATAAAGTTGTAAAGCAACAAAGTAATTTGGACAATATAACCCCAGAAGACCCGACAATTCTTGTGATGAGATAAAAAATTCAATATTTGTCTGGCGTTTTAGATTATTTTCTTACCTACTTAACCCTTTCGCCAAACCCTTTCAACAAAATGCTCCTATATGGCACATTGCTACTTTGTCGACGTCTGCATCCTCTATGGTTGAAAGAATACATTTTTTTGTTGGTCCTTAGAATAGTTTGAAGTTTTAGGAAAAATACGAAATTAATAAACTGAATTTTAAAGTTTAAAGAAGAGAAGTATACATGTTCTTCTAATGGTATATCTTGACATAGTAAAGGAAGAAGAAGCAGAAAAGTTTAGATAACTTATTAATTTGACGTTCTCTTTTAATTTAGATCCTTTTTTATTTTAATTTTGGCTGATGTAAATGAAGAAATATTCAAATTTTCGTTATGCTTAAAAATTTTTATGTTTTAGTAATTATTACAGCCACAACGATGTGGTTGCTCTCATAGAAAAACTCTCTAAAATACAGGGTCCGAGTATAAAAATTCAAAAATTTCTTATGGAATGTTGCTAATAAAACCACATAGAAGCCTAAGACGTCAAATTTAAAATTTTAACTTTCCCCAGTAAAAACCTGTAGCGAAAGGGTTAAGTGGTCATAACAACTCGATAGCGTAATACGGTCTGACAGAAAAGTTCTCTCCAGTTGGCCATTCCAAGAGATGATAGGGCGTCCTAAACTTGGTGCTTCCAACGGAGAAAAGGTTTTAAATTACCTAAGTAATACAAATTTTTAATATATCTATCAGTTTTTTTTCGTTTTCCGTTTCTTCAAAGAGATGTGGAAGGCAAAATAATGACGCTGGAGGCTTTAAAGATTTTGAAAAATATTAAACGAGAGATTCGACTTAACCTCATAAGCGACTAAAAATAGAACTCATCAAACTAAAATTCGTGAATAAAACTGAATCTATCTGATATCTTTCGAACAGCAGATAGACTTCCTGTTTGCATTTTCATAAAGATTTTGAAAGATAAAAGATTTTGAAAAAAATTAAACGAGGCATTCGACTTAATCTCATAAACAAATAAAAATAGAAGTCATCAAACTCATGAAAAGAACATAATGTATCAGATATCTTTCGAACAGCAGACAGACTTCCTGTTTGCATTTTCATAAAGATTTTGAAAGATAAAAGAACTTATCACAGTTAAAATCATTAATAGAATTTAATGTATCAGATATCTTCCTAACAGCAGATAGACTTCCTGTTTGCATTTTCATAAAGCTTTTGATCAATTAAAGATTTTCAAAAATATTAAACGAGGCATACGACTTAATCTCATAAGCGACTAAAAATAGAACTCATCAAACTGAAACTCATAAATATAATTTAATGTATCAGATATCTTTCGAACAGCAGACAGAGTTCCTGTTTGCATTTTCATGAAGAAAAACATCGTCGATTAGAGCTACAGAATTTTTGGCAGTTATTAGTTATGGATCCACTTTCAAGGCAGATGGTATACGGTAGTTACATAAATATTGTTACGAATACTAGTTTTAGTGGGCTGGTACGTATCACTGGATTGTGCAATTTGAAATAAACAAAACACACTTAGTTTCTCAAACGCAGTCAATAAAAACCAACAATCACTTTATTTCACAGATTTACACTTCACTGTCTTTACACTTAATTATTTGCTTAATTATTCCGTGTGGCACCTTCGCTAGTCAAAATCAGACTGACTCGCTGCGCCGTACCCGGCTGCCTTTTATACCTGTCCGGTTACCGGGCAGATTCTCGCACATTCCAGAATGGACTAAAGGTTTCCATGATGATCGCGGGCCATCATTGCCAGATTGGACTAAAAGTTTCCATTCGCGGCCATCATTGCCAAGTTGAATTATAGCACGGCGCGTAGCGACAGGGTTGCTTTGCACAGCGACAGACTGTTCTATCGTTACAATATGTTAGTTATTCTAGAAGGACACAAATTTGAAAACATGACCCATTTGAATTCAATACTAAAATGTAATCTATCGTAGTAAAGATCGTAAACAATGCCATCTAATTCGAAGTACAATGGTCACTTTTCATGGTTTCCTCCAATATATAAAAGTATAGTAACATATGATCGGTTCCATGGCTGTTCGATTTGCCTAAAGCATTTCTAAAGGTGATAGGCAGTTTTTCCGCAAAAATGAAATATGACTGTGAAGAGCAGTTTTCAAACGTTTTTAAATGTCTTTCAGTGAAGCATTCATAGTTTTTAAAATCAAAAAATATGCTGCCAAATTTTTGCATTTACAATTTGTCATATTTCTAAACCCCCCTTGATGGAGTTCTCACTACGACGCTGCCATCAACGTTCGCTCCAACACAAACATAACATTTAAATTATTATTTTCGCTGCGCTAATCATTACGACCAGCATTTCGTTGACTGCGCCAATGTGTTGCACATGTGTGTGTGTGAAGCTTTATGTTTTTCGAAAAAGCTTTTTCAATGTTTGTTTACAAATTCGTTTCATGTTTTCGTTCACGCCGTCGCTGTCGCCGCTGCAGCTGTTACGCAGCTCGTAAACGTAGTGCGACGAGTGGCTATGAATGGGCCAGTGGGTGAACGGGCTTTTAATGCGGCGCAGTTTGCTTGGCTTTTAATTAATTTATTTACAATGCAGTTTTATGGAGAAAATAATGCGCACTAAACTTTTGGACAGAAGAGGGTCAGCTAAATGAAATATGCACTCATGCAGCGCAACGTGATGCATGTCCAGATGTGAGAATGTTGCGCTGAGAACTTATTAGTTATGTGTTTTACTGTTTTACTGTTTATAATAAACATTTTTGTTTATTGCTATGAACCTTGTCATGATTTTGATGCATCGTCGACTTGTCGTGAGAAGCATTTGAATTGCTGTATTGTTGTTAGTATTTTCTGACGCACTTCATTTGATGTTACGTGCTTTTTGCTGTACTGTTTTCATACATTTGTGTGGCTCTTTTCAATTTACTTCAAAGTGTTTGCGATCGAACCAAATGTGAAGCGTAAGAAAATTGGGAAACGCTACTCTTGCCGCTTATGCGCTGCTATGGAGCCAAATTACACATAAATTCATGTCACAAATATCGATACTCACACACACACTTTCGCACACAAACAAGTGAAAAATCAATGAAACTAAAAAACGAAGCGCACAGTGGCCGTAACGAAATCCTTTACTTTTCCCAATTCCGCACGTACACACGAACAATAAGCAGCACATAGTCGAGCGCTCCTCGCTGTGTCCTCCGCCGGGTCGCACCGGAAACTTTATTATCCAGCGCGCAGCTCGGCGCTCTGTGCGCTTGGCAGCCTTTCCGCAGTGTCGCCGAGGCCACTTGCCACATGAACTGCTGCGCGTTCGCCATTCAACCAGAGTCAGCATTTCCGTGTGGCTGCGGTGCCTGAACCTCGAATTACACGTTCCGCAGCCTGGACGCTCGTCGTGAGCGCTCATGTGAGTCATGCATGTACTACATACTATATGTGGGTACTTAGTATGTGTGTGTAAGTGTATGTGATTTGCCTTCGATACATTCTTGGCCAATGCAAAGCATTACCAACAATTTGGTTGTTTACGGCTTATGTTGTTCACTTTCGTATTGCTGTGCGCTGGTGCTGTGCTGTTCGAGTTGTTATTGTTATGGCCGCTGTTGCGACATCAAGCGGTGATGTTGTGTTGTTGTTGTTGTACAAGCGATATTGTCTTCTTCTTGCTATGGCTGCCATAAGTTCTGGTGACATGCTCTCAATTTAACTTATTTGCCGCATATTTTTGCTCGCCTCGCTCTCTCTCTCTCTCTAACATTTTCGTTTTGTGGCGCAACTTTTTTTATTATCGCCTCCATTTGTTTGGCCACACAGCGCACAGTGGCTGATTCTGCCGACGTAGGTTGCAAAAGTAAATTTTGTCATGTTCGATTTGGGTGAAACTGTTATACTTGTCCGATAGATAAATGCTTGGACCTCAGAAATCCGAAAACCTTAACTAAATTGGACAAATAGTTTTGCTTGTAGAGCCCGTCAAAGTTGAGCAATATTTAGAGTGTGAAATAATATCAGCAATTTGCACTTTTTCGGCAACGCTGAAGTTTTAAATTACGGAAAAGAGGAAATTGATTGCAACTTTTTGCACCAGCATCGTAAAAGAAGGCATTTGTAGTAAATAATTAAATATAGAAAAAAAAGTTGGTTGTTGTTGTTGTCTTTTCATAGGCACTCACTTGAAGCACTGTTTTTATCACTCTTTTTGAACTTTCGATAGACTTTCAAAAAAAAGGCCATACTTGCCACGGTTCCGTCTTTGGGAAAATTGTTCACTAGTCTTCTGTGAGTACTGCCCTGAAGAGATCGGGTGCCCGATTTTGCCCGACTGGATTTTACAGCGATTTTTCTGTGGCCACCTCGCGCAATTTTGTGCTTTCGGGTCAGTGCGTTCGAACAAGTTCGTCAAGATTTTGATAGTGAATCACTTACACGCGATTATAATCGTTGCCAGGGCATGCAAATTTGGATTTTTGCTTCATTTAAGATGTGATACAAGCTTGCAACTCCATATTAAATCGACCTTTTTTTTGGCGTATATTGCTGTAAGCTCGAAGTAAAGAGTACTTCTGCTGGATGCGTAGTTCGCACGTACGAAAAACAAGTTGGCTTTCATTTCCGGCAATCAGCTATCATGTATCCTTTGATGTAATGTTTTTGTTTTTAACAAAATACTAACACTGTGCCTGGCATAACATTTTTTTTTTTAATTTGAGCAAAACTCAGTCAGTCGCCATTAGTCTTTGAGTTGAACCGCGCCAATGAAACAACTAGTTATTGAAAAACAAAAAGCAGACTTATAAGTATCTATGTGCAATGTCTAAAGCTCACTTATGTGTCTGGGCTGTTCAAAAATCCCACAACGCGGGAAAACCTAACAACTGTTTAGGTACCTGCTAGTACTAGAAGCTTAGTACCTGCTATTTGAATGCATATGCAAATCCTACTTATAAATAACGGAGTTTGGAGTAAGTGAAGTTAGTTTCGAATTTAATTTGAACTAAACATAACTTCAACTCCGCCACTGCAATTAAACCGAAGAAGAAGCACAAAGATGTTTTTGAAAAATTCGAAGCTGTTTGAAATATTTACTATTTCGAAGACAAAGGAGACGTTTTTTCTGGCTGTTACTAAAGAAATTGGTTACGTTGGTTAAGTTTGCCTGCAGCCAACATATCTATGACTAAAGAGAAGATATCCAGGACTTATCGCACTACAAAGTTGAAATGGATTGCGGCAAACCGTACCAAATTCAATTTTGTCCAGAATAATGAGGAGTGGTTGGAAAAAACAATTTACTTCGATGCAGGAGATGCATGTAGCATAAGCGATGGCGAACCATCGACATAAAAGGCGGCAAAAGGAAGGTCGAAAAAGTCAATTCAGGACTGTGCGTCATTTAATAAAAAAGGAAGCAATAACTACCATCCACCTGTTAGAAGCTTTGATCATAAAATAAAATAAGGATCAGGAGAAAATGAAAGGCGTTATAGTGGAAGCAGTTTTACCAGCAAGCCCGGGTCGTGTTAAAAGAATAAAAAACAGTATTCGCACCCCACCCAACGTGCTACCCATCAAATATAGTCATAATAAAACTTTAGCACTGTTTTTGTCCAAAGAAAAATTGACTTTTTATGTAAATTTTTCGAATTCTGGTTCTAATTTTGAAAGCGAAATTTATTAATTTGTATCTT
This sequence comes from Melieria crassipennis, assembly GCA_963668005.1. Classification (NCBI taxonomy): domain Eukaryota; kingdom Metazoa; phylum Arthropoda; class Insecta; order Diptera; family Ulidiidae; genus Melieria; species Melieria crassipennis. Next base: position 119,514,597 of record OY764961.1, read on the forward strand.
TAAATTTGACTCTTTCAGCTTGTTTCTTAAATTTCTTATTACTTTTCATCTTTTTTAATGCATTTTCATTAATTTTTCAACTAAAACTTATCATTGTTGCTCGCATTATTCTTATTTACAGTAAGCCGAACTTTGACAAAGTATTACGTAGCACCCAGTACTTCAATTGAGTTTAGTTTTGAGAATACAATAGCCTGATACATTTCTAATCAACAGCAAAAAAAATTTTCCAATTATCTCTATTCGTTCAGGAGTTATTAATTTTGCAACCTGAAATGACAAATTGAGCCACTGTGCAGCGTGTCTGCGACAGAGCTTTTTTTGTATTTATTGTTGTTTGTTGTTTCGTAAATAAATATCAGTTATTTATTTGGTTTTGCGTGCTACTATTCTCTGCGGATGCCGCAGTATACAATGTTGTCTACAACAATTTAAAAGTGGTGAAAAAATTATGACCTTAAAACGTTATTGGTCGAAATTTTAAATTTTGCAGGCATTTTCAGTGTTGAAATAGTTCACAAATAACATTGCACAACAAAATCAAATTTTTTTTTAAATAACAAGGTTCTGACAACGGATTCTGGTAGAGGGGACCAAACAAAATATACGTGTATTGGCTTTTTGAAAGTTTACATCTTACATCTCTTGAAAGTTTACATCGTTTTTTAGGGGGGTCAAAGTTTTCCCCCTTTTGCACATTCTTATGGTGAATCGGCATACGAAAACCATGTAACCTCACATTTTAGGTATATGATAGATTCAGCAATTTGATGTAAAATACTACGAAGAATATTTTTGTGGAGCATTTTAACCCTGTAGCTACTATTTTTATGGGTCAATTTTACCCTTTTTTCTAAAATGCCAAAAATGTCCTGTAAAACAGGACTTTCTAAGAAAAAATTTTCCACGAAAATATTCGCCATAAAATTCTACTATAGGTGTCTGAATACATCAAAGCTCAGAAATTAACTTCAACGCCAGAATTAAGCCAAAACTGAAAATGTGTTAAATGTTTATTTCGTACTTATTCAAAATTTCATTTTTGAGGGTTAGTGTGTATGGGAAAAATTTTGAAAGCAAATATGCCTTTTAGGTCGTAGTGAACTTCCTAAAGTAATGGAAACTTTGTTGTTGCTTTGATTGCCGTAGTTAAAAGTGGTGGAAAAATTATGACTTTAAAACGTTATAGGTCGAAATTTAAAAATTTTCAGACATTTTCAGTATTGAAATAGTTCACAAATAATTTAAGTAAGAAAATATAAACAAAAGTTAAAGCCACATTTTCACCTGAGAAACCAAATGTCATAGGTTCCACTAAACTCAATAATCGTTTTCTGAGGCAACTTGTTGTTGTGCAGATTATTAAACAGTGTTGAAATAGTTAACAAATAATTTAAGTAAGAAAATATAAAGAAAAGTTAAAGCCACATTTTCACCGGAGAAACCAAATTTCGCATGTCCCACTAAACTCAATATTCGTTTTCTCAGGCAACTTGTTTTCGTGCAGAATATTTAACAGTGCGCTTCATTAGCATTAAAAGTTATTCAAATTTGTTATACACCATTTCCTGCTGGTCCATTCATGTCGCTAATGTTATTAACATTTCACAAGTATAAAATATTTACGCACAATGAGTGTCAAATGAACTCACTTTTTGCTTTTGCAATTCCTGCTCGCCTAATTTCAGTTTTACCTCCACTCATGCCTTTCCTTACCTCAACCCATTAGGCAACAGCTCACCTCATCAGAAAATTCCAAAATGTTGCGCAAATTTGATATCAATTCTTGCAGAATTCCTTCGAAATTTAGGCAATATTTTGAGTGCTTTTTGAGTTTTATGCGCGAAACTCTGCCAAAACTAAATAATTTCTTCAGCCGAGTTAAAAGCCGGAAATTATCCAGAAAAGGCAACAACACGAAGAGTTTTGCAGTCAGCTAATTCATCTTTATTATAAAAAATGCAGCAACGAATGCGAACGCTTTTAGCGCCAAAGTATTTAAAGCGCACGAAGCGCCAAACTTCAACTCGAGCCACTCGAAAACAGTCAGCCGCCATCTTGCCGCGCTTGGGGCACTAAGGCATAGTCGTCGCCGTCGTCGTTGTCGTCGTCGGGCGCGTTGTTGTTGTCGCTAAAGCGCGCGCAAATTGTGCGGCAGCTAATAAATTCAACTTAACAACTTGCCACAGTTGCCACACTGCGCCACTCCAGACTCGCTGGTCGGTGCGTTTTTCGGCGCTCAATTGCAGCGGCAACTTTTCGCCAGTGTGCCGAAAATTTTAAATTATGCTGAAAATTTGTCTTACACCACTCTCGCCGCTCTGCCGCCAGCTTAGTTCAGCAACAACAACAACAACAACAGCGGCAGCACAAGCAGCGCTGACTTATTTACAACGTGGACATTGCGCCTGCATCCTTTACTCCTTTGCATAATGTAAATCTCGACTAATTCTTATAAATTATTTAATAAGAAGTTAAATGATTCATTTTAAGACCAGCGCCTTCATAGTAAAAATTGTGCCAGCCCCGAAGCGCGACTGACACAAATTGCTGCGTCTTGGTGCGTCGTTTTGTGGATGCGTTGTTGCCGCACGGAAGGACACATTGTTCTCCTGCACGCTACAGCGCGAAAAGGTCCAGCTGTGATTGTGCTTGTGTGTGTCTGTGTGTGTGTGTGTGTGTGGAGCAATTGGAGGCGTTTTATGTGCTCCGAATATTTAATTAGCCAATGTTGAGTAACTCGTAAAGTGTGGATGCGGCCGAGAACTTCTAAATGCCGCCCATAATTTGTAATTACTCGCTGCATTTCAGCGAAAACGAAAACGATGTCCACGAGCAAAAATGCTGTAATTTTTTAGATATTTTCCAAATCTACAAAGAAAGTGAAATTTTCTTACTTCGTAGTTCTTAGTAAATGGAAAATTGTTGAACCTAAAATTCAAAAGGAATTAAGTTAATGTTGTATTTTATGGTCCAACGAACGACACAAATCCAATAACCTCATATTTTTACATACGAACAAATGCAAAACTGGATCTTGTGTAGCACATTTACAACAACAACAACAACCAGCCTAAAGTATTAGGCAAAGCACGACCCCAACAAATTACATTTTCATTAGTAGCCAACATGTCTGACCTGGATTGAGCAGCCTCGGGCTTTCTGACAGTTACACGCACGTGTAGTTACCAACAACAACAACAACAACTACCCTATGTAGACCTCAGCTAAAGCTGAAACTCAAAGATTTGGCCATTTTCATAAATAAATTACGCAGAAGCTCAGCAGCACGTTCCAGATTGGCGTCTCTATTCTCGTACGCTGTGTGCCTTTCAAGTTCCAGGAGCAAAACTAAATGCTGTTCATTTTGTGCTTAATTGTGCAATACACAAAAAAGGAGGAAAAAGGACGAACGAAAATGTGCTTGAAAGACATAACAACAATTGGTTGGTTTTCCTTTTGGCAGGAAATTTGAATAGATTTTTTGCATGACCATTTTGGTGCAAAAACAGAAATAAAAACAGTCATTGGTTTGGGAAAATGTTGTTGTAAATCTTAATAAAAAAAATTAAATCCAAAAAAGTATGTGCCCACGAAAACACTCACATTTCACCGCTTACATAGATGCTGTATTACAACAACTACAACAACAATGTCGAATACAACAATTTCGTCGTTTTATGCTTCGACTGTCATTTGCCAAACTTCAAAATGCATTTCAATTCCTTTTGAATCTTTGCACAACTTTTCCGGCCCAGTGACTGTATTCGGCGCAGCTACTGACGCTCCATCGCCCTGTTCGCCCAGTTCCCAGCGCTACACTTTTCACTTCGACTGCTCTCCACATCCATCTCTCGCAGTTCCCATCCGTCTTCATTCACTTTTCATTTTCCGCCTCCGCTCTGCTTATCCGCCCACAATGGCACGATTCGCACGACAGCATTGCCACACGCACGACAGCCAACGCTTTGGCACTGCCGACACATCATAAACAGACGCGCGCCCCGCTGGCGCATTCGCGCCGCAGCAAAAACTTTGCAGCGCTGCCGTTTTCTTTGTGCTTCACTGTTGCCATTTTCGGCTGCGTTTCGTGTTGCAACGATTACAAACGCGCACAAAATTAAAAGGCAAAAGGGGCGTGGCTGCTGACGCTGGCGCTGGCAGCGAGCACGTGCTGACAAACTAAATATTTGCCATTGTCTGCTGCTCGCTAATTTCTGCACCATTTTCACTCGCCGAGCAATTCAATGTTGCCGCCATCGATGTGAATTAACTCGACGCATCTTTAAGCATTTCGTTCGCTTCGAACATTTCTCAATGCCAAGCGGCAATAAGCACTCATCACAGGCATTTCAACAAAAAGTGTACTTGTAGCATTTGTGCTGCTCCTGGCCGCTCACATTTCATGTTGCTTGTTGCTGCTGCCGTCTTCATCTCCTCTTCGCACTTCACTTCAATTTCTGCGTTTGCTGCCATGATTGAATGACTAATTAAACGCTTTTTCGCGCGCGCTTTAATTCATGCCATCGCATTCTCCCCCTCCCCCCGCCCCCCTAACAATCACTTTCTATTTTCTTGATAGTTCGCCTCGCAAATGTTGTTGGAATTTTATTGTTTTTCGCTCTAAATATTTGGCGCACTTCACTGAATTTGATGTGAAATCAATGAAATTAAATTTCACATGAGAGCACTCAGGGGCTGGCGGCAACAGGAGCCGAAATGCGCTGTAATGAATGAGCAAAATGAATTTGAATTTGAAGTCGCGCTGCTGCTGCGTAACTGAAGCACTTTGATGAATCTCTGCATTTTTTCCATTTCCATTAGTGTTCTCGACAAATGAGATAATGCAGTTTTACAAATGCTTAGAGTAAAATTAAAATTATTTTCTTTATTAGTCACAAATGGATGGTGAATGATGTTGAAAGGGATTTTGTAGATGCTTTATGGCATTAGTCACAGAGAGGTCTTGTCTTTGTGGTAAGCATTGAGTGAAGAAAGCCTGGAACTGAAGAAGACACACAAACAATTAAGACATCTGAAAGCGAAGCAAAGACATTTGGGGAAAAGTCGATAACGTGTTGTTAGTCAATACTTAAATGCCTTGTTGACATTTTTTCAATTTGTTATATTTAGATATTATATTTTTAAAATAAAATAAAATAAAATAAAAAAAATAAAATTAAATAAAATAAAATAAAGTAAAATAAAATAAAATAAAATAAAATAAAATAAAATAAAATAAAATAAAACAAAATAAAATAAAATAAAATAAAATAAAATAAAATAAAATAAAATAAAATAAAATAAAATAAAATAAAATAAAATAAAATAAAATAAAATAAAATACAATAAAGTAAAATAAAATAAAATAAAATAAAATAAAATAAAATAAAATAAAATAAAATAAAATAAAATACTATAGAATAGAATAAAATAAAACAAAACAATAAAATACCTCAAAGTCTATAAATTCTTTTTGACACCCTTGGGCATTCTAGTGTTAGGTTAGTAGGTTTTAAGCATTTTGGTCAGGAACCATTTTTCCTCTGGATCCATTTCCCTGGATGCATAGGAGCTGTCGCAGGTGTTGAGGCTGCCATCTGTCGTCCCCTCGAAGAGCTGCCTCTACAGTGGCGCTCCCACGATATCGTTTTAGGAGAGGTGGGGTCAAAAGCCATTTGAAACCATATTTGTCAAGCAAAATTTGTATAATTTACAGATATTTTGGAGAGGACGCCATCGCGTCCTGTATGCGAAAGTTTATTACTGGGTTGTATAGAGCAACTGCTGTGCACCCGTTGCTGACAGGTAGGAAGTGTGTTTGGAAAACGCAAGGTTGGTGTCTTTGGTGGTGTCTTTGGTTTTGAATAATGCACGCACTGCAACATATTTCTGTTAGTTTGATCTGGCACTTCAAACGGCATTTTTGTTGTGCTTCCTAGTTCGGCTACTGTATACAAGAATCTGCTGCGAGTTACGCATCACAACTGATTGGAGTGAAACGGAGCCCAGCGCACTTCACTCTGGGCTACCAAAGCGGCCCATAAAAACAATGCTGTGCTCAAAAACAATAAACGCTACGTCTACTTAAGACATCATTGAATTAATTATAATCCTTTAAAACATGCTGCTTAAAAAAGTACTTATGGACTTAAACGATTATTGCTTTTGACCGCAGAATTATTATAGCATTCTTTGACAAACTTGTATTCAGTGCACCAATCATTTCATACTCAGGACAACAACCGCTTCATGATGGCCGCAAGTCAAATTTCAATGATAGCAATAGACAAGTGAAAACGAATGCTTGTAAATAATTATTCAAATACAACAACAAATATAACAATAATAATAATTCCGACACGTAATCCATTTACAGTCAATGTCTGCTCATTTTTAATGCTCTTAAATTCATGAAGTAATGGCAATTAAAGCTTCTTTGTAATTATTTTAAGCGTGTGAATTTAATCTCTACTATTCCTAAGCGGTTTAGCTGAACTTCCGCCTTTTGCTGTAATTTCTAATTTGCACTGTGTTAGTGTTTTCACACTAACATAAAGTGATTTTTTTCGCTTAATGCCCTCGACGATTGCTTTCAGTTAGGCGTTTTTTTCTATATGCCATCTCCTGTTTGGCTAGAAGTCTCTGCTAGTTGGTTTGGCATTACCTGTGAAAATACAATAACACAAAGCTTTTTGCAGCAAATCCCACTGCCAAAAAAAAAAAATAATACAAAGCAGCTTTGAAAGCGGCGCCATATTTGTTTGTGTTTTCCACAGTTCATTCACTTTTGTTGTTGGCCGCTTTGTTCGTGTTCCATTCATGGCAAAAAATTCGCAAAAAAAATTCCGCATATGAGTCATTGCACCTAAGTAAATGCTTTTATCTCTCACATTTGTATTTAGTAAAAATGTACACACATCCACTTTATTTAGTTATTTTTTCAAAGCACAAATTAAAAGCGCAGAAAACGCAAACAATTCACTTTTCATGCCACAACTTTTAAAAAAATTACTCATATATTTTTTATGCAAGTATATTTTGATAGGCAAAGTGAGCAACTGGGTGCGGGCAATGCATAAATTTCGGAATTACCATCCGTTTCCGTTGGCATACGTGCAAAAATGCCAGCCAAATGTGAAAAATGACAAAACTTTGCCACAAAGTTGCACATTTTGTTTCATTTATTTATAATTCATTTTTTGCAGTCGCTGTTTTCATAGTTTTTTTGCGCTTATTTTTTGTGAGTTGCATTAATGCACAGCAACGAGCGGACATGCCGCTGTGAAATTGGCATTGCACTGCATTGGCAAACAGTTTTTAAAAATGCGACAATTTCATTTGCATAAAAATATGTGAAATAAAAAATAATAGAAACAAAAACAAATACAATGTGACAAAATGTTATAATTTTAGAATATTTCAACAATAAATGTATAAATTAAATAACGTGCAAAACTGTGCATACATACAAAATTAAATCAATTGAAAGCAGCGACGCAATGTCTGATCAAATATTGCAAAATTTTTTGTTTAGTTTATCAATTAATCTTCAATTAAATTTAAAAAATGACTAAAAAAAAAAAAACCGAAAGTAAAAAAATAATTGTTGGCTTTCAGCGAAATTCTAAAACCTTGGTAAATCAAATTATATCTATGAAAATATGTCACAACTTGCAATTCGGCCTGAATTTAGTTTTTTTATTTCAGCAAATGGGGCCTCAGCCATCGAACATGTTTGCACTTTAAATTAAATCGCATTTGCCGTTAGAGTTTTCAGAGCCATGTCCTTCTGTGCTCTACTCTATACTCGTATTCAAGAATTTTGCACACAAAAATTTCAAACAAATTTGTTTAAATGCATTTTTGTCACATAATTCTTCATAACTCCAAAGAAAACCATACATTCCCATTATGCGCAAACGCACACACATACACACAGGTATACAAATGTTTGTATAGCATTGCGTATAAATAAACAATAACGGTACTAAACCATACTCTAGCGTCACTAGCAGCCACACAGCCAAAAAGTATGTGGCAAGTGGCTGTGTGCGCACTTTGGACATCTCTCTGCTGCTTCACATCTCCCCATCGCTTTTCTCTCCTTTGGTTGGAAGAGACCATCCAAATGGAAAGTGTCCTTCACACTTATGTACATCTACACATACGCACACAGAGGCACATAAGCGTGGAGTGCACAGTAGGAGAAATTATTGTAGCATGTATAGGTTCACATTTACATATATACATAATATGTTTATATACATGCATATGTATCTTTGTATAAAGCAGCAGGCAAATGTGGTACGGCCATATTTCACACAGCGGGTGCACAAACACACAAACAAATAGTAGAACCAAAAATATGCATTATGACGCACATTGTACAGAAATTAAGCAACAAAGAAACATTAATGGCAGCATTTTTGTTGAAAATGTTTCATTGAAATATGTAGGTATGTTATGTATGTATGTACACAATTCAGTTGTGCCTGGAACTCTATGCCGCCATTGCAACAATTTTCTGACAATTGAAAGCGATTTTAAAATATTTTATTTATTTTAATTAAATGATGTCGAAAAACGCTAACCTATAACAATTTTGCGGAATTTAAATTAACCCAAAACAAAACAAAAACAACTTCAGTGCTTTTGATGTACAGTTTTTTGCAGTTTGCATTTGACTGTTTGAACAACTCGAATTTACAAAACGGTTCATACATTTTCACTTCTAGGATTAAACTAATTGTACACTATTTACTAAATGTTACATGTAACTCACACACACACACGCACCACATTCGCACCAACTCCACGCACTCAGCTCAACTCAATATTTGCAAAAATTTTAATGATAAATAAACACATACGAATGTAAACAAACTCACACACTCAGTCACTCATCGACACATATTCACGCACACTTTGGTGCAGTTATATGGGAAAACAACAGTCGCTCGGAAAACTGTGAGCTAAGAACACAAACAAAAACGTTGCCACTCGCCAAAGAATATTTGCCCATTTGCCGCCCAACTAACTAACGACTGTCTCTTTGTACATACAAACATATGTCTGTCTCTCGGTCTGTCTGGCTGCCTATGAGTGCTCCGCTGCCGTAGACTTGTGCACAAAAAATTAACTGTTCTCTGACCTCAAAAGTAGTCAGAAGCTAAAAAGCTGAAAAGTGCAAAAATCTGCATTATGTATGGCTCAGTTTTACACTCAAATCGTTTCAATTTGGCTCACTGCGCCACTACGTTTGCCATACCTCTTCGCTCCTCTGCGCACTTTATATCTCCCTCCAGTCACTTTTTTGCCATATTTCCCCGCAATTTGTGGCCATGTAATGTGCACTTAACACATTACTCCACATTCGTCTGTGTGTGTGTGTGGCATATTTGCTTATGTATATATTTGGTGTGTGTGTATGTGTGTAATTGTGCTTGTGAATTTTTCCGCAGCCCACATATACGTAATTACAATTAATTCGTATTTACTTGGCGTTTGCATATTTTAAGGTATTTTATTTTTTTTTTTCACTCAACTTTGACCAGGGACCGCAACAGTTATAAGTTTTATTATAAAAATCAATGTTTAAGAGTTATTTTTTTATTTTTATTTAATGACTCAACAAATAAAGTTATTTTTTATTTATATTTTAAAAATCCTATAATAAAAATTATTTTTGATTTTTTTCTTATTAGTCCACAAATAACAGTTTTTTCGATTTTTATTTTATTTGTCCTATGATAATAATTATTCGTGACTTCTATTTAAAAAAGTCATCAATAAAAATCATTCAGTGACTTCTATTTAAAAAAAGTCATCGATAAAAATCATTCAATGACTTTTATTTTTTAAGTCATCAATAAAAATCATTCAGTGACTTTTATTTATAAAAGTCATCAATAAAAATCATTCAATGACTTTTAGTTATAAAAGTCATCAATAAAAATCATTCATTGACTTTTATTTATAAAAGTCATCAATAACAATTATTCAATGACTTTTATTTTTTAGGTCATCAATAAAAATCATTCAATGGCTTTTATTTATAAAAGTCATCAATAAAAACTATTCAGTGGCTTTTATTTATAAAAGTCATCAATAAAAATCATTCAATGACTTTTATTTATAATAGTCATCAATAAAAATCATTCATTGACTTTTATTTATAAAAGTCATCAATAACAATTATTCAATGACTTTTATTTTTTAGGTCATCAGTAAAAATCAGCCAATGACTTTTATTTATAAAAGTCATCAATAAAAATTATTCAGTGGCTTTTATTTATAAAAGTCATCAATAAAAATCATTCATTGACTTATATTTTTTAGGTCATCAATAAAAATCAGCCAATGACTTTTATTTCTTAAGTCATCAATAAAAATCATGCATTTATAAAATATTTATAAAAGTCATCCGAAAAAAGTTAACCGAATTTTACCCTGTATTTCGATATTGCTTTTTGGTATGTAAATCATGAAACATTTGCCTAAGAAGTGTGCACACGAGATTTGAAGTCGCCACGCCTCTTTGTTAGAGTTCTAGAGCTAGTTTATTTTTGAAAAATTTTAGCTAAAAACGGGTTAAATAAATTTTGTATCAACATTTTTTAATTACAGAAAAACTATTTTATATTTATGGGAAAATACAAAATTATTACTTTTTGATTTCATTTAATCATCATTAAAGAAACAGGGGTTTGATCAAACGCGCCCAATTCGTAGACTTCAATTAGAACACAAACTTGACCTGATATCGCTGCAAATTATTGGAAATTATTTTGGGCATAACAGCAAAATTTTTGTAATTTGCTTTGAATTCACTACTAAAAATATTAATTTGTTGGTGCCTACTTAAATTAAACCCATAAATCAATCGTAGCCTTTGCTATAAGATGACAGATAGGCGAAGTTGCTCTCAGGCAACTTTGGGGTGGAAAAGGTTAAACCATTAATGTGCAATGTGTAGTGTGTTTTGAATTTTGCTTTGCTGGAAAATCACTCTAAAAGTTGATTGTTTGATTGTTTCGTTTTGTTTTTTGTTCGCCCCCACCCCCAGATTTTTACTTGCTTACAAAAAGTGTTTTAATAAATGTAACAACGACGAACTATTCCGGGTTTTTTCTTGGTTATTAAAAGTGCTTTAATAAATATAAAAAACGACAAACCAATTCTTAACGATATTTGAAAGCAGAGACCTAAAATAATTAATATCCCAATTTTTGGAAATAAAAAGATTGCTCTAATTTATAACATTTCTATAATTATTGCTTTATAATAATTAATTCCAATAAGACATTTTACGTCGCCTATAACTATTATCATGTAATAAATTTTTTTGAGTTGCATAATAACTGTTATGAGAAACAAATTTCTTTTTCGTTCTCGATAATTATCATTTTGGGATTTTTTTGTTTACGTTGCTTCATAACTTTTATTTATGACTTTTTTAATTTACGTCACCGATAACTATTATTTTTAGAAAATTTTTTTCACGTTGTTTCATAACTTTTATTTATGATTTTTGTCATTTACGTTGCCGATAACTATTACCATATTTAACTATTACCATATACAACTATTACTACCACATTTTGGATATGAATTGATTTTTAATTGGTTTAAATAGACAAACGCAAATTAACTGCAGACTAATTTCCACCAACAACTAAACAATTAAAAATGAATTCATACTCAAAATGTGGTAAGGCAACGTAAAAAAATTTCTTTCATAAAAGTTATGAAGGAATGTTTAGTTTAGTTTATTAGTTTTTTCTTTGAAATAATATTTATCGGCAACGTAAACAACAAAAAGTTATAAATAAAAGTTATGAAATAACGTAAGAAAAATTTTCTTAAAATAATAGTTATCGGTAACGTAAATAAAAAAAGTCATAAATAAAAGTTATGAAGCAACGTAAACAAAAAAAATCTCAAAATAATAATTATCGAGAACGAAAAAAATGTGTTTCTCAGAACAGTTATTACGCAACGTAGAAATTAATTGTCGCACATAATAATTATAATAGTTACATTGCAATTATTTTCTTAAAATACTTATAATAGTTAAGTCCCTGTTTGAAAGTGAAGCTGTTAGTAAATGACTATTTATGTCACTTGCCATGAGACCCCATTTGCTTGGTTCGTTGACGTTTTATACTGCAATTAGCTGATTACATATATCAAAGTTGTTCTTCCTCTTTAAGAAATTTATTTATTTATTTATTTATTTATTTATTTAAGTCATTGAATAAACAATTCTTACAGACTAATAACAATGTATATTCAAAACAATTCATTTAAAAAATTCAGCTAAGTATCTTAAGACTAAGCTTTTAGGAAGCGCGAGATCGAGTTCAGGAACAGAATTTAAGTTGCAAAGAGCTCTAGTAATTGGAGCATTTTTGATATAATCAAATCTGCAGAACCCAACATTAAAATAATTAAAATGCCTGAGTGTGCGAGATGGTACAGAGAATGGGATTCTTTGCAACAACTCGGGACAGTCGACAGCACCGTTTATGACACTGAATATGAACGAGCAAGACAGATAGGTACGCCTGCCTTCCAATGATTTAAGGTTAAGAAGTAAACAGCGGGAATCATAAGATGGGATAGGATCATAAAAGTTGAGGGAACGAAGGGCGAAACGTAAGAAAACTTTTTGTATGCGTTCAATACGGTTAATGTGAGAAGCATGATAAGGACGCCAAATAAACGAGGCATATTCAAGGTTAGACCTAACATAGGAGGAGTAAAGTGATTTAAGAGTATATGGGTCGGAGAAAGACGAACAGTGACGACGAATAAATGCTAACATGGAGTATGCTTCGGAGACGACAAAGTTGATGTGGGAAGAAAAGGACAACTTCGAATCGAAGAATAGACCAAGGTCCTTAAGCTCTTTCTTCATCCAAAGAGTGGAGCCAGAAATAGTAAAAGACCTAAACGCAGGGTTATCCTTCCTGGAGAATAACACATGAAAGCATTTTTTGATATTAAGAAACAGACGATTCTGTTCACACCACCCGTGAAGATTATCTAGGTCCGATTGCAGTGCAACAGAATCAGATGGCGACCTTCTGATAATGTAAATCTTCAGATCATCGGCGTACAGAAGAAACTTAGCTGAGAGAAAGCAAGAGCCAATGTCATTAATGAAATTTGAAAACATCCGCTGCATTCTGCTGAAACCAAAACTGCAACGCAATTGTTTGTTGCCGAGCGCTACGCACACAAATCTTCGCTCTCGACTCGCGCCACTCACTGCGGTCCATGCCTTGAGACAAAGCATTATGCGTGCACGCCATTTCTTAATTAAATCTCTGCATTAGTGAGTTGCCTATTTGCCTGCAACACACTGGCGGTTGTTGCTGCTGCAACAATAGTTTTGCCATTGCCGCTGCCGAGTTGTCTTGTCCGCATATAAGCTCGACTGCGTCGGGCTGTCTGTTCGTGGCCATATTTGGGCTTTTCCATGTTTTTTTTTTGCTTTTTTCACTTTTATTTGCCGCGTGCATAATGAAGATTTTGCTTTTAGTTATTGTCTTCCACCTGCTTGCTGGCGATCTAACTGTGGCTGTGACATTTAGCACAGTGAGTGTCCTTGACTTTTTTTCATTACACTAATGAAGTTGCTCTACTGGCAGCGTGGACTCTTAGCTACGCCACCTACAGTCAAGTACATAGCTTAAGTATATACATATGTATGTGCTTATACATATATGCGAGTGTGTATGGATGGATGCTCAATGGATGCAATTATTTTTTGTTTCTCAAATGTCATCATTAAGTACAGGCGAGCATAGGTTTCATATTCACGCGTAAACACACACACACACGACTTTTACACTTATATGCATGCACATACTTATGTTTACGTATGCCCATGTGTCAGCGTATGTGTGTGTGTGGGCATCCTTTTCTGCTCCTTTACAGTGCGCCAGATAATTTTTCTTGCTTCACTGTTCGTGTAGCTGTTTGTGCCGCGACTGCGTTTGTCATATTGTGTGTGTAATGTTGCATAATTAATGAGACAAGCATATGCGTCCGCTTACAAGTGTGTGCGCCATAAACATAAATAAAACTGTGCGTGTGTGTGTGTGTGAGTGCTGTTTTATGCAGCAGAAAATATGGTGTCAACCTTGTCAAGTGGCGCAGCAGAGTCTCAAAATTAAATTTACTATTTACAACAACCAACACTGCGGACAGCAAGAAATTGCGCATAAAAAATTCCAGATAATCAAGCGGCACAAATGGCAGCGTACCGACGGTTATTTTTAGCTACAACAAAATTTTAGCATAACGCTCAAACAAAACTCAGGCAACGGCCCAAAAAAAGGTCGACTTTTTGCTGGCGTGTGCTACGGGTCGTATGAGCAACTAAAATTGGGGTCATAAATTCCTACGGTCAATGCTGTTGTTGTTATCTTAAAATTGCCGCTTTTTTCGAATTTTTGTTGCTTTACGCACTTTGTTGCCACTGCTTTGTCGCGTGCAAAAGAAATGCAAGAAAATATTTGCAAAATTGTGCCTTGCTTAAATGTTAACTAAAGTAAATTTAACTAATTTTTCATTTCTGCTTTCTTTGCGTTGTGCTCGCTCTCGTCTGTGTCAACGCGGCGGCAGGTCTATGCGCGAATGCAACGGCGCTCAAGCTTCCGCCGCAAATTTATGTTGGCGCACGCTGCGCTTAGCGCAACGAGACGCATGCGAAAGCAACGCAATAGCACCAAGAAATATCTGCGCGCCAGCAGATAAATTGAGAAATGTGACCACCACTGTTTGCTGGCAGCGTCGGCCATGGCGGCGAGGGGTGACGACAAAGTGCGCGAAACTATGTCGCTGGCTGCTGGCGTAGTTGTAAAGTATTTCTTTAAAGTTTCTAACTGCACTCAGTTGAAATTAAGAAATAAAAGTTCGAAAATTTAGCACTGTCACTTGCTGCGAGTTATTTCAATTCAAGTATTCAAGAGTTGACTGTATTGTGCCTTCGATTTAATGCGAAGTTTTTTGCAAAGAGAGAGAGAGAGAGAAAAAGTTGAATTGTTTTTTGATCAATATTTAATATATTTATTAAACATTTGATTTCTATGAAAAAGGCTGCTCAAGGTTGAGTCTCTACCACTGATGTCTTATGCAACAGACTTGAACAATTATTTGAACCAATTACTGTCGCATGGATATTTAAATACGCTAAGGCCAATGTTCCTACTAATTTAAGTACTTACTTAACTGGTCTTAACAACTTGTTACCCCATTACGTTCAGCCGTAAAAGTTCTTTCCAAACGACCGAGAGATGGTAGGACGTCTTCCACTTAGTCCTCCCGCCGTCGACCTTCAACAATGTTATCCCACAAAATATATAAATGTATGTGAAAAGTCATAAAGGAATAATGGGGAAAATCTACAGCTCTTACGAGCTAAAAGGGAATTCCGATACTAAAAAAAAAATTAAACACAATTTTATGACAGTTTGACTTCAAGATAAAATAGAATGATGAGGAAATCGTCCGCACGCATTAATTAAAAAAAAAATGAAAAAATTGTAGACAGAATATAGCTGATATCTCTTACGCATAACATAGAGGAAAAGGTTCATCGCACCACTCATGTAATGTAATGTAATGATTATGGGTTGGGCCAAGCCCTTGCGCACCGCAACCTGAAAGGTTTATTGTGCCCCTTAAATCATCTGGTGTTTTATATGCTCAGGTATTGAATCAGACCTTTCTGCGATATGTGCATCAGGTCCTCTTCACCGAGGCTATGTTTCCCCAGAAACTTTGCACGTCTGTGTGTCAGGGAAGGACAGTTGGTAATGATGTGTTCCATTGTTTCGTCAGCTTCCTGGCAGAATCTACATGTTCTGCTGTCGGTAAGACCAAGTTTGTAGAGGTGGTTGTTACAGAAAAAGTGGCCTGTTACAGCACCACATAGAGTCCTAAGTTGGCTTTTGTTGAGATCTAGAGCAGAGATAGCTCTCTCTCTCTGTTGAAGTTTAGGAACTTTTTGGAGTGGTGTAGACCTTCCAAGTTGTTCCAGTATTTCTGTTTGCGTTTTTGCGTCCAGTTTTGAATGTCCTGTTTCAGGTCTTTTTTGCTAAACCCGAACATCGGGGCTGGCCTTATGAATGGGCTCTCCATTTTTGGCTTGTGCGTCCGCCATATCATTGCCTTCATGGCCCTCATGCCCCGGTATCCAAACCAAAACTACACGGTTCCGTGGACTAGGTTGTTGAGCTCCTTGTGGCAATCCAAGAGGGTTTTCGATGAGAAAGAGTAGCTGTCCAAAGCTTTTAAAACTGAAAGGCTGTCCGAGAGTATTGTAATTTTTTCTCTTTTGGGGTTGCCTTTGGTGATGATCCGAACTGCCTTTATTATTGCAAAGAGTTCGGCTTGAAATATGGACATGTCGTTGCTTAATGAAAAGAATGTTTTGACTGTTGGTCCCACTAAGCCAGCTCCTACACCAGCAGAGGTTTTGGAGCCATCGGTGTACCATTTTTGTCAGTCGTCGTTTAACCATATTGGATTGTTGCCCCACATCTCCCTAGTCGGGAAGTTTATTGTGTTCTTCTTCACGTGACTTAGTTGGGGTTCTATGAGGTCAAGACAAGCTGCTTTATAGAGAGTATTCTCTATTTGGTTTAGTATTCCCAGGTGACCTGTGAGGTTGCCTTGTTTGTATCCATTGTGCCTGTGTAGTGTAAGTGCACTCGATAGCGCTTCCTCTTGGATGGCTAAATGAAGAGGTGGTTAATTAGGTTAATTAGTGCTTCTATGCCTGCAGTCGGGGTCGTTTTCATAGCCCCTGTAATACTGAGGCACGCAAGCCGTTGTAATTTGTTTAGTTTTCTTATGACTGTGCTCTGATTTGTTTTGCCCCACCATACTAGAGCACCGTATAGAATGATGGGTCTGATCATTTCAGTGCAGACCCAGTGCGTCATTTTGGGTGATAGGCCCCAAGATTTGCCAAGGCTACGGTTTGTTGTCCACAATGCTTTGGTCGCCTTCTTAAGTGTGGAGTTTAGGTGAGGTTCCCACGTGAGCTTTCGATCTAGAGTGATGCCTAGATACTTGACCTCTTCCTTTAGGGGAATGACCGTGTTATTGATTTTGAGATTTGGAAGATTTAGTTTCCTTCTTCTTGCAAATGGTACAATTGTAGTTTTGCCGGGGTTGATTGATAACCCTTCAGCCCTACACCAGCTCCATGTGTCGTTTAGGACTTTCTGTGTGCCCATTATTCTTACAACCAGATCGTCAGCGAATCCCAGGGTTTTGAAGCCGTTTGAGTTGAGAAATTTAACTAAGTCATCAACTAGTATAGACCATAGAAGAGGAGATAGAACCCCTCCTTGTGGGCAGCCTTTTACAGCGTTGATACTTAGCTCCTCAGGCCCTAAGATGGCTTTAATCGTTCTTTGTCTAAGGACTTTCCTATCCATTTGATTATTTTTGGGTTAGTACCTCTATTTGCGAGGGCCAAAACCATTGATTGAAAGTTGGCATTATGGAAAGCTCCTTCAATGTCCATAAAGGTACAGAGAGCGATGCCTTTGGTGTCCAGTGTTTTCTCTATGCTACACACCAGCGAGTGTAATGCCGTGATCGTAGATTTGCTCTTTTGGTAGGCAAATTGAAATTTATTTAGTGGAGATTCCATTAGCACCTCCTCCCTTATATAGTAATCTATGATTTTTTCAAATTTTTAACATGAAAGACGAGAGACTGATAGGTCTGTAAGATTTGGGGGAGTCCGGTGGTTTGTTACCACCTTTAGGTATACAAATTACCTTAACCCCCTCCAGATTTCTGGAACGTATTCCAGTGTTATGCTGGCTCTGAATAACAGAACCATTTTCCTAATCAGTTTATCCGTACCTCTAGAAAGAAATGCTGGAAATATGCCGGAAATATGCCGTCTGGTCCTGTCGCACCACTCATAGTTACTTAGGAGCCGATATCTTGATTCGGTTACTTAAATACGCAATCGCGAAGAATGAGAATACAATTTTAATGGAATACAAATTAGTTGAATTTAATGTAAAAATACTGTTTAGCATAGAGAAATGTCTTTATTTTTCAATTTCATTGGAGATTCGTAGCCATGTCCGTGCGTCTGGTTGTCCGTTTATCAGCTATGTGGCCTTAACTTTGAAGGCAGATGAACTGCTGCTGCTGTTGATTGCATTCGTCATGACCTCAGTTTCTGGGGATTTAAATAGGTAGGAAGTTAGGTTATGGTGGCTGCCTCTGTATGAGACACACTTAGACCTTTGTATGGCTCGTTGTGATACCACAAATTCCACGCGTTTGAAAAATTGTCCTACATGTGTTACAACACAAAGAACTTTCAAAGAAATGATGGGCCGGATGCGGGGGGACCCTGCAGTTTGACACCAAATCCAAACGACAGTTGGTATTTTGTAGTTTTCCTTTCATATTTTGAGGTTAAAAGTTAAAAGATAAAATTAAAATAATTTGTTGAAATTTTAAACATTATTAAAATTACAATTATTTTCAAGTCAGTACTTGCATTATTCTTCTAAATATTTAAATGTTTACAGACCTATTTTGCAAATTTCTATTTGTGTCATTTCATTTCTTTTTTGCATAGTAAACAAATTAAAACCTATTCAAAGATTTATATTTTCCTAATTGTAAAAAACACAGAAGAATAAAATCTACCAGAATTTCATTCCTAATTTAGCTGCACAATTTCCTTATCACACATTAAAATGCCCCAAACATGATTTTGCTATTTAAAAAGAGATTAGAATAATCACCAATCACTTTACAATTCACTTTTCTTTTCAATTTAGAGTTCTAACATATTTACACATAAAACACAATGATTGCCTTCTCATGATTCCCTTCACAATAAATTGTTCCCAAATATGACATTCCACTTCCAAAATAAACCAAATTATTACACAAACACGAGCACTGAATTAGGCAGCCAACAACTCCCCTCAATTGTCTCCATTCCTAAATCAAAGCATAATTTGTATATATGTATGTCTGTAGCTATAGGTATGTATAGTATATGTGCTTTTTGCTTTCATCATCTCATCGCAAGCTGTCGCAATAAACTTACACGAAAAATATGGCAGCACTAATCACTGCACGCATTCATTTCACTTAATTGCAGCGAGGCGAAAAGAAAGTGTGGCTGCTGTGTGCCCACGCTGACATCTTAATTGACACACCACACACACACACACACACACACACATACTCACTCAAAGCCTCTCACAGACAAGCCATTTGCAGTTGTAAAAGTGCTTAGCGCAAAGAGCATTAACCAAATGTGGAAAATTCTAAAACACTTTCTCCCCTCGCCAGTCCTCTTTCACATAAGATTTCGTGCACGCGTGCAGCGTAAATGAATAAAAGAATTCGCCGCCTAATTACGTTAAGCAACTTAGTTGCAACGCGAGGAGCAAATGGGGGGCGTTATTCCAATTGTGTTGATGAAATGCTTCCACTGAAGACAGTCAACAGTAGACACGTGTGATGATGAAAACAACAAAAGATGATAAATGTCTCAGAAGAAAAAACATCAATCATAGAAGAGACGATACGCACATATCGAATGGAATGCAGTGGGAAAATTAAACTGCGTTAAAGACAGTGAGAGACAAGAGAAAAGATCAACAAACAAACTGGCAAACATTACAACTGGCATAAAGCAAAATAATTCTATGAAAAGTGAGCAAATGTGTTGCGGAGAAGTTGGGGCAGAAATGAAAAGGAGTCCGTTTAAGGCTAATGGGACATAGGTCTTTCATTTGAACTGCTTTTGAGCTACAATTTCAAAATATAATAACTCAATTCAATCATATTCGAATACAATGACATTTTATACGAAATAAGATTTAGATAGGTAGGAGAAAACCATGTAAATAAAGAAAACCAGAAAATAAAACGAATCTTATGAATTTACAAAAGACATCAGAAATATTTAGAAAAATCAAAAACCATGTCAAGATTAACAGCAGGTAACCATCAGTGCAACTGTTGACGCTGTCATAGTTCCCCTTCACACGATTCCACCTCATTTTCAGAAAAAACGAATTCATAAAAAACATTTAAATCATTTCGAAAAATTTCAATAATGCCCTCGAATGCGACACAAATAGCAACGCACAAAAATAGCACCGCTGCCGTTAGGACTACGGAGAATCCAACACTCGGCCGGGCCGTGACAGTCAGCGCATGTGACATGTGCGTTCTTTCACGAAAATTGCTTGAAAGCCATTTCAAGTTGTCATAAATTACAATATATAAAAATTCACAGTCGCTCATAGGAGAAAATGTTTCACTTTCAAGTTAATGCTCAGCTCAGCCGCCCACGAGTCGTTTTCTATGCATATACGAAATGGTTTTGTTTTGTAAGTTTCCCAATACAAAAGTTAAAAGTTGTGAAAAGCTGCGATTTATGTTAATTGAAAATGAATTTTCCTGGCAATGTTGGCGCTCCCCTCGCACGCATTCACTTTGTATCGCTGGAAAATGAGTGGAAAACTGTGTCGTTTCACTGAAATGTCATTTCATGTGGCTTCTAATTAAATTTGGCTGTTTTGAGGTTTCCAATTTTTCGCTTTGTGTTTTATTATTTTATTTTTATTTTTATTTTATTTTATTTTTTTTCTTGTAAAATCGACAGCAGTTGGCACGGCAATTATGTTCTTTTAAACAGCAGCAAACATTGCGTACACTTTGTAGTACTTTGCAGTACTTTGCTGCTTTAGATGTCTTTTTTGCTCCAATCGGAGCAGAGTTCTAATAAAGTATATACAACGTTAATATTTGTTGTTATATTTTATTTGTACTCGAAATGTATGAATAATTTTTCTTTCTTTTTTTTTTGTTTGAGTTCTACAGCTAGTTTACTTTGGTACAATTTAAGCTTAAAACGGGTTATATAAATTGTTTATCAATATTTTTTAGACACTGAAAAATTATTTAATATTTATGGAAAAATACAAAATTATCATTTTTTGATTTTATTTAACCATTATTAAAAACAGGGTTTTGATCAAACGCGCCCAATTCGTAGACTTCAATTAGAACACAAACTTTCCCTGATATCGCTGCAAATTATTAGGAACTATTTTAGAGATAATAGTAAAATTTTTATAATTTACTTTGAATTCACTCCTAAAAATATTAATTTGTTGATGCCTACTTAAATTAAACCCATAAATCAATCGTAGCTTTAAGATGACAAATAGGGAAAGTTGCTCTCAGGCAACATTGGGGTCGAAAAGGTTAAATACGATCAACTTTTCTTAAAAAATTTATTTTTTCATTAAAGAAAACCATAATGAAATTTAATTTTAAGATATGAACATATCTTATAAAAAAAACTAACCGTATTGAAATATTTTCAAATAATTTTTTTTCTGGGTTGGTACATTTGTCATTTGATGCTCAAATATCTGTTTGAGTGCCATCTGTCGAGCAGTTGTGTGTGATAGCTTTGTAAACAAGTCAGTGTTTTTTGTGTTTTACAAATTTGGCACCGAATTAATGTTGCTTAAGAAATGCTTACTACAAAATGTCGGGGACGAGGTATGAGTCTATAAATATGACATAGAAACTAACCAACAATCATCGGTATGGCATTCCTCAGATGAGCCAAAACCCGAAAAACCACAACAGAGATGATCAAAATCAAAGCTTGTTCATCTTTTTCCTTGATTGACGAAGTGTGGTCCACTACGAATTTCTTCCGCCACAAAACAAAGAGCAGTTATTATGGGACCGCATAAAATCGTTCGGGGCGACCCAAGTTACCACTTCACAAAAAACGTTTTGAGACTATTTATCCTATAAAGACGAATTCATAGAAAGAGCTAAAGACGATCCCATAGTCATGGAACATGAAGTTAGTTTCTTTCAAATTAAAAATTAAATTATAAATTAAAAAATTAAAAAAAGAATTTTTAATAAAAATAATAATAAAACTAAAATGAATATCGATGAATAATTTAAAATTTTTAATTTTATTAATGAATTTCGGAATTTTTTTGATGAGAAGATATGTTACCACGCCATAAGGTGGACCTATGCATTTGAGAAACTGCGTTTTTTGAAAGCAAACAGAGACTATAAAACACTTCCAATGCCGAACTCTGACCGACCCACAGTGATTCGTTCCATAGACACAATTAAAAAAATTTATAGTCTCAGAATTTAACAATTTTGATGTCATTTGAAAGGCAAAACTCCAACTAAGAAAACCCAAAAAAACCTATGCGGAAAAATATTTAGTGTGTGTGTGCAAAAACTGATCAAATTCGGAACTTTTTTCGCAAAAAAATTTAAACACATGTTTTCTGTAAAAAAAATCGTAAAAATATACTTTTAGCAAGAACTTGCTAAAACGTTCAATATGGATTAAGAACTGATGTGCCCATTTTCGCTTTCAGTATTTTCTTAAAATTTGCAAAGCTGAGGCTTCTACTTTACTTTTAATTTAAACTAGTTTTCAAAATTAAAAACCTTAAACTTGGCAAAACTTAGAAGAAAATATCTTAAAAGTATGTGAAAGTATGTTCCTAGATTTTTTATATTTTAAGAAGTATTCTTTATTTGTCAAATAATGTAATCACATCCTCCGATATCTTCCGATCTCAGAAAAGAATTCAATTTGAAATCTGGTCTTAACACCTATTTTTCGACAAAATTTATTTGGTTCATCCCTAAAAGTATGCAATCAGTATGAAAAATTGAAAAACTGCATAAATTTAAAACATACGTCTATTATTATAATTTTTATTGTAAATTTGTTGTAAAATTGTTTAAATAAAGGGTCCCGATGCAATTTATATAACTGTTTGCAATTATTAATGTTGACGTAACTGATTAAATGTAAAATCTGAAAAATCTAGCCAACACACTCGTTGCCATAGATCACCAAAAATTACGAAAATTGCAAATTTAAGTCTCAGCCATTGCCAAACTACAAAAGTTAAAAAAAAAATTAAATGGAGATTTCAATTCAGCAGACCAGGATTAACTAGTATACCAAATTTTATGAAGAACGAACCCCTCCTTACTAATTTTGTCCCGCGGTTGTATGGAGTCGAATGACTGTGCGACCCACCAAAAATAAACACTTCGTGCTCTGGAGGCAAGTACGACTAAAGTAATAAATCAAATTATTGGATCTACTGTGCTCTGCCAAGAACTTGAATTGTATAATAGATTGAACCCGAGAAGAGCTGAGTGTTTTTGTTATCAATTATTTAATTGTTATTGCTGGCATAAACTGGCTTAAGTAGGAAGGGATTATTGCACTCCTTAAACTACATAAAAAGATTCAGAATAAGACTAAAAGCAATGCCCGACTTTAATGTCTGTAAGTTTGAACAGCACTGCACTCATTGGTTTCAAGACTGTGAAAACAAGATCCAGTACCGGGGCCCATATGTTCCGAGCACTTTCACTTTTATTCCTATACAGTAATAATAATGAAAAAAATTTTTCAAAATTAAAAACAAAATTCAAAAAAATTACAAACAACAATAAAATTCGACCCCGCAACCCCCAGATCTGGTCAAAAACTTTCCCGACTTCTCTTCCTCCAGTTAAAGAACGTTGTATCTCTGCTTGCCAGGTCCTAAACAGCTATGCTAAGGGGGCTTCCCGGATAGGCTGACCCTCAACTTGGTTCAAACAGAAACAAGTATCAACATTTGCCAAATGGAATGAAATCATAAACTTAACTCTTCTCAATTCGTACTCGCATTCTCGTCCTTCCTTGGACTCGCTTACATATAACTCGGATTTAAAATTTTAATCATTTATTTTCAAAAGTTTTTATGCTCTTCCTAATGCTCTCTGTATTCGCAAATGCCAGCTTTTTATAATGTTAGCAGCTTTTGGCGACATTCATCTGCCAAAACCGCTGCCAGCAGCTTTCGTTTTAATGTATTTATTTTTTTCGCCATAAATAAAGCTAATCCTTGAGCGCTGTGCACAAATGTGATCTTTCATTTGAGTTGCCTGCACACCGCACTCTATGCAAAGATCAAAACTTTTGCGCATATGCGCGCTTTACAACGCCCGCTCCTCCTCATTCCCCTCTTCTGTCATTTGTATCTACAGCCACACCCACAAATGCTGCGCTGCTGCAGCCAACAACCGCTTGCAATTGCGCCGAAAACTGCAAATAAAAATCAAATGCACACAAACGCATTCGCACACACACACACACGCACACATGTGCCCATCACATAAAATGCATACATATGTAAAGTTTTACTGCACGCCGTTGGCGCGTAAAACGCACATCAAAAAGCGCAGTAAAATTTTGCAACCTCACACGCATTTGTAAGGATTCAAATATTTTTATTGCGCGCCATTTATACACACACGTTGTGAATTTAGTAACCACACCCGAAACGCCGCCGCACACATTTGTCTTCCTTTGGCCTCTAAGCGCGCACTGCTGGTTGCGGATTAACGCTTGGCACAGCAAAGAAAACGCAAAGCAGCGTAGCCGAACAAGTAACAAATCATAAAATTTACAAATGTTTGTAGCGCGCCAATCCGCCCTCGCGAGCACAAACAACATGTTGGCAATAAAGCGCTTAAACTCGCATAAAAAGGCTTAATGCCAGCACGCGAATCGAGTTGGGCGCCGCGGTCGCTCGGTGCGCATTAGCAGCAGCACCACCACCACTGAAAATTAAATTTCAAATTCTCTTTTCGGCAGCTATGCACTTGTCCGCAAATTCGATCAGGCGCCGGAATAGCAAAAGCTGCATTTTTTAATTGTTTGCATCAAAATTCACTGCCAACTTTGCGCCAATTCAATTTCACACGCATTTCCTATGCGGCCGGGTATCAATTTTTCCGGCATAATTGACTGTTTTTGGAATTTTTCATTTGTTGCCACCTCCACGCGCTGTCATTCTGCATACCCGATCAGTTTCATGCATACTTGCAAATATTTGACAGAGGCCGGTCTGGTCGGCCTCCGCTACGTCCCTACGTCCGTCTGCCGATCGATTATCGGCAGTAAGCTTGTGCCAAGTGGGCGTGCGGGGCGCGACAAGTGCTGCACAGCATATTTTTCGCGGAAATTTCGCAGTAACTGCAATTGGCGCGCGGCGCTCACTTTGATGACAATTCGTACAATTTTTCTGTAATTTTTTATGCCTTTTGATATTTTATACGATTTCGCTTTACATTTTTCAACTTTTGCATTTTTTCATTTACTATTCCTATGATGTATGCATGTATGTGTGTATGTGTTTAGATCTTTTTGTACGGCACTCCATATTGCTTTCATGCACACTATTCAAATTGTGCTTTTGTCTTTTATTCAATTTAGATTTGCGTCCGTTTTTGCAATGTTTTTGAATTTTCCTTTTTTTTTTGTGGGGTTTTCTTTATTTTTCCAATGAAAAGCAATGCCAGAAAATTGCACGCTAGCTAACACTTGGCGCTGAAAATTCGATTTGCATCACAAGTGGCGCATAATTTTTCACAAATTCTCTCTTTCTGTCACATTTTTGATAAATTTTTTAGCAGAGCAACAGGACAGCGAATGCAGATGATCAAATTTAATACTAGCATCCAAAACATATGAATACTAAATGTAATTATGGCTTATGAGAATTTCCTGAATATAAAGCAGTAAACTCTGATCTGGTATCGAACTGTAGAGGGAACCTTTTTTTTCCTTTAGTGTGGTCAGGAAGGCTACAGAATTCCATAGCACTCAGTCCATTTTGGACCATTGCACAGTGATTCGTTCCATAGACAAAATTCAAAAAATTTATGGTCTCAGAATTTAACGATTTTGATGTCATTTGAAAGGTAAAACTCCAACTAAGAAAACTCCAAAAAATCTGTGCAAAAAATTAATTAGTTTGTGTGCAAAAGCGGCTCAAACTTGAAACTTTTTTCACAAAAAATTGTAAAGACATATTTTCTGTTTTTTAGTCTATTGAGTAAAAAAAATTTTAAAAATACATGGTTACAAAGAAGTTGCTAAAACTTTCAATATTAATTAAGAACTAATGTGCCAATTTTTCTTTTCAATATTTTCTCAAAATTTGCAAAGATGAGGCTTTTACTTCACTTTTAATTTAAAATTTTTTTATTTTAAGAAGCATTCTTTCTTTGTCGAATAATGTAAACACATCTTCCGATATTTTACGATCTCAGAAAATAATTCAATTTGAAAAGTGGTCTAAACACCTATTTTTCAATAAAATTTAATTGTTTCATCCCTAAAAGTATGCAATCAGCATGAAAAATGGAGAAAACTGCAAAAAAGCAAAACATACGTCTATTGTTATCGTTTTTATTGCAAAACTAAGGGGTCCTAAGATAATTTCTGTTACTCTTCGCATTGACGTTACCGGTTAAATGTAAAATCTGAAAAATCTAGCCAACATACTCGTTGCTATGCTCACCAAAAATGACGAAAATTGCAAATTTAAGTCTCAGGCATTGCTAAACTACAAAAGTTCCAGAAAAACAAAATGGATATTGCACTTCAGGAGACCATAATTAACTAGTATACCAAATCTTATTAGGAACAGACCACTCCTTCTAATTTTGTCCCGGGGTTGTATGGAGTCGGTCATCAAATCACGTAAAGGTCAAATTTGTGTAGTCACTCGATTTCACAAAAAAACAGTATTGCCCACACGATGAAATTTCATAAATATTCAATGGCAAAACTTTAGTCACTGAGTCCAAAAGAAAACTACTTGGTATAGAAAAATCAAAGGTATCGAAAAGTTCATTTTTCGACAGAAGTGTTAGGTTAGGTAGGGAAGCGTTCTGGAGCTAACCAATCAGTCTCAATCCAAGCCAAATCAGTTCGACCTCTTCGAGCTAATCCGGAATTTCAATTTCGCTAGGAATCTTGACCCCAGGGTACGGAATCGGCGTTTCTGCAGAGCCGAGCAGTGGCATAGGAAGTGTTGAATCATTTCTACTTCTTCTTCATCCCCGCAGCTTCTGCAGACATCACTGGACGAGAGGCGCCATTTGAGAAGCATAGATCCAACGAGCTGTATAATAGAGGTTCGACTCAGGGAGAGTAAAAATCGCATTTTCCTCAAAGAAAGGGAGGGCTAGGTGCTACAGTCCATTCTGAGGACTCGATGTTCTTTTTGCTTAACCTGTCAATGTACAATATACTCGTACGGGGCAGATATCAGAGGAAGCACAGAGTTATCTACTTTGGCGGTAGGCAAGGCGACCCCCTTTCTTGCCATCTCGTCCGATGCTGCTTCGTTCCCTGCTACTCCAGAGTGGCCCAAAACCAGTGCAGCGTAGCAACTCTGCACTACCTTCGATTTCACCACTGCTGATTCCAGCACTCTAAGGTCTGTATGACTATCCACAAAGATTGTGCCATCTGTGGGGGATAATCCACTGCCACGGATTAGGTTAGCAGCTTTCCAGATTGCCAAGATCTCCGCCTGAAAGATACTAAAAAACCGAGAAGTGTTAAACAAACAAGCAAATAATTGCTGCTTTTGAGAAATGAAAGAGACGTTAATCTTCCGAGGTCATCTTTACCATTTTTTTTTTGTTTTTCAATTGATTTGTCAGTTTTGTAGGACAATTGGTACTAACAATTTTGAATAAGTACGAAATAAACACTTAACCACATTTTCAGTTTTGGCTTAATTATGGCGTTAAAGTTAATTTCTGAGCTTTAATGTATTCAGAGACCTATGGTAGAATTTTATGGCGAATATTTTCGTGGTACATTTTGTCCTTAAAAAGTCCTGTTTTACAGGAGATTTTTGGCTTTTCAGAAAAAAGGGTAAAATTGACCCATACAAATAGGAGCTACAGGGTTAAAATGCTCCACAAAAATGTTCTTCGTAGTATTCTACATCAAATTGCTGAACACATCATATGCCTAAAATGTGAGGTTACATGGTTTTCGTATGCCTATTCACCATAAGAATATGCAAAACGGGGAAAACTTTGACCCCCCCTAAAAAAAATGCAGACGTAAACTTTCAAAACGCCGAGACACGTATATTTTTTGTTTGCCCCCTCTACCAGAATCCGTTGTCAGAACCTTGTTAGTTTAAACAAAATTTGATTTTGTTGTGCAGTGTAATTGAAAAAAAAATTCAAAATTGAAGGCCGACAAAGTGGGGACTAAAAAAAAGATGTCTCCTGGTTGACGTGATTCCAATCGTCCTGGTGGTTTTAAACATAAAAATAAGGTTAATTCTTATTAAACAAGGATGTAGAATTGTAGAATTGATCTGGACGTAGCCAATTAGAGAAAAAATGTTTGCACAAAATGGCGTATTTCTGAAAATAAAGCGAATTTTTTGCCTCCTTTTTTTCAACTTTGATAATTTTTAAAAAATAGTAAAAAAAACAAATTACAAAAACCCCTACGTCGAGACAATTTTGATAGTACGTATTAAGAAAATCTGTTACAAATTTCAAGTAAATTGGTGCTTTAGAACTTGAGATATCATGTCAACCGTATCGAAAAAAGTAGTTTCGAGAAAAACGTGTTTAAAGTTTACAGTCTCAGCTCGGGCAGTCTGAGTGGCGCGTCACAAAATTAGCTATAATTCCGAAAATAATTCGAATTTCCGTAAATCTTCTTAGAAGCATATTCTTTCTAAACTTTGAAAATATGAAATTCAAAAAATCGATTTTTTAGACTAGAAATGCCATGTGATATGGAAACCAGTTCACAGATCTTCTGGTCAATAAGTTCTTCGTTCGTTAAGTTGATTGCTTTGTAAACAGTCAGGCAGTTCGTACCATCTTATGAACAGTTCAGTAGTCTCACTTGACTCACAAAAACATCAATGGCTCAATTTCAACAAACACACCATTCGGTGGCTGGCACTGGTTCAGCGACAACAAACTCATTTGTTATAGATAGAGAAAAAATATTGGAAATCATCCAGCAGGAAGTGCAGAAGAACTGGCCCCGAAGGAGGTGAATGATGTTCTCGGTGGCTCACACTCGCTCTGGCTTTGTTACAGTTCAGTGCTCAAGAATTTTATTGTATGAACTGCACATACTTTTCCTAATTCCGAGAATAATTTTGCTATCATTATTGAATTTGTTGTACATAATTTGCCAAAGTATTTTCTTGGGCATCGCTGTTCTGAATCAATGCTATGCATATTTGTCAAATGCCAAAAGTTAAACTTACTTTTTTTTTTAGAAAAAAACAAAAAAATATTTCATTTCATTTTCAACCCCAATTTTCATTCATTGAATCGGAGCTAATTAAGCGCAACTCGAAAAATATCAACCTACTTCGTGAACATTTAATATGAGCTAACGAAGTCTGACCCCATTTAAAACCAACTCTCGCCATGACGCGCTCAGAATTCTAATAACTTTACTGTCTGCAGTTTTCACTCGCTACTGGATGAGAAGCTTGAAAGCTGGTTGCAAGTCTGGCGCGCACCAATTCCATTGTAAGCGCAACAATGGCGGTCTAAAAAAAAATTAACATACAATAACAAAAAGCGAAATTCGCGCTCTACGCAACCGTGGTGTGAAAGGTGCCAGCAGTGAGTAAGACGAAATCGTTGTACATGCGGAACACAAACATGCTTCCCATTGCTGCGCGGCCACCATGAAGCCAATAAGTGTGGCACGGAACGGCAGGAGCAAGCAAAGCAGTCTGTAATTGCATTCAATCAAGCGTCAAGTGGAAAGGAAAGCAAGCCCGCCAAGGCGCACCGCGCACCGAACGAAATCAATGAATGAGAACGGAAGCTGTAGGGAAAATATACACAAACAATCAATAGCGATAAATTATTGCCTTTCAACAGGATATCGACACAACAACAGCACAATAAAACAAGCCGTAACGGCGCTGTGCTCTCAGTCGGCCAAAGCTAACCGGCGAAAATCGGTAACAGCAAGCGCTGCAAAACCCCACAAGACCAACAACAAACAAATACATAGCAAATAGCACAAAAAACACTAACACAATAGTTAATAGTTACGGGAACTCAATTCCACAACGATAAATAAAATTCACTTTATATCCTGTTTGCGCGCTGCGCTCGCTCTTTCTTTCACTCTCTCGCATTCACATTCACATTCCCGTTTTAAGTGTGTGTGCTTTTTTGGTTTATTTGCAGTTCCGGCACGCCTAGTCTGGGCCGCTGTGGGCAAGAGTGTCGATTTGCCGTGCGATCTAACGCCGCCAACGCCGCAGGACTCGGTGAAACTACTGCTGTGGTTCAAGGATACAACAGGAATTCCGCTTTACAGGTAGTTAAACTCATTTTTACAGCATTTCGCATTTTGCACCTGCCACCGCCGAAAAAATACCAGCCAAATAAAAGACGTAAATAAATTCGTGCAAGTTTAGGTGCAGTGAAGGTGGAAGCAAGACGACAAAACTCATAAATACTGAAAAGAAATTGAATACTTCAAAGCGGTAGCTGGCCAAAAGTTGTTTTGGTTCGTGTCTGTGCGATAATAAACCCAGCCGACCAAAACACTTAACTCCTTTGAGCACTAAATCCAGGCCGTGTGAAGTAATCTCTTGAAATCGGGTAGTCGTTGGTATCTACTAAATTTTTATTTATCTTATTTATGGTTTATTATAAGAATCGTTTTATTGTTATTCAATACAAACAAAAAAAAATAGTGAATGGAATTCAAACATAATGTAAATTTTCAAGTTGACCTGTTACCTTTTTTGATAATTTATTTATTTACGATGCACTTTAAAATTGCTAGATCACACCTTCCTGCCGCCGCTCTGCTATCCGACGGATCGATATTTCTTTTGTATGTAACTCTGTGTCTGTGTACTTTAGGCATATTTCAGTGTTCTATGGAGACTTTTGAGGTATCATGGCACGTTAGAAAGGGGAATTTTTAATGATTTACAAAATTATTTCTTTTTCAGCTCCATTATTATCAATCTTTTTGAAAATTGAAACAAAAAAACAAAAAAGATTCATAATTATTAAGCTTTTGGACACAGGAATTCACCAGAAAAATTTAAAAAAAAAACGCTAAAAATAAAAGGATAGGAGCTTTTTGAAAGAAAGTGTCAAAAATTTACTGCGTTTTTCACCTTTTTCCCCCAGAAAAAGTAATTTAAAGTAAAAATTTGTCTTCAATATTGTGGTGGATTCTTGTAAAAAATAAGTTAATAAAAAGAACTAAAAAAATTGTTTGAAATCAGTTGAGCCAATCCGGAGATTAAGTGTCCGCAATGGAGGATGTGTTTTTTTTTCTACGCGACTTCAGCTCCACCTATATAAGAGACAATGTGCTAAAAAAATCAATAGATATATTGTAAAAAAATTTTCAAAAAGATTAATAATAAAGGAGCTGAAAAATAAATAATTTTGTAAATCATTAAAAATTCCCCTTTCTAACGTGCCATGATACCTTAACAATGCATGTTGAATACAAAAAAGCCCTCGTTTTTGGGGTTTCATCAGACAAACAATTAATAAGCAATAGTGTTGTAAATCGTGTCGTAACGTGCTCAAAGTTCAACAGTTAAGAGTAAAATCAATAAATTGCCCAAATTGCAAACATTTCGCTACTTTTGAAGGCGCTTTTGGAAGGCTAGATTGAAAGACCGATTCAACCTCTCAGTGTTTCATAGGATTTCATTACGCAAGAAATTGCGTACACAATATTTGAGCCCAATGCCATTTAAAAAAAATTTTGCCGTACTCATTTTTTGTAACAAAACAGATATTTAGAAGGCTTTCAACCCTAAAACCCCTCTAGCGTGTGTCACATTTAAGGGGGTACTCTAGTTTAGAGGCCCAATTTTTAGGTGATTTTACGAGCATAATAAAAAAAATAGTAATCATTTTTAGTGTCCATATTTTTATCCGTTTTTTATTGATACTTGAAAAGTATAAAAATGCATAATAGTTGAAAAAAAATTCAAATTTGAAATCGGTAGAGGCCGGCAAAGTGGGGACTCAAAAAAAAGGTGTCTCCTGGTTGACGTGATTCCAATCCTTCTGGTGATTTGAAACTTAAAAATAAGGTTAATTCTTATTAACCCATTTTCGGCCGCTACCAGAAATAGCCAATATTTTTTTAATTCCTTTTAAGGACTTACATGTAGGACCTTAATCAAGAATATTTTTGGATTTTTTTTGTGTTTTTTTTACCAATTTGTTTTATAAATTAATAAAAATTCAATTTCAAATAAAAACAAATATATATGTATGTACATAGTTTTAGTCAAATAATAATCAAGCATGAAAACAAACAATTGTTGGCTTATATATGTACATACATGACGACTTCTGGCCAATGGTCGATTTTTCGACCACTAAAAAGTACGCGGTGCTGAGAGGTAAAAATATTTTCATAATCTTATGGATATCAATTGATTGTGGTAATTTGGTCTTTAGGCTTCGTAAATAATCAATAATAAATCAATAATTTGAAAAGGTTATATATTTTTCAGAATATTCAAAATATGACTAAAAAAATACTTTTTTCGTGCCTTCGCCAACATCTCTAAATTTATCGTTTTTAAAAAAATTATTATTTTTTTAACAAAAGACCAAAGATATTTTCTGCATCAAAAGTTCAAAGATATAAAGTCTAAGTGCAGAGCTACTCTCCTTCAAAGTGGCTGGTCGAAAAATCGACCAGCGGCCGAAAATGGGTTAAACGAGGATGTAGAATTATTTCGACGCAGCCGATTTGAAAAAAAAAATGTGTACACAAAATGGCGTTTTTCAGAAAATAAAGGAAATTTTTTTGCATCCTTTTTTCAACTTTGGTAATTTTTTAAGAATAGTAAAAAAACAAATTACAAAAACCCCTACGTTGAGATAATTTGGATAGTATTTAGAAAGTCTCTTAAAAATTTCAATTAATATAAATCGGTGTATGAGAACTTGAGATATCATATCATGTCATGAAAAAAGTAGTTTCGAGAAAAACGTGTTTAAAGTTTACAGTCTCAGTTCGGGCAGTCTGAGTGGCGCGTCGCAAAATTAGCTATAACTATAACTTAAAGGTCTAAACTTTGAAAATATGAAATTTAAAAAATCGATTTTTTTTCGAATTTATAAAAAAAATTTTTTAAATCAATTTTTTCGAATTTCTAAACTGGAATACGCCCTTAAGCATTTTTATTCAAATGAGAAACAAAGTTCACTTTTTTCGAATTTTTAAACTAGAATACCCCCTTAAGCATTTTTATTCAAATGAGAAACAGAGACCACTTCTTTCTTTTCGAAAATTATTTCGAAACATTGTTACCTTCTTTCTTTCTAATAATATACCAAATACTGATGTATATATAGAATAACATCGACTTTTCCATAATCGTCTAAGAATTCCTTAATTTCTTTAAAACAAAAATGCATAATATCGAATAATTATTAAATATTAAAATCTTATAAGATATTCAAATCCTACAATCTCCATTCTACAAACTTCCGAAATTTATGTCATCATTGCCAACAATTGCCAAATATTTGGTTCACTGGGTTGGGTCACTTGTTATATGACATTTGATGTTGTTTCGTTTCTCACTTTGGTTCAGTGATTGCTTTTAGCATTCACCTCCCATACACACACACACACACACACACACAAACACTCTTTGTCACGTGCCACCACGTGTGTGTGTTTACGTGACCACACTGCATTTGTCACGTCCGTTTTTGCTCTCGCTCTCTGTCTCACTCACTCTCTTCCCATCCTTGTTGTGTTGCCCTATCGGCTTAACGTAGCGGTTAGGCTCACCTCCCTGCCGACGATAATGGCGGGTGTCAACGGGTTTCACTCACCGCCACAGCAATTTGACTTCTGACTTTGACGTTGCGCTCTGCGGCCACACGTGGGTATTTTTTATTTTTTTTGCTGGTTGGTTTGTTGTGGTTTTGCTTGTTTTGGCAATTTTCACTTTCGCCGATTTTAATTTTAAGTGATGTTTTTTTTTCTCCAATTGTACTGCAAATTTCATAGCAATTACGATGAACGATGGCATTTAAAAACATAAACAAGCAAAGAAAAGCAACAGGAAAGCAGTTAGATGCCTTTGAGGTGAACAGTTTAAATCGGAAATCGGAAGCACTGTGCAAAATTTCAAAAGGAAACTCATTAAGAACACATTTAGCCGCACGTGCACCTGCCAACACAAAAGTACATAAGTACTCGTATGTGTGTGTGTGTGCGTGCGTGCGCAATGACAGTTTTGTATGTAATTAAAGGTGGTAAAAAAAGGCTCACCTAACAAACGCCTTCCGTTTGCACCTTCCACCTTTTCGGCGTTCGCAGCCCGCTTAACAATTCGTCAACATCAAACATGATTGCAAACATCCGCTTGCGAGACGCGACGACCCGCAACAATGTTGCCATGTTCGCCGCGAAGCAGCACAATGTGCGTGCATATGTGTTGGTGCCCCAAATAGAACGCGCCGTCTGACGTCGGCCGAGTGTGAGAGCCATAATCCACTTTGTTACTTCACAAGTAAAAATATGACAAACACAAACGCAACGCAACCGCTTCGCCTGCTGCCTGCACCACCGCCGAAATATTGTTCACTCTTTTTTCGAGCGAAAATCGTGGCAAATTGCCACATTACGCTGAGATAGACAGGACGCGCAGTTGAGAAGACGGCGGCATTATCCTGCGCTCTTCCATGTGTGTGTGTGTGTATGTGGCGAACAAGCAAACAAACGCGCACACGTACAGTGAGTATATGTGTGTGTGTACACACAAAAAGTGACGGCGCCTGCCACTTAATGCGAAAATAAATTTATGAAAAATTTATGCTAAAAAGCGGCACTTTCGCCCTTCGCCGCCGCAACCAGGCATTTTGCCGCATGATAGCGTGACTTCACGTCACTTACAACACTCACAATATAATTCAATACATTTTGAAAACTCTTAGCGCGGTACTTGCTGTCGAGTGCAGCCGAGGAGTGAGCGTGCGTGCGTCCAGGCAGAGTTGAAAGTGCTAAAGTTGGCGAACTTTGCTTGTTCGTTATGAAAGCTGTGCAAAATTTAATAAGTCGAAATTAAATATGAGCAAATTTTATTTAAAATTTTGGCCTTGGGAAATAGCTAATGCAATATGGACCAAATATAAATTGTAAATACTGCCAATAAGATTTTTAATTTATTGGTTTTATTTTACTTTTATATAAAATTTTCAGCAACAACTAAAATCAACTAATCTTTAGTATAGAGTTCGACCGATACCAAATTTGTTGGCCGATGCCGATGCCGATTAATCGGCGGCAAGGGCGAGATTTGGGCGATGCCGATTAATCGGCCGAAAGGGCAAAAATCTGCCGATGCTGATGCCGATTACATATAAAAAATAACACGAATGAATTCAATCAAAAACCAGTGTATTTTATAAAATAACAAAAGGAAATATTACATATTGTTTGCAATATTCATCACAAAATGCCAAAAAAAACGAGAAAAGAAATAATTAAAAACTAAATAAAATTACAAGATAAGTAATTCAGAATTCTAATACATTAACATGTATTAAAAAAAATAATATATCTCATTTATTCAACTGAAAGACAAACAAAAATATTAAAAAAATATATATACAGGTCTCCCTCGTATAGCGCGGAACTTCTCCAACGCGAAAAGAAATAATTAAAAACTAAATAAAATTACAAGATAAGTAATTAAGAATTCTAATACATTAACATGTATTAAAAAAAATAATATATCTCATTTATTCAACTGAAAGACAAACAAAAATATTAAAAAAATATATATACAGGTCTCCCTCGTATAGCGCGGAACTTCTCCAACGCGAAAAGAAATAATTAAAAACTAAATAAAATTACAAGATAAGTAATTAAGAATTCTAATACATTAACATGTATTAAAAAAAATAATATATCTCATTTATTCAACTGAAAGACAAACAAAAATATTAAAAAAATATATATACAGGTCTCCCTCGTATAGCGCGGAACTTCTCCAACGCGAAAAGAAATAATTAAAAACTAAATAAAATTACAAGATAAGTAATTAAGAATTCTAATACATTAACATGTATTAAAAAAAATAATATATCTCATTTATTCAACTGAAAGACAAACAAAAATATTAAAAAAATATATATACAGGTCTCCCTCGTATAGCGCGGAACTTCTCCAACGCGTTTTCGATATAACGCGATTTAAAAACAGTTTAAACAGTTTTTTTTCATTATGTTTTTTAATTTTTTAAATAAAGTATAATTTTTGATTTTGAGTTGGAATGTACATCTACATACATCTTTAATTTAGTACCTATTTTATTTTGGAAAAAGCTTATTGGAATATAACCCTAAAATTTATATGAAACTCTTGTCTGAAAGTCTTTGAGTCTTCAATAACGCGAATCATATAATGCGGAATTTTCCTGGAACGTAACCACCGCGTTATACGAGGGAGACCTGTATATAAAATATATATATTAGGGCGGGTCAAATTGTATGGAACGATTTTTTTGATGAAGCGTATAGTAAAAACGTAATCTATAGGTGATTCTAAGAAATTTGGGCTTGTTTGAAAGGTATTTTTATCACCTTTCAGAATCTGTATTGATACCAATATTTTTTTTTATTTTTAGTAGACATATTAGGAAAAAAAATAATTGATCGTAATAAAAGTTGTTGGAAATTATCTGAACTTTCATAATCTGCAAAAAAAAAATTATCGAAAAAAATCGAAGAAAATTCGGAATTTATTAATTAAAAGTTCATTTTAGGCTATTTTTCGACAAAAAATTCCTAATATGTCTACTAAAAATAAAAAAAAATATTGGTATCAATACAGATTCTGAAAGGCGATAGAAATACCTTTCAAACAAGCCCAGATTGAGAAATCTACTATAACTCTATCCGATTTTATGACGAATTTAATTAAATTATTCTATGTATATATTGAAAAATATCTATTTTTAAATTTTGGGGGGCTCTAAATCCGACTTAGAGCTATGGTCTCTTGAGCAAAATTTCTCAGAATCACCTATAGATTACGTTTTTGCTATACGCTTCACCAAAAAAAAAATTAACCCGCCCTAATATATATATATAATATTTATCGTAAATATTGCATACAAATTCAGTTTTTTCTTCAAATTAAAATTACGATTTTTATATTAAAATTTTTACTTTCAAAATCCGACCCGTTGTAAAAGTACAGTGGGAAGAAGTCAGAAAACAAATTTGGAAAAAATAAAAGGCCTGTTTAAAACAAATGCTTCCAAATAAAAAAGAAGGATAAGATTGAAAAATGTAATGTCCCTTCTTTTGATATCCACATTAAGAGACGAAATGCATAGACCTTTCGAGAAAATCTGTGTTTTTAAGAATACGTAGCTTAAAAAAAAACATTTATAGGAAACATTTATATTAAACAGTATCTAAAAATACATTACTGAAAATGGGTATAAGAACCCGTTGGTACAAAAAATGAAAACAAAAACATGAAAGCAAAAAATAGGCCGATGACATCATCGACCAAAAACGGCCGATGTGGCATCGACCAAAAAAGGCCGATACCGATGGCGATGCCGATTCTTTTTTTTTTGTCCAATGCCGATACTAGCCGATGTCGATACCTATTTTATTGGCCGATACTAGCCGATGCCGATGCCGATTAATCGGTCGGACTCTACTTTAGTACTTATTTCCACATTTCATAAGCTTTGACAAATAACTTTAGATATCGCATTCAACTACTGTTAACTATAACTTTACTATAATTTTTTGTATTTTGCTCCACCGTTCGTGCTCGCTGGCGAAGCGAAAGCAAGTGTGTAGCGGCCAATTAATTTCACTGCTATAAGAGCCATAATTTGCATAAACGATGCCAACATATGAGGCGACCAAAACGCAAAGCCACTCGATTTTAAGTCGACGCAACACAAGTGTTGCATGTTGCACACAAGCAGCAATCATTAGCACCGTTCAGTGCGGCTGGGCAATTTTCGCTGTCGAGAGGAAACTTTTAGTCCAGTTTTATTTGGTGTTGTTTAATTGCCGCACAACACGCGCGCGCCATAAATTACCAGCAAAAAAATCCATCATAAATCCCATTAATCACAACATACATCACCCAAATACCTGCTGGCGAATTTACGGCAGTTTTAAGTAAAATTTTCCTCTAATTTTTCTTCTGTTCTGTTTCGCTTCGTTGCAGCCTGGATTCGCGCGGCGGAAATGTCAAATTAGCACCGCACTCGGCGATAGCTAGCGATTTGGGTCAGCGGCTATTCTTCTCCATTGGCGATAATCCGAAGGATTCGCGCCTGCAGATACGCGATGTGAAGCCGACCGACGGCGGCATCTATCGCTGTAGAATAGACTTTTTCAATTCGCCCACGCGTAATTTTAGAATTAATCTAACATTAGTAGGTAAGTAATGGATGGTAAGATGAACATTTAATGTTCAGTAAAAAATTGCACAGTTCACGGCAACAACCGCGAATCAAAATTTAATTTGTTCGCTTTTATTCTATAAAATTGTACACTTACTTATACAGTTTCGGGTCTCTTGTTTGCTTTGTCATTCTATTTTCAGTTCCTCCCGAGGAGCCGCGCATCTTCGACGCGCAAGGCAAGGAAATCTCTCAAATGGCCGGTCCATTTCGTGAGGGTTATGAGCTTTTTTTATGCTGTCAAGTCAAAGGCGGTAAGTGATTTGTAAATGTCAAAGATTCTCCATTGCACCCGCAGCTGACTTTTAATTTTGTCCACGCACAATGGCACCAAAATAAAACTCGAGGCAGCTCTGATTTTGTCAATTTGCCGTAGCATTGGTGTGTAAAGGCAAAATGTGTCTGTGGGTGTGTGTTTGTGTGTAGGCAAATTAGCAAAGGACGCTTTAAAACTTTCCAGCTTTAAGGTTGACGCAGAAAAGCACAAATTTACTCAGTTGAGTTGGTTGTTGGAATTTTGTGCGTGCGTCCGTGACACGTTCGGTGCGTACTTGGTGGCCTTCACAGTTTTTCCATTTCGTCCGTTTCTATGTTTCCTTCCTGCGCTGTGTGCCTGTGTCTGTGGCTGTCCTTGAAAGTGTAGTGCGCTTCGCTGCCGTTTAGTTTGAATTCTCCCGCTGGCACAGCCGCCGCATGTGTGTGGGAATTGCTAACGACGGGAGCCCAAGCCGCCCACTTTTCGACACAACTTAAACTAACCCCATTTCTCAATGGCTTCCCCGTACTTTGCTTTCCATTTCTCGGTACCATAAAATACACACAAAAGCAACACACACACACGCATTTACTCACACATACGCACATAAAGCAAACTGGCATTTCCTTCGGTTTTAAAGTACAGAATGGCGCGCTGTCAGGGCCATGAATGAAATTAAAAAAATAAATAAAGCAAAAAAGAGGACGCAACAAACAGGATGAGAAAAGGCTAAGAAAAGTTGTATAAAAACTACTTATTGTATGGAAAAAATTAATATAGTGTGGAAAAATAGGACAAAAAATTAGAAATGAATAAATACAGAAGAACACATTTGAAGACTACAGAACAAAAAGCGTAATGAAGTGAAAAAAGAAAGTAAAAATCTAGAAAAAACTTGATAATACATATTTTATAATTTTTTGCAGTGTTTGAGCTCAAATTACTTAACTTTATAGATAAGTTTGAATTAAGTTGAGGGAGAGTTTAGTTGATTTTATGTTATGTTTATGAAAAACATTAAACTTTAAATATTTAGAAATTTGCTGGTATAAATACATCTGGTATAGAAAAATTTTAAATTTTTTATATTTCTTACTTCTGTGGTTAACCCTTTCGGAACTTCTTTTTTGTTTTTAACTTTAAAAATCATTCTTTTCCATTTTATTACTGTTTAAGCCTACATAATGAATAATAAAAAGTCATTTTTTAAAATATTGTTCGAAAAAGTGGTTTTTGGGCATCATGAAATATGGCATAGTAAGAAATAAAAAAAATTGTACAGCCTTAGTGAACTACATTTGGGATCTAACTTTTTTTACTCTTACTAAAGCAAGAAATACCTTCTAGATTACTTACATAAACCTATAAAATAAATTGATTTTTGTAATAGAATAAATAAAAGTACGAAGTGACCTCTTTTTGTAAAATACGCAGCTCGATAGAACTGCGCACTTTCTGAACCCTTACAATTTACTTGGTACACTAATCAAAATATTTTTTCATTATTTGGTATAAAAACCTTCAGAGAAAAATACAAAAATTAAAAAATATAGTATCCACAAGTTTTTGACCTAAAACAGGCACTGAAAAGAGGCTATGCCATATGGCATAGAATAACCGAAAGGGTTAACTGAAATTGGTTCATAAAATGAATATTTTTAAATATGGCAACAATTTTAATTAAATAAAAAGAAAATATAAAAATTTAAATTTTTACAAAATTTAAGTAATTTGCACATAGAAAAAATAGAGCCAATGCTTCTTCTCAGACACCATTTTGCGCATCTAACACTAAACGATTTTTGCGTTCGCCTTTGAAAATGTGCTACTGTTGTTAGAAAATCTCTTGAAGATTTTTTAATACTGGAGTGTATTATCTGCTGTTGAGTTCGCATCGAAATTTGTACCTTCGGCCAAAATATATTTTAGCTAGGAACCGAAAATAACTGTTATTTTACAATTTTCAAATCAAAAAGGCATAACGAAAAAATTGGCGGAGGACTTTTTCAAAAAACCATTATGACGTAATGGCCTCAGCTTCACGAATATTAAACGCCTTTTAAATTTTTGACTTTTATTATAAAAGTTAAAATTAACTGTTATTTTGCTCCTTTTATGATTTCAGGCAAAAATCACTGTTACTTTTGTCTTTTATTTTATCGGTCAAAAGTAACAGTTATTTTGTGACTTTTATTTTATCGGTCAAATATATCGGGCAATTTAAATTTTTTTGAAGGCCGCTTGACCGACTAAAAAACTTTTGATACCATTTTTTTCGTCTCAGCAGACCGCACATTCTGAATTATAAAATTATTATGAATATAAATAACGTGTGGGGAATGAAATACGAACAAATAAAAAAGTTAGCATAGAAAACAAGGTATACAACTCTCAAAAAAAATATATGTGCAAAAATTTAAACAATAATTATCTTTAACCAATAAGTACCACAAATCAATTTTTTGGGCATTTATCTTGGTAAAATGATGCTTACAGAACTACAACGTCGACAACTGATTTGGAAATTTTGTGAAGAAAATCTCACTACGAAAAAGAATGAAGCTTTTCACCACTTTAAAAAGATAGGATTCAAAAAAACCTTCATCTATAAGACGATTTAGTTGCTCGAGAATAAAATAAGCATTGAAAGAAAAAAGGATCGGTGAAAAAAGGACTCTTTACAGGACATTGAAGTGCGTTCCTATTTGAGAATTGATATCGTTGGGCGAAGTGCTTAATCCTACGGACAATTGGCAAGGAAGTACGATGTTGACAAAAAAACTATCAGGAAATACGCCGAAAATAGACATAAAGCGCAAATTGAAAAAAAAAAGTTCCAGCTGTTACCAACAAGCAAGCAGCAGTTATCAAAACCCAGCAACGCCGATTTTTAAAAAAAATTTTTTCGTGCGGTTCGCCACACATCTGTGTGATGGATGATGAGTCATATTTTACGATTGAGGGGAATCAATGGGTACCAAAATATTATTTTGAGTCTTCTGACCACAAAGCGCCTGAAAAAGAAAAGCATATTGCAAAAACATAGCTTCCAGGGAAGGTTCTATTATGGCTGGCTATCAGCGAGCGCGGTATCAGTGAGCCAATATTTTTTAAAAGAGGTTTGGCTGTAAGTGCGCAAACTTACATGGACAAATATTTGCCAGCACTCCAAAAATTCATCAAAAAACATCATCGACGTGAACAAATTATATTTTGGCCCGATTTAGCGTCGTCACATTACGCTAAAGTAACATTAAACAATTTTAATAAGCGCAAAATTGAATTTGTACCGAAGGAGTTTAACCCCCAAATGTTTCACAATTAAGACCAATCGAAACTTTTTTAGGCAAACTTGAAAAGAAAGGTATATGCCAACAGATATCGCGCCAAAAATGTGGATTGCTTGATTTATAAAATCCGTAAAGTGCTAAAGAACATTAATACAAATGGAATTCAGAGGTCAATGAAGAAAGTTCCTCAGAATATACGGAAAGCGAGCCGCAATGGAGTAAATTTTTTTTGTAAATTAACTGAAGTGTCAAAGCTATTTAATAAACTGTAACCAAATCAAATAACTTGTATGTAACAGTTTATTACTGACATTTAAAATTTGTTCGTATTTCATTCCCCACACGTTATATATAATTATGAATATAAATAATTATGAATATAAATAATAATATAAATTATTATGATTAATTTTTGACCGATAAAATGAAAGTCAAAAGTAACAGTTATTTTTGCCTGAAATGATAAAAGCCACAAAATAATTTTTATTTTTGCCGGGAAAAATAAAAGTTAAATGATAACAGTTAAAATCTGACTTTTTTGATAAAACCCATAACCGGTACGGTCCCTGATATTAGTCACAGTGAAAGGTCTATTTCGTGTTTATTTTCAAAAATACATTTAAATTCTTAGAACCTTAAATAACATTAATTTAGTTTTATATCACGACCCAAGCCTTTTACGAATACGATGAACGTCAAAAAGCACATTTAGTGTCAAAAAATTTGACAGCGGCTCTACATTTATTTTTTGTATCATTGAAAACTTCAAAATGATTTTCCGGAAACAAAAAAATTCATATAAATTATGAAACATCACTCAATCAAAGTTAAATGAAAAATATATCAAAAATAAAAAAAATCAATTTTTAACTAAAAATTTTGCAAATTGAAAACAAAAACATTGAAAGCGAAGTAAATTGTCGAAAGCAAAGAAACAAGTAGTTATATACAAAACAATCAATCAAACAACAGCATCAGCCACCAAAACAATAAATACAAAAACACGAATCGCATGAAATACAACTAACAACAACTACATCAGCAATATCGATTTTTCCATTTTCCATTTCACCAAGTAAATGTTTCTATTACCGCTCGCTGGCGTTTCGGAGCGTCACGCTTGTCCCTTCACTTACTGTCCGCCAATTACCCACCAACACTAACCGTAAACTTTCTCACCTTCTGCTGTGTCGTTGTCCGCACGCAAAAGCGAATAAGAAAACTAATTTGACATCAGCTGTTTAAATACTTTACACGCTCAGTTTTCCCCGCACGCACACCGCACCCCGCACACGCAGCCGCACTCCCGCTGATGTTTTTATGTTCCTTGTACACTTTTGACATATCCTTTTGATGACATTCATAAAATTGATGCCGTTGCCGTAACTTGTTGTTGTTGCTGCTGGCATTGCGGTTGCTGCTGCTGATGCTGCTGTAGCACACTAAACTTTTCTGAATTGATGACATTTTCTGTTGACATTGTTGTTGTTATTTACAACGCTGCTACTACTGCTGTTGTTGTTGTTACTGTTATTTTATGTTGATTTATTTATGTATGTTCGGTTGTGTTGTGTTGTTGTTGTTGTTTCTGTTGATTGCAACTCGTTTAGAAAATTGCAGATTTTTACCAATGTTGACATTATTTCTTCATTCCTCCTCTGCACAGCGAATGACGACTAAAGTTTTTCCTGTTTATTTAACTTTTTTCGTTTGCTGCGCGTTGCCTTCATTTATATTGCATGACGTGTAATTCCATCACAACACATATTTACGTTTACATTATAAGCATTGCAGATGATTTCATGTAAGACTGGACGATTGTAAGTTAATGTCAGTGCGGAGAATAGCGTTTGCGTTTGCGAATAAAAATCATTAGGAAAAATGTGCAGGAAGTGCGTGACAATTTTTGTGCTGCGAGTTTGAACTATGACCTTAAGAGTACTAAGGAGATAAGATGCTCGTGAGCATGCGAATCATTAACTGTTGCACGTTGAAATATTTACTATGAAAGGATCGGTGAAAGCGAATGTTCAGTTCAAAATCAGTTTAGAATATTTTGATTATATTGCTAACTGAAATATGTAAAAATATTCACAATGGAGACTTTGACGTATCGATTACAATTGAACTTATAATTATCTCAATTGTCATATGGCACTTTAAATACAAAACAGTCACAACGCGAAATCTAAAATTGTCAGGAGAGACAAAAAACTGCTGCTACTGCAGAAGCAACGCAGTTCACATAAAAACAGACAACAGTTTTTATTTCAGTTATTTTTCCTCCAAAAAATAAAACTCAACAAATAATTTTTATTTTCTGATCAAAAAAAAAAATTAACAAATAATTGTTATTCGGTGAGCGGAAAATAAAAATCGAGAAATATTGGTTTATTCCTTTTTTGACAACTACTTTGAAAAATAATCACTTTATTGCACTGCATTATATATCTGCAATGCCTCCTTCATCTTGATTCTTTTGATTAAAAATATTGCTATAATAATTATTTTCGGTCCCTGGTATTTATTTCAGTTAAAGAAGATATCTAGTGACGAGGGTGAAATTTTTTTTAAGTAGTGAGAGATGTGTGTTGTGAATTAATATAATTAATTTGTGACTCTTTTGTATTTTGTGTGCAATATGTGAGATTTACGTTGCCTTCATTTCTTGTGC
Organism: Melieria crassipennis; assembly: GCA_963668005.1. Lineage (NCBI taxonomy): Eukaryota > Metazoa > Arthropoda > Insecta > Diptera > Ulidiidae > Melieria > Melieria crassipennis. The sequence continues at coordinate 119,559,234 of OY764961.1, forward strand.
TTGGTCTAAACTTTTAGGTCGTCCCGCACCGAAGGTCACCTGGTGGCATGAGGATGACGAACTAATCGGCACTAGTCACACCTCCGTGGAAGAAGGTGTCACCGTCATGGTGAATCAATTGCTGATAGGCACCACAACGCGCGACTACTACGGCGCGAAAATACAATGTCGAGCGCAGGGCACCAAACTAATAGCGCCCGTGACGAAAGAAGTCACCGTGCAGGTGCATTGTAAGTTCCACTCAAGAATTTCAATAGTTCCATTTATATTTAAAAATTTAATAATTATTTCAATTTTAATTTATTGTATACAAATTTTGTGCTCAACTTGAAAAGGAAAAATTATTAAAATTTTATTACATTCTTATTCAGTTCATTCTCAGTCCTCTTGAAACTTTAAATATTCTCATCTCATTGATTTTACTTTTACCTTTATTTTTCTAGTAAAACCTGTACGTGTGAAAATACTCTCGCCGAATGATTTGCTGACGGCGGGACATCCTGTGCCTTTGCGTTGCGAGTCGTGGGGCTCATATCCGGCGGCGAAAATTACCTGGTTGCTCGATGGGGAGCCAATACGGAATGCCGAAGTGACGGTGCACAGCGACAGAGAGGTAAGTAAGCGAACGAATACGAAACTCTATCAGCATGACTCAAAGTAATGCCTGATTATAACACCGTGCGACAACATTTTTCACACCGGAAAAAATCCATATGTGCGTGAAACTAGAGACCAAATATAGTAATACTGCGTACTCAGTTTTTCATTTCTACATCCTTTGTCGTTTTAAAAGGACTTCAAAATTTTGAAGGGGATGAATAATAAAACAAAATAAAAAAAATACTTAACCTAGTTAAAATATGGCAATATGTATATCAAATGAAAGAGAAAAGGCTCAAGAATTTAAATAAAATTAATTTTTTATCTATTTTTAAAAAAGCGATACTAAAAAGGTCCTTTAAAAATTTTAATCCTTTATATCCATGAAAATTTATATAGAATTTTCTTAAAAAGTAACTATGTTAAAACCCAAAATCTCCTTGATTACGTGTCAAAATTTCATTACTCTAACTTTATTAGTTCGAAAGTTATTAAAAAAAAGGCAGAAGCTGCAATTCTAATGAAGTACAAAAATTCGAATTTATTTGAGTATCAGTATTTTAAATAATAAAAAGATACAAAATCAATGAAGCGAGAATAATGAAATTTTGACATGTGACCAAGGAGATTTTGGGTTTTAACATACTTACTTTTCAAGAAAATTCTGTATAAATTTTCAAGGATATAAAGGATTAAAATTTTCAAAGGACCTTTTTAATATCGTTTCTTTACAAATAGATAACAAATTAATTTTATTTCAATTCTTGAGCCTTTTCTCTTTCATTTGATATACACATCGCCATATTTTATCCAGGTTAAGTATTTTTTATATTTTTTTATTTTGTATCCCCTTCAAAATTTTGAAGCCCTTTTAAAAGAACAAAGGATGTAGAAATAAAAAACTGAGTACGCAGTATTACTATGTTTGGTCTCTAGTTTTACGCCCATATGTATTTTTTCCGAAGTGAAAAATTTTTTTAATATTTGTCGCACGGTGTAATAACTGAAGGTGTAAAGCTGTTGCGTACGTCATTAGCTGTAAAATGGTAACTAAAATTAATTTCCTACGAAACGCAAATAAACTTGAACTAATTTTATAGAAAATAACCTCTACTTCAGGAAGAGTCTGTACTCACCTCAGTCCAACGCAATCATATTCCACAGCAAATATGCTGCAGTCCTTTGACCGAGTTGACTGAAGTATGTAACTCCTTGAATGCCATAAAATACTACAAAAGTAATTGCACGACAATTGCACCAAAAATTTGCTCAACTACATTACCGTTTATTTATATTGTCTGTTGAAGATGATGGCCAATATTTGCGGTTCAAGTATGGCTGCAACAATGCGCAGAACGTTAAGCAATAGAAAGATGAATATTGAAAGGCCACGGCCGAAGCTCCCACCTCGCTGCGAGCACCACACGGCACGCGAGTGAGTGTGTGGCGGCAAGTCGCTGGGTCAGGTGGAATCGGGCTTTTCAATTCGATAGCCAGCCAGCCAGCGTTGGGGACCGAGCAGCTGCTCTTGTTGCTTAACCTAATTATGTCATCTCGACGCAGGACAGTTCTAAGTAGTCGCTGCCTATTTGCTACTTGTTGTTGTTGTTGTTATTGTGTTGTGTCATGCCGTTGAGCTGCTTGGTCATTGGCAATTCTGCATTGTGCGGATGTTTGCTGCGCAACAGACAACAAAAAGCTTAAAACGAAAAAACATTTTGCCAATTCATTCAAATAGACAGCAGCAGCAGCGAAGCGAAGGCAAGTAAGCGCCCATACTGTGACCATACGGCAAGGACATGCCATATTCCTGTTGGACAACAACAATAAATGGCACAACACAATGGCGCAACCGGCGCACGGGGGCGCAAATTTCACCATGTCAACTGTCATCGCTGCTCCGTTCGCTGTTTGTGCGCTGCGCGCATTGTACGAGCGGGCAAGCTTTGCAGCCATCGCAAATGGGTAATCGAAAACCGCATATTGTGTTCGCTGGCTCCTTTATTGCTGGCAGTACCTACTTGTTAGCAGCGAAAGCTGACTGCTGCTGCTAATATTGGCTGCCATTTCTGCCCTGACAAGCGCTGTGCGCTTCGCTGCTTGACTCGACTTGCGTTGGCAATGTTGAAAAATTCATTTCACTAGTTTTATCCGCTTCTCCATACTTATTTCATCCGTATACATGCTGTCGTTTTGATTTTGTTGTTGTGTTCTTTATCCCCTACACTTACAGGACTCCAACGTAACAACCAGCATTCTGACATTAAAGGTAACATCTGAGAATGATAATGCCGAGCTGACATGTCGAGCTTCGAATCCCTGGTTCTCCGGTGGCGCCATCGAGGACAAACGCGTCATACGTGTGGCATGTGAGTATGGCAAACGTGCGAAACATCGATTACCGTATGGCAAACATATGGAAATGCAAATCGATTACTCTTCATATTCTTCATATTTGTGTGGACAATCAAATTGTTCTGTCTTAAAAATAGCAAAATGTCAACTAGGATATTATTCGCTCATTAGCATTGCCTTCTCTTCTATCACACGGTCCACTCTTTTATCTCTTAATTAGAAAAATACAGGGACTTAACTATTATAAGTTTTTTAAGAAAATAATTGCAATGTAACTATTACAATGCAAAATAAATTTTATTTGTTGATTATAATTATTATTTGCGGCAATTAATTTTTACGTTGCGTAATAACTGTTATGAGAAACAAATTGTTTTTTCGTTCGCGATAATTATTATTTTGAGATTTTTTTTTTTGTATACGTTGCTTTATAACTTTTATTTATGACTTTTTTATTTACGTTACCGATTACTATTATTTGAAAGAAAATTTTTGTTTACGTTGCCTCATAACTTTTATGAAGGAAATTTTTTTTATTTACGTTGCCTTACCACATTTTGAGTATGAATTGATTTTGAATTGTTTAGTTGTTGGTGGAAATAAAGTTTCCTTCAGTTAATTTACGTTTGTCAATTTAAAACAATTAAAAATTAATTCATATCCAAAATGTAGTAATTCAACGTAAATAAAAAAAATTTCCTTCATAAAAGTTATGAGGCAACGTAAAAAAAAATTTCTCAAAATAATTGTTATCGGTAACGTAAATAAAAAAGTCATAAATAAAAGTTATGAAGCAACGTAAACAAAAAAAAAATCCCAAAATAATAATGAGTGTTAATTATAATTAAATGACACTCATACGCCACGTTGCGCTGCGCAAAAAAATGCACATATCGCAATTACACAGTTTGAATGTATTTTTTTTGGATTGGTGTCTTAAGCCAATTTGTTGGTCGTTAAAATTTATACAAACTTGCCGAAGACAGTAAAGCGATATTCGGAACGATTTAGGATCTATTAGCACTTAAGACTTAAGCGACGAACTCGACTAAAATGAACAAACTTCAAAGTCGGATTTCTCTTTAACTAGAGCCAATACAGCCAAACGGCTGGTGGAACTCAACTCAGTATACCTATAGAAAGTCGCTCTGTAGGTCCCCCCATGTCTGAATTTTTTAGGGTAAATTTCACGCACAGTGTAATTATCGACAACGAAAAATTTACTTGTTACTTATAAGAGTTATTATGTAACTGAAAAGTATTTATTACATGATAATAGTTATAGGCGACGTAACGTAACGTAAAATTTCTTATTGAGAATAATTATTACAAAGCAATACTTATAGAATTTCTTAAATTATGGCAATTTTTTTATTCCCAAAAATATGGATAATAATTATTTTAGGTCTCTGGAAAAATATGCATTCAAAACTTCAAATCGTGCAAGTTGTAGGAGACAATTACGGCAAATAACACTGCACAAGAAAATCAAGAATCAAGTTTTGTAGGACATTTTAGTACCAATTTTTTAATAAGTACGAAATAAACACTTAAACACATTTTCAGTTTTGGCTTAATTTTGGCGTTGAAGTTAATTTCTGCGCTTTGATGTATTCAGAGACCTATAGTGGAATTTTATGGCGAATATTTTCGTGGTGCATTTTGTCCTTAAAAAGTTCTGCTTTACAGGACATTTTTTGCATTTAAAAAAAAAGGGTCAAATTGACCCATACAAATAGGAGCTACAGGGTTAAAATGCTCCACAAAAATGTTCTTCAGGGTATTTTACATCAAATTGCTGAATACATCATATACCTAAAATGTGAGGTTACATGGTTTTCGTATGCCGATTAACCATAAATTCAGACGAAAACTTTCAAAACGCCGGTACACGTATATTTTTTTTGGCCCCCTCTACCAGAATCCGTTGTCAGAACCTGGTTCTTTTTTTTTGTGTTGTACAGTGTAATTATTGATATTGCTGCTTGTGTTAATTTAGTCAATAATAGAATAGAAATATCGTAAAATTTATATATTTTCGAATTTGGAAGTTTTTAAAATTTGCTGTTTACGGTGTTTTGAATTTTTTCTTCGAATATTTGAATTTTTGCTCAGACAAACACGAAAAGTGTATTAAATATTCATTATATCAGTAGGCATCTTGCAAAAACATTCACGCATATCGCTTCCCTGGAAGAAAATTACACAATATGCCATAATATCAAATTACTGAATGCCCGTTTTTGCGCCTAAAAGATTTCATGTTCATTTTTGCACATTTCCATATTCCATGTGCTAGAGGCTACTATTTCTTTTATTGGTGTTGTTGTTGTTGTTGTTGCCCTTTATAAGGAGCCAATTTTAATAATTCACTAAAATTGCAAGGCAGCTTGTTGGCATTTTGTTTTTGTTAGCACACGCAACACTGCCAGGACATTGACGTTAGGTCCGTATGGCGCTGTGGCATTTGAAGTACACAAGCGTAGCTAATAGGCACATTTGGACCCACGTAGACACTGGCTGAGGCACTCGCAGACACCACGCACTGGCCAAAGCTGTGCGTGCAGCGATTTCACTGACAGGAGTTTAGTCGCTGATTAGTTTTAGTCATAACGGAGTGGTTTACGTTTGTGGCAGTTGGCATTAACTGTCTGACGGTGCGTCATGCATGGTGCGTCTGCGTGTGCGTACTTCGACATATCCTACACTAGGAGTTAATTAATTCAATAATTCCAATATCTTTGTTATTGACAGCAATTTGACTTGAATTAATGCTCTACTTGCAAATTCTTTTTGTTATAATACAAAATTAACTGAAGTTAGTTCAAATATGTATAAGTTATATTTATTCGAGAGTAAATATTTTTTGTATAGAAAGTAGCGGTCCAAGAGACTTACTTGAGTTGAAAGATATATGCAAAAGTCCTTTCTTAATGCATATAGGTACTTTTCTTTCTTATCGCTCATAACGACTTCCTGTGGATGGAGTGTTAACCTTTTCGCTACAGATTTTTACTTCGAAGGTTAACATTTTTAATTTTACGTTTTAGGCTTCTAATAATATTAGCAACATTCCATTCGAAATTTTTTAATTTTTATATTCGGACCCTGTTTTTTAGAGTGTTTTCCTATGAGAGCATCGTTGTGGCTGTAATAATTACTTAAACATGAAACTTTTTACGCATAACGAAAACTTGAATATTTCTGCATTTACTTGAGCCAACATTTAAAAAACAAAAGTATCTAAATTGAAAGAAAACATCAAATTAAAAAGTTATCTAATTTTTCTACTTCTTCTTCCTTTACTATGTCAAGATATACCATTAAAAAAACGTGTATACTTCTCTTCTTTAAACTTAACTATTCAGTTTATTAATTTCGTATTTTTCCTAAAACTTCAAACTATTTTAAGGACCAACAAAAAATGTATTCTTGAAACCACAGAGGGTTCAGACGTCCACAAAGTAGCATGTTGCCATATGGCAACAAAATAGCAAAAGGGTTAAGTTAGACTTGTCTTGAGTATATCCACCTATATCTGTCCTGGTCTGTCCCAATGCCTAAATCCATCTGTTTCAATCTCTGTACCTGCCTTTCAATGATAATTTTCCCTTTCGCATAATAATTCTTTTCAGACTACATGTAAAATTATCACTTTCAATCCCTCTTGAAATCAGCAAAAACTTTGCACTTCTACGCCACAGCTCTGCTTTGTCTTTTCCCGTCCTTTAGTGCCTCTCTCACGCCTCTGTTATTGTAGCGTTTGAGAAGCACGCACAGCTTGCTCTCTCTCTATCTATCTTGCAGCGCCTTATGACCCATTTCAATTTATTATTTTGACTTTTATGCAGCAATTTGTATCGCTCATTAAATTTCCCGCAAACCTCAACTTTCCACTTGGTTTTACATTTTTTTCATTTCCCTTTGCCGTTTTCCTCAATTTTTTCAATATTGCTTTCCCCAACACTTTCATATAAAAAACGCCTTCTCTCGTTTCTTTGTGTACTTACAGATCCGCCAACTGTGTCGGTGCACTTGGCCAACGAGGATCCGAGCCGCGTGGTTACCAAAGCGGAGGGTCAGAATGTGACGTTCAAGTGTCGCGCCGACGCAAGGCCACCCGTGACGGCGTATTCATGGTTTAAAAATGTAAGTCAACAACTTATTTGCGTTACGAAACTGGCCGCAGCCCATCATCCCATCCAACCCCTAGCAACAACAATAGAAAAACGTCATCTCATAACCTATCCCAATGTCAGCGTTCGCTCGAGTAAATGGCGCGCACTGCCCGAACATTCATTACGTTAGAGCCTTTGTTTATGGCCGTTCAGACACAATTTGTCGGCGCCACATTATCACGCGCCGGTTTCTTTCTTTCGGCGCTGCCGCGCGCTCGCCCCCCCATTCGTTGCCCTAATGCCGTCACTGCCTGGCTGCTTATCCTTTTAGCCTCAATAAAGGCAAACGCTGTGTTGCTCCAATCATGCTGCGGCGCCGACTGCACAGCTGTGCACAGTTTTTAGCCTCCATCTGTGCAGCCACAATTTGATTATTTATTTCTGCTCCTTTCGTCGCATTCCTCCCTTTCGTGGAAATATACTCTATCGGCAGTCGGCAGTTGTCGTTTGTGGCGTTCTTATCAAGTTTGTACGCTGCCGCAAAGCAAGTTTCGTGCTATCGGTCGGAACGCTGCATGCTGCTTAGCACTGCTAGCAACGGTTGCCGGTTCTGGCACTTTTGCGGTCTAATTTAATTTGGCAAATTGTTCGGTGAACCGCAATGCCAGCATTTAAACTGCACCAAATCGCCTCAACTTGCTGCGATTCATGGCTGCTTTTCCGGTCATTCTGTCCAACTGAGCAATGTTCAATTTATGTAAATCCATAAGACGATTTTTCAATTTTACAAAAAATCAAAAACGTTCAGAATCTGATTTGTTAATTCAGTCATTTGCAAGGACTTTTTACCAACTTTGATGTTCTAGTACAACATTGTAAGCTGACTGAAGTCTCAACTTACACAAAATAATTTTTATAAAATGCATAAATTTTATTTAAGATATATCAACAACTATACTAAAAGTTATTTTTATAAAATGCATAAATTTTGTTTTATAAAAATTGTGTCTTAGAAAAATCTGAGTCTAAGGCAAAGGCTCTATTTTCGATTTTGGTCAAATTGTAAGCTAACTGAAGGCTCAACTATGATTGATGCATTTTTTATGCATTTTTATAAAATTAATCAACTTTAGTTTATTAAAATGGTGTCCTAAAGTAATCTAAAACTGTCCAATTTTGGTTACAAAATCTTTTTTAAAACTATTCAAAAGATGGGCAAATAATCTAAAGGCTGTTGCCAGCCTAATGTATACTCAAAACAATTTTTATAAAATGAATAATTTAGTTTTATTATAGTGGTGCCTTAAAACAATCTGAGGCTGTCCAATTTTGGTTAAAATTTATTTTCAAAAACTATTCAAAAGATAGATATGGCAGCCGCCGTGGCTCAGTTGGTTAGTGCGTTGGACCGCGAGTCGCAGGCAGCAACCTCAGGTTCAAATACTGCCTGTAATAACACCTAAAAAAAATAACGGGAAAACTCGTTTTCTCTTTCGGTGGCTGTCCTCTCAGCTGGAAATGGCAAACCTCTGAGAGTAAAAATTGCTTATGAAAAAGCTCCCAACCTGCCGTTCGGAACCGGCATTAAACTGTAGGTCCCTCCAACCCGTGTACAAATTCACACGCACAACACGGGTAGTTGCGGGAAGCTAGGCCTTAGTCTCGCGTAAGCGGGCTGTCGTGCCAGTCAATTAATTAAATTTAATTCAAAAGATAGGCAAAGGCTATAGCCAGCCTAAAGTGTACTCAAAACAATTTTTATAAAATGCATACATTTTATTTTATAAAAACTGGGTATTAGAACAATCTGAGGTTGCTTATGTATGTTATGTGTTGCATAATTTTTGATTTTGGCCAAGTTGTAAGGTTGATGCAACATTCCTAAAGTATACTAAAAACATTTTTATAAAATGCTTAATTCAATTTTGTTAAAGTGGTGCCTTAGGACAATTTGAGGCTATTCAATTTTGGTTGCAAAATATTTTCAAAAACTACATATTCAAAGTTCCAATTTGTATTTGTGGTCACAAAATATTTTCAAAAACTACTAACTAAATAAAAATTGAAGAGATAAAAATGTGAGGCTGCAAATATGCTCCGAATTTGCTTTTGGTATTTTTGCTTTGTTCGTCGTCTTTTTGCTTTAAACATGTGTCCATCAACTTTGAGGAATCCTATGCATTTGAAAGTGAACAAGTCGCTTCTCACAGTTTTAAACTACGAAATACGAGAACCCAGAGTGTTTACATCTCAAAGTTTATTGAAAAAAAATTTCAACAGCTTAGGCTTTTTTCAACAGCTTTTAGGCTTTCTTAACTACAGTAAAACAATAAAAAAATAACAAAAAAATTCTACATTTTGTTGACTTAATTTTCCCTCTACCACAAAAACAAAAACCAAAACCTTGTTTTATTTTGCCACAAATACATAAACTTGTGTCGATGTAATGAAAGTAAGTTTTTATGGGATTTTGATTTTACAATGTTGTGGCTTAAGTTTGAATTTTAAATTGTTGTTTTAGAATGAACTTAATTTCCATTGATGGAATTTTATTTTTATTTTTCTTTTTTCAATTTACTTTTGTTTGCACGCTGTGTGAGGCAAAACTTTCGGTATTAGTTTGTGTGTGTGTGTGTTCGAGTGCAAACCAGTCAAAGTCTGCAATCATCGAAAATCTGTGGCAAAGAAACCCGAGCTGTGCTGTTGTGTGTGGGAACGCGTATGTTTCTGTGTGTGTGTGTGTGTGTGTGTGTGTGTGTGCCTTAGAAATTGCAGAGAGAAAAGTTGCATTTGTTGTGGAGCCAAAACCAAAAAGCAAATATTGTACCTGCACACTAACTCTAATTTAATTCAATTTATTGCACAAACAATTTAAGGGAATGCAGTTGAGTTTTATTTTAGAAATATGGGACTATTGCATAGGAAAATAATACTGCATAGATAATAAATTTGCAAAATTATATTTGTTGCTAAAATGTATGAATCAAATAAAAACAATGAAATGAAATACAATTATTTAACTGTATTAGAATAACTACAAAATTAAATTAGAGTTTTATATGTTTCAATTGTTAGTTTTTTTGTTTTTGCACAGAAGGTGTAAATCTCCACAAAAACTGATGATCTCTTATTTTGTGTTCAAAAATTTGTGCCTCCTTCCTAATGACTTCATATGTCTCTCGTGATTTCATGTACTTCATCTTCTATGCATTTTTGCTGCTTTAATCTAAAGAAGAAAGTATCACCTGAGCAACTTTTTGCTCGACAGTCTAGGGAATCCAGCCGATAGGACTATACACAATGAGAAGTTTACACTGTTTCAATGATTGAACGGTCTTATGTTCTTCTGCTTGTGGTATCGCAATGGGCCCTCATGGCCTAAGTGGGTTCCGCGTTTGGGGCAGCCACTCATACCTACTAACCAACCTATTTCAAGGAGGTTTTTGAACCTGATAGTCCATTAACATTTTTCTTTTTCGAAGCGTTGCACTGTGATTCGCTCCATAGAAAAAATTCAAAAAATTTATGGTCTCAGAATTTAACGATTTTGATGTCATTTGAAAGAAAAAACTCCAACTAAGAAAACCCCAAAAAATCTGTGCAAAAAATCAATTAGTGTCTGCGCAAAAGCGGCTCAAAGTTGAAACTTTTTCACAAAAAAATGTAAACACATATTTTCTGTTTTTTAGTCTATTGAGTAAAAAAAATTTTAAAAATACATGGTTACCAAGAAGTTGCTAAATCTTTCAATATAGATTAAGAAATGATGTGGCCATTTTCGCTTTTAATGTTTTCATAACATTTTCACTTTTAATTCAAAATATTTTTCTAAATTAAAAATCTGAAAATTGGCAAAACTTAGAGGAAAATATTTAGAAAGTATGTGAAAGTATGTTCCTGCATTTTTTATTTTAAGAAGCATTCTTTCTTTGTCGGATAATGTAATTACATCCTCCAATATCTTCCGATCTCAGAAAATAATTATATTTGAAAAGTGGTCTAAACAGCAGCCGCCGTGGCTCAGTTGGTTAGTGCGTTGGACCGCGAGTCGAAGGCAGCAAACCGCAGGTTCAAATACTGCCCGTAATAACACCTAAAAAAAATAACGGGAAAATTCGTTTTCTCTTTCGGTGGCTGTCCTCTCAGCTGGAAATGGCAAACCTCTGAGAGTAAAAATTGCCTATGATAAAGCTCCCAACCTGCCGTTCGGAACCGGCGTAAAAACTGTAGGTCCCTTCCACCCGTGTACAAATTCACACGCACAACACGGGTGGTTGCGGGAAGCTAGGCCTTAGTCTCGCGTAAGCGGGCTGTCGTGCCAGTCAATTATTATTATTATTATTAGTGGTCTAAACACCTATTTTTCGACAAAATTTATTTTTTTCATCCCTAAAAGTATGCAATCAGCATGAAAAATTGAGAAAACTACAAAAAAGCAAAACATACGTTTATTATTATCATTTTTGTTGCAAACCAGAGGGTCCTAAGACACTATCTGTTACTTCTTGCAATTATCAATGTTGACGTTACCGATTAAATGTAAAATTTGAAAAATCTAGCCAACACACTCGTTGCTATAGCTCACCAAAAATGACGAAATTTGCAAATTTAAATCATTGCCAAACTACAAAAGTTTTGGAAAAAAATGAAGATTTCAATTCAGCAGACTATGATTAACTAGTATACCAAATTTTATGAAGAACGGACCACTCCTTCTAATTTTGTCCCACGGTTGTATGGAGTCGAATCACTGTGCGTTGTCCCAAAATTTTCCTTTTTTCCCTTTAGCTGCCAGAGCCACACCCCCCCTTGTCATCCACCAGGCACTGCCTACAAGAAATTGCCTCAGCAAGGTTTAATCGTACTAGGTATCTCCTGAAATTCCTGTACCCCGTTATCGATGCAGTTCGCTAGCTAAGAGTTTTCCGATCTATAAAATTTTGCGACTTAACTTCACCAATTGCTATTACTTTTAGTGGGTATTTAAAAAATTATTTACAACAAGTTTGTGATGTATTCCGATCAAAATTATTTGTGTGTGGAGGCATCAAAGTTACTTAATTCGACATATTTTGCTATATCAACGGAACTATCGGGTTCTTAACGTCTAAAAAGAAGCAGCCAAATGGTGCAAAACATTTCTCAATATTCAATTTTAAATGCAAGACGAGTTTGCAAACCAAAGTTTGGCACTTTGAACCACCGAAAACAAAGCAACTAACAGAGAGACCGCAAATCGCATTGCTTTCTACTCAAAACACTAAAACAATCCTTTGATATATGAATTTCTCAAGCTGAATATCCTTTAGAGATTATAAACGCTGTTGCCGCACATTTAGCAGTAATACAACCGCTCACCCACACACCCACACACTCACATACGCGCTCACGCAAAGTAATCCATTTCCGCTGCTGCATTCATCATCGCTTGTTTGCATCGCATTTATGCCGCCGAATATCTCATATACCTACATCTTTCTTCATGCTTACTTTTCCTACTACATACAATTTCACTCCAATCGCTTTTCCGTGCTTCTTTGTTCCTGCTTGTTTTTTGATTTTGTGCCGCGCTTCTTCCTATTTGCTAAACGGAAATGCTCACACGGGCGAGTTCCATTATTTATAACTGCAATTTTTATTTTTCGCCTTTTTCTTCACTTGTTGCTTTTTTTCGGCTTGTTTGTATTGTGCCGGCTTGTAATTGGTTTTGCTAACATGCTAACGACAACAATAACAACAACAACGATAAGAAAACAAAAAACAATAAGCAAAAGCCAGCAAATGCATTTAAACCTTTTGTTAACTTGGCTGCCACAATTTTTCATTTTTTTGCACTCACACGAGCGTTGTGCTCGGTGTGCATATGTGCCACGCCTACTTTGCCAGCCAGCCGCATCAACGTGTGTGTGCGTGTGCGTGGATATGTGTGTGTGTGTGTGTAGGTATGAGTGTCTGCTGCTTTCTTTTATGTGTTTAATGAAAAACATTAAAAGCGGATGTTCACGCGAACTTCCGCCGCTTTCTTGCGCTTCCTTTCGGGGGTTTTACATTTTTGTTCATGCATTTGTTTGTCATTTCCCTTCGCCCCCCTGCCCCTTATGTGACATACAATAGACAAAGCTGTGCCGTGCATACATACCTCTGTAGGGAAAACATTGCCTTCAATGCTGCTCTCAGTTCAGTTGCGCACCACCGCACACTTCACTCCCCTCTCTCTCAACTGCATTACTTTCCATTCCATTATATGGCTTTTTATACCTTCCTATTGTGCGGCGTTGCATGTTATTTACTTTTAGTGCTTTATTGTGTTGGTGTGAGTCAGCCATTGCTGATGACTTAATTTAATTCTTTTGTTGTTTAAATTAAATTGCTAAAGCATCATTCATGCTTGAGAGACACAAGGCAGAAGAGCACAAAAATGAAGACGTAAAAGATAGAAATGAAAATATTTTACTACTAAATTATTTATTCATATTCATCACTACAACTCATAAACGGATCTTCATCTAGTGTCTCGTAAGGACCCGAAAAAAGAGCCTATTTGTGATCATTCGTGGCCAGTCAGTTACACCTACTTATATATTTATTTATATTTTTTTAAATATTTTTTTCAGAGATATTTGTATCATTATGTAAGCGTAGTCTACACCTAATCACTTCACCAATAACACATTCTTGCCAGACGCCTTCTTTCTTAAACTCTCTTTTCAATTAGCTTCTTCATTGGAAGCTTCAGTGGCGCATACATGAGGGGGGTTTGGGGTTCAAACCCCCAAATATAAAAATTGCTGCTGCAAAATATGGTTTCAAATGGAATTGGGCTTAAAAGTGGTACGCAACACCCGACCCTCCAAAATGAAATCCTGTGTACGCCACTGGGAAGCTTATTATCTCTTCTCACGCCATAACTGAGCCAGCTTAGCAGGTGGAAGTTAATTCGCTGGACAGTGTCAATAACGCCGTAAAATGCATACAGCCCGTCATTCGCGATCGTTTTAAATGCTTGGAGTACAAAAATCTGGCGAAGAACCTTCCTTCGACCCTTGCAAAGGCAACTTTATCATTTCGTGTCGCCCAGCATGCTTTGGAGGATTCGTCATTGCAGAGTGATCTTTTCATGCCAGTTACCTACTGAACTCAACGGATCTTTCCAAAGTAAATGAAATCCTTGACTGAAATATCGAAGATTCAAGTTTTATAAATAAGTACATAAATAAGTTCATAGTACTTTCTGTTACAATTCCGGAACGAAATAAGATTTGAGGTTTTCTTTTGTAACTATGAATCTTTCTTCAGAAAAATTTGGTAGAATTAATTTTATTCAGATTATTGCCCATCCTCAGCTATGATTCTTCCCTCATCTTTCACGCAGCATTCGGATTCCGATTTGTAAAAATTCCTCATCTTTTGAGACAATCCAAGAATCGACCTAATTTTTTGTTTCTTCGTAAAAGTAAAATGTTGCTCAACCAAGGCATATATATGTCAATATATCAAGGAAGAATGTCTGGTGAATACGACTGAGTGGGTAAAACATGCCATTGATGTGCTTCTAAAATTTCCTTGACGACTTTTGCAGCATATGGCCGAACATTGCTATGCAGAAAACGTACAAACGTTCTTACGAACTTTGTCATGTCAGCACTTTCCACAAATTGAATTGATAGCTGTTACCGATTTTTGGACAAAAATGATGACGCTTTAACATGAATAAAGTTACAAGATGGTTCCATGTGATTCAATGCTAGTTACCTCATCTTTTGGAAATTCCTTAAAACTTATTTGTTGACGAATATTTACAAAATCTTCTGCAATACTATTCAAAGCAATTCGCATTGAGAGATATTAATTTTTGGGCGAAATTACAACAAAAATAATACCAGCAAGCAACACAAAAACTAAAATCTTTGAAATTCATTTATCATTCCTGTGTTCTATTACACTCGTTCCATTCTTTCGTGCAGTTTCTTTTTCTTTTTCAATATTCTAATTAAAATCTTTTTCAAACCTTTTTGCCAAAATCTTGCACCAAAATCAACTTTTATGTACAACCGCTGCTTGCGTGAAATTCCAAGAAATTTAATTTTTCTCGCTCTTTTCCCACTCTTTCACTTTCGCCAACATCATTTCTGCTGCATTAAAGTGCAGAGCAGGGCTTGAAAATATTCGCAATCGGTTTGCGAAAACTTGGGCGACAAACATTTGCGCAAACGCGTGCAATAAGGTGCGAGTGAACTTTTCAAATTTTTATCCATCTCGCTCCTTCGGTCGTTTCATTGGGAAAATTAAACTCGTTGTTTATTTTTGTTGTTGGTAATAAGTAGCAGTAGCAGCTGCGCATTTGTGCAATTTCGGCACAAAACGCGTATCCCAAAGTCATTCATAAAATGTTCTTTTTACGCACAAACGTGGCATGTGGGAAAGAGAGCAGCAATGCAGAGACGAGCGAGAAGGGACACCGGCTAAGTGGCGGCAACATTTTGGCGCATTTCATAAGACGTTTCATGAAATTGCAATAGCAAAAATTCACCAAGAAAAGCATTCAAGCCGAGAAAAGTCAGTGAAAGTTACGAGCGAGAAATTGCAAAACAAACTCAATGCGAAACGGGCGAGCAACGAACAAGAAAAAATCGATTCGTGAAAATTTACTCATAGTAATTGTTTGCTGCTGTTGCTGGCACTTTATTGTTACTTTATGCGCTTAGTACTTCTAAGGCCAACTACACTCGCAATAAACAAAGGACGAACGAAAGAGATGAAAGCATTTTGCCGCGCTGACGCTTTCTAAGCGAAATAAAATAAAAGTGCCGAATTTCACTTTTGCCCGCTGAAAACATGGTTTTCACTTTCAATAAATTTGCCTGCATTCTGCACGTTGAATGCGCTTCGCTTACTCGACGGAATTGTTTTTTGTTGTTGTACGCTCTGCGACAAATTAGATTCCCAGCGTACTTTTCACTTATTCGCTCATCATTTACATTTAAATTGAAAAGGCATCAAAAGCAAAATAACACAAATGAAAGCAAATAAAAGCGATCAGAGAAAGTGAAAACAAAAAATTGCAGCAACAACAGCGAAGCATCAACAATTTTATATTTTTTCTCTCATTTTGCAACTAGTGAGCGAACGAATTTATGAGCAACGATAATTATTTATTGCCCTTAAACCAGCCCAGCGCCATAGCGAGACAGACTGGTTGAGTGCAACTGCACCGAGGTGTGAGTTGAGTGAGTGCGCAGTGCGACTGCAGACAATGAGCACTGATGCCAATCGAAAGGTAGCGCATACAGGGGGAGGGGAGGGGGTAAGGATTTAAACCCCCCCAAAAACAAAATTGCTGGTGCAAGATATGGTTTTCACATGGAATTGAGCTCAGAAGTGCTACTGTGCGCGCCACTGCACTCGACCAAAATTTTTTTTAACCAGATTTTTTTATAAAGGTGACCAACATACATAACCTTATAAAAAAACCAGGGACCGTACCGGTTACGGTACGTATTTTTTTATCAAAAAAATAAGATTTTAACTGTTAACTTTTAACTTTTATTTTTCCCAACAAAAATAATAGTTATTTTTGGCCTTTTATCATTTCATGCAAAAATAACTGTTATTTTTTACTTTTATTTTATCGGTCAAAAATAACAGTTATTTTGTGACTTATTTTTTCGGTCAAATATATTGCCGGAATTTTTTCAAAGGCCGTTTGACCGACTAAAAACTATTGATACCATTTTTTTTCGTCTCAGCAGACAGCACATTCTGAGCTATAAGACTTGTGCGACGTTTAATATTGAAAAAGTCGACCGGCAATTTTTTCGTTAAAAATTTTCTTTTTAAATTAAAAATTGTAAAATAACAGTTATTTTCGGTCCCTGAAAAAAACAAAAACCAAAATTTCGAATGTTTTTCCTTTCCATTAAAAAACCCGCAACAAGCATGAAGCTCACTTGTTCATCGACCACACATATCGCCGTGTTGCATGAACTTGTGCTGAGATGCCTTGTTATTTTGTTTTTCTCTCCTCCATTCAAAACGTGCGAGCAAAAATAAAAAAAATCTTCACATGTTACATGCCTACAAAATAAGGACACTGAATTTTCTTTCAAAAAGTCATCAAACGCAAAAAAAAACCAAATGTAACAATGAGAGGTAAATGAGTACCGAGTGCGTAAAGCAGGCGTAAGTAATTTTGTTTGAAATAATGTTCTTTACTTACGCATATTTGCGTTTGAATCTCGTTAAAAATATTAAAAAAAAAAACCAGTCTTACTTGAAAAGTATTGCAGTAATTTTGCTGGTGTCACTTGGACTTCTGCTTCACCTGGCAAAGCTTCTTCAATATTGCCATTCGAGTATGAAAACATTCAATGCTGATCTTAATAGTGAACGCAGAGATGTTTGAAAATGTTTGGTAAACTTTAATTTTGAATTATAGCTGCCAACTCGGCATGCTTTGCTGATGTCGTTGACCCGTACCGCTGTCCGTCTGCTGGCTTAATTTTCTCAAAAACCTCGAACAAGAGCAGCATAATTGAAAAATTGTACAACACATATCTACACAATAACAACGAACACGCACTCACGCAGAAGTACATCTGCATATGCATGAAAACGTACACGCAGCAAGCGACGTTGTGGAAAAAGGGATTCGCTCAAATCCTGTGCGCGATTATGAGCGAAACGTGATGATGTATGCGACATTGAAAAGTAATAAATTGACGTGTTTGTTTGTTGTTGCTATTGGTAGCAACATCATCATCATCATCATCATCATTTGAGTTGTTGTAGTTGTTTCGTTTTTTATTGTTGTTGTTGTTGTCATTGTTATATTTGACTTATTGACTGTGCGTGTCTACTGCAGCTGCGGAATTTATGGCGCAAACGTGTTTGTTTATGTGCCGCTGCATGTGTGCCTCTGGGTTTATTGTAGGTTTACTAGCCTGTTTGTGTGTGTGTGTTTCTATTTGAGATGACTTGTGCGGATTTTTGGCGCGTGTTTTTTAATGTGTGTGTGTGTGTGTGTTTGTACGTGTTCGTGCGAGCGGGAGGTTTGAATAATGATGTGCGGTTCGTTTGTTTGTCGAGTACTATGCGTTTTGTTTATTTATTTCCAGTTACATTTTGCCAAATGCGAGAGTTTGCACAGAAAAAGTTTTCCCCAAAAGTAATTTGAAAGAAAAGCAATTTAATGCAAGAAGCATACATTTTATAATAATATCAGCGCATGCTAATGCAAAAAAGCACGTTTTTATGCAGTCGCGTAGCAATAATTTGTTGCTATAAATCTAAAAGCATCCACATTTTGACATAACTAACTAGTTTCATTCGCATTTAGTTATGTATGTAGTGACCAGTGTTGTGACTAATTTATTAAAGTAGTGTAACTAATTACGTAGTATATTACTTTTGCTTTAAAAATGTAGTGTAACTAGTTACTTTTCCCATAAGTCATCACCTTCAGTAATATTACTACTTTGTTTCAAGTTACTTATTACAATATTACTTTTTAGTCAACAAAGTTCTAATTTTCATGTAAAACATTATTACACGATTAATTACACTGTGCGTGAAATTCACCCTCAAAAATTCAGGCATGGGCGGACCTACTAAGCGACTTTCTGTAGTTGAGAATGAGTTGAGATCCACCAGCCGTTTGGCTGGATTGGCTCTAGTTTAAGAGAAATCCGACTTTGAAGTTTTCTCATTTTAGTCGAGTTCGTCGCTTAAGGGGGTCTTCTGGTTACGAGCTGAAAATTTAAGTCTATTTTTCGGAGTAAATTGCGAAGGAACTACTTGAGATAATCCAGTAATTTTTTTTTATTTTATTGATACATGCTATATCTTGTAAGATAAAATTTTGGAAATTAAAAGTCATCACACTCGCGACTTTAGAACGACCTTGAGGTTGTTGCTTTTTTAAAACTTGTTGGTAAGACTTCTTCAAGAAATATTAATCGAATTCGATCAATTTTTTTTCAGTTATTCAGGACACATATGGCTATGTTTTCCCGTGTATGATTTTTTTATTTTGAAAATTTTCAAAACTAGGAGGTTTTTTGTAAAAAGTTTGATTTTCGACCATGTTATTTGGTCTATTGGTGAGTGTAAAAATGGAACAAAATAAAAATTTCAAAATCCACTGCACAACAAAAAATAACGGCTTCGGAATGATCAAATCAATGTAAAATGCATTGATAAGTTAACGAAATTGCAATGTTGCCACTTAATTTTTTTTTAGTTTCAAGGTATTTTTGCGAAAAAAAGGGGGAAAATATTAAAACCGAAAGAAAAATAAAAAGGCGCTCGACAAATCTTGAAAAATGCATTTTGTGGCATTTATAGGTAAAAAAGGCACTAAAAAAGGCATTTATGGGTGAAAAAGGCAAACTGCCTTTTTAAGGCAAAAAAGGCAAAATAAAAGTGGTGTATTTCTAATCAGGAGGACCTCATCGTGCTCATTTTCAATAAGAAATGCTCTATTTAGCAGCAAACAAAAAAGGCAATTTCCACAAAATCCTTTTCTTAGTAATAAGTAATATGTTACTGTCAAAAGTAATAAGTCCCAACACTGGTAGTGACACAGAGGCTTAGAAGCTCAGTTGGCTTAGTTGCAACCAAATTAAAAGCTTTGAGTTATTCCAACCTCTGATTTGTATTTGGTTTTACTTTTCATTTATATTGAATATGTATATTTATTTATTATTTCTTATTTTTGATCTATTATTTATATATATTTACACTGAATAAATATTAATTAGCAGCAACACTGGCCGTAAACACAAAAACCTTCACTGCTGTGAAGTATTTCCAACTCATTTGTCACATGTCGCACGTAGTCACAAGCCACAAGCAGCCACAACCGCTGCCACTGTTTGCCACTACGCATGCCAGCAATAAGCTTGTCAAAACTGTCAAATCAGTGACATTAATGCAAACATTGAATTTCACTGAAATCCAATCAAATGTCAGAGCCAAAGGGAAGTAAACCATTTCGCCTTCCACTCACTACTCGAAGCTCGCACAAAAAAGTGCAGAAAAAATAAAAATAATGTAACCAATGTACCGCACATTAATTTCGTAATGTAATTAATGTCTGATTTAAAACATGACCGTGTTTTGCAAAATTTGCAAACTGCTGTAACAGATATTACAAAAATATTTCAATTTGTGACATGTTGGCAGACGATTCGTCTAATTAAAGCGCGCCTTGAAGCTCCCAAAGTCATTGACGAGTAAAACGTAGTGCAGCGTGGAGACAAAGAAAGCCAAAGACAATGTAAAACTTAAAACAGCGAACTCAGTGACGCCTTGTTGCCGAGCGCGCCTAAATATCCAACCGGCAACGCTTACGCGCAACAACCTGCCAGAAGTTAACCAGCTATGCTTTAAGGCCGCCGCAATTCAACTTCCGCTCAGCTCGGCCCTTGTCGGCGCCATTCATTTGGAAAACGCGGTTGGCAGCGCACATTTAATTTAAAATGGCAAATTTCACGTTTATCTGCGACATCATCAGCAGAAAAAAAGCTCTGAAAAAGCATTTTCTTTTTGGTTTCATTTTTCGTGGACCAGCACAGCGCAGAAGGCTCGCCCCTTCAATTTCAATTACATTTATTAATGTCGCTTTTCATTAGGGAAACATTTTCGCTAAACAAAATGTCGCAAACAAACTGAGCCTACACAAATAACAAGCAAACCTAAATGCCATCAACCTGTGTTGTTGTTGCGTTTTCATTATATGTATACGCACATTTTTTTTCTTAAGCTCTGCCATCGGTGGAACTCTAATTGAGCAGCCGCCTTCGCCTTTTGGAGCGCGCGACGCACATTTGTCTGTCTGTTTAGGCATCCAGCGCCCAAGTTGTGCCTGCAATTTTGTCATTATTTTCCATTTTCCCCCGAAAGCGCAAAAACGACAATTTAATTTTTTCCATTCCTGCAAGGCAACAATACGAGCGCAATACAACGTTGCGCTTCCGCTGCCAGCACTGTTCCAGCTTTGAAATCAAAAATGTTACTCATACGCCACTGCACGCCTTATTGCGCCATTTGAATTTCTTTAGGCTTCTGCTTCATTTACGTGGTCGACGCTTTGTCGTTTGTGGCCGCAATTCTGTTGGCTGCAGTCGAGCACCTGCCAGACGCCACCTGCCGGCTAGAAGTGCTGATTATGTGTGATTTTGGTGTAATTCGGTTAATTTAGCGAAATGTCATCTACTATTCTGCCCTCACAGACAGACGTGCACCGCTGCTTCGGCTTTTTTTGCGGTTAATGCGTACAACATTCCAACGCCAGCTTCGTGGCTTACGTGCGGATTTGATTTTTGCCATTGCTTTGCAAATTTTTACAAGACATTTTATGCGTGTAAACGAGCAAGAAATAATTTGCAGTACTTACTTTGTTTCGCAAATTGTGCACTATTTCCTTAAACTTGAACTAATAAAGCATTCAACACACTGTTTTCAAACCAAAAACGAAAAGCTGCTCTTTGCTCTGGCATCGCCTGCCAGTCACAGTGCGCTGTTCGCTTTAACCCTGAAGTGTTGTAATAACGTTTACGCAGACAGACCGCAAAACCGAATCCACTTGGTGTGGCAGCCGAAAACACAAGCAGTGGGCAAGCGGAAAATAAGCAAGTCAGGCCAACTGGCTGACTGTCAGGCGAGCATGCGAGTGCGCAAAAACTCATTAAAATTCCAAACATTTCAAAATTCATGCCACAGCGACATGACTGCACACAACCCCGAAACCGTACGAGCTGTAGTGTCAGCAACTTACAGTCTTCGGATGCTGCTTGTCGATGCTGGCGCTGATGTTGGCGCTGAGGTGCCGCTGTCACTGTGTGTGTGCGTGTGTGGCGGCAGAAGATGAGGTGGCTGCCAATACAAAAGAGAGCCGAGGGCGTGCAAGCGAATGAACAACAAGAATGCTGACGCCAGCGTGTGACAAACACAAGAAATGACAACCGTAACAGGGATGGCATTTACGCTGAAATAAAAATTCAAACAAACATAGATACGACACACCAACACACGATGGGAGATACATTTTTGCAATTAAATACTACTAATATGAACTTTGGAAACAATTATCTTAAGATAAGATAAATTTAAGTTAAATTAACATTAAAGATACACTTGAGACAAATTTACCTTAAGGGGGTTACCTTAAGTCAGGTAGAATCGACCATGTTTTTAAGTAATTTTTTTTTCATACAAATTTTTATTCCACATTAAAAATGTTTTTATATGTTATTGTACAAGGTGCGTCCCAAAGTAAACAGGACTTTTGCAATAGGGACGTTTCTGGTGGCGCCATCTATGTGTGAGGACATGCGTTGGAAAGGTACATCTTTCATTCACATACTGTCTAAATTTCATGACATTTGGTCTAGTAGACGCCGAAATATCCCGCTCAATGTGACAGTATGTTTTTAACTTTGGTACGAGAATGTCGATCGAACAAAGAGCTAATATTAAGTTCTGTTTTAAACTTGGTAAAACTTTTACCGAAACGTTTAAATTGTTAAAGCAAGTTTATGGTGATGATTGTTTATCCTGTGGCCGTGTTAATGAGTGGTTGAATCGATTCAAGAATGGTCGTGAAGACTTGAATGACGACGAACACGTCGGCCAGTCGAAATTTGTGATTACTGACGATGCCATCAAAACTGTGCGTGATTTTATCAAAATGCAGCCAAAATCATCATTGGAATTGATGGAAATGGAATTGAACATCTCCAAAACATCAATTGATCGCATTTTAACCGAACATTTGGGTCTCCGTAAAGTGTGTTCTCGCTTCATTCCGCACACTTTAACCGACGACCAAAAAGCGCAGAGAATTGAGCACGCAAAAGACATCGTTCGGGAAGCCAGACGTGATCCAAATTTCTTGTTCAACATCGTAACCGGTGACGAAACGTGGTGCTTTCAATATGATCCCGAAACAAAGCGTCAATGTGCCGAATGGAAGCACCCAGATGAGCCAAATCCGAAAAAAACCCGCCGTGAGAAGTCAAAAATCAAAACTCATCTCATTTGTTTCTACGATTCAAAGGGAATAATTCATCGAGAGTTTGTTCCACCGGGAAAAACAATTAACGCTTTGTTTTATGTTGAAGTTTTGAAGCGTTTGGTGCATCGCATTCGTCGTATTCGGCCAGAATATCGCGAGGAAGGAAGTTGGCGTTTATTGCATGATAATGCACCGGCTCACAGAGCCCTAGTTACGACCGATTATTTGACCAAAAATCGCATTTTTACCATCAATCATTTACCGTATTCGCCTGATATGGCTCCCTGTGACTTCTACTTATTCGGTCAGTTGCATTTGCCGATGAAAGGAAACCGTTATAAGGACGTTGAGGACATCCAAAAGGCTTGTACCAACATTCTGAAGGCGATGCCGGCCGATGACCTAAAACACTCATTCCAAATGCTTTTGGACCGTGCAAAACGTTGTATCGAAGCAGAAGGAGAGTATTTTGAATAAATAAAAAGAATTATACAAAAATAATCATCCGTTTTCTTTATTTTATAAAAGTCCTGTTTACTTTGGGTTGCACCTTGTACATAGTTTTGAGTACTGAAAAAAATTTTTTTTATAAATTTTCGTTTATATGCGGGGGAGATATGGGCGACCGGAAGACGCCATTTTGAAATCTGGCTGACACGATTTCTCCATTTTGGATGATCTGAAACATACCAAACAAATTTCATTTTGAAGTACAAGTGAATGGCTCTCGTTTGACCTATAACTGTAAAAAAAATATTAATAAATAAACATTTAATGCAATTGTAAAGTTTTTTCCTCTTTTTTTGCTTTTTTTTTTGTTAATAATTGTGTCATAACGTTGTTACATAGAAATGGGTTATAATGATCGTAGTTCACGCGATATCCAAACCTTTTCTGAAAATGTAAAAAAAGTTTAAGCAAATCGGTGCAGTAGATCGGGCGATTCGATTTTTTGAAAAAAATCTACCTGACTACCCCCTTAAAGTTAACTTGAGTATAAGCAAATGTAATAGAAAGCAAATATTTGCTCAATATATGGCTTTAGTAATCTATATCTCGCATTCTATATGCATAAGATTTCGTACTAGAAAAACTTATCAAGCAGTTTTGTTATAGTTTGAACGCGCGCAAAGATGAACAAAAGAAAAAGAAAAGAAGAAAAAATTCGCCATATTTTAGTTTTTCTTCGATAAAAAAATAAACATAATCCAGGTGGCTGAAAATGTGAATACTATAACAGCCAATCACGCGCAGTTCTGTTCCGTTTTTTTATTATCAAAAATACATCACCATCTGGAAGACTAATGGTCCGAAATATCTCTAAAATCATGAAAGTCATCGAGTAAGAAAAAAGTAAATAAAATAAACAATTTTTAAATTCAGTTTTAGACAAAACTTAAGAAAATTTGTTGAACATTGCTTTGCGTCTTTTATATGAGCAGTTTTAGAGTTAAATACCGATTCAAAAACTTGTTCTATTAAATTCAAGTATAGCAAATTAAACCATTGCAGGCACTTTTAATTCTGGTAGTCCAAGCTCGTAGCATCAATTTAATTAATACAAAGTTTTTTTTAAGCTTTATTTTAAAAATAAATAACTTTTTGTTATAGTAAACTATGCAACTTTTTCCAAAATGTATTACATTTCTCTGCATCGGAAATTTCAGTGTAATATCAAACCACATACCACAAAATACTCGTTGTCACACTACTTTTGGCTACATTCAATGCATTTCGTGGAATATTTATTTTGAGTTCAAAAGCAAAATAAAAATCCGAAAATGAATTAAATTTCTTTATTTTTATCATAAAGTTCTTAAGCACCTCGTAGAGGGGCGAAATTGCGCTGGAATAACCGTACGGTGAGGCGTGAGCGTTCACAGTGCGCCAGTTCATGACAATTTTAGTTACGAAATTTATGGCCATTTTTATTGGTGGCGTAGCATATTTGCCGTGATCGTAGTGCCGCTGTTTCGCGCTATTGCGCCATTTGCTGTCGTTGAATTTTGTGTGCGGGTGTACGAATGTGTGTGTGTGGGTGTGTGTGTGTGCATAAAAGCGGAAATCTTGGCTCATAAAGAAATGAAAATAAAAATCCATGTTGAAATGGCAATTTCATTGACGAGCGTTAAGAACTTAAGTTGTCTAAAGACTTAATTGAGTACGAAATCATTTAAGTGCTGCGGTTGAAAGTTCGTGCACAAAGCGCTCATTGAAGCATTGTAGCAATAATTTTATTTATTAAGTATCAATGTTGCCAAACGATTTTCAACAAAAGTCGCATCAAATGAATTTATAAGTATTGGGGAAATACAAGATGAAAGTATGTTTCAATGTATGTGGAATACAAGCTGTCATATTCGAGAAGAAATGAAAAGAAAAACCCAAGAAGACAAATATCAATCCTAGGTGGGTACTTAGGTAGGTATGGCCACTTGGCAGCTCTGATAAATTTATCAATTTGTGCGCTAAACAGCTGAGCAAATGCTGTTCCAAAAGTCGGAAGCGCGTTTTCACAAACCTGGATATTGACAGAAGAGATACTCAACGGTTTTGTAGAAATAAATCAATAAATCTCATTATATGATTTTTTTTTTTAATAGTTTTGTACAAGTGAAATCGATATTCGCGGGAAAGAAAAAAAATAATACTCGTAAATAATCATCTGGTCACTCAGTAAACTCTTTTAACTATTTGTAAATTTTTATTTTTAATTAATCTTTTTTTTTTTTAATTTTTTGCTTTAAAGAGTTTCTTTAATATGAAAGTATTAAGACTATATTAAAATTATTGGTGTGAAAGATTGACTGTGTGTTTTGACAAAATAAATTAATCTTTTGTTTTCGTGTGAATATCGAATAGTCAGACATGGGGGTTTTGCACTAAATTCATAGTGCACTATGCTTTTCACTACCACTAAATACATTTAGTGATAGTTGAATTTTTTCCACTAATCACTTACTTTATTTAGTGACAGTGGTAAAAAATACCATTACAAAAAAAATTAGTGAATGAAAATTGCACTACCTCTAAATAAACTTAGTTTTAAGTGGAAAAAAAATGCAGCTATCACTAAATTTATTCAGTGGTAATGATAGGCATACTTCACTAAACAAGGACATCTATTACCATTAAATAAACCACTAATAACGACATGTGCAAAAATATATGTTTTATTGGAACAACTTATTTGCTTTCATTAAGAACACACAAAATTGTCATCGGTGGGATTCCTTCTAGGAGGATCATTCACTATACCAGCAAATGAGAACAAACCTTCAATTGGGGCAGAGGACAGAATCGAGGTATTATTTTTTATTTAAAAAAAACGCTTTTACTGTAGGAAATCGATCGAAACACGAAAAAGATGTGTCTGCTTCTGATAAATGATATTCCAGCTCTGTTCGTAATATTTCAGGTGGCCCTTTGTGGAAAAATTTTATTAGAACTTAATGTATATACAATAATAAACCATCGCAAATGCTAAAATATTTAGTTATAATCGTTAGTGAGGTAACTTTAGTGTAAAAGAATTAGTGACATTGGAAGAATTTTCAACTATCACTGATCTTTATTTAGTGACAGTGATAAAAAGTACTACGAAAAAAAATTTGTGGAAGAAAATTGCACTACCACTAAATAAAGATCAGTGATTAGTGGAAACAAATTCAACCATCACTAAATTTATTTCATTTGATTTTATTTTATTTTATTGTATTTTATTTTATTTTATTTTATTTTATTTTATTTTATTTTATTTTATTTTATTTTATTTTATTTTATATTATTGTATTTTATTTTATTTTGTTTTATTTTATTTTATTTTATTTTATTTTATTTTATTTTATTTTATTTTATTTTATTTTATTTTATTTTATTTTATTTTATTTTAATTTATTTTATTTTATTTTATTTTATTTTAATTGATTTTATTTTAAATTTAGTGATAGTGGAAAATATCCCACCAGACCTCGTAGTGGAAGTGGTAGTGGATCTTAGTGTAAAACTCCCATGTCTGCATATGGCAGTGTCTCAACCAGTGGCATACACAGGGCGGAGGGTTTTGGCTGTTCAAATCCCCCAAATACGAAAATTGCTAGTAGAAAAAAATGATTTCAATGGGTTTGTGTTCAAACGTTGTACTCACCCCCTCCCCCCAAATTCAATCAAGTGTGCGCCACTGGCCATAAATGTATAGATTACCTTATTTACTCAAAATAGTTTCAGCTTCCAGCGGAAGGCCATTGCTGCTATAGCTGTTTATATGTATAAGTAGTTCTTTAATTTTTAATTTTAAGCTACTCTGTAATAAATAAATAATAAATAATAGTTTCAGCTTATCTTGAAATCATTTGCAATGTTCTTGCATTTTTCGTAATTTTTTTGCGTCAATATAAACAGATTTTTGTAATAAACAACAAGAAAGACAAATAAATAAATAATCACCAACGTTGTGTCCTTCTACTCTCCTTCATATTTCCGCAATATCTCATGTTTCATGTTTATGACTTATGCAATTTTTGTGTTTGGCAAAAAATGCAACATCCGCTGTGCCATTTCCAGCACAACTTGTGCCACATCAATTCTCCTGTTCAGCTGTTGTTCATCTCGTTCTTCTTCTTCTTCTTGCAGGGTATGCGCATGTCTGGCGAGAGCTCAGAAATTATGCATCTAACGCAGCTGGAACGCGAGAGCGCCGGTGCGTACGCTTGCGGGGCGGCGAACACGGAGGGCGAAACGCGCAGCTCCAGTCTTACGCTCAAAGTGCAATGTAAGTACAAAAAGAAAGAAGAAGAAAACGTAGAAGCTGCCACAGCAAGGCGAGCAACGGAAATGCAAGTTGTTTGTAAATAAATAAATAAAATATAATGCAATGACGAAATGTAGGAAACACGATAAAATTCGCGCGCGAAAGCTGCAAATCTGTTGACGGAAATTGCTTGAGAATTTTTATTACAATTTTTTTTTTAATTTTGATTTGCTTGTCATTTATATATTTTGTATTTAGTTTTATTTAATTTATTTTTTATATATTTCGTATTTATTTTTTTTTTTTTAATATTTATATTAACTACTTACTACTTTTATTAGATACTTTCAATCTTCGTGGCTACTTTGATCCATCATTTTTATCTAAACTAATCGACCTGCATTTGTTTAAATTCTGTGTTGGGTTTTTTGATTTAATTCTCAATTTAATTCTCTCTCTCTTTAATTTTACTAAAATTATATCTTTAAAAAAATTAAATTAAATTAATAAAATATTGCGCAACAAGCCTCAACGCTAAATAAAAATAGTAAAAAGATAAAATAGAAAAACATGTACATACTTTGGCTCTTTAAAACCGACTTTAAACCAATAAAAAACTCATAATCTTCTGAAGAGACTAAGCCCCAGATTTTGTCAACCCACCCATAACTTCTAGCAAAATTCTACACACTACTGAAATCTGGTATTTACTTTACATCTACAACGATATCAAACAACTCGCACACACAACAAATAGCAATCTCTGCATAAAATTAAAATAGTCTCGCACATTGTACAATATATGTGTGTAGGTACGAGTACTCCCCACTCATAGAGTGCCGTCGAGCCAGCAGTGTAGACGCACTGAACTTATTTCGCTGGCGCCCCACTCGAAGCGTATCAATTTCAGATTAGGCTGCGAATGTACAAATCCAGCCGCAAACCCAACCCGCACTGAACCAAATCAATTCCCGCCAATAGTCCTCGGAGAGCTGATGAGATGCGAAGCTCACATAATGCCGTCGCGCTCAGTGTGAAATTTATGCAAACAGCAGCAGCAGCAACAACAACAACAACTCGAGTAAAATTCCAGCCAAAAAACAAAATAACAAATAAGATTCAACTGAAGAAAACAAAAGGCAGCGAGTCAGTGCAACCTCAGTTTATCAATTCAAATGGAAATTTCAGATTTTGACAGCAACATTGATATGCAGATTTGTTGTGCCACAAAAGTAAAAAAAAAAAGAAAGCAAATCAGACGACATTTTCGTCGCGTACGCTCAAATGCGCTTCAACACAAACAGAGCCACGCATTTGCGCAAATCTGTGTGCGTGTGTGTGTGTGTGTGTGCGTGTGTGGTGCTGTCATTGAAGACGACACACGCTGCTCACAGTCGCCTTCATGTCTTATACGCAAATAAATATATTTCTGTCGAGTTTTTTTATCCTAATAACAATTTCAGTGATTAATGTGAACTCTTCTGGGTGGATTTCAATTCGCTGTAGACTTTAGCGATTTTTTCATTTGGTTTTTTGATTTTTGTTTTTTTCATATAACAAACATTGTATGCGAACGCTTACATACACAACACACAGTGACTCACATAGGATTTCATTTTGAGAGTGTTTCGTCGAAACATCTTTTGAGACAAGTACCATTTGAAACCATATTTGAAACGATAAAATCCCCTTTGTGTGCGCCAAGACATGAATATATAAATAAGTACGTGTGTAGGTATTAACTTATTTTATAATAAATCATGTTTAAAACACATTTTGTGATTACGAATGTGATTTGCTGCTGATTCGTGCCGCTTGTGTAAATTTCTGATCTGTGAAAGTCAGCTGGAAACAAAGTACCTTTGGCATTCTCAAACTGGCTAAAAGAGATCCAGGGCCTCAGGGGAAACTGTATGTAGCGGACTGCGTGTTGAATGTCACTTAATCAATCAACGATGGGGCTGGAAAGATCTAAATACTTCAAGTAGTTGCTAGCCCGGGAATTTGCTAGTCAAGAGGGAAGTGGATGGTAATGTCCACGTGCCTGCGTCCATAGAGACACACAAACGAGAGATTCCAAAACAGTTTTTACCCAATAAACGTCGAACGGAAAATTCTATATTCTATATTTGGCTTTCACGAACAGTGTTCGTTGGTATCACACCGTGCGACATCATTTTTCACACCGTGAAAAATCCATATGTGCGTGCAAAAAGAGACCTTTGAGATCCTTTGTCCTTTTCAAAGGAATTCAACATTTTGAAGGGGATAAAAATAAAAAATATATAAAAAATACTTAACCTTGTGAGAATATGGCGATATGTACTTATATCAAATGAAAGAGGAAAGGATCAAGAATTTAAATAAAATTGATTTTTTATCTATTTGTGTCACGTGTCAAAATTTGATTATTCTGGCTGGATTTTGTATCTTTTTATTATTTAAAATACTGATACTCAAATAAGTTGGAATTTTTGTACTTCATTAGAATTGCAGCTTCTGCCTTTTTTTAACCCTTTCCTTCCCGAATTATGAAATAGCCATAGAAACAAATTGGAAGTTGGTTATTTGAAACGAGAGAAGTATTTAAAAGTATTTTTCATCATATTTAAAATGGTTTCGACTTTCCAGTGGGTGGTGCGAGGGGGTGGTAGCCATACTACACTGGGCTTTTATGAAGCAAAATTACAACATATTGTAGATGAAAACAAAATTTCCCTTTATTTACAAGTTTTTAGAGTTATTTGTTAGAATTTTAGAGTCCTTTGTTAAACATAGAGCAATATTACATTTTTGGCATTTAATTCTGCTGCCCTGTCGAGCGGGAGCCGTTGCACAAATGTTAACAATTTTCAATGTTCCCAAAAAAACAAACTACATACTTTGCTGAAAAACCTCAGAACAATGTTTCTTTTGAGCGACACAATTCATAAAATGGGGAAAAATCTAAAATTATACATCGAAATTCCGAATTTGAATTTGGTCGCCATATGGCTACCATGGGAAGGAAATGGTTAATAACTTTCGAACCAATAAAGCTAGAGTAATGAAATTTTGACACGAAAAGGAGATTTTGGGTTTTATCATATTTACTTCTCAAGAAAATTCTATATAAATTTTCGAGGATATAAAGGATTACAATTTTCAAAGGACCTTTTTCATATCCTTTTTTACAAATAGATAGAAAATAAATTTTATTTAAATTCTTGAGTATTTCCTCTTTTATTTGATATACATATAGCCATATTTTATCCAAGTTAGTTATTATTTATATATTTTTTATTTTTTATCCCCTTCAAAATTTTGAAGTCCTTTTAAAAGGACAAAGTATGTAGAAATGAAAACCTGACTACGCAGTATAACTATGTATGTAACAAATCGGTTTTGGTTTTGTCAACCATGCATAAGAACAGACGATATAGACGAGGATACAGGGGAATAAAGAAAATCAGAAATCATAACCTTTTACAACATGACGAAGATTGGAGTTGACCTTTTGAATCAACTTTCCCAAAATAATGATGTTTCTCGCCACTCTCGACGTTGGCCTATGGCACTTTTTTCAATATGCTGAACATAGCAGCCATAAATGGTTTTTGTGTATATAAGTCCTACAACATACAAACAAAAGTTTCACGCGTGGAGTTTTTACAAAACATATGTTGGGACTTAATTAGGCCTCAAATTCAGCGAAAAGCTTAAATAACTAAGATTCCGAGGGAAATACGTCACCGAGTAAATTGTTTGCTTGTCATTGAGGCATATAATTCTCTCTCATTGTTCGACCTATGACAAAGTCTTCAGCTAGAGGAAGCTATAAAATCTTCTCAGATACTCAAACACCCTAAAAGATATTTCCTGGTGAAACAATTGTACTGTCCTAAACCGAAAACAATCAGTTGGGACCATATTTTGATCAATGACATAGAACATTAGTTCCACTTTTGACTTCAACTCGGTGCGAAACTTATTTGAATGTATTTGTACAAAAGTCGAGTATGTTTTTTATCGACTTTCCTTATACACTTCAAGCTCTAAATCATTCCTCATGACTCTTCTTCATGCATTGTTTTAGCATTACTTTCAACATGCCATTTGGTGTTTTCATCGCAGCCCACATTTTCAAATTAAATTCCCGCTTCGCACATAAAATATAATACTAACAAATTGGAAACTTGAAATTTCGTGCGATACCAAATGGCACGCATGAACGACTGGCGATGTCCCCGACCGGCTCTACTGCGGCAATCACTAGACCGACGCATAACTTCACTGACTGAGCACTGTCGCACTCACACACACACACTCACAGACAGAGCGAAACACAGCACAGTGACAAAGTTCGCCCACACATAGATTGGCACACAAATTTCACTTCATTTGAATGCGCGTACAATTTGCGTAAGGAATTCCAGCAGGAGAATCACCATAAAACTCATTCGTGTGGTTTTGATTGTATTTTTGCACGTTTTGTTTTTTTTTTGCTTGCTTGCCAATTGTTTGTTTCGCTTGTTTTTTTTACTTTCTGGTAGCTTTGTTTTTTGACTCTCGCTCTCTCTCGCCGGTTTGCTATATGTACAACGACGCTCCGTGAAATGTCATGAATAATTAATGAATATACAAACAAGACAAACACACAAAAACGCCAAAGCAGCACTGGAAAATCAGCAAAGCGATACTTGGCGCAAAACCGAAATGAGCAAATACAAACACAGTAAACAAACGGAAAAAATTGGAAATCAACTGAACGTACGATTGCGCTTCGACACGCGCAACTATTGATATCAGCCATAATGGCAGCGAACACAACAACAATAACAAAAACAACAACAATAACAATAACGAATTCAAGCAGCCAAAAAAAAACGCAAACAAGTCGAATGGGAATGGGAACTTGAAATTATTATATATTGATGACGTTGCATGCGGCGGTGGGAGTTGAGAGGGGTTGGCGTCATGTCGTTGGCGTCTCTGTCACTGTCGTCGCCGTTGTCGCTGATCATGGAGACATGGCTGTGGCAACGAGTGTGAGTGCAAGGATATAGTTAAGTGGGAGCAAGTGGCAGCACACCTTCGCGTCTGTCATTGTCTTTGACGTATTTTTACACACATTTACTTTTGGCATCGTTGGCTTGTTTGCTGAGTTACTTGTCTTTTTTTATCACATTTTTTATTTTTATTTTTTTAGCCTTCACGAACAATTGTGAAATGTACACACAATTCGCAAATTTTGGCAATTTTCCCTATTTACACAAAAATTTAACATGCATTAAGTTTGTCTTTCATATTTACTTCCACATGAAAGCGTTCGATTGTCAAAATAACAAACACATCATTTTTATTGCACGAAATCATTTCATTTACGAATTTACAATACGCCAACCCAACAGCTACAACTGCCCTGTGTGCAATAATTTGTATGACAATGGCTTCAGTCTATCGACTCGGAGAATTTTGTTTAGATTTTTTAAGCTGGTTTTACCAGCCACAATTTCAGTAGAAAAAACGTTGCGGAATTTTTGCAAATTTGCAAATGTTTGCACACTTTTAGGATGTCCAACATATCCCTCTTTACGGCAGCCTTTTCTATAGCTGAGCTTGTTTCTGTCTCTTTCTTCATTCCTAAAAGCTGCGGCTCCTATAGTTGCATTCAAAGCGCTCACGACCGCCAGAGGCCATAAGTGCATGTAACAACTTCCGTGTAAAGGTTGTTTTTTTTTCAACAAATACCTACTTACATCTCTACCTACCGATGTGCTTTTAAATCTTGCTAGAATTTTTGTTGCTAAACGACGCTACTGTACAAAGCTTTAGCTGCTCATGCAGCACAGTTCATATGCATCCAAGTCCAGCGTCGGATATTTTTTTTTTCACTGGCAAAAGTGTCGACGAAGCCAAAGTGAACCATGTTAATTACTTGCCTCAAGGCTGTTAATGTAAATAAAATAAAATTGGTTGATGTTGCCTGTAATGGCCACATGAGCATGAAATTCTTATCTACGTTGCTGTATGTATGTGTGTGTGTGTGAGTGTGTGTGTGGGATTGTGCTTTAAGCGGATTTTCATTGCAGTATCCTGCTTTGTATTTCCGTTACTTATACTTTTTGTGTGCCTTTCTACATTTTTACAGATTCGCCACGATGTAAGCCGGGCACAGAGCAGACGTCAATCGGCGCACTTAACATGCATTCCATACAAGTGAAATGCGAAGTGGACGCTGATCCGCCCGATTCAGTGAAATTTAGCTGGACCTACAACAATACGAGAAACGTGTCACCGGTAGGTGGAAATTACAATATGAAATTTAGAATAGGAAATAATTATTTTTCGAGTTAAAAAACATACTAAAGATCTTTTTAAGCTGAACCAGTAAACATATTAAAGTGACAAGTAATGAACTTCTGAAATGTCAGCTAGGCTGGTTGTGTGGTGAAATGCTTTGTATTTGTGTTTAGTCCTGGTACCATGAAGGTGAAAATTAGTTAGCTTGTGCAGAAATTGTTGGTTAGGTGACCTAAGCCCAACCTTCTAGCATGCAAAAATCCAAATACATTTTGTTTCTATAAGTTGAGCTTTCTTGCTGGCTCAAGGACCTTTCAGGTAGTATTGAAGGAGTTGGTAATCACTTCCTCTATCTTCTTCAATAGTTCAGTATCCATGTCCAAGTCCAAATTCTGGTCTGGTCTGGTCTGGTCTGGTCTGGTCTGGTCGGGTCTGGTCTGGTCTAGTCTAGTCTAGTCTAGTCTAGTCTAGTCTAGTCTAGTCTAGTCTAGTCTAGTCTAGTCTAGTCTAGTCTAGTCTAGTCTAGTCTAGTCTAGTCTAGTCTAGTCTAGTCTAGTCTAGTCTAGTCTAGTCTAGTCTAGTCTAGTCTAGTCTAGTCTAGTCTAGTCTAGTCTAGTCTAGTCTAGTCTAGTCTAGTCTAGTCTAGTCTAGTCTAGTCTAGTCTAGTCTAGTCTAGTCTAGTCTAGTCTAGTCTAGTCTAGTCTAGTCTAGTCTAGTCTAGTCTAGTCTAGTCTAGTCTAGTCTAGTCTAGTCTAGTCTAGTCTAGTCTAGTCTAGTCTAGTCTAGTCTAGTCTAGTCTAGTCTAGTCTAGTCTAGTCTAGTCTAGTCTAGTCTAGTCTAGTCTAGTCTAGTCTAGTCTAGTCTAGTCTAGTCTAGTCTAGTCTAGTCTAGTCTAGTCTAGTCTAGTCTAGTCTAGTCTAGTCTAGTCTAGTCTAGTCTAGTCTAGTCTAGTCTAGTCTAGTCTAGTCTAGTCTAGTCTATTCTCTAGTCTAGTCTCTAGTCTAGTCTCTAGTCTAGTCTCTAGTCAAGTCTCTAGTCTAGTCTCTAGTCTAGTCTCTAGTCTAGTCTCTAGTCTAGTCTCTAGTCAAGTCTCTAGTCTAGTCTCTAGTCAAGTCTCTAGTCTAGTCTCTAGTCTAGTCTCTAGTCTAGTCTCTAGTCTAGTCTCTAGTCTAGTCTCTAGTCTAGTCTCTAGTCTAGTCTCTAGTCTAGTCTCTAGTCTAGTCTCTAGTCTAGTCTCTAGTCTAGTCTCTAGTCTAGTCTCTAGTCTAGTCTCTAGTCTAGTCTCTAGTCTAGTCTCTAGTCTAGTCTCTAGTCTAGTCTCTGGTTTAGTCTCTAGTCTAGTCTCTAGTCTAGTCTCTAGTCTAGTCTCTAGTCTAGTCTCTAGTCTAGTCTCTAGTCTAGTCTCTAGTCTAGTCTCTAGTCTAGTCTCTAGTCTAGTCTCTAGTCTAGTCTCTAGTCTAGTCTCTAGTCTAGTCTCTAGTCTAGTCTCTAGTCTAGTCTCTAGTCTAGTCTCTAGTCTAGTCTCTAGTCTAGTCTCTGGTTTAGTCTCTAGTCTAGTCTCTAGTCTAGTCTCTAGTCTAGTCTCTAGTCTAGTCTCTAGTCTAGTCTCTAGTCTAGTCTCTAGTCTAGTCTTTAGTCTAGTCTCTAGTCTAGTCTCTAGTCTAGTCTCTAGTCTAGTCTCTAGTCTAGTCTCTAGTCTAGTCTCTAGTCTAGTCTCTAGTCTAGTCTCTAGTCTAGTCTCTAGTCTAGTCTCTAGTCTAGTCTCTAGTCTAGTCTCTAGTCTAGTCTCTAGTCTAGTCTCTAGTCTAGTCTCTAGTCTAGTCTCTAGTCTAGTCTCTAGTCTAGTCTCTAGTCTAGTCTCTAGTCTAGTCTCTAGTCTAGTCTCTAGTCTAGTTTTTAGTCTAGTCTCTAGTCTAGTCTCTAGTCTAGTCTCTAGTCTAGTCTCTAGTCTAGTCTCTAGTCTAGTCTCTGGTTTAGTCTCTAGTCTAGTCTCTAGTCAAGTCTCTAGTCTAGTCTCTAGTCTAGTCTCTAGTCTAGTCTCTAGTCTAGTCTAGTCTCTAGTCTAGTCTCTAGTCTAGTCTCTAGTCTAGTCTCTAGTCTAGTCTCTAGTCTAGTCTCTAGTCTAGTCTCTAGTCTAGTCTCTAGTCTAGTCTCTGGTTTAGTCTCTAGTCTAGTCTCTAGTCTAGTCTCTAGTCTAGTCTCTAGTCTAGTCTCTAGTTTAGTCTCTAGTCTAGTCTCTAGTCTAGTCTCTAGTCTAGTCTCTAGTCTAGTCTCTAGTCTAGTCTCTAGTCTAGTCTCTAGTCTAGTCTCTAGTCTAGTCTCTAGTCTAGTCTCTAGTCTAGTCTCTAGTCTAGTCTCTAGTCTAGTCTCTGGTTTAGTCTCTAGTCTAGTCTCTAGTCTAGTCTAGTCTACTCAAATTGTTCGTTCCAGTATCAGTCTGGTCGTGCCTTGTCTGACCAGTACCTTTGCTCTATAGTTCCACTTATAAAAGGGGAGTGTGTCGCATCTCATCAAACGATTCGATAGTAAATCATAAGATCGAGAGACTCTTTTAGCCGCTGGGCTATTGGTGAAGTTTTTCTACTTTAAACAACCACATCTCTGCAGTTCCTTAATGCCAGTAATAATTCAATTAAATTTAATTTCAACTCTAATCTAAGTTTAGCTGACGCTCAAATTGTTCATTTAGGTCCTTGGTGAGACTAGCCAAATTGAGCTCAGAATTTCAGCTCAAAAGTTTAAATCAATTATTCACACTTTTGCTTTTGATCAAAGAAACCAATCTTAGAATGCTGCCACCAATGACACATTCTGCACATTCTCCATAATTTTCATAATTCAAAGCGACACTTGAATGGTATGTTTTGAAAATATTTGCCACCAAATATCCCGCAGCGAGTGCCAAGGATTGCACATTCATATTCCATAAATATTTTTAGAGCAGCATTTGTCGGTGACTCTGGCCGCCATAAGTAATGCATAATTACCAACAGCAACTTGTGGTTCGTCAACAATGCTGCCAAGCATTTTCGTTATTTTGGGTAACCAAAAACATCAACACAACCTTGAAGCATTGTTTGCTTCCGTCCAACACACACACACAACAAAGACGACAATAACAGTGGCACTCGCTGCACAATACAAAACATACCAATGGGCACTTGACGTACCGTTGGGGAATCAATTATTAAGTTTTGCAGCATTTTCAATGCTTACATAAAACGCTGAACGCCTCTAAAATTCACTTGCACCATTTACTTGCTAGCAGCGTAAACTTTGATATTTCTAAGCCAGAAAATAACAAAATTCAACCAAACATCAACGCAGCAGCCGTTCATGACGATGGCGAGAGAGTGCGGACATTGCTCAAGGCATGAGCTACAATTGCAATTTCTGTAAAAGCATTCAATGAAAAGCAACAACAACAAGAAAATAACAACAGCAGCAGCACTGAGCCGAGCTGCAATGCGCTCGGAGACAAGTAAACCGGAAGCACGAACGTGACTGAATGAAAATCTAATCAACTTTTATACATACATATATATAAATTATTTATAAATGTTTTTTTTGTGGTTGGCCAGTGTGGTTGCTGTTGTTGTGTAATATGTAACAAGTTGTGGGCGTTGTTATCTGTAAAAATTTTAATGCCACTCGCTGCGGTCTGGTGCGACTCGAGTCAGCTGGGGAAAGTTGCCTCTTGTCGTTTGCCTGTCTCTCATCTATGAAAATATATACTCGTATATATTTAAATTTCTCATAGTTTCGTGCGCAAATATTTGACTATTTTCTTGCGACACTCTGTCTTGCATCGCATGTATCTTTTATTTATGTTTTAAATTTATGAAAATTGCATAAGAGCAAGTTTCGTTCTTTGCTCTGCAGGTGCTGAACTCGAGGATACAATCGAATGGTCTGGTCAGTACGGTGACGTATTTACCACAAACAGACTCGGAGCTGATAACGTTGGCCTGTTGGGCCAGCAATGCAGTGGGACGACAGACCACGCCCTGTTTGGTGCACATATTGCCAGCAAGTAAGTGAGATAACAAACTTTGAACCATGAAAAAGTGCTCGATGTGCAGAGATTAGCTGCGACAACCAAAATCGGTCGCATCTGAAGTGATAAAATAAAACGTTTTAGTGCCGAATCAAACTAAATTAAATGCAATTTTTGCAGTTTTTCTCTACACTTTATATAATTTTCCAAAACATTTTCAGATGCTCCCGAGGCGCCGAAGGCTTGCGAGCTGCGTAATGACACTGTCCTGGAGGTTGTCTGCATAGCCGGCAGTGATGGTGGCCTAACGCAGTATTTCCTGCTTGAAGTTATTGGCGGCGATCCGCTGTATGGCAGCGAAACGTCACGAAATTTCGCCGACGTGAATGTGGGCGATAATGAAATATCAACTATGAATGATCAGGTACGAACAATTTAACGAAGCATACACGTATTTTGAGTTATTTTGCATAGTTTGTATGAAAATATGACATAGTGGAAATTTCGAAACCAATTTAAGGACATACTACAAATTCAGACGTACAACCATAAATTTGTCAAGCTACAAAATTACCCATAAAATGCACAACTTCAGAGTGATTAGAATGATTTTAGACATATTCAATTTCCCCTGCCTGTTTCTCTTCCAACCGACCAACTGCTGAATCGATTTAAATTATTTCAAACACATAAATCTACAGAGCTGCTCTACGGCTTTCATCAAATTGTGAACTGTAAACACCTACAAGCAACCATTCTTGTCTTGTTGCATTCTCCCACCTAATTTAAATTTAATTCAATTATTTTCCACAAGCATTAAGTGCTACACATGAGCAAGCAACTCACCTCACCCCCTCCCCATAGATATGCAAATTAATATCGAATTTGTAATTCATATGGTCAATTATCAGAGGAAAGCCAAATGACTTTTACTGCTCGAACAACAAGGGACAGCTGACAAATGCGGCCAACCCTTTTGGCTTTGCCAAGTGAAAGTCTTGGTTACAGCGTCCGAAAGTATGCTTTCAGCGCTGCCATAACCCACAAACCATAACCCAGTTCGGCCCGAATATGTAGCCACGCTGACTGACCGAAGCAATTTAACTTTTCGAAAGTATGTGCTGTGCCGGCGTTGCAGCCTTCCGAGTGCGCCGTCACGCATACGCAAGAAATTTCAACAACTCGCAGCAGCACAGCGGTGGCCAACGCTGCGTATACGTGTTATTAGTTTCATAGTTTTACTTCCGTTCCAGTGGCACCGCACCCGAGCGCAGCACATGGCTCGAGGCATTCCGCTACAAAGGAGCATTTTAATAAACACACCACTGAGGGACGCGGACGCGGTGCGGGCGACAAAAAAGGACACAATGATTGCCAGTTGCAAAAAGGACATACAATAAATTACTTCCACTTACTTGAGTAGGAATTTGTGCGTAACGCAGTCGAAGCAGTCTCGGTGACCGATTTGACTGCACGTCACCGCTCACACGCCCCCATTGTCCGCTGTCCGCACTGCTGCAGCTACTGAAGCTGAGCACTGAACACTGAACACAAACATGAACGCACTGCAGAGCAAACAGCAATAAAGACCACGTCTAAGGACTACCAAAGTAGCACAAACAAGCGACGACAAACCAACATCCGCACATACATACAAACAATATTGCCGCTTATACATACAAGTGGTCAGTTAGCCGAAGAGGCAATGCCACTGAACGTGGCAACAACAGAAGCCAGCGAAATAGTAACGAGATAACAACAACAGCAAACTTTATAATTGAGTTTGCAAGCATGATTAATTGTTTGCGAAACTTTTTGTTTCTTGGCAGTTTGCTCGCTCGCTTCCTTCGTTTTCTGCTGCTGCGTTCTCTCGTTCATTTCGTTTCCATTGGATCGTTCTTATATTTCGATTCGTTCTTCTTCTTCGATTATTTGCCTGCTTCGTCGATTTCGTACGCTGACACCGAAATCCCTTTTCATACGAACGAACGAACTTTCTTATTGTTTTCGTTGAATATCTTTTATCTTGGTTCTGACTTTGATATCTACTTTTTCACATTTGAGCTGCAAGTTTCGCACAAAACTTTGGCAAATACTTTCAATCCCACACCGCCGTCGCTCCTCTTTGCATTGCCATGCGAAGGCTGCGACTGTCGCCGGGTGAAGTGCGCATAATCTGCATTTTGGGTTTTGTGCGTTGTCGAAGCAGTTTTCTTGTTTAGAATTGGATTGAAATGAAATGAATGTTGCATATTTCTAGGCCACAGCGGCGCCAGTGCTGCGCATGCAGGAGACGCAGCCACAATTTCGTCTGAACAATTTGGAGCCCGGCCGGGAATATCAGTTTCTGGTGTATGCGGTGAATGCGAAAGGACGCAGCGAGCCGCCGGTGGTGATCGAGCGAGTGCGTGTAGCGGCGCAGCTGGGACCATATGGTATGAAAAAATTATTATTAAAATAATTTTAATGAAAAGTAAAAATATGAGTTGGTATTTCGAAACTAGTTAGAACAGAATTTCGTTTGATATAAAATGTGCTGACTGTGTTGCCATGGCGTTATTTACAATTTCTGCTACGTTTGATATTATAGCAACAATTCCAACTAATAAGAAAAAATAGGAAAAAGCAAATTCTTGCCACGTATTTTTGCAAGACTCAATTTCATTTGCTCATTCTTTGGTTGAGTGCACCGCCAAATCAACACTGGCAAGACGCAAGACACCAACGCAAATCCTCACAATCAACACAAAAGCAAACTAATACTAATACATACAAATGCTTGTATGTCCTACACACACACACACACACAAATGTGGATGTACTTATGTGCACATGTGGCAAGTAACCCACAATTTCAACCAACCAAACCAAATTTTGCCTATTTCTAATCCACTGGCTGAATTATGCAAGGATATACATGCATATAGACATTTGGCTGGTCCTTGTTGTGAGCTGTTTCGTTCCACTCCATTTAAACTTTGCAACGAATCATAAAAGGTTCATGGTAATGGAATATGACTTTGTACTTAAGAGAAATTCAAACTTTCTGTTGGAAGGCCACAAAAATTAATGATCCTAATGCTTTGCTTTTTAAATAATTTTTTACTAAAATTTAGTATTTCATATTTAATATTTTTATTTAATTTAATATTTTCATATTTTATTTTTTTTTTATACTTAACTCTTTCAATACTGCGGGGATATATAAGTCCCAGATAATGTTCAAAAATTACTGGTGCGAAAAGTATTCGCTTTCAAAGTGCTGGGATGGGTCTAAACAGTAGTCTGTGGTCAGTAATTCACAACACGTCCTTGGTATACGTTCAGAAGTGTAAGCGTGTTCTTAGTGCATAAAAAAAAACAAAAAAAAATAAAATTATGTAAACATGTTCTTTTACTTATTTACAGCACATTTAGTTCAATTATACAGAAATATCTTCACTGGCCAAAAGTCGTATTCAAAGGGTTAAGGCAAAATATTTTTGAAAAATGCAAAATTTCTTACATAATATCAATCTTTGCTAAAAATTCCAACTATGTAAATATTTCAACAAGTGTGACGCACTTCTTTCGGTTCATAATTTCGGACGTGAGAGTTGGTGATCTGAGTGGCACCAAAGTTTGAATTTTCTGTAGATGCATTTCTCGATTGTGTGAAAATTAATTGTTTGATTTGGTTTTTACTTTTATGTATTCCTTAATAATAAAAATAATAATAATTGACTGGCACGACAGCCCGCTTACGCGAGACTAAGGCCTAGCTTCCCGCAACCACCCGTGTTGTGCGTGTGAATTTGTACGCGGGTAGAAGGGACCTACAGTTTTTATGCCGGTTCCGAACGGCAGGTTGGGAGCTTTATCATAGGCAATTTTTACTCTCAGAGGTTTGCCATTTCCAGCTGAGAGGACAGCCACCGAAAGAGAAAACGAATTTTCCCGTTATTTTTTTTAGGTGTTATTACGGGCAGTATTTGAACCTGCGGTTTGCTGCCTTCAACTCGCGGTCCAACGCACTAACCAACTGAGCCACGGCGGCTGAACTGTATTCCTTACTAAGATGTTTTCTAGGCACTGAGCAGAGTTTCTTTGAATAAAATTATTTTTGAAATTAAAAAGCGAAAAAATTCTCATTTAAGGGAGTGTTCCCGGGTAGAATGCCGATTTTAGGCTGTTTTTCAAAAAATTATTTTGGAGCTACAAGGCAACATGCAATATTCTGGTTTTTTGCTTGTTATTCCTTATTATTTGGAGAACAGAAACTCATATTTGTGTCAAACAATTTTATTTTGTAAGTACAAATTTTCAGTGGTCAATGTGACCTTGTTTTCACTGCTGGCCGATAATAAATTTCGGGAACCAGTAATCTGAAACAGAAATGGGTATGCAATTATTAATCTGCAATAAATTCCACGGATGCTAAACCACAGTTTTAGTCAAAATGTTGATTAGAAACAAAATGGCGGCCATATGAAAAAAAATTGTCCAGTTTTGCCACCTTTTTTTACCTTTAGAGTGCTTGAAAATATATTTAACAATAATTTTTTGATGAAAACTTTGGTTTAGCATCCAATGAAAACTATCTAGAACATTTTCCCAAAATTTCAAGTCGATACCTCTCATAGTTGCTGAGAAAAATTATCGGCCAGTACAAAAAATGTGGTTTCGAGAAAAACGCGTTTAAAGTATCATGCGCAATGTATCAGCGGAGCAAAAAGAGCTGAGATTACTTCAATTAACATGCAAAAAAGTGGGTACTGAGTATGCGGATTGAAAAACGACTTTGGGGGGTGATAGTATATAGTATAAGGTACAATAAAACGCCAAAAAAAAAAATCGATTTTTTCAAACTTCTACCCAGGAACACTCCCTTAAGAATGAATGAAACATTGTTTTCTTTGATCAGTGCCTTACTGTAGGTTTGCTCAATTCAACACATTCGATTTCAAACACTCTGGAAGGTCGAAAACTAGGGACTTAACTATTATAAGTTTTTTAAGAAAATAATTGCAATGTATTGATTATAATTATTATTTGCACAGTTATTTTTTACGTTGCGTAATAACTGTTATGAGAAACAAATTTTTTGTCCTTCTCGATAATTATTATTTTGGGGATTTTTTTTGTTTACGTTGCTTCATAACTCATAACTGTTATG
This sequence comes from Melieria crassipennis, assembly GCA_963668005.1. Taxonomy (NCBI): domain Eukaryota; kingdom Metazoa; phylum Arthropoda; class Insecta; order Diptera; family Ulidiidae; genus Melieria; species Melieria crassipennis. Next base: position 119,602,506 of record OY764961.1, read on the forward strand.
AGAAACAAATTTTTTTTCCTTCTCGATAATTTTTATATTGGTTTTTTTTTGTTTACATTGCTTCATTACTTTTATTTATTACTTTTTTACTTTTTTTAATTAACCAATAACCATTATTTTGAGAAATTTTGTTTTACGTTGCTTCATAACTTTTTTTATGATTTTTTCTATTTACGTTGCCGATAACTATTATTTGAAAGAAAAGAAAACTTTTTTTACGTTGCTTTATAACTTTTATGAAAGACATTTTTTTACGTTGCCACATTTTGAGTATGAATTGATTTTTAATTGTTTAGTTGTTGGTGGAAATTAGGTTTTTGCAGTTAATTTGCGTTTGTCAATTTAAAACAATTAAAAATCAATTCATACCCAAAGTGTGGTAATTCAACGTAAACCATTTTTTTTTTTTAAATTAAAGGTATCGGCAACGTAAATGAAAACAAATCATAAATAAAAGTTATGAAGCAACGTAAAAAAAATTCTCAAAATAATAGTTGTCGGCAACGTCAATTAAAAAAGTCATAAAAAAAGTCATACGCCACGTTGAGTGTTATAATTAAATGCCACTCATACGCCACGTTGCGCTGCGCAAAAAATGCACATATCGCAATTTTACAGTTTGAATGTATTTTTTTTGGATTGGTGTCTGAAGCAAATTTGTTGGTCGCCAAAATATCTACAAACTTGCCGAAGACAGTAAAGCGATATTCGAAATTATTTAGGACCTACTTAAGCGACAAACTCGACTAAAATGAGCAAACTTCAAAGTCGAATTTCCCTTAAACTAAAGCCAATCCAGCCAAACGGCTGGTGGATCTCAACTCAGTATACCTATAGAAAAGTCGCTCAGTAGGTCCCCCCATGCACAGTGATTCGACTCCATACAACCGTGGGACAAAATTAGAAGGAGTGGTCCGTTCTACATAAAATTTGGTATACTAGTTAATCATGGTCTGCTGAATTGAAATCTCCATTTGGTTTTCTTAAACTTTTGTAGTTTGGCAATGCCTGAGACTTAAATTTGCAAATTTCGTCATATTTGGAAAGTTATAGCTCCAAGTGTGTTAGTTAGATTTTTCAGATTTTGCATTTAATCGGTAACGTCAACATTGATAATTGTAAAGTGTAACAGAAATTGTCTTTGGACACTTCAGTTTTGCAATTAAAACGATAATAATAGATGTATGTTTTGCATTTTTACAGATTTTATTATTTTTCGTGCTAATTGCATACTTTTAGGCATAAATAAAATAAATTTTGTCGAAAAATACGTGTTTAGAACTCTTTTCAAATTGAATTCTTTTCTGAGATTGGAAGATATCGGGGGTTATAATTACATTATCCGACAAAGAAAGAATGCTTCTTAAAATTTAAAAAAATCCAGGAACATACTTTCACATACTTTTTAGATATTTTCGTCTAAGTTTTGCCAATTTTCAGATTTTTAACTTAGAAAAATATTTTGAATTAAAAGTGAAGTAAAAGCCTACGCTTTGCAAATTTTGGGAAAACATTAAAAGCGAAAATGGCCACATCATTTCTTATTCTATATTGAAAGTTTAAGCAACTTCTTGGGAACCATGTATTTTTAAAATTTTTTTACTCATTAGACTAAAAAACAGAAAATATGAGTTTTAATTTTTTTGTGAAAAAAGTTTCAACTTTGAGCCGCTTTTGACAACAGACACTAATTGATTTTTTGCACAGGTTTTTTGGGGTTTTCTTAGTTGGAGTTTTGTCTTTGAAATGACATCAAAATCGTTAAATTCTGAGACCATTATTTTTTTGAATTTTGTCTATGGAACGAATCACTTTCTAAATTTTTAGGGTAAATTTCACGCACAGTGTAATTATTTTAGGTCTCTGTCGAAAACACATTCGCCACTCAGGGTTATTAAAAAATTGTCTACGTTGCAGCCGCCGTGGCTCAATTGGTTAGTGCGTTGGACCGCGAGTCGAAGGCAGCGACCCAGGTTCAAATACTGCCTGTAATAACACCTAAAAAAATAACGGGAAAACTCGTTTTCTCTTTCGGTGGCTGTCCTCTCAGCTGGAAATGGCAAACCTCTGAGAGTAAAAATTGCTTATGAAAGAGCTCCCAACCTGCCGTTCGGAACCGGCATAAAACTGTAGGTCCCTTCCACCCGCGTACAAATTCACACGCACAACACGGGTGGTTGCGGGAAGCTAGGCCTTAGTCTCGCGTAAGCGGGCTGTCGTGCCAGTCAATTATTAAATTATTCTACGTTGCCAAATTAAAATTAAGTCCTGCACCAGTGAATTGTCAAGTTGAAAAGATGAAGAATTTACCAATTACAAAAACGAAATTTAACAAACAGTTTGATATGTTGTGTTGTTTACTTTTGACAGTCTGCAGCCTTTTTTCCGTATTCAACACAAAGACAAAGTTTTCCATTTCACATTAATACTCTGTTATTGATACTTTATTATTTTATTTATAGATTTTACTACGAAAATAACAAAAGTGTGTTGACAAAATAAGAACCACCCTAAATGCACAGAGCTTGGCGCATACTGTAGCGTTAACAAATTTACGCTCCATCAATTACAAAAGCGAAAATAACAAAAGTAGCAAGGACAACAACAATGCAAAAAAACATTGGAAACAAAACAGAAACAACAAAAATAAACTACCAGTAGCACAACAACCAAGCATTCGTAGTATTTATGTTAACAAATATTAGAAACAACAAAAAAGAGCCCAAAACGAAACCCACGCTATTCGATTGCATATTTCCAGGCGCCGCGCGTTGCCTACACAACGAATGAATTTCAGGCTACAGCGACACGGCTGACAATACACCAACCTACACCGACCGACAAACACGTATGCACACATTCACACATGTCTGGATGGTATGTTTACATGTGTGTGTGTGTGTGTGTGTGTGTGCCTAAAGTGTATGCATTGGAGCACGAAATTTCGGCTCTGCCTCAATTGTTTTATTTGTCTCATATTGTCGCTTCTGCTGGTGTGTCACTTGTGTCGCTGCGCATTTGTCCGCTGATGCTTCTGGCTTTCTCGCCATGCGGCTCATATTACTTCATTTCCTACGCTCATGGCGGCTGTTTTGTTCTCGCCGGCCCCCACTCGTGTTATCTCAATTTGTTTTTTTGCTTTTTGTCTACTGCGTAGACGCTTTATCATTATTTTCATTTTTATGTTGATTTTTATTTTTATGTTGCCAGGCGCACAGCGTAGCGTTCTATTAGTTTATGCGATAAATGCGCATACATTTCTAGCTGTGTGTGTGTGTGTGCCGAACTACCAAACATCAATAAAGCACACAAAAAAAAAAAACACCAGCAATACTCATAATTCGCAGCGCCATTTGGCCGCTTTGCCTGCGCCGATATAGCATCGAGCTTTGGACTCGGCAGCTGCGGGCGTCTTGCGCTCGTTATGCTTTACCCCGCCCAATTATTTTGCTGTCATATTAATGCTATTGGCGGTGTTATTAATCAATTTCTTCATGTTGCGCTAATTTTGGTCATAAAAATTATGCGCATACATTGCGGCCCACACAATCTAGAATCTAGATTGACGCGGCACGTGAATGCCGGCGTGGCACCAGAAGCGATGAAGTAGCGAGTTGAGCAGAATCATGAATTGCGAAAATTGTTTAATCAATCGTGAGTACCGAGCGGCATAATGGATTACGTCTGTCAGGAACTAAGCATATTTGCTGAGTATATTTTTTGGAAATTTTCAGGAATAAGTACTTATTTTTAGAAAAATTATTTTAATCCGTTTGCACAGCGCATGGCTGTAAAACCTTTTTTTAAATATTTGTTTAAACATTTTAAATACGGATGCGGTGGTTAAATGCTTAGTGTGCTGTATCACAAATGAGAGGGTAATCGATTTCAATTTGGATTAAATCATGGAATCAAATCCTAACTCAACAAACATTAAATGCAGCAAAACGTTTCTTCTTAGAGCTTTGCTCTTGACAGGCCATAACAATTCTGTGAGAGTGAAAGAATTGCAATTGATTAATTATTCAACATAAAGCCGAATGTCCGCTACATTCGTTGCGGCAAGCATGGCCTTAATTTTTTTCCCCTTGTAACACTCAGCTTGGAGCAGTACTCAGACACTTAATTACATCAATGGCAGGCGTTCGGTTTTCGAACTGATTTTGCTATAATTGGGCAAGATGTTGTGGTACTAAGTTGACCCATTGGCTGATTGATTCTTGGGACATTAGTGTTGAAAAGCTGAAAGCTGATTTGAGCAAAAATTAGGCAGGTACAAAAGTATTGGACAAACACACACACAAACACACAAAACAGAGTGCATTGTCAGATATGCTACCCTTTTCAGAAAGGCTCAGAAAGTGAACCGTTTTCAAAATGTCCTCCTGTCCAAGGACACAAGGTCGACGGACAAAGTCATATTAGAGGCAACTCGGTGTTAGGCATAAAAAGTCTCACTGATTCCTTTGCTTCCGTGCCTCACTAAGTGAGCCAATGTAGCCAGATATCTGAAATTACTTTCTCCTAAATCTTCAAAAAATACTGAAATTTACCAATCTACCAAAAGTTAAAAAAATCTCCTAAAATTTTTTTATAACTTGCGTTCTTTTAAAGGAATAAAACTTCTCATAAAAAAATAAAAATATATGCATATAATTTTTTTTTATGCAGCCTTTTTTTATGCATCTTCAGCTTAATCGTTTCCGGAAATTTGTACGATATATCGTACACATTTTTTCCAAGATTTTTTATTTGACAGCGAACGCATTTTCTATGGAACGGCTTTTTAATTCGTATTATGTAGGCTGTGTTGTATCATTTTGTTTAAAAATATAAATCATTGTAGCCGTGGCTACACAGTATGAGTGCGTTTTGTAAGCGGCTTTTTGCAAGAATTTGAAAAACCGATGCTTTTGCGTAGAAATTTTTAAATATGTAATACTTTTTGGTGGAAAAAAAGCAAAACAATTTCCAAGTTTGAATCTCAGTTGATTTATAAAACTTATTAAATTTAATATTTTATGCGTCTAAATATTTTTCCCGAGTCTTTAAAAAAATTGTACGATATATCGTACAAATGACCGCAACCCTTGTGTACGATATCGGATATATCTTACAAATGGAAAGGCAAGTTATGTTTGCATTTTTTTAAAGACCAAACCTAGTAACAGATTTTTTGCGTTTGCTTGCCTGCCACGCCCATCTGTAAACCACGTGATTAATAAAACTCGACTATTCGGCAATTTTCGATTAAAAATAAGAATTACTAGACGAGTTTCTGTTTTACTGGGCAGACACAGGTTATGTAAGGTTAGACATGCGTACTTGCCACTCCCACTACGATAATAAGAATGGGCTATCTTCAGTGCTTTTCTGTAAAACTGTATGAATTTTAGTTTATTCTGTGTTTAATTGAGAGGAAAAGGGCTTTAAAACAACAACAATGGTTATATAAGGCCGAATAAATGTGAATCCATTGTTTATATAGTATATATAATTTATATAACTTTCGATCAAAATGAAATCACGTTTTGATTTTTTGTTGTTATAATTTATGTTTTCTATCAAAAAAATCAATGAATTGTTCACAAAACTTAAAAAACCGAAACCAAAAATTCATGAATTTTTACTCCTTTGCGGACCATTGTCCAATATATCGTACAAAATTACTGAAGCTGTAATTCTCAACAAAAATGATTTTTTTGAATTTTTTTTTTTTATTTTATGGCTGAAATGCTCAATAAGAGTCAATATTTTGAAGGAAAAATTTTTATCTCAAGAAATGTGGGAATTGACCGGAAAGTGTTAAAGGAATAAAACTTCTCATAAAAAAAAAAAAATATGTACATATATTTTTTTTTGATGCAGCCTTTTTTATGCATCTTCAGCTTAATAACAAAAACTTAACATAAACAAAACATATAACAAATGCATTAAACAAAAAGTGCCATTTTTGGCGGGATTTTATTGTGACAGCAATAAGTGTGAACGAAATAGAACGAGCTTACATTTTGTAAGCTTACAAATTTTTAACACAAGAAAATGGAAAAATATGCTTTGTTGCCAGTTTGCCCAATACATCATACTTCGTTATCCAAAAATCTCCCAAAAATCCACTAAGGATCCGAAAAATCCCCTAACATAAAATATAAATCTCCTAAACAATTCTTTCTCCTAAAAATTCTCCTAAAAGGGGAAATTCTCTTTAAAAGAATCTTTTAAATCTAGGAGGCAATCTGCTTATCCGCCAACACTGAAGTGAGCCTCACTGACTAATATTTCGTATCGCATTAAAGTCCTTAATTTTACTTAAATCAAGAAATCTTCATCATCACGCAATTTCTATGTCATCATAGCAACTGCATTGTCTTCACATCGCGACGCCTCGAATCCTCAAAAACAGTGACAACGATGCGTTTCTAAGCGAAAATAAAAATTAAGCGCCATAATTTTTAGCTTATTTTTTATTTCTTAAAAAAAAAAACAGTACGGCTTCTGGCACATAATATTTGCGAAGCCGTAAAACAAAAGCAAACAACAGCAACCAGCATCCAAAGCGTAGAAAGCGCCATAAAACATAAACAGCGCACCGAGAATGAAATCTGTTAGCCGTCGACTGCGTTTGCGTACCAGGCATTTGACTTATGTTTCTCGACAATACCCCGTCAGCACGTCAGACCTTCTATACATTTGTACATACATATATGCGTGTGTGTGTGTGTGTGTCTGGTTGAGTGTGCGTTGGCAACGCTCGATAAGCGCGTAGGCCTTGTGTATTCTAATGGAAGCGCCACACATGCGCTCGCAGCTAGAAAAACACGTTCCTTCAGCGTTAATTCCCAGCCAAGCATCCTCGAGCGCCAAACAGTGACTCAGATTACTGACAACAATTGCCATATTAATGCGCCATAGAGCACACATACTCACTCACACACACACACACAGACACAACAGCGTAATGGGCCGCTCGCTCGTATGCACCGCCTGCCAGTGTGGAGTCAAAGCGCTGCCCATAAACAGTTACTTAAGTAAATGTGGCAATGGCACTCGGTGTTGAATGTCGGCAAAGCTGCGCAACACTTGCAGCCACAAAAACAACAAGAACGCCAACACCAACGTAGCAAATAAAAAATTAAAAAAAATCATTATTATAGGCTGCGGCAATGGAGGGGCCGTACCGACATGGAATAACAATTTATGCCCGAAAATTAAACAACATCCTTTCGGCAGCTTCCAGCTGTTCGTTTGGTGCTGTCGAGCATTTTTCGAACGCATGGGCCAGAGGGGAGCGGCTTTCTTTTTGCATAGGCCACGCTTTCCCCGAGTGCCATTTTGTGCCCACAAGCGACTGCAGTGAGTGGGTGTCGGCGGGACGACGACGACGACGACGAGGCTTTAGCTTTTTCTAATCACATGCACATTAGGGCGGACGCAATATGGCCAACATGCGGCGAGTACGTGCGGCACGACGACAGCCCGCCAAAGTGGCTTGGAAAAGTTTAATGGCTGCCCTCTTGCCTTGGCGTGCGTGTCGGCAGCGATGCGGGTGACGGCAGCAGGGCGTTAGCGATATGCGTGAGTTACGGCCGCTTGATTGCCTAAATGTGTGTTCGCCCTAATAAATCCATGTGGGCTGATCTTAGTCATTAGGCTGTAACGGTACGCAATATTATTGCGATATGCAACAAAAGCACGAAATATACAAAATGCTTTTAGGAAAGATTTTAAAATAATTTCGAAGGAATCTAAAGGAAACTGCTTAAGTAGTTGCAGGACAAGAGGCTTTGAATTGCTTCAAACGTTTGAAAGGAACCAGTTTGAACGCCAAAGGCTTTAAATGGATAAAAAGTTAAATATGAAATCTGTTTTTGATAACAAAAATATCTGCTTGAAGGGTAACCGGCGAAAACAGAGGGTTTTTTTTAATCAAAATGTATATTCGAGCATAGCCTCAGACTCGCAATTCATTGCTCTGGCATCAGTTAAGCCACAAAAGTCTTACAACTATCTCAATCTGTGTGGTTTGAAGAATAACCTTACCCTCCAATCCATGACTTGAGAGAACACATCACTCCTTTGCTGTGAGCTATGACTCAACCCATGTTTTCAATGAAAGCACTTAATATTACCTTCAATTTAAGCAAGTACAGAGTGCATTGAAATTATCAGCAATTTATAAAAATTGCAAGAAATATTATAGGTACATTTCGTTTAGTTAAAAAGCCACAACACAAACTGCTTCATAATCAAATTGCGTATATGGTGTTGAAAAAATTTACCAAGTAACTACATACTTAGTATAGAAAAATTGCGTCCACTGTGTGCATTCGTTTAGTTGGATAAGTGAAATGATGGTAGGGGGGTGAAAAAGAACAAAACCGCAGGTGAAAGCATTTAACACGTTTAACGTTGAAAGGTTTAACACGTAAGCAGGTCAACGCACAAAGGGAGCAAACCGTGTCATAGACATCTTGCATATTCTGCTATCAGCATTTGCAGACGCTGCTCGCCAAGGATGTTGAGGTATAAAAGAAGAGGAAAGGCATTCCTTGATATGTAGTTGGCTGTCCAACACGGGGCTCGGTAGCTGACTGGCAATATTTCAATTTTATTTTCAGGCGACCTTTCGCTTTGTGAGTCTGCCAAGATGGCTACCCACTACACACACACCCACACACACATTCATACACATAAAAGGTCAAATGAAGCGGAAATGTCGTTTTGGGAAGATAATGTAACAACTAAATGAATAAAGATAAAAAGTCACTTATGAAATAAGTAAAAACTGAGCAAAAGCATCTCATATACGTTTTAAACATTTTGATCCCTCAAAAATGCATTTCCTGTGGCTGCTTTAGTGATTCAACTATCTAACTTAATCATTTCTAGTTACAACTGAACTATAAAATCGCTTCGATATGAGATCTGCAACTATTTAACCCTATCGACCCCAAAGTTGCCTGAGAGCTACTTCACCTATCTGTCATCTTATAGCAAAAGCTACGATTGATTTATGGGTTTAATTTATGTAGGCACCAACAAATCAATATTTTTAGAAGTGAATTAAAAGCAAATTACAAAAATGTTGCTTTTATCACTTAAAATAATTTCCAATAATTTGCAGCAATATCAGGGAAAGTTTGTGTTCTAATTGAAGTCTACGAATTGGGCGCGTTTAATTAAAACACTGCTTCTTTAATAACAGTTAAATAAAATCAAAAAGTGATAATTTTGCATTTTTTCCATAAATATTAAATAATTTTTCTGTAAATAAAAAAAATTTATTTAACCCTTTCGACCCCAATGTTGCCTGAGAGCAACTTCACCTATTTGTCGTCTTATAGCAAAAGCTACGACTGATTTATGGGTTTAATTTATGTAGGCACCAACAAATTAATGTTTTTAGATGTGAATTCAAATTACAAAAATTTTACTGTTATCCCCAAAATAAATTCCAATAATTTGCAGCGATATCAGGCAAAGTTTGTGTTCTAATTGAAGTCTACGAACTGGGCGCATTTAATCAAAACCCGGTTTCTTTAATAACAGTTAAATAAAATCAAAAAGTAATAATTTTGTATTTTTCCATAAATATTACATAGTTTTTCTGTAATTAAAAATATTGCTACAAAATTTTTTTAACGCGTTTTAAGTTAAAATTGTTCAAAAGTAAACTAGCTCTAGAACTCTAACAAAGAGGCGTGGCGACTTCAATTGTCGTCTGCACACTTCTTAGGCAGTATTTCATGATTTAAATACCAAAAAGTAATATCGAGACAAGTAAAACTCGGGGTCGAATGGGTTAAGAGGAACCGTCAAATGATCGGCAACTATTGAAGGATTGATTTTTTTTAGTGTTGTTACAAAATTAATGGCATTGGCTATGTCGCAGATCAGTTGCCGCATTTCTTGAAAATTTTCTAAAATAAAAGATAAAAAATCATTAAAAAAAAAAAACCTAGCTTAGCTGTTGAAATACGAGCACACATTTTATGATTATTCTCGCCCAACATGACAACTCGGTGAAAGTAAAACATTTTCAAAGCACACACAAGTGGCATCAGAATTGCCTGTTTCTCATTAATGTTTACTTTATTCTCAGCATTTGGTAATTTTATACCTTCTGCTAGACGAAATTTCATTATCCCTTTTGGTGGTTCATGTGAAAAGACACAACACACACACACTCGTTTATGTGTTTGATGCTGACGCACATCTACACCCACAATCATTCAACTAATTTCAATTTTCATCGCCAAAACTCCGGCACACAGCAGCTGAAAGCAGTCAGCAAGGAAAGAAGACTAGTAGAAAGGAAAAAACAACAAATGCGCAACAAAAAATAACAAACACAAACCCATAGACAGAAGCATTGGCTGCAGCAGCTGGGCGGCCAAGCATAAAAGTATTTAGCTAAACAAATCACTAAAAGCAAAAACAATAGTCTCACAACAGCGACTCAAAGGCGCTAGAGTACAGCACACACACACACACACACCGGCACACACACATTCACCATCTGTGTGCCTCAGAACAATAGCAACAATGGCTGGCAAATGGCCGCCAAAGTGGCAGTCGAAGAATAAAAGCAAACTAATTTCGAGCAAATAGCGCATCATTTTGCAAACGCCGCCGCGTCGGTGTGTGGCTCATGCCCACTCGCTTACATGTTCGTACATCTATACTCGTACGTCCATATCTATTTGGTTAATTTCCGAGCATTTCTCTTATTTTCGAACCCCAACTCTCACTTAATGTTGACCATTCATGCTTCATTCATTCTGTTGCCTTACTTTCTACTGATTCTTGGCTATTTCTTGCAGATGAATCGATACTCTCCGAGGACCCCACCCCGGCCGAGACGACGCACCATTCGAGCGGCGGCGTGAGTGCCAGCGCAAGCGGCAGCGGCGTCGGCGTCGCCGGCATTGGCGCAGAGAAGCAGCAGTCGACGTTACTCATACTGGCCGCCGTCGTGGCGATAGGCGCCGTCATAGTAACGTCAATTATTGTGGCCGGCATTGTGGTGGTGTGCCGACATCGGCCGCGACCACCTGAGCCGCAGGACGTGCGCAAGAGTATGCGGTAAGTGAGTGCGGGCAAATATTTTTGCAAGTTGCAGCAGAATGGCTGGCGCGAGCGAGTGAAGTGAAATTGCTGCCGCGGTGTAACAACGAATGGCAAGCGGAAGCATATTTCATGCCCGAATTGACGTTGAATGTATTGTTATGGGTCAGTGGGGAGCGAACAGGCGAAGGGTACGGGGGACGCACACAACGCGGCAGATAGTGCTGGCCAACATATGTTTACTCCGTTTATTTATGTTGCAAGTGGCAGCGAAGCTGTGCAATTTATTCGCGTCCGTTGCAGAAGTGGTTATGATGGGCCATTTATATTTTCGTTAAGCCACGATAACAAACGCGTAGCGGGTCGTTTATACATGGCGCACTTCGGATCAGGCGAATGGTGGCCAAGAGTTATTGAATTGTGCTGTTTTGCAATATTTTTGGCCTACGTGACGTATGAGCAATTTCTGCAATGCAGCACATTTTTGGGTACTTGCATGGAATTTACTTTCTATATTACAAAAAAACATTGTCTATGCAATCTGCTTAGGCATGGAATGTACAAATCAGTTGAAAATTGGCTATTTGACATGAAAATCTATTTTAACCGCACCTAATCCAAGCTTATTTGATTGCTTATGGCACCCACAGTTGTGGAGGAAAACGTTGAACCATTGTGAGGTTGTAACTCACTGCAAACACTCTTCTTTTGCACTTGACAGATTACATTCGGGATGGGTGATGGGTTTATTAGCTGCAAAAGCTGGCGGCTAATAAAACTTCCCACCGACAAAGACGGATTGCAATTACACAAAACAAACAGATACATTATGACAGATGGATGTGGGTCATGTACAGTGTTGTGACTAATATATTACAGTAGTGTAACTAATTACGTAGTATGTTACTTTTGCTGTAACTAGTTACTTTTCCCCATAAGTAATCACCTTCAGTAATATTATTACTTTTTTTCAAGTTACTTATTACAATATTACTTTTTAGTCAACAAAGTTATAATTTTCATGTAAAACAGCAGCACTGATAACACGATTAAGATCTATTACAATTATACAACGCTGCACTCGCTGCAAATATTTCGATTTGTTGACGGAAGCAACCGACTTGCAAAATGCTGCAGTCAAAAATATAAAAGTACGCTGCAAATTGTGTGAGAAAGAAAACGTGACCCTATCTACTTCAAAGATAAATTTTTTTTTTAAATAATAATATGTAAAATAAATGTATGTAAAAAAAATCTTCGTTTATTTTTTTTCCAAAAATGATTTCTGTAACGAAAATACGATGATTTCTGTAGAAATCATGTATTTTTAAAATAATATATTACTTTTTGTAATACATTACTTGATATTTCCAGTAATAAGTAATGTAACGATATCACTTTCAAATGTCAGTAATGTGTAATAAGTAATATGTTACTGTCAAAAGTAATAAGTCCCAACACTGGTCATGTACACATTCTTATTACAAATATAGTTATGCTTCGATGGGTTATTAGATACAAATAGCTAAAGTTATCTAAAGCAGGGACCGTTATAAGGTTTATTATAAAAATCAGTGTTTAAGAGTTATTTTTTTACTTTTATTTAATGACTCAACAAATAAAAGTTATTTTTTATTTATAATTTAAAAATCCTATAATAACAATTATTTTTGATTTTTTTCTTATTAGTCCACAAGTAAAAGTTTTTTTTCGATTTTTATTTTAGTTGTCCTATGATAACAATTATTCGTGACTTCTATTTAAAAAAGTCATCAATAAAAATCATTCAATGAATAAATAAAAGTCATCAATAAAAATCATTCAATGACTTTTATTTTTTAAGTCATCAGTAAAAATCATTCAGTGACTTTTATTTTTTAAGTCATCAATAAAAATCATTCAGTGACTTTTATTTATAAAAGTCATCAATAAAAATCAACCAGTGTCTTTTATTTTTTAAGTCAGCAATAAAAATCAGTCAGTGACTTTTATTTTTTAAGTCATCAATAAACATCATTCAGTGAATTTTATTTTTTAAGTCGCAATATAAAAGTCATTTTCATTAATTGCACAATTGGATTCATTAAATATCGAAATGTATATATATTCTTGATGGGCTTAACAAGACCTGTCTTGACAATTATATTTGCTGGAAGAATCATAACTTTTGCATGCATTAATGAAAATTACTTTTATATTGCGACTTAAAAAATAAAAGTCACTTACTGATTTTTATCGATGACTTTTATAAATAAAAGTCATTGAATGATTTTTATTGATGACTTAAAAAAAAAGTCACTGGCTGATTTTTATTGATGACTTAAAAAATAAAAGTCATTGAATAATTGTTATTGATGACTTTTATAAATAAAAGTCATTGAATGATTTTTATTGATGACTTAAAAAAAAAGTCACTGGCTGATTTTTATTCATGACTTAAAAAATAAAAGTCATTGAATAATTGTTATTGATGACTTTTATAAATAAAAGTCACTGAATGATTTTTATTGATGACTTACAAAATAAAAGTCATGGAATGATTTTTATTGATGACTTTTATTAATAAAAGTCACTGAATGATTTTTATAAATGACTTAAAAAATAAAAGTCACTGACTGATTTTTATTGATGACTTAAAAAATAAAAGTCATTGAATGATTTTTATTGATGACTTTTATAAATAAAAGTCACTGAATGATGTTTATTGATGACTAAAAAATTAAAAGTCACCGATAATTGTTATCATAGAACAACTAAAATAAAAATCGAAATAAAAAAAAAATGTTATTTGTGGACTAATATGGAAAAAATCAAAAATTAATGGTATTAAAGAATTTTTAAAAAATAAATAAAAAATAATTCTTATTTTTTAATTTTTTCGTAAGAATTAAAAAAAAAATTGTATTGCCACGTTTGATTCTCCATGCGAAAAGAAATGTATATTTCATTTATTTGCATAATTTTTCCTTCATAGTAAAATTTTCAATTAATTTTCATAAATAACTGTTATTTCCGGTCCCTGATCTAAAGTGATAGTCACTAACATCTGCAGGCGCTGTGGTGACGTGCCAGAGGAGAGAGAAGATTCCTTCAAATACTAATACGAGGAATGCTTCTTTCAAAGTGTTAAATTCTATATTGAAGTGATAAAACATGGCAAAGATCTGCTTCAATGTGTTGAAGTTGTCTAAAGAAATTTTCACAGAAACAGTTCTCAGAAGAACCCTCAGCATCCGAAAATAGTTAGTTCCAGACTTGACTTGAAAGCTAATGAAGCACAACAAGGACGCAAGCTTAGCTCAATTTTCGTCACAAGCATCTCTTTCTCTAATTAACTTCAAATTCCTTTTCACAACAACCGCCTTTGTATTCAACTCAATTGAAATTAGTAGGTACAACCTTTGCTATGAATGAAACTCATTTAATACACCATTTCCGCAGTATTTGTTTTCTCTTTTACATAATAGTCCCTTTTTGCTTATTCTTTCCTTTATTTTCATACATTAATACATACACAATCATTTATACACATTCAAGCTTATACCGACGTAAATGAAATGCTTTGGTTCATTAACTGCTTCTGCGCCTTTATCTTCTTTCAATTCGCTGTCTGCCGTTCGCACCAATTGCATGCTCCATTATTTATAATTTCTCGACACTTTAATTAGCCTAATCAATCACTCTTGATAGAGCAAAGTGCAGTGCATGGCTTCGATTACGCGTACAAATGCCGCATTGCCGCATATTTTTCTTCGAATTGTTAACACATCAACTGCCACAAAGCGAACCATTGAAGGCGAGCAGCAGCACCTGTCGACCAGTACACGTCAATGTTCCTGTAATGAAATCAAATTTCCATTGATTACACAAGTCCCCACACAACAGCACAACAGCGCCGACTAACCTAGTCCGCACCTAACCGGCCACCTGCCGTCGCTCGTCTCTTGTCCACTAAATTATCTGACGTTGGGTAATTAATTTAATTGCGCTCATCAAAAGCATGGAAAAACGCATCAATTTAGACAAAAATCTCAGCTGGCGGTGGTCGCGTTGGCTGATGCTGAGCTGCTGTTGCTAATGCTGAGGCGTCAGTAGTGGCGGTGCCGCAACGTCAAAACTGATTAGGGTTGGCGCGAGACATGGAAGGCCCAGCTCTTGCCACCTCCTGCTATCAGCTGCGCACAGTGGGGCCTGTAGTGGAAGATGAACGCACACTGGCAATGCTGAATGGGATTTTGCAAAACTGTGTGTGTGTGTGTGACTGTGTGTGGATCCCACTCAAACAGCTGGCAGCTGCTGCCGCTACAACAGCAAAATTTCCAACGTCAGCGGCTACACGGTACCACGTCATGATGTTTTAGCAAAAATTAACTTTAAATTAAGCTAATCACGATGCGCGTCAGACTAAAAAGACAACGAAAGCAACGAGCGCAAAATACCAAAGCACACAAAAGACATCCAGGAACAAGCAGCTTGAGGGTGCGGCCATGTTAAAAGGATACTAAAGTGTCTAAGCCCATCGAAGGCGAACCGAGCGGCAAAGTCTCTGCTGCTGTAGGCATACAACTTCGTGAGCAAGAATGATTGTGTGTTCGTGTGTGTGTGTGCACCAGTGAAGTTTACACTTGTACCACTGAACGTTTAAAAAAGGTGAAACGGCAAAGTGGCACACCGGCTGACAACTGCTGTGCGCATGTTCACGTACTAACTTTTTTAATTGACGCTGATTATCTTAGACGGCAAACGCAAAAAAACACTGAAAGGGTAGCGCACACGACTTGGGCAAATAATGCAAATGGCAGACATTGGCGCGGCAGATAAGCGTCGCAATGGCGAGAAGCGCTAAAGGAAAACCAGAAGTTTTACATCGTAAAATATTATCAATTTGCTTTAATGATGAAACTTTTCATGCCTGCCACTTGTGGCAAAATATTTCCGCTTTATTGTGGAATAAAAGACTCGCATTGCGTCGATTGTGTCAATAATTTGGTATGTAAATAAGGCAATGAGGCCAGTAATAATTTACTAGCCAGTGGAATAACAATGCCAACACAATTTCTAACTCACTTTTTCATAGAATTAACTTTTTCCTTAAATAGTTAACCTTTTTGTCACAACTTACTTTTGTGTTATATTTCGTGTTGCTAATCTCAAACTGATGAAAAAAACCATCGAATTGAAAATCTAATTAAAAAATCCGTTTAATCCTAACCTCATCACTGATTTACCCTAATTCCCAGAATTTTAAACGTAACGTTAAGGGGGGGTAAGGGTTTCAGCGTAAAAAAACACTTTGTTTATGAATTTTTTTTTAAAGTATGGATTGATCAAATTTATTTAAACCGTTTGTACATTATTATTTTTCATGCAGAAATAGTACAAAACAAGCCGGTGACAGAGCATGCCCCAGAACGTCTTTGAAAAAATACAATTTGCGGTGTTCACTGTCTCTCGGTCGGAAATTCTTTGAAATCAAAAACCATTACAATTTAGTCAAAGTTGTTTGTCATTTAAAAATTGTTGGTGGCCATCTAAAGTGTAGACTGCTATTTTCCACGAAAAATTCCGCCATTTTCTTGGTGGGAAACCCCTTTAATGTAAAAAAAAAAATTTTTTACTAAACGTTGGGGGGAGGTATTTTATATGTCGAAAATGTATACCAAGTTTCAAATGAATCGGTTTAGTAGTTTTTAAATGACAGTGAACACGGGCTTTGAAAAAGTAGTTTTGAGACCAGAACAATAGAAGAGAATAAGCAGGTATACAACCTGGACTAAAGGACAAGGGACTAACTATAGACCATAACTTCAAGAGTTTTGCTCCGATCGACTTAAAATTTAATAAAAAAAAATGTAAATTAAAATTAAAAAAATTCGATTTTTCGAAAGTGTAAACCCTTACCCCCCCCCTCCCAGTTACTAAGTACTTAACCCATTGCTGCCGGGTACCAGTTCCGCCCATACGATTTTCATAAAATTT
The DNA here is from genome assembly GCA_963668005.1 of Melieria crassipennis. Classification (NCBI taxonomy): domain Eukaryota; kingdom Metazoa; phylum Arthropoda; class Insecta; order Diptera; family Ulidiidae; genus Melieria; species Melieria crassipennis. Next base: position 119,619,552 of record OY764961.1, read on the forward strand.
CATACTCGACCTACAAGTGACCAGAACAAAAAATGATCAGAAACAAAATTTCAGCTTTATATCTCTGCACGTTGCTGAGATATTCATTAGGTATTTTGTACCCATTACGCAGCAATGGTAGCTTTTTTCCATACTTTGTGAAGTGATCAGCTAAACACGTAAACAAAAGTTGTATTTTTTACAGGTGAGTTAGGAGGCAGATTTTTATGAAGTTCTAAGGCCACTACGTTTCGCCACATTTTCCACCTCCGGAAAATTCACGATTTTTGGAGTCTGGTAACTCTAGCTAGATGGCGAAATTTTAGGGTGACCTTCACTAGGTTAAGGTAGTTCCATCTTTACCCTAACTATCCCTATCAGTGGTTTTGAGAGATTTCAAAGATTGCCTTTTTTGTGATTTAAAAAAAAAATCAATTTGCATGGGTAAAATTTTACCAATTAGGCAGCAATGGGTTAAAGACGTATTTATTTAAGTTTTATTTATTTAAATTTTTTTATTTTTAGTACGGAACTTGTAAATACAGGGTCCACAGGAAAACAATTGCTACTGCAAAATATAATTTGGAGATTTGTTTATTTTTTTGTAAACTTGTTTCTGCGTTTTTGAGATGGCTGGTGGACAAATATGACACCGATTTGAACGAACTGAAGTTTTGCAGTAATGCAGCATCTATTGTTGCCTGAGTTTTCGCTCGTAGATATTCGTGGCTATACCAAAATAACTCCCAAGTTATCGTAAAAACAACTATCTTTTGCTATATATACCCTCATTCAAGTAAAGACGTGTTTTGAGCCATATGACATATGTCGCAATGCCAGCAGCATCAATCAAATGTATAAAGAAAGCTAGAGGCCATTCATTGGGTTTGCGTTTTTTGATGTCCCCATCATACAAAATTTTTTTTTTCTGAGTGTACGAACCCCGCATCCACAGTGGCGGCTTAAGGTGCTCCGGGGCCCGGGGCGGCGACGGCTGAGGGGCCCCTGCAAACGGTGCAGAATAAGTTTGCGTACAAAACTAATAACTGGAATTTCCGGTTATGCTTTTTAATTTTTTTTTGAAAATTTTTATTCCATTTGAACAGTAAATGGACAGTAAAGAGACAAATTATTTTGAAACGTATATGTGCTTGAAATTTTATAGAAAGCAATAGAATCCCAGAGAAAAAATGAGAAATGGATAAAAGGATAATCTTACTAAATCTTTCCAAATTTGATAAAAACGTTCGTGAAATTAGGAAAACTTTTGAGAGAGCAAACTCGTCATATCAAAAAGCCATCTTAAAACTAAAAAAAAACAGAAAATCTTGCTTCGTTACTACGATCTGGCCATTATTTTAAGCAACCCGAGCAGGAGGATTAGATTGTTTTGCGATCAGTGCATCATTACACTATTCGACAAAAAATGGGCCAATCGCGTGCATAGTTAAAGTGTTTTATAGACTAACTTTGGCCGCTGAACACGAAACTGAAAATAAAAAATTTTTTTAAGAGCGTTTTCAAAAAATCTTCGAAAAACGAGTTTTCTTCCTGTTGTTTCAGTTATGAGCACATATCTCCTGAAAGAATTATCTGATTAACACGAGCTGTCCGTCGTTCAAGAAGAAGATAATACTTAGCCTTTTTAGTGATATATAGATTGTTCAAAGCAGATGAGATTTGGGGAAGTTACTGACAAGTAACCAAAGGAAAGTTGTAACAAAGTGCATTTTTCGACCAAAAAATCATAAATTTTCGAATTTTTTTTTTATGGATAAAAAAAATGATCCCCGCTGGTTTTAAAATCTAAGATGAAAGATATATTATTATTATATATTTTTTGAGCAAATATTAAGCCTAACATCAATAGAATTGAAAGAAAAATGACAAAGTTATGATGCAGTGAGTAAAAACACTAACTTTACATTTATTACACTGTGCGAAAAATTTTTTTTTTGCCGAGACCCATCCAAATTTTGATATAGACGTGAAACTAGAGATCATTTGTAGTAATCTGGCATAGTCAGTTTTTCATTTTCTGGCCCAAAATCTTTTTAAAAAACTTTAAAATTTTTAGGACATACACATTTCAAATATTTTTTTAAATATATGCGGTTGTGCAATAATGGAAATATGGGTATCAAATGAAAGACATCCTTTTAACTAAATTTTCAATTTTGAAGTTTCAGGTCCAAAATATGTCAGGTAGGGAAAACATACATGCTTTGGATTTCAGTCTGTAGATTCATACATCTAAATTTTATTCTATTTCAAAGTTCCAGTCTAGAAAACACTTTTATTCTTAGGTGCATTTTTCGTGTCGAGTGGTTCAGAAATGTACAGAAATATTTTATAAAACCCAGTAGCAGTAGCTTACTTAGAAGGAGCATAGAATTGCTTTCGTAAATGGGTCTATCAAAGAAGAAAACCGGATATCCACGACGTTGTGTTGTTATCCAACTAATAATTATAAAAATAATATTAATAACTGTAAATTTGTTTGACGTCTACAAAGTTTAATGAGGTTAAGTAATTGCGTAATTCGCACTCATTTACAAGCAAACTCTAAGATTGCGATATTTAATTTTTAACTTCGAATTTTTTATTAGCATACTTTGCACAAAATTTTAAGTTAAAAATTAAATATTGCAAAAAATTTTTATTTAGAAAGGATGTTTTCTTGCTTTTATTGAACTGAATTTGTTATTGCAATTTCAAAGTCAATTGTCGATAGTGTATCTCTTTCAATTGATAAAAGTGACAAACAGCCTTTCAACAACCATTGTGGAGCGCAAAAAGTTTTTAACAAGTTTCAGTTTTGAAAAACTTTAAATTTTTATATACAAGCTTCTCTCGGGGGCCCCCCGCAGCCCGGGGCCCGGGGCGGTCCGCCCCTCCGCCCCCCCTTTAAGCCGCTACTGCGCATCCAATAAACTAATGGCTAATTCCTTACTGATGAACTAGTTTGTCATTATTACATTTGGGTTTGTAAGGCTCACACAGTTTTTCAACACCCTTTTTGCAAGACCCACAGCTCCTTGATTACCGTCTTTGCATGTGTATGGCATTTCAGGAAGTATTAGCACCATCGCATTTCCAAATTCTGATTACATATTTATCGGGATTGGAAGACATAAACTGTATGAACTAACATCAACTTTGGTGAGGCATAAATTCATCATAATATGTCGTATATTGTAGTATTTTCAAACATTCTCATAGACTTCATCTCATGCCGACTAGATGAGTGCTATGCTCAAAAATTTCGAACTTGATATCATAAAAATACACCTTAACATGAAAAATAAAAATATTTTTCCATATGGTGGATAAAAAGTCAAGAAATTCTGGGTAAATCTTAGTTTTGTGTTCAAATGAGCTACTGATGCTCACTTCTGGGGTTTCGTTGCATTTTTAAAAAATTGTAAAAAAAAGTACAAAAACTGTCTAAAAGGTTAAATTTATAAATGAAATATAATTCTAACATTCCATTAGAGGATTACATAAAAAAATTGGAATCGAAAATCTTTTGGTATAGGATTTATCACCATTTGAAATCTTTAGTGAGACTGTGAGGCTCACTTCTGGAAACTAGGGTTAATCAACAATTTTAATTTTGCATCAACATCTTTCAAATCTCAAACATCACTTTTCCACTTATATTCTTTCAGACCAATTTCAGACTACAACTCAAACCTTAATTTCAAAAACAATTAGACTCGCAGCAAAACTTTTTAGCTTTCCCACACTTCGATAGGCATTTCGTTATTGCCCACAACCTGCAAAAGTCGCCACGGTATAACCATTTCGTATTTATCGTTCCATCGTTCTTTTTGCTCCTAATTGGATACACTTATCGTTTGTGCTCAATCTCAATTTCGAATTAATTGAGCTGAACAGATGAAATTTGTTGGCGCTTCACTTGCTCCGCAACACAAAAAACCAACGCTCGCACAAATCCACCCAGCCGACTCATACATACAAACACTCGCTCGCATAAGTTTGCACAATCGCACAAACGACTGTGGCAGTGGTTTCCGCTGTGTCTGTCTGACTGCGCTCAGCATTCGAGTTGGAAAGCAGATTCGCTCGCCGAGAAGCGTCAAAGAAATTTCATCGTTTTCTGCGTTGGCAGCATTTATCTGCGTTCTAATCGAACGTTGAACGCTGAATAGACGTAAAGCAAATATCACATTGCGAGAATGCTACATCTCCTGCTGCTGCTGCCTTATTTAAAGCCAAAATCCCGGCAGTGAAGGTCAGAGTGTGGCAAAATTTATTGCCACCTACAGTCACCAGTGCTGACGGTAATGATGAGGTTGAGGTGGATTGTGCAGTTTGTATTTGAGTTGGCACAACTTGCGCGCATATGTGGAAGTTTTCGTATATGTAGACTTGTGTGTGTATGTGTGTGTGTCTGTACGAATACAATAAGGCAAATATTTTATATGCCAATAGAGTTTGCACAAACTCAATGAACTTTGATGAGCTTCAGCTTTTGCGACTTACCTGAATGTAATAAAAATGATGTCGTTCTAATTTATTTTCAATGGAGAGTTTCATTGGCAGTGAGATGTGTTTGGAAAAAGATAAATTAGAACTACAAAAGTGCGTGGAATAGAAGTAAAAATATGTGGAAGAACATGGAAATGCCAATTGTACTCTAAAATTATTCTTGTTCTCACATAAACAAAGCTATAAAAAGTGTTAATGATAGAGTCGTACTACTAAAATAGTAGTAAAAATTTCCACAAAATATATTTTGAATGCAAAATATCAAAATAAGCACTTTATTTATGAATCTCAACGAATAGTGCTAATGATAAAATAGTACTTTTAAATTGCCAAAATATTTATTTTAAATTCATTGGATTAAAAACCTCACTTACGGTGCAATTCAAACCCGTCAGCTGCCAGTTGAATGTATATCAATTGTATTATTCTATGGGTATATAAATATCACTTTATTTCATACTCAACAAGCGAAAAAAAAACAACAATATGCTTTAAAATTTATGTATGTGCAATAATGAGTATCGAGCGATTGCATTAATTTTAATTATCTGTGAATATTTTGATTGTGATTTATATGTCAATCGGGGGGAAAAAAACCATAATGCAAAGCTCGCACTCGATGCGTAACGGTGCAGTTAATTAGCATTTGGCCAATTTTATTTCGATATGCCAAAACATTCGCCAATTTCGCTCACAAATTTTGCATAAACCATACAAACAACTTGCGTTGCGTTTCTGGCAAAGATCAATTCAAATCATTAAATATTGTGTCACTTTTTGCACATTAAATTAATCTAAAGTTTTTATTGTTATTTATATCACACTTTTATACATTTAATATTTATAGATTTTATTAAAATTATCTCACTGCTGAATGAAATTTGCAATGATTTTCTAATATATTTTCGAATCATGATTTTTTTTATATGGCATTCAATTAACTTTCATATTTTTTTTAGCTATAATATAAATGTTTTTTGCATATTTATATGATAGAATGAATATTTTGTTTAAAATTTAATTTTTTTATTTAATTTTAAATACACTTTTTGCAATTTTGTAATACAATTAAATTCATATCTGAAGGATTTTTTCATAATAAAACCAATAATCCATTAATTAAAAATAACATTAAAAGGAATATTTTGCAAATTACTCAGTGATTCTTGGCGTTTTGGTAACCCAGCGTGAAGTGCACTGATTTCCCATTCCAAATTGGTTTGTTCAAGCACTTTGCTTAAATTCCATTTTTACCTTCTTTCTAATTGTTTCTCATCTCTTTAGCGTCTCCTAGTCAAATCTTTTACGTTAAGACGTTAAGCTTCTATCCATCCCTCTACCATCAGTCGTAATGAGCAGCCCACAGTTCACAGCAGATTTTTTATACCCAGTAGTGCAACAACACCACTGGTGGTGCCAGTTCGAATTAACGGAAATAGCAGTGCATAATTTATCCAAAATAAGCTCATCAAAGATACCAGATACCTCTGCCTTTTTCAAGAACACCTCCTATCTAGCAGCAATGGATGCAGAAAGTACGCTCTACACAACCCAGTAATAAACTTTCACATACAGAAGCGTAGTGGCGCACGCAAGGTTTCTCTCCGAAATATCTGTCGATTACAAACATTTTGGGTGACAGATATAGTTTCAAATGTTATTAGCCTTAAAAGATGTGTACGACTATAAAATATAACAAATATTTTAAATTCGCACTCACGGAAATGTTTGATTCTGTTCTAGAATCGTCTGTTATCAATGAAAAATTTCCAATAACTAATGTTATTACCAATATTGAAAAAGTGTTAGAAACTTGGAAATAATATAAAAATTTTATTTTTTCAATGTGCTTGCAATTAAAGCAGGAATTAGATCCGTTGGTAGTTCCTATGTGCAGAAAAAGAGCAGACTGTAAGACCGCTGCTGTGCTACTGCCTGGCTCTAGGCTCACCCTTCTTGGATAATTTGTATGAACTAAGTACAGCCTTTTAAGAGACCTACTTGGTTTCATCTCTCAATCAACCCATCTCTGTAATAATTTGCTGTCAACCCAACCTAAACTAGTTCCTTTGGTGGGATAACAAAGCACAGCTCACTAAAGTATTTTTTCATTCAGAGTTGCCAAACAAAAAATGACTAACATTTACATTAATTGTCTATTAGGAAAATATTCATAAAGTTATGGGGACTTTAAATTATTCATACCCAATAGCTATGAATGACCTACAAATTTCGTTTTTAGTATATTATAGAATTTTCAGATGTGCTTTTATTTTTATTACCACTAACACAGCTAAAAACAGAGAACGCCAATCCGTTACGAACCCCACTTTTCTGCGCTCCATAAATTTCAACGAATCTGTTTACCTGAACAAAGTCAAGAAATATCGCACGTTGCGTCGTCTGTCTGTCTGGCTGCTGTAATTCAAAGCCTAATTCTGCTCATCCATTTCAGTTCATCCTGCATGTTGATCCCAAAGCACTTATCATTTGACAATTCGATAATTTTCTGCCATTCGCCATGACAGTAAAAGGTCATGGAGCCGAAAGAAATGCCCAAATTACAATAACAACAACAAGGTAGACATTCAATAATCCTTTCGATTTGGGTTTGTGTGGCCATTGCGACTTGGCCAGGTGACAAAAATCAAGCGACAACATGCAACGATAGGATAAGGAAGTAATAAAAAGCACCAATAACAACAACAACAACATATCAATAGAAATGCGGCATTTTTATTTTATTTTGGTGTATTTGCGGCTAAAATCACTTTTCATTGAAAATTACTTCCAACTTTTTCTTGAACGTATGCATATAAATGCAAAGGTACAAACATATATGTATGTATGTATGTATGTATGTATGCAAGTTGGTTGGCGTATGTGTGAAAGCGCCGGCATCGATTATTCCGCTGCAGGTTAGGCCAACTTGCAAACACTCCCCAAACTACTCGCACAAGCACTTAAAGTTGAATGAATGAATGCGAGTGGCTGCGGCTGTGACCTGGCCGAGTGTGCTGTGTTGCTGTTTTTGTATTTGTTTTTGCCACAGCTATGGTTTTTTGTAGGTAAAGTGTGTTGTTTGCTTGTATGGTAAAGTAAAGTAAAATTATTATTGTTGATAAACAAATAAAAAGTTTCTAATAGCATAATTTCACTGAGCAACTTTTGGCTTCGCCCAAAAACATTCGAAAACAGACAAAAACCAAACAACAACACAGCAGCCAACTGTGGCACTCAACAACCTTCAAGTATTTCAAGCCTTTGCTCTCCGACTGCCGATGAACGGTGCATGGCCAACAGATAAACAAATAAAGTAGCATGAACTACAATAAAATAAAATAAAATGTTGGTTGTTGGTTTTCACACCGGCGCGCCGCTCTGCTGACTCGCCTCAGTCTCCACCGCTGGCGGCCGCTTTTTACTAATATTTCGAATTTTATTTGTACATCCTATGGGGCTGGCGTTATTGTTTTCAATGTTGTTGTTGTTGTTGTGTTTGTGGTTCCGGTTTTAGTTGTTCATGTTTTATGTTTCGAATTTTGTGTCGCTTTAAAAGTATTTGGGTGTGTGTTGGTGATAAATTTTGTGGGTGTACACAATTTGAATGAATATTTTTGCTACGCCACAACTACACGTAAAATTTTAAATTAAAAAAATGTGTTCTATAAAACCACAACCTAATGCTTTGTGGTATGTTAGAAGGGGATAATCAACTTGAATGATAATTTACTATCACTTTACAAATCAGTTTATTTCATGGTGGAATTGGGATTTTTTTCAGTTGGAATTTATTTTAAGGGAAGAGAAATTTTTTTTTTGTTTATGATAAATTTCGATTTAAGTTAAACATAGTCAAATAATAAAGTCATCCCGATAGTGACATTTTAGGTCAAGTACTCTTATTTTGACAGCTGTTCGCTCAAAGTAATTTGAATTCAACTCATTCGACACTTTTTTCGGTTGTAAACCTTTTTCAAATGAGAATTCTTGTATTGCTTGTAGCTAAGCAATGGAGTGTACATATATGTTGGGTACTGTATGTACATTAGACTGGAATTAGTGGACGATTTTTCGATTTCGATGCTCCGCACCCTCTCATTTTATGCGGTTTGGTGAAAAAGTGCATGAGCCAAACAATTTTGGGGCTAGGGTGGGGCTAAATGGCGTCGCATCGAGGTCAAAGTTCACGAAAAAGCTGGGAAATTAGACAAATTGCTCCACAGCTGGTCAGAAGTTGCTCTTAGAGAGTTAAAATCTATGACTGACCCCTCTAGTTTTCCTTACTGAATATTTCTTTCAAACATACTCACCCCCTATCTCCAACCCTTGATGGGGCTCCCATACAAAATGGTCATTTTTATAAAATAGGCTCCCACTGCTCCCAGGTTGCCCCCAGACGTGTCAAATGTATGACCGACATTTATTTATTTTCCCTTCCGAATGTTTCTTCTAAACATACCTACCGGCTATCTCCAAGTCTTAAGGTGGCTGCCATACAAACTTAGCAATTTTCTATGCAATTGGCTCCCCACTTGTAAATGTAGTAGTTAAGTAAGCGAGAAAACATCGTATCTCTGAAACTTCTGAACCGATTTAAATGATTTTTTTCAGCGATCACCAACATTCTTGAGTACAAAAAATACAAAATTAATTAAAGTTCAGAAATTCACCACCAAAGGGCGTCTCCCAAAATTTTCAAATAAATTTTCAATCAAATATTTTTTTAATATTTTATATTATGAATGAAAAGGTTAAAATTTTACAGACAAATTTCATTCATGTGAGAATGTAGAGAAAACATAAATGGCAGCTATCAAAATAAGAGTACGTAAACAAATAGACGTCACCTATCGGGATGACTTTATTATTTGACTATGAAGCACAAAATACTTCACTTCACTTCAATACTTTTGACTATAATACAAAAATACTGCCACAAGTTTTTAGATATTTTAAGTATTTTGTTTTAAAGTACTTACAACACCCAAAAGTAGCACCAACAAACAAGGATTCTGTAGCCATATGGGACATAAAACAATTAATACACACAACATACATATGTACGAATGCAATGCAATGTCGCAATTATTTTGCACTGAGCGCAATTTAGCTCGTTTGGCATAACCTCTGCTCTAGTCAACGCCCAGTGCTACCTATACACACTCACACGATTACAAAATTTGCCTTGAAATTGTTCCCGAAGCGCCACTCGTCTGCACCCATCCCTATTAGGTACATACATATGTATGCATGTGTGTGAAATGTGTGTGTGTTTGACAGCATACAGCAACACGCGTTCATTACATTAATTGAGTCAATTTCTTGATTAAATTGATTTTCGCTTACGTTTTTATTGCGCAACCGTGGAGCTACGCGACAAGAGTGAGCGCTCATAATTCCCGCCCTGCATCCACTTTCCCACTTGCCACCTACTTGCCTGCCTGCCGGCATACATGTGAAATGTACACCACACACAAGCCCGCTCGTTCGCTGCCAGTTGACTCTACACACTCACACAAACATAAACAGGATATGGCCGGGCCGCGTCGACGGCCACAGCGCAACGGAAGTCGTTGCTGTGACGCGTACACTTGTTGTTGGTGTTAGTGTGGTCTTTTTGTTTATTGTTGTTTGTTGATTTCAGTTCAGTTTCATTGTTGTTGTTACGGTTGTAACAGGAATTTCTCGCAATTGTTTTTCCAAATTTATATCCGCATTGAATTTTTGGTTGATGGTTATTGCTCTTTGTTCAGGCGCGTGTACAGCAAACCACACAAGTATGTGTGAATATCGTTGTATATATGCTGCTGCTGTACATAGACTTTAATGGACCCTGCATACTTGCTGAAGCACGGATCAAACACACACACACACACGCAGAAATCGCAAGAAGCAAGAAGCCAGTATGAGGTGAAATTGCTGACTAGCCAGCAGCAGGAAATTCAAATAAATTCAATTAGCGTTTTGATATCCTCGCCAATATGCCACATTTAATGTGTACTGCATGTGAATGTGTGTGTGTGTGTGTAGGTTTGTGGGGAATTAAATAAAATATTTTTGGCACCCACTCTTCGGTTTTTCCAAACACAAGTCGAGCTTTTCCACTGCATGGTAGAAACTAATTGAATTCACTTAAATGTCATTAAAGAGCTGCCGGCTCGCCAAATTCAATTTGTTTATTTATTTTTTTTTTATTTCTAACGAAACTTTGTACTTTAATTGGTCTACGAGCTGAATTGAATTGTTCCATCAATTAATCATTTGCATGCTGGAATATAATTTTATTTGCATTTCAGGAACATTTAACGGGTAGCAACTTTAAAATATTTTATTGAAGAGCTTTGAAGAGCATTGGTTGCATTAAATTTTGTAGTATTACATTGAAAATTTTTTTGATTGTACTTTTATCAATTACATTAGTAAACTTTCTTGGAATATCTTATAACACCGTGCGACAGCATTTCTCACACCGGGAAAAATGTATATGTGCGCGAAACTAGAGACCAAATATAGTAATACTGCGTACTCAGTTTTTCATTTCTACATCCTTTGTCCTTTTAAAAGGACTTGAAAATTTTGAAGGGGATAAAAAATAAAAAAAATATAAAAAATACTTAACCTGTTTAGAATATAGCGATATGTATATCAAATAAAAGGAAAGGAAAGGCGCAAGAATTTAAATAAATTTACTTTTTATCTATTTGTAAAAAAAAGATATGAAAAAGGTCCTTTGAAAATTGCAATTCTTTATATCCCAGAAAATGTATATAGAATTTTCTTCAAAAGAAAAACTATGTTAAAACCCAAAATCTCCTTGATCACGTGTCAATATTTCATTACTCTAACTTTATTAGTTCGAAAGTTATTAAAAAAAAGGCAGAAGCTGCAATTCTAATGAAGTACAAAAATTCGAATTTATTTGAGTATAAGTATTTTAAATAATAAAAAGATACAAAATCAGTGAAGCCAGAATAATGAAATTTTAACACGTGAACAAGGAGATTTTGGGTTTTAACATACTTACTTTTCAAGAAAATTCGATGTAAATTTTCAAGGATATAAAAGATTAAAATTTTCAAGGGACCTTTTTCATATCCTCTTTTTACAAATACATAAAAAATTAATTTTATTTGAATTCTTGAGCCTTTCCTCTTTCATTTGATATTCATATTGCCAAATTCTAACGAGGTTAAGTATTTTTTATATATTTTTTTCATTTTGTATCCCCTTCAAAATTTTGAAGTCCTTTTAAAAGGACAAAAGATGAAGAAATGAAAAACTGAGTACGCAGTATTACTATGTTTGGTCTCTAGTTTCACGCCCATATGGACTTTTTCCGGTGTGAAAATTTTTTTAATTTTTGTCGCACGGTGTAATATTTCGACTGATTTCTGAATGAACCATGAACCAGAAGCCACTAACATAGCCTCTGAGGTCTCAAAGGCAGGCAACATAGCGCAAAAAATCTAGTCAAACCTAGTTTACTACAGACTGGACCATAGGTCTTCTGAACCTCAAAAGAGGCCCACTTAGGGTTGTTTTCAAGGTTATCAGTGGTCATTGCATCTTTGGTAGTTTCGCTAAAAATTTAGGGAAAAGTCACCCAACCAATGACTTCTGCAGTAGCTGCTGACATGTAGAGAAGGCAGAAACCACTCTTCACGTACTTTGCATGGTCTCGGCCTTTACAAGAAATAAAAGAACAGCTACGATATTTTATCTTTTTTTTATACTGTCTAGCTTAGCCACCTATCAGTGATTTATTGTTGTTGAGACTTGCTTGAGACCTAATAAAGAAGAAGCTATGCTGTGGTACCACAATGGTTCCAATTTGGCCTAAGTATGCTCTACTTTTCAGAAAAATTGAATTAATTTTTATTGTAATTATTGTTCATTTTTCGGACCAAACCAAGAAAATTTATATTAAAATTTTCTCTCTTTCAATTTTTATCTCATAAAATGTCTTGCAGACCCGCCCGCAACGATGTGCCCTCCATGTACATTGAGGAAGACGCCCTGAACGAGGACGAGGCGCTGGCAGGAGCGCGCTCAGCCGACATTCGCACCACACGTGCGATTCCCTCGACCCTGGGACCGCGCTGCAGCGCCAGCACAACGAGCAGCCAGCACCACTACATCTCCGAGGGTTTCATACAGTACGCGCAGCCCAGTCTGAACGGTACTATTCCAAAGTCCATACTTAATAAACTGTAGTCGTAGTTCTCTTAGACAATCACTTGCTCTCACTCTATCCACCAGCTATCTCACTCACACGTTTCATACACTTTTTGCTCGCTGCTGTTATTATTTTCCGATTGTTACTATGAATTTTTTAATTGCAACATTTTCGAAAAATACTTTTGACTGTCGTTTCTTTGTGAGTTTTATTAAATTAAGCAAATATCGAACAATTTGTAACGAATTGAAAATGAGAGGAATGCAACCAAAGAGCAGTGAATTATTTAGTAGTCGTTTCTCTTGCATTGGTATGTGCTGCCTGCAATGATTTCATTCTCTGCTCGGTTTTTAATTTATTTGTTTGTAATATAAATAGTAATGCACTGAACGACTTGCTCGTTCGTTGGTATGTGTGTGTATGCACATAAAATGCTGTAAATATTTGTAAAAGTACCTTTAGCAAATTTCTTCAATTATGTATAATTTACTTTTATAAGTTCCGGATCGTTCGGTTCACTTTGTATGGACTGCAAATGTAAACAATTTCAATAGAAAATGTTTCAGGACGAATGCCGTATGTCCTGTTTGTATTTTATTTGAATGTCAAATAGTATGTAGTATAATTTGTTAATATTATTTTTAGACTTAGTGTAATTAAAATAAAATTGTGTGCTTGCATGAAAATATATTTATTTATTTTGAATAAATTTTACAATAATTCTCTCACTTTTTTTATTTTTTGAAATATCTTTGTGAAGAAAATGCTTAACTTTTTTTTGCGAAATATGTTTTCACCAACACTTGAATTAGAGGAAAAATAAAATTGTTGAATTTAATTATAGCTTTTTCAGCGTTTGACAAAGCACAAATATTTCTTAGCTCTCCCATAGAAATAAATACCACCAAAGCTTGACAACACTATGCAACAAGTGGGCAACAACCAACACTTTACAGTGCCACAAAAGTTTAATAAACTCGCAATGCCGCAACCAATCAAAAGCAACAAGAAACGAACAACAACATCAAAAATGGCAATAAACGCTTTGGCGTTGTTATTTATGGCAGTCGTTGTTCATTGCATTTGACTGTTGTTGTAAAAATGTGGCCGCTCTCCGCGCACAATTCTGTGCTAAATAAATGCAGTGCTGCATTTGGCGGCACAGACGACACCGCCAACAACACAATAACACACAACGTCAACGTTAACCTGCAGCAATAGAAATAACAACAACGCTGTCAATTGTTATTAATGTTGATGCGACCACCGACCATGTTCTGGCTGTTGTTGTTATTGTTGCTGTTTTAGCCGCACAGTAACATGGACCCAATGAAATATTCACTTTTTTTTTGTTGCTGCTGCAGTGATGTGGAAAAGTGCAGCCGTCTTTTGATTGCTGTTAGAGAGCGGAAGACGAAGGAATGCGGAGGGAACGTAGATATTTTAGAAGTATGAAAATGTCTTTTCATGGACGAGAAAGTTAAATTTGTAATGCAAACAAGCTTGATTTGGTCTCTTCAGGCACTAGCTTTTCCTTTTTTAGTAACTGTACCATGAACATTTTGATAGCTCTTTAAAACTCGCGAGCCTCATAATTTTGAATACAAACAGCATTTCAAGAAACTCAGAAGTTCAAAGCTCTAAATGAGAGAAACGTATTGCAAATCGTCGGCAGAGTTCAATATTTCTTTCTTCCTTATGTGTCTCTATGGAATTATGTTACGAAATAGGGGCACTGGCGCACACATGTAAGGTTCTGGGGGGCTCAAACCCCCAAATACAGGGTGGGCCATTTAAGATTAAGAATTTGAATCGGTTATAAAAAAAAACTAATGAATATTTTTTGAAAATTCCTGTTTTATTACAAAGCTTGGACTTTGTTATTTAAGAATGAAAAACGATATCGTTCATATGACTGCCACGACTGGCCTTACAGTACGCCATTCGGTCAACCCAATTTTCAAGTACTTTTTCGATTGTTCCGGGTAGAATTTCCTGAATGGCAACTTCGATTTCATGTTTCAAAGCTTCAATCGTCTCCTTTACAGTCCAACGGACTTAAATCGCAGCTCTGAGGCGGCCAATTGACTTCAGAATTTCGGCTGATTATTCGATTTTCGAAAACGGTGCCCAAAAGTTCGATTGTTACGTGCCGAATGGTCATGTACCTTCAGTTCTTGGAACAATTGAATTTTGTAAGCCTTCATACCGAGATCTTTATGCAAAATTCTCATCAAAGAAGTGCGGGAAATGTTCAATTCCTGAGAGCAATGGCGAGTTGACGTTGATGGATGTTCACACACATTTTCGGCTACATAAGCAATGTTTTCGGCTGTACGAGAACGGGAACTTCTTCTTTGGTCCATTAACGATCAGGTTTCACGAGGTTGCTTCACAAATTGATCCACAAACTGAGTTGAAAGCCAATCTTTTTTTTGAAATTTTTTTTTTAATTTCTTACAGTTTGGGTTGAAGACTCTCCACTTTAGAAGTAAGTTCTCAATATTTCCCCAATTTTGTTCAAGCGTATAGCGTCCCATTTCGTAAATGTCAAACTTTAAACTAAATTACGAACACAAATTGAATGATATTTTGACTGACATTCTCGAAATAAAGCGTAGTTCAAATTCCAAATCTTAAATGGTGCACCCTGTTCTTATTTGTTACAAAAATTATGGGTGGTAAATATGATTTCAAATGGTTTTAAGCTCAAGAATTGTGTACATAACCCACAAACAATTTTTTCACACTATATTTTTTTGTAAAAAATAGTAATAGTTGCAGAAAATTGCCTTTTAGAAACCCATGCAATAAAATAATTTAATTTGAAAATTTGATTTGACTCTCTCTGTGACATTTTAGTTTAAAAAATGCGCTTCATATGAGATTTCTAAATCAACTCGGGCCAATCACAGAAATCAGATGCACCCTGTCAACCTATATTTTAGTCACTAATACGTTTTTAAAATAATTACAAAGAGATTAAACTGAAAACTAACTAAAATTAATTGTAGCAAACACCCATAAACGTTTATTGTTTTGTACAAAACTTTACTCACTTCACTTCCTTTCCCATCACTCTCTCTCATTAAACTACACAGCCCACTGGAGCCCGGTTACTGTAGCGAGCATTGTCAGCCTTTAGCATGTATTGTTGTAGCAAAACCAAAACCCCCATTCCACTCACTATTAGACATTTCTAAACATTCTCCCTTTACCGCTTTGTAGTTCTTTTGCCTCACTCACTCGATTTGTTTCCCCCCCTATAAAAAGAGCCCCCACTCTCTAAACCCGCACACAAGCTGTAGTCCCTTTACTTGTAGTCCACACCGTTTGCCATTTCTTCAAAGAAATTCAAAACAACAAGAAAAATCCAACAATTTCGTACACCTTTTCTCAGGCGATTATTTGATTCCCTTGCTTGAGTGCACGCCTGCTAGCAAGAACAACTCCAACGCATTAGCCACTCCTGCTCCTCCTGCTGTACACATCTGCTATAATGCCGCCTCCAGCGTCGATTGGCTGCGCAAGTATCCCTACACGCCCATCAGATGTGCCACCTATGCACAAAAGATACCATCACCAGCCGGAAAACAGCTGTCGATCTATCAAAGCGGCAGCAATGTCTGAGACCGACGCTACAACAACGCATTTGCCTTTTTTTTGTAACATTCTATCCACATGCTTCTGCTTACTTTCCATGTTTCCACTAATTTTCGCTTTGTTTTTCTTTGCACACAAAAAAATCAATCGAAATACTTATTGGCCCACTTAATGGTTTTACACTGCACTAAATGTGTCCTTGCTCCTCACTTCATTTATTTAAATAGTGAACGTATTTGCATTTCTACCCTACACAAACAATACTCCCAAGCAAACTAAGGAAAGTAAACTTAACTAAAGGAACAAAAATTAAAAATGAATTTAAAATTTAAAAATTAAAAATTAAGGAAAATATATTTTGAGTTCGTTTGTCCTGAAAACGTTTTGAATGATTTCAAGCATTTTATGAGTACAATATCTTGTTTCAAAATTTGAGTATTTATTTTACAAAGGACATGTATGTAATTTTGTTCTAGGTATTTTTTTTTTTGCTGTTATTGCAAATTTTGTCAGCAATCAAGAAACACAATGCTAGGAGTTCTGCCATTTAAAATGTACTGCATCCGTTTCTTTACTCCTTTTTGCTCTGCCTAATAAAAATATTAATAAGCGATAGTTGTTGTTAGAAAAAATACGAGACAAAGTTCTAGGCATTTCTATTCACAAGTTCTGTCATTTTGAGAAGGCACTTTCCAACAATTGAAGTCCTGCGATGGCGTATATTAAAATTTAATTTAAAATTTAAAAATTAAGGAAAATATTTTTTTAGTTCGTTTGTCCTGAAAACGTTTTGAAATCAGTGAATACAATATCTTGTTTCAAAGTTTGAGTATTTATTTTACAAAGGACATGTATGTAATTTTTTCGAGGTATTTTTTTGGCCATTATTGCAAATTTTGTCAGCTATCAAGAAACACGATGCCAGGATTTCTGTCATCTTAAATGTATTGTCTCCATTTCTTTACTCTTTTTTGCTCTGCCTAATAAAAATAATAATAAGCGAGATTTGTTGTTGGGGAAAAAGTACGAGACTAAGTTCTAGGCATATCTTTTCACAAGTTCTGTAATTTTGAGAAGGGACTTTTCAACAATTGAAGTCCTTCCGTGGCGTATATTGTGCTCTGCTGTTCTATTTCAGACATTTAAGGTATATACAACTCCGATCCAGGTTCTGTTGAGCATCACCGGAGCACACAATGGACGTTAAAACCCATAAAATATCTGATTGTTAGAAAAATTGTAGCAGATATAGTTTCAATGGTATTGGGCCCAAAAGTTTTATAAAGAACACCCAACATGAAATCATCTTCGTTTTTATAAACTCTGCATGTTCCTGACTTCACCACTCAGCAACACATCCAAAAAAATGGGTTTTTCTCTAATAAAATCCAACCAAAACATATCGCTGATATTTCTTGAATATTCAGATACCTTCCAATGCCAATATTTGGGTTGCCTAATCCTTGAGCGCTTATCGCATACGACACTTTTATAGTTACAGTCACAATGACAATTAAATTCGCACCGAAAACCACAACAAAAGCTCAGTTGGGTACCATAATTTATGAAAATACTTATTACACATGTGTGCATATTCACACACACACACACACACACACACACACACACACACACACATTTATAAACACTCGAGTACAAACCATCAACTGCACAGCAACAATGGCAACGGACGCAATCTTTGCTCAGCGACCTCACACTGCGCTTTTGTGGCCTATAATTGCTATAATTGTTGTTTTTGTTGTTGTTGTTTTCATTATAACCACCGCCCAGGCGTTAATAAGCGCAACAAATGGCATTTCATTCGCATTGACTTTAGCTGCGTTGCAAGCGTTGGCAGTGTTGCTGCTGTCGACTTTGGCTCAGCGCACTGACTGACGCGTCAGTCGCCGATGCTGACACTGATGCTGATGTGTCTGTTGACAATGCGTGTGCTGCGTCTTTATGACTGTAAGACGCCGCGCAAGTGCGACATAAAACGCCGTAACAGCAAAATGTAGTGAAAAGCCACGAAATGAAAGCGCCAACAAATAGCAAAAAGCGCAAAAGTGCGCACGGCCAACTTTGAGCCGGCAAACAAACACAACCGAAAACGAATAAAAATCCATCGACGCGCTTCAAAAGCCGCAAAGCGCATCGACGCTCGTACGTGGCGCGATTTTATTTAAGGTTTATTCGCGCGTGTGGCACACGAGGCATAGAGTTGCCGACGTTGCGGCACATAACAAATTAAGTGCGTCTTTTGTGTGGTGGCACGTTTCGTAAAAGTTAGACGAGCGTAAATTATAAACAGGCAACAAACGCCCGAGCGACATGGCGCGCGGCGTTAGGGGGGCCCACTGCCGAGGAAGTGTGTGAGCACACAAACACACCTATCAAGTGTGTGTGTGTATGTGAGAGAATGAATGTGCCACATAGTGTGGTCGCTATGGCTGAAGAAAGTGAAAAATGATGCAAGCCATTAAACCGAATAAAAATAAATCAAAATGAAAGTGAGACCGAAAAATAAAAACACTAATAATTAAATTTATGAATGTTCAGTCATTTTAGTACAACGTGTGCCACATTTAGCCTGCACGCGTATGCAAAGTGGCGACAGACAGGCCGGAAGTAGGTGTCGGAGTATTACCAACTGAGGGCTTGCACTCGTATGCAGTCGATGGACGTTGATGTATTAAATAATCACTCAAAAGGACTTTTTTCTATTTGTCATTATTGCCAGAATAGCAGATCAGTTCACTTTTAATTTTCTACCACCAGATTTTTTTTTAATATTTGATAGCTTTTCAAAATGAAAGTCAATGCAATCCACGAAGCTTCAAATCGCTTTGGTTATGCCGACTTTATCTGATAACCATATCACTCTCAGCTCTCTAGGCATAGTTTTAACAACAACAATTGCATCAGTATCAGACGTAATAAATTACTGTTTCAGGCTGATCTACAGCCACACATTCCACTTCAGTGAACTCTAGTGCAGCTGTACCCACTCCATAGTATTCCACCTTTTTTTTCCTCGTTCACTCCTCTCGGGAGCATCCTCGAGCCTCCACCAGTTTTTCTGCCAGGGTAGCTGATTGGCCTTGCCGCAAGCCAAAACTTCAAAACTAAGAATACAAGTTTATTTTTCAAAAATCGTTCCCATCAATTACAACGTTTTTTGCCAATGTTTGATTCAGTTTCCAAACCTTTCACTCATGACACCTATTTATTTTTCGATATGTCTATCAGAGCCGTCTTCCCATAATGGCTTTCCCCATAGTAGTTGTTTGTGTCAATCAAACAGAAAAAAGTAGCGGAAGGCTAAATGAGGTGAATTCGATGGCTGCGAAATGGTGCTTCTTAAGTTTTTGGTAAGAAACTCGCGGACAAAGAGTGCCATCTTCATCAACGGTACTCGTCGTTGTTGCAAGTTTAAATACATTGCAAAAAAATACATCCAAGTCTTTGTCAATTTCATAAATGTCAAGTTGAGTTGTAATTTGGGAGCAATATAGCTGAGGGGTATGGCACCCATAAACAAATTTAAAGGTTGGAATGAGAGCCCCATGCAGTGGTGATTCTTCTTAATCAACTCTATAACAAGATTCAGCAACACATATCTTGTATGTAGCTAGTCGTAGATAATACTAGAAATAGACCTGAGAAGCCATCAACAAGGGCAACGGTAAACATAGAGTGCCATATCTGACCATATCGCACATCCACTTCAAAAGTGACACAACTCTCTTAAGTCTCTTAAATAGGATCTTAGATGAAGGTTTTCACGAACCATAACCTAAAAAGTTTTAAGCTGGTAGCAATGGCCTTCCTTTCAGAATTATAAAATTCTGTTTTAAATTATTTCCTTAAGTTTTAAAGAAATTCGTGACTAGGTTTTATCCATCGCATGCTGCACCAATTTATTTTTATTTAACAGTGGGGTAACACCACTCTAGCAGCCAAGACAAGGCTTAACTTCGACGATTTATTTCGCAACTGTGAAAAATGTATGAGAATTTCTTTTCAAAGGGATATCATACTGAAATATGGAAAAATATTTGTTTATTTTCATTTTGATTCAAAATATCAGCAGAAGCGTCACGCTTTTACATCGCTTTTAAATCAACTCCTTCACAGCTGAACGGATCTATCGTATGATTTAAGACCTGAAACAAAAAACTAGTGTCCGACCGAAACATATTTTTTGGGCCGAAACCGGTTTCGGTTTTTTTTTAATATTCTGGCGAAACCGAAACCGAAATATTTCAACAAACGAATTTTGCATTAAGTAAATAAAAAACAAATAAGCAAATTGAATATAAATAACATAAATAAATAAATACTTATTATTAAAAACAATTTATTCATTTTTTAAAAACATAAACATGAAAAAATCACCCTTTCGTACCTTATTCGCTACTATTCAAAACTATATAATTTAATATGATATACTAAAAAAAAAGTTTATTTTCTTTGGTGGCATCTAAATTACTCCTCCTTTCGCTATATATCTGGTACACAATAGAAGTAAAATGTAAAAAAATATTCTAGAAAGTTTCGGTTTCGGGCATTTTTTGGCCGAAACTGAAACCGAAACCGAAACCACTTATTTTGGGCCGAAATCGAATGTTCGGTCAGACACTACAAAAAACCCAAGTTTTTTATAACATAATTACTAGCAGGGCCTCGCGGTTAGTTTAACCCTTTCAATACTGCAGGGATATATAAGTCCCAGATAATGTTCAAAAATTATTGGTCCAAAAAGTATTCGCTTTTAAAGTGCTGGGATGGACTAAACAGTAGTCTGTAGTCAGTACTTCACAACACGTGTTTTGGTTAGCATAACCTAACTAATTCATACTTGGTATACGTTCAGAAGTGTAAGCGTGCTCTTTGTGCATAAAAAAAAATCTGAAATTATGTAAACATGTTCTTTTACTTATTTACAGCACATTTAGTTCAATTATACAGAAATATCTTCACTGGCCAAAAGTCGTATTGAAAGGGTTAAAGTTAATGCCGAATCCATTCTTCCAGTCGAAGGGTGCGACCCAGTTTCATTGATGTGCGACTTATAGTTAAAAAATTACGCGAAAAATTTGAGGTTGTATGGGAGGTGCCACGCCCACCTCTCAGGTCGTATTCGCACTATGTGTTTTAGCGAGGTTTAGTCAAAACGAACACTCCGTGAAAGATTCAGCTCAATCGGCCGTCTAATTTTTGAGTTTTAGTGTCGTTTGACCAACAAACAAACAAACAGACATTCATTTATACATACATATATATGTATAGATGTTGTATATTCTATGGTAGTACATAAAAGCTTCTTTTTCAATCAATTTTTGTAGAAATGGTGCAGTTTCGAATAAGAGTATAAAATTTTGGCCAACAAATTTTCAATAAATTGTTTATAACTAAAACAGATTTGATCAAATCAAATCAGTAAATCAATCAAATCACTTTCTTAGAGCATACAATTGTAAAGCTAAGTATAGTCAAAATAGAAGCTAACTACAGTTCAAATCGATCTTTGCAGCGATGTTCGAGTAATCTGTCCACCCAGTTTGCAAAAAGTGATTTCGAGAAAAATGCGTCTGAAGGTTTTGCATTTCATCTTTTTCTAATTTTGCAAATTCCTAGAGTGGTGTTACGCCCTTAATGTGTTTGTTGTTTTCTTAATTCAAATACAAAAATTATGTTCATTTAAATTTTTCAGCTGCTTTAGTCAGATTTTTCTCAATGCACCTTTGTGTTTCGATTGCTTTATGCTGTGCATCTTTTGAGTTTGGGCCTTTACAGTTACAACAAATTGTAGACATATTCATTGACATTCCAGATAATGCCAAATAATCATAATTTTATCTATTTCGTGTTTTGTTCTTCTATTTTACGCACATTTCCATTTCTGCCACACAAAAACAATATCTGTCAACACCAACAAAAACTCTACTACGTATTTTTCTTACTTAATAACTTCATAACTCTGTCACTTGCCACTTTTTTAAAAACACATTTACTCTATTTTTCTCGCCCCTTCCCCTCCACACACACACACACACACACACACAACACACTCTTCGCACCGTTTGCTGTATTTGTTTTATTTTTACTGCAACGCTAGTCTACATTGCAGACCCGGATCTGATTTTGCCGCGCGGTGAATTGGAATTTACAACGCTGGATCCGACGCTAAAGTGAAAATTGTAAAAAATGCAACTAACATTAAAGCTAACTTTAAATAAGTGTAATGCATTTGTAGGCCTACGAACTGTAATTGTAATTTTAGTGGAGAACAATTTAAGATTTTTTATAAGTGAATTGAAACAAAGCAGTTTATTGAAATGAGAGCAGTTGAAGTTTAGTTTTAATGAAAAGTCTATAAATTAAATTAAATTTAGCATAAATTTATTAACTTGTTAAAGGAGTGAAAACTTACTACAAAAAGGTTTGTGCTGACTAAAAACAAAAAGATCAACTAGAGACATAAATTTAGCGAGCGAAAGCAGTAGAAAACATAGGCAACTGAGCGACATTCGGCCTCAAGAAATTCGAAAATAATAAGGTGTGGACTCTCAAAATTCTTACAGGTCTAAGAGCTGTAAAATTACAACAACAAAAAATAAGAATCGCATTAGTAAGTGTAAATAGAGCTGAAAAGAATTGCAGAAATTCGATCAAAAACACTGAAAACAGTCTGTGTCGAAAACAGAGAGAAATGTAAAAAAAAATCGCTATAAATTGTTAAAGATAGTTAAAACCACTTTGTAGAAAAATTAGTACTACTAAACCGGAAACTGACTGTACATAGCAATGCAATAATCAAAAACACAAACACACACACAAACCGAAGCGAAGCGAATCAAAAAGTCAAAGCCAACACAAAAGCAACATTTGTAAAAATGCATTTCATTAAGTTTAGACACCATTCAAGCTAGAAAAATCGACAGATAATAAATATATAAATATTAGCTTATGTGCATTTAGTAGCGTAGCCAAGAAAATCAAAACAATGCATTAA
Organism: Melieria crassipennis; assembly: GCA_963668005.1. Taxonomy (NCBI): domain Eukaryota; kingdom Metazoa; phylum Arthropoda; class Insecta; order Diptera; family Ulidiidae; genus Melieria; species Melieria crassipennis. The sequence goes on from OY764961.1 coordinate 119,642,846, forward strand.
ATTTACCGTAAATACTAACAAACAACAACTACAATAATATTAGTACATAGAAATTTTATTAAAATTTAAATATCACAAACACACTTTAGTGCTAATTAACGTTAGAAACGATAAACCAAAAAACAAAAAAACAACTGCAAAAGAGGAAAATAATGCGTTTTTATTTAATGTAAAGACTCTTCTTCTACAAATACTAAATAAGTATTAAATACTATAAAATAAATATGATAATAAATAATTACTATGAAATGATTAAAATGTAAGCATGGTAAACAAGTTGAAAAAAATAATTGAATAATACAAACTAAACCAACAAAAAATATAAATGCAAAATAATTAAAATGAAAAAAAACACAAAAAACAAGCAGATAAACAACTAAATACCGATGTGTTTCGACCGAAATGTTGCATAATTAGCAAACACCCACAGCAAAAGTAAATAAATAATGCATGTAAATGTTACGAATTAAGAAAACAGATATGAAATCAACCACAAAATCAAACGCACAGAAAGCGAAGGTGTGCTACAAATGTGACAAAGCACGTTGCTGAAGCCGGCGCAAAATGTTAATAGCAAATGTTAAACATTTATTTTTTACTAAAATTCTAAGGAAACGTAGGTAAGTGGAAATTATTTAATCGATCGAAGTTGTTATATCCGTATGTGAAGTGCACCGAATCATTACAGTCGCCACACGACTACACATCTTTATATCCAACCAGAAGCTATCTTATCGGTCAGTTTAATGATAAGTTTGTGCGAACTTTCCATCATTTTTTAATTCCAGTTCAGTCAATCGTTTGGCCTATCAAAGCTCAAAATTCTCTCTTGTCATTCCATCAGCCGATTGACCAGCTAAATCTCCTCGATCCATATACCAGAAATTTTTCTAACTCCATCATTCACAATTGGTCCGTTCCTTCGGTATTCCAGTTCGGTCAAAAGTTGAACTAATCAAATCTCAATTCTCTCCCCGTCATTCCATCAGCCGATTGAGCAGTTAAATCTCCTCGATCCATATACCAGAAAATTGTCTAATTCCATCATTCATAGTTAGTCCGGTTCTTCGGTATTCCAGCTCAGTTAGTCGTATGGCCAATCAAAGCTCAAAATTCTTTCTCGTCATTCCATCAGCCTATTGACCATTCAAATCCTTTCGATCCATATATCAGAAATTTGTATAATTCCATCATTTATAATTAGTTTGTTCCTTCGGTATTTCAGTTCAGTAAATCGTTTGGCCAATCAAAGCTCGAAATTCTCTCTTGTCATTCCATCAGCCGATTGAGCAGCTAAATCTCCTCGATCCATATACCAGACATTTTTCTAACTCCATCATTCATAGTTAATCCGGTTCTTCGGTATCCCAGTTCGCTCAAAAGTTGAACTAATCAAATCTCAATTCTCTCCCCCGTCATTCCATCAGCCGATTGAGAAGTTAAATCTCCTCGATCCATATACCAGAAATTTGTCTAATTCCATCATTCATAGTTAGTCCGGTTCTTCGGTATTCCAGCTCGGTAAAAAGTTGAACTAATCTAAGAAAACTAATGAACAAATCTCAATTCTCTCCCCCGTCATTCCATCAGCCGATTGAGAAGTTAAATCCCCTCGATCCATATACCAGACATTTTTCTAACTCCATCATTCACAATTAGTCCGTTCCTTCGGTATTCCAGTTCGGTCAATCGTTCGGCCAATCATAGCTCAAAATTCCTTCTCATCATTCCATCAGCCGACTGACCATTCAAATCCTTTCAATCCATATATCAGAATTTTTTCTAAATCCAGCACTAATAGTTAGTCCGTTTCTTCGGATCAGTCAAATCTTCTCTATTCATAAATCAGAAATTTGTCTAATTCCGTCATTCATAGTTAGTCCCTTCCTTTGGTATTCCAGTTCGATCAAACGTTGGACCAATCAAATCTCATAGGTCCATATGAATATATGTGACTAGTTCAATCTCATCCTCATTCCTTTTGGTTTTTCTCCCACTTAGTCAGCATTCAAAGTTAATATCTCCCTTCGTTATCCCAGCCATTATTCCTTATTTCATCAGCCGTTTGACTAATCAAATCTTATCGGGCTATATATCAGTTCATCCAGCCATTAGTCTCCTATTGAAAACTAGATCATTTACCAACCATTTTTCCCCCATTTATGAAATTTTCTAACTGCATCATTCATTGTAAGTTTGACTCTTTGATATTCCAGTTCAGTCAGTCGTTCAATCAATCAAGTCTTAAGGATCCATGTACTAATTCATTCAGCCTTCAATCCAATTATCAACGATTTTTCTCCCATTAAAAAATAAATCATTCATAGTGAAGAAGGGACTACTGTACCTTCGTTATTCTAGGTCCATTTGATCTGTTTGATCAATCAGTGGGTCTTACATCATTTATGTGCTCTTCCCTTTGTCACTCCAATTCAAGCAGCCATGCGTCCAATTCTCATTGATATTTTTAAATGTATTCCTTTTCCAAACTTCATCAATCAAAAGTTAGTACGTTCATTCACTTTTGAAGCTCAGCCAGATATTTGTTCAAATTTTCAGGGATCTTTTCCCATTTATCTGTTTTTCCTATTCCATCAAACGAATGTTAATACATTCATTCGATGATATTCTCATCTAATGTTTTTTGATCCCTCAATTGAAATCTATAATTTAAAAGTTAAGACGGTCAGTTGCCGTTTTCATGTATTTTTTTAATCTTTATGTTGAACTCCATAATACAAAAGTTTTCAGTTTATACAGCCATTTGCCTAATTCGATGATCAAACACCATCAGTCCGTCCCCTCCTACTTTCATTCACCTATTTATCTGTTTATCTGACCTATGCCTACTGTGCACGAAATTGTTAACAGTTTTTGCACTATACATGCGTTTTGCAACAACTACAACTTTTGCCTGCAACTTAACTTGGCTACTAACATTTTTGCGCTGGCGCTGCCAACTGCCATTCGTATGCAGCCACGTACAAAAATATATGGAAATTCAATATTGTTGGAACAAAATACGGTGAAACACTATCTGATTGTCATTTCTATTGCGTGCATCATTGCTAATGAGTGTGTTAAAAAAAAACAAAAAACAAAATAAAAGCTCGCAAAAAATTATAATTAAAAACATGATGTAAATTAATGAGCGCCAACGCGTTCGCTGCCCTTAAACTAACTGCAGCAACAATAAAGCGGCACAACGGGCAGCAGACAGCACCGGCGGCGATGGCGTTAGCAGCGATAAACTGAACAATAGCACAACAAACCACATACTAACCACTAAGTAAGCAAAAAAGAATTAAATAAATTAAATTTAATTAAAAAAACAAAACAATAAAACAATTATATTTAAAGAAATTAAAGCGAAAAAATTATGAAAATTGTGTATAACAAATGCGTTTCATTTCAAACGGCCAACTTGCCATTGATGTGTCCTCCCTTACTTTCTTCTTATGTTTGTAAACCAACGTAAAGAATTCTCACTCTACAAAGTCTATGCGCGTTGCACGATTAATTGCCTCCACTAATGCCACAGCGAGACATTGCAGGCGCAGAAAATTTGAGCATTGTTTGTGCTGAAATATTCATGACACAATTTTTGCATTCAACACCAAACAATAAATAGTCCTCGATGCGTTACCAGCACAAAAATGCCCAATTTGCAACAATTGGCAGTTATCGCTTATTGAGTGTTGCATGTGGGCAACACTGGCAATTACTGGGTTGTTGCTGACATTATTTTTTGTTTATAAAACAAAAGTTCGTTTTTACTTTATTCTGAGAAGATGATGATGATGAACGGTAAGTTCTGACTGAATTGATTTTTCTTCACTTAAGTATTTGTGATTTTTAAGTACCAAATATGGAAAAAGCTGCATTAAACATTGAGCCTAGTAACTAGTTTCAAATGGTAAGTAATAAGATAGCTGATGAAAACAAAAAGTCTTGAAATGTCTAATAACACTTGAAACTTTTATCTGTTTGTCTGTTAAACCAAAACCAAACAAAACGGTCCATTGTAAGATAGATAAGACTCTTCAAAAGACAAACAACAATCAGAAGAATACTTGTCGATTAAACATAGGATGGTGATCTGAAAAGTTTGCAACCCTATCTTTGTTAGGAGATTTTAGTACCAAATTTTGAATAAGTACGAAATATACACTTCAACACATTTTCAGTTTTGGCTTAATTCTGGCGTTCAAGTTAATTTCTGAGCTTTGATGTATTCAGAGACCTATAGTAGAATTTTATGGCGAATATTTTCGTGGTACATTTTGTCCTTAAAAAGTCCTGTTTTACAGGACATTTTCGGCATTTTAGAGAAAAGGGTCAAATTGACCCATACAAATAGGAGCTACAGTGTTAAAATGCTCCACAAAAATGTTCTTCGTAGTATTTTACATCAAATTGCTGAACACATCATATACCTAAAATGTGAGGTTACATGGTTTTCGTATGCCGATTCAGCATAAGAATGTGCAAAAAGGGGAAAACTTTGACAACCCCTAAAAAAAATTCAGACGTAAACTTTCAAAACGCCGATACACGTATATTTTTTTGGTCCCGTCTACCACAATCCGTTGTCAGAACATTGTTATTTTTTTGATGTTGTACAGTGTAATTAGCTTCTCTCACTCTGATCTCTCACTTTGATTACGAAGGCAATGTTATCGTCAGTGGTTGTAGTTTTTGAAAGTCCCAAACGTTCAACGTCTCCCAAGCTGGTTCGAAAGCTGCCCAAAATTGATCGGTGATAATTGATGGTACAGAATGTTCATGCATAAAGCGATTAACTCGTTTTTAGTTTGCATTGCCCTATTGCCTTCCAAAAACAAATATTTAACGACAACTCTATGCGTGCTTTTTAGATTTTCACAAAAACACTCACACGACAACTCAAACCATTGTTGTGAAGCAATAATTGCGCATCTAAAAAGGCTGAATGAACCTTTCAAAAGAGGGACAAATAAATTCCCTACAACCCTACCTACCTTTTAAATCTTTGACTTTTCTTTGAGCTTTTCTTGTTTGCTCAGCAATGACGATGGGGTATTTTCCCACTACAAGAGAGAGTTTCAGTCGACCAGTTATCCCATTTATTTAAAATCTCCTACTTCATTCTATTCTCGCCTCTTTAAATGTTTGCCCTTTTCAACGGAAAAATCAGTAACAAAGATCTTTCAACAGAAAAACAAAAGCAAAACAAAGAAATTAGAGAAATCTATTGATAAAAGATTAAAGGCATTTGTCACACCCATCTCAAGTTCTAAATTTCTATAAAAGGGCCTAGCATCTTCTACCTCACAAATTTTTGCCAATTTTTTCATAGAAACGAAATGCGCTGAGATCATCGCTACGTTACAGCCAGATTAGAGAACGTTGACCGGATCCGGATGCCATAGATGACTGGACAAAGTCAAAGCGCTGACTTGAGCAGCTCGAAGAATTAATTTTCCTGCTGATTGAGCAATAGAAGTCGACTGACTGCACCGCTTGTGGCCCGTTTAAGCGGCTTCCAATCGGAAAACCCAACACAAATGAATCCGCTGAGCCACGTACAGACTTGGATAGTTGAAAGTTGAAAGCACAACCAGATGATAAGCCGAGGCTGAGTGTATGATAAGCAAACGGGCAGCATTTTCTTTAGCTCAAAGTGCTAAACCGAAAAACACAAACACAAAAGCTTCGACAGTGTAATAAAAAAGGTAAATGAAGTATAGAAAAAAGCCACAAAATACGTTGGCATTAGGAAATTTAAGCTGCAAAAGCATTAAAATCGGCTGTACACAAGGCAAACATTAAGTTGTAAAGAATGCGAAAGCAAAGAAATAATGAAATAAAAAAAATACATTGAGTCTATAAATTGGAGCTTGTCGTCCACTCGGACTGGATACAGCAATGTGAGTTGAAAGGAAAAACATTTTTCCAAACATAGTCCGCTATTTTTAATTCGCATTTTTATTAACGTTTTATTGCTATTGTTGTGCTAAGCACTCGCGCTGCCGTCCCTGCAATCTTTGCGCTACAACTAAACGTTTTAATGCGCTGCAAGTAAAGAAAATGAAAACAGAACAAAAAGGGCGCTAAGACTCAACAAATAACAGCAGCAACAACACAGTAAATAAATAAATAAATCCACGGATTTTTCACTTAAGTACACAGTTGCTTAAAAGTGAGTAATCGCTGGCGCTTCACTCTTATTGTTATTGTTATGGCTATTGTAGTTGTTGTGTGCGTACATTGGCACTAAACTTTGGCTGCAGCAATAACACAAGTGGCAACAACAAAAAACACATGCACTAAAGTTGGACACTCGATGGTACTACGTGCCCGAACAGCGATTTCCATTAGATTTTCAAAATGGATAAAACTCAAAATGAATAAAAAAAACAAAAGCACCAATGATGGCTGACGTAAAGCAATGGCAATGAACACAAATCGGAGTAGAAGCAAGAATATAAAAAAAAACACCAAACATTGCGGCTAATGGACGCTTTGACATATACTGAAAATATTCAAACACATCTCGATCAACTCATAGTTTGATATATCAATTTTGTAAATTTGTTTTCATTTTTTTCAGAACGTAGCAGAAAAGAAATAGGTTGAAAATAAATCATCAAGACCAATTGGAAATTTTGTACTTTTTAATAATAAAGCAACTCTGCAAAAGCATAATTTGCCATCATCATCCCAACAAATCTTCCACAAAGAACGCTAAGTGGAAGAGAAAATTCAACCACGTTAATGACTGCGTGTGTGTGTGTGTGTGTGTGTGTGTGTGTGTGCGTGCATGTGCCTGTGCCTGTGTGTGCTTGTAGTTGTGGCCATGGCTACGGATATATATGGCGATGCACATGTACGCCGATGTACTCCTATATGCACCTCGCCAACTGGGCCTGTTTGCGTGCGTTGCACACTCACTCAGTCATTCGAATCGATTAGGATTTTCCTTTCGCTCGGTGGCTGGCGCAGTACAGCACAATTGCCAATCGAGAGGCAAGAAGATTAACAAAAGCAGAATGGAATTTCGTTTTGACTCTTGAGTTCTGTGCAATGAGCAAGAACCAGCATCGGCAGCAGCAACAACAACAGCCGCGATAGCGCATCAGCGGCCCCTTCCATGCAAGTCCTGATAGCAGGCAGCAGCCACAGCCACAACAGCCAATGCGTCAACAAGCGCCATCAGCAGCCGGCTACACGTACACATAGCTCACACACACACACAGCCACAGCGGCAGACACGCGCAGCAGCAAGTTGCTTGCACCTTCAATGCATCGCTTTTTCAATTTGTCTGAGCTTTTGCATTTTTTTGTCTTTAGTATTCGTGTTTTTTTTCCTGAACTCATCGCCATGTAAGACGTGTATTGCTCTTTCAATTGTGCTTCGGTGCAAGCGCACACACCCACACACAGCCATAAATCCCACACACGCACACACACACAGAACGTAGAAGGCGCGCGAGACAAAATGCATCGGCAAAGAAATGTGTTAGCGCAAAACCACAGCAAATCCATGGTGCGCACACACATCAGGGGCCAGTGACAAAAAGGGCAAAGCCTCAAGTGCCGGCAGCGCCAAAGCGTGAAGCGTCGAAGTGGAGCGATCGATTACTAAAAGCGTTAACGAGCACTTTTTCCACATCTAGTGTTATGCTGCTTGTTGTTGTTGTTGTTGCACTGTATGCCATTTAAGGATTTTATGCAGGTATTGTTGCTGCTGTCGCTGATTTGAAAGGTGTCCGACTCAGTGTTGCCAACATCACCGCCAGTCAGTGTGAAGAGCGCTCAAGTTTTGCTTTATTAGCTTTTACTAAATGATTCAGACTCGACAAGAAATCTATTACGAAATTCAATGCAACTTCTTTTATTTGGTAGTCAAAAATTTTTTTGTGCGCCTGTATTAAAAAATTAATAAAATAAAATAAAATAAAATAAAATAAAATAAAATAAAATAAAATAAAATAAAATAAAATAACATAAAATAAAATAAAATAAAATAAAATAAAATAAAATAAAATAAAATAAAATAAAATAAAATAAAATAAAATAAAATAAAATAAAATTAAATTAAATAAAATAAAACAACGTCGTCATTTTGAAGATGATTGGTAATAAATGGTGTCCGACCGAAGGTGAATTTTTGGCCGAAGCCGAAGTTGTAGCAGAATATTCGGCATAACTAAAATATGATTCAGACTCGGCATGAAATCTGGTATGAAATTCAATGCAATTTCTTTTATTTGGTAGTCAAAAATTTGTTTGTGCGCCTGTATTAAAAAATAAATAAAATAAAATAAAACAGCAACGTAATTTTGACGATGATTGGTAATAAATAGTGTCGGACCGAAGGTGAATTTTTGGCCGAAAGCCGAAGCTGAAGCCGAATACTAATAAAAATGATTTTAAGGAAAACAAACTGATCAAATTTAGCCGTTTAGCCGTAGAGAAAGCTCTATTCATTTTTTTGTTCCACTTAAGTATTATCAAAAGAAAGTGCATATACATATATTTTAGTAAAAAAAAAACCAACAACAGTCTTAGAGTTCCGTTTTTAGCAAAAACAAAATTTTAACAATTCAATTGACATAAATAGCTGATTAGAGATCATTTTTATTAATCGCAATCTTGAGTCCGAAATATCGATAAAACCCAATATAGAACCCAATATATAAATAGAATACTTTGAAGCAGAGCAAATTGATTTGCATTACAGGGCGAAATTTCGGCTATTTTGGCCGAAGCCGAAGCCAAAGATTTAAAATTGGCCGAGTAGGTCGAATACCGAAGCCGAAGACGAATAATCGGTCGGACACTATTTAGTAATAAAGCATCGGTCAATGGGGCGTATGAGTAACATTTTTTCACAGTAGGTGAAAATCTCCGTAGATACCAATGAACTCGTGTCCATCAGCATGCCAGAGCGCCAGCCTCCACCAAACATCAGCCGATTGTCAAACCAGTATACCCGCTCACTACAATTGAACTTCATTTCGAAATCCAGCTCTGCAATTCGAACTCCTGAGCCTTACTTAAGCTCACCGGTTCTAGCGCCGATCGTTATGCAAAATCAATGGTCACGCGTACAAGTGCATTAACGCCTTCAGCTGCAGTAATTACGGTTGAGGGCTAACAACGAACACAACAAAACCAACAACATCGAACATTGGTAAGCAACAAAGTCGACAAAAGCAATAAAAGCACCAACAACAAACGCAATAACAATAACAAATATGCAACTACTACTACCTAAAGCAGCAACTACAGTGACATGAATAAAACAACAACAATATAGCCAACAACAAGAACAACAACGGCAGTTGATACACGAACGGGATGCAGCAGCAATGTTTGCGCGCTGCCCCCACAGTCAGTCGAAGCGCACATCAACGCACACACACATTGACACTGTCTCGCACACACACACACACACGCCATCACGCACTTCAGTTGCAGTTGCACTCGCGCAGTGCGAGCAAATACGAGCAACACTTAGCCAAGCAATCAGAGCCACCAACGCTCGCAATGACGTCATCGGCATTGACAACAGTCAACGGCGCCAACAACTGCCGCAATAATAGCAACAAAATTCAGTTACAACAACAATTGCACTGATAATAACAAAGACAACAGGCAGCACAGTGCACGCTGCCCCCTTCAATCCGGTTGCGTTGGTCCACGCATTTGCCGCGCTGACCCCCTTTCTGATGCATCACAATGTCCGTCCATCTGTCTGTCTTTCTGTCTGTCTGTCCCAGCTTACGCGCTTCCGCTGACGCAACGCATTGCAGTGTGTGGGAGTGTGCGATTATTTATGTACCGTTGTATATGCATTGCTGCGCGAAGTGGCTGTCTGCCTAGCTGCCTCAACTTTGACCCCGCACTTTGCACGTGTCTTTCTCTCATTCCGTGTGTGTGTGTGTGTGTGTGTGTTTGCACAACTGCGTGTTGCATGTACATGACGTAAATTGCGCAACTATATAGCGTTTTCATGAACTTGCTGGCGTTGTTGTTGTGATTGTTGTTGTTGTGCCCATTTTAAATGTTATTGTTTTTGTTGTACGAGTAGTCGTTGCCATCATTGTTTGTTGTACGTAACTTAATTAATGAATTTATTGCTGCTGCTGCTGTCATTGTTGTGCGTTGTCTTCATTGGCGCTTTTGTTGCTGTGTGCCACAGCAATTGTTGTTTTTGTTGTTGATGCTGTTATTATGTATTTGTATAACAATGCAGCATTCACTGTCAATCGAACGACACACGCACCTGGAGTGCAGAATCAAATGCATAGCCAGTGGTACTTGCAGGTGTCAACTGCGGCGATGACAGTGTCAGCGAAAACACTCTGTCGGCAAAACCCACTACTGGGACAACAAAACTTGTGACAACAACAACTATGCAGCAGACCTCAATTCAGTATGTGCAAATATGGTCAGTTTCTTATTTTTAAGTGCAATAATGGTTCTATAAATACGATTTCAGTATCCTTAATGATATTAAAATTATCCATATCCTATAGAAAAAAGTATTAAATTTTTTATATCTTAAACTAATAAAGTTAGAAGGACGAAATTCAAGAATGTGGTAGTGTACATATTAGTCCTTAAGATATATTTTTTTCAAAAAAAACTATTGGAAATTTCCAAGGATATTCAAGGATAAAGTTTTAAAAGGACATTTTCAATACCTCTTCGTCCTTTTGCACCAAAACATTTAATTTTCTAAGATTCTAAGGATTTTTCTCTTTCATTTGGTGCATATATTGTTATTCTGCAATGCGCTCAATTTTTAATATAATTTTTTGAAATAAATATGAAACTGAAATTTCAAAGTCCTTTTAAAAAAAAACCTGACGTCAGAGAGAAAAACTAAAAACGCAGTTTTACTACATTTGGCCCCTAGTTTCGCGAGTATATCGATTTTTTCGTGTGTAAAATGTTTTGCCGCAAAGTGTTATTATTAATCAACAATAAGGACGAAAATTTGTGGTTGAAATATTATGTGGCATCAACAAAAGTTAGGTTTATAAGGAACATTACGCTCAATATACATTTTAGATATTGTGAAAATCTTTTGCTTCAAGTTTCTTGCCAAGTATGCCGCTGTCTTAGCATCTTTGCGACATAACATCCAAAATTAATTTTCAACATGATTTCAAGTTCCCAAATCCGGTTATTAATACAGTATTAGATTTCTCCTGGTTAGTGTGAAAACTCTTTTGATTTTCCTATTCAACGGCTTTTTAAAATTAGTTTCAGCAAATCTGCAATTGGTTGCCTGTTCCCAAACTGAAGCCCGAAGTTCTCATGTCACATTTTAATAGCAATCAGCCACCTTTAGCTTCTTCTATTTAATCTAAGAACCTTTCCGACTTCGCTGTTCAACAGTTTTCTTAAATTAGTCCTAGAAAATCTGTAATTGGCTGTAATAACACCTAAAAAAATAACGGGAAAACTCGTTTTCTCTTTCGGTGGCTGTCCTCTCAGCTGGAAATGGCAAACCTCTGAGAGTAAAAATTGCTTATGAAAAAGCTCCCAACCTGCCGTTCGGAACCGGCATAAAACTGTAGGTCCCTTCAATCCGCGTACAAATTCACACGCACAACGCGGGTAGTTGCGGGAAGCTAGGCCTTAGTCTCGCGTAAGCGGGCTGTCGTGCCAGTCAATTATTAAAAATTATTAATCTGTAATTGGTTGCCTGTTCGTATATTTTCAGATGGAGCCAATTTATCAAGTTGCTGACCATCCTTTTCACAGTGAGACTGCTATGACCGACCTTAGACTCCGAGCCGCAGAAACCATTGAGAGACCCCCTTTTGTCCAGAACCAGGGGCGTAGCCAGAACTTGGTCATGGAGGGGGATTTTAAAAAAAATGTTTTTGCTAATTTAGTATTGCATGCTTTTTGAAGTAAACTGAACTTTTCAAAGAGGGCATTTTGTGGTGTTTCCAACACATATGCGATTTAGTGCATTGGAAATTTGGTTCACGGGAAACGAAGTTATTGTTCTCGAAGTAAAAGTATGTTTGTGTTACTGGTACAAAAATTCGATGCTAATTTACAAAGAACAAATATTAAATTTTGCTTTAAAGTTGGTAAAACTTTAACTTAACATTTCAATTGATGAACTAAGTTTATGGTGATGATTGTTTATTGCGTGGCAGAGTTCATAAGTGGTACATGCGATTTAAAAACGATTGTGAGGACATAAATGATGACCAATGTGTTAGACAACTGAACTGTTGATCCGCGATCACCGCAAACTCCATCAAAACTGGGCGGTAATTCATGAAGTTCTTGAAATTGGATTTAAGCATCTTGATAACACAAATTTGTCGCATTTTAACTGAGCATTAGGCTATCGAAGGACGTTATCTCATCGATCGACACTTGTAACTGATTTTGTGATTGAAATTCGAATTTCAACCATCAACCCACTCTCCGTTTTCACCTGATGCGGCATCGTGCGACTTTCGCGACTTGTAAAAAAAATGCATTTACCGATTAAACAAAGGCGTTTTGAGGACTTAGAAACCATCTAAAAGGCTTGTACCGACATCCTGAAGGACATTCCAGCCGACGATCTACAACACTCATTGGACATGCTGTTAGATCATGCAAATAGCTGTACTGAGCCTGTAGGAGACAATTTAAAAAAACCATATCGGTTTTATCCAAAAAATTTTGTATTATTCTTTTAAATGCTTAAAGGTGAAAAGACTTTTTTGCTAATGTGGGAAAGTACATAACATGCATAGCGATTGAAAATGTTAAATAACTATAGGCCATGAGGGGTGTTCTGACACCAAACCGCCCCCCCCCCCTCCCCTTGGCTACGCCCTGGACCAGAACGTTCGATAACTTTTCTCGATTTTTCTCTGTTCCAATGTATTCTTTGATCAACATCAGAGTCACTATGTGGCTACAGGCGACTCTTTCGAGTTTCCTGAATTGACTGCTATTTTTGTGAGCTTATAGATTCCTTCAAACTCTTTCTTCAATCTCTGAGAGTGTGTGCACAGCATGTATTAAGCCAGGTATCTCACTCTCACGGCAACCGCCGTGGCTCAGTTGGTTAGTGCGTTGGACCGCGAGTCGCAGGCAGCAACCTCAGGTTCAAATACTGCCTGTAATAACACCTAAAAAAAAAAAAAAAAATAACGGGAAAACTCGTTTTCTCTTTCGGTGGCTGTCCTCTCAGCTGGAAATGGCAAACCTCTGAGAGTAAAAATTGCTTATGAAAAAGCTCCCAACCTGCCGTTCGGAATCGGCATAAAAACTGTAGGTCCCTTCAACCCGCGTACAAATTCACACGCACAACACGGGTAGTTGCGGGAAGCTAGGCCTTAGTCTCGCGTAAGCGGGCTGTCGTGCCAGTCAATTATTATTATTATTATCTCACTTTGATATACGAATGCAGAATGCACACAGGTCAGGTTCGATTCCCTTGACATCTACTTTTCAACAAATCATTGCTAACTTTAACCGATTGGATTAGGATTTCTACTTTTTCAACTCTCGTCAACAAACCCACACAGCTCTACAAAAGGGTCGTTTTCTGTTTCGTTTCGTTTGCCGTTTTTCCTGATTTCCTTGCTCTCATAAAACTAAGTTTACTCACGCACAAAAGAGAGTTCTTTGATGCACATTTTACTTATTTATTGTGAAATGCATGTTTGAGTTTTTATTTAACGAAATACATTCATTATTCCTGCACAGCTTTTTTGCATTCATTCATAAACGTCTGTGGTTGTTGGAAAATAATTGCAAGTAGTATTTCACAAAAATAAATGTGACGGGTCACTACAATGGATATTGATGCCGGCTACAATGGCATTCGGGCAATAAATTTCGATTTCAATTAAGATATACGAAATGTGCACATAAAACTCTCACAACCGCCGTGCGGAGAGAACAATAACAAAAAAATAGGACGCCATTACTAACTGCACAACCGCGTCGTACAAGGCTGCGCAGAACTTTTTATCATTAACACAATTTTTAATTAAATAATAGAAAGTACTTAAATAAGTTTGTGGCCAAGTGTAGAATATATTTCTGGAGTTTCTTGTAGGAATTAATGTCTTCGTTTAATAATGATTACGAATACAATTTTGCCATAAAGTCAAGTGGGAATATAAAAGAGAAAATATAAAGAATAAAGTATATGTTGTCGTTTAAAAAATTTCATTGACATGTTTATTTTCTATTAATTACAATTTTAATGAAAACAAAGATATTTCTCCTTCCGGCACTGGCTGGCTTTTCATGCAAAATGCTCTTTAAAAAAATGTGTTGCATACTCGTACACATTTCATACTGGCGAGAATACGCCGCACAGTGTGCGAGTAGTGACAAAAATGCCAAAATGCAATGTCATAACAACAAAAATCTGAGTATGAGGTTTAGTTGGAAATACTTAAATTAAGAGAAATCCGAAGTTTTATGGAAAAATATTGGATAACATAGAAGTTATGAGCTCTTAAAGTACGCCATCCAGCGTTGAAAAAAAATTTTGTACACACAGCAAATTTATGCTTTGACTTTGAGGTTGAATATTTCAAAATAAATTATGAGCCGGTCCTTAAAAGTTACTATTATCGTAAGTTATCGTAAGACCAAAATTTTGCTTATTACTATCACCTCTGAGCAGTATCGTTATGATGAAAATTAAGTAGAGAAAACGAGTGAATAAAAAAAGAGTTCAAACTTTAAAAGTAATTTAAAAAAAACGTTAAATATCACTTCTGAAATTTTTTGATATTTTGTTTATGCAAATATCTACATTATGCTGTACAATTTTTAGCTTCGCATATTTGCGCGAATGCAAGTTATTGGCATTTTTCGGTGAAGACTTGAGTGGAAATTCGCGATATTTTCACCGTTTGGTTGAATGCCAATGCAATCTGTCAAATAATGCTCTGCTGCTGATGGAAAAATTTGTTGAAGATAGCTTCGGAAAATCAATTACGATTACTATTATATTCGAAATAGAGGAGTTAATGGAGTTTCGACAGTACACTTTCATTTTTTTCGTACCGAACCAAAAGTTGACAACCTTACTACTTCACTTGTATGGGAGGCGCCCTCAGGTGGTGAATTTTTTAAATTGAATTAATTTTGTATTTTTGGCATTCAGGAATGTTGACGATTGTTGAATAAATCATTCAAATCGGTTCAGTACTTTGCCAGATACGATGTTTCCTCGCTTACTTTACTACATTTACAAGTGTGGAGCCAGTTCCATTGAAAATTACTAGTTTTGTAGGGCAGCCACCTTAAGAGTTGGATATAGCGGTTAGGTGTGTATAGAAAAATCATTCGGAAGGGAAAATAAATGGGGGTAAGTCTTACATATGGTATGTCTGGGGGCAACCTGGAAACAGTGGGACCTCAATTTATAAAAACGATGATTTTGTATGGGAGCCTCATTAAAGCTTGGAGATAGGGGGTAGGTATGTTCGAAAGAAATATTCAGGAAGAAAAATTAGTGGCCAGTCTAAGATTTTAACCCTCTAAGAGCAACTTCTGAGCTGCTGTAGAGCAAATTATCGAGATTTTATTTTCAATGACTTTTGAAAAAAACGCATTTTATCTATATACACATTTATAAATAAATTTTTTATTTTATTTTATTTTATTTTATTTTCATTGTTTAAGTAATCCAGAAGTTTTGTATTACAATTCATACAGATTACTACGAGAAGTACAGTGAGATATATAAATATCCTAGCTAATTAAATCATTCAACAGCAGTTTAAAATGAGTTTCGGAATAGGAAAAATCCAAAACAAAAGAATTTGAGAGCGAGTTCATTTCTTTTAAAGCTCTAAAAATTGGGGCAAAAGAAGCGTAATTTGTTCTTACCCTTTCCAAAGCGAAAGTGGCATGATTTCTTAACGACCTTTGCGGAATAAAAAAATTGATACGACCGAGTAGGCAAGGACAGTCTATCGCACCCCGTATTAGGTTAAAGACAAAGGTAAGTGAGAGAATACTTCTCCTACCCTCCAATGACTTTAAATTAATAAGTAGACATCTAGACTGGTATGAGGGAATGGGGTAAACAAAATGCAAAGAACGTAGGGCATAACGAAGAAACCTTTTTTGGATTCGTTCAAGTCGATTGATGTGACACGCATAGTAGGGTCTCCAAATGAAGGCCGCGTACTCTAGCTTAGACCGAACCAGGGAGGTATAGACCAACTTTAGAGTATACGGATCCGTAAAATCAGAGCTGAAACGGCGAACAAAGGACAGCATAGAGTATGCCTTTGCAATCGTGCTGTTTAAATGACTTTGGAAAGAGAACCTATTATCAAACACGACACCAAGATCAGCAATTTCAGTAGGATTCACTAGGTGACAGCCACCAATGTTGTAAGAAGTGGGAATAGGAGACCGGGATTTTGAGTAGGTCACAAGGAAACACTTATTTATATTTAAATTAAGCTTATTTTCTTCACACCAAAGGACAACGTTGTCAAGGTCCATTTGAAGATTGCGAGAGTCTGAGAGACACGATATTGATGAGTAAATCTTCAAATCATCAGCATACAAAAGGTACTTGGAGAATTTAAAGCAACTGGCTATGTCGTTGATAAAGATTACAAAAAGAAGGGGACCTAAAATACTACCCTGGGGTACGCCAGAGGAGGCAATAAAAGGATGTGAAAATACATTGTCAACTACAACAACACAATTACGGCGAGCCAGATAAGATTTCATCCATCTTAAGAAGATAGAATGAACTCCAAGACTATGTAACTTCGAAAGCAACAAAGAGTGGCTAACCTTATCAAACGCTTTTGAGAAATCCGTATACACAGTGTCGACCTGAACATGGCTGTGAAAAGCAGATATGCAGTATTCAGTAAAAACTGCCAGGTTAGAGACTGTGGACCTACCGGCCATGAACCCGTGCTGGTTTCCAGAAATCAAACGGTTTATTGAAAAATAAAGTTTTTGTTTGACAATGAATTCAAATAATTTTGAGACCGTTGATAATTTGGAAATGGGTCTGTAGTTCTCTACATTGCTCTTATTTCCACTTTTAAAAATTGGGTTTATGAGAGTAACCTTCCAGGCGTCAATAAACTCACCCTCCTCTAGTGATTTATTATAAATCAATAATAGAGGATAGGCTAAAGCATAGCAGCTCTTGAAGAGGTACGAGGATAAACCATCCACATCAGAATGAGATGACGATTTGATTTGCCGTATGCCGTCTTCCACATCGTCAATGGTTAAAGAAAGTGAACCAAAATTAACTGAAGAAACATTGTTCCGGAGACTATTACCACTTACATCAGTTTCCGGTTCAAAATTGGAATTAAAAAAATCCGCAAAAAGATTCGCAGCTTCAAAAGAAGTATGAGCTTGGGTATCATTAAGGAATACTACAGAGGGAATACTAGAACAAGATTTCTTAGACTTAACATAACGCCAAAAAGCTTTGGGATTGGATTTTATATCTGACTCAAACTTACGAACATAATTACGCTTCAGCACCTTACTCAATGATTTAAACTCTTTCGAGTATTGCAGATACTTATCTTTGTGTATAAAGGAATTCGATGATTTAAATTTCCTGTAAAACTTGTTTCTCAAATTCTTGAGTTTCTTAAGCCCTTTAGTATACCAAGGAATCTTATAACATTGCTTTTTAATAATTGGTATGTTGCTTCTGCAAATTTCACTAATCTTATGTTTAAATATATCAAAGCATTTGGCAACTTCAACCGCAGTAAATAACGAATCCCAGTCTAAGGACTCAACTGCAGCATTTACAGCCTCCATATCACCATTTCTGAAATTAAAACACATAGAATTACTGTCCACGCTGATAGTGTTAAACTCATAAAACTCTAAGTGGAGGACAAGTGGAACATGGTGCAGACCAGGTCTGGACAAGGGATCAAGGCATTCCAATAAGGAAGAATGCATATTGCCTTTGATAAAAATGAGATCTAAAGTTCGGTGCAGTGTATTTGTAAAGTTGTTTATCTGCATTAGGTCAGAACTTAAAAAGTTATCCACCAGATAGGTTTCAGCAAAAGTAGAAATAGATTTTGGATATAGCCCACGACCATTACTCATACTAGACCATTCGATATTACTTAGATTGAAGTCACCAATTACACATAAATTTTCATGATTTGAAGCTAGAGCAAGAACATTGTCAACGTGAGCCTTATAGATTACGTCAGCACTAGATGGTGGAATATAAGAAACGCAAATAAAAAATTTAGAAATGCCATTCACCGAAATACAAATTTGATCCAAGAGAGTGTCCGCATTCTTTAAAGGCAGCAAGGACGCGCGGTATTTTCGGTTAACTGCTATCAAAACGCCTCCGCCTCTTGAGAGCCCAGTTTTTGACGCATCACGGTCTTTGCGGAAAACATTGAAAAGATTACAGTCGAAGAATTCATTGTCAAAAAAATTTCCGTTGAGCCATGTTTCCACGAGGATAAAGATGTCATAATCCATATGGGAACTCATGGCAAAAAGTTGTTTCGATTTAGTTCTGAGACCCGATACATTTTGAAAGTATAGTTTTAGATGTTTTGGGGCGACATCAGGTGGAGGAACTACGCGTCCCGTTGATTCGCAGCGTCTTTGGGAAAAAAACGGAATGGACGGATCTTCACATTCGTTGGCCAAATATCCGCGTTAAGCACCTTTTCAAAGCAGCATTCCGACACTCCAAGTTTAAAGTTGATTTTTTTTAGTTTACACACCTCCGCGTCTTTTTTAACAAGCATAAAACAGGCCAACATCTTTGAATCAATCGCAGCATGCTTTGAAACATAAGCCAAAATATCATCAGCTGTTACATTACTGGAAAAGGATGATACGTGCAACCATCTCATAATAGGCACAACATGCAGTTCTTGATTGCTATTCGATCCGACGACAATAGGTTGTCTAGCAATTCTACGGCTATTTTTGGAGACGAAATTCCACTCGGGCAACTGGTGCACAGATGAATTCCCAGACGAAGCAGCAATACTAGCATAAGAGAACGCCTCAGTAACAGGCGCATTATTAGAGGGCGCAGTAAGAGCGGCATTTAAAGTTGACGTTAAATTCTCCTTCCCTGCATTACCGACGCACGCACTTTGTGAAACAGCAGGTAGCGGTGCAGCGCAGACAGAAGCACGAGAGCCCGACACAGTATGCTCAGCAACAACAACAGGACCGCCAGCAGACGAAGATGACGAAGAAGAGGGAGCAGTAAAATGAGTCTGACTAGCAATAGTAGTCACATTATTGTTTTTATTGTTTTTATTGTTTCTGACATTACCAGTAGGAACAGGGTTTTGTTTGTATACACTAGCAGAGACAATACTCTGCAGAGTTTTTAATTCCTGTGCTAACGAGGAAAGCGCAGCATCTTTATCACTAACAATAGATTTCAATGATAAAATCTCTTGATGGAGATCATCAGTTTTTTTCAGTAGGATCTCCCTATCTTCAAATAAAGCATTCACTACTGAGAGTATGCGAGCGTTATCCGCTCTTAAAGCGACAATTTCATCAGCCACTGTACGCAATGTAGTTTGTTGCTTATTATCATGCGAAATTAGGCGTTCAGCTTCTTTGTTTTTTGCCACTAGCGGAGGAGCAGATAACGGTGGTGAGCGAATAGAGGCGCGACGCTCAACCGCACACGATTTACAAAAGAAAGGCTTCTCCGAGGCTAGCAAAAAATCGAGATCTGCTTGTAAGATACCAACACAGTCAATATGGAAAAGCTCTTTACACTTCGCACAGATAATTTTCTGTTGAGCACGGTCAACCTTTTGTCCACAACAACACGGCATTTTTAGTTCAACTTCAAATTATTGCATTTAGAAAAATTAATGTTTGAATATAGCAACTGCATTAAATTGTTTTATTTTTGCAAATTGTTCAACTGTTGGACTTTAATTAATCCACTTCGTCACTTTGAATTCGACTAAGTAACTGGTAATAATTGATTTTTAATTGACAAGAGACCGACCAGCGAAAACACGTCCGATCCGCTTGCACGACTCGACTTCGTTTTGTATTAAAATACAAATATTTTGATATAGCCTTTATGAGCTAAGATAATTGTCATTGTTAATATGAAGTTTTTTCAAATCCGTTTGTATGAGAGGTGGTCGAAGTTTCGGTGCGATTTCACTGAAATTTTGCACAGTAAGTTCTTTACTCATAAAATAACTGTATACCAAATATCATTTATATACGACCACTCCTATTTTTGTCACTCCGCTATATGAACTCGCAACACTGTGCGCCGCCTGGTTTCAAATACCCTTCAACAATCATTGTCACAATTGTGAGAAGGAGAACCAGAGGGAAACACTAATTCACTTTCTATGTGCACGCTACGCTCACTCGGGACTGTCTTCCTCTCTTCAACTATGGAGACGCTTCCTGGATCTCACAAAGTAAATTTAAATTGCCAACAAAAAATTAAAATTTAACACCAAAAGGGCACTTAAGTGCAATTGTGCTACTTAGCTGTGTTAGCAATCACTCCACCAACTAACAAACAAATCAACAAACATATTTTAAACGGGTGGCATTTGTAGTATCACAACGGCCACATAGACCTAAGTGTGTATCATACAGAAGCAGCAACTAAAACATTTTTTCACTTACTGTAAACATTTTTCAGAGACCGTAAAAATTATAAGCTAAATATAAAATTCAAAATATAAGATTATTTTTCGATTTTTATTTATTTTAAAATCAAAAAAAAACCTCTCACCGCAATTTTTATTTTGTGAAGAAACCATAAAACTGAAAAATAAATTCTCATTCTGCAAGTGCAAAATAAAACTCACCGCATAATTTTTATTTTTCCCCAAAAAAATAAACTCAACAAATAATTTTTATTTTCTGATCAAAGAAGAAAAAATCAACAACTACATAACTGTTATTCGGTGAGCGGAAAATAAAAATCGAGAAATATTGGTTTATTGCTTTTTTTTTTTAAAAACTGCTTTAAAAACAATCACTTTATAGCACTACATGATATATCTGCAATGCTTCCTTCATCTTGATTTTTTTATGTAAAATATTGCGATAAGAATTAATTACGGTCCCTGCATTTTTTAACTTCATTAAAAATATTTTAAAAATTTCAAAAATCGTTGAAGCATTTTTTGGTACATTTAATTAATTAATTTTAATTAATTTAATTAATTTTTTATTTTTAAAATACTAAATTTGTTTTTTAAATATGGTTTATAATTTTCAAATGTTCAAGTCGAAGCTCACACAACCATGAACAGAGTGCACAGACAACCGGCCAGCACTTTCCATAACCCATTTTTAGTTTTGTTTTTAATTACATGGTGAAAGTAAAATGCAGTGAATTCCTTTGAAAATATTTGCCATCAAAATTTATTTTCTCATTCAATTAAAACTAGCTAAGTGTTTTCATTTCACAATTACAGTTACATAAACTTGTGCATTGCCGCTTATGCGTTTCTCTTTCTTTCGCATTCTACTACACACTACACATCTGGACTTTTGTTGTTGCTTAAGCATTACATTAAATTCAATTACATGTCGTATATAATTTGCTTGTACGTGAACACACATAAAGGATAACTGTTCTTGGTTCTTTTCTCATTTTTTTTTCTTGTTTTGCTTTTTCTTCTCTAATAAAATGCATAATTTTTATCGTCTCAGTGAGCGACTGAGCGAGCGGGGGCGACTAGAATAAATGCGTCTGCGGCGTCAACTTAACCAACACATGCACTAACATCAGCAACAATACTTAACAACAACAACAACCCAGCTAGCCGTAATAACAAACGCTTATCTCGAGTTATCTGCAGTTGCAGTCAGAGCATTGAAAGCAAGAAATGGAAAAACAAAAGACAGCAAAAAAGAAGAAATCAGAAAATGAAGAAATGAGAATAGTGGCAAAACAAGCATAAAACCCATTCACCCGACTTGAAAGTAGAAAATGCAGCACTGACAAGTCCAACTGGCAGCATGCGGCGCGCACTGCAGCACACTTCATCCATTATCAACCATTCGCAATCTTGTCGCGTGCAAAAAAAAACAAAGCGCCAACAGAAGCAAACTCAAAACAAAATAAATGCACGCAAATAAACAAGCACGAGGGAAAATGTGTAAAATAAAATAAAACGAATGAATGCAAAATGTCGCTGCTGTGGTCCTTAATGCATTCTCATAGATCGTGTCGTCAAAGAATGAAAAGAATGGGTTAAGAAGAATGGGTGGAGGGTGGCTGTGGCATCACCATGGCAAATCAGCACTTTGCCGATATTCGAATATGTGGAAAAAACATTTTTTTTAATCGGAAAAATGCAAGCACAAATATGGAAATTCCATATGAAAAATATTTTCTGTAATACGGAACACAAAATCAACTTTCCCGAATATTTAAAACCAATTTTAATTAAATGTGCTGCGCTTCGGAGTAAAAATACTGTCAATGCCTTTCGAAGAAGGAAAACCTTTCGGGAATAAAAAACAAAAGCCTCAATCGAGGTCGCTTTTGACTTTTCCTCAGAATAAATCATTTGTGGCATATGACCGAGAATTTAATTACAAGCGTCTTCACTTTGAGGCAACTAACTTTTGTGCTGTGAAGAAAATTTGAAGCTCCTAAAGAGAGAAGTTGAAGCACTTTAATTGATTTCTAGATTTTCCAAACTAGACATTAAATCAGTGCATTACCACCTTTATTTAAACCATAAGCCTGGAATTTATCGATCATATTTTGGTCTTTTTCAGTGGTGCATACCAAAAAAATCGTCTCGTCATGTGATGACCAGGGAAAGGATTTTGAGGACCTAAAAACCTATAAAAAAGGCAAAATTAAATAGCAAAAAAGGCACGAAAAGGCACTAAAAACTCCCAAAAAGGCACTAAAAACTGCATAAAAAGGCAAAAAAACTATTAAAAAGGCAAAAACAGGCATTTAAAAAATTATAAAAAAGTACTAGAAAATCTGAAAAAAAGGGGAAACGGTATCTCTGTATTTTTTAATAATTTTATTTCATCTGACGTATGCAACATACAATATTTATACCTCGTTTTTTGTAAAAGAGGTTTTCAAATATAGTTTAAAAACTAAAACTAAGATATTTTAATTGAAATGTAGGCACATATTTTTAATTCATATTTTAACTTCTCATATAAAACAATAAAAGCCGTACTTGTATCACATTTGGCATGTTTTTTCTTTAAATTTTCCACTGTACAACAAAAAATAATATAAAAATAAAATAAGGTATTTTTGCGAAACAAAAGGAGGAAAATATTAAAAACGAAAGAAAAACAAAAAGGCGCTCGACAAATCTTGAAAAAGGCATTTTGTGGCATTTAAAGGTAAAATAGGCACTAAAAAAAGACATTTATGGGTGAAAAAAGCAAACTGCCTTTTTAAGGCAAAAAAAAGGCAAAATAAAAATGGTATATTTCTAATCAGGAGGACCTAATTCGTGCTCATTTACAATCAGAAATGCTCTATCTAGCAGCAATTTCCACAAAATCCTTTCCCTGGTGATGACCAATATACCAAAATACATAAGTGAGACTAACTTGCTTTGACCTTTCCCAAAATTCACACAAATTAATTGACCACAACTAATGCAAGCTGAACAACTTATTCACCTTTTTCCACTAAGCTAACCTGCACTCAACACACCACACTTTGCTTTTTGCAAACTTTCAAAGGAACTTTAATATTTTCTCAAAGTCCTTGTCTGTCGCCAATGTCAGTCACTCGAGTTATGGCACATTTCAAACTTTACCCGCCCTGGCAATGATTTCATTAGCCGCTGCTGCTGCTGCTAAGCGCAATGTTTCCCTCCATTAAGCCACGCAATCGTTTACTCCATCAACAATTCCGACTCTCAGCCGCCCCACGCGTTCCTCGACTCTAACACAACTAAGCTGCAGCGACATTATTGCATTTTATTTCTGCTTGTTATTAACTTGTCCAGCTGGAGTTGCGGGCGCTTAGTTGACGTTTGCTTCGTGGCCACCACAATTGCCACCAGTTGGCTGCTTATCCGCTGTGTCGACGCTGCCACTGGTGGTCGCATCGGCAGCACCGCCACTCGTCGCTGCAGACGCGCCCGGCTCCTTCACCGTAAATGTCACATAATAACGTTTATTGCTGTCCAACTTATCCGATGGCAGTGAAATTAGTTGTTTATTTTTTCCATGCGATAGCTCAAGCGAAACTTTGCCGCCACAGCCACTGCTGCTGCTCAAAATCTTTGGCAGATAGAAGCTGCCGACGCCGGTCTTCTTGTAAGGTCCAAATCCGAACTTCGGCATTGTGTGATGATTCATCATGGGAACTGCATTCAATAGAGAGAGAT
This sequence comes from Melieria crassipennis, assembly GCA_963668005.1. Taxonomy (NCBI): domain Eukaryota; kingdom Metazoa; phylum Arthropoda; class Insecta; order Diptera; family Ulidiidae; genus Melieria; species Melieria crassipennis. The sequence continues at coordinate 119,667,220 of OY764961.1, forward strand.
AGATAGAGAAAGAGTGAGATTGAGATTGAGTGAGTAGTTTGCTTCAGAGGTAAAAGTGACAAATTTGAGTGAAAGTGTTTGTTTTTGTAGTAATGCCATCAACAGTTTGGTGAGTAAATCACATGAAACAATAAATTAGCATAATTAGCTGCAATCTCGGCACTCGTAGCGTTCATTAAATATTTAATTTCACAACTTAACTGAAGAGAGAATGAAGGGGAAACAAAATACGGTCAGTCACTTGGCCTCAACAAAACTAAAAACAACAAAAGAGAGCTTAGAAAAGGAACAAAACTTATTGCTATAACGGCAAATGCAACACATCACTTGCAACAACAACAACGATCAAAACAAAAACCATCAAAATAAAATTAAGAACACTACAAAACAACAATGTTGCTGAACAGCAATAACAATTATAATAATAATAACAACAACAACAATAGCAGCTCAACATCTAGCAAAGCAATGCCAAAATTGCAACAACAACAACAATAACAACAACAACGTAATGAATTCTTCGCATGCGGCCACACCATCATCCATCGCGTACCGACTGTGGCAACCGTCGCAGCAGCCAACAGCAGCAATGCCGACCCGAACCACGGCCGGGAGTGGCAATTGCGGAAAGCTTTTGTCTCAACTTCTGTTTATTTCCACATTATTTTCAGTTTAGAATTTCTTTTTGTTGTTATTAAAACAAAATAAATTACATTTTCGCTGTTGCTGCTACATTGCTGGCTGCGCTTTTCTTGTTGTTGTTGTTGTTGTAGTTGTCGCTGCCACTGTACAAAAGTAATTTCTTCTCTTTGCTCCCCAGCGGGTTGACAACTTTTCTGATACGCGAACGCTGTCACTAATGCAACATTAAAGTATCAACAACAAGCAACAACAACCAAAGCGGCAAAAATAAGAGCAAACAGCAGCAATAACAACAACAACAACAACAACACCAAACAAAATAAATGCAACTGAATTTGTAGCGCAAAAATGTGTTGCACTCGAAACTGAAGAAAATCGCTAGCGGGCGGTCGATCTAGCTAGAAGGCTGCGCGAACGAGAAGAGGGATGGCGAACACTACTGAAGTATGCATCAAAAATCCGACATTCATGTAACGCGCGCCCGCACATTTTGAAGTTTGCACGGACATGTCCCCTCGGGGAACGCACTGCGAAATTGCATCATTCACGCAGCGTGAGAGAAGAGCGAATAAAACGTAAAGTGGAAAAAATGAAATACAAAATAAAACCGAACACAACAGCCACATTCGCCGCGCGGCCAAAGAAGTGGCGCACTCATTCGACTCGCTGCCGCAGTCAGCCAGCAACAAACGTCACAGCTGCAATTGCAGCGGCAGAGGAATGCGAGCTGGAAAATTGTCAAAGAAATGTGCGCTGCGTTGCGGTGCAGTGGTGTGCAAAATACAACCGAGCGATAAGCCGTGGCTGCTGGTGGCGCTGCCGACGCTTCGCCGGCACTGGCCGCAGTCGCGTGCGACTATCAAGAGTGGAAAATGGCAAACGGCGAAAGTCAAGATTGCAGCTCCGATGGCGAAACAACAGCCACAGTGGCAGTATTGGTGTTGTTGCTGAGGCGGCCCGAAGCGCATCGGCAAGCATCGGGCATCGGGTTGAGGGGCTCGAGTGCAAATTATATGTGCACATCAAGCGAGGAATGTAATTTTGGCCAAATTACTGCACGTATCACGCATGCAACTGACTGGCGGCGTGTACTCGTAAGGCGGAAATAATGAATAAAATATGCAGCCAAAGTGGGCGAGGCGCCGGCGAACAGAGCGCATACGACAAAGAAATTTTCGCTTTGATAGCGCCGCTGAGATTTTTCATTGGACATTTCGTGCAGCTGACGGCGCATTTTTGCTGATACGATACATAGCGACTGAATGCGTATACTGATTTGAATTTGATATCGTTGGCTGTCGGAGTAGAGAACTAAATGAGATTGAAAGAAACTTAATACACAAATAATAAATACCAATTTACTATAAGTATCTATGTAGATTTCTATATTTTATCAAATATTTTTGGATGGCCAAGGCGGGGGTTCGAGTTTTTTGGCCATAGCCTATCATTAATTTAAATCTTCAATATCTTTACAAGTGTTATGTATGAAGATTTTCTTATTTTACTTCATAGGAAAATATGCACAGTTTGTTATATTTTTGTGTGCTTTGATGCAAAATTTACTACGAAATACATTTTTTAAAACCTCTTTTTCTTCATGACAAAGTTCAGACTACGCCTCTGACTCAAATCTTTATTTGAAAGAAAGAAAAAAACTGATGAATATGCAAGGATAAGATAGTATTTTATAATACAGGGTGACGCAAAAGTTGTCACCCAGTGTTCTTAGTGTTTCTAATTCCAGTGTAGAACACTTGTTTGTTTATGAATGAATGAGTGAATGCATGAATGAATGAATAAATGAATGAATGAATGAATGAATGAATAAATGAATGAATAAATAAATTAATGAATGAAAGAATGAATGAATGAATAAAAGAATGAATGAATGAATGAACAAATGAATGAACAAATGAATGAATGAACAAAGAAATGAATAAATGAATGAAAGAATGAATGAAAGAATGAAAGAATGAATGAAAGAATGACAGAATGGAATGAATGAATGAACGAATGAGTAAATGAATGAATTATTGAATGAACGAATGAGTGAATAAATAAATGAATGAATGAATGAATGAAAGAATAAATAAATTAATGAATAAAAGAATGAATGAATGAATAAGTAAATGAATGAATGATTGATTGAATGAATGAATGAATGAACAAATGGTTAAATTAATGAATGAGTGAATAAATGAATGAACGAATGATTGAATGAACAAATAAATGAACGAATAAATTAATAAAAGAACGAACGATTGAATGAACAAATGAATGAATGAATAAATGAATGAACAAATGAATGAATGAATGAATGAACAAATGAATGAAAGAATTAATGAATGAAACATTGAATGAATGAATGAAAGAATGAATAAATTAATGAATTAATTAATGACTGAATAAATCAATGAATGAATTAATGACTGAAGTTATTAATTAATTAATGAACAATTGAATGAATTAATGAATGAATTAATTAATTAATAAATAAATGAATTTTTTTTTTTTTTTTTTTTATTATTTTATTATATTACAACTAGTATAACATTATATACATATACTAACGAGCAATTTTTATCGGGATATCTTACAACAAATATTTAATATAAATGCTCAGCAAAACAGTTAATATTTAAGCTGATTTTTATTAACTTATTTAATTAAATCTTGTGGTTTTTTTCGTTTTAGCGTTTTTTAATAAATAAATGAATGAATAAATGAATGAATGTTTGAATGAATGAATGAGTGAATAAATGAATGAATGAATGATTGAATGAACAAATGAATGAATGAATAAATGAATGAATGAATGAAATAATGAATGAATGAATGAAATAATGAATGAATGAATGAAGCAATGAAACAATGAAAGAATGAAAGACTGTATGAATGAATGAATGAATCAATGAAAAAATGAATTAATGTCAAAGCAAAATTAACTTCTGCCGCCATTTGCAAAAGTTATTGCATCTACCGATAAGCTGATGCCTTTTGCGCCACCCTGTACCAAAGTCTATTCATAGAGATAATGTTTTCATCTCACTGTTGTGTTTTCTGTACGCATTCCTATCCAATCATGTTCGGTTTTTTTTTTTCATTTTCATTTCGTATCAATAGCAACGTTTATATCAGAGCATCAATATGGTTGGCCAAAAGCATAGAAAATGCATTCTATTTCCACATCATTGCACCGAGTATGCATTTTTATTTAATTAAAAGTCAGTGAAACCACTTTTTGTGCCACGAAATTGTTTTTTATTAAGTTTCTTCAAAAAAATAAAATTGATCTATGTTTCGTCACAAAAGCAACAGCAACACTGAACACTGATTGTTCTTCTAAAGCAAAGCTTAAATTACAAAAGCTGAAAGCATGCAACAAAAGCAGCAGCCAACACACAAATGACATTCGTTTTGTGCTGCTCCGCAATTTGTGCGTGTGTTGTGTTTCTTTTTTGTTTTGGTGCAAAAGTGTACTTTGACATTTTGTTGCCAGCTTTAATGGCGACTTTATTTGAAAATATTTTTTCCCCTGAAAACAATTCACTAGAAATGAATAAAAGGAGTAGGCAAAATTAAGCGGAAGGATGTGCTTTTAATTTGACAGCAGCTCCAGAATAGAGCGAAATCCCTTTGCTTGCCAACAGTCTGACTGTTGTTGCCACATGTACATTTAACCCTTAAAGGTGCACTGTGTCTTTGCACATTCAACTATAAAATACTAATCCGAAATAATTCAAATTTTTCCAAACATTAAAATTTTTAACGAGAATAAGACGACAGTTGGATTGCGATGGCTGCACATTGAAGCGCACATTGGTCAAAGTTGACTCACAATCTAAGCTGTCATTCCCTGCATTTTCAGTAAAACTGGTTCAATTCCTTAACTAAGACCATTGGTCTGTGCCAGACTTTGCAAAGTCGACAAAGAACGTTGGACTCAGATTTGCCTTAACCCCGAGCAGTGACAAAACATGTGTCTAATTGTTTTTGTTTTACTCATTTCATATCTTTTTACGCTCATATCTTTTTAAATTGACGCCTGCGTGCCACTTGCAAACTTGTTTCACTTTTATTTGTCACACTTTTGCGCGTTTCCTTTCTATATTTTTTCCTTTCCGCGCACAAATTTAATTTTTTTTTTTGTTGCATTTTTATGTCGGCAACTCATAACAATTTCGTTGGCAATTAAACGAATGAACTCGTAATTAGGATTTATTTATGCGCGCGTGTGAACACAGCCTGCAGGCAGAACACGCGCGCACCGGCAGCAGCAGCGACGGCGACTTACGCTGCTCGGTGCCAAAATGTAAACACAATTAAGCGAACGAGCAGTGACCTGGCGGCGAGCTGACGAGCTGGCGACGCCAGTCGACTTGGCCAACTTTAGGCGGATGCGCAAGCAAACGTTAACGCTGCGGCAAAAACAAATGCGGCTAAGTGCGACTGCGGCCGCAAAGCAAAGCCATTAAAAAAGGAGTATTCCGACCTGACATTCTGCCTAAACGCTGTTTGCTTTGGCACCCTTTTGCATTCTGCTTTACTGTCGCCCCCGTTGGTCCGCTGCTTTGTCGTATTTTTAAATTTTCTGTTTTGTTTTCAGAATGTGCTGCAGCACTGTTCGGGTGTTGTCAGTTTTTCTTTGTCAGTCGGCTGCAATTTATTTAAATTTTAATTCGCGCTTAATGAGTCACTTCGCCATTTTGCTTTGCAGCTGCGCCTTCCGACGCCTCTGCTCGCCATTTTCTAGTCTTTTGCCTTTGCAGTTGAAACTTTTTTCCGCCGCCAACTATGCGCTTCGACGTTTTAGTCCAAGCGCCGGAGTGCGCTAAACATTTGCGGCGCTTAAAGGATTTATACGCGCCGCTTTATTGTTGTAAGCATTGCGATTACAGCTCGTCGAGTTGACTGTAATTCGCGATTTGTACCTTTTGTTTAATTTTCCAAATTAAAAGGAAAGCATTATAAGCGGCTCGGCTTAAATCAGGCGCACATTTTGAGTGCTACGATAACTTGGAATTAAGTACGGTTTGGTGGGATCGGTTTAAATTAAGTGAGGTTAGGTTCGGTGCGGTAACGAAAAATTTGAAGCAAGGCGCGAAAATCTGAGAAGTTGTAACCTTTTTAGGACTTGAAACATCTGATAGTGAATACTTTGTCATTTTAGGTGAAAAAACACATATGAACTTTTGGTTGTGAAAAGGTTAACTCAAGCCTTAAATGCATAGGTACTTATTTTCAAATTAATCTAAAATCTGTTTCTACAATTTTATAGACATTTTTTTTAATTATTTTGTTCTTGTAACTGTTGTACCAGATAACAGAGCAAACGGCTTCTAGTACCCAAATGTTGGTTGTATGAACTGTTTAACCCTTTCGCGACGGAGTTTTATCTCAAGAACGGCTTATTTTTTTTAACTGGAAACAGGATTTTAAAAATGTGTGATATGTTTGGGAGCGTTTTCCTGGGAGCCTTTAATTTTCAGCAGATGAATGGACATGAAAAATCTGTCACATATAAAAGCCACATAAATGCAACGAATAGTGGAAGAAATCATTATGCCTCTTTCACCAATCATTTGGATGCCTTGGGTTTGTAAATACATTGAGCAATAAAAAGTTATGCGTGTTTGAAATTTATTGGGACATATTGTTCCAGTAGTCGCGAAAGGGTTAAAGACATAAACGCAGCACAGCGAATCAACATCCAGCGGCTACGATGGCTTAACCATCGTGACCCATATGGACGATGAAGCTCCGGCGAAAATGTTTCGGAGTTGGTGGAAGGACCAAGTTGAGGACGCCGTAAGTAAGAAAGTAAGTAAGGAGGAAGTAAGTTAGTAAGTAAGTAAGTAAGAAAGCAAGGAAGTAAGCAAGTAAGTAAGTAAGTAAGTAAATAAGTAAGTAAGTAAGTAAGTAAGTAAGTAAGTAAGTAAGTAAGAAGTAATTAAGTTAGTAAGAAAGCAAGGAAGTAAGCATGTAAGTAAGTAAGTAAGAAAACAAGGAAGTAAGTAAGAAAGCAAAGTAAGAAAGCAAGGAAGCAAGGAAGTAAGCAAGTAAGTAAGTAAGTAAGTAAGTAAGTAAGTAAATATATTAAGTAAGTAAGTAAGTAAGTAAGTAAGAAAGCAAGGAAGTAAGTAAGTATGTAAGTAAGTAAGAAAGTGAGTAAATAAGTAAGTAAGTACGTAATTAAGTAAGAAAGTAAGTAAGTAAGTAAGTAAGTAAGTAAGTAAATAAGTAAAAAAGCAAGGAAGTAAGTAAGTAAGTAAGTAATTAAGTAAGTAAGAAAACAAGGAAGTAAGTAAGTAAGTAAGAAAACAAGGAAGTAAGTAAGTAAGTAAGCAAGTAAGAAGTAAGTAAGTAAGTAAGTAAGTAATTAATTAAGTAAGTAAGTAAGAAGTAAGTAAGTAAGAAAACAAGTAAGTAAGTAAGTAAGTAAGCAAGTAAGTAAGAAGTAAGATAGTAAGTAAGAAGTAGGTAAGTAAGTAAGTAAGTAAGAAAGCAAGTAAGTAAGTAAGAAAGCAAGTAAAAAAGTAAGTAAGCAAGTAAGTAAGTTAGTAAGTAAGAAGTAAGTAAGTAAGTAAGTAAGAAGTAAGTAACCAAGTAAGTAAGTAAGCAAGTAAATAAGTAAGCTAGTAAGTAAATAAGTAAGTAAGTAAGTAAGAAAGTAAGCAAGCAAGTAGTAAGTAAATAAGTAATTAAGTAAGTTCGAGGTGCAAATCAATGTTTGTTGGAAAAAAAGCGATGCGTGATAGGCATAAAAAGTTTTCATATGAATTTAGATTTATTTCCTGACCTCAGACTGAAACTTTTTTTTAAATTTTTTTTGATGCAAATGTTAAAGTAAGCCTTTCTTCATTTTCTATGTTCCGAAGATCACATTTTCAGGCCGACATTTTAAAAGCAGATATTTTAGCCAGAGGATTCAATCACAGCAGCCTTAATTAATTATTAAACAAAATGTAATTTCATTACGTCAAAAGCATCAGATTAAAGAATATTAAAGTGCGACCTGTTATTTATTTTTATTTAATCGTGCCCTGAAATCTCGCAACGTCTTTGTAAAAACATAATTGCCCAAAAAAAAACAAGTGAATAACTGTTATGTGTATGTTTATCGCTTGTTCATTTTTTACGAACGCTCCATGCATTTCCGCACTTACTGTACGCCGCGCAGGGTATTCCAGTGTAGGCGTGCGCCGCATGCAGGCAGCGATGTGTCTTTGTCGTACATTGCAGCGCCTTCTCGTATGCATTGTAGTCGGGACTCAGGCGTCGTTCCGCCTAAAAGTATGCAAATATAAATTAAATTCACTTTACACCCTCGCACATTCACACACACACACACACAGGCACATCTCTCCAACGCATAAACCCACACCACCGTTGTGTACATAAAAATGTGCGCATTATATTCAATAACTTGCGCGCCGGCGGCACACTTCAGCACATGTCAATCATAATACGCACACACACCCATCCAAACAGCCACACACACACACGCACACACAGACAGACAGCCACACACGCCCGACGCATTCACTTTACCTCTTCATAAACCTCATTGATGTTCTGGAAGTTGTACGTGCCCGGCTTCTGCAGCGACTTGAGCGTCTCGTACAGGAACAGCTCGAAATTCTTGAACGTGTACTCGGTGAATGTGTAGCGCCGCAGGCGCGAGCCCGTCTCGCCGCCCAGAGCGGCGCATGATTTGTGGTAATCATCGACGGCGCGCTTCACCAGCACCGCCTCGTTCAGCTTGTTGGAGCGTATCTGCAGTGACTTGAGCTCGAGAAGATGCTGGAATATTTTACGTTCCATGTAGTACCTAAAATGTGCGAACGGTACAAAAGACAAACCGAGTTAGTAATGCGAAATAAGGCGCAGCAGCCAAGGCAAAAAATGTATAGACAAAGTGTGTGTGTGTGTGTGTGTGTGTGTATGTGTATGTGAGAAAATAAACCACATTGTAAAAATTCTGAAAAACGAGCAACAAAAATATGGTGTGACACGCAAAGCGAGAGCGAACTGTTGATGCCTGGTTGCTGTTGTTTTGGTTGGCATTGTTGTTGTTGGTTGCGGGTTTTTTTCGCTAGTTGTTTACTTCGCAAAAGTGGAAATTGTATTTGACATGACAAAGCGGATAGCTGGTATTTGTTTAGGCTTCAAAGGCGCTGTCACCGACAGGGCCACTGGCAAGAAGAGGTGTCCAAAAATAAACCAAAAACCGAACAACCGAAAAAGGCGCCACGGTTTTTATGCGCAAAACTGGCGCTGGCACACTGAGTAATGCAAATACATAGATGACAAAGCAGATGACAGTTTTTTTTTTTTATTTGAGTATTTTTTTTTTTACTTTTAATTGTAATTTTTTTTCAGTTTTCAGCCAAAGCAAACAAAGGCCTTCAACTTATTGTGCCAAAGTAGTTCAAAATATAATTTATGAAATGTTGCTGCAAGAAAATGCGTCGCTTACGTGACACGCCTAAAAGTATGCCTTCAATATGTTTTGAATGCTTATTATCAATGAAAAGGATTAGGGCGTGGCAATTTCACAATTTTCAGCTATTAATTCAGTAATAGGAACGTTTAAACTTTTTAGCATAGCAGAGGAAAATATTTTTTTTTATAATTCTGTTATGAAAAGGAATGCTGAAAAAAATTGTGAACAGCGGCCGAAACAGCTGGCAAGAAAGTTAATGGGGCAAGTGCCACTAGACAGTTTACAGCGTTTCAAATGTTCGTTCATTTGGAATTAAGAAGCCTAAATACACAACGGCGGCCCCTTCTGCTCATCCTCCCACCATTGCTTATACCTCTTCAGACCCTGGCAAAAAATTTCGAAAAATAATAACCAAGAGGCTAAACAGCTCAAGGGGTTCAATGTTTTCATGTGCCAAAACAAAAAAAAAACACAAATCGTTTTCAATAAACGGCCAATTGTGGAATCAGTAACTGCAAAATAAGTGGCTTTAATTTACAAGGCCATAATTTGCCTCACTCCCTCCACAAATTGAGGCGACAGCAACCGAGCTGGACGGGACTTTTATTTCTAATTCGCTACAACAACAATAACAACAACAACAACAATCAAAAGGAAAGGATTATGGAGTTGCGAATCAACAAGCAAACTGACCCACAAAACTGACAACAATCAAGAAGCAGAAAATTCTGGGCGCTGTTTTTGGAAAATCTAAATAAAAATACTATTCCTTGCCATTTAGTAAGAAAGCACAAGTGCGAAGAAATTGTGTAGAAAGGCTGTTCTGAAAGCAATCACTCTACGTGGCACTTTTCACTCGGCCCGCAGTGTTGCATTCTTCACTCGCCCCGCAGTGACGTACATAAAAATCTACACAAAATATTTATTGTACTTGAAAGGTTAAAGAAAGAAGTTAATCATGAATTTACTGCATCTTCGGTTGATTTTTGCCGCTATGAGCGCTTCGAAACAGTTCTTTCCAGCGGCATCGCGACCCAAACCCCCACTTCGAGTTTGCAAGCTATCGAGACGGCAAATGGCAGAGAAAAAGAACGGCAACGAGGCACTTTGCAATCAGGGAATTTACATCAAGTGCATCCATCAAGCGGCTCTGCATCGCATTCGTGCGCAATCTTTCGTGCATTCGCATCTCCGCAGCTCTAATTGTTGCTGGCATTTTTGCAATGTTTTCGCTCGCTTTTAGTTTTAAGCGCTCTTCATTTTTTCTGTCATTCGGTGCCCGCTTGTCAGCCACTGCCACTGCAGATCCGCACTTCCACCAACTGCTCGCTACTTTTGCGTTCATGTGCCAGGCGGCAAGAAAAACTTTTACTGCATTTCACTGTGCCTTGGTTTCACTGTGGGCGCAGCAATGTCGTTGTAGTTGTTGTTGTTGTTGGTTTTACTGTTGCAGAAAATTATATTTGCAACTGTCCTTGGCATATTTTCAGGCTGTTTCCCGTTTCGGTTGCGTACTTTTGCTTTCTTGCCGGCGTGACTGACTGACTGACTGACTGACTAGTTGCCTGGACGGCTGGCTGAGTTGAGCATTGCCTTTGCTTCCTGTTTGTGACACAAATTTGACAAGTGAAAAGTGTTGCTTTCACTGTAACAACACACACACACACACATACAGTTTTGGTTGGCGAATGTGCACTCCATATTGTTGCATACTTTGAATTGCATCTAAGGTCAAGTGACAAGCCTGCCTGAGCATGTGCGTGTATGTATGTGTGTGTGATAGATTTCGAATGGAAAATTCTGTTTCCAAATGCACTCGAAAATAAGTGCAAGTGCACTTGAATTTTTGTTAGAGTTCTGTCGCAAAGGCTAAGAAAATAAAAAGCGAGCGCCAAGTGATGGCAATTGTGTGCACAAACTTTCTATAAAAATTATGAAAATTATGTAAATATTTATTTTAACTTTTTACCATCGAATAGAACTAAATTTTGCAAAACAAATTTTAGTTACGTGATATCAAACAACCTGCTACTTCCTTAAGATTTCAATGCCTTTTTGTGATAACTTCTAAATTTTCCCATTGCTCCTGCTATACAGGAGCTCCTGCTCCTTGCTACAGAAACCAACACTGTTGTCAAGGCAACAGATGAGCTCAGCTGCTTGTATGAACGCGCAGCTTTGCACTTCTCAACAGCAATATTTCCCTACACAGCGCAACGATGTCGAGCATTCGGTGCTAAATATTCCAGTATACATTGTGGTATTTTTCTTTGGTATTTTTCCTGCAAACCAGGCAACTTTAATTATTTACATACAATTATTTAAAACTCTCGGCAAAGAAATTATAATAACGCAGCAATGCAACAAAAAGTGTGCTCCGCTCGCGCTTGTAACGTTCACTTCCCCACTTGAGTGCATATTAATTAAATTCTACGGGGCCATTTTTTTTTTTTTTTTTTTTGGGGCCATTGATGTATGTATGTATGTATGTACATGGGTATCGGTATGTTGGAATGTGAGTGCATAATGTATAAATCCTAAAAGTATACAGCTGAAAGTGGCTCGTAAACGTCGCTTTGAGCTGCGACACGGGAACAGAAACTCAGTAACTTATTTAAACTTTAAATGCTTTCTTAATTAAACTTGCTGCACAATTTGAAATGTCAACTTTTGTTAATTTCCAACACAAGCTGCACATTCGCTGCTCTGTGCCTTCCGAAATCGTTTGCCACTACGGCTTTGATGGCATAAGCAATGCTTTTTTGCACGCCACAGTTGGCTGCTTTTGTGCAGTTGAAGCATGTGAACAACTTGATTTGCTCCACAAAAGGTACTTAAGTTGTTTTAAAACTTATATTTAAATTTACCACAGCCTTAGCTACCGTGAAAGTTGTTGTTGGTTTTGGTGAGATTTGTAGCAACCGAAACTGCGTCGCTTTAGATTTGTGATCTTAAATTACACTGTACAACACAAAAAAATAACAAGGTTCTGACAACGGATTCTGGTAGAGGGGGCCAAAAAAAATTTACTCAGTATCAATTTTGATTAAGTAGGAAATAAACACTTAAACACATTTTCAGTTTTGGCTTAATTCTGGCGTTGCAGTTAATTTCTGAGCTTTGATGTATTCAGGGACCTATAGTAGAATTTTATGGCGAATATTTTCGTGGTGCATTTTGTCCTTAAAAAGTCCTGTTTTACAGGACATTTTTGGCATTTTAGAAAATAATGGTCAAATTGACCCATACAAATGGGAGCTACAGGGTTAAAATGCTCCACAAAAATGTTCTTCGTAGTATTTGACATCAAATTGATGAACACATCATATACCTAAAATGTGAGGTTACATGGTTTTCGTATGCCGATTCACCATAAGAATGTGCAAAAAGGGGAAAACTTTGACCCCTCCTAAAAAAAAATGCAGATGTAAACTTTCAAAACGCCAATACACGTATATTTTTTGTTGGTCCCCTCTACCAGAATCCGTTGTCAGAACCTTGTTATTTTAAAAAAAATTTTATTTTGTTGTGCAGTGTTATTTTTCTATTTTTTTTCATTAAAAACTGTTACTACATTACCTGCAGTATTGAGCGAAATTTTTTTTTAAATTTTTATTTTTTAAACTCCTCTCTCCCTCTTTACAGTTTAGTTTTTATGCTTTTTATGCACAAGTATGCATGCAACAACCATTTTCCCGTCGCTGTGCTGCTGCTCATATTTATGTTTATTATTGCACAACCTCAGCTGCAATAAAATATTTGCAATCCCTCCCACACTGCCCGCCCACAGCCTTTTATGCGCTTTATGTTGATTTTTGTTGGTGCGCGCAAGGTGCAGCCGCCACCGTTACTGCAGCTGCCGCTGTGCTGCCAGCAACAACGAGCGCGTGCGGTCGACAGCGTTCGGCGCATTAGCATTCAAGCGCATTATTTATTTCATACAGATTTAAGTTTCCCATTACGCCCCCAGTCGCTTCCAGTCGCGTTCACTGCTGTCAGATTTCGCTGCCATCAATGCGATCAGCTACCGTACGGTAGCAACAGGTTCGTTCGGCAGGGGGGCCAGTCTCCCTCTGGCCGAATTGCGGCACAACGCTGGACTGCTGGCGGTCGGTCTGCTCCTTCCGGCTGGCTGGTCCTCGAACGCATCTTCATTTACCCTCATGAAATATTCAAGAGGCCGTGTAGTTGTGTGCGTGTATGTGTGCTTCCGTCATAACCGCAGTTCTGGCTGAGCGAAACGTTATTAACTCTGCTGTCGCTGTGGCCATAGCGGTGGACTGAGACTGATGCAGAGGGCGCTGTTGCTTTTAATGTTGTACCCATTGAGTGGCATGGAAGGAAAAGGCACGAATTGCCATTGCTGGCTGCCATTTTTTTTGGGTTAATGCTTTTTTGCATTGTACGAGTATTTAAATATGCTAAAAATAGCACAATCAAACCTCAAAAGCGGCTTTAAAAGCAAGGAAACCTTACTTGGCAATTTTTAACACAAATTGCCACAAGCTGCACAAAATTAAATCTTTAGTATCATTAAGTATCACTGTTTATTAAACTATGGTTTTCCAACTTCATTTTTCCACCAACAAGCTTAAACTTCCTAACAAGTTCTAGTTGTACTCAATTTCAATTTTTCAACGTTCCTTAATTTTGAATTTTGCTTGTTAATTTTCTTTTATTCTATGTTTAATTTGTTATGCTTTCATGACCACTTCATTACTAATGTTTATATTTTCCAGCGCTATGCGTCTGCAGCCGCTTCCAGCTCACCAGCGACGTCGCACAGTGTCGCGAGTAGGGACAAAGATAAAAAAAATGAATGTCGTAAATGTAGAAAAATAAGTTTGTAGTACTGAAGTAAATACCTCAATTTACTAAAATGTGAAAACGAATTTTAAAAATATCAATTTATATACCGATGGCAGAGCTGTTAAAGAATGCAATCAAATGCGAATTAAATCAGTTGAAGTCACAGTCAATGACTTCAATTTTTTATTGCAGTCTTTGACTAACGTTTTGACTAAAGACTAAAAATTTGAAGTCTGAAGTCATTTCTGTTATTCTGACTAATTAGTCATTTGGTGAAGTTACTTAATGACTTCATTTTTCAGTGAAGTCACTAAATTAAGATCAGCGCTTTTTGAAAAATATTTAATATATTAACAAAATTAAAACTAAAATAATTCATTCTAAAAGGTAGCAATCAACTGATTGTAAATTCATTTAAACGACATGATTTACTTTTAACAATAATAATTTTTCGAAATTTTTGTCCGAAAGGGAACCTTGGCGAGGCGTATTTAATAGTTTTGCAAACGAAAATAACCGTTCCACGGCAGCTGAAGAAGGTAACGGTGTGTTATATTTTAAATACGCTTTTTTAATTGTTGGATAGCGATTCAGCATTGTTATCGATGAAGACTTATCAACCATGTATGAAAGGAATTCATCTTCAATGGAAGAACGAGAAGTTTTCAGCGATAACTCATCTAGAAAAAATTATATAAAATCTGTAGTAAAAACCTGTTGAATATATTGATTTATTTGATATTACCTGTTGATGAAAAATCAAAAAATTGACTACCGCCTACGCACTCCGTCAATGCATTTAACGAATAAATGTGAATTAACTTAGGGTCGCTGGCTTTAGCTTAACTACAAATGACTTCAAATCACTTCAGATGACTTCAAATGACTTCAATTGACTTCATTTTGATATTGCAATCAAATGACTAGCAAAAAATGAATGTAAAAATGAATAATTATTCATAAATTTTTAATCTGAATAATGACTTCATTTTTTTATTCTTATTCATTGAATACAAAAAATGAATGCACTCTTTTGCCAAAAAATAAATAATGAAATAATGAATTATTCGCAAGTGATTGCATTCTTTAACAGCTCTGACCGATGGCAGGCCACCAAACTTGCACTTTGTGAAGGTTGGTGACTTGGGTAGAAATTATTGCAATTGGTTGAATGTAAGTTCGAGGTCTCTTATTGAAAAATTTCCCATGGAACCTTATGTTAAGTAAATATATTCTATAAATATACAATTTTTGCAACTCTGTGGAAGCTTTCCCTCTTTTTTTTTGCTTTCCATATTCCTTGCACTGCTACTTGAAGAAACGTCAATTCGTAGGAATAAAAGTGCAGTGTCATCAAACTTTAGATAAACTTTAAAAAAAAAACTACTTCTTACTACTTCGAGATTCTACAGTTTGATATAGCTGAAAGTATGTATTAATAGAAACCATGGACTTAAGCTGCACAAACTTGCACGTTTTTAAGAAATTTAGCATTTTCAGTACCGTATGCAGTAAAAAAATGGGTTCCTTTTTGCAACATGGTTGGCAGGAAAACATAGCGACCACTGCTGCGCTTCGCTTGAGCTATAAATTTTTGTTTGTAATAATATACAAACACCACTTGATTTAGAAAAATTACAAAAAAAAAGGTAAGTAGATTCGATGGAAGGCTTCGGTAATACTGGAAGCAAAACTTGTTAATTTCTTCAGAACCAATTACAGCAGTTAATAGGAAAGTTAAAGTTAAACATGGAAACCGAAACTCCGATATACTGCAATATATAATATCTGAGGAAGTTGAAGAAAGGGTTTAATTTCCAATAATTCATGATCGAAACCCGATTATCCTAGCAGTACAAATTAACAAACTGTAATTTGTAATGGAAGTATATGCTCTACTGAGTTTAATAAGAGGTGTTATTATTTTTTATTTGGGTTTCAAATTACTTACTTACTTATAAGTATGTGCAGATATTTGTAGTTTTTTCAATATTTCCTTTTTTAATGACAAGCGTATGTATTTGTAGTAGGTTGATCAAATTTGTTATTTTTTTTATTTTTGGTATATGCCTTTGTATTGATGATATGAGCTGCTGTACTAAATTTCATCAATATATCTTTTATAGTTTCCGAGATACTGTCAACTTAGTATTTGGTTTGTATGGGAGGTGGGCGTGTCCGTGGGGCGATTGAAGTAATTTTTGGCGTATTAACTTCTCTTTATAACAAAATCATATGTACATAATTTTATTGCCGTACGACAATTCCTTCTATTTATGTCCATCGCTACTATGGACTCGCGACACTGTGCGTCGTCCTTAGTGCTTGCGGCACAACAACACTTGTTACCCTGAAGTGTGAAACGCATTAGGCAGCGCGGCAAAAGGAAGACTGTTGCTATTTTTACAACAACAACAACGACAGTAGGTAAAACAAAAACAAATAGCTGCTTGGCACTATTTAATTTGCCGCTTACTCGCTCTCAATGTTTTGCGTGACAAACTCGACCACGCCCCACACAGCAACGCGACAACTCGGCTTAACTTGAAAAGCACTCAGCTGCTGCTGTTATTATCGTTGTTGCTGTTGTTTGTTACTATTTGTATTGCCGCTAATTCCGACTGTAAGCAGAATTAACAGGGATCTAGCATTGCTTAAGATTGCCGCTACAGTTGCCGCTGCAGTGGTTGCCATTGCTCTCGTTATTGTGCTTTGTATTTAAAGCGGGATTTAAATTCTACATACAACGCAAAATTGCCAGCCAGCCGCCGAATCCGCGCCGCAGGACATGCAAGCGGCTTTACTCCTGCCGGCGCGCTTCTTCGCATCGCTTACGAGTGGCGCAACAGTGCGGCTCAGCCTACAAGCGACACACACGCAACATGCCATAATATGCTGTCGAGATAAAATGCGGAGATAATGAGCGAATGAACGATTCCAAGGCGCTTATTCATACCATTTTGACATTGTCTTTGAAGTTCAAGTGAGCGCGTTAATTTAATTACAATCAACCAATTATTATTGGTTTTTTTAGGCATCGGAAAAATGTCAACACTGATAGTTTTTTGTGCGCACTTTTCAGCTTTGAATTGTTTTTTGTTGATGCTCAACGAGGATTTAAATAATAATGACAGTGTGCGGGGGGATAGGACGACGCGTAGTCATGGCGCATTGAGTTTTTACTTTAAGCTGCTTTCAAAAATTGCCTTTGTTGTAATTAATATTTATTAACTCTCAATTACGTTTTTGCATGATGGAAAAAAATTCAATTTGCTTTCTTTTAATTAATATTTAAGCTGACATTATGTAAATCGTAAAACAAAAAGTTGAAAACTTCTTTAGCGAATTTTGTTTTCTTTGGGGCAGTAAATATAAGAAAAAATTTGTTCATTCTTGGCTAAATGTGGAGACAAATGTGTTGGAAAATAAAAGGCCGATGAATGTTTTTGTTGTAATCTGCAATAGTCTTTCGGTGGGGGGAAATATATTACAGAAATTCATTAAAAAGGAAAAAAGTTTACTACAATCAACTTTAAATCATGAGATCTTTAACTCATTTCGTACCTTTGATTCGTTAACGAATCATAGAAATTAGTAATGTTTACAGTTTTTTTATTACGATAAACCTGTGTAATCTAAAGTTTATGTTATTTATACTATACTCAGATTTATTGGCTTTATGATAAAATACTTTTTGCTATGCCACGCCTATTTAAGATGGGTGGGGGGTGGGCACTGAAAAACCTCATATTGAGACATTGTTCGTAAATTCTTAAAAAATACTAAAAATAACCAGATTTGTACAAAATCAAAACAGAATGATTGAAAAAATTCCACACAAATTTTGTATTGTAACATTTTTCTTAAATCTGTAAACCCATTTTATACCTTTGATTCGTTAACGAATCATAAAAATTGGTTAATTTTTGAAAAATTTTTTCGTTGACAGGTCTTTTTGAAATTAAAAACGAACACTACACTGGTAACAACGACTAATTATTCAAATTAATTTGATAATTTTATTTGAAATTAAAAACACAATCTACGCGCAACAGCCATGAATATTTCTTTGTCTGAATACACTCGTATAGCGATAAACGATGCATAAATATTTTCACTTCGCAGCTTAGCTAATTAAATCATTTTCAAGTTACTTTACTTGCATCTTTTTATGCCTTAATTCAGTCAGCTCAGCTGCCAAGTGCCCACAAACTCAAAGTCATAATTACAAATTTGCCTTGAAAAGTGTGCACGTCTTTCGGTCGCTTATGTTTATTTTGTATTACATTTGGTTTTTTTTTTTCGTTCAGCAGCTTCTAAAGAAATTTAAAATGCAAATTTTGATTGCGATGCTAAAACTCACATCACCCAAAATTTCGTTAGCACGTGATTTTTCTCAGGAAACAAACCAACACATAAACGAATCAGTGGATTTGTGGCAAAAACAACAATGCTATGTTTACTTAGCAAAGTGAAGAAACAAAACAAAACGCATCAAACAGCAGAAACAGATACGAAATCTGAGTGATAAATGAGAGGAAAGGGGAGAACAAAACTGTGAAGGGAATAAAACAGTGATTGCATGTCAATCAAAATTTTAAGGGAAGTCACAATTTGTCGGACTATTTAAACAAGTTTTACGTAATTTCGAAATAAATTTTTAAAATTTTATATTTCTAAATAATAATAATAATAATAATATAAATGAGCTAAAGAAAAACAATTTTAATTGCGAGCCTTCACTAAAGCACCAAAAACAAAGAATTGTTGGCAGCCTAGTGTTCTTTAAGCAAACTTGAGCAACACTAACGAGACAATAGAACGCACTTACAAAACTGGAGTATAGAAAGCAAACATTTATATGCGCAATAAACGAAAGCCCAACATTGGCATTAAATTCTTTGTCTCGCACATAAACTACGAGCAAGGCAACACTGGTGCAGTAATATAGAATGCCGAAGTATCCGCCTGCGGTGTCAATGCGTTGCGTGGTGGTAGCGAATAATACAACAATAACGACAGTGGGTGTGAGAGAATGAAACGTAATTGTCATTGTTAAGTATTCAGATTTATGCGCGGAATAAGCCCAAATAAACTGAGGTCGTAGCAGGCGCAAGTTGAAAAGATTGCGTCGACAAGGTTGTGGCAAAGGCAAAATGGCAAAACATGGGAAAGGTACGGAGGTAACTTCAAGCATATTTGTCACAAGACTGAGTGACTATTGAAGAGTAAGGTGTCAACTTAAAGCAGGACAATTCACATCATAGAAATTGGTAGAATTGAGTGAGAGAGAAGGAAAAGCAGAAGAGAAATATTTGAATAGATATATTGAGCTCATAAATATAGACATTTTCTGGCGTGTACTATGAAAATAAAACTACTGACTGATAACACCGTGCGACAAAAATGAAAAAATTTCAAAACACACGAAAAAATCGATATACTCGCAAAACTAGGGGCCAAATTTAGTAAAACTGCGTTTTTAGTTTTTCTCTCTGACGTCAGGATTTTTTTTCAAAGCACTATGAAATTTCAAGGACATGTTTATTTTAAAAATTGAGCGCATTGTAGAATAACAATATGGGTATCAAATGAAAGAGAAAAATACTTATAATCTTAGAAAATTTAATGTTTTCGTACAAAAGGACGAAGAGGCATTGAAAATGTCCTTTTAAAACTTTATCCTTGAATATCCTTGGAAATTTCCAATAGTTTTTTTTTAAAAAAGTATATCTTAAGGACTAATATGTACACTACCACATCATTGAATTTCGTCCTTCTAACTTTATTAGTTTAAGATATAAAAAATTTAATATTTCTCTCGATAGGATATGTATAATTTCAATATCATTAAGGATCCTGAAATCGTATTTATAGAACCATTTGTGCACATAAAAATAACAAACTGACCATAGGTTAAATTGTTTAAATAATTTAATTGTATTCTATAAATATTTGATTTTACATTTGGGGCATTCCACGCGAAGCGGACAGGTAAAAAAACTCGATGTTTCCGATTACAGTTATATTTGAGTATGTTCTACCTATACGTATTATTGATATGTATACCAAATATTTTTGTGATATAATGACTAGTTAAAGAGTTATGGGACTTTGAAGTTTTCGACAACCGGTTGGCATGCAGTACTCAAAGCCGATTATGGAGTCATAAAATTATATATTAAAATAATTAAACCACTGGATTTCTTACTTCATTTACTGAGCTTTTTAATTGTATTTTTGGAAAAGAAAAAAAATTTTTTTCGTAATAAAAAACCAATTAATTTTTTTTTCCTTGATTTTCACTAAGTTAGACCATTTCGTTTCTTTTATTTTTTTTATATAAATTGCTAATATTGTATAGAACATTGGTGCCAACTTTTATAATGGGCGTGGAAGTGGATTAGGAGCTAGACTGAAAATACTGCCGAAGGGTGGCGTCCAGCACCCAGTTTCACTAAACGCGTACAAGCGGCGGTCTTTTGTCTAAGATAAAAATAAAACCAGAAGAAAAGTTTGTGACACTTTAAGTTAGAGTATAACATCTCAAAACTAACCAATTTGGTCCCAAAACCGTACTTCTAGCATACATTTCTATATTAATTTAAACACACATATTTCCTGACGACCTTTGTTTATGCAATTCTGGCATTTTTAAAAAACAATTATCGCCCTGCCATACAAAATCCTTCAAGGTATTATAAATGAAATGCATTTCGCTGACGAAATACGCCGCAAGTCCTTCACCTGTGCGACACGTAATAAACATTGCGTGCAGCCAACGTTTACTGTAACCTCCGTTTCACACCCATTTGTAATTTTATTTTTGTTTTTACACCTGCGCTGCATAAGTGCATATCATAAAAATTCATTTAATTTCGGCCACCATTCGCCGCCGTCATCACCGTCGCCAACGTCACCGCCAATGCAAAAAGTCCATTAAAAATGCCATGAATGCCACTTTGATTGCTCTTAACCACATTAAAAGGTCTTAAAAATTACAACCAACCGTCCACCGACCACCAACCAACCGTCCACCGAGCGATGGCCGCCGAGCAGCAGCAGCAGCCAGTCAGCAGTCAAGCGCTGGCCGCCAGTCAGCAGTCAACCACGGCCTTATAAAAAATTTCAATCAAAAATGAAAAATGGTGGCAAGCTATTTAATTTCAACTAAATTAACTTGAATGCAGAAATCTAGCCATGCAGGCGCGCTAAGGCGGTCGCTCATTCGGGCAGCGCTGTTCATTCGACTTTTATTATGGTCACATGGCAGGCATTCCGGCGGCACTTGGCGAACGCTTCACTATGCGCCTCTTTTTTTCGGACTCAGCTAACGACTTTCGAAACGGTTTTAGTACTGCCGCCCTCCGCCGACGCAGCGCCATTGCATCAGCGCGAATAAATCTTGCGGAGAGTCGTAAAAAGTCTTCCAAAGATTCCGCCGAAAGCGAAGATTTGAAATACCACCAAGAACGAGCGGCCTGACTGGACAGCAATGCCAACGTGTGTGTGTGTGTGTGTGTGCTAGACAGCCGTTTCCACGCGGTGTGACTGTATGTGGCGACCACCTGTAAGATTAACTTTAATGAATTCAAGTGGAGCCGATGCCAACGGCGAACAGTTAAGACGCTACGTCGGCAAGCAGGTGGCTGCTGCGGGCGCGTTGGTGAAAATTAACGTCAGCTCATAAATTAAGAAAATGTAACGCAAGTTGGAAGCCGTCGGTACGGCGGCCGCTTCGCGCAATTCAATTACAGTTTTTGGCAGGTGAAAGCAGCTGCAGCAATGCTCCGGCCAACTCGCTCGCCCTCACTCGTCTCGTGCTGAGCAATAAAATGGGCGTTTTGCGAAATGAAGACATTTCTCATGTTTACGACAGTAGCGAGAGCTGGGGGAGCGGGTAGTAATTTGCTCTGAAATGTCTTAATTCTTTCGGCAAAATGAGATTTTCGACTTGATGGTTTTGATTATTTGCCACAACTCAATCAAAAATGCTCATAAAAATCCAAAAATACAGTCATCACTGCCTAACTACTAACTATTAATTAATTTCACTGCACAACAGCATATCTGTTGAATGGAGTTTTTTACATGAATCTGTAACAGCTCTAGAATCTGTAACAGCTCTAGTTTTCGCAAAAAATGGCCGTATCACTTTTTCGAATTTTCCACGGCTTTTTCCTCCGTTTCGACTGTAATTTCTGACATGATTTTTATATCGTTGCATTTACAATATTTCATGCCATCTTTTCTGACATTAATCAATTTTATGCGTTCGAAATTGGCGTTGTAATAAGGTATCAAAGTAGGAAAATATTGAATTTCAAGGCGTTTTTTCTGATGGCGAAAATTGTTCAGATGTCACATAAATCAAGTTACGAAGTATATGAATATCTTAAGAAGAAACAACAAACAATACAACACAGCCAAATTATTTGGCGGAATGCACATTCGCATCGAAATAATAGCAAAAATGTACCATAACTATTTTCATCACTTTTCATAGATTTTCCTTACAAAATTTGGGGCCTAAAAATATGCAAAGTTTTTAATTTTTTTTCTTTAGAGCAATTCAAAATCTTTTTGTTTTTTGCTTGTGCTTCAGACTATAAATGTAACATATAAAAGAGCATATTTTGAGGCTCCTAATTTTTTAAGGAAAATGTATGAAAAATTATGAAAATGACTATGGCACATTTTTAGTATTATTTCGATGCGAATGTGCATTCCGCCAAATAATTTGGCTGTGTTGTAATGTTTGATGTGTTGGCTTTCATTACACACCTAACTCGTTAATTGATTTACGAAAATTGTGTATGTTTTTGACCATCAAAGAAAACGCCTTAAAATTCCATATTTTCCGACTTTGAGGTCCAATTACCGCGGCATTTTAAAACTTATAAAAATAAGTTGCATCGGAAAAGAAGCCGTGCGGTGTTGTAAATGACACAAAGTGAAAATCATGTTGACCGGTTTATTGGTTTAGAAATTACGATCAAAAATATGGAAAAAGTAGAGGGAAAACTGAAAAAATGACACGGTACTTATATCTCAGAAACTAGAGCTGCTAGAAAAAATCTGAGGATAGATTCGAAATCAGCGCACCCAAATTAGTAAGAAACAGTAGAAAAACTCTATGCAACAGAAAAAATGTTTTTGTTGTGCTGTGTTTTCAATCCCCTTCATTTAACATTAGTACAAAATATATGTAAACATTGAATATTCCCAGAAGCATTTCGCTTTCCCCAGACATACCATAACTTTGAATTGTTAAGAGAACTCACCTTCTGATATTCCTCTGTATGGATCGAGTCACCGCCGACATATCACAGGCACCCCGGTCGCCGAGCTTGCGACCTTCCAAGCGACTGCTGCACGATCTGCCATCCAATGTTGCATAGATGTGACGGCGCGGCACGTGCGCCGTGTACACATTGCGCGGTGTCGGGATTTTGCTCTTCATCGCCCGCGGACTCGGCTCAAACCCGGAATCCTGGTCTTTGGACGACTGGCCCATTGCATGCGCTCCTGATGCACCCCCGACATCGCCAGCAGCGTCCCAACTACCTCGAGTTTTCGAGCCACTCTTCACACGTTTCTTAAGCCGTCGCTTGCGCCCGTTGGTGCTGTCGTACACGCCCAGCCCAGCGGCGCCGTCCGCAGGAGTCACGCCTCGTCGTTTCGCGCTCGACTTGAGAGCACGTGCGGGACTTTTGCCTGCAGCACCCACCTCAGCGCCATTCTCCTCGTTGGCTTCGCCTTCCTCATCTTCCTCCTCTTGCTCAGCAGAACTGATTTCAGACTCTCCGCGGCCACGCCCATGTGGCTCGGATATAATTTTAAACACTTGCGAATCGCTAAATTCGACGTCCTCATGGTGGGGTGCGCTGTCCAGCTCGCCAACGGAGTCGTCACTTTTTAATATTTGAAAACTGGATTTGCGCTCGGTCTGCTCGGCCTCTTCGTCCTCGGCTGAATCGGACGGCAGTAACGTGAAGGAGCGACGAGATTCTTGTTCACGTTGTTGTTGTTGTTGTTGTTGTTGCTGACGTTCCTGCTCGTTTGCTGGTTGATCTTTTTGTTGTTGCATTTTGCCATCTTCGGAAGCTTTTGTTGATGGAGTGGGTGTCACACTATGTGTGGACGTTTCTGCCAGAGCGCCGCCCTCCACACTTTCGCTAGCGCCTTTGGAAGCCTCTGAGGTTGCAGATGGAGTAGCTGGAGTGGCGGGCGCAGCTGTAGAGGTTTCCGCTGCTGTCGTGGAAGTTTGCGCATCTGTTGCTGGTGTGGGAGCGGGCGTGGTACTGGCTGTGGCTGTGACTGGCGTAGGACTTGGCATTGGGGTTGGCATTGGTGTAGCTGGTGTTTCCACCACAGCGGGCGCTGCTGCGACGTCAGCTGCTTCCTTAGACTCAGCAACACCTTCGGTATTCTCACTTGTTTCATCTCGTTTGGAAGCCCCTGCGGAATCAGCAGTTGCTGTCTCCTCTACAATGGCTGCTTGCCCGTTTTTTGACTCGCTTTGCACCGCTAGTGCGGCTATTTTTACTACTTGTTCTGTCATTTCTTGTGCAATTTCATTCAATTTCCGCTCACTATCATCGGGTCCGGCCAATTCATCGCCGATTACATCTGCTCCCTCGATTGAAGTTTTCAAAGAAGCTGCATCAGCCTCTCGATGAACGTCAACTTTGGTCGTCACCAACTCGGCCGCTTTGTTGCCGTGTTCCTCGTCGTCTGTCAATTCCACCGCATGTGATTCTTCGTCTTTATCTCGTCGAGCACTGGTCGGTGGCGACATAATGAACGTGGCGCCTTTTTCAGTTGTGGGTATCACGTTGGACGTGGCCGATGCTGGACGGCTGAATATCATCTTTTCCTTCTCAGCGTTTTCCTCTGCCGCCTTCTCCTTTGCTAACGTTTTCTGTTCATGTGTTTCTGCCTTCGTGTCCTGCTGCTTTTCTGGCGATGGCTCTACCTCACGCGCTTTACTCTCCGCTTCACGTTTTTCACGCTTCTCCGGCGACGACTCCTTCTCGCTGCTGTGGTCTCTTTCCTCACGCTCTTTCGACCGTCGCAGCGATGTCGACCTTCGGCGTATGACGCGCTGTTTCTGCCGCTTGTGGTAGCAGCAGTTTTCGCACGAGTCCTCATCGTCATCCTTGTCCTCCCACTCACTCGAGCTGCCATAGCGTACGCGCGACTTGTGGTGCCTAATCTCGATGTTGCTCTTGGAACGACAGATGTCCGTGCAATCGTCGTGACGGCCGATTTCCTTCGGCTCGCCGCAGCTGTTCGTTCTGCGACGCACCTGCTGCCGCCGGCTGCGCTGATGCCGACGACACGTGTGCGCAAAGCGCTGCTCCTTGCGGTAGGTGTGCTCCGCGCAGCTGCAGCTACCGTTGCTCCCGTTGTCACAGCCGCCCTCCGAGTCCGAGTGCTTCAAGTAGACCACATACTTCTTGGAATTGCGCAAATCGTGCAGCTCCTCCTTCTCCACGTACTTGAGCGGGCGCACCGCATCGCTGGTGGCCTCCTTGAATGGATTCGAGCGACGCGCGGCCAAGCGCAGCTTTGTTGCCGGCAGCCCGCCATGCGACTGCAGAAACTTGGCCGTCGAGCGATGGCCCTTCTGGAGCGCGCAGTCCAGCGGCGTTATGACGGCACCCTTCGAGTTGCGGTAGACGGTGTTGATGTCGGCTCCGTAGTCCAGCAACATTTTGCACATGTCAATGTAGTCATTGGCCGCCGCAACATGCAGCAAGCTGCGTCCATCGTTGCTGGTGGTGTTTACCTGCTTCGTTCGCTGCTCCAGCAGCCACTCGACTAGCTCGCGCCGCCCGGACGATGCGGCCTCGTGCACCGGCAGGTCGCCCTTGGCGTTGCGTAACCAGAGGTTGGCGCCGCGCTCCTTCAACATTTTCACGGTCTCGAGCTGCCCTTTCGAGCAGCCGCAGTGCGCCGGTGTGCGGCCCTTGCGGTCCTGGCGATTGGGGTCGGCATCCAGGTCGAGTAGTCGCGATGTGGCGTCCGCATGGCCCAACGTCACCGCATAGTGCAAGGCCGTGCAGCCATTCGAATCGATGAGGTCCGTGGGCGCGCCGCACAGACTGATCAGCGTGTCGATGCACTCGGTGTGGCCACGTGAGGCGGCGCAATGCAACGCCGTTAAGCCGTCTCTGTAAGCAGCCAGAAAAGTTTAAATCACTCGACATGCTGCGAGCAGTTGTGGGCAGTAGATTTTATATAACAAATTCAACCGACTTATCTGCGCTCTCCACACGTGCGCCCGCCTTCACCAGCGCCATGACTGCCTTCGCCGACCCGGCCGAGGCAGCCCACAGCAGCGGCTGCCGTCCGTCCTTGTCCTGCACATCGACACTGGCATGCGGGTGCGCCAGCAGTATTCCGAGTATCTCCAGCGCCAGTTTCGAGGAATTCACCTGACCCAGTTTGTTCTCGTAGCTGGCGCCGCACATCTGCGCCGCATAGTGCAGCGGCGAGCCGCCGTTCATGTCGGGTGTGATAACATTGGCGCCGGCGGCCAGCACGGAACGCAATGCCTCCACCTCGCCGCAA
This sequence comes from Melieria crassipennis, assembly GCA_963668005.1. NCBI lineage: Eukaryota > Metazoa > Arthropoda > Insecta > Diptera > Ulidiidae > Melieria > Melieria crassipennis. The sequence goes on from OY764961.1 coordinate 119,693,699, forward strand.
ACTTTGGTTCGTCGATAATGGAAAGCAGACATACAAACGAAAAGGAAGCCAACAAAGCATGAAGTCAGTCAGTTACACACTATTTGAGTGGACCGTTCACCAAGCATGAAATCAATTGGTGTGTCAGTGAAAGCATCAGTTAGTCAGCCAGAGCCATGATGCCAGCCAAATTTTAGGTCAAGTATGTCTCTGACTGACGTCTGAGCGAACGTTAACAAGTTCAACATTTCAGTCAGTCACTCATTTAGTTAATCAGTCAAGCATTACATCAGTCACTTAGTGCAGCCGCCCGCCGTAAACGACGTCGTGTGTGCAAAACTCACCCGTCGCCCAGTGCACCACCGAGTGGCCCTCATTATCGACCGCATTCACGTCGGCTTTATTCGCCAGCAGCAAATTGACCATTGCCAAGTTGCCCTGAATAACAGCCAAGTGAAGCGGCGTGAAGCCATCCTCGTCGGCAGACTCCAGCAGCTCTGGAGCTGCGATGGCAATGCTGGCCGCCGCCACGAGGTCACGTGTCTGCGCGTTCTGTGCGGCACAATAGTGGAGCGCGTTCTTGTTGTGGCTGTCACGTTGACGAATGCGTTCCGGCTGGTTTGTGTGCGGCGTTTTCATTTAATTTCGTTGTCGCACCGACAGCAACAGTGGCAACCGGCGGCGGCGGCAATGAACCGGTCGGTAGTTGTCGAGTTGGCATTTGCATTGTTTGGCGTTGTGGCAGTTGCAGAATGCCGAACATGAAAAAGAAGAGAAAAGGACAATTTATAAATTACGAATTTAATTATGGTCGCAAATAAACGAGCAGGAATAATTGGTGTTAATGCAGAGCAGCAGCAGTTGGCTGGGGGAAGGGAAAGGGGTGTTTGGGAAATCGAGAAAAAAACGCCATGCTGAATGTCAATGAAGTGTGGGTGCGCAAATAGTCAAAATGGTTGATAAATTTGCAGCCACAACAAAACGGTGCACAATAGTTTTGCTGAGGAAAAGGATATTTTATAAAGGAAGCTCGAGATCGAAATAGGTTAAGCTGGTCAACTAATCCGCTACACATGGACTTTGTCGAACACGTAGCCTCGCGAGAGGGGAAAGGGTTCAGTAGTACAATGAATCATATCTCCGAAGGATCAGTGGAGAATTAGAAACCCTAGTTGGCCACTAAAGTCGCAGAGAAACCAATTCAATCTATCTTCTATCTATATCTATAAAAGAGAGCTTACACATACTGTCGTGTGTAAGCGATTCACGCTCAAACGGAACGGAAGATTTGCCTGGGGTTTCTTTTGTTGGATTAGTATTAACTCAGTTCAGGTTCGTGCGAAAAGAAAATTTCGGAAAATCTATTGGAAAAGTCGGAAAATCCCTGCCATATTTGACCGTGAATTCTGAACATTTTCAGATAATAACTTTAGAACCATAAGTCACGCATCAATTAAATTTACTACGAAATTACTATTTAGTCATGTCCTTCGGCAGAGAGAATGGGGCGAGTATTTAACGAGGGGGCGTGGCACCACCCATACAAGCTAAATTTAAATAATGGAATATCTTCGAAATTTTAAGTTATACAACACTGAAATTTAGTACCCCGTCGTCGTCTAATAGATGAGTCATTCTGCTGGTAGGATTTGATGGGCGTTGTACAAGGGGCGTGGCACATTTTTGTGACCCAAATATTCCGCTGAACTATAAGTCGCACAGTACGAACCTACCATTTATTGATATCTTTCGACAGAGGGAATGATGAGTGTATTGAACAAGGGGGCGTGGCACTGCCCATACAAGCCAATTTTTTAATAGAGAATATCTTTGAAATTGTTAGTCGTGCAACACTGAAATTTAGTACCCCGTCCTCCCATAGATGAGTCATTCTACTGGTAAGATTTTATGGGCGTTGGACAAGAGGCGTGGCCCATTTTTTGTGACCCAAATATTTTGCTGAACTTGAAGTCGCACAACAATGAAACTAAGTACGAACCTAACATTTTCCTTTTCGACAGAGGAAATAATGAGGGTATTGAACAAGGGGGCGTGGCACCGCCCATACATGCCAAATCTTTAATATAGAATATCTTTGAAATTGTTAGTCGTACCACACTGAAATTTAGTACCCCGTCCTCCCATAGATGAGTCATTCTACTGGTAAGATTTTATGGGCGTTGGACAAGGGGCGTGGCACATTTTTTGTGACCCAAATATTCCGCTGAACTTGAAGTCGCACAACAATGAAACTAAGTACGAACCTACCATTTTCCTTTTCGACAGAGGGAACGATGAGGGTATTGAACAAGGGGGCGTGGCACTGCCAATATAATTTAAATATGGTTCAAGCGCAATCCATTTCTTTACTGAAACTTAGCAGCAACATTGCTTATTTGAGGGCCTCGATTGCGTTAATCAGTAGCTCCCTCCGCTTCCTTTAGAAAACAAAAAATGTCGTGCGGGACGAAATTCGCCGGGTCAGCTAGTAGTTTTATATGTAAGTAAAAAGATGTAAATACTCGGCAAGTAAATTGGAAATGAATATATAAAATATGTGGGCGTCAAGTTATATACACATTTTAATTTATGGCTCATGTAGCTTGTATTTTTTTTTCAATTTTTCAATTTAATTTTCATCTTCTCTGTTTCAGCTGCACTATTATCGCCTTTGGCCATATTTGCTTATTTACAAAAGTAATTGCACTCTTCTGATTATAAATATAAACTGCATTTTATATGACTACAAACATATATATTGATTTGCAGCAACCACTATTTGCATAATAATTGTGCAATTACCAACAAACAAATTTTTTTTTTGCTTGTCAAATTCCATGAAATCTAAATAAACAAACGCACAAATTTATTGAGTCCTTGTAAATGAAGAGATAGGACTGGAATTATTATTTTAGTGTTTTTCAAAAGTGGATTTCACAGTAACTTAAATGCTTGCCGTGATTTACAGGGTGCAGCTGTTGACTACTACTACATTCTCACAAGTTCACAATGATCAATGCACATTCCTGATAATCTCAAACAGTGGAATCTGCTTCAAATGTGAATGAAAGTACTTCACAATCAATGTTCAAGTTTAAAAAAAATTAATCAAAATTCTCAAACCAAGCTAATGAACTTTCATCTCATCAAACATTCCATTTCTAACACCCTGTATTCCATATCGGCAATAATAAATAACAGTAACACAAATTGACAGCTACAGCAATAATAACAACGAAATAAAAACTGAGCTGCATATCGCGAACGCATTTAATAGACTAATTAAAATGTTATTTACAAACGAATGTGTACTGAACTGCCGGCCAAAACCACTTTGAAATTATAAATATGTACGAAAGATAAATACGAGAATTTTTTGTAATTATTTTATTGCAAAATAATTTCATGCGGACGCAACAAAATGTGTAATGGCTACGGTTATCGGCGCGGCAGCAGCAATCGAATGCGCGGACGAACGACGGACGGCGCGCAATCACCAATGCACAGCAACTGTGTACCTGTCGCTTCAGCTGTTGCTGCTTTCGTCGGTCAGCGGCAAAGGGAAATTAATTTCAACAAATGCCAACAATATTTTCACTATGCCATTTAAATCAATTTCTCATGCTGCTCTCTTCCAATTTTATTAATTTTTTTTTTGCAAACGATTTTAACACACACTTAATATCGCTAATGATGCAACACACTTTGTTGTTGTTGTTTTTTATGCAAATTGTGTAATTATTGTAAAATGAATTTATCTGTTTTGCAACAGTTTTGTTACCGTGAAAGGTGCGACCAGCAAACGTTACTAACGAAACGTTAACAAGCACAACAACAGCAGCGGCGACAACGCGCTGTTGGTAAACAAACCAACGACCAGGCAGACGACGCCACGCCAACCGGAAGTGCACCAAACAAAAGCGTTCCCACATGGCGGCAGCCATGGTAACCATTTACTTTGGCTGTGTGGTGTATTTGGGATTGTGGTGAATATGTAATATAGCGAAGCATATGACACCAGGAACGTGAAACACTTTTGGGAAAATTGCAAATTGAAACAAAAAATAAAGGAAATTAACTTTTAAATATTCGCAATTATTATGGTACTAAAAATCCTGTTTTGATAAGTAGTGCTGCCACTTAGAAAATATATAAAAATATACAAATGTTCTTATTAATCAATGTACTCTGTCTTAAACACACCGTGCAACATAATAAAAGCCACTTTTGTAGCGATCCATCCACAAGTTGAAACTAAAAAAAATTAAGTGGCAACATTGCAATTTCGTTAACTTATCGATGCTTTTCATTGATTTGATAATTCCTAAGCCGTTATTTTTTGTTGTGCAGTGGAAAATGTAAAGAAAAAATATGTCAAATGTGATACAAGTTCGGCTTTTATGCTTTTATTTGAGAAGTTAAAATATGAATTTAAAATATGTGCCTACATTTCAATTAATATCTTAGTTCTTAGTTTTAGTTTTTAAACTATCTTTGAAAACCTTGATGTTCCTTTTCTTTTACAAAAAACGATGTATAAATATTGTATGTTGCATACGTCAGATGAAATAAAATTGTTAAAAAATACATACCGTTTCCCTTTTTTTTAGATTTTCTAGTATTTTTGTCTTATTTTTAAATGCCTGTTTTTTTTCCCTTTTTAACAGTTTTTAATGCCCTATTTTGCCTTTTTATGCAGTTTTTAGTGCCTTTTCTGCCTTTGTGGCAGTTTTTAGTACCTTTTCCGTGCCTTTTTTGCTACTTTATTTTGCCTTTTTTATAGGTTTTTAGGTCCTCAAAATCCTTTCCCTGCTTATTACTAATTTTTGTTTGACATTGCGATTTCACTAAACTTTAGCCTACAACTTGTTGCATTATTTATTTATTTATTTATTATATATTTATGAAAAATATACTTAGAGGAGACGATAAGAATGCTGCTCACTATGTGAGTGAAAGCCCAGCTTTTGGACGATCCAGGCAAATGTGGTCTGGCAAAAGGATTCTAATGGAGGATGAGCTACTGGAACTTCATCACTTCATCACTTGTTAGCCGCAGAGTCATCCAATCATCCAACAGTTGGGCTTGGCTGATCTACATCAATTAGTTGTGAGCCCCGACAGCATTTTCTAGTCAAGGGGATAGCATTAGTTGACATACAATGGACAGCCATGTCTTGCCTCTGTCCATGGACTCACTCAACAATAAATATCATTAATAATAACAACAAATATAGACAAAAAAAAACCCAAAACCTTAAAGCCATACATTCTTTCTGAGGTGAAGAATATATAATAAATTACTTCTTGTTGATTTTTAGATATAGAAAGCTTAAAACTTGATTTTGTGCTTCAGATAGTTTTTTTTTTATTGCCTTTGAACATTCATTTTTAAGGCTCACCCATTTCTAAATATTATCACACATCAAATCGATTGATAAATCCACTTTCAGTAGCATTGGACAGCTGCCCTTACAATGTGTCGATATGTGCAAAGTTTTTTTTGAAATATAAAAACACAAACATGGCACACGTTTCGCCGCGCCTCCATAGTGGCTTCCCTATTTGAAAAACTGCACAGCAGTGCACAATGAACACTTCCGCTTCCTGCCGCCAGAGCAAATACTTTACTGACGTTTCAGTTTCATGTTTGCCGACGGTTGCTTACCTGCCACGTGCTGCTTCAATATGGGCGCACCACCTTTACACACACATACAAACACATGAGCAGCATAACCTGCGCCACATTTGTTTACCGTAAGCAAGCGAAGCACGAGAGAAAAACATATAAGAAAAGTGCAAACAAAGAAGTGTAAGCAGAACATGTCAAAAAAAAACTGCCAATAGAACTGTATGTCTTCAAGTCGATAGCACCAATAACAGCAACAACAACAATAACAACAACCACAATCAACACATTTAAAACAAAACGATGGCGTATCGCTATTGCACGAAAACCGATATTAACAGTCAATTTCCATTACGTTTTCAAAGCGACCAGCTGCGCGTCTTCACTTCGTTCAGAGCAGCAGAGCAGACCTAAAATATTTTGTGCGTCATCATCACGCATTCGTTGCGATTTGGTGTTTTGCGAAAATATAAAATATGTGACATCGACTGAACGCCCACATCGACACAATTACTCACGCTCCAGAGCACAGAGCTCCAAGAAAAAGTGACAAAAGGTTATTGCCTCTTCAAAGGCTCTTTGCTTTCTTCGCAGTGACCTAGTTTAAAGCTCCACCACGCATTGTATCTTGTTGCGAACGTTCTATGTACGTTTCCAGCACCACCGCATTAGGAGAAAATTTATAAAATTTGCCTTTGTATGTTGGCATCATTTATTCCGGCATTTTATTTTTTACATAATTTGCCATAAATTCGAGTGTTACACCAGGCCACGCACCCCACCACACGTGTACCTTGTTTTCACGCCTAAAATTATGCTAAACTAACAAGCACCAATTGCTAAAAGCGCGACGGCGTCACGTAGGCAAGAATGTGGAGCAAGGCGGAGAGAGCAGAGTGTATTCGGGCCCTATTATGGAGGGTTTAGATTCAAGTACTAAACGATAGTGAAGGAAGAATGCTTTTAAAGGGAAATCTTTTTAAAAACAAATTTTTGTTGAAATATAAAAATAAACTTCTATGAATTAGTACTAAGTATTTTTGGTGAAGCATTTTACGAGAATATAAATTCGTAATTTTGCAAGATCAACGCAATTTAGTGGTTAACGAATAACTTTCTCAGTTCGTGTAATACTCAGGACATACACTTTGTAAAGGCAGTTACAGATCGTGTTTCATGGTTATGTATTAATTGACAAAGTTCGAATTTGTTTAAAGTGATGTTTGTGATTACTGAAAATTGCAATTCAATTTCAATTTCGTCCCCTTAGTAAATACTGGATCCGCGCTCGTACTTTTTCGTAGCGTCGATGCATAGGCCCCGAACACATAAACGACGGCAGCTAAACGGCAACGCCACCGCAAGATGGCGACGGCCTCAGTGTTGCCAGATTAGCAGATTTCCTCCTAGATTTAGGAGATTCTTGGCCTTTTAGGAGAATTATTAGGAGGAAGAATTGTTTAGGGGAAAGTTTAGGAGATTTTGGTGGTGATACACTTGACATCATTAGTGGCACTGAAGCCTTGAATATTGAAAGCTTAAGTGTCTAATTTAATTCAATTAATTGTTATGCTTTATTGTGTTTAATTTATGCAATGAATAAAGGAATTCACAAAAGTGATTTTCATACTGATCTAATTTTTTATAAGTTTTTTTTGCGTTTAGTTGTTTTTAAGCTGAAACTGAATGAATAAAAAGGCTGCAATAAAAAAATAAATATATTTTTATTTTTCATCCTTATTTAAAATTTACAGAAATTAATAAAAACAATTTTAGAAGATTTTTAAAATTTTTATTTTTCATAAAAAGTAAATCCTTAGATAAAATTGACAGAATTTAATAAAAACAATTTTTGGAGATTTTTAACATTTTTATTTTTCATGAGAAGTAAATCCTTGGATAAAATTTACAAAAATTAATAAAACCAATTTTTGGAGATTTTTTTAAATTTTTGGGAGTAAATTTCAACTTTTTTCGAAGATTTAAGAGAAAGTAATTTCACAGCTGGCAACACTGGTGGGCCTCAATGGTCGCCGTGTAGTTGGAAACGTGATTACAATGAAGACAGCAGCAGCAGCACAGCAATTATATGTTTTGTTCTTTCGTCTACATTTATTTAATCGTTGTGCAATCAATTTAAAATTTAATAATGCATAGTAATTAGTGAAACATAAATGCCAACTGAGATACTTAAAAATTGTATTTATTTCTTAAGGCACCAGGAAAAGAAAAACGCTCAATCAGACTAACTGACGCTTTGAAGGCACATAGGAAAAGTATGAAGTAGCAGTGTTGCCAATTTCAGCAGTGATACCAATTACTTTGGTCTTGTCGCCTTTGAAATAGAGATCAGCTCTAAGCTTGGCGACAGCAACATCTGTCGTCAAAATAATCATTCCCGTACGATTGTTCTGATTCTATATTTCGACAGATGCAGTCGTGTCGCTGTCGTTGTCTATGTGTTCCGGGCAATATAGTAGAATGCGTGACAATATTTATGGATATTTATGATGTTGTTTTGACACATTTGTACCAACAATTTAGCATACGTTTGATGAGTCTTGAGTGCTTAAAGTCTAAATATAAGCGAACATTACCAAATCTTAGGAAACAACACCAGACTTTTGCTAATAAACTCAACTTTTTCTCACTTGTTCTTAGAAAACAACAATATTTGATTTTTCTATTTTCTTTATTTTACGCTGCAAACATTATAAAAACCCCATAACATTGCATTTGCTAGCCAACATTTCGAAAATTCCAACAATTCGTCAAGCATTAGACACCAACTTACAATTTAATCCAATTTCCACGCATCTCGTTCGCGTCTTTCTCACATCTTGTTGCTGTCTTTATTTGCCAACGTCACAAAGGAAATGCATACGCACGCACATACAGAACACACGCAAAAAGTATTCAAAATATTTGCCTTCTTTAACTTTAGACATTTTCTCCCCCCAGTTGCCGCACACCACCCGCTTCGCCATCGCTTATGAATAATTCAAATAAAACTGTAATCGTTACTGTTGCGGATGGCTCGTTCTGCGGTTGTGTTCGGCTGTCGCTGCCATTGTCTTCCGCTTCCCCGTTGCGTCATGGCCTTCAGCAACGAAATGCGATAATACGAAATGCTAAATACACGCGCCATATCAATGCGGCAAAATCAAACAAATTCCCAGCCTGTTTTCCATATTTTCCGGTTTTTCATTCGCATTTCACCACACAAAATTCCCCAGCAACAAACAATTCCGCAACAAAAAATTGAAAACGAAGTAAGCAACAAAGGCGCGAAGAAAATGGAATTAGTAAAGAAAAACTTTTGCTAAAAAGTTTGCCGTCCATTTCCGTCACTGCTTCTCTTTTACACATTTATTTTTTTTTTATATAAGGTTTTTCTCTTTGCTTTTTCTCACTGCGAATGATTAGCATAAACGCAATTAGTAAAAGTGACAACGGGCGGAAATGCTCGGCTCGTTGTTGTTTTCTGGATATTTTGTGTTCTTGGTAATGTACCTGAAAATTATGGAAACGAAAGTGTAGCGTCAAATTCAACGAAAAAGTAATGTTAGAAAGAAAAGCAGAACAAACGACGAGTATTTCAGTGAATAAATCAGGCAAGCAAAATAATAAACTGTTATGTTTGATTCATCGACTTTAGTTACAATGCCAATAAAATGCAATGCCTTCATTTTCGCTCTAATGCGCAGTGATTCGTTCCATAGACAAAATTCAAAAAATGTATAGTCTCAGAATTTAACGATTTTGATGTCATTTGAAAGGTAAAACCCCAACTAAGAAAACCCCAAAAAAAAAATTTGTGCAAAAACTTAATTAGTTTGTGTGCAAAAGCGGCTCAAAGCTGAAACTTTTTTCACAAAAAAATGTAAACACATATTTTCTGTTTTTCAGTCTATTGAGTAAAAAAAATTGTAAAAATACAAGGTTATCAAGAAGTTGCTAAAACTTTCAATGTGGATTAAGAAATGATGTGGCCATTTTCGCTTTTAATGTTTTCTCAAAATTGGCAAAGCTGAGGCTTTTGCATCACCTTTTATTCAAAATATTTTTCTAAATTAAAAATCAGAAAATTGGCAAAACTTAGAGGAAAATATCTAAAAACTATGTGAAAGTATGTTCCTGAATTTTTTTTATTTTAAGAAGCATTCTTTCTTTGTTGAATAATGTAATTAGATCCTCCGATATCTTCCGATCTCAGAAAATAATTAAATTTGAAAAGTGGTCTAAACACCTATTTTTCGACAAAATTTATTTTATTTATCCCGAAAAGTATGCAATCAGCATGAAAAATTGGGAAAACTGCAAAAAAGGACAAGATACGTCTATTATTATCGTTTTTATTGCAAAACCAGAGGGTCCAAAGACAATTTCTGTTACTCTTTGGAATTATCAATGTTGGCGTTACAGATTAAATGTAAAATCTGAAAAATCTAGTCTTCACACTTGGTGCTATAACTCTCCAAAAATGACAAAATTTGCAAATTTAAGTCTCAGACATTGCCAAACTACAAAAGTTAAAAAAAAAATTAAATGGAGATTTCAATTCAGCAGACCAGGATTAACTAGTATACCAAATTTTATGAAGAGCGGACCACTCCTTCTAATTTGGTCCCGCGGTTGTATGGAGTCGAATCCATGTGCAGTGGTCCCCATAAATTGTATTTTGTCGCCTGCGAAATATAAATAGTTCTAAAGTTGAAGACATCAACAATGGTAATATGTGGCCGTGTAGCCATGCAGTCATTAAAAGAAGCATCACCATAGGAATGTTCTGATTCTATATTTTAACAGATGTCGTGTTGCTGCCGTTGTCAATGTGTACGGGGCCCAAGCAGATGCTGCACTATTAGATGATTAAAAAATGTATTATTAGTAGCTAAATCCATTAATTAGTTGGAAAAATAAAATTCAGCACAGAATTGAATTCTTATTACTTGTTCTTGATCCTTTTCGACCCCAAAGTTGCCTGAGAGCAACTTCACCTATTTGTCATCTCATAGCAAAAGCTATGATTGATTTATGGGTTTAATTTAAGTAGGCACCATCAAATTAATATTTTAAGAAGTGATTTCAAAGCAAATTAAAAAAATTGTACTGTTATGCCCAAAATAATTTTCAATCATTTGCAGCGATATTAGGGAAAGTTAGTGTTCTAATTGAAGTCTACAATTTGGGCGCATTTGATCAAAACCCTGTTTCTCTTATAATGATTAAATAAAATCAAAACGTGATAGTTTTGTATTTTTCCATAATTATTCATTTATTTATTTATTATTCATTTTTCTGTAATTAAAAAATATTGATACAAAATTTATTTAACGCGTTTTAAGCTAAAATTGTTCAAAATTAAACTAGTTCTTGAGCTCTAACAAAGAGGCGTGGTGACTTCAAATGTCGTGTGCACACTTTTTAGGCAGTGTTTCATGATTTCAATACCAAAAAGTAATATCGAGACAGAGCGTAAAACTTGGGGTCGAAAGGGTTAAATATAAAATCAAAAGGTAAAACTTCAACAATTTAAAAATCAACCACAAAGTAATTTATATTTAAAATTGCAGATATTAAATTTATATCTACTGCCAGTTTTTTCTATATAAAAGATCGCATCTGTGCTAAAAGATACTTCCTTCATTAAGTAATGTTAATCGCGGCGGTATGGCTTCGAACTTCTCGGCATACCTCTTTCTATTAAAATTCCTGCTATTTACATATCTGGTAATAACACAAAATTCATGTATGTATGTATTTTAATATTAATAAAAAATATATATAAAAGCCGCCTGCACTTTACGCCCCCAACACGACGCGCAGTTGAGGCAACAGCGAGCGCGCCGCATCAACAATAAAAGCGAATACGATGGAAATGAAACGCACAGGGCACCGCACGATTGGTGCAGTTTGCTTTCCATATTCCTAAATAAATACACTCTACACTTTTAACAGTGTCAAAGAAAAGTGTTTTATTTTTTTTTCAACCAGCATAAACACTAAAAAATGCCATTTCATGCGCCCATCACGCATTTCACAATTTCACAATTTCGCACAATAGCAACAACAACAACAATATCATGAGATGCGTCTATTTGCCAGGCGTCATGTGTACGTGCTGTGTGCTGTGTGCGACGCTCGACGTTTAAGCCGGCACAGTCGGCTGTTGTCATTCATGATTTTTGTCGCTTTTGTCTGTTTTGTTTTGTTTTGTTTATTTTATTTTTCTTCTATTGTTGTTGTTGTTGTTATTATTATTTATGCTTGTTTTTTATGAGCACTTTTTGCTTTGTTATCAGCGTTTTTTGACGTCCCGCTGTTTTGTCGCCGCCATTACCAACGCCACCAGCCAGCAGCCCTGACGCGTTGCACAGCAGCCGCCAGCTTTTGCTAGCATTGCTTTTTCTTACTACACATTTTTTGGGTTTGCCTATTGTGTTGCTGTTGTTTTTTTCTTGCAATTTTGTTGTTTTGTTGATTTTTATTTGCATTTTTGTGTCCTATTGTTGTTAAGTTAATGCTGCTGTCGCTGTCGCCTCTGTCGCACTGCCGCCCGTACCGCTTAACATTTCACTCTAATGACCGTTAAAACCACCTCAGCGCATCGCAGCAACAAAAAACTGGCAACAAAAAATGTTGAGACAACATAGGAAAAGTGTGCATGCAGAAAGCAACGCTGCTGTCATGCTGGCAACAACACATGTTGCATTGCAAAATGTTGGTAGTGCTGCTGTTGTTGTTGTTGTTGTTGATGTCGTGGGCGCTGCAATGTGTCGCATTTAGATGTTTTAAAATGCATTTAAGGCATGAATGCGGCCACTGGCGGCACAGATACATACGCTGCCAACTCGAATTAACTTGGAGAAAAAGTGAATGTGAGAGAGTGGGGAATGTCAGCCTTTACAGCAGAAAGGGGGGGGACACATTACATGTTCGAAAGGAGATAAATTTTGTTTTCAAATTTGTGGAGAATATCGAATAGACTTTTTTAACCCCTCTGTTACCCTAGGAAAAACTCGCACATTTGATCCTTGGGTCATAAAATGACCCCGATTTTTTTCTTTGTATTTTGTACAAAAAAGTTTAGACAATGTGATTTTAACAATTAGTTATTACTTTTATCATTGAAAAGCGACTATTTGGCCTTACTGGAGTCAAATATGTTCAACATGGAGACCACGTCCAGGTTCTTGATATTCTTCTCGGGCACTTTAATTCTTGCGATTTCTTCAGAAGTTAAAACTATATCGTATCTAATTTTTGGACAATTATATTATATATAACAGATAAAATCATTAATCGTTAATCGCCCAAAAATAAATGATTTCGCAAGAAAGCCTGTTCCCGGGGCCCACCAAAAATTACTCAGTTTAGAAGTTTAATTTATAAAAGTATGCCAAAATATTAAAGTTATACTAGATATTGACACCAATGAACCAATACAAATTATAATATATATTAATTAAGATTATTCGATTTCCCGAAGAAGAAAATGAATATATTCGGCTGACCCGAATTGCGCCCCATCGTTTCCTTTCACTGAGTATCTTCTTCTTTAGTGAATGTACTGCTGAGGATAACTCACACGATAATATTATTGGTTTCCTTTCTTTTCGCAAAATTGAAGGCCAGGAAGTAACTTTTCCAATTGTTTATAGAATAAGCAGCGTTACGTTATCATTTCAGGGATGAATTTCATATCACAAATGCAATGGTTCCGCAAGGAATAATAGAGTTGCGAACTGCAGCAATGAGTAAATTGTTTGCTTGTCGCTGATACGAATATGTTTCAGAAATTTTATCTAGCTTGTTCCCACTCCTTTTGGAATTTCTTAGAAATTTATTACTTGCTAGAAATCGTACTAAATACGTATATGTACTATTTACTTATATTGAAAGCTTCAATCAAGATTTCATACCAGCAAACATAAAGTTTTCGTACTATTGGGTTTCGATCCTTTGAAGCTTAAGGGCTCTTGAACTGCTCATTAAGATGTGTGGGCGAAGCTACGTCCTTTATTAAATGCCCTTTTCGCCTTCCTCCCTTTTCACCTGTCGAAAAACATGACCCAATAGTAAGTTTGATCTTAGTGTCACTGATGTGCGACTTATAGTTCCGAAGTTATGTTCAAAATTTGGATCGTTAAAAGAGTGCCACGCCCATTATTAAACGCCCATGAAATATTTCCAGTGGAACAATGTCTACATGGGGACACTGCACGAAATTGCAATGTTGTATGACTCATAATTTTGATTTTACTCCATAGTAGAAAAGGTGGTATAGCTAGTGCCACGCCCTCTTACCAAACAAAACACAAAACAAAACAAAAATCCCAGAAACATTTATCCACGACACTTTGAAACCAAATCTAATAAAATTCACATCGCAATGACCAATTTCTTGCGTTCAGTACTATGGGTCATAAAATGACCCTAAGGTCAAATTTGTATAGTTGCTCATTTGCACGTAAACCAGTGTTGCAAATAAAATTAAATTTAGCGTATATTCAAATGGCATAAAATTAGTCACTGAGTCCAAAGGAAAACAATTCTTTACCAGAAATAAGAAAGTTACGGCTCTTTAAAGTCAAATTTTACTCGAAAATGACCCTAAGGTAACAGAAGTGTTAACCAAATTTAGCTCTTGAATTAGTGTTTTAATGATGGTTGGATCAGTGTTGGAGCTCTCGAGAATGCAGGTTTCTGCTTCAGCTTTTGGCTCCTAAATTTGTATTTGTATTCTATTTGGAAAGTGTTATAGCTCTCGTGATTGCAGGTTGTGCCATTCGAGAGAGAATTGAAGCATAGCCAATAACCAATGACCATCCATGTAGGATGGATGTGAGGGTAAGAATGCGCAAAGAAACAAACCTATGAAGTATAGTCCCTCAAACTCTAAGGGCCGTTTTCTCATCCTCGCGTTAAAGTGGCGGTTAGCTAAAGTGAACTTTAGCTAAAGTTCAGTTTAAAGTGCGCGGTAAATATTTTCGTTTTCTCATCTTCGTGATAAATATAAATTCAACAAGTCTGATTTTTTGGCAACACTGGTCTACGATGGGCAGCACTTGTCTACGATGGGCAGCACTTGGCGGCGCAATCAGCTGTTTTTGAAAAATTATAATTATTTTGGAAGGAAAAAAAGAAGAATTTTGCCTCGAAAAATCTTGCTGATGCTTTTACTGCCAAATGGGGCGTGTTCCGACGCTGGAAAACGTTGAGGGACAAGTTCGACAGCTTGAAGCGCAAGTCCAAGCTGGAACTTGCAGCGGAGAAGAGCGAGACGTATCGCGCAAGTGGCGGCCCAGCAGCGATTGGAAATGCCAGCAGTGCAAAGCAGTGAAATTGTCCAATCGGCTGTTATATGTTCTATTTGCCGCATTTTGCGACTCCGTACCTTCAAAAGCGTCTTCCAGTGCATGAATATAAAAAACACGCCTATTTTCCATACCGAAAGATCTCAAATGCAAATTTCATTTCAAATTGTAATTTCATTACCAGCTGTTTTTTGTTTGTAAACAAACATATGCATGTACTAGGCACCACTTCCACTTAAAGTTCACTTTAAAGTTTAACACGCAGTCAATCCTCCGGGTAAATTTTATCCGGAGGATAGCATAACGGGCAGATGAGAAAACGAAAATGCGTTTATCGGCCCGTTAAACTGAACTTTAAAGTTAACGCGAAGATGAGAAAACGGCCCTAAATCATAACAATTAATTGTACCTAAGACTCAGAAGAAAGAGTGACAGAAGAGCAAAGGCTGGGAGATGCAAGAAAAACATATAAGAAGAAAGCTGTGATGAAAGGGAAACGCTACAGATTGCAGTGTTCAAATATCCTGAATTCTCTTAGGAATCTCAGAAGATTATACAAAGCAGTAAAATAAAAACCATCCACTTTCATGACATCAGGACCAAATATACGCAGCCTTGTTCTAGCAAAGGAGGTACATGCACAGAGAAACTCTGCTCTCTGTGCTGTCTATCTCCCTAACGCAGGATGTGCAAGTCTCGACGATGGTGACCAAGTGCTGGTCCCATGGGTTGAGTCACGTGGTCCATATTCACAAAAAAGTTTTCAAAACTGTTTAAGGGATTAACCGATTAATCGAAACAATAAACCAAATTGCATAACTAAAATCGTGGGACGTCGAGGCTGTAACGCTAAAACAGCAAATACTAAAATAAAAATGAAATAAAAAAAATAAATAAATTGTTTCTTTTATTAAGAGCGGACTTTTTTGGGTTTCATTTTTTGAAGACCACATGAACTATTTTCCAATGGAAAATATTGATTTTTTTTAATATTCAACATTTTTCTCAAAATCTCAAGCAGAGCTAGCAATTTATGAAAAAAGTATAAAATTAAGGTTTCGTGTTTTAGGCATTTTTTTTTGGGGGGGGGAAGTTTTGAGAAAGTTTTGTTGTGTGAAAACACCGCTTAATTTTTAATGAGGAATATTTTCCAAAAAGACAGTATAGTATTTTTGCAATATTTTACTCAATACAAGCTTTTTATGACAAAATTTTCCGAAAAACATGAAAAAGGGTGGTAAGGAAAGTGAGAGGGGGGTTCATGTGTACACAAAAAATATTCACAATTTTAATGCAAACAACTTTGTCTTAGACATCAAAGCTCTAGCTCTTAAAATTTGTATACTTTCCGTGCAAAGGTCTATAGGGACCCCTTTAACGTTTATGCGCAAATTACAAAAAACTCAGACGTGCTGGCCTATTACTTTGTTCGGCAAAAATCATCAGTAGTACGTCCTCTTTCAGAAATATACGGTCGTTACTCTTTTGCACACAAAAAGTTTAAAATTGTTGCACTGTGTTATTATACTAAAGCAATATTTTTATAAATTTCTTAAATATGGGCAATGTTTTTATTTCCAAAAGTAGTAATTATTGTACGTCTCTGGTTTGTACGGGCCATAGTCTAATTACAAAGTCGAATGGATCGCGAAATTACTCATAAAATAAAATTAGCTGTGAATGATTGATGCTGTAAATATTTTCTCAATCTACAATCTATCTTGTATTTTCTGTGATCTTAACTTATTTATGTGTACTGTTTCCAAAATGGTACGATATAAACAAAAATACGATTTGTGTATTAAATTTGCAATAAGTATCACAAGTTGTTTAGTAGATCCATTTTTAAACATGCGATGCAGTGAGAACTTTTAAGTGTCTGACTTAACCCGGACCGTCCACAGTCTGCACCGCCAGTTCACAAAACTAAATTGTCTTTGTATTTTTTTTTTGTAATGAAAGGGCACCAACGGGTTAATTGGTGAGTGTTATTTTGAGAATAAAACTTCAAAAATATAAGAACGAGAGAGTATAAATGGAAATGACGCTGTCATTGCTACCGATCCGACTATGGTACGGACATAATGATTTATTAAGCCACCTGTTCCATACTTAGTGACCGAATTTCAAACTAAAAACAATTCGACACATATATCTCAGTTTTTTAATCAATGTCTGACGACTTCAAAAACGAGGAAAGAGTTTCATTAAGAAATATGAATTGATGAATGTATTATCTTCGGAATTGCCGAGAGTACTCCATTAAAAATTGAATTAAAGATAAGAACTGAGGGATCTTGTATTTGAAACAACTTGAATAGTACTTAATGTATATTAACTACAAAGCCTAATTCAGTTGGTGCGCCCTGGTTTAGCAATCATTCAATAATTAATTAAATACTAATTTAACCCACTCCAACGCTCATTTCTAATTATTTATGAATTTGCATACACACAGAGGAGGTAAGTGTGTGCCGCATCCTTTGAGTTTCATACTCAACTCTGCACATTTCACAGCAAAAAATAAATACAAATTGCATTCATATGCCGCTGCGAGAGCATCTCGCACATCCATTCATTATTTACAAACCATTAGCATAACAATGTGAATGCACCCATAGCAACGCGCCTGCAGTTGAATCAGAAATGCTGACGGCAACAGTGCACCAAGAAAAAATTCCAAAAAATTCAACATAGCGAGAATGCACGCCGCGGCGCACAGTGTTGCGAGTTCATATAGCGGAGTGACAAAAATAGAAGGAGTGGTCGTACATAAATGAAATTTGGTATACAGTTATTGTATGAGTAAAGAACTTACCGTGCAATATTTCAATGAAATCGGACCAAAAATTCGACCACCTCCCATACAAACGGATTGGAAAAAACGTCATATTAACAATGAAAATTATCTTAGTTCATAAAAGCTACATTCAAAATATTATTTGTATTTTAATATAAATTTATTTATAAAAATGCGCTTTTTTCAAAAGTGATTAAAAATTAAATCTCAATAAATTGCTCCACAGCTGCTCAGAAGTTACTCTTAGAGGGTTAAAATCTTAGACTGACCCCCACTAATTTTTCCTCCTAAATACTTCTTTCGAACATACCGACCCCCTATCTCCAACATTTAATGAGGCTCCCATACAAAATCATCGTTTTCAGAAAGTGGGCTCCCGCTGCTCTCATGTTGATCTCAGACGTACCATATGTAAGACTCACCCCCATTTATTTTCCCTTCCGAATGTTTTTTCTATACACACCTAACCGCTATATTCAACTCTTAAGGTGGCTGCCATACAAAACTAGTCATTTTTAATGGAACTGGCTGCACACTTGTAAATGTAGTAAAGTAAGCGAGGAAACATCGTATCTGAACCGATTTGAATGATTTATTCAACAATCGTCAACATTCCATAGTGCAAAAAATACAAAATTAATTAAAGTTCAAAAATTCACCACCAGAGGGCGCCTCCCATACAAGTGAAATAGTTAGGTTGTCAACTTTTGGGACTGTACGAAAAAAAATCAAAGTGTACTGACGAAACTCCATTAACCCCTCTATAAATAGAATAAATAAAATATAATAGTAATCGTAATTGATTTTCCAAAGCTATCTTCAACAAATTTTTCCAGCATTATTTGACAGACTGCACTGGCATTCAACCAAACGTTGAAAATATCGCGAATTTGCACTCAAGTCTTCACCGAAAAATGTTAATAACTTGCAAAAAAAATTGTACAGCATAATGTACATACTTGCCAAAACAAAATATCAAAAAATTTCAAAAGTGATATTTAGTGTTTTTAAATCACTTTTAAAGTTTGAACTCACTTTTTATTCGCTCGTTTTCTTTACTTCATTTTCATCATAACGGTACTGCTCAGAGGTGAGAGTAATCAGCAAAATGTTGGTCTTGCCAGACCTAAATTATATGAAACTTACGACAGTAGTAAATTTTTGGGGACCTGCTCATAATTTATTTTGAAATATTCAGCCTCGAATTCAAAGCAAAAGTTTGCTCTTAGTATACAATTTTTTTTCAACGCTGGAAGAGCGTACTTTAAGAGCTCATAACTTCTAAGTTATCCAATATTTTTTCATAAAACTTTGGATTTCTCTTAATTGAAATATTTCCAACAAAACTTCGTACTCAGATTTTTGTGATTATAATATTGCATTTTGGCATTTTTGTCACTACTCGCAATTTTTGTCACTACTGTGCGACGTACTCGTAGGTCGGTGACTGCCGTTGGCCGAGTGGGCGCGTGGGCGTTATTAACGCTTTTGGCGCTTCGAGCTCATTCTTCAAGGCGACTTCCACTGCCAATGTGGGTTTTGATGGGTCGGGCGGACAAGTGAAGGCAAGCGTGAAGGCGCACGAAAAGGCCAACAACAATAAAACACGTTAAAATAAAACACAAGTTAAAATAATGCGCCCGAACGAACGAAGACACAACGGGCGCTGCAAATGAGCGACATTAACGCTTCGCTGCGCAGCATCCGTATTAATTAAACGACGCGACAACTGTATGCCAAATAAAAAAAAATTCAAAAAGGCACATAAAAACAACAACAATAAAGCCAAAGGCATTAAATGCAACAATGAGACAGCGCAACAAACGACACGTCAGCTGGCTTTAAGTGGCAGCGTAGGGCAACGTTTACAATAAGAAAACAACAACGGATGTTGTTTTCATAATGGTTAAAGTGACTATTGCAACCAGACAGGAAGCACACAGCCGACCACTTCGCCACCCGTCATTCTTGTGCTTCTTCTGTGCGTCCTGTAAGCCAACAACTTCTAACGCAGCAGTGGCTCACATCAACAGTCTGATGACGCCGAGGATATGTGAGCATGTCTTATTGTTTATTGCTGAGTGTGTTTATTGTGCCGCTGCAATACTTAACGACAAATTTATGCGCTTCGCTACAGCAACTCATATGTTAATTTTATTGTATTTTTTTCACTTGACACCGCTGCCGCTGTCGCTGCCGCAGTCGTCGGCAATTTCCGCAGCAGTAGAAAGTTCAAAAAGCACCTAATAAAATCTGCTAGCCAGCTAGTTGTCAGACAGGCACCGACTGACTGTATTTTATTGTGGCCACATTATAACAACGCAAAAACTTTCGCAACACTGTTGTGCCATTACCTCGTCTTCGCATTGCCCCAAACTGCTGCCGCACACAAACAATCACAGCCGGCGACGGCTAACTTCAACACATACAAACACTAATATAACGACAAAAATTTTACAACTTCTAACGAAACTTCCTGCTTTTAATTAATGCTACACTTGCAACAATGCGCAACGTGTTCTTGAGCAGCCACGGCAACTTATACTAGAAAGGCAATGCAGCAGCAAATGCTCAAAGTCCCCGCGTAGCTGAGCAACGGCAACCGGAAAAAAGCTGCCTAAAACAATATGCAAGCCAAAAAGTAGGCAAAAGCATCTTCCGTACAATTGCGGGCGACACACACACACATACATACAGCATCCTTTATGGTGCAAATACAGAGTGTTGGAGTGCAATCTTTTATGCTTCTAATTAGTGCACGTTAGCGCAAAGCCGGTTCGTCGTTTTCCTTTCAAACTTCTTGCACACAAACATACACACGCCCACTCGCATTCACATACAGCAAGCACATCACTATCAACCGGCAACCAGCCGTCTGAATGCAGCTCACTTGCTGTGCGTCTTTATGTGCACTCAAAGATGGCTCAGAACTTTTAAACACAATACAACAAGACAGGCATTTTTTTACAAAACCAAACTTTGCTCTACCTTAAACAATCATCAATGATCATCATCAAGAATGGCAAAGGATTACGAATGCCTTCTGAATGAACTGGCAAAAGGTAATGAATGAGTGGCGTTACATTGAATTCCAGGTCACAAAAGGCATGAATGTCCAATTGGCTGGCAAAGATAAATGGAATGCAACCACTGCTGTACGCTTAAAGATTCTGTGGTCACAGTACTTGTCCGAGAATAATTTAAATGGGTTGACCGAACATATCGATGCATTCGAGTGTTTAACAGGACAATGCCAAACCATTAGGTCCTTGAGCCATTTAAGCGCATTTAAGCGCCAAATAAAGGGTTCTTCGAACTTTACGTTCTGTATTTGACTGAGCATTACCCACTAAGATATCAGCTTAATAACATCGACACATATCAGCAGCATTTGCTAACCGAACCAAGTTCTCCTGCTAAACTGGCAACTCCCAACTAAAAAATTCTGTATGTGCACACTTCTAGACACTGAACACTTTTAGACTGAACATTCCGCAGATGATTTGGAATACCATAAAAATATATAGTGTAATATAATTTATTGTTTTTTGAGTCGAACAAACGCGCAGGGGATGACCCCTATTAATGCGACCATTGCGTTGGTTTCGAAAGGATATAAAGGTTAGGAGATAGGGTTTTGAGAGAAGTGGTAATGGACTCTCGACTTGGACCCATCGAGGTCATAAGTGCTGGCGAAAATATCCGCAGGGAGACCATTCCACAACCGCGATGTACGGGCCAGAAACGAACCTTCTCTGTAGTGCGTAGTGCGCTGGAACATCGTTCAACGTGGAATGCATGGGCGCCAGTGTTCAAACGGGTTGCCCGGGGGAATACCCGGAGTGACGGCAGCAAGCTGCGCATCTCCACTGAGCAATTACCGAAAAAGTATCGGTAAAATAACACCACACATGCCACGTTTCGACGATGTTCCAAGGAGTCAATAGAGCTGCATGCCCTACTGTCCCCTATAAGGTTGATCGCACGGTTTTGCACCCGGTTCAGGAGCTCCAAATGGGTTTTTGAAGCCCCCGCCGATAGGTGCGAGTTAAACTCTATTTTAGGTCGGATATAGGTGGTGTAAATAATGCGGAGATCAGACGGAGTGAAATATTTTTTGCACCGCTTTAGGAAGCCGGGAGCACTTGGCTGCTTCTTTCGAGACGCCAAAAATATTATCATTCCAACGAAAATCGTTCTTAATGGACATGCCCAGAACATCAAGAGCTGCCGATTCCGCAATACTCACACCACCCATAACCAGGGATGTGTTGGGATGTGGGGAGACTCGCTTGTGGGATAACAGGCAACATTGGGTCTTGCGAGGATTAAAATTGACCCTGTTCGCTTGACCGCACTTGGATATTGTTTGTAGGTCGCTATTAAGTGTGTCATTCATACGGCGCCGTTCCCTCTCAATCTCCACAGAGCTGGGGCGCTTTGTGAAGGAATCTGAATGACAAATGGTGCTGTCATCCCCAAACGAGTAGTTGGGATTCATCGTCGACGACAATAGGTCGTTGATGAAGATGAGGAAAAGGGTTGGAGAAAGGACCGAACCCTGCGGCACTCCCGCGCCGCAACACAAACAGAGCGATCATAGAGGAAGCTCGTAATCCAACGAGAGAAGGTACTACCGACGCCATAGGCAATCAATTTTGACACGAGTGCTTTATCCCACACTCGGTCAAAGGCCTTGGAAATATCCAATGCAACAACCTTGCTTTCACCGAGGTTTAGAATGCTATGGTTCCATTTCTCGGTGAGAACCGCCATAAGGTCTCCCGTCGATCGCTGTCTCCGAAAGCCGTATTGGCGGTCACTTAGCAGTCTATTGTGCTCCAGATACCTCACAAGGTTGAAGTTAACAATGCTTTCCATTGCTTTCGAAAGCACCGAACAGATTGCTATAGGTCGGTAGTTCACAGGGTCAGTAGTCTTGCCTTTTTTGGGAACTGGTTGAACCTGGCCACCTTCCAACACGTCGGAAATACACCAATACTAATAAAGAATACAATAATAATAAATAATTAATTTAAAGTGATTTTGTTTGCATAATAGAAGGTAACATCCGATAATGAACAAAACTTTAAATGTATTTTTTGGGAATGTAAGAATTGCTTACCCGATGACTTCACAGTGCTTTGACAATTGCAGGAAGCTGTCATGACGGGCAAGCAAAGTCATGAATGTACAAAATGTATTATTCAGATGCACGAATGTCTGTCCACGTGTAGTACGTTGCAAGAGTGAGCAGTTTTATTTGCATCCTTAAACAGTTTGTGACAATTATTTACAACTTCTTGTGTCAGTTACTTACATAAAGTAATGTTACTCAAGTAGGACTGGCACAGAATAAGTGTTGGAAATATGACAAAGTATGAGTATAGAGAAACATTGAAGGGAAAAGATTTAAGAAAGAGAGAAAAAGTGCAAATATGCCAAACAAATACGTGTGGAGCAAAATTATTTTTATATTTCACACAGTAACAAAAGTAAAGAAAAGCAAAACAAACAGTTTATGCTAGCAGAGAAAAATTGTTAGTCTTGGTTTTACAATAAAACAAAATTCAAAATACAAAATACAAATTGTGTGAATTTTGTTTGGTTTGTATATCGCAAGCAATGCTTTAAACAAGTACACTGTGCAACAGTGGAAGAGCACTTTGTCCGAGACAGACTGCACGTTTACAATACTGGACTAGGTTTACCATAAAAAAATTGCACTACTCTCGCCAGTGTTGTTGGATACCTGAAAGGACTTTCCCCTAAATCCTAAAAAAAAGCTGAAATTTCCTGCCAAAAATTTCAACAATCTCTTAAAAATTATATAATTGTTGTCAATATAAAATAAGGAATTAAATTTCTGGTAAAAAAATAAAAAAATTTATATTTTTTTACAGCCTTTTCATTTTTCAGCTTCAGCGTTTGCACACAGTAATGTGCAATTATCAGTTTTATCAAAACTAGTCGTCGAAATAAGATTTTTCTGGAACTAATGAAATCTGTTAAGTACAAGAAAACAAAATTTGGCATTGGTTTTACTGTATACCAAAAACTCTTAAAATTATCTGAAGCCTTTCTTAGATTTCAAATACTATGAATACGCATGCTCGCTCCTGGAGACCGTGGTTGAAAAAAATCGTCGTCTCGAATGGGTTAACAACAACTTAACACAAACAAAACATATAAAAAATTATATCGGTGTGGAATTCGCTTTTGTAAACTTCCTTCATTCATTGCACAAATTATACACTTTCAAGCATGATACACTTTGGGCACATTAGCTTTTAATATTCAAGTCTTCAGTGTCACTAAATATGTCAAATGTATCACCTAAAAAATGTCCTAAACTTTCTCCCAAACAATTTTTCCTCCTGAAAATTCTCCAAAAGTGCTAAAAATATGAGGAAATCTCCTGATCTGGCAACACTGACCCTCGCTGGTGGTTTCCAGGAAGCTAAAATTTGAACCCAAATAATAAACAAACTACTGTGAGGACCAACATTAACAAATATTAGCTCGCAATAAAATCAACAATTGCGTTCGTTAATTTGCTTTGCCGGAATTCTATCATAACAAGAAACCAATAAACGTTGCTTACATAGGAACTCTGCATTCTTTTAACAACCAAAAAAAAAAACAAGTTTATCTCCTCCTTACTCCTCCAAATTTTCACAGTTGCATTCATACCACTCAACTTGTGCATAGCCGAAGCACTCGAAGCGTATGCAACCTTACTTAATCAAATGCTTAGTCATCCGTTGAGCGCACTGCAATAATGCTGTCAGGACTACCGAGTCTATCAGTTAAGCTGACGCAGAACTGCAACAACTCAAACACGAATTCTCCAACTGAAAATAATGCAATTTTAGCCACAAACTAAACGCTGCCGTTAAACAAAACGCAAGTTGCAAGCAGAAGCTGTAACGTAACGACGCAATAAGTACAAGCAAAGCAAAGTGAGGAGAAAATTGTTGCTGGGTCCGAGTGGAACAAGTTTTACTACTTCCATAAAATTACAGCACAAACTTTTGAAATATCCCACAGACATTTCGAATTACGAAAAGCTCACTCCGACACCGCACGACAGGCCGCCTCGTCATGCCGCTGCTCACTGCTTAGTCTCACCGCGCGCTCGCTTGCTCACTCTTTCGTGAGCATGACATCCACCCACAATTAATTCAAGTCCTGCTAATTTGTGTCAACTTTCCTGTCATTATGCACTTTAACAAATATTGCATTATCCTGCAGCGTATTATCCTGTGTGCGCTCGCACACAACTTGTGCAACTTCTGCAAGTCAATATATGCATAAAAGTTTTCCCTATCCCTCCGCACACTCCTCGGCGAGCGGCAACTTGCGACCGCCTGCCACATGACATGTTATTACACTCGAGCGTTTCCTCTTCGACCGAAAATTTGCAAATTCAAATTCATATGCGGATATCCTTGCATGCTTATTGTCGCTGCTTCCACAGTCGCTCACAGTCCCGTCCGTCGGCCGGCCCCTCGGCAGCTGCTGCGGCGCTGACTTCAGTTTCAGCTGCAGCTTGCTGGCTTAGCGCAAAAGTTTCTCCTCGGTGCGGTGCATTTGGACATGCTCACTCACACACACACACACACACACACACGCACACACACACACACACACATAAATATGCATATATGCATAGTGCACACTCGAAACACACCCGGACACTTGTGCTCGCTTTCGAGTGCGATCATGCAGCAGCAGCACAGTGCCCGGAAGTCATTCAAATGTCAGCGGCGTTGACAGCAACAACGACAACGCAACGGCAACGGCAACGGCTACGAAGACAACGGCCGCAACGAAGACAAGAACAACATCAACAACAAAAACAACAAACGCGCCATGTAACAAAAACAACAACAACCACAACTCTGACAACAAGATGCACAGCAATTACAACAACTACACGGATGGGCAATAATTATTACAAAGTTTCACTCCGCAGGCGATGTTGTCGCTCCGGCGTTGTTTTTTTCTTTGTGTGTGTGTGTGTGTGTCTGTTTCTAGTGGCGGGACAGCACGGCTCAGCCGTCGCCGGGCTTAAGATAAATTTCGACGATTTTGGTAATTAATTTTACATTTCGGCATCGCCATCGGCCACGCCACGGTCGACGTAACTTGGCAGTTAGTGCAATTTGTCGGCACAGGATGCGACCTGGCCGCTTCCTTCGATCTGTGCGCGGCCCAAGCATGTTGCATGTTCGGATGCAGCATGTTGCAAATTGGCCGTAAGCAACCAATGGAATGCAATTAATTACCAGCGAAGTGTAGCGCAGCGAGGATGAGTGCCGACGCGTTGTTAAAGTGCCAAAGGACGAAGCAGCAATAACGCTGATAGTTACCCATTCGCTGTCAACGTCGTTTTCTAATTAATTGAGAGCAGCATCTAAGGTTTCTCATCTCCTTGGGTTTTTTGTTTGTGTGTCGCCGTTGTCTGCCCTCCTCGCTTGTGTTCGGCAAATTGCTAACACAAAATGCACAAAACCCGCTGCGATGAATGGATCTCGGTGACAATTTGTGCATATGTTGGTTTTAATTAAATTACATGCATATCTGCTATGTGGTTGTAATCGACCCAAATTGCATGCATAATTTGTGCTCATAGGCTCGGGGTCACTCTCGATATATTGGAGAGTTAATAGTGCTTGAAATTTTGGTTATTGGCAGACAAAATTTACTCAAACAAACACCCAAAGCGATATTGCATTGGCTGCTGAAACAAGATTACTTGGAACGGAATAAAGGAATAAAGTAATAAATTAATATATCAAGTAATTTACATTGATTTTCTAGGAGCGGAACCAAAAATTGCTCGTTATTAGTTTTAATTATTCAATATTATTGTGCGTCCTTTACAGCCAGTTTTTTTTTTTTTTTTTATTATTCAATCTTATTGTGTGTCCTTTACACCAGTGACTGTAAAAAGCTCAACTTAAATTCACTCACAACATACCATATAGCTCCAAATTAAATATAGTATATGCATTAATAAATACAATTTATTAGAATTCAAACTATTCCCTGTACGAGCACATTGTGCGTCTCTTTCTCTCACCTCAGTCGGCACTGTAGTCTAGCTGAAACAAAACACGAACACCAACCGCAGACAAAGGCTCGCACACTAAATCATTTCAACGTGCCGCATATAAATCACGCGCACTAATTAATGTATTTTCAATTAATGTGCATCATACGCCCCGGCGTACCAACGCACAAAGAGCGTCTCGCGCAACATGCGCAAAAATCGCAACGATACAATTTAAGCACGTAAATTTCACGCCACATTATACAAAATACAATAATTGACACACACACACACACATAGGCACAAGGTCGGCAAATGCCATTCAGACATTTATGTAGGCACATCACATAAAAATCGTTTATTTCGATGCTTTCAAATTGCTGCCGCTTGTAAGCCCGCCAGATCACCAGCGGCCGTCAATGTGGGCCACGCAAGCAAATATTTTGTTGCTAAACGGCAAATCATCAACAAATGAACGAGCAGTCATTTTTAATTACAAGCAACTACAAAATTGCCACAATTAAGCAGCAAGTTGCTGTTGGGTGACGGAAGTGAAACGAAATTCTATTACAAGTGAATAAATTGTCGCAGGCGTAAAGTGACATAAACTAAAACTGACATAAAATAACATGAAATGTAAGCAGAGTGGCGGTGCCAATTACTGGTTTAGGGAAGAAGCGACACGACAAAGCTCGGCCACAAATTATTGGTTTGAGTTTTTGATTTGGGTTCTGCTGTCTTAATTGACTTTTTCCGCATAAATTGGCATTGAGATGTGATAGTAAAATTGTTAATTTATTGGCATGCGAAAGAGGACACTGATATAGATTTAAGCATTTATGAGTATTGGGGTTAGTTGCTAAAATGTACCAAAAAAGAAAATTATATGTTTTACTTTTGTGGGCAAAGTATATTTTTTCTTACTTTCCTTTTGCGTTTTTGCATAGTTTCTTTTATCACACGCAACATACACTTTAACCCATTAACGCCCAAAACGTTTTACATAAAAAGATTTAAAATTTAAATTTAAATTTAAATGTTTTACATAAAAAATTTCAACATTTTTTTATGTAAAAATAATGCATTTAACGGAATAATTGTAAGCCAAAAATGGTTAGAATCAGTCTAAGAACATCTATGAATTTTTTCAGAATTTTTTGAGCAATTTTTGCAATTTTTTAAGAATTGACAATTTGCAAAATTCCAAAAGTTGATCAAAACTTTTTCAAAAAATTCAGACGTATTCTCTGTCAAATTCTAAGCACTTTTTGTTCATGAACATTTTTCGTTATAGTGCGTCGTTTTCAAAAAAAAAATTCATGAATGATTGTGAACAAATGTTGCATTTTTCCGCCATTTTGAGGTTGTTAAATGTATTCCCATGGGGCAACTTGGGTATTTTCTGAAAGTTCAACATGTTTGTGCACTTTTGTGCATATTTATACCCCAACCAAAAATCTATTTCGGTACGAAATATTGATTTGAAAAAAAAAACTGGTCGAAATTTTTGCATTTTTTCCGAAAACACCGCCATATTGGATTTCCATGTGACCAAAATGAAAATCTAATGGCATAATCATGTAGAGCGGACCCGAAAACATATAGCATGACTATTTTCACTATCCGTAACGCCGATTTCATCGCTTGGTACAATCGCAAAGTTTTACAAAAATTTTAAACGTTTTGGGCGTTAATGGGTTAAGTACGATAGGCAATGGCGCATATAGGATTTCAATCAGTCAGTCAATCTCTTGATTCGTCATCGCCCAGTCCACACCGCTAAAGCATGAAATCTGAACTGTAGGGCCTCGTTAGAAAATGCTCCTCCGCTAAGCCAGAATTTTTTGAAATTCGAGATCTAAAGGGGCAAAACATGAGTTAAGGTGTTGTATGAAGAAACTCGATTAAACGAACTTATTGATTTCAAACTTAGTAAAAATACTACATATAAAAAAAAACTCGACACTTTTTTTTAATTTTTCGAATATCAAAATTTAACTGGGTCAACTGGACTATGAGAAAAACATGAAACGATTGACTTAAAATTTGTGAAAACGTTTAAATTAAAAAATTATTAGACACTTTTTTTAATTTTTTATTTTTTTTTATCAAAACCTGAAGGGGTTAACAATAGGTTAAGACTTTGTTTGGGGAACATCTTCCTCAGAATTGTTACTTTAAATATGGGGAAATCATTTCAAATGCAAAATTATTATATTAGACAAGTATTTTTTAACAAAGCATGACGGGGCCAATAAAGGGTTAAGACAATTGTGATTTGTTGGATCCATTGACTTCAGATTTTGAAAAAGTGCTCAAGATTAGAAATAATTCAATACATTCTTTTCAGTATTAGAAAATTGTCGAAAATCAGTATTAGAAAAAATTAGAAATAAATAGAAGTTTATTTGAAGAAACATAACTTAATATTAGATAAAATCACTAATCATAAAATCAAATTACTCTGTTTAGTAAAGATTATTTGAATGAAATCATAAATTTCATGAGTGCAAAGCCGCCGAGTCCTGCTAGTCAATTATATACGAGTATCCTTTAATACATGTCAACTTTTAATAAAACATTATTTCCATGCATTACTGCTTTTCCTTTCATTCGTCCTGTTTGTTTCTACTTTGCATTTGTCTCTTCGTACATTTTCATTCATTTCTGTTCATTTTTTTGTAACCATTTGTCCAAGCACACAATTTCCTCAATTACTAAACTTCGCGCACAGAAACCTCGCGACCACTTCTACTCTTTCATTTTTCCTACGGCCTTGATGTACCCTAAACCTGAACTTATTTCGTGTCATTCGTAACGACCCAACAATTCATTGCGTAACAAACTTTGCATCGCAGCATTTTTATTCATTAAAAATCGAGGAATAATTTAAATATTTCGAATTCGTATGCGTGGTAATTGAATGTCAACAGCTACAGCTAAGGCAGCCAAGGACAATTACGACAACAACAGCAACAAAAATGCGTCGGCAGGCAGCATAGGAGCAACGCTCTAATGAAATTTTGCGCTGAAACCAAACGGCAAATCGACAATTCGTTGAAGGGTGACTGTTGCTGCAGTGGATGACTGAATGCCCGAACGACGACGACTGAGTGAAATATATATGAATAAATGACAACACTGGCTACGAAGGGAAGAAAGAGGAACTGAAAATTACTTACAACAATTTGAGCGCCGCTTGAATGCAAATCGTAATTAAAATTAAAGTGACGCGAGTGTTTGCTCGGAATGCCAGCGCCAATAAAAATGGCTGAAAAGGTGAGGAGATGACACATTACGAGACGAGCCATGGACGAGCAATAAGCGGTGAATGGGTTCAGGGCAGCCGGCAGATTGCGGCGAGAAAGCAGTGAAAGCGAACAGCCAAAGGACGCAGCGACAGCAGCTGCCAGTTGCTTTCGTTGGAAATTAGAAAAAGGGCAAATATTGATTTTAGCGCATAGCAAAAAAAAGCACAGAAAGTCTTATAAAAGCGCACCATGGACGATACAACGCAGCATTGTAGCAGCTGCAGCGCCCAAACTGCTTTAGCCAGCAAATCGAGTTCGAGCCAAAAGCCAACGCGCAATTCTCCTGCAAAAGCCAACAAATGAAACTGAAGACTCGGCGCTAAAAATGTGCAACAATTACACACAGCGCGCATTGCTGGTGGCAGCGAACCGAAAATCTGTGTCAAGCAAGTGAAATGAAAATTTTCTTTTGCTTTTTTCATGCTGGCCGCTTAGTTTGCCGAACAGTTCGAATTATTCGAAATTGCTAAATGCTGCCGCTGCATTTGAAATATGTGCGCGCCACAGCTCAGCGTTTTGTCTGTGTGTTTTGAAATAATTTCAAATTACAAAATTTGCCAAACTAACCGCCAGCAGCAGTAACAAAAATAATGAATTTCAAACATTGACCAGCAAAACAAAAGGATTGGAAAATGCAAACGGTTTCTGATTTGGGCAAAAAATTATTTGAATATTAGCTGTAATTGCAGTCAAGCGGAGGTTTTGCAAGTGTAGGTGTAGGTGTAGGCGGAGACAACATTCACCCATAGGTGCTCACGGACACAGATATGATACTTCTATTTTCAGTTTTTAGTGTGAAAAAATATTCTGAAAATTAGGACTCAGTTCACATTTACATACATGGTATGATTATCTTGAAAGTATCTCGTTGCCTAACACTGAAGCACTCCAACTCAGTGCCGCACACAGAGGGGTTTTGTGGATTCCAGAGACCTAAAATAATTACACTGTGCGTGAAATTTACCCTCAAACAGTCAGACAAATGTACATATACTTTTGTTTTTTCTGAATATATTTTTTAAATTGTTTTCTAACTTGACTCTGGGTCCAAAGCCATTTCATATTCACCTTCGCAATCAATTTAATGTTAAAAAATATATTCAGAAAAAACAAAAATAGCAAATGTTTTATATGTCATTGTAAAGGAAATTTTACAGGCTACAATATGGTGGCAAACTTATTTCAAGAAAAAAATCCGTTAAAAAAAATTTTATAAATAAATGTTTTTTTCGCTTAAAACTTTTTATTAAGTAGTACATCTTACGTATCTAATGTTGCACAACAAAAGAAAGGTATGAAAAATACCTTGGTACCCATATCGTGTAAAACAGTGGGAGATTAATTGAGTTTTTTTGATAAAAACTTCGAAATTTGACGCCGAGTCACGCCTTTTATGGGCGTTTCCCAGGCAACATTTTTAGTTTGTTAGATGCAGGAGCCAACCCTCTATATCAAAGCACACTCATTTATTTTTTTCACGAGGGTTCGCTATACTGCATTTATTTACTCGACGAAAGTGGGTTTTTTGGGACATTTTTGTCGAAAACACAGTTTTAATGTATTTTTTTTGGATTGGTGTCTCAAGCAAATTTGTTGGTCGTTATAATATCTACATACTTGCTGAAGACAGTAAAGCGATATTCGGAACGATTTAGGACCTATTAGGATTTAAACGTTCGAAGACTTAATCGACGAACTCGACTAAAATGAGCAAACTTCAATGTCGGATTTCTCATAAACTAGAGCCAATCCAGCCAAACCGCTGGTGGATCTCAACTCAGTATACCTATAGAAAGTCGCTCAGTAGGTCCCCCCCCCCCCATGTCTGAATTTTTGAGGGTAAATTTCACGCACAGCGTAATTATTACCAATAAGAAATTTTTTACGTCGCCTATAACTATTATCATGTAATAAATATTTTTGAGTTGCATAATAACTCTAATAAGTAACAAGTATATTTTTCGTTGTCGATAATTTTTATTTTGGGATTTTTGGTTTTTACATTGCTTCATAACTTGTATTTATGACTTTTTTTATTTATGATTTTTTTTTCATTTACGTTGCCGATAACTATTAAGTTGAAAAAAATAAATTTGTACGTTTAATTACCACATTTTGGATATGAATTGATTATTAATTGTTTTAAATTGACAAACGCAAATTAACTGCAAAAACCTAATTTCCACCAACATCTAAACAATTAAAAATCAATTCATACTCAAAATGTGGTAGAGCAACGTAAAAAAAAATTCTTTCATAAAAGTTATGAAGCAACGTAAAAAAAAATGTCCTTTCAAATAATAGTTCTGGAGCAGCGTAGAACAAATTTTCTCAAAAAAATAATTATCGGTAACGTAAATAGAAAAGTCTTAAATAAAAGTTATGAAGCAACGTAAACAAAAAAATTCCCAACATAATAATTATCGAGAACGAAAAAAAATTTGTTTCGCATAACAGTTATTACGCAACGTAAAAATTAATTGTCGCAAATAATAATTATAATCAAAAAATTAAATTTATGTTGCATTGTAATAGCTACATTGCAATTATTTTCTTAAAAACTTATACCTTATAGTTAAGCCCACAAAAAATGTTGGTACAAAATGCGGTTTCGAACGGTATTCGGCTCAAAAGTTGTACGCAAAATCCCTCTCCCAAAATGAAATCCTGTATGCGGCACTGCTCCAACTAATACTTCATTGTAATAGAAAGGAAATTCCATAAAAATCATCATACTGAGAATGTAACCTCCGCTATTAATTAGTGTGTAAATCAGATATTTTTCATCATACTTCTCCATAGTCTTATTTTTATCATAATCACCAAAAAACATTATGCGATATGTGAAAAAAGTAGCAACAAGCACATTGTAGCACATTGTACAACACCGCTGGTGCTTCAAACCACCATGCGAAAACAAGTAACTGTGAATTTTCAAACCACATAGCCCACAGTCATATCACTCATTTCCTGCAGTAACTCGAACAAAAATTCCACATACCATAAAACTATCATTGCCGGAAAGTTAACATGCAAATTAATGCAAAAATTCTGAAATCACACGCAAATTTCAAACAAACAAACAAGCCACATAGTAGAACCCTCATGCAGCTGCAATCAATCACATATTTATCAAACATTTTTAATAGAATGTTCCACCATTTGCTGAATTCGTGCAGCAATAATGAAAACATTGAAAATATCAAAAATTTTCAACAGCAACAAACTGGAAGCTAAAACTCAAGCACCCTTGGGGCATTTGCCGACAGGCCACCTTTCACTTTCCATTTTGCCTGATGTCTGGTTGTCTGTCAGAACCCAATTTCAGCCCCCGCCCCCTCCCCCGCTACTATTAACACGCTGCTTGTACGTCATGTGCGAACCTTTGACAGCAACTGTTGCTGTCATTCAATGACCAGCCCGCCTTCCCCTCGTTCCGGGCGACCTGCCAGCCTGGCAGTTTGTTTGCGCTGACTGCCACAACATTTCAATGCAATTATTTTCAATAATATTGCAAGCATTCCTTGAATTTTTATTAGCCGCCCGCATTCACAATGAGCGAAGCGAAAGTGCAAACAGCAACAATATAGCAACAACAACAAAACCCGATTACGAAACGACGCACTCGGCACACACAAACTTAATTTTAGTGGGCCACATGAAGCGAAAACACGCGCCCCCACTGCGTTTTATTTTGCCTTTTATATTTTATTATTTTTATGCGAATTTCGTGTTAACGACACTCACACTGTTTAGTGAACTCAGCTTTTTTATTTTGACTGGGCCAACCACAAACAAAAAAAACGAATATGTAAATTTTGCGTTTGCGTATCTAATGCAGAAAATTCATCATTAGCATAATGACGCAGTGCTCGCTACAATGCCAAGATGAAAACAACACTTCAGTCGATATGCAAATACAAGTACACGAGTACTCACAGCAATACCTACAAAAATGTGAAAAAATGTGAAGTGAAGATATTTTTCAGACGATAAAAGCCAAAGACGCAGAGTAGATATAAATGACATGATTTTATATAATTTCATGATATGAAATGAATTAACTGTACAAATGAGAAATAATCACTGGAATGGGAAATATATGTTTTTGTAGTAATGTGCCCTAACAGTGACGCACACAGGATTTTAGTGTAGGGGGAATTAGCGTACAACTTTTGACCTCAATACCGTCAGGGTCAGAAAGTTGAAAACGTAATTTACACAGACCTAAGTATCTTGAAGGTGATTGTATTCCAAGGAGGGAATTTTCAAATTTCCTATACAAACGGTTGTAGCATAGTTCATATTATGTAAAAAAATCGTTGTTCCCAGCGGCTGCGCTCACGTCAATTTCGTAATTAAGTTCTTTAAAGTATCCGAAAATTCATGAAAAAAAAAAACTAAAAACAATAAATTATTTTTATTTAATTATGTATTTATTTCAAAACAATTATATTTATTCTGTGAATGTTTTCATGCCGATTACTTGTACAACATTCATCAAATTCTTTCGGTAGAAAGACCCGATTAACCCTTTCGCTACAGGTTTTTACTGGGGAAAGTTACAATCTTAAATTTTACGTTTTAGGCTTCTATGTGGTTATATTAGAAACATTCCATAAGACATTTTTTAATTTTTATACTCAGACCCTGTCTTTAGAGTGTTTTTCTATGAGAGCAACCACATCGTTGTGGCTGTAATAATTACATAAACATAAAACTTTTTACGCATAACGAAAATTTTAATATTTCTTCATTTACTTCAGCCAAAATTAAAAACAAAGTATCTAAATTGAAAGAAAACGTCAAATTAGGAAGTTCTCTAATTTTTTGCTTCAAGATATACCATTAAAAAAAACCTGTATATGTAACCTGCGGGTAGCACGCTGGCTTCTCATACCGAGCGCCCCAGGTTCAATTCCTGGCTCGGGCTGGAAAAAACGCTCATCTACAGAATTACAGAGAATTACAAGAATCGCACAAGTGCGCTCTTGGCAGGCAATGGCAAAATCTCCAAGTGTGAAAGAAAAAACTGCCAATCGCCGTTCGGATTCGGCATTACACTGTAGGTCCCCTCCCCTCCCTTTCCCCATCCGCTTGAAATGTGTGCTGTAACATATGTTGGAAAAAACAGTGTTGCATACACATTTCAAAACGGGTGAAATATATGTGGTATCACAATGGGCCTTTCGGGCCTCCGAGTGTGTCTCTTATAGAGGCAGCCACCATAACCTAACCTAACCTAATATATATTGTATATACAAGTATATATGTATATAGATAACTGTTTCGGTTATTAGAATTTTCAGCTTATTTTTCCAATAAAAGTGGTAAATCCATACCGAGTTTAAATATTACATTTGTCGCATTTCTAAAAAACGGTAAGTCTTATAGAAATTTCTAGAAGATTGATTCAAAAGCTAAATGATCAATCTCATATTTAAAAGCGACGAAGGCGATTTTAGTTAGTACAGTGTATCAAGTGGGCGTGACTAATCTCAAGTGGTCTATATTTTCTATTTAAGGTATCATGGCACGTTAGAAAGGGGAATTTTTAATGATTTACAAAATTATTTCTTTTTCAGCGCCTTTATTATCAATCTTTTTGAAATTTTTTTAGAAATATATATTTTTAGCATATTGTCTCTTATATAGGTGGAGCTGAAGTCGCGTAGAAAAAAAAACACATCCTCAATTGCGGACACTTTTCTTTTTTAAACGAGCCAACGCGCAGGGGATACCCCTTTAAATGCGATGCATTGCGCTGGCTGGACCAATTTAAAAAAAATTTTTTAGTTCTTTTTATGAACTTATTTTTTACAAGAATCCACCACAATATTGAGGAAAAATTTATAATTTAAAGTACTTTTTCTGGGAAAAAAGGTGAAAAACGCAGTATATTTTTTACACTTTTTTCAAAAATCCTATCCTTTTATTTTTAGGGTTTTTTTTATTTTTCTGGTGAATTCCTGTGTCCGAAAGCTTAATAATTATGAATCT
Source organism: Melieria crassipennis (assembly GCA_963668005.1). Taxonomy (NCBI): domain Eukaryota; kingdom Metazoa; phylum Arthropoda; class Insecta; order Diptera; family Ulidiidae; genus Melieria; species Melieria crassipennis. The sequence goes on from OY764961.1 coordinate 119,729,796, forward strand.
TTTTTGTTTTTTTGTTTCAGATTAGCCAAATATTATCAAAAAGATTGATAATAAAGGAGCTGAAAAATAAATAATTTTGTAAATCATTAAAAATTCCCCCTTTCTAGTGCCATGATACCTTAATTTCACAGAAAATTATTCTATACTTTTTCAGCTGAACAGAAACATACTGCACTGAGTATTGATGTAAAAAAACTTTCCAATCATCAAACAATCATCAAGTATGTGTGTGAGTGTGTGAACTGACATATCGCTCATAAGGAACCAGTGTGTCTTTCTTTTAATCAACAATGGCCATTTTTCTTGAAGCGCTTCATTAAATTTCTTTTACTGTTGTCAGTAGAGCATAAAACTCATCGCTGGGCCTTACGATTGTAGCTCATTAGGCATAGAACATTTCAAACTACCACCAACAAATATGCAGCATAACTTTTTTAGCATCAATTCTTGTTTTGGTGCAATTTCAACTACCTAACTTAAACACTAAACTTTTCGCACGACATTAACCCACTAATTAATATTAGTAGTTCTAATGTTCAATAATGGTTCGATGTCTCTTCATTAATTAATACAATAAGAATTGAGACTCTATACTCCTTTTTCTCTCTCCTTGTTGCTTGCTTTTTTTTCTTTTTTTTTCTTTTTCCTTGTTCAGTCCTCTCTGGCGCATAGAGCCTCCACAAGACTCTTCCATCTTGCTTGCTAAATTCTTCAAATGGTTCGGGAAAAAAGGCTTTAAAGACTAATGCCGAGATTAGCTAACTTCTGTATGCCAATTCAATTCAATTGAAGCGAAATGCATCTTTTACATCAAACTTTACAAACCAAACACCATTTGACATCATTTCGGCTTTCATGTATTGTCACGATATTCACTTTCGCCAGTCTGACTGGCGTGTGCTAAATTCATTTTTGTATTCGCCTGTCGCGATTTTAATTCAAATTCTCCAATATTTTCTGTTTCTTTCGTCCTTTCGTCCTTTCGTTGCACTCGTGTTTTTCGAATTAAAATGCACAAAGTATTTGTGCCACTGTGAAATTGAGTACAATGCCAGCGCGCAACAATCCACATACGAAATCGAGCGTAATGCGGCCGCGCATAAAGTGCATCCCCCTAATGTCTGTGTGTGTGTGCGTGCATGCATGTGTCACAACACAAGCGACAATCCCCCCTCCCGCCCAAACCCACTTTAGTATTTTTAATATTTTTCTTTCGCTGTCACTTGACATTTGATGCTGTGTCGCTGCTTGCTTTTGTTTTGCACTTGACAGTCGCTGACGCTGGCGCTGTTAGTACTGTTTTGTATTGTTGTTGTTTTGTAGTCGCTATTGTGTTTGTTTTACGTTTTAATGTCACAGCATGCATGCAAAATGTAGTCACCTCGCACAGTGGGTGCGCATGCGAGTGTGTGTGTGTGTGGTGAAATGCATGCAGCACATTTTTTATCTTTGTGCGGGTATTGTTTTTTTTGTTTCTTTCAAACAGCAACACAACAAAGCAGCAACATCAAAATGGCATTGTGCGCGCAAAAAAAAACTGCTACTGCATATTGTGTGGCAACTTTTGCTTTCTATGCCAGCAAGCACACACACATACACACGCAGCCATGTGCACCTTCAAGTCAGACATAGAGTCAAGTGCAGTTGGACCAAAAAAAAACCTTAAATTAAAATACATTTAATAGAAAATGTCGAGGGGGCACGGAGCACGCAAAAGTAGCGCCTAGAGTTGCAAAGTAAATTTGAAATTTTTTGCATTGAAAACTGACAACTTGTCGCATTGCACGTGAATATTTTTTCTCAACTCAAAAAATTGTACACAAATAAATTCCTTCAATTTTTGCTTATCTAATCCTAACTCAAACTTAATTTGGCACTCGCACACAATTTGCATCCTGCCCACACCTCGCACCGCACCTTGCCTCGTGCCATCGCAAGCTTTTGTTTAAGTTTAACTCGAATTCTGTGGGTCGGGTTTATCTAAGCAGCCGCAAATGCCAAGCTAACAAATGAAAATCAACAACAACAACAACGGCCAACAATAGCTATTTTGATTATCCCGTTTGCTGCCAACAACAAACAACATGCCCATCACTCTGCCGCCCCCAGCCACCGTCGCTCGCGTCTCCACTCCACCTTCGGCTCTCTTTCGGCGCGCTACGCCTTGCACCTTTTTCGTTAACTTCTACTTGACTTTTGCGAAACTTTTGCGTGTGTTTTTTTTCACTTTTAAGTGAAAATAAATAATTCACACCTGCACAGCTGCACGTAGCGTGGAAAGGGACAGCACGCCGAGGCATGCTTAGAGATGATAGGGAAAGCAGCAACTCTTCGACAAATTGAGGCGAGTCGTGAGTGCCCAAAACATACAAGCACGCAGCGGGTCACAGTGGACGGCAGACAGCCGGAGATAACATCTATGTACAACAACAAAGTCACCGAAACAGAAATAAGTTTAACACGAGGTGCTAAAGTTAACTTTGTTTAAACATTTTCAGTTCAGTGTGGGTTTTGCGGTCGAGTGTTCAGCGCGGCCCACTTGGCGCCTTGGACACGCTCCGCACTTGTTCGTAAGTTTAAAGCGCAGGACAAGCGGAAAACTTTTGCGTTTAGAATAAAGTTAAAGTTGTGTTAAAGGGATTTAGCGTGGGGAAATTTGAAATAAATTAAAACATTTTTTTGAAAGTTCTTATAAATAAATGTAAATTTGAAACTTTGTTATTCTTAATTTTTGGTTTTCCAATCCCAAAAATTCGATTACAACCAAAGGTCGCAGTTGACAATTCAAGGTTTAGATTTTCAGCACCAAAAAAATAATCTTACTAGATAATCTGTAAAAATTTGTTGGAAATTGCATTTCGAACATTTTCTTGGCTTGAATTTAGAAAAAAAAAAATTATCATAACAAAGAAGACTTAATTGCTTCTAACATTATGGAAATACTTGAACCCAATTTATTTACAATATTTACAAGCAACTTTGCATTAAAGTGAGCAGATCGTATCAGCTTCTATTTTTTTTCACCATCCATCATTTTATTTCACCATTCAAATCATTTACGTGCACCAACCTGTCGACCGAGCCACAAGAAGCTAAATTCAAATTTTGTGTTGAGAATTTTGTCTCTTTATATACAAAAATTATAATCAAGTTTTACAGCTTCCAGACTTGTATCTAAGTACATATATGTATGTATATATATAGTGTAGATATCTTATAGCAATTAGAATTCGTTTCTCATGCAGCAAATACGCAAACTTTAATTTGAAAGAAAACATGCAAACGCTTTGTTTTAATTCAAATTTTCAACATAAAAATCAATATCATTAAAACCGTAAAACAACAAATACACAAGACATAATGCCAACAACAATTCACTAAATAACACTACTCGACACGAAAAATGCTCCTAAAAATAAACGTATTTTTTAGACTAATCTTCGGCTGCTGAATACGAAACTGAAAATCAAAACATTTTCTTAAGAAGCGTTTTCGAAAAATCTTCGAAAATTTAGTTGAAAGGAGAACATTTTTCTCTTTTATTTGATACCCATATCCACATTGCACAACCGCAAATATTTTAAAAAATATTTGAAATGTGTATGTCCTTAAAATTTTAAACTCCTTTAAGAAGGTTTTTGGGTCAGAAAATGAAAAACTGACTATGCCAAGATAAATTACCTCTAGTTTCACGTCTATATCAACATTTAGATGGGTCTCGGAAAAATAAAAATTTTTTCGCACGGTGTAATAAATGAAAAGTTGGTGTTTTCACTCCGTGCATCATAAATTTGTCATTTTTCTTTCAACTCTATTGATGTTAGGCTTAATATTTGCTCAAATAATATATTATATCTTTCATTTTAGATTTTAAACCCAGAGGGGATCAATAATTGTATCTATAAAAAAAAGTATTCGAAAATTTATGATTTTTGAAATTGGTCAAAAAGTTCACTTTTTACAACTTTCATCGTCAGTAACTTCCCCAAATCTTCCCAACTTTAGGAGCACGCGATGAACCCATTTTTTGTCGAGTAGTGTAATTCAACATCTCAACATTTGCAAACGAAAAGAACAAAACTGGCTTCAACAAACTTTCGGCCGAAGCACAGAAGCCAACGCAACATCCAAAGATGTCGAAGTTTTAAATGAGAGACCCAGTCCGCCGTCCCGTAATCAACGACAAGCAACACCAACAACTAACCGCCGCCTAAAAGTTCAAATAACACGTCCAAATTTTCAAAAGGTGCGCTTTCGCGCTTAATTAGAAAATTTGCACAAACGCTGCGGTGAGTGGTGGCCCCTCAGTGCTCAGAATATGGACCGCTGAGCAGCGCAAATAACGAACGCAATACAACAACAAAAATACAGTAGCAAAACAGCAACAATACAACGGTGGCAAAAACAAAAGCAATTTCAACAATTAAGAAACCGCAAATTTAGAATTGAACGCAAGTTCACACAAACAGCAAAACGACCAAAAAACAATAAATACTTAAAAGCAAAAAGCTGAAGACTGAAACTTGAAACGTACAAGAAAGGGACAGTGCGAGAATATGGAAATAAATAGAAATATATATATTGTACGAGGTCTAATTGTGAATAAAAACCAAGTCAATTATTTAGCAAGGCGGCGACCTCAATTATACGCACACACACACACACACACACGCAAACTTGTGTGTCGCAAATTATAAAATTTTGTTCTAAACACAGAGCAATGTTTGTTTGTTTTTATATGTGTGTGAGTGTGAGTGCACTAGTTGACCATTTTTCACGGAAAATACTCACAATGGCTTGCGGCATCGTGAAGTGGATTTCAAAAGGCACAACCACCTAAAAGAAGTTGGCAGACCAAATCCGAGTTGCAAGACAACAAACAATTTGGGAAAATTCTAAAGAAAGGAATCTCAAAAGTTCGATGCGAATACATGAGGCAGACAACATGTGCCTTCCAGCAACATTTAAAGACTTCTTAAGAAAATCAAAATATGCGCAGCTCTCAAAAGCCCGCAGACCAACACTTGTTTCCATTGCGCTAATGTTGTTTTGATGATTGACGGTTAAATGGTGTAAATTGCCTGACAAAATATTAAAGAAAAGAACGCAAATTAATTAAGTCCATTGATATCTTCACCAGCCCAATGAATCAAAGCGGAATACTGCGAGCAGGGTGAAAACCTTTTTGCCTTCTTGGTGGGTAAATCGATGGAAAATTGAAATCTGCCGCCCGTGTGGTCAGGTGAAAGTGACTTATGGAAACCGTCAAGTAATAAATTAGAGAAATAAATTACATTATGAATTTGTTCATTGAATGACCGTTGTCAATGGTTCGATTTATAATTATTTAATAATATCATTACAGGTGACGCCAAGGTCATTGCGTATCGGAAGATGATTTTACTTGACCGAATGGCTCGTCACTCATCACAACTTGATGGATGTCTTGGACAATTAATTCAAACATTTAGACATTAACCATGTAGAACAAATTGAAGCAATTAATTTTGTTTGTAGAAAGCAAAAAATTAAAGACAGGGACCGGAAATAACAGTTATTTATGGAAACTATAATTGAAAATTTTACTATGAAGGAAAAATCATGCAAATAAATGAAATATACCAATACATTTATTTTCGCACGAAGAATCAAACTTGGCAATAAACTTTTTTTTTTTTTGTAATTTTTACGGAAAAATTAAAAAATAAGAATTATTTTTATTTATATTCTAAAAATCCTTTATAACAATTATTTTCGATTTTTTTCATATTAGTCCAAAAATAACAGTTTTATATTATTTAGATTTTTTTTAGTTGTCCTATGATAACAATTATTCGTGACTTCTATTTAAAAAAGTCATCATCAAAAATAATTCAGTGACTTTTATTTATAAAAGTCATCAATAACAATCATTCAAATACTTTTATTTATAAAATTCATCAATAAAAATCATTCAGTGACTTTTATTTATAAAAGTCATTCATAAAAATCATTCAATGACTTTTATTTTTTAAGTCATCAATAAAAATCAGTCGGTGACTTTTATTTTTTAAGTTATCAATAAAAATCATTCAGTGACATTTAGTTTTTAAAATCAATAAAAATAAAATCAATAAAATCAATAAAATAAAAATCGAAAAAACTGTTATTTGTGGACTAATAAGAAAAAAATCAAAAATAATAATAGGATTTTTAAAATATAAATAAAAAATTACTTTTATAACTGAGGCATTAAATAAAAGTCAAAACATAACTCTTAAACATTGATTTTTATAATAAAACTTATAACTGTTACGGTCTCTGATTAAAGAATTAATGTTCACATTTCTGAAGTTATTTTCAATACAAAGAGTGACAAAGAATGACAGGATCAAACTCATCTGTACTGGATGCCTCAACAATACATCTTTATAAACATGAACGCAATGGAATGGAAGACGAGTAGGCTGGAGTAGGCTCTGAAATCTGTACTAACTAGAAAGAGAAAAAGTGGTCAATACAGTCACAACTGCAGCAATAGGCTGCTTCAATATTTGAGGTTCCGTTTCTTTACAAATTTGTACAGATAACAAATGTCGAAGTATTCGATCTAATTGCTTTCAGAACTAAATTTGGAGAACTACTTTTTATAAAAAGTTTAGAAAGAATAGCCAACAGAATGTTAGTGAAAAACCTAATAGAAAAAGGTGGTTTCCCTTGGCATAAAAATTATTAGGTCAATCACTATGAACCCCTTTTTATGTTAGGTTCAGTTAACGTACAATATTTTCTATATGAGACCAGTTTTATTCTATTAATCCTGGATTTCGAACCGTGATTTAAATTTATTACGAACCTTCGTCGTTTTAACGATTCCTGAAGGCATTTGCTTAACTTAAAAGTTAATTTCTAAAAGTTAAACTCATATGTAATAAAAAATATATAAAACCATTTAGAAGTATTTTTTTATTTTCAAATCAAATTTATGAAATTAACATAACAAAATAGTAAAACAGCGTTCTTTAGACGAAGATTTTTAATCACTAGTTACTGATTACTGGCTCACTATACAGCCCCAACAGAGTGTCAAAATAACTGTAAACAAATAATTACAGCTAGCATTGAAATTAGAATCAATAAACAGAAACTTGGCATACAAACTTTTAGGCTTCGATTTTTTGTGGCCAGCTGCACTCATGAATTATGAAAAGTGTATATAATCAAATTAGTTTAGCTATACACCTCTTCAACTGAACATAAATAAGAAAAGTTTATGTTTATCGACAATTATGTGAGTGTGCTTGTGTATTCCAACTAATGTTTAGTTAGACCATAAAAGAAAATTTGAAATATTTCTCACCAGCACTGCGAACCAACAGTTGCCACAAGCAACCAAAATTTAATACAGTGTGTATAGTTTATATTTGTTTGTATATAAACCGCAGCACATGGATATAACTAAATTTGTAAATGTTAGCATAAATGCGGTCACTCGATAAGCCAAGCATGGGACAAGCAGTAATTGCGCCTAATGGATTAATGCCAAAGGCGTTCCCAGGATTTCGAGAAGGGGAGGGGATATGCAGAAAAAAATCCAGTTTAACGTAATTTTTTTTTTTTTTTTAATACATGTTTCATAAAATTGTACATTAGACTGGATTAAGTGTTGTATGGAGTATCTTAATAAAGGGTTCTCGATGCTCCGCAAACTCTCCTTTTATGCGGTTTGGTGAAAAAGTGCATGAGCCTAAAAATCTTGGGGCTAGGGTGGGGCTAAATGGCGTTGCATCGAGGTCAAAGTTCACAAAAAAGCTGGGAAATTCGACAAATTGCTGAACAGCTGGTCAGAACTTGCTCTTAGAGGGTTAAAATCTATGACTGACCCCCACTAGTTTTCCCTACTAAACATTTCTTTCAAACATATTTATACCCTATTTCTAACCCTTAATGGGGCTCCCATACAAAATGGCCGTTTTTATAAAATAGGCTTTCACTTGTCCCAGGTTGCCCCCAGACGTGTCAAATGTATGACCGACATCCATTTATTTTCCCTTCCGAATGTTTCTTCTAAACATACCTACTCGCTATCTCCAAGTCTTAAAGGGGGTGCCATACAAAATTGGCCATTTTCTATGCCACTGGCTCCCAACTTGTAGATGTAGTAGTTAAGTAAGCGAGAAAACATCGTATCTTGGAAACTACTAAACCGCTTTTAATGATTTATTCAGCGATCACCAACATTCTTGAGTACAAAAAATACAAAATTAATTAAGGTTCAGAAATTCACCACCAGAGGGCGTCTTCCATACGATGGGAGCTGTGAGGTTGTCAACTTTTGGGTTTCTACAAAGCAAAAATCAAAATGTATTGCCGAAACCCCACTAACCTCCCTACTTTGAATATAATTGCAATCGTAATTGAGTGTTAAGAAGAAATCATTAGATTTTTGTGAGAAAATGTGACGGATCCTTTTTAAATACAAAAACATGATGTATTTTCATACAAATTTGCCAGTTATTTATATTTTTTTTTGTTATTTCCCACTTATTTATTGTCAAAATGGTTTAAAAGAATTTTTTCGTTTGTTCCTTCGTAGGCTTTTCCATAAGACCCGATTTGAAGCCCTTTTTTCGTGGCATCCCATGTAATAGTGGCATAGGTTATTTGGCTCAAAAGTTACCTGGTCCAACTGTTTATCACTCGTCTTGAATTTTATTTTCTTTCGGGTTAGTAAATTAAAATTTTCGTTGGAAAAAATGTCTGAACATATTCAAAATTATTATTTATTCATTGTATTGTAGTTTGTTTTGGTGTAAATTCAATTACACTCCTGAAGTGATGGAAGTATTTGTGGTCTTGTCGTGTCTGGTTTTTTATCAATTCGATTGGGTGTTTTCTGTGACAGACATAGAAGGAAGGGAGTGCCATTGTTTTTGAATTTTGACCCTGGAGTTAAATCAGAGCGGATGATTTCTCTAAAAAAAATAGTCAAAACATAGCGGAAACCAATGCTTCTAGAGCAACCAAATTAAGATATTAATTCGTTTGCTTCCGGAGGTTGTTGCTTTTGAAACTGATAGAAAGATACTGATAGAAAAAATAGTCATTTAGGTAATTCAACATGAAGATGGCAGTGACAAAGGCAATAATGAAGTCGATATCCAACCAGTTCAGCATATTCTGCTTGAATGAAATGTTTTTTCTTTGGGATAGATGGAACAAAGTGATCAATAGAAGATCTTGTTTTTTATTTATAGCCAACAATTTACGCTGTTTTGTATGAATCAGCTACCTTTTCGACTTCAAAGCAGAATTGTCAACAGTGCAAGGAATCCAGAAATAATTATAGATATATCGAAACACGATTTGTATGTGTCGAATGTAGAAATTTAATGTGTTTGAGTCGTGATGCTGCATTATATCGTTGCAACAACTACATTGGTCAAGCAGTTGAAGCAGATCCATAAAAAACGTATTTTACATTTTTATATTTTTAATTTTTTTTTTGCTTTACTGGCATATTTTTTGAATTTCAAAATTAATTCATTGAAGTTTTATAAACAACCATAAACAACGTATTTTAAATTTTTATATTTTTTGATTATTTTTTTTGGCTTTATTATCGTACTTTTTAATTTCAAAATTATTTCATTGAAGTTGAAACTCGCTATTTATTTATAAAATATTTATTTATAAAATGTAAGCAAGCAACAAAAATCATTGTGTTCAGATTTTCTGTTTTTTTTTTATATCCTTAACAACAATCCTTGACTATCCTCTTTTTTGGGGACGTTCAACTTTGAGGTTTTAAGTCGGTGCCTACAGAAGAGATGAACCAATTAATAAATTTTCCACAATTCGATATGGTTACATTAAATTGGATAAATGAATATATCGACCAAGAGGGAATATATCCCCCTGATCCCGCGCCCCCTGCGGACGCCACTGATTACTGGTAATATAACGCCGAATTTTCTTAATATGCGTTACGACTGTAGGCTTTGCCAACCACAAATCAACCACCAACGTTAGCGTCAGCGTTAACGAATACCAACCAGCACCTGCAGTAGCACACATACATACACACGCATTAAAGGCCAGAAATCGTAGGCACTCAGAACCATATAATTACATCAAGAAATTAGAACAAGGTTAGTCAAACATGCCGCTGGCAAATACATAGTAAACGAAACAGAAAACTGCCGAAAACGGCAAATAGAAATATGGTCAAATGTGAAGAGGCAAATGCACAACATAAATCCATCAATCGGCTTTCACATCAACATATTTGGTTACAGAAATTATGGCCACATATCACGGCTGTGCTGCAGTGCATTGACGAACGCCGAGTTTCGACATTGTGTGTCTGTGTGTGTGTGTGTGCGTGCGCTAAAGCAGCTTAGATTTCATGCTCCGCTTTGTGGCAAACGTCCTTCTGCGGCACGCACGCACAACGCACAGCACCACAATGACATTTCCGCATTTATATTTCCAAATTATTTCCGCAAAATTAATCCCCTTCCCCACGTCGACCGATCAGCGCCCAGGACGGCACTCAGCCGCTTGTCCACACGCACCGCAGATTTAGTGGCAGCCACACAACAGCAGCGACAGTGCGGACTTTTTGTCTGCTTCGTCGCCATTTATCTTGCACCAATTAAAAACTTTTCAACTTTCAATTAAATGGCTAAAGACGTTAGTGCTGCGCGTTGCGTGCGAACAATGTCGGTTGCGTGGCTCTTGCCCGGCCGCTGCAACTACTTACTTTCGCTTTTGTGTCGCCACGCGCGTCGCTCCCACACGCCGGCCATTTTTCCGACTTCTTCTTCTTCTTCTACTTCCGCTTATTAAAGGCCACTAAGCCGGGATTATGCTTTCAATTTTAAATGTGCACCATTTCGACGGCGTTTCTGTGCAATTTGCCGCGTTCGAATGCTGCGCCGCCACCGAATCGTTAAACAGTCAGTCAGTGTGCCTGATTGCTTCCATCCGCCCAATTGTCTGTCCATTCGTTTTATTTGTCGAAATGCTTTCAAATGCCAAAATGGAGAGTTGCACGAACAAAGGCCGCGGCTTCCCAGTGACCTAGAAAGCCGAGCCGTGCGCAAGCACCGGCGAGATTGTGGCCGCCAGCAAATGCTGCTGCTCTTCAAATATGTTTATGAGGCAATTAAACTGCCGCTACGAGAGCTGTGTTGTTTGCATCGTTGTGTTGTTGTTGTTGTTGTTATTTCACTGCGCTCACTAAGCGCCCTTGAAAGGCCACCCAACTCCGACAGGCACAATGGCCTCATAAAGCATCGATGATGCGACGACCGCACTATTGACGAACATCCATTAAATCAAAATTCGAAAGCAACACACATACATACACGCACACAAAACAACGCGGGCGTAGTCAAGCGGAGGTGTAGGAAAATAACAAAAATTTAGCGGGACGGTGTCATAACTCACGTGCGGTTCAAATTACATTTTTATCAAAGCCCCATTGTGAACTCCTACATGATTGTAGTTTCATGCATTTCCAATGGTTTTGACTTGGCAAAATAAATAAAATATTATAGTTTGACTTCTTGAAGAAGCGTTGCAGATTTGATAATTTTACTTCTGTTTCGCTTAGTGGACTAGTCAGAAATCTGCAAGCTATCTTAATATCTGCAAGTCCTGTAGACATGACTGGCCTAAACTTCTCATGAATCCTATAGCACACTGTTCAGTAATGATCCCAGTCTTCTGTCTGTTAAAAGGACAGTTGAAAGATATTTTTCAGTGTGACCCATAGCATCCTGTAAATACTTCAATTGGGTATTCTTCTATGGCAGGAAGACTCAGACTTTTATACTGTCCTGACAATAGTCCGGCAAATTGGAGGTTCCAAGTAGTTATGGGTCTCGCTATGAACTGGTTCTTTTCACTTTCCATTGCCTCCGCAAAACACAGCAGAGAGTGACTCTGGATGCTGCGCAGCAATCAACGATATCTCAGAATATGGCAACTGCCTTCTAAATCTTCAAATTCATCGCACTAAAAAAACCATTTTATATTTATTTTCTTTGGAAAATTTTAAACTAAAGCAACTTAATCAGAGACTTAAAATAATTATTGTCCATATTTTTGTTATTGTCCATAAAAAAATTGCCCTAATTTAAGAAATCTCTATAATTATTGCTTTATAATAATTATTCCCAATAAGAAATTTTATACTATATATTATTTTTATATTATCATGTAATAAATATTTTTGAGTTGCATAATAACTCTAATAAGCAGGGAAAGGATTTTGAGGACCTAGAAACCTATAAAAAATGCAAAATCAAATAGCAAAAAAAGGACGGAAAGGCACTAAAAACTGCCAAAAAGGCAGAAAAACGCACTAAAAACTGCCTAAAAAGGCAAAATAAGGCATTAAGAACTGTTAAAACGGCAAAAACAGGCATTTAAAAATAAGAAAAAAATACTAGAAAATCTAAAAAAAAAGGGAAACGGTATGAATTTTTTAATAATTTTATTTCATCTGACTTATGCAACATACAATATTTATACCTCGTTTTTAAACGAGTAAAAGAAAAGGAACATCAAGGTTTTCAAAGATAGTTTAAAAACTAAAACTAAGATATTTTAATTGAAATGTTGGCACATATTTTAAATTCATATTTTAACTTCTCATATAAAAGCATAAAAGCCGTACTTGTATCACATTTGGCATGTTTTTTTCTTTAAATTTTCCACTGTACAACAAAAAATAACGGCTTGGGAATGATCAAATCAATGTAAAAGCATCGATAAGTTAACGAAATTGCAATGTTGCCACTTAATTTTTTTTCAGTTTCAAGGTATTTTTGCGAAACAAAAGGGGGAAAATATTAAAAACGAAAGAAAAATAAAAAAGGCGCTCGACAAATCTTGAAAAAGGCATTTTGTGGCATTTATAGGTGAAATAGGCACAAAAAATGCATTTATTTACTGCCTTTTTAAGGCAAAAAAAGGCAAAATAAAAGTGGTATATTTCTAATCAGGAGGACCTAATTCGTCCTCATTTTTAATCAGAAATGCAGTTTGCTTCATAACTTGTTTTATGATTTTTTTTAATTTACGTTGCCGATAACTAATATTAAAAAAATTTTTTTTTACGTTGAATTACCATATTTTAGGTATGAATTGATTTTTAGTTATTTCAAATTGACGAACGCAAATTAACTGGAGAAAACCAATTTCCACCAACAACTAAACAATGAAAAATCAATTCATACTCAAAATGCGGTAAGGCAACGTAATTAAACAAAATTTCTTTCATAACAGTTATGAAGCAACGTAAAAAAAATTGTCTTTGAAACAAAAGTTATCGGCAACGTAAATCAAAAAAATCAAAAATAAAAACTGAAGCAACGTAGAAAAAAAAATTTGTAATAATAGTTATCGGTGACGTAAATAAAAAAAGTCATAAATAACAGTTATAAAGCAACGTAAAAGCAAAAAATCCCAAAAAAAATAATTATCGAGAACGAAAAAAATCATTATTTCTCATAACAGTTATTATGCAACGAAAAAATTAATTGTCGCAAATAATAAGTATAACTAACAAAAAAAATTTATGTTACATTTTAATAGTTACATTGCAATTATTTTCTTATAAAACTTATAATAGTTAAGTCCCTGCACTTAAGGAGCACAACTAGTTTGACCGCCTGAAAAAAAGGAGATTTTTGTAATTTTTGAATTTTGTGAAGTATTGCATCGAATGTTTTAAAATTTTGCAGATATATTTATGCATAAATAATGAATACAAAGTAATTTTTTCAAATGAAAATATTCGATTTTCAGCAAGTTATCCGCCATCTCCTGAGTCTTCAAAAAAAAAAGGTTCTCCCACTGCTGCAGTGATTGTAGCCTTCGCAGTGCCTGAAATCAAAAAAACCAAAAATTTTACTTAACTAGGTTATATTTCCTATACAATGACCCTCGGTTGTAAAAAAAAATAAAATGCAACAAAATGGCGGTTTTTTGAAAAAAAAATTAAAATTTTGCTGAAAAATCTGATGGTTTCTGGCCTGGCATAATTATACTTTTCATCCTATCATTAAACTGGAGGGTCATTGTATGGAAAAATAAATACACAATAAGCTAAAAAAAGACCCAAGTCGATCGGATGATTTGTTATCAAGTTACAGCTGCAGCAATTTTGAAAAATGTAGTTTTGAGAAAAACGCGTTTAAAGATAAAAGTACTGGTTTCATTGTACTGAGAAGCTGCTATGTAGAAGGCTGTAACTCAGAAACTATTTAAGATTTTCACTTAAGATTTTAATATGTTATTTTTAAAGGTATAAATTATCGAAAAATGCAAAAACAAAAAAAACGAAATTTTCAAAATTTCAAACTAGTTGTGCCCCTTAATAAAGAATATCCAAGTGAGGGCACCACGCAGTCCCATCACCGCCACTGTGCGCCCATGAACAGTGGGTTGCCCACAGTATTTGTTTGGTTGTTGCTGTGATTTATGCTCTTCAAACTGAACGCGTTCGGCGCCCACAAGTGCTAGGAGGCAATAATTTTTAAATCGCCTACAGCAAGAACAACATCAACATAATTGCGGCCAAAGCGGCAACAGTGGCCAGATGCTCAAACAACCCACAGCCACATGGCTTGTCGGACATGCAGCTTACAAGTATTTTCTCAATTTGCTTTTACATTTCGTTTTATTATTTCGAAATTTGCTTTGTCGACGCGCCAGCTTAAGAGAAAATAAAGCATTAAGTATGATTTGCGCAGTTTGAAATTCGTTGTATAGTTCTTGGAAATCCAATCGAAATAATTTCGCCAGCTCCAACGGGCACAGAGCTCATTAAAGTTTGCCTTAATTTCACCCACACGCATATTTCTAATACAAATAAATCCAATGTCAAAAGGTGCACCATCACTACCAAAATCTTAATTCAATTATGAAATGCCGCCGCACCGAGCGCGCTGAGAAATTCTACCTTATTGCAACTTGAGGCAACTTCAAAGCAAGTGCAAACTTTTCTTTGTTTTTCAGCGGCGTCTTGTTGTCTTTGAAAAAGCAGCAATGTGCGCGCTATTATGAAAATATTGAAAGAGTCAAAGTAAAGCACACCATGAACACTAAAGCCAACACACACACACACACACACACAAACAACCAAAACACGTGCTGACAACAACGCCTTTTGTGCGGCACTTATAATAAGCTGCAAAGTTTACTCACCAAAAAAAAAGGACAGAAAAGAAAACAAAGTTCTAAAGCAGCCAAAATGCTCAAACACTCTGCCACCTTCATTTTTTATTTATTTTTTTTTTTTGTTAGAAGACACCAAACTAGCTACTTATACATACAGACTGCCTATCTGCGCGGCATTGTTCGTAGCTGCGGCAGCAAAGTGCCAGGAAAACACATGTTGGAGCAGCAAAAGTTTACCTTTCTCCTTTTGCTCCTTGTTATTCTTCTTCTTACTCGCTTTAACCCATAAACAATAATATTTTTCATATGTACGCAACTGTCTGCTGAAGAATGCAGTCTACACTTTGACTTTCCTCCCATTGTTTTGTTCCGCGACACAGCCATTTTTACATACACATACATATTAATAAATATGTATATGTAAGTGTTCGGGGTCACTGGCAAGGTTAGGCCCAAAAATTTAGAAATTTTAGTTTAATTTTTTAAACAAAAATTTGTGCTTTAGACAAAAACAGTACGCGAGATATTTTGGTTTGTGCCAAGATTGACATATCGACGGCTATTTTAGTGAGCAGTGTAACTAACTAAAGGATAACAAAATTAAGAGTGTCATTGAGGATCAATAAGGAACAAGAGCCGTGGGGCTTTTGTCAGATATTTGATTTCATAGTTGATCGAAACATGTTTACTTTATAATAAAAATATCACTACTTGTTCAGTAAATATCGGTTTGATTTTGAAATTAACCCATTAAGCCCTGAGCGTTGCGTTTGCGCAACGTTTGGGAATTTCGCTATATTAAGTAATTCATGAAGACATAAGACTTGAAAATGGGTAGAATTGGATTAGAATTGAT
Source organism: Melieria crassipennis (assembly GCA_963668005.1). Lineage (NCBI taxonomy): Eukaryota > Metazoa > Arthropoda > Insecta > Diptera > Ulidiidae > Melieria > Melieria crassipennis. Next base: position 119,745,826 of record OY764961.1, read on the forward strand.
CGTTTTAGATTCTGCCATACTCAAATTTCAAAATTATTTAAATATTCATACGTTTTTTTCGATCCAAAGTCAAAGGGTTTTTTTTGGGGAATTTTTGAAATTCAATCAAAAATACTTATTCTTCAAACCTATCAAAATCCCTTAGTGGGCTGCATTTTTCAATGCTAAACTATTTAAAAATAAGTTTTGAAAATGTTTTTTTTGATTTTTTAAACAAAAAATATGCTTTAAGTTTTGTGTTGCGCGAATGCAACGTTGGGCCTAAACACTGCCAATTTTCATACAACGCAACGCGTGAAAATGTCAAAATCCAAGCAGCTGATATTTTATTGGCACATTTTATTTTTCGCAAATGTTTGATTTTGTTTACTTGTGTAATGGTTGCGAAAAACATGACCAAAAAAAAACATGGTATGAATTTCTTGCTTGATTTTTTTTCTTGATTAGGTCAATTAATAAGATTGTGTAAAATTTTATGGAAATCGCACAAGCCTTTCTGGGGTCAGGTTTTAATGGGTTAAAGTGCGTTTAGAAAATAGAAAATATTTCTTCATTAAACTGTCTTCACAAGTTAATGCAAATTGCAATTAAATCAAGTAATAACCTGTTCGAATAAATAATTAATGTGCAAGGTGAGCTTCATGCTTCGCTTTCACAAAAAATTTCAACTTCAATAGCATACTTGACGTTATTTTTCGCCTGAGCTAAATTTATGCTAAAAAATTCACGGAATTTTTTCTTTACGATAGTTGCACATAATTTCATTGAAATTGTTTATAATTTGGCCCCTTTGTGCATGGCGCGTGCGCTACTGTGCACTGCGTGCCTTTCAAATAACGTTGGCATGCGTCGCGTTCGAGTGCACACATACACACACACAAACACATACATATCTACATACCTTGGAGCGCAGCTGTTCCAAAACTTCAGCAATGTCGCCGTGTTGACATGCATACATTAAACTGGTGCAGCCGTGGGCGAGACGATTTTTTTCATCGCCGTCTCCGTGTGCCGCCGCGCTGCTGCGTTGCGCCGCTTTTAAATGTCGCCTTCGCCTTAAAGTGCCAACAGGATCCTCGTATGCAGCTGACTTTTCAGCTGCTAACATATTTATTGTTGCCGCTCTCTCATTGCTTCCTTTTGCCATTGTTGTTGTTGTTGTTGTTGTTGTTGTTGTTCTGGTTGATTTGATACTGTTGCTGCTGAGCTCATTGTAGTTGGCAATAGCTGAATTTTTGCTGTCATGTTTTGTGTTGCCGCCATAAAGCATTCTTGGCAAGAGCTCCGTTGCCGTCGTGTGTGCCGGTTCGGGCGTGGCGGCATGAAGTGGACTCTGGAAATGCAGTTGTTTTTTCTGTTTGTGCTGATTCCGCTGCTGCAGCTGGGCCACAGATTGCTGCGCGTCTGTGTCCAACTTGTGCATATTTGCCTCTCGCTGTTTGTCTTCGTCACACCTTTTTCGCTCGACACCTTCCTCCCATTTGATTGTTTTTGGCACTTTTGTGCTTTCGCCGACATTAAACACTGTGCTCGGTTTGAGACGTGGCGGCTTTTGAGGCGCCGCGCTCGCTTTCATCGCTTGCATTTTGCTTGCAAATTTTGGCTTTTTAGTCGTTTTCTTCGTTTATGTTTCGGTTTAAGTTTTCGTCGTTTTTTGTTTTTATGCGTTTTACGTTTTTTACTTTGTACTTTGGTTTTACAGAATTCAGTCATCTTAGCTCAACTAACAGCATTTTTATTATTTGTATGTTACTTTAATTATTGCTTGAGTTAAATTTTGGCTGTTTTTTTACAAAGTTTTTAGTGCAGCAATTGAAGGTGTTTTACAACATGAAACGCGATTCTAACACTGAACAAACCAGACAATTTTATTTCATTTCATGCATCTTCAATGAAACAATGTCCTACCACCTTCAAAGTACGCATCAACCCTCTTCAAATTCTACTCTCTACCAAATTTACATCAAACATAGGGAAATTCAAAAATTCACACTATTCAATTAAAACCTAACTTCATAAATAAAACTCGCATAATTGATCAGAAAACCAAACAATTGTATTTCATTTCATGCATCTTCAATGAAACAATGTCCTACCACCTTCAAAGTACGCATCAACCCTCTTCAAATTCTACTCTCTACCAAATTTACATCAAACATAGGGAAATTCAAAAATTCACACTACTCAATTAAAACCTAACTTCATAAATAAAACTCGCATAATTGATCAGAAAACCAGACAATTTTATTTCATTTCATGCCTCTTCAATGAAACGATGTCCTACCACCTTCAAAGTACGCATCAACCCTCTTCAAATTCTACTCTCTACCAAATTTACATCAAACATAGGGAAATTCAAAAATTCACACTACTCAATTAAAACCTAACTTCATAAATAAAACTCGCATAATTGATCAGAAAACCAGACAATTTTATTTCATTTCATGCCTCTTCAATGAAACGATGTCCTACTACCTTCAAAGTAAGCATCAACCCTCTTCAAATTCTACTCTCTACCAAATTTACATCAAACATAGGGAAATTCAAAAATTCACACTACTCAATTAAAACCTAACTTCATAAATAAAACTCGCATAATTGATCACAAAACCAGACAGTTTTATTTCATTTCATGCATCTTCAATGAAACAATGTCCTACCACCTTCAAAGTAAGCATCAACCCTCTTTAAATTCTACTCTCTACCAAATTTACATCAAACATAGGGAAATTCAAAAATTCACACTACTCAATTAAAACCTAACTTCATAAATAAAACTCGCATAATTGATCAGAAAACCAGACAATTTTATTTCATTTCATGCCTCTTCAATGAAACGATGTCCTACTACCTTCAAAGTAAGCATCAACCCTCTTCAAATTCTTCTCTCTACCAAATTTACATCAAACATAGGGAAATTCAAAAATTCACACTACTCAATTAAAACCTAACTTCATAAATAAAACTCGCATAATTGATCAGAAAACCAGACAATTTTATTTCATTTCATGCCTCTTCAATGAAACGATGTCCTACCACCTTCAAAGTAAGCATCAACCCTCTTCAAATTCTACTTTCTACCAAATTTACATCAAACATAGGGAAATTCAAAAATTCACACTACTCAATTAAAACCTAACTTCATAAATAAAACTCGCATAATTGATCAGAAAACCAGACAATTTTATTTCATTTCATGCCTCTTCAATGAAACGATGTCCTACTACCTTCAAAGTAAGCATCAACCCTCTTCAAATTCTACTCTCTACCAAATTTACATCAAACATAGGGAAATTCAAAAATGCACACTACTCAATTAAAACCTAACTTCATAAATAAAACTCGCATAATTGATCACAAAACCAGACAGTTTTATTTCATTTCATGCATCTTCAATGAAACAATGTCCTACCACCTTCAAAGTAAGCATCAACCCTCTTTAAATTCTACTCTCTACCAAATTTACATCAAACATAGGGAAATTCAAAAATTCACACTACTCAATTAAAACCTAACTTCATAAATAAAACTCGCATAATTGATCAGAAAACCAGACAATTTTATTTCATTTCATGCCTCTTCAATGAAACGATGTCCTACCACCTTCAAAGTACGCATCAACCCTCTTCAAATTCTACTCTCTACCAAATTTACATCAAACATAGGGAAATTCAAAAATTCACACTACTCAATTAAAACCTAACTTCATAAATAAAACTCGCATAATTGATCAGAAAACCAAACAATTGTATTTCATTTCATGCATCTTCAATGAAACAATGTCCTACCACCTTCAAAGTACGCATCAACCCTCTTCAAATTCTACTCTCTACCAAATTTACATCAAACATAGGGAAATTCAAAAATTCACACTACTCAATTAAAACCTAACTTCATAAATAAAACTCGCATAATTGATCAGAAAACCAGACAATTTTATTTCATTTCATGCCTCTTCAATGAAACGATGTCCTACTACCTTCAAAGTAAGCATCAACCCTCTTCAAATTCTACTCTCTACCAAATTTACATCAAACATAGGGAAATTCAAAAATGCACACTACTCAATTAAAACCTAACTTCATAAATAAAACTCGCATAATTGATCAGAAAACCAGACAATTTTATTTCATTTCATGCATCTTCAATGAAACAATGTCCTACCACCTTCAAAGTAAGCATCAACCCTCTTCAAATTCTACTCTCTACCAAATTTATATCAAACAAAGGGAAATTCGAAAATTCACACTACTCAATTAAAACCTAACTTCATAAATAAAACTCGCATAATTGATCAGAAAACCAGACAATTTTATTTCATTTCATGCATCTTCAATGAAACAATGTCCTACCACCTTCAAAGTAAGCATCAACCCTCTTTAAATTCTACACTCTACCAAATTTACATCAAACATAGGGAAATTCAAAAATTCACACTACTCAATTAAAACCTAACTTCATAAATAAAACTCGCATAATTGATCAGAAAACCAGACAATTTTATTTCATTTCATGCCTCTTCAATGAAACGATGTCCTACTACCTTCAAAGTAAGCATCAACCCTCTTCAAATTCTACTCTCTACCAAATTTACATCAAACATAGGGAAATTCAAAAATTCACACTACTCAATTAAAACCTAACTTCATAAATAAAACTCGCATAATTGATCAGAAAACCAGACAATTTTATTTCATTTCATGCCTCTTCAATGAAACGATGTCCTACCACCTTCAAAGTACGCATCAACCCTCTTCAAATTCTACTCTCTACCAAATTTACATCAAACATAGGGAAATTCAAAAATTCACACTACTCAATTAAAACCTAACTTCATAAATAAAACTCGCATAATTGATCAGAAAACCAGACAATTTTATTTCATTTCATGCCTCTTCAATGAAACGATGTCCTACTACCTTCAAAGTAAGCATCAACCCTCTTCAAATTCTACTCTCTACCAAATTTACATCAAACATAGGGAAATTCAAAAATTCACACTACTCAATTAAAACCTAACTTCATAAATAAAACTCGCATAATTGATCACAAAACCAGACAGTTTTATTTCATTTCATGCATCTTCAATGAAACAATGTCCTACCACCTTCAAAGTAAGCATCAACCCTCTTTAAATTCTACTCTCTACCAAATTTACATCAAACATAGGGAAATTCAAAAATTCACACTACTCAATTAAAACCTAACTTCATAAATAAAACTCGCATAATTGATCAGAAAACCAAACAATTGTATTTCATTTCATGCATCTTCAATGAAACAATGTCCTACCACCTTCAAAGTACGCATCAACCCTCTTCAAATTCTACTCTCTACCAAATTTACATCAAACATAGGGAAATTCAAAAATTCACACTACTCAATTAAAACCTAACTTCATAAATAAAACTCGCATAATTGATCAGAAAACCAGACAATTTTATTTCATTTCATGCCTCTTCAATGAAATGATGTCCTACCACCTTCAAAGTACGCATCAACCCTCTTCAAATTCTACTCTCTACCAAATTTACATCAAACATAGGGAAATTCAAAAATTCACACTACTCAATTAAAACCTAACTTCATAAATAAAACTCGCATAATTGATCACAAAACCAGACAGTTTTATTTCATTTCATGCCTCTTCAATGAAACGATGTCCTACTACCTTCAAAGTAAGCATCAACCCTCTTCAAATTCTACTCTCTACCAAATTTACATCAAACATAGGGAAATTCAAAAATTCACACTACTCAATTAAAACCTAACTTCATAAATAAAACTCGCATAATTGATCACAAAACCAGACAGTTTTATTTCATTTCATGCATCTTCAATGAAACAATGTCCTACCACCTTCAAAGTAAGCATCAACCCTCTTTAAATTCTACTCTCTACCAAATTTACATCAAACATAGGGAAATTCAAAAATTCACACTACTCAATTAAAACCTAACTTCATAAATAAAACTCGCATAATTGATCAGAAAACCAGACAATTTTATTTCATTTCATGCCTCTTCAATGAAACGATGTCCTACTACCTTCAAAGTAAGCATCAACCCTCTTCAAATTCTACTCTCTACCAAATTTACATCAAACATAGGGAAATTCAAAAATGCACACTACTCAATTAAAACCTAACTTCATCAATAAAACTCGCATAATTGATCAGAAAACCAGACAGTTTTATTTCATTTCATGCATCTTCAATGAAACAATGTCCTACCACCTTCAAAGTAAGCATCAACCCTCTTTAAATTCTACTCTCTACCAAATTTACATCAAACATAGGGAAATTCGAAAATTCACACTACTCACACTTAAGTGGATTTTCCAGTTCAACGGAATACATTAAACTACCTGAAAAGCGCACTCCGCCAAAGCTCTTCACAAAACCGGAATTTACCAAAACTATTTTTAGTAGCACAACACCTCAGGTGTCAGCATCAATTTCGACAGCGAACGCATTAAATTCCGCGGCATTTACCGCCAATGCGTAGTAAATATTTGGCGCTCCCACACAATCGCCACACAAGGTGCCGTCTCGCTACATTTTCGGCAAGTGTTGATAAGGTTTCGAGCACAGCGCCACACTGTCGCGCTTAATCAGGCGTTAATTAGTTTTCGCAGTAATTCAAGCGCAGCGAAGTTGAAACAGAAATGCCGCTTACAGGATTTTCAGGCGGCTACGTCATTGGGACGTGTCGTTGAGAATACCTCACGTATGCACACATTCAACACACCTGACAGATCTGCAATGCCACTAAAACCCGCCGTCATTGTGTGTCGTTATCGCTGGCCGTCTGCAATTTGCTGTCTTCGTGGTAATGCCACAGTAAGCATTTTTGAGTGATACAAGCAAAGCTAACAATGTGGCAACTAGTACGAAGAGTAGTAGCAGCAATTGCTAGATTGACAACTTTCTTTGAGACATTGAGGTGCATACAAAAATTTTCAAATGATTGCAATGAATAATTACTGGCTTGTGCGTGTGTGTCTGTCTGGCACGCGCCTGTTGTGCTTTCACACATTTCACTATTTTTGACTTATTCGCATTCACACCAAAGGACATTCACAACTCAATAGCTTGAATAGCTCGTGCAGCGTCTGCGCCTTTAATTCCTTCAATTTCGTTCCCTTTCCCAGATCTGGGACACATCTTCTTTATTATTTGCCGTAAATGGAATCAATATCTCGCAATTGAGTTCAATACCTGTCTGCCAATTTACGAAGTAACTTGTTAGAATTTGTATCTTTTTCTGTAATATTTTTTGCTATTTTGCAAAATTCGGCTTTCCCTCTGGAATGTGCTGGCGTTTGCAGTTTTACAATTTTATTTTTACTGTTTGCTTCAATTCCTGAGTTCGCGACAGGTTAGACTACATTCTTTTATGCTATTCGCCTACTCCAAAAATTGCTGCGCTATGCTGAGCGCATCTCAAAAAAAAATTAAAACAAAGCCTCGAAATTTGCAATTTTTCTTTTTTTTTGTATTCCAATTTTTTTATACATTACAGCGCTTGATTTGTTTACAACGCACATAAAGGAAACAAGTAGAAATTAAGCGACAGCTTGCAAAATTGTGCTAAATTTTGCTGCTCAGTCCACTTTGGGTGCAAATTAATTGAGTACAAACTGCGCTTGTAGCCAAAAATAAAAATTACATCAAATAGGAAGAAAGCTTTTTTAAGAATTTGCGAAAAATTTGCGCCTCATTTTAAGCAAAAATTAATAAAATAGCGCGCTTTATTGGCGACAATCAGGCAACATGTTTAGCTGAAAATATGTTCTATTTTTATTTTTGCTTTATCACAAAACAAATCACACTGCATTAATTTTTCATGTGAAAATCATTCAAAGCGCGCTGGCAACTGTCAAAAGTGTCCAACTGGTGACAGCTCGTGGCTTTTTAATAACTAATTTTTGTACAAAATAAATACTGTACTTGAAAATTTTGAAAATGTTCACAAGCGCAAACTAAATGTACAAAAATCGCTCATACGCCACGTATGCCACACAACAAGTGTGACTCTATTTGGCGCTTTCCGCAAATATTTTATTGCTTGTAGTGTTGTTGTTGGGCGCGACGCGTATAAGCGTGTAACCGCAAGCGCCGCAATGCCGCCCCCCCACACAAGTAGCACGCCCACACGTTGCCAGCGAATTGTTGCCGCTATTGTATGGCACCTGTGCGCAAATGCAACAAAGTGGCAAATTTCAACTTCAACTGACAGCTGTCATTTTTACAACACACCACCCACCGCTGCCACCACTATAAAACAACAACATCACCATCAGGCAAAAAGTGTTTGTTGTTCTGAATGTTTGCACAAACAGGACAAGCGACACGCATTCGTGTGCGGATGAGTCGGCCGTAACGCACTCACACCGCTGCAGCCGTTTGTGTACGTTTGAGGCTTCTGCTACTTAGCACTTAATTGGAATGCTACTTAAAATGCCACTTTGGCGTGCGAGGTTCTACGATGCGCTGTGGTGCGGGTGTGACCAACAAGCACACCGCAAACTTTATATAAATGTGCATGTGTACACATATCTGCGTATGTGTGAGCGTGTATTGTATAACTGCCCAACAAACACTGAACAAAAAAATCGCAAACCTTTGAGAAACCCTTCGATATCAAATTTTTTTCCAGCATTATTACAATTTGAAAATGAATATTTTCTCAAATGTTTTCTCAAATTTTGTAATTCTCAATGGGTTTAACTTACGTTTCCCTTAATATGAACCAAATTTTGTACCTTAATAAAATGTTACGTTATGTCACTGGTCACTGGTTATGTTGCCTTAATATAAAATAAATGAATCTATCGAATGAATCTATGAATCTATCCATAAATGTATCTACTCTGTATTTTTATTTCACGCTATTGGCAACGGCAATCTATACAAAAGGCGAATTGGATTCCATCCGTTCCGCATGTTTGAGATTCAGTTGACAATTTTAAATTCTCAATTTGAGAATAAAAGCAAATTTCCATATTGAAAATATGCGAATTTGGCGAATTCGATTCCATCCGTTCCGCTCGTTTGAGATACATTTGAGAATTTTAAATTCTCAATTTGAGAACAAAAGCAAATTTCCATATTAAAAATGTGCCTTTTAAGTTCAGAATGCCATAACAGTTTATTTGAGATCAATCTGAGAACAAACGTTTGAGATTTGAGAAAGCAATTTGATTCAAATGTACCTCAATTTGAGATTAGTCATGAATGTTTGCTGGGTGTACAGTTGTTGCGACTGTTAATGTTTCTTCATGTTATTTTCTTATGTTTGCGGTAAGTTTTTCTTTTTGCCTTTTGCCTTTGTGCCTTTCGACGAATGTTGATAAAGACACACCTCCACATTAGCTGCAACTTCTAGCAGCTCAACGTTCGCATTGTGCTGACTGTGACTTTATATGCTGGCTGCTATTTTTATTGTTGCCGGCGTGTGGTTAACCACTTTATGCCCATTTTGTGGTGTTTCTTCTCTTTTTTCTGCTTTTATTTATTAGACAGACAGGCGGCCAGGTGCTGTCAACCGTTTGCTATTGCCTTGGGTTATCGTACAACATGTTGGATTTGTTCTCATTTCAGCTGTCAGCCTTTTTGTTTTTAAAAATATTTGGCTGCATTAAAAATGTTTTCAAAAGTAATTCAAAAATAGTATAAAAAATTTAAAGACTGCCTAAAAGCATTGGAACGTAGCAACTAAATTAACGATTAATCTTGCAACATCATTTAAGCAGTCAATCTTTTTCTTGGAAAATTATTTGGCTGTATTGAACATTTCTTTTTTAAGAAATTAAAAAAATTGCATACAAAATTTAAACACTGATTAGAAGTATAATGCAAATAGCAACACAATAACTGAATTAATGATTAATCTTGCTACATGTGAAGAAAATTTAAAGAAAATATTTCAAACCTTAGCTCAAAGTTAGCAATTGGAAATCAATTTCTTCCTGCAGGCATATTACATGAAATTATTTCTATAGCTAAACTCTAACAAACTAACCACTCTTACCGTCTCTAACAATTCTATAATTTTCTACATTTCATATGCCAAAACTACTATTTAACACAATTTCCTTTAAACAAAAATTGTCACGCCTAGTTTTTGCTTGTCAGCACTAAACAAAAACCGCAATGAAATTACTATTTTTTTCACTGCTAACAACATGCAATCTCTGTTCATATACACATACATACATACATGTATTGACGTATTTTTTTTTGCATTTTTTCACTTGAAATAATTCAATAAAAGTGACATAATTTAATAGGAACTTGTGCCAGCCACCAACTGCTGTTCAAGTGCAGATGCCATGCCGTAAATTTAACACAAAATTAAAAGGCCATAATCGTGGCGTGTGCGAGCCACAATGCCAACGCCACCACGAGCAGCAACATAACAACCAGCAGTGCCACAACACTAGCTGCAACAATACACCGGCACAGAAACAGGTGAGCGGCGAGTCGTCTGCTGCTGGCAATCGCAAAGTTTTTCTACAACTTTATGAGTAATAAACATGAAATTTTTATGTCACCCACAACAAGCAAAAAGTGAAATACAAAAAAAAAGAACAAATCAGAGAGTGACACAAGGCGAGTAAGCAAGGCGAAAACAATGTCAATGAGCTGACATACATATTGGCAGCAGTGCTAAAATGTTGCACAGAATTCAATGGATTTTTTTTGGTGCATTGGTATTATTTGGCAATGTGCAGCAATTTTAGGTGAGTGCGCGTAAAATGTAAGACGTTAGATCAGAAATTAAGTGCAAAATACAGAAAAGATAAACCATTATCGTTATGGATCAGACGGCAGAATGCATGCCATCATGGACTTAACCCATTGCTGCCTAATGGGTAAAATTTTACCCATGAAAATTGATTTTTTAAAAAAATCACAAAAAAGTCGATGTTTTAGATCTCTCAAAACCATTGATAGGGATAGTTAGGGTAAAGATGGAACTACCTTAACCTAGTGAAGGTCACCCTAAAATTTCGTCATCTAGCTAAAGTTAGCAGACTCCAAAAATCATGAATTTTCCGTAGGTAGAAAATGTGGCGAAACGTAGTGGCCTTGGAACTTCACAAAAATCTGCCTCCTAACTCACCTGTAAAAAATACAGCTTTTGTTCACGTGTTTAGCTAATCACTTCGCAAAGTATGGAAAAAAGCTACCATTGCTGCGTAATGGGTACAAAAAAACATCATGAATATCTCAGCAACGTCCAGAGATATAAAGCTGAAATTATTTCTGATCATTTTGGGTCACTTCTAGGTCGTGTATAAAATTTTATCAAAATCGTATGAGCGGAACTGGTACCCGGCAGCAATGGGTTAATTGCAGTGGTTCCAGAATGATGATGAAATTATGAACTAATTATCGAAGATAATTAAAAACAAGTAGATTAAGTTATGTTCAATGCGTTTGTATGGGAAAGCACACAGTTTCACTCGGAGATACTTAAATAAATAAATAAATACGTAAAGTCCATTGTGGGTACCCTTTGTGAGTGACGTTAGGAGGCACCAATCAAGGATCAATGATCACGAACCCAATTTTCTCATCAGTTTGGACTCTCCTCTTCAGAATTATTTATTCAAAATTCACATCATTCCTGCGTATTATTTAGTGGACAAAAAGACACTGCAAAGTTAATTATATTATATACTTTTTTATAACAATCGCGCTTACTTCTGGTTAAACTTTATTTTGAATTGAATATACTGAAGAGTAGAAACTATAAAACAAAAGCACATAGAATCGAAAACAAAATAGACAAGTCGAAAATTTGCAATAGCAAAATTAAAAGAGACCAATAGAGTGAGTATGTCAGTATGTTTGCGAAGATGTGAGACTTGGCATTGTAACTCCATCAAGGTTAGATTTTATTACCCCGACCTATTCGACACTATTCGAAGTTTCATGCAACACAATACTCTTTTGTACAACTAATGGTCTGAAACATGTTCGTTATACATAAAGAAACCTACTTTGAATTCAAGATAGAGAAGTGTTCTTCGCAAGGTCTTTCTGCACAGACTTTCACTGAACGTATACATCCCATTTTTCTTGTCCTCCAAATACTCCCTAGCCCAGTAACATACTCCATTTCAAAAATTCCAACCCTCAGATGATTCTTTCCCACTCACTCCCACGCAATATTACGCACAATCAGGCGCTGTGCGGCTGTACAAAGAAAACAAATATACAGCTGCACGGTGCACCAACAACGCCTGTATGAAGAAGAGGGCTTTAGCAAAAATGAACCAGCGCTCCAAACCGATCTTAGCGAAGTCGCGAACCATTCTGCTGTTACCTCTTTTACACAATAGATGACGCTATGAGCGGTAGCTCCCAACATCGGAGGCGTCGTTCATAAGCGGCGATAGATGACAACCCCATCACTTAGAACTAGCTGCGGCTTAGCCTTATTGCCTACGAAAAACAAGAAGCCAAAATTTGTCTGATGGTAAATGAAGATAAGACAAAGTTTATGCTGGCACAGCGACTGGGACCTCAGAACGTGAACATCAGGTAAGTTTCAGTAGTTATCAAGGCGTTTGCGCTCTTAACACCAACTATCGATCTAATAGTTGGAGATAGACAACGAAGAGGAAGAAGATCGAGCAAAAGCAATCTTATCATCTCAGTGCACAGTGATTCGTTCCATAGACAAAATTCAAAAAATTTATAGTCTCAGAATTTAACGATTTTGATGTCATTTGAAAGGTAAAACTCCAACTAAGAAAACTCCAAAAAATCTGTGCAAAAAACCAATTAGTGGCTGTGCAAAAGCGGCTCAAAGTTGAAACTTTTTTCACAAAAAAATGTTAACACATATTTTCTGTTTTTTAGTCTATTGAGTAAAAAAAATTGTAAAACTACATGGCTACCAAGAAGTTGCTAAAACTTGCAATATGGATTAAGAAATGATGTGGCCATTTTCGCTTTAAATGTTTTCTCAAAATTGGCAGAGCTGAGGCTTTTACATTACTTTTCATTCAAAATATTTTTCTAAATTAAAAATCAGAAAATTGGCAAAACTTATAGGAAAATATCGGAAAAGTATGTGAAAGTATGTTCCTGTATTTTTTTTTGTTTTAAGAAGCATTCTTTCTTTGTCGGACAATGTAATTATATCCTCCGATATGTTCCGATCTCAGAAAATAATTAAATTTGAAAAGTGGTCTAAACACCTATTTTTCGACAAAATTTATTTTATTTATCCCGAAAAGTATGCAATCAGCATGAAAAATTAAAAAATCTGCACAAATACAAAACGTACATCGATTATTATCATTTTTATTGCAAAACCAGAGGGTCCTAAGACAATTTCTGTTACTCTTTGGAATTGTCAATGTTGACGTTACCGATTAAATGTAAAATCTGAAAAATCTAGCCAACAGACTTGGTGCTATATCTCACCAAAAATGACGAAAATTGCAAATTTAAGTCTCAGGCATTGCCAAACTACAAAAATTTAAGAAAAAAAATGGAGATCTCACTTCAGCAGACCATGATTAACTAGTATACCAAATTTTATGAAGAACGGACCACTCCTTCTAATTTTGTCCCGTGGCTGTATGGAGTCGAATCACTGTGCAGTGGCGCAAATAGGATTTAATTTTGGGAGAGGAGTTTGCGTACAACTTTTCAGCCCAATGGCATTTTAAATCATATTTTTCACCACCAATTTTTGTGTTTGGGGGGTTTGAACCGCCAAACCATTCCCCCTGTGTACGCCACTGTATCATCGTTTGATGTGACTTGCTAGAGTAGTCGAGTACGAAGTAAAGGCGCGTTGATTGAAGCTTTGCTCCAAGGAATAAAATTCTGTTTGTATTTAAATATGCACAACAATGACACTTATAAAAGAGAAGTTGATATTCCTTTACATTAGCGAAAAAACACTAAAAAAAACAGAAAAGATTCACGCGATCGCTGAAAGATACACACGACAAAGCAGCTCTTTTAAAATCCAATATAGAGAAAACCCTTCAAATGCACTTCGTGCCACTTGCATTGACCTTCATGGGACGTCAATGACCGACAGTTGGCTGCAATGTCATTCGCCTTCCCTACACTTTCGTATTGGTGCTTTCGCCTCCGCTCACAGCAAAACATTTTGCACTTTACACTTTAACAACGATTTATAAACATGCTTACAACAAATGCCTCGAGGACATCAAAATACTCAATTTGTTAATTTTTTTATCATTTCATCGTTTGCGGTTTGTTGTGGCATTTTTCACAGCCATCAGCCGCTTCGCTCACTCTCACACGTTGTGTATACGAAAATTTTTAAGCATTCACTTGGCGCTCGTTAATTTTTGTTTTCACTGCATGCACTCATGCTCACGAATTCCTTTTCCAATTTAAATCACTGACAACCACAACAAATATGCAATCGAAGTACATTCGGGCGTATGAGTTCCGTAAGTGCGTCCACATTTTTTTGCAGCGAAAATATTTTTTACATTAAATGTCACCAACGTCGTCGTCAGCGAAGCCGCACGCTGCACAAAAGGCAATAACAATTTTTTTGTGAACATAATTTGGTTAGTTGCTTGATTTTTCAGACAATTTCTCTACTTCCAACAAATTCGTTCAGCAGCAACAACAATGACACAGCTACAACGATGACGCTTTAAATTTTGTATTTGCAGCGTGGAAAGCGCGCACTTCGCTCGCCTTTTGCCACAACACAATGCACGGCACACAATGTTGTTAGAGGCGCAAGTGCAGGTGGGCCTGCAGGTGGCCGGAATGTGTATCTTCGGCCGCATGTGTGCGCACATGCTTGAGTTGCTGTGTGTGTGTGTGTGTGTGTGTGTGTGTGTTATTGTAGTGGCACAACGTAGCCATGGCAATTTGTGGTGTCCACTCACATAGCTTCACACTGACTTGCTGGCGTTCGAAGAGTGTTTGGCTGGGGCGCCATTCCCCCACAGCTGCAGGCATGCGTTCTGCAGCCCAGCCCCGCCCCGCAGCTGACGGTCACTGTGTGCATACGGTCACGGGCACCGGGCGGCGGTGCAGGCATTAGGCGAATGAGTGAGCGCATTGCGTGCGGCTGCCAGGCAGCTAGGAAACCGCTCTCCGAAGGGGCAAGTTGGTCTTTGAGTTTTTCCAGCGTAATTGCCTAATGAAATTTCCTTGTAATTGGGTTAATTCGGGCGAATTACATCAGTCGCCCCCCACAAAAATGAGCCAAATAATTTTGTGGTGGAAATGCTATTTTTGGTCTTGATGTCTGCTCTTCTGTGATTGTTCATGCTTTTCAGTTAATATTCCTTGAGGGGTGCTAGCAGACGATAGTAGATGCATCATTATTTTCTAATATAAATTGGATTAGCAATTTGTTTAGATAAAAATAAAATTAAAATTAAATAATAAAAATTAGATTAAATTTTTCAAAAGTAAATTTATAAAAATTCACAAAATTTTAAGTAGGCGCCAAAGACTCTGCGCTCAAAACAAATATATTAAGTGTGCTTAGTCATTGTCCAACACAGTTGCAGCTAAAAAGCCGTCAGCGTGCTCGAAAGCATTATTTTTATAATTATTTCGAGTCTCATTAAAATCTCAGTCAGCTTGCCTGCAGCAAACTCACATCATCTGTACGTGCACTTGTCCAAAATTCAACTCGCTAAATTCACTGTGCACCGCGCCTCCAGCCGTCGCCTTTCCGTCGTCGACTGCTCGCTTTTGAGCGCTCATCATCGCCCAGCAGTCGTGCTTAGGCGAAATGCTCAAAGTGTCAGCGCCAGATTTGTGTTTAGATTTCAATTTGCCACATTCACACACACACACACTCACTCACACAAACACACACACACACACAAGCATGCGCGAACAATTGAATTTCAAGAAATGCGCAAAAACCCATAAAGTCTGCACTTTGTTGCAACGCACAATCGCACGCAAATGCATAAATTCCTTGGCTGTGACAGGTGCTGTGGCAAGCGGTGCAAGCGGAAGAGTAACAAAAACCAAGAGAACGCTGCCCACAAGCGCGTCAAACGCACCAAAGTCCCTCAAAGTTTAGAACAAAGTCTGTGAGTGCATGAACCGCTGCACAGTAACGCAATGAAGTTGACCTTACAGAGCATTAAATTGTGCTACCACCTTGCACATGCTGTTGTTGTTGTTGTTGTTGTTGTGACCATTGGCATGACGCTTACATGTCCATTATGTGCGCTGCAAAACAAGAAGTTGAAAAGATGTTGATGTGTGCTGGCGGAAATCGCTCTGCTTGGCTCAGTCGAAGAGTCAAAAAATTACACCAAAAACCAAAAACCCAACAGCAACAACAACAATAACAACAGTCAAAACAACTAAAACTGGCACAAACAACAACAACAACAAAATCAGCGCACCGAGAACAAGGAAAAAGCAACCAACAAGCGACAGGAAATTGTTGATGCGTTGATGTTGACGGCGCTGCTGGCGCGTTTGTTTGGCCGCGTCGTGTGTGCGCGGGTGGCAATGACGCCGAGCAACAACAAGACGGCGAGCAACGGTGCAGGCAACCCCGAGCACCAACACTGGTTGCACTGGCTGCATGCAGCGGCAAGCAACATGACTTTTTAATTAAAACTCCACATGCGGTTGTGTTCATGCTCGCAAGACGAACATTCAGACGCAGACACTGCAGAGCACACAAAACGACTGCCGGAGGAACCGACAGAATGCGACTCGTACCCTTGCAGCAAAAACTGAGTATGCACTGAAATTAGCGCTAAAAGCCAATATTTAATTTAATTTAATTCATCTCATCTTATCTCATCTCAACTCATCTTATCGCATATTCCCGCTCCGGTGAATAAAACAGAAATCATTCGAAAATTATCAAAGTTTCTCAGATATAGACAGCAATCAGAATGCATGTTATATATTCCGGAATTCTCCTCGGGTTTATAGACTCTACTTCATGTTTTAGGATCTGGTATGATTCCAGTTTGCAATTTAGAAATTAGTATGTTTAATTGTTCAAAAAAAAGCCTAACAATCGGTCGAAACTTCAAGAATCTATTGATAAACTTTGAGCATCTGAAAAGTTTTGAACATCAAACTAAAAGTCTACAAGATGCAATAATGATTTTAATAGATACAAAACTCTAAGAAATCATCTGCTCACTAAAATCATTAAAGTTTTTAAACATCATAGAATAAAATTTAAATTCTTCAAAAAAATATATTTTGATTTAAAGCTTTAAGTTTTTAAATTTCCCTTTGAATGCGGCAGCAACGTGCGCTTAGTAATGTTTGTGACTGTGGAGATTTTTCACCGCAACAGTAACCGTTAGTGCCGCCATTGCCACACGGTCTATTATCACTGAACTTGGCTATGCATTTGCATTGTATTGCTGTACACAAACAACTACAATAACAATAACAACAACGTCAACTAACACCGCAACGAAGTAGCAACAACACACACTTTTCGGTTGTATGTATTATTTGGCTCAGTTGGTTGTTGCTGGCGCTGTCAAAGTGTCAGCACAGTCAGCAGAGGCCAGGCCAACGTTGGTGGTGACAGTGGCGAAGACAACGAGGCAAAGCGGCAGTTGCTCGCTTTAAATGCCGTGACAAGTGCACTCAGAAGCCGACACAAACACACCGGCGCACGTACGGCACATTAAATGCTAAATTTGCCGAGCACAGTGTGTGTCAAGGCACAGTCAGCGTGGGGCGTTGAGTTGCGTCGCGTCGAGTGCGAATGCGATTGCGAGCACGCCCAGGTAGTTTATTGTGTTCTGTGCGTCATGTGAGCGATAGCCGACAAATTGAAATTAATCACAGTGTGCTGCATGCAGTCCTATATCTATGTTTGACACATTTACCGCTAGACTCTCAGTAATTGCAGCTGGGGTAACATGTTTCAATTAAAAAGCTACCTGGGATTGAATGCACGTCGGGATTTATGAACGAACGACCTGGTTCAGTTCAGCACAGACACAATTTTCACAAGATCACTAAGTTTCATACCTAAAGATATATTTATGTATGGATGTGTGTACATGAATTGATACAACTGTTGCTTGATATGTATATGTAGTGGTGGTGGACTCTATGTGGTGCTGTGACAGGCCACTTTTTCTGTAATAATCACTTCTAAAAAACCAAGGCATGCTGACAGCAGGACATGCAGATTCTGTAATGAGGCCGATGAAACAATGGAACACATTACTACCAAAGACGTGGGGAACATAGTGTCAAGAAATAACTCGAGTTCCGTTTTATGTTTAAATTTCATTTATTTATTCAATTACTTTGTTCCACAAATGGACTTGAGTTGCTGTTTTCAATATTTATTATTTACTTTAATTTGTTTATCGTTATTTTATTGTGAATTCATTTGCACGTCGGACAAGACCAGCTATTCGCGCCGCGCGTCGGTAGGCAACTGCTGACGTACTCCTTTTTACCCGCTCTTCGCCGCTCGGGTCAGGGTTGCGTTAATTTGGCGTGACAATAGTCTCGGTCTCAGGGGGACCTAATGCAAATATCGCAGAAGGGTCTGATCCAATACTTGAACATATAACACACCAGATGATTTTAAGGGGCACAATAAACCCATAATTATTGCATTACATTATATTAATATAAATCACATTACATTACATTAAATTACATTACAATACATATTATAACATTTCCTAAGAAGCGATGGTCTCTTGAAAAAGCCTGCAACGCTCTGGAACACGGAATTCATGCATAATTACGTCAATAAAATACAATGAAACCTGCTTGAGTACCTCCCCACTTAAGTACCTACCCCGTTTAAGTAAGTAACTAACATACCTTCTGGTCAAATTTTACCGGGAAATTGTAAAAAAAACACAGTAAATTCATTTATTCTTCAATATTTATTTTATCTCCTTGAAAATAATCACCATCGGATGCAATACACATATGCCAACGTTTTTTCCACTCTTCGATACACTTTTCATAGGCCGCTTTCGTTATGGCTTTCAGCTCCCTCTGCGAATTCTCTTTGATGGTTTCAATCGAATCAAAACGCTTTCCACGTAGCGGTAATTTGAGCCTAGGGAACAGGAAAAAGTCGCACGGAGCCATATCTGGCGAATACGGTGCTTGTGGAACGACATTCACGCTATTTTTGGCCAAATAATCGCGTACAACGAGTGAAGTGTGCGATGGTGCGTTATCATGATGCAAAAACCACGAGTTGTCTTTCCATAATTCAGGCCTTTTTCGACGAACATTCTCCCTCAAACGCCGCAAAACGCTCAAATAATATTGTGAATTGACTGTTTGACCCGTCGGAAGAAATTCTGAGTGAACAACACCTTGAGAATCGAAGAAAACAGTCAATAAAACCTTGATTTTCGAACGACTTTGGGGCGGTTTTTTGGGTTTTGGCTCGTTCACAAAGCGATATTCCGATGATTGTTGACTTGTTTCCATGTCATATTCATACACCCACGTTTCATCACCCGTTATGATGCGTTTGAGATTGTCATCAATCATGGAAAGCATTTCTTCAGCGACAGTTTTGCGATTCACTTTTTGCAAAAAATTCAACTTTTTCGGAACAAGTCGCGCTGCAACACGTCTCATTTCCAAAACATCGTGTAAAATGGTTTGAACTGATGTTTTTGATATTTCAAGCTCTTCAGCTATCTCTCTTTGAGTCACACGACGATTTTCAAGCACTAACGCCATCACTTTTTCGATGTTTTCGTCATTAATTGATGTGGATGGACGAGCGGCATGAGGCAAGTTTTCGACCTCTTTGAACGATTTGTACCATTCATATGCCCGTGTTTTCGACATAGCAGACTCGCCAAAGGCTTTATGCAACATTCTCAACGTTTCGGCACAAGAAATTTCGTTGGAAAGACAAAATTTAATGCAAATTCTTTGATCAACAGATTCAGACATTGTAAAATTCGCAGAACAAACTCGAGGTAGACTTGTTTACACAGCTGTCAAAAACATACTAATGCACATATCGCGCTAAAAATTGACATGAAATGCTATAACAGTGCTACCAACCTTATGCCATCAGAAATTTGACAATATTTGGTGCGCGCTTCATTTAAATTGAAAATTCCCGGTCAAATTTGACCAGAGCACTATACGCTACTCATCCCGCTTAACTGTTTCCGATATATCTGTTGTTCGATATATCGAACAATTTCTTCTAAGATTTTTAATATGACAGCGAACGCACTTTTTATGGAACCGCCTTTTAATTTTTATTAAGTAAGCTGTGTGGTATCATTCTGTTCAAAAACATAAATCATAATTGCCGTGACTACACAGTATGAGCGAGTTTTGTAAGCAGCTCTTTGCAAGAATTACAAAAATCAGCAAATGACGATGATTCTGGAGGAATTTTTGAATAGATATGTAATAATTTTTTTAATTTTTTTAAAAAGCTATACAATTTTAAAGTTGTCTTACTAAACTTTTTTGCGTCTAAATATTTTTCCCGAGTCTTTAAAAAAAATTGTACGATATATCGTAGAAATTACGGCAAAGGTTGCAAAGCTTTGTACGATATATCGTACAAATGGAAGGCAGAGGTTGTAAGTTCTGTTTGCATTTTTTTGAGTTATTCGTTTGGTAACAGAATTTTTGCGTTTGTTTTCCTGCCACGCCCATTTGTAAACCACGTGACTAATAAAATTCGACTAGCTATTCGGCAAATTTCGGTTAAGGAATAGATTTATCAGACGATTTTATATTTTACAGGGCAATCACAGGTTGTGTAAGGTTAGTCATGCGTACTTGCCACTCCTACTACGCTAATAAAAAACGGCTTATTCAATATCTTTTTGTAAAGCTAAATTAATATTCAGTGATTTAGGGTTTTACTAAGGGGAAAAGAACTTCGCAACAACAACAACGGTTACATAACGTCGAATAAATGTGACTCAATGTACACCGGAAAAGGTTAAGTACTGAAAAATTTTATTTATAGGTGAGCTACTTGAGCGGATTTTACTGTATTTATCATTTTTGTTTGCTTTGTTCACAGTGACTCAGTGCAGAATAGAGCAGTTTCTTACTAACCCAATCCATCCATCCATAACCACGGAAAGTTAAAGGAACTGTGGAGTATTCAGCTCTATTGGATCCTTCCATCGATTCCATCATCCTAGATTCCATCCAAAAAATTAAACCTTTTGAGCAGCGATAAACATTGTTATGCCACTACTCTGTGTCTGTCCTCACACCTAGACGCTGAAAAACTCTGGTGGTCATGTTTCTCTTGCACCAGTGACCTTGCTGGGTTCAAGTCAATTTCTCTCTTAGTAGAGAACGTTTCTAGAAAACGTTTCCCATGACCAAAGTTATCACCTATGCTTTGACTCTTGATAAAAGATGTAGAAAAATAATTTTTCTTTCGGCAGTTATGTATATTGTATATACAAAAAAGAAACCATACATCGTCTTATAACAGTTGCAGCTCAATCGGGCTCGTTTCTGTTTTTCTTGTCCCATAAATAATATTTTAAGATTGACTTTTTGTAAATCCTTTACAAAAAAACGATTCTGATCTCTTATAATTTAACAAAAAGTCGTTACCCATTGTTACACATCTCAGCATTTGTTAGGAAAAAGAATAAGTAAAATCTGTGCAATGGCTTGTAAGTCCATAATTTTGTTGCCAATAAACCGTTTGCCGAGCAGGACACTGTACCTAACGGGCCACTGACTGAAAATGCAAACTTTTGAGTATCCGCGAACATTTGTTATTCGTCGAGTATATTGTCTTCTCTCCTAAACTAAAGTAAAAATATATTTTTTCTTTACCCTTTCTTTACCATCACACCCAATGCAATAATGTCTTCACGATATCACAGCGCGCAGATTTTCTTCAATGTAATTTCTTACTTTTCAACAAGAATTTATTGTGCCACTCCTACGCTCCACTTTGTATGCAGGTGCTCGGTATCTACATGAATCCACACACACGCACACGCACCACACACTTTCATATTTTTGCAGTGTAAAGAAAAGGCAGAAGCAGAAATATTGTGCAAAGTGAAAGAAACGCTCAACTAAACTAAAGTGAAATTGAACTAAATTACAATAGTTGCACTGTACGTTGCAAGCAGCGTGTGGCATGCACCATACGAGTACATGGCATGCACGCAGCACAGACGAGCGGCCAACCAAGCAGAGCAAATTCAGTGGCAGCAGCGCAAACACACCGTCAGCGCCGCTCTGCATGCCTCGAATGCAACAAAACGAACAACTGCGACGCAAGACAACATTTGCACATTACATCCTTAAACAACACTGGCACTTTACTGGCACCCGGCTAATATGAGTTGAGCTACTTCCACGCGCAGCCAGAAAACTTTAAAAGACGCAACAGCGCAAAAATTGGTTAAATTGGAAAGAAATGGATGTGTACGTGTGTGCGTGTGTGTGTTTGAGTGTGAGTGTGAGAGTGTGTGTTTACGAAACTATATTGCACCACCATACACGCTTCGGTAAAGTAAAATTAAAATTTTATTAAAGAAATTGAAATTGAGCGCAAAATTAAAAACAAAAAGCACAACAACACAAACTTGCAACAAAACTTTAAAACTTTTTCTTTACACAATTTAGTTGACAGCAAAGCCTGAGAGAAAAACGTAAAGTGCAGTTGGAAAAGAACAAAAATGCAATCTGCCTGCGTATGAAGTCACACTGCCAACTTGAATTTGTGGCTGACAGGCGCGTTTAGTGAGTCACTCACTTTGGCTTTTAAAAGTAGAAATGTTTAATTAGAGTTTTGCTATGCTGCATTTAAGCAGTTAAAGGAAACAAAAACATTATTTAAGAAAAAAGATCTCTGGCAAGATATTCTCTCTGATCGACATGAAGAAGTTTTACTCAAAATGGTTAGTTCAATGTGTTTTTCAAAATAGACTTCTGCGAACTATAGTTTAACCCAACTCGGTGCTTGTGTAGATGGGATCGAAGATGAATAATGGTAACTGAAACCTTTTTCCTCTCTATTTCTTTAGTTATCTACTTGTCTAGATTAATGATTGCACCGTGCGACAAAAATTAAAAAAAATTTTCACACCGGAAAAAATCCATATGGGCGTGAAACTAGAGACTAAACATAGTAATACTGCGTACTCAGTTTTTCATTTCTACATCCTTTGTCGTTTTAAAAGGACTTCAAAATTTGGAAGGGGATACAAAATAAAAAAAATAAAAAAAAATAAAAAAAAATACTTAACCTCGTTAGAATATGGCGATATGTATATCAAATGATAGAGGAAATTCTCAGGAATTTAAATAAAATCGATTTTTTATTTATTTGTAAAAAAAGGATATGAAAAAGGTCCTTTGACAATTTTAATCCTTTATATCCTTGAAAATTTATATATAATTTTCTTGAAAATTAAGTATGTTAAAACCCAAAATCTCCTTGATCACTTGTCGGAATTTCATTACTCTAACTCAAACTTTTTTCGAAAGTTATTTAAAAAAAGGCGGAAGCTTCAATTCTAATGAAGTACAAAAATTCGAATTTATTTGAGTATCAGTATTTTAGATAATAAAAAGATACAAAATCAATGCAGCGAGAATAATGAAATTTTGACACGTGATCAAGGAGATTTTTGGTTTTAACATACTTACTTTTCAAGAAAATTCGATTTAAATTTTCAAGAATATAAAGGATTAAAATTTTCAAAAGGCCTTTTTCATATCCTTTATTTACAAATAGATAAAAAATCAACTTTATTTAAATTTTTGAGCCCTTCCTCTTTCAAACTTCAACAAGGAAATTCTCAACTGCGCCCCTGCGGCAAGCTGGTCACGAGACAAGATCGGTCTACAGTTAAACGGAGCGTTGCTTTCGCGAAGCTGAGCACATCCGACAATTTGAGGTTCCTGAGCTCATCTTCGTAGAGGATCACGCTGCCGAGGCACATGTGCCTGAGCCACCCGAAAGCTGGGCACTCATACATGAAGTGCATCGAGGTTTCGTCGTCCTCAAAGCACATGTCGCATAAAGACAAGTTTTTGACTCCAATCCTGGTGAGGTACTCGTTAAAAGGCATAAACCCTGTAACGAGTCCTAAGATAGTTCCAAGCCACTTTTACCCAAGACGAGCAGGTAGCTCGTAGGTGAGCTGTCATATGTCGTAAAAGTTGTATTACTGGGTTGTGCAACCATTGCTGCTAGGAGGTAAGAGATGTTGTTGTTCGAAGTTTCAGAGATTGATGAGCTCATTTTTTACTTATATCATTAGTCCGAACTGGCACTGCTACTGATATTTGTATTGTTGTTGCGTTAGTACGGCTATCTGCTTCAAGTTGCTCATCACAGCTAATTGGAGTGAAAAGTATAGAAGCTTGTCCAACGTTTAGAGATTTGACTGGACAATGTTGATGGGATGGGAAACAATTAAAAAGGAGACAAAATTAGGGAAAATTAGAAAATCTTAGTCAAATAACCTATGACCTTTGAGTTGAGAGCCCAGTGCACTTTACGCTGGTCTATCGACGCGGCTCATTCCATTATTATTGCAAATTTTCAAATATTTACTATTCCTTTCATCTTCCACTTTGCACCCCCGTAATGAAAAATTTCTATAATGAAACAAAACTTTTATTTGTATTTTTCAGCCAAAGCCGCCGGCCAACACATCAGTTTTCAAGCAGGTAAAATCACGCGAAATCACGTCTTGATCATTTTTGCTTAAATCTGTGCACATTTTCGTAGTTCCGCTGAAGCTCTTTCAGCGAGTATGAGGAATTTTGCGTTAATTCATAAAATTAATATATATGAAGATGAAGCATAAAGCATTAAGCAGCAGCCAGCGTAGCATAAATGCAAACTTGTGCACGCCGAATTCCATGACAACACTGGCGTAAATAACGGAAATATGATAGCACTTCAACTGGCACGCCAGTCAAGTACGACGAACGATGCGTGCATGTGGCGCACTGCGCATGCCCGCAGGCCGGCAGTCGTATCCGTTTCGTGTGTGTGTGTGGCAGAATAGCCAAACAACATGTTGAAGTTGATTTGGGAAATAGCTGCACGGTGTAAATATTTTGCAAGCAGTTTTGTGTTGATACACGGACGAGACTAAATAGTAAACAAAAGTGCGAAAATATTTGCTTGAGTTTTGGATATTTTGTAGAAATAAGACAGCAGTTGTGTACAATAACAATAACGTGCCAACGGTTATAGCAAAAT
Organism: Melieria crassipennis; assembly: GCA_963668005.1. Lineage (NCBI taxonomy): Eukaryota > Metazoa > Arthropoda > Insecta > Diptera > Ulidiidae > Melieria > Melieria crassipennis. Next base: position 119,771,040 of record OY764961.1, read on the forward strand.
TTTAAGACAACTTCCGTCTTTTAGTTGAAAGTGATTTTCTTAGTTAGTGTAGCAATTAAATATTGAATATCATCTATGAATCTCAAGACTGAAACCAGTGTTTCCGTATCAGAAAGTATCCTAAAAGTAGGACAATAAAGCTGAACACTTTACATACCTTCTACCTTTATTCCTTTTATTAATATTAAAAGAAAGACAAGTAAAAAATATAAACGCAATTTTCTGAAATGCCTGAAATATCTGAAACTTTAGTATATTACACCGTGCGACAAAAATCAAAAAATTTAAAAACACACGGAAAAATATATATACTCGCGAAACTAGGAGCCAAATGTAGTAAAACTGCGTTTTTACTTTTTCTCTCGGACGTCATGATTTTTTTTAAAAGGACTTTGAAATTTCAAGGACATGTTTATTTCAAAAAATTATTTAAAAAATTGAGCGCAATGTAGAATAAGAATATGGGTATGAAATGAGAGAGAAAAATCCTTAGAATCTTACAAAATTTCATGGTTTGGTGTAAAAGGACGAAGAGGTATTGAAAATGTCCTTTTAAAACTTTATACTTGAATATCCTCGGAAATTTCCAATAGTTGTTTTTTTAAATATATCTTAAGGACTAATAAATACACTATCACATCCTCGAATTTCGTCCTTCTAACCTTATTAGTTGAGGATATATTTCATATAAATATTTCATTCATATAAATATTTCATGTTTGTCGTACGGTGCAATATGTAGGTATGTATATCTTTGTTTTATAAAGAGAAGTATAAAATTTTTTATATTCTAAACTAATAAAGTTAGAAGGACGAAATTCGAGGATGTGGTAGTGTACATATTAGTCCTTAAGATATATCTTTTCCAAAAAAACTATTGAAAATTTCCAAGGATATTCAAGGATAAAGTTTTAAAAGGACATTTTCAATACCTCTTCGTCCTTTTGTACGAAAACATTAAATTTTCTAAGATTCTAAGGATTTTTCTCTTTTATTTGATATCCATATTGTTATTCTACAATGTGCTCAATTTTTTAAATAAACATGTCCTTGAAATTTCAAAGCCTTTAAAAAAAAAACCTGAAGTCAGAAAGAAAAACTAAAAACGCAGTTTTACTACATTTCGTTCCTAGTTTCGTTCGTATATAAATTTTTTCGTATGTAAAATTTTTTGTCGCACAGTGTTATAGAAGAAAACCTAAACCATAATTTGTCATTCAATTCCCTGACAGTTTATAGTTTCAATAAAATTTTAAAAAAATTTTCATTTATACCACGCCCCACTACCTATAATGTGTTATATGAGTCCCTATTCCACCAGCGAAAGTATTTTCATGCTCGTTGTGCTGTTCTTATATTTTGCACCCACAAAAGCTGTTTGAGCTAAAAGCATTTCAGTGCTATTAACAAATTTTGATAACGTTACGCACTGTAAATTTCACACGAACATAAACACACACACACACACACAGAGCGCACATATAAAACACACACACAGACCGAATGGTGAGACGACTGCACGTGCCATATTTATGCACTCGGTTGGAGTTAACTGCGGAAATCTCTGCAATCGTTGCGCACGCCCCGCCCCTGCAGCGCCACTTAGTGCTTCCCCTGCCCCGCATCGCCCGCATGCTGGCAATGGAAGCGATTTTCACACGAAAAAAGTCCAAATAAATTGCAAATTGTAATTGAATTGAACACCCGCACGCGCCCAGCCGCCGCCTCGCACGCCCACAGCGCTCCTTAAGTGCAGTGCATGCGTACACAATGCGGGCGAATTTTTGCGCAGTTGCAATTAATGGCAAAGAATGAACAAACGAACGAATGCACAAACAAACAAAACGAATGATGATAAAATGGCACAGCGGCAACAACAAGTAAGCGAGACAGAGACGGAGATCGAGCGAGTTGGCAAAAAAGACAAGCAATGTTTAAGCGTTTTAATTGCCAAACTTCTTTGCAGCAATTGTGAAATCGGAAATCAACAGCATTGCAGCAGCCATGGCAGACATGGCAACGGCTGGCAATGGCCATGACAAAAGCAGAAACGGCAGCGCAAGTGCAATTATCCCCCTTTGGATGCGTTGAGTATAATTGCATAAAAGTGACTTCAAACCCAATGAACCAGCGCGCCTTGACGCGAAAAAATCACTGCACAGGGGCAATGAAAGCAGCGAAGATGAACAAGAAGCAAAAGAATGCAAGTAAAAGTGTGCAAATAGCACTGCCTGAGTCGGGTGAAATGAGATGCAAAAAAAAGGTGGAAAATTACGCGAAATACCATTAAATGCAATTAATGCGACGCCAGCGTCAGTCTCGGCATCAACTCAACACGAAAAGGGCAACCTGAGCGTGATTTGACATTATTTAAAAATATTCGTAAGGTCATGTAAATTCTTTTGATTAAGGTAGCAAATGTCAACGCTGCTATATTTCAATGCTTGTTTTGTATTTTTGTTTTCTATTCATACATTTTTTGTAAACACAAAATTCCACAAATTAAAAATAACTCATACGCACCGTTGCACATTTTACGGACTTTTGTAATTTGCTACAAACTGGCCTTCGGCACGCACACATACCTTCGAAAGGAACTTTGTGAAATGTCATTCCAGGACTAATTAAAGTTGATACACATAATCATGTATACAACTAGAGCACATATTGATGATTAAAAATGTGTAACCTTTGATGCTCAGCTGCACAAGTTATGAAATTGAAAGCTCCGCTGCCAACATGTGTGCACACCAACTGCAGATATAATAACTACACACATGTAGGTCGTCTTGATTGTGTCTGAGTGTAGCATAAGAGCTGCAAAATTGCTACGAGTGCTTTTCATAAAAACTTTCTAAATCGGCTCAAGTAAATGTTTAAAACTAATAACACTTTCTATCATTTTGCTGCAGCCCGTTTCAAGGTGACGCTTTACCTCAGCACAACACTGTGGGTTTATATTTAAGTTGATTTTGTTGCATGGAAATATCCTGCTAGCAGTTAATTTTTGCTTGGTTAACCTCGTTTTCTACTATAGCTGCCACTTTCCAATTTGTTGACCAGCAGTAAGTAACAAAAGGTTGACCATTAGCTTTAAACTAAATCACACTAACAGAAACCACAAACGAATTTGAATGCAATTTGAAATTTACTTTTACAATTTAGTTTTAAAATTTTACAAAATATACGAGAAGAATGCAAGGATTAGCCTAAAGCCTAAAAGTATGCTGTGACTATGTGCCACAAGTGCACAGGAAGAGGTAGGCAGGTAGCAGGTGTGTCTGTTTGAACTGCACTGAATTAAGAGAAACCCCCCAATAGAGGTATTCACACTGTCCTTGTTTGTTATTTAATTCGTTTATTGTTAGTTCAGTAATGTTTAAGTATAATTTTTCTCTACAATACAACAGGTAGCGCAGTGGCATTTTATAGGCAGAGGCTCTAAGTTCGACTCCTAGTTCGGGCTGACTAAACACTCGTCTACTTTTATCACTATCCATATGTAGTAAAATGAAGAAGAAATACAGAACTATGCTCTTGACAGATAATGGCAAAATCTGCAATAGTGGATGAAATAACTGCCAACAACTATCAACCATCGTTCAGATTTGATGTTAGCCTTTAGTTTCCCTTTCTTCATACGCTTTTCAAACATATAGAATTTGTGGCATCACAACGAGCCATAAATAGTCCTAAGTGTGTCTCAGAAGCAACCACCATCTATCTAACCTACCTATACTTTTTCTCTAAAGCCTTGTTAGTGTAGTAATCCCACAGTTGTTTTACAAGAGATTGGCAACAGATTTGTTTTAAAAGAGCGAAGACAAGAACCCAAAACTGCCAGTTCATAATTCAATTCATAACTTTGTTTACGAGAGTACAGTAAGGAAAGGACCTACTAACTAACGGATCTGCTAACTTGTTACGTTTCACTTCACTTGGTAGCTCGGTAATTCGATTCTTGTACAGAAACAACAAATACTTGTACCAAACTACCGAGTACCAAACTAACCAATTACACTGTACAACACCAAAAAAAAAATAACAAGGTTCTGATAACGGATTCTGGTAGAGGAAGGAGGAGATTTTAGTACCAATTTTGAATAAGTACGAAATAAACACTTAAACACATTTTCAGTTTTGGCTTAATTCTGGCGTTGAAGTTAATTTCTGAGCTTGGATGTAATCAGAGACCTATAGTAGAATTTTATGGCGAATATTTTCGTGGTTCATTTTGTCCTTGAAAAGTCCTGTTTTACAGGACATTTTTGGCATTTTAGAAAAAAGGGTCAAATTGACCCATACAAATAAGAGCTACAGGGTTAAAATGCTCCACAAAAATGTACTTCGTAGTATTTTACATCAAATTGCTGAACACATCATATACCTAAAATGTGATGTTACGTGGTTTTCGCATGCCGATTCACCATAAGAATGTGCAAAAAGGGGAAAACTTTGACCCCCCTAAAAAAAAGTCAGATGTAAACTTTCAAAATTCCGATACACGTAAATTTTTGTTTGGCCCCCTCTACCAGAATCCGTTGTCAGAACCTTGTTATTTTTCAAAAAATCTGATTTTGTTGTGCAGTGTTAATGGGCTATCTCGAATAAAGCAATCTTCAATTTAACTAACATAGAAAAAGATTAAAGGAATTTAACTCTGTAATTCGCAAGAAGACTTGTAAGCTTCTATACACTTTTATTATTCTTGTATAAGATAAAATGAAGAAAATTGTATTTTTAAGATCCATTGTGCCCCATCAAGAAATCAGCGATTTCCAGAAATAAGTAAACGATTTAAGTAAAAACAAATATTTGCTTTTGGGCAAATAAGAAATATTTTTAAGGGTATTTTTTTCAAGTATAAACATTTATATAAAAATCAATTTAATATTTTTGCCTATTTATGAATATTTTTAGCTAAAAACTGAAGTGACATAATATTCCAATGAATTGTGGATCATAGGCAGTGGCGCACACAGGGGGGAGGGTGTTCAAACACACCAAATACAAAAATTGCTGGTACAAAATACAATTTTAAATGGCATTAGGCATTCAAAAGTTGTACTCAAACTGGTCATAGGTATTATACGAACTGATGGAAACCGACTTTGATTTATTGTTGTATAACAAAAATTAAATAATAAAATGTAACAACAAAAATATAGAAAAATAAACTATATACGCACCAACCCAAACAGACAAACACAACAAACTCAAAATCCCAATAATATCAACTTTCATATTGCATATTTTAAAATATCTCATGACAAACGCTCACATTTTATTTCACCTTACTCGAGCAACTTACATTAGGAATGACTGTGGTGTGTACATAATTCACCCGAACGCACTTTTCTGCTTTCCACTTGCACTGCAATGTCCCAGTTTTGCTCTAATTTACGCAATGTTTTCATTTACTGCATACTTTTAGAGGCAACCAAAGTTTACATCCTCATTGCCAAACACACAAACACACACTCACTCACATAAATTTAAATTAAAACAAATTCTTAGTCAAATATTTTGCTTTTTGTTTACAAAAGCATTTGCACGTTCTTAAATTTTGTTGTTACTTTCAATTTTCCCAAAATTGCGTAGGTTCTTACTTAAATGTACATATGAAAGTGTACACATAAATAAATATATTTGAACTAGATTTGGGCAATGTTTGCTTGGACTGTAAAATATCACATACCGAGAGTAGTTTTTAATTTATTAAGCCTGTAGCTACTTTTTTTTAAGGCTAAACAAGTTTCTATTAAGAAAACTTACTGCTGATAGTTTCGAGATAAAGAACAAGCAAGTCAGTCGAAAGCGAGATAAAGTGTATGGAATGAAGTTGGAGGAAGGACAAGGTATTTTTTGTTTTTGGTGGAAAATTTTAATCATTTTCTGAAAGCACTTATTTCACTAGCTTTCTCACTGACATAATCTCATATAAAATAAATCAAAATAAATTTTCAGATAAAATAATTAAAAATATATAGTATTTTCTCCTAAAGTTTTGTGGACTTTTGAAAAAGATTTCAACTTTAGCTTTAGTTTCAGCTTAAAGCAATAACAAGCAAATATTTCAAAAAATATTACTATCATATTTTACTATCTTCAAGCAATCAGCTTGAATAGTCTATAAGTGCAATTTTTGGAATTTTGTATGTTTGAAATGGCTTCTTGAGTGGAAGAAGTTTAAGTTTTATTTACACCAAGCCATATGAAGATTTTTTCCTAATTCTGATATTTGCTTGTAGTTATTTTACAATTTTTTGCTAATGTATAAGCAACACTTATGCTATCAAAATAAAACTTTGAAAGATTCTAAAATTATATATGAAAATGTATTGGAATATAAATTATTGTAATTCAACGATTTATACCGAAACTTTTTATTTTATTTTACCCATTTTATTTTCTGGCTTAAGAGAACCACAGAGTTGCTGCAGGGAAAAGTTTACAGAGCAAGAAGTGAATTGAAGGAAGGAAGGATTCATAGACTTATTCAAAATAGGTGATAGGTAGATCTAACGTTAAGTTCAATTTAAATGCGTTCAGTCCTCTTAAGTACAACCCTTTAAATTTGCATCAAAACTCATATGTCAAGCAATCTTGAATCCTTAGTTCATAAATGCAAACCTCACTGAGCCACACATGAATTTTATAGGCAAATATTTTCCATATGTCAACGCTTCCCATACTCAAAATTTTTTGCAACCTTAACAAGTATAATACTGTAAATGGCAATGCTTAATATTTGGAGTGGACATGTAATAAAAATCTTTAACATTACTCTGTATGTAAAATTGAATTGTCATATTTTTTGTTTACACTTCGAAAAAATAACTTTTGTGCCAGCATTGTGTTACTCACCTCAAGATCCCTTCAAGCGTGTGCTGCTGACTGCTGCTTTGTTGTCTGGACAATGCAAGGAATGCTGCACTAATCACTGTGAATGTAAATTCGAGCAAAAATTCAAGCAATTTATGGTCGCAATTAAATTAAAACTGAACCGACCGCAGCAAATTTCCAAATTCACAACCAAACGAAAACACAAAAGCCTCTCTAAGCACCAACAGTTTGGTACAACGAGTACAAAAGCGATTTGTGTGCCGTGTTTTCTTTTCGGTTGTTGTTTGGAATGCCGACTGCGACGAGCGTTGTGGCTTGTGTGGAGCGCGCGTTATAAAAATCGCTGACAGACTGACCGCAAAAGTGTTAACACTTTTCGAATTTGGCTGTGGTCTACTAAACCAGAAAATGTTCAACACTAACAACAACAACAACAACAACGACAGCCCAAAAACCAACTGTAGACGGAAAAAATATTGAATCAGCAGTGCAACACACATATTTGTTGTTGTCGCCACTGTTTTTGTAAATATTGTGATGATAGTAGTAGTAGTAGTAATAGTAGTAGTATTGTGTTATGTAGTTTTTGTTGTAATATTTGTTGGTGTTTTGGCGGTTTTTGTTGTTTTTCTGTTTTGTACCACACCAATTTCAATTTGCGGCTTTATTGCCTGAGCAGCCACACCAACACGCACGCACACACACACACACACCCAATCATACACACATTTGAACGCACAGCTGGTCAAAAATAAAAATCGCCACAACCACAGAACTTCAACACCGTCGTCAACACCGTCACCGACGGCACTGAACACTGCAGCGGTGCCAGCTGAACGTGTAAGAAGTGCCAGCAACAGCACCGAAGTCAGCCACACCAAGAAACGGAAGTGGCGCTCGCGGTCGCGGCCAACAGAGCGACAAATGGGCAGGGTGTGGAAAGAAGAGTTGGTAACGGCAGTTTTATTTGTTGGGCCAACATTGCGGCCGGCCGAAGCGTCACAACGCAAAAATAAAACCAGCTACAACAACAACAACAACGACAGCAATAACACAAAAAAATTAGACCGCATGTAATGTTGACCCGGTTTTGCGTGCTCAATTCCCAACGAGCTGCTTGCCGCCGTCGCGACCAACTTTCCTCATTCTCATCTCTCTTCTTTTTGGCTGGCGGCAAGCGCATTCATCATTCTTGCCTCAGGTTCCTTGCCACAATAGTTGGTTTCTTGTTGTTGTTGTTGTTCTCTTTGCTTTTGCGCCATTTTTCCACCGTGTGTTGTGGTTTTTGTTCGCTTTGAGGCGCTTTCACCTGCTGCAACAGCGCAGCGAAGTGGGCTTAAGTGATATTGAAATTTCAGCGGGAACTGGTCAAAAACCAAAAAACTAGAATTAAAAAAATTGAAAGAAAAAACAAAAATCAAGCAAAACTTTTACTTTCGTCTCGTTGGCGAACGCTTAAAAGCGTTTAACACGAAACGCGGCAGCCCCCAGCGGCGCTCACACCCCGCCAACCGAAGCAAGTTCCTATTTTACTACCACCTACCAGCACTTCTGGCGCGGCACTTTTACTTTTCTTGCGTTCGGCTCGCTTGTGCTCTCCAATTTCCCAGTCGACTCTGATGCAGTTGTGAGTGCGCGCGCGTGTGTGTGTGTGTGTGTGTGGTATGGTATATGCAAATGTGTGGTAAATTTGCCTGTACTAATACATACACACGTACGTATGTATGAACAAACACATATAAACTGTAGCAAAAAGGCAAAAGAATCACTTGGAAATGTCTTCGTGGCTGCATGTCGCCGCAGCAATGCCGCAGCAGGAAGTCGTTATGGGCCATGGTGAATGTATATGAAATGTTTCCAAAGTAAGAAGTGAAAGTTATGGGCGGCTTTAGTGGGTCACAAAGTGGTCGGAATTGATGTCAGAGCTGCCGCTGCCATTGTTGGTGCTGCTGCTGGTGCCGCTGGCAGTGTTGATGATGTTGTTTGACGATAATTTTGATGAAAATAGTTGAGACTAGTGAGAAAAGTGAGTCCAACTGATGGGTTAAAGACAGTGCAATTGACCATTGCAATTGACTATTATAAGTTTTTTAAGAAATAGATTGCAATGTAACTATTACAATGCAACATCAATTTTATTTGTTGATTATAATTATTATTTGTGACAATTAATTTTTACGTTGCATAATAACTGTTATGAAAAATAAATATTTTTTTCATTCTCGATAATTATTATTTTGGGATTTTTTTTATTTACGTTGCTTCATAACTTTTATTTATGACTTTTTTATTTCGTTACCGATAACTATTATTTTCAGAAAATTTTTTTTTACGTTTCTTCATAATTTTTATTTATGATTTTTTCTTATTTACGTTGCCGATAACTATTATTTAAAATAAAACTTTTTTTACGTTGCCTCAAAATGATTTTTATGAAAAAAACGTTTGTATTTACGTTGCCTTACCATATTTTGAGTATGAATTGATTTTTAATTGTTTAGTTGAGGGTGGAAATTAGGTTTCTGCAGTTAATTTGCGTTTGTCAATTTAGAACAATTAAAAATTAATTCATATCCAAAATGTAGTAATTCAACGTACAAAATTTGGTTTTCAAAATAATAGTTATCGGCAACGTAAATGAAATAAAAATCATAAATAAAAGTTTTGAAACAACGTAAAAACAAATATGTCTCAAAATAATAGTTATCGGTAACGAAAATTAAAACAGTCATAAATAAAAGTTATGAAGCAATGTAAAAAACAAAAATCGCAAAATAATAATTATCGACAACGAAAAATTTACTTGTTACTTATAAGAGTTATTATGCAACTCAAAAATATTAATTACATGATAATAGTTATAGGCGACGTAAAAAATTTCTTATTGAGAATAATTATTACAAAGCAATAATTTTAGAAATTTCTTAAATTAGGGCAATTTTTTTATTCCCAAAAATATGGATAATAATTATTTTAGGTCTCTGCAATTGACAAAAAAATTGGTAAAGCGCTCGAAAATGTTACCTAGAATTTTGTTCTTTATAATACGCCTCTGTGATTAGAACAATATTTTCTATATTAAATTTATTACTTTTGTAATTTGATCAAACTTGAGCGCAACGGATTTTATAGCAACAAAAACTTCATACTTTAGAGAAATCTCAATTTAGAAATTTCCACCAAAGACTTGTCAATAGGTTGAGTTACCTTTGACTCAGCAATTTGCCTTCCGCACCGGCATATCGTCGGCCAGGCGCCACACAATTACCGAGTGAGCGCGCCGCCTAAGAACTTGGCAAAAATCCATTAGCACTTATTTTAGTTTTGATTATAAATAATTCACACACTCAGACATTAACATGCGTGGGTTTCGCAGCACGAATAAGCAAATGCAGGACGGAGAAATCAGTCGACCTGACCTGCAGAGGTATGCGACGGCAGGTGCGCAGCTATGTTAACGATTTGTGAGCGGCGCGGCCGATCGAAGCAGGGAACGTAGACCGGGCCAACTCAAAGACGAACAAAATGTGCTTTTAATAAACTCGCTTCAACATTTCCCCTCTACATAACAGACGAAAGGACACAACTGCATGTGTATGTGTGTGTGTGTGTGCGAGCGTTTACTTTGCGTTTGTTAAATGCGTATTTATATTTATTTGTGTACATATGTTTGCATATGTTTTTCTTTTAATGACATTTCTTTGAAAAGAAATATGGAATAAATATGTGTAAAAATATTTGTGTGTGTATGTGCTTTCCACTACCATTTTGATGTTGAAATGTTGTTGTTATATGTGATGCGGTTGTGGTCGCATTTGTTTCAGTTGTTTTGCTGCTCCTTCTGCTACATTTTTATTACGTTTTTTTACATTTAAATAATTCAGCAAGCAAAAGTTTCACATTTCTGTAAATACTCAGAAATTTATGCATACATTAACACTGCAATAATTTCTGTTATGTAAATACATTGACATGCGAAGTTCGTATACATTGCCGCAATATATATACAAACAGTCGTAAACTCATAATGGAACATATGTGCATGGTTGCAATAACTATGTACATAGCTACATCTGTGCAGTAGCTCAGCTGCTCAAAGTGAAAGTAGGGTAAAGTAGTTTTTGAGATACAAAAACCGCAGAAAGTTTCAATAAATAGAAAATAGTTTTTTCATAATTCCACTAAATGAAAAGAGATTCTACAAGATTATTATGAAACTATGGAAATGTAAATCCTTCGATTTGTCCTTTTATTGATTTCATAAACAACAAACAATGAAAAAACACCTTTGAACATTTGATTCAAATGCCATAATTCCACTAAATGAAAAGAGATTCTACAAGATTATTATGAAACTATTGAAATGTGAATGCTTCGATTTGTCCTTTTATTGATTTCGTAAACAACAAACTATGAAAAAACACCTGTATGAACATTTAATTCAAATGCTTTAAAGGAAACCAAAAACTATAAATAAATTAAAAATTTGTTTAGAATTTTCAATAATACAAAACAATACTAAGCATAGCCATTATGAAAGAAGCCTGCATTCAGGCCATGCCATGCTTGAAAATTACTTAATTTTCCAGATCTCTCTTTGGAGAACTCCAAAAGCAAAATTCTCCAGACATATACGATTCATACCAAAACCAGGGTCGCAACTCTGGTATGATGTGTCGAAATTGGAGGATGGCAGGCACACCTATCGCACACGCACTACAAAAGTGACACAACTCAAAATTTTTGATTTTTCAGGAAACGCAAAAAACTGTTTTTGAGGTAAATAAACATTTTTTTAAAATAACGTATAGACCGTTCAGTAGAAAATCCTTACAGATTATGCTTTAGGATAAGTTACAAGAATTTTTTTTATTTTACACTAAAAAATCCAAAATTTTGAGTTGTGACTGTTTTGATGATATTTTAATTCAATAATTACGGAATTATTTTAAGTTATGTCACTTTTGCTGAGTTTTATAATTATAAATTACGGTTAAAAAGTCGAAAGAAAAATTGTGAGAACTCGAAATTATTTTTTTTATTTGAAAATATATACTAAAATTGCCAGAACTTTGCTTAAAATTAACTTCAACAAAAATGTATTTCATCAAAAGTGTCACAATTTGAGTTAGGACACTTTTGCATTGAGCTTCAGCGATCAAATAGCATCAAACTTCTGACATAAAAAGAGACCTATCTGTATTTTTGCAACAGTTAACAACAACAAAATATACTGAGCTTTTGCTTATTGGTAGATTGATGCATTGTGCACAGTATTAAAATTAAAAATTTTGAGTTGTGTCACTTTTGTAGTGCGTGTGCGATATCTACAATAGACATGATTTAGTGCACGATTTTTCGATTTCGATGTTTCGCAACCTCTCATTTTTGGGAGCTAGAGTGTTCGAAATGGGGCGGTTAATGGCGTTTCGACAATACATTTTGATTATTGCTTCTTAGAAACCCAAAAGTTGACAACCTCACAACTCCAATCGTATGGGAGACGCCCTCTGGTGGTGAATTTCTGAACCTTAATAAATTTTGTATTTTTTGCACTCAAGAATTTTGCCGATCGCTGAATAAATTATTCAAATCGGTTCAGTAGTTTCCGAGATACGATGTTTTCTCGCTTACTTAACTACTACATTTACAAGTGGGGAGCCAATTGCATAGAAAATGGCCAGTTTTATATGGCAGCCCCCTTAAGGCTTGGAGATAGTGGGTAGGTATGTTTGAAATAAACATTCGGAAGGCAAAATAAATGGGTGTCGGTCATACATTTGACACGTCTGGGGGCAACCTGGGAGCAGTGGGAGCCTATTTTATAAAAATTACCATTTTGTATGGGAGCCCCATTAAGGGTTAGAGATAGGGTATAAATATGTTTGAAAGAAATGTTCCGTAGAGAAAACTAGTGGGGGTCAGTCATAGATTTTAACCCTCTAAGAGCAACTTCTGGCCAGTTGTGGAGCAAATTGTCGAAATTCCCAGTTTTTTGTGAACTTTGACCTCGATGCGACGCCATTTAGCCCCACTCTAGCCCCAAAATTGTTTGGCTCATGCACTTTTTCATCAAATCGCATAAAATTAGAGGATGCAGAGCAACGAGAACCCATTATTGAGAATCTCCATACAACACTAAATCATGTCTAATCTACAAGTACATATTGTCCAACAGTCAGGCAATCCTTAATGCTCTAGAAGCCTATTTGCAATCTCTTACATGAATTGGGTAGGTCCAAGTTTACTGAGCTACGCTGGATTCCATTGCACTAGGAGCATAACGGCAATGAAATCGAGGCGCCCAATGAGATGCTCGGAACCATTTTGTAGACTACAGAAGTGGCGGCGGAAATGGGTAGACCAGAAATTGTCTGCCCAATAGTCCAATACAAGAAACAGTAAAACAGTTCCTGGCCCCAGACAAAGGGGTGCCCCGTAAACTTCTTATGCTAAGCCGGGAGGATCTTTTCATCCTCACTCGGTTAGGTATCCACTTAGATATCATCTCAAAAATATGAAAATATTTGTGGCTGTTTATAGGATGTGTGAGCAAGAACAAGAGACTTTATTATATTGTAACGATGAGGCACTCTGTCGCTGTGCTATGCACGAATGCTTTTCCGGGCATACTTTTAGGCACGCACTTTAGAGTACGGCAAACTTGCTATAATTTCGATATGGCAAGGATGGCTCGCGATGGTAATGGGATGTGCGCGAACGGTCGAGAGATAGTCCAATTGGAATGTGCGAGAACAATCGGCGCGATAAGCAGACAAGTATAAATGGCAGCCGGTTGCAGCGTAGAGGAACGAGTAAGATTTGAGCAAGCAAAGGGGAAACATGCAATAGTCCAATAAGTAAATAGTAAGAAGTATACAGATAACCAAAGTGTAAATTTGTAAATAAAGTGATTGTTGGTTTCTGAGTGCGTTTGCGCTGAATAGTTAATTGAAGTGGTTTTATTTTCAAACACAATCCAGAGAGACGAAATAAGCCTATAGAGAACTCATTTTCGTAACAATATTCTCTGTTAATGTCCTGCTGGCCAATAGTCCAATACAAGAGTAAAACAGTTCCGGCTCCAGACAGAGAGGTGTCCCGATCTTTGTATCCTCTTTAGGTTAGGTATCCACTTAGACATGATCTTAAAAATATGGAAATATCCTTCTCGGATGTGTACAGCAAGTGTGACCCAGAGACATCGCTCCATGGTTTGTGTGAATATCCTGCACTCAGCAGAAAGAGATTTCTCCAGTTTGCTCGGGCATATTTCACATTTCTGTGCTCTGTACAATAATCGAATTGAGACGGTTACCAATGACATCATTCGATAACATGCTAACGCAACTTTTTAAGGCTCTCCTCAACCCATATTCAGGCTATTTCTAATTTATTTCTCTACCTTCGATCGCCACAACTCGTAAATCTAACTAGAAGACCTTTTGATTCCAATTCATAAAACACTTAAATGCCTTTTTGAGACAAGGACAAGGTCAACCATTTCTATAAAACAAAGAAAATTAATTTTTATTGTAGTTGAAATATATCTCGATTAAAAAAATTCGTTGGCATTTATTTTGCACTCATTTGCATTCTGAAATAATTTCTCATAGCAAAATGCTATAATCACGTAATAATCAAGTGTTCTCGCTGCTAATAAATGAATCGTTTAGGCTAAACGCAAATTGTATAAAATCGTACGTTGAAATTCCAGCAGCGCCCATATCCTGTACACGTACATTCCACCCACTCAAGGTCACAGCAATCACGTTCATTAACGTCGACAAATTGTGTAGCCAACGCTTAAATAGCCGAAATTGCGTCCACCTAGATCGGCTGCTCCCGATAGCCGCTCAAACTCGACGAGAATAAATCGTAATGACCCACATACCGCGTCCTCGTTCATCCGTACTGGGGTGCAAGTGATTGCCGGCAAATTGATTAAAGAAATTAAGCGTGGACTACTACGTGCACTGCAATTGAGGTCAGAAGTCGTGTAGAATATGGAGCAAACTTTCGTTCAAATAAATTTCACTTTCAGCCGAGTAAAACAGTTGCACCATACAACGTGTATGCAAGTTGCCAGCAATTTGTGTGCCTGTTTTTTTCTTTCGATTTTGACCAATTTTCACCCACCATTTGTCGCATTTGCTACATTTTCAGCGAAATTGCAGATATACAACAGTGAAAAGTTGAGGAAAACCCTATACCGAAAACTGTTACAGTAAGTGTAGCAAAAACAACAACAGCCACAACACACTGACAGCAGCAAAAGATTAATTGGCTGCAGCAGACACAGACAATTTGCATTTGGCATGTAAACTTTTACCATTGTTTTTGACTTTCGATTTTTCTCTTTCCTTCGTTTGGATTTTACATTTTGTTTTGGTTTTGTTTTACTATTAAACTTGTTGACTTTTTCTGTTTTTTTGCTGCAGTCAAGTTAAACGACCAATAAATGTAACCACAGACAGAATGGACGCACACACACACACACACACACACACAAATAGAAAAACTTTGGTCGCTGAAAATAAAACGTGATGAAGGCAATTAGCGTTTCGCTTCGACGATTGTCAAGTGTTATTTTATTTTTGCGCGATTTTATTTGCATTGGTATTGATTGATTGCGCTGTTTGCTGATAAGGAGGCGCAGTGTGCTGGATGGGAGACGGTTGAGTGGCTATTTGTTCTTCTTGGACTGTATTTACTAGCTTCCTCATGTCTAACATAACAAAGTCTGTTTTACTATACTTACATTTTTCCTATTAAACTGGCTTTCTCTCACTTTTACTGCAGTCCCTACTTTAACTCTTACTCACTGTTTAGTTTCACTTTGACTCCTACTTTCACACACATTCACTTACCAATTTTGCTTTCTTATTTAATTCGTTTTTCCCTTCCTTCCTTCCTTCCTTTATTCACCATGCCCTCTGTCCAACCCTGTATTGCTTAAATTTAACCCTCTAGTTCCCAAGAAGGCCTGTAGAAATCCTAAGCTTAAAAAAATTCTGTAAATTACACCTTATGGTTTTTTTAGCTGATTTTACAATTATGGAAAGGAGAATCTCCATTTTATAAAATAAATGTAGTCAGTTAACGCTGGCGCATGCACAACGGCAGTAATTGTAAGACAAAGTTGAAGTTTCGTGAGAAAGTGAGCAAATCATTATTTTTGAAGTTGTGTGAGAAACAAAAATTATTTTAAATAAATTGTAAGCCTCAATAAAACTAAAAAAATTACTAGTGAGTAGCTGTTAATGTGTTCTTTGAGAAAATAAAAAAAATTGTGAAAAAAAAGTTGTTACACTCCTCCTACCTAACCCGAATCCTAGAGTGTCTGTAGGCCTGCTTGGGATGAAAAGCGTAAATAACACAGCACAACAAAAAACACTTTTTTTCTGTTGCATGGAGGTTTTCTACTGTTTCTTACTAATTTGGGTGCGCTGATTTCGAATCTATCCTCAGATTTTTTCTAGCTGCTCTAGTTAGTGATATATAGGTACCGTGTAATTTTTTCAGTTTTTCCTCTACTTCTTCCATATTTTTGATCGTAATTTCTAAACCAAAAAACTGATTGACTTGGAGATAGCCGGTAAGTATGCTTAGAAGAAACATTCGGAAGGGAAAATAAATGGATGTCGGTCATACATTTGACACGTCTGGGGGCAACCTGGGAGCAGTGGTAGCCTATTTTATAAAAATTACCATTTTGTATGGGAGCCCCATCAAGGGTTGGAGATAGGGTATAAATATGTTTGAAAGAAATGTTCGGCAGAGAAAACTAGTGGGGGACATTCATATATTTTAACCCTCTCAGAGCAATTTCTGACCAGCTGTGGAGCAATTTGTCGAATTTCCCAGCTTTTTTGTGAACTTTGACCTCGATGCGACGCCATTTAGCCCCACCCTAGCCCCAAAATTTTTTGGCTCATGCACTTTTTCACCAAACCGCATAAAATGAGAGGGTGCGGAGCAACGAAATCGAAAAATCGTCCACTAATTCCAGTCTATTGTACATATGTTCCCACAAAGATGAACTTTCTTTGCCAACTGTAATTGTAACTTCCGCTTCGATTCCAAATTAGTCCACACACAATTTCCGAAATGAGTTTCTTCAACTCGCCAGTTTGCACACGATTCGGTTTTACGCTCAGTAGTTCTTTGGTTTCTCAAAAGTATATCACTTTGCTCATATCATCATCCAGCAAACTAAACGAAAATCCATATTATATTTTCATTAAATTTTTTTGTCAAGCACCATAAAAATTTTCTCCAAAAAAATATTCGAACGCAAATAATTTCTTTTCCTACAAAAGATGCTTGAAAAAAATACAAAAATCTCCGTGTTACGTAAAATGATTGGCTTGGGCGAAGAAATTGAGCCACAATTTATTGTGCCACAAAATTCTGTGTCGAATTTGCGCAACAAGATGGGCCTCACCGAGCGCAATACGAAGACAACAGACGGCCCGGCTGACCCGTCTTCACTGATACCATTGGAGAACTCGCTTCAGGATGCGCAGCCCTCCACCGTCAAGTGTCCGCACTGCGAAAACATGGCGACCAACTTTCTGTACCTGGAGCGACTCATTCGCTCCAACTACAATCCCAAGTCGCAGTGCAGTCTGTGCTGCTCGTCGCTCAAGTATTTGCAGTACGTGAACAAGAGCATTCTGCAAGTGTTCAGCAACTTTGACTCCATTGCCCAGGCGGCAAAGACCTACGCCCTTCCAATCAAACGCAAAAGTCACGCACACGATGCGGGCGATCCAAAAAGTCCCGGACGCAAATCCAAGGTTGCCAAAACGGGCGACAAGCCGGGCAGCAAGCACCGTATCGCCAGACGGCCAAGGACCATCAAACTGCCCGCCAAAGCGTCCAAGCATGCAACTGCAACTGCCGCCGCAGCCGCTGCCATCAGCACAAAGAGTGCCAGCAACACGCAGCTGACTGGCGAGACGAAGAGCCCGAAGGCGCGCTCGCGCCACACACTGAAAAAGCCCACCAAAAAGGCCAAAGCTAGTCGCATCAGCATACGAACCGCCCCCCCCGAAGACACCAGCGCCAAGGTACTCAAGCCGAAGCGCAGCAAAGCTCTGCGCTCCAAGTCGAACATTGCACTGCGCATTAAGCAGAAGAAGACCAAGGAGAAGCGCATCAAGGTGACACTGCCGCGCCTGTAGTCACAAGTCGAGCACTCGGCCAAGGGGTCTCGTTGGAAATGGACAATTGGATTTGCCTTGAATGCGTCGCGGTGATAATGTGGACAGTGGATTATATATTTCGACACGGTTTACACAAAATTGCACGTACCAGTACTATTTCAGCACAACTGGCAAAATCATTAGTAGTACAAATAAATTTTGTCAGTACTGAAATTCAATAAACGTGATACGTGTGAGTGTATTCATAGTATTTTGTATTTTGTAGGAATGGAGACGAGCAATGGTAAGGCTTGGGAAACGTTAAAACGATTGGGAACAATGCACAATTTGTGCAGTGGAAAATTATTTTATCGTTTCGAAGTTTTATGATAATCGCAGCGAGATTCACATCAACTTTCGCTCCATGAAATTTGTACATGATTGCCGATTGTAAAGTAATATATTTTTATTTTATGGAAAATGCGAGGTTGAAACCTTGTTCTGTTGAAACATGTTCTGAGCATATCCCTAAAAACTGATCTTCATAAAAATGTTATCAATTGTACGTCAGATGGATCAGTCCAATGTCTCGCATTACAGAGAAAATTCGTTTTCCAATCGTTCTGTGCTTCTACGGTATGGACCCCTTGTCAGCCGGATACTTTTGCTTAAATTTAAATTGTATGGTTTACAAATCCCTTTTTCCATTCTTGAATATATTCTCTTGGAGCCAGCACTATGTCTGGCGCCTTCTGTGTCTGATTGCGTGACAAAGACCCAGTTTCCAATAACTATCTTGTTGTGTGTGTCTGTGTGTGAATTTGTACACAAATGGTGGGACTCAGACACAGATTTAAAACGGCGGTAGCTCTTTTTTCGTAGCTCCTTCATAGTTAACTATTTGAATCCTTCTGCTTAGCATATCTGTTCATTTTAAGCCACTTTACGCTAACCCATGGCCTCAGTTCTGATTTCGTTTTTAATTTACTAACTTGTATTAAATAGTTTCTCAATCTCAAATTCAATGGTCACAACTCTGTGTAAGTGCTGAGAAGTGATTATTTTTTTTATTGGTTTAAGTTACTCTGAGCAGAGAATTATTTGGCCGATTCGTGTAGAATATAAGAGAGGTGATTTCATTTTGGCAACATAATGGATCCGCATGTTTAATTACTTTTGAATGACAATCACACTCAGGTGTGTAGCCGTTTTCTGATCGAATATTGTTGCTTCAAAATGAATGATATCGTATTAACATCCTTTATCCTTTAATTCGCCACTAAGATTCCTTTGGAGCCCTGTGCCGTTTTATGTTAGCTTTGTGAGAACGACTTACGCGCAGAATGCTCCTCTTTCCAGAGCTTTGGTCGAGCTCAATGGACTGTCTGTGTCCTTGGACTTCGATTTTGCGCTTCCCAAATCAAAATTTTTAGAGTATCTTAACCTTGAAATTAACTAATTTAAGCGCCTTAGTATTTAAGGAAATTGTTATAGTCTGTAAGAATTGTTATTCATAGAGTGAATTTAATAAAAATGAAAAATAAAAAATATATAGAATGTAAATATACTACACAATCTTTATTATATATCTTGTTTAACAGTTTAAAGCCAATTCAAGCCACACAGTATTCATGCAAACAAAATGATTGTCAACAAATATTTTTATTGATATGACTTTTCTCCATTTCCGTTACTGATCACTGCTTACGATATTCAGTTTAAAAGCTTTTTTGTTAAAAGTTACCAGCACAAATAGCCAAATCCCCAAAGAAAGCTTTAAATATTTTTCTCAAATAACATTGAGAAAAACATTGATTTTGTGTCTTTTTATTATTTAAAATACAGATACACAAATAAATTTGAATTTTTGTACTTCATTAGAATTGCAGCTTCCGCCTTTTTTTTTAATAACTTTCGAACCAATAAAGCTAGAGTAATGAAATTTTGACACGTGATCAAGGAGATTTTAAGTTTTAACATACTTACTTTTTAAGAAAATTCTATATAAATTTTCGAGGATATAAAGGATTTAAATTTTCAAAGGACCTCTTTCATATCCTCATTTTACAAATAGATAAAAAATAAATTTTATTTAAATTCTTGAGCCTTTCCTCTTTCATTTGATGTACATATCGCTATATCCTAACGAGGTCAAGTATTTTTTATATTTTTTTATTTCTTATCCCCTTCAAAATTTTGAAGTCCTTTTAAAAGGACAAAGGATGTAGAAATAAAAAACTGAGTACGCAGTATTATTATGTTTGGTTTTTAGTTTCACGCCCATATAGATTTTTTCCGGTGGGAAAAATTTTTTTAATTTTTTATTTTTGATGCCACAAGAAACTTCAGACAGCTTCTAAACAGTCTTCTTTTTCATTAGTGGCAATATATTTCATATATACAAGTACGATTATCATATACAAATTTTTCTCGCGCAAATTTAAATAGGTTGAAAATTTCAATAAGCCGAAGAAAAATAATAGCGTACACTCGCTTCAGACTGGGACACACTCGCCTCACTCATCAACATCTTTTTCAACATCAACCTCCACCCATATGCCAACACTGCCACCAAGAATCATCAACCCTGCAACATTTAATTCACCACTGCAATGAAATTGAAAGACTAAGAACAGCTCTCAATATTCCTGCAATAGACCAACTTATCTCAACTGTATCAGCCAGCAACATTAACAAATTCACATACCTTCTAGTTAAATTAGATTTACTTTTTAACATTTAACATTATTTATTCACTAAAATAGCCGAAGGCCTCAGTTGCCAGTTGCTGCATTCCTTTTATCTTAAAATTGTAATTGTATTACTTTTTTAATATTTAAATAAAATAAAATAAAAAAATTTAAAAATTTTTTTAAACAGCAACAACTCATATTTCAGCGTTAAAGTCTAAAATTCAAAAACAACAAACAAAGGCAACTCTGCCGAGAGCGCTGAGAAAACTTAAAAAAGTAAACAGTAAATCAAAACAAATGCGAAGCTGACAATAGCCACGAATTTCTAAATGTAAACAAACTATTCAAAACACAAACAGAGAGTGGCGCTACGAGCACAAAACAAAAAACCCCAAAAACAAAATACAAAACACTGTGCCGCTCTCTGCCGCAAAACTGATCTCTTACAATTTTGACTGGCAGGAAAAATAAATCAGAATTTTGAAGCTGATTTTTTCCAAAACTGAAAAATTTTCTACACGAATCAAACGCGCCCATGCAACGGAGGAGCAACTGAAATTCATTGAAATTTCTTTTGTTTTCACAAAAACCCACAAACGCGCCGAACAACCTTTTCGACGGTCAATTTACAAGCCAAGGACACAAAAACAGAGAATTACAAAGGACTGCTGGGCGAGCGGCTGAGCAGAAAGAGAGAAGGCGCAGGTAAATGCTTTGTCCTGCACAGCGCGCACTGAAAAGTGTCAAAACAATAATTTTTGGACGCTTGGTTACGTTTCAATAGCGGGCGCACAATTAGAACGCGAAAAGCGTTTCGGAGAGCGGCAGCGCGCCCGCGGAACGGAAGAGGCCGCTTTGCGAACACAGTCAACCGCCCTCAGCGAATCTGCACACAGTTGAGCTTTGGCAAAGACATTCTAATTGCACACCCACTGGGAGTGCGGCGGGAGAGTCCTTGCGAAGGGAAAGCAGCAAGGAGGCACGCACAGTGCGGCTTGGATTTAACTAAGTTTGAATTTGTTCCTCGAGCACCAACACTCGCGACGGCAGTAGCGACAACAGCAGCAACACAAAATGGCCGACGACAAGGATAAAGACAAAAAGGAGAAGATAGACGAACGGTTCGACTACTTTATGAATTACGTGATGAAAACGTTGCGTCTGAAGAATGAGCGATGGAACAAGCTGATAGGCAATCCGGAGTACAAGGTGATTCTGGGGTTTAATGAAGAGCTGTCGAAACGACTCTTCGAAGTGTTTATGGGGGGAAAAGGTCCTTGCAAAAGGTTTTCGATTGGAACACTCGATTGCTTCTCTGCATGTGTGTTTAATAATTTATTGAGCCTTTTATTGGCTACTTTTTCTTGTTGCAGCGAACACCACATCAAACAGGCTTGAAAGCCACAGACAGAGTCACCTCAACGTGAGGGTATGATATACAAAATTCGAGATTGTTGGCTTTAGGGCATTTTTGGCGGCTGTATTTAACTCCTTTGCAACGATTGTGTTTTTAAGTACTATACTGTTTTATGTATAATTGATCCGAAACGATCTCGCAAGCACTCAGATTTTCAATATGAATGGAGAAAGCTTCAATATTTCCACGACCCATGGCACATATTTGCTCGACATGAACTCTTTATTGACTAAGTTCTCACTACCTCAAAAGTGTAACAAATATTGTTTTCATTACAAGTTGTTGTGAGTAAAGTCGGACTTTACATCTGCCAATCGCATTGTGGTTCAACAAACTCAAACTGAAAGCTGAAATATATTTCAATAATACCTCATACCGACCATCTCACTGTAGGCACCGAAATGGGTTAAGCCGAATGTATGTATGTATGGCTTTTTGTAGTAGGTATATGTTTCTGTTTGTGTTTGTGTTTGCGTCCTGCTCAGCAGCCTTGTGGCCTTCGAGTTGAGAGTTTCTTTCCTGTGTTGACACCTCTGTGCCGCTTTTTGACTCATGGTCATTATGTTGTTTTAGCCCTGCCACACTTTTTTTACAAGTGTTTTTTCCAACGGCATTTGATGTCGTTTTGTTGAGTGTCTGCAAATTTGTACAGCTACCACAAAATGTATTATCGTCGTTTTTTTATGAATTTTAATTTTGCATTTCCGTTTCCCGTTTGTTCGTATTTTTCATTCGAGGCCTTTGATTTTACGATTTTAAAATGCCGCATCATTTCCATAATTATCTCCACCTCTGCACGTTTGTGTGTTTATGCCTTCACGGTGCAATTGGGCCAACCCGCGCTGCCCCTCTAAGCGAATCAAATTAACACTTTTAGCAGCAGACATCCAACCCAACATTAAAATTATTTTCATATTAAAATAAAATACGCGCACGTCGTTGAGCTGACAGCCGTTCAAATTTGTGGCTGAGGGTTGAGTTGCCACTGAGGCTGCAAATGGAAAGCAACGACTGGGGGCGATAGCCTAGAATGAAAAGAAAAAACAACCGCACGTTGGCGCTGAGTGACCCTTTGTTCCTGTTTATTTTTAATTATGCGTCATTGGTTACCTTTTTCTTTTGATATTTTCTAGTCTAACCGCGGCTTGTTGTCTTAAGTTTTTTCATCATTTGTTGAGCTCAGTGCTCGTTCCTCATGGCAGCCTCTCATTGTATCCCACAGTGGGCAAATCAAAGTTACTCGCCTCATTGTTGGTTTTCAAGCTTTCAATGCCAAAGCGCCATTTACAGCTGCAATAACACAAATGTTGCAATGAAAAAATTCCAAAAGCCATGGCAATTTCAACATAAATTAAGCGGCAATGTTGGTGCACATTTGCCCCAAACGAAATGGGTGGCACTTTGGGTGTGCGACGCGCGTGTGGCCACATGTGACCAAACGCGAAAACTGCTTCCCTGTCCATTGCCGCAGCAGCAGCGCACATTGTGCACATAATTATTGCCAATTGCGAGCTCGGCAGGTGCAGTTGTATAAAAAAAATCGGACGCAGTCATTCGGTTGGTGCAACATTTTCTACTGACTGCAATTGTTTTCGTTGTTGGTTGGTAGTGTTGGCAACGATTAGGGCCTAAACTAGCGACAACAGCCGGAAGCCGCATACGCGGTTTTGCGCCACAAACGTTGCAACACTTCCTCTAAAACTCCCTTTTCCTATTACCAGTAAAAACTAGACAGGCGCGTTGCACAGTTGGCCCATCCAAATGAGCCAAATGAGCTATTGGCAATTTCGATGCTGCTGTTGCCTTTCGAAGGCATTGCAACATTTTCAATTTGTAATTTTCATAAAGAAATCGAACACATGGCGCACTTTTCGCACAACAGCAAAGCAACAACACCAAAAACAATGACAGTAACAATGCCTGGACAGCAGTGGCACAAATTTTGCCGCAAATGCCGTAATGAAAATTGCAACAGCAATAATAATAACAACAGCAGTAGTTGTTACATTACCGTACAAATTTTGGCAAAACCAGAACTGAATTGGCGATTTGCTGATTAATAAAAACCAGTTTGCAGAGATCCAAGTCTAAGTGTGAGGGCTTGAAAAAGTGGTTCATTCAATGTGAATTGCACCGATAAATTATTTTGGAATTTTGTTTCAAATCAAATGGCGCTGCAAGTAATTAAATATCCTATTCCGCCAATGATTGCAAGTCCTGTGTGTTGAGAAGAGTCCAAGCCTGAGCCACAGATAACTCATCAAAATTATAACTCATCAAACTGATGAGTTCGGAGGGTCAAACTGATGAGTTATCTGTGCCAAAGCCATATAATTTATATCACAGATGCTTATTGACCATGAAAACTGAGTTATATTTTTTATTTGAAGTTTATTTTGGCTCATTGTGAGTGAATTCATGACGAAAGCCTATTGGCGGAAATATTTTCCAGTAAACCGCACTCAACTTCAAGCGCCCATCTTCAGATGCAAGTAGACCTCCCACACTTTCTGCTTTCTTTCTAACGAATTCCAATCATCTGTCTATATTTATTGCTAGCATCCTTGCATAGAACTATTAGGAGTTTCTTCGTTAGATTTCAATGCAGATAAGCTCGACTAACCAACACAAAATATCACTTAAACAGTAGTTAGAAGTTCTTATGTTATATGGGCACAAAAAGCTCGAAATTATTTTTAAAAAAATTGCATTGCATCATACAAAATCATTTCCATACACACACATACAGGATGTGGTCACCGCATTTTTGAATAATCCACGTCAGGAGCGTTTGATCTTCTACATAAATATGGCATCGTTGCTGCAGCCCTCACCGAATTTTCCATCTAAACCGCGCAGCAAAATGATTTTCTTCATACGCAGCGAAATGCCCTGTGAGCTTACAAAGGAAAATATGGATGCTGTAAGTTATCGAATCAAATATTCACAAAGTGATTGAATATAGAGTTGAATCCTTCAAAAATCCATTTAGTCCTTAATGGTTGGCGATATACTGCCCAATGTGTTGGAGAATCTCTCCGTAATTTGTGATGATGTCATTTTTCCGCTGGCCAATAACCCCGTCAATCAAAATGGCTGGACTTCGGTGATTGTGAACGATATGAAAACCGAATCGCAGGACTTGCGTAATGGCATTGCACAAATGAAAGGATTGGTGATAAATCGCACCATCCTCCCACTGCCCATTTGCATTGATGAGGTAATGGAGCGAGCGCCTTCGATTGCTCAAGGGTAAGAAATCAGACAGGCAATCTGACTCTTCTTAACCTCACAACCTGCTTTTCCACCTACGTTCTTCTAATTCTGTGTCCCATAGTGATCTCTCAAAGTTCAATAACCTGCTCAAGCATTCTCTTGAATTCATGGTTGTGAAATGGCTGGACTCTGTTGAGGATTTGGTCCATGTGAAGGCTCGCGATAAAATCTACGCAAAGGAGAAATACCCAAGACCGGATTTGCTGTTCAGCTTCTGGGCCACACGGCTCGAAAATCTGGAGAGCCTGGCCGACCAGCTTGGCGACAAGCGCATCAAAACCATTGGCTTTGTGCTGGAAAAAATCAATTCGGTCTTCGAGACGACTTATCGCAAAATTGTCGAACTAGTGCTGGAGGCATTGGCAGAGGCCAGAGACATTACCAAATATCTAACGCCACTGGTAACTAATATCCATTCCACATTGCGCGCGCTTTTCTCAACGCTCTCCGTAATTTTTCTAGGCCAAGAAGATTGACAACTTCGAAATGAACAACATGGACGATAATCGTCCCAACATACGTCCGCTCTTACTGACCGTCGGCCTGGTGTGGGGTCACTCCAAGTACTTTCACACACTCGACAACATGACGTTGCTTTTCCAGCTGCTGCACAACAGCATCATCGAGAATGTCTTCATCACCATTGAGGCCGAGAGCTGCTTCGCCGATGTGGACGAGGCCTTCAAGCGTGTCACCACCAACATCAATCACTTGGAATATTACAAGTCTGTTGTTTAGCCGTCAACAAGACAGACTCTAATTGCTTTTTCATTTCCCATTGTGCAGAACCACCTATGAACAGTGCCGCGTGAGTTTGAAGAAATTCAAAATCGGCACCGAATTCAATTCGCAAGACTGGACTTGGCACCCGGAAATGATTTTCAGTCGTCTGGACCGCTTTATCGAACGTCTGCATGTGCTCAAGGGCATTTTCGATACCGGCCGCGACTTTATCAAATTAGAAAAGATAACGGTGGGCGGTTTGAAAGGCCGCCCCATCACGATTGCGCTTGCAAAAATTCTGGAAGAGTTTAATAACCGCTACCGCGATTGGGGCAACAATATTACGTACAACATACTGGATCCAGATGAGGCCATCGAAAACTTTGAGTCCGATCTCAAAAAATTCAATGAGCTAACGGATCAATTAGAGCGCCGAATAGCTTTTCAGTTTGAAAAGGCTCTGGAGGACTCGCACGACCTAATGCTGTGCGGCACATTGTTGCTGCGGCCCATCATAAAGGCCCAGCTGGATCCGCACATGCACATACTGGTCGACGATTTTGCTGAGGAAATTCATGCGGTCAAAGAGTGCTTCAATGCATTTTTGGCAGCGTATAAAGCGGGCGGTGTGGATGTAAGTGAAGGCCATGAAAATGCAATCGAGCAATGATTGAAATAAAATTAATTTGAATATTTCATGTACACCCAACAGAATTTGCCCACTGACGATTGTTTCCCTAAAGTTTCGGGCGCCATTTCATGGCTGCACAAGTTGCGCCATCGCATCACCTGGATACATACGGACTATGAGCTTTATGAATATCCGTAAGAAAACATCATTCAATACAATATGTAATTAGTACTGTGAGAGAACTGGGTTTCAAAGGCACATTAAGCAAATTTTTATATTTACTTATACGTATTTAATCTGTTCAATATTTAAAGAGAAATATTTTCAGTATCACATTTTGTAGTTAACTATTGTAGATCTTTTCAAGACGTGAAAATCTAAACAAAATTGATATTCCCCAGTTTGTTCGACAATGAGTATGGCCAACAAACGCTACAAATATATCAGCAAATGCTCGATGAGATCGATGGTTTAAAACAAACCATACTGAACGAATGGTTCACAAATGTCAAAGAGTACATCAATCATGGAATGAATCAGACGTTGTTGGCCAAAGACGAGAATGGTGTGCTGACGGTGAATTTCACAGACGCCTTGAAAGATTCGCTCAAGGATATCAAGGTTTTGCGTATAATGGAGTGTGAACTGCCGGAAGATCTTTTGGAGTTCTATGAGCGAGAAGCTGAGCTTTGGGTGGGTATATGCTAGTTTACTACGTTTTATCCTTAGAATTCACAATTGTTATTGTTGGCAACGTATGCATTTTTGTAGGAAGCCCGGTTGAAGTTAATGCGCATTGCCGAGTGGTACAATGATATTAATGCCCGCGCCAAGCCAAGCGAAAAAGACCTCATTAACGCTGAACTATCCAATATCGAGAAATTTATGGAGCCGCTAATCAGCGAAGTTAATTGGATATCCTTTAGTATGTGCATTTTTCTTTTTGTTGTTGACTTTCAAATAACGCATAATCCTCGCACTCTCTCAGATCAGCGCTTCATTGTGAAAGTTTTCAATAAGATTGATCACTTACACAAGCGACTGGTGGCGTGCCAGGCCAACCTGGATGCCATCAAACAGAGCATCAATTCATGGGGTAAGATTCCGCTGTACCAACGCAAGGACCTTAATCCCAAAGCATTGCTGGAATGCGAACCGCGCGAGGATATCATCAATAAGCGTCTTGCTCAGGCAAACATCACCAAGCAGCTCATCGACAAGCTGATGTACGAGAACGTGAAACTGTTCTTCGACATACCGCATCGTTACGAATTGGACGAAGGCAGTGAAGAAAACGAGGAGGAAGAACTCACTCCCGCCGAGCCTGCCAAGAAGACAAAGGCGGCAACAGCAGCAGCAGCAGCCGCAGCGGCGGCCGCGGCAGCAGCCGAGAAGGCAGCCATCGAGGAACTCGGATCCGAGGAAGAAGAGGAAGCATCCGAAGATGAGATCATTACGCCGATGCATCGTTACGATCTGTTGCAGACACTAAGCGAAACCGAGCGTGAGGACTTCCGCAACTACGAGAAGTATGTGGACGAGCAAATTGCCGAACAGTTGTTGGACGCAGTTATCACCAGCCTCACCTATTTGCGCATGGAAGTTGAAAATCGCTACGAGAACGATGCGCCAATATTCGAAATATGCATGGAACTGCAGGAGCCGCATGTAGTGTACTTTCTTAATTTAGATCCGCAATCGCCAGTTGGTTTCACCATGCACGTAGAAACAATCATTGAAGACATGTACCGAATGCTGGCCATGCTGCCACGTGTTGCACAAGATCCGCCGGAGTACGGTGGGGAGAATTTGGATTTCATGGGTAAGAGTTGACAGAGTTCGCATGTAGAGTACTTAAGGAGTTACGAGTGTTCTGCGAGGCTCGATTCCAGCAAAATGCCACAAAGCCACATTGGCTTCCACACGCTTCCGTTTACGTTTAATAGTTTCCAAATATTTAACTTGGAATTTTCAATGATTGAATTATTCAAATCACAACGGTTTGCTTATTATTTAATACGCAGATGAACTTAAAGACAAGGTGGACATACACAAGCAACGCAATGACGTCATGACCAAAGTCAAATTCCAAGTTCAGTCCATACGCGCCCACGCCAAAGGCTACATGGAGTACGCCTATCTTTGGCTTTGGGATAAGCAGCAATATTTGGCTGAGGTGAAGAAGTTTGGACGCCCGTTGACTCTCGCTGAGCGGGAAGCCGAGCTCGAGGGTGAAGGAGAATCCGGCGTGAAGCCGCTGAAGGAAGACTTCCCACCTTTAAGCATATACAAGGAACAAGTGAGTGGCTTAGTTAAGTAAAGACACCTCGTGATTATTGCCAGGTTTCGGTACATTTTAGCTGGACAAATTCATTGCACTCGAGGCGGAAATCTCCAAATGGGACTCGTACACAGATTTCAACGTGTGGTTGCGTTTGAATATGAAGGGTTTCAAGAATGCCGTACTCAACCAAGTGGGCAAGTGGATAAGTCTATTCAAGACTGATCTTATTGACAGAGTAAAGAATTCACTGCAGGTAATTTCTATATGTTTTTCTCGTGGAATTTGGAAATTGCTTATGTTACATGTGAAATTATTGGCATTGACAGGAATTGGAGGACTTTGTGAATGAGGCAAATATTGCACTCAAAATTGAGCTTAACAAGGACGACTTTGAAGGACTGCTCAAGATTCTGTCCGTGCTCAACACCATCAATGAGAAGCAGTTCACTTATGATTACATGTTCGATCCGTTGCGGGAAGTGGTCGAGTTGCTGAAGCTATATAATTACGAATTTAAGGATAGTGTGCTGTCACAGGTTAGTGGAGCGGCTGCATTTACGTCAGATGCGCGATCATTTAGTGTACGAATTGCATCGTTCTCAGCTGAACGAGTTGCCTGATCAATGGACGAAGGTGAAGAAGAACGCTGCCAGTGTGAAGCAAATGATTGCGCCCATACAGTCGTACCAGGTGGATCTCATCGAAAAGCGTATTATACTCTGCGATACCATGTCGAACCAGTATCGCAAGAAGTTCCTGCGCAAAAAGGTGCGACCCATTCGAATTTCGCATATTCGTCCGATAACCATCTTGCTCACCCCGAACACAGTTCTTCCATGTGCCTTGCGACAATCCGTATGAGTTGATTGATGAGGCCGACTTGGAGATCACTGCGCTGGAGGAGCGCCAGAAGTCACTGAAGGAATCGGCCGTACTCTTTGAACTGCAAGGTCCAGATGCCACGAAAATCGAGCGGTGCCGTCGCGATTTACAGCTACTAAAGATCATGTGGGACTTTTCAATCACCATATCTACCACAATCGACGAATGGAAGAAGACACCGTGGAAGAAAATCGACATCGAGTCCATGGATCAGGAGTGCAAAAAGTTTGGCAAAGAATTGCGCGGCCTGGATAAGGAGATGCGCAACTGGGAACCTTATGTACACATGGAGAATTCACTTAAAAATCTCATGACGTCACTGCGCGCCGTCACCGAGCTTCAAAACCCTGCAATACGCGATCGTCACTGGGCGGAACTGATGCATACGACGAAAGTTAAATTCAGCATGGATGACTCGACAACACTGAAAGATTTAATCGATTTGAATCTGCACGAATACGAGGACGATGTCAAGAATATAGTAGACAAGTCGGTTAAGGAAATGGCAATGGAGAAGATGTTGAAGGACTTGGCCAACACATGGGCCAACATGGAATTCCAAAACGAAATTCACGAACGTACTGGCTTGAAATTACTGAAAGCCACCGAAGAAATGATTGAAACGCTGGAGGAAAATCAAGTGCAGCTCCAAAACATGGCCTCATCAAAATTTGTGGGTTACTTCCAGCAGGAGGTCAACTCATGGCAAATCAAACTATCGAATGCAGACCAGATCATTGGGTCATGGTTTGAGGTGCAGCGAAAGTGGCAATACTTGGAAAGCATATTCATCGGGTCCGAGGATATTCGTTCGCAGCTGCCTGAAGACTCCAAACGGTTCGATCATATCGATCGCGAGTTCAAATCCTTG
This sequence comes from Melieria crassipennis, assembly GCA_963668005.1. Lineage (NCBI taxonomy): Eukaryota > Metazoa > Arthropoda > Insecta > Diptera > Ulidiidae > Melieria > Melieria crassipennis. Next base: position 119,801,813 of record OY764961.1, read on the forward strand.
CTTGCGCAGATGAATTCCGATCGCAATGTGGTACGCTCTACCAACCGGCCAGGTAGCAAGCTCTATGATCAGTTGGAGGGGCTGCTCAAGCAGCTGCTGCTTTGCGAGAAGGCGCTCAACGATTATTTGGAAACGAAGCGCCTGGCCTACCCGCGCTTCTACTTCGTATCGTCTGCCGACTTGTTGGACATCCTGTCCAACGGCAACAATCCCAAGATGGTGAGCCGTCACTTGACCAAACTATACGACTCGCTAGGCAAGCTCAATCTGATAGCAGGCACAAAGCTGGCCATTGGCATGATCGCCAAGGAATTGGAGGAGTTTGTGCCGTTCTTGGAAAACTGTGACTGCAGCGGCAAAGTGGAGGTGTGGCTCAATCGTGTAACGGACAAAATGCGCGACACGCTGCGCGATCACTTTCGCCGCGCGGTCATAGCCTACGAGGAGAAGCCGCGCCACGTCTGGATTTTCGAATGGCCCGCCCAGCCAGCGTTGGTGACTACACAAATTTGGTGGACCACCGAAACGAATGATGCCTTCGCCAAAGTGCAGCAGCGCTACGAGAACGCAATTAAGGACTACAATAAAAAGCAGGTGACTCAGCTGAATAATCTGATCCTACTGCTGCTGTCGGACCTAACGGCGGCAGAGCGCCAAAAAATCATGACTGTATGCACCATCGATGTGCACAGTCGCGATGTGGTCGCCAAGATTATTGCGCAGAAGGTAGAGCTGGCGACGGCGTTCCAGTGGCAGAGCCAGTTGCGTCACCGTTGGGATCTGAAGTTCGACGATTGTTTCGCCAACATTTGCGATGCACAGTTCAAATACGACTACGAGTATTTGGGCAACACGCCGCGACTGGTGATCACGCCCCTAACGGATCGCTGCTACATAACACTCACGCAGTCGTTGCACTTGGTGATGGGCGGTGCGCCAGCAGGCCCGGCCGGTACGGGCAAAACAGAGACGACAAAGGACCTGGGTCGTGCGCTGGGCATGATGGTGTACGTGTTCAACTGCTCCGAGCAGATGGACTACAAGTCGTGCGGCAACATACACAAAGGCCTGGCGCAGACGGGCGCCTGGGGCTGCTTCGACGAGTTCAATCGCATATCGGTGGAGGTGCTGTCGGTGGTGGCGGTGCAAGTGAAATGCATTCAGGACGCCATTAAGGTACAACAGCAGCGTGTTTTGCTTTTATTTCTACCCTCTAACGATGGTTTGTCTCTTCTCGCTGGCAACAGTCAAAGAAGGTCATGTTCAATTTCCTCGGCGAAATCATTGCGCTACGCCCTACGGTCGGTATGTTCATCACCATGAACCCTGGCTATGCCGGACGTGCAGAACTGCCCGAGAACTTGAAGGCGTTGTATCGGCCCTGCGCCATGGTCGTGCCCGATTTCGCGCTGATTTGTGAAATCATGTTGGTGGCCGAGGGCTTCCAAGAGGCGCGTCCCTTGGCGCAGAAATTCATTACGCTCTACACTCTGTGCAAAGAGTTGCTGTCCAAACAGGATCACTACGATTGGGGACTGCGAGCCATCAAGTCGGTGCTGGTGGTGGCCGGCGCACTGCGTGTAAGTCGCTGAATCACAATTTCAGGTTGATTACTTTTACCGCAATGGCGTACATTGTCAAAATGTGTGCCAGCCGCACACATTTGCGGCTGAAAGCCATTTCTTCCAATTGGAGTTATGTGCCAATCCAATTGTGCTGCTGCCCAGCTCATGGAGAAACGACAGAAATACAAAGTTATGTGCCCGCCCATAGGCCGTGTGGCCTCTCGTCCCGATGCCGCACACCCGCACGCACAGCACCACGGATGCTGCTGCGCAGCTTTGTGCAGCTTATTTACTTGTTGTTGTTGTTTTAGTTGTCATTATTCAACACAAAAAGCAATCACTACCCACAGCAACACCAGGCCACGTTAAGCCGTTTTACCACTTTGCCATTTGCTTGCTTGCATCGCTGCACCGCGCATTTGCCAGCCACATCACTGGCACAGTTTATCTGCATTACGTGCCCGGTGATTCCTTGCGCTGCACGCCTCGGCCATGTTTTAAGTTTTCTTCATGTCGAACAGCACAATAACCACTGCAACTACAGCGTCAGCCATTCAACACCGCCGCGCAATGGCATACAACAAGGCAGAGTAATGTATGGCATCGCGCTGCTTGGAGCGGCGCGGCATCGGACTGCAAGGCATCTTGTGTGCCTGCGTACATGTGTGCGGGATTGTCATCGGGGCTTTTTAATTAAAAGTTTCACGCGCGATATGTGCTTTCTTTGCTCCCCTCCGCAAACACCATGAGACAGGTTCGGTTTGCGCTAACTAATGCTGGCGGCAGCATTAGCTGACCTCATTCGTTCAAGCCAGCTGAATGGGTTCGAGCTCTCGTAGCACAACTGTTCGCGTAATAAAGTTCCTTGGAATAGGAAAATCCAATATCTGAAGAATACCAGTTTTGTTTTTTACTTTCTCTGCAAATGTCCAGCCCGAACTTTGCTTTTTTATAGTCCTTTCTGTAGCAATATCATGCCGGTTCTCCGAGAAACTAATTGAATATTTACGCCTCAGCTAAGTTCAGAGTAACTAACTAATTTTATTTGGCTCTCAAATATTCACATTTTATATGAAAGTTGTTGTGCATGTAATTGTTATGCGGTTTTGAATTACCTTATTCGGAAAACGTAGAAAAACATTACTAATAAATGCCATGTAGTGAAGATCTTTCCAAGCAACCCTCAACACCAATAAACGTTCAGTTGAGCCCGTTTGTATGTATGTATGAGTTGAAGCGCAACAGCAGACAACATGTGACATACATTTCTGCACTGTGGTGTGTTTTTCGCGCAATCGGAAAGCCAACGTTGAGATGAGGTCATGGTTAATGAGATACAAAGTTTGCCATATTTTTGCACGCTTGCACGTTAGGCAGGCACCGAGAGTTTCAGCGAACTTTGTAATTAAGTGCAATTGCACGTGATTGCTCGTTTTGTTATTTCGTGGTGTTGTAATGCTTGTACAAAGTTGAGGTCATGTCACAGCATGGTTGAGTGTACACCTTGCATGGGAAAAATTACTGGTTTAGTTAGGATCGAATTCGAACGCAATCACGGTTGTACATGCTTTAGTCGTTTAATTGGCGAAGATATATAAACCTGTTTTTATTTTTCCTTGTTCTCTCTGGAGCACAGGACCTTCACAAGACTATGCCTTGTGTTGGTTACGTTAATCGGTTGTGTTGTTCTGCCAGGGTAGGTGATTGGCCCGCCGCAGGTAGTCCTAAGTGATGGGGCTGCCATCTAACGCCGCTTAGGAACGTTGCCTCCGTTATTTAGAGCTACCGCTCGTTGCGCCATCTGTAGTGTGAGGAAGGTTACAGCAGAATGGTTGAGGACCTCGCTAGATATATTTTGTGCGCTATTTTCGCTATTGCCCGCTTTCTCTTGCAGGCGCTGGTGGTGTAGCTGTATATTTGTTTTATTTTTCTTTACAGTCGCAGAGCGCATAATTGAGCGTACTATTGCGTGGGTGTGAGTGGGATAGGAGTAACTTGGGCTGGGAATCATTGAACTTGGTGATGTTTTAGGGGTAGGAAAATTTAGAGAACAGGAAAAATCGGAAAAGTTGGTTGGAAAAGTGCGGGGACCGTGCACGAGGTGGGAGTTGAACCCACGACCTCTGGGATGACAGTCTAGTGCACTCACGCTAGGCTATCGAGGCTGCTAAAACCTGTAACTAAATTTAATTAAATGTTTTCTGTTTTTCCTTCTGCGCCAAAACTTGAGTTCATATCTTTTTTTCATATCAATAATTAAATGTCGACTATCTCCCTTACAGCGCGATGATCGGCAACGCCCCGAGGATCAGGTGCTTATGCGCGCTCTGCGCGATTTCAATATCCCCAAAATCGTCACCGACGACGTGCCCGTCTTCATGGGCCTGATCGGTGATCTGTTCCCCAACTTGGATGTGCCGCGTAAACGCAGTCTGGAATTCGAAGCAGTTATCAAACGCTCCGCAGTGGATTTGAAGCTACAGCCCGAAGAGGGATTCATCTTAAAGATCGTACAACTGGAAGAATTATTCGCCGTCCGCCACTCCGTCTTTATTATCGGATTTGCAGGTACAGGCAAGTCTGAAGTTTGGAAGACCCTAAATAAGACCTATTCGAATCAACGTCGCAAGCCACATTACAACGATTTGAATCCGAAGGCTGTGACCAACGACGAGTTGTTCGGCATTGTGAACCCCGCCACCAGAGAGTGGAAGGATGGCCTGTTCTCGATTATCATGCGTGATCAGGCGAACTTGGGTGGCACCGGCCCCAAATGGATTGTGCTCGATGGTGATATAGATCCCATGTGGATTGAAAGCTTAAACACCGTCATGGACGACAATAAAGTGCTGACACTGGCCAGCAACGAGCGCATCGCTCTTACCAAGGAAATGCGTCTGCTCTTCGAAATCGCCAATCTGAAGACAGCCACTCCGGCCACCGTCTCTCGTGCCGGTATTCTGTACATTAATCCCCAGGACTTGGGCTGGAGTCCGTTCATTCAGTCGTGGCTAAATACGCGCCCCAATCAGTCGGAAGTGGCCACACTAAACGTACTGTTCGACAAATACGTGCCGCCCATGCTGGACATGTTCAAAGGCCGCCTGAAGATTATAACGCCCATCTCCAGCATTGCCATGCTGCAGATGACCTGCTTCTTGCTCGATTCCATGCTGACGCCGCAGAACGTGCCCACCGACTGTCCGAAGGACTGGTACGAAGTGTACTTCGTATTCAGCCTCATCTGGGGCTTTGGCTCGACGCTCTTCCAGGATCAGATTATCGACTGGCGTAACGAGTTTCACAAGTGGTTCATTAACGAATTCAAAGGCGTCAAATTTCCGCCAAGCGGTAATGTGTTTGCGTACTTCGTGGATCACGAAACCAAGAAATTCCAGCCATGGACGAAATTGGTGCCCTCCTTCGAGCTGGATCCCGACGTTCCGTTACAGTCCAACCTCGTGCACACATCGGAGACCACACGTTTGCGCTACTTCATGGACGTCCTCATCGGTGACGAACATCCGATTATGTTGATCGGCCCGCCTGGTTCGGGCAAAACCATCATCATGGGTTCCAAGCTCAACTCACTGCCCACGGAAAAGTACGCCATTCAGAATGTGCCGTTCAATTTCTATACCACGTCCGAGATGTTGCAGCGTGTGCTCGAGAAGCCGCTGGAGAAAAAGGCTGGTCGCAACTACGGCCCACAGGGTAACAAGCGCATGTTGTACTTTGTGGATGACATGAACATGCCGGAGGTGGACAAGTACGGCACCGTGCAGCCGCACACCCTCATTCGGCAGTTCATGGACTACCACCACTGGTACGATCGCGTAAAGATGACACTGCGCGACATACACAACTGCCAGTTTGTATCGTGTATGAATCCGTCGGCCGGCTCCTTCACCATCAATCCTCGTCTCCAGCGTCACTTCTGCTCCTTCGCTGTCAAGTGCGTACTTGTGATTTTAAAAATTAGATCAAATAATGGTATACTTCATATTATTTGTTGGTCAAATCTGTCCGCAGTGTGCCCAGTCAGGATGCGCTCTTCCATATATTGAATTCGATTTTATCGCAGCATTTGGCCTTACCTGCTCAGAAGTTCGAAAAGAACACCATTGCGCTTGGTGAGCCTCTGGTACACACCGCAATAGCACTGCATCAGAAAGTGGCTTCCTCTTTCCTACCGACCGCCATCAAATTTCATTACAACTTCAACTTACGTGACATCGCCAACATCTTTACGGTAAGCCAGCGCCTGTGCGTCCCTCCCCCCTCCCACGTTTAACTCTCCGCTTGCCTCTCTCACAGGGTGTGCTGTATGCCAACTTTGAGACTTGCCCGAATCCCAATATGCTCCTACGGTTATGGGTGCATGAGTGCAATCGGGTATACGGCGACAAGCTGGTCGACTACACGGACATCAGCAATTTTCAGAAGCTCATTATGGAAATGGTGCGCAAGGGTATTGAGGGCTTCAACGAGGACATTGTGTTCCGCAAGCCCCTTATTTACTGCCACTTTGCCAAAGGCCTGTCGGACATCAAGTACATGCCGATTCCCGATTGGGAGCGTCTGCACCGGCTGCTGTCAGAGGCTCAAGAGCGCTACAATGACTTTATTGGCGCCATGAATCTGGTGCTTTTCGAAGATGCCATGTCTCACGTGTGCCGCATCAGCCGCATCGTGGAGTCCTCTCGCGGCTATGCTCTGCTCATCGGCGTGGGCGGCTCCGGCAAGCAGTCACTGACGCGCCTGGCTGCCTTCATTTCATCACTGGACGTCTTTCAAATTCAGCTTACCAAGGACTACAGCATAAACGATCTAAAAACTAATATATCCTCGCTGTATATGAAGGCCGGAGTCAAATCGACACCGTGCTGCTTCTTAATGACCGACTCTGAGGTGGCTCGGGAGCAGTTCTTAGTGCTAATCAACGACTTGCTGGCATCGGGTGACATACATGAACTCTTTCCCGATGATGAGGTGGAGAACATCATTAATGCGATGCGCAACGAAGTCAAGCAGCTGGGCATTGTTGACTCGCGCGAAAACTGCTGGAAATACTTTATTGAAAAGGTCCGCGGCTTTCTGAAGGTGGTACTATGCTTCTCGCCGGTGGGTGCCACTCTGCGCGTACGTGCGCGCAAGTTTCCAGCTCTGGTCAACTGCACAACTATCGATTGGTTCCACGAGTGGCCACAGGAGGCCCTCGAGTCGGTGTCCTTCCGGTTCTTGAACGAAATCGACGTGCTGCCCAAAACGCTGTCGAAGTCGGTCTCAAAGTTCATGGCGTTCGTGCACAAGACCGTGAATGACATCTCGCAAGTGTACCTGACCAACGACAAGCGTTACAACTACACCACCCCCAAATCCTTCCTCGAGCTGATCAGTCTCTTTTCTAAGCTATTACAGGAGAAGGTTAAAGCCAACCAAGATCGACGTGTAAGACTGGAAAACGGTCTGATCAAGTTAGCTAGCTGCTCGAAGGAGGTCGACGCACTTCAGGATGTGCTCAAGGTGCAGGAGGTGGAACTGAAGGCCAAGAATGCGGAAGCCGACAATCTCATCATAGTAGTGAGTGCCGAAAACGAAAAAGTATCCGTGGAGCGTGCAATCGCTTCCAAGGAAGAGAAGAACGTGCGCCAGATTGAAGAAGATGTGGGGGCAAAGGCGAAGCTGTGCGAGGAAGATTTTCGCAAAGCACAGCCGGCGCTGATTGCCGCTCAAGAGGCGCTCAACACGCTCAACAAGAACAATCTAACCGAATTGAAATCCTTCGGCTCGCCACCCGAGGCGGTAGTAAGCGTGTGCGCTGCCGTCTTGGTACTGTTCGCGCCGAAAGGAAAAATACCGAAAGATCGCAGCTGGAAAGCATGCCGAGCGCTAATGGGCAACGTGGATAAGTTCTTAAACGATCTGGTAAACTACGACAAGAAGCACATCCATCCCGACGTCATCAAGGCGCTGCAGCCTTATCTGCAGGATTCGGAGTTTAACCCGGAAAAAATTTTAGCAAAGTCAGCAGCCGCTGCCGGACTCTGCTCGTGGGTCATCAACATTAACGGTTTCTACGAAGTATACCTAGTAGTCGAACCCAAGGAACGAGCGCTAATCGAATCCGAAAAAGAACTGCAAGATGCGCGCGACAAGCTAACCGCGCTCAATAATCGCTTAAATGAATTAGAAGAGAAGCTTAATGTGCTGCAAATGGAGTACGACGATGCATTGGCGAAAAAGCAGAAATGCCAAGATGAGGCGGATAAAACGGCTTTCACAATCGACTTGGCTAACCGACTGATTGGCGGCTTGGCTTCGGAAAAAATTCGTTGGTCAGAATCTGTCAAGAGGTACGTGGAACGTTGGTGATTGTGGGTAGTTTTTTTTTAAATTTAATTTATTCTCCCACAAAATATAGCTTAAAGAACAGCCAAATAACGCTGCCGGGCGATATTTTGCTCATCTCCTGCTTCATTTCGTATGTGGGCTGCTTTACGCGTCCTTATCGCATTGAACTGCAGACAAAGATGTGGTTGCCTGCCTTCAAAACGTGTGACGTAAGTATCGTCGCAATAAGCCAAATGCCCAAACGAAAAAGTGCAAATGTAAAAATAAATTTAACGTACGTGATGCTAAAAGAAACCCCTATTTACTTACCACAGCCAAAAATACCAGCCTCGGAGGGTAGCGATCCCTTCGAAATGATTTGCGACGATGCCCAAATTGCCGAATGGAATAATCAAGGATTGCCCAGTGATCGGATGTCGGCAGAGAATGCTTCAATTTTGGTTCATTCCGACCGTTATCCGCTCATGATTGATCCCCAGCTGTAAGTTGATTTTCTATTCACGAGTTTCATCCGATTTTAACAACTGCACTGCACCGCACCAATCTTCTGTGTTACTGAATTCAATTCCGAGTTAGTTTCTTTTAAAGTTCATGTGCGTATTTTTATGCACACAAACCAATTACTCACCGACCTTCAAAATGTCGGTGTCAGTCAGTAAATACACATTGAATACGCGTATTGCATACTGCACTATTATTGCCACTAATTGACTGTTTGTGTAAGTTTCTATTAGCGATTAGTCGTTCTAATTGCCAAACCATATATTCGCTGTTATTTCGCCCAAATCGCCGGGCCTAAAACGAAACTAACTCTTCTACCGCAAATGGTAATCAGTTCCAGCTGCTGGAGCAATAATTAATCAGGCCGAACACATAAAACGCTAATGACGTTAAAAACATTTTAAACAAAATTAGCGAAATTGCATAATGTTGCGTCATACACTAATTTTGCCCGTAAACGCATAAATTTGATTTAATCCCACTATAATCAATCACTTGTGTTCGCTCTTCTCCCTCGCTCCCCAATAGACAAGGCATCAAATGGGTGAAGCAGAAATATCATCAAAGTATAATCGTGTTGCGGCTCACCCAGAAAGGTTACATGGACGTCATTGAGAAGGCCGTCAGCAATGGCAATGTGCTGCTACTGGAGAACATCGGCGAGAGCGTCGATGCTGTATTGAATCCGCTGCTTGGTCGCATGCTTATCAAGAAGGGCACCTGCCTCAAAATGGGCGACAAAGAGATCGATTTCAATCCGAAATTCCGCCTCATTCTTCACACCAAGCTGGCCAATCCGCATTACAAGCCTGAAATGCAGGCCCAAACCACCCTAATTAACTTCACGGTGACCCGCGACGGCTTGGAGGACCAGCTACTCGCCGAGGTCGTAAAAGCCGAACGTCCCGACTTGGAAGTGATGCGCACACGTCTCACACAGCAGCAGAATCACTTCAAGATCACACTGAAATTCCTGGAAGACGATTTGCTGCAGCGTTTGTCCTCGGCCGGCGAGAATGTGCTCGAAGACGTGACGCTTGTTATGAATTTGGAGAAAACAAAGAAGACCGCCGATGAAATTGAGGTGAAGGTGGCCGAAGCGAAAATAACAGCCGTGCAGATTGATTCAGCTCGCGAGGCCTATCGGCCGGCGTCGGAGCGAGCTTCCATTATTTACTTCATACTCAACGATCTGTTCAAGATCAATCCGATTTATCAGTTTTCACTGAAGGCGTTCACAGTGGTGTTCGCGAGTGCCATCGCACGAGCCCAACCGGCGGAGAAATTAAAGGAACGCGTAGAGAACCTCATCGATTCCATCACTTTCTGCAGTTTTCAGTACACGTCGCGTGGACTTTTCGAAGCGGACAAGCTGATTTTCCTCACACAAATGACGCTGCAGATATTGATCGCTTCGGGTGAAGTCGAGCATCAGGAACTCGACTTTCTGCTGCGCTTTCCTTATATGCCGAATGTCACTTCCACCATGTCGTTCCTCACGAATGTTGGCTGGGGCGGCATAAAGGCACTGAGCAATCTAAATGCATTCAGAAACCTTGACAAAGACATTGAGGGCTCGCACAAGCGCTGGAAGAAATTCATTGACTCTGAGAGCCCAGAGAAGGAAAAGTTTCCCGGTGAATGGAAATCGAAATCGGCTATACAGCGCTTGTGCATTATGCGCTGTATTCGTCCTGATCGCATGTCGTACGCCATGGCAGTGTTCATCGAGGAAAAACTCGGCTCCAAATACACCGATGCACGCTCTATGGAATTCGGCAAAACTTTCGAAGAGTCCAGCCCCGAAACACATTTGTTCTTTGTGCTCTCCCCAGGTGTTGATCCGCTTAAGGATGTAGAGAAGCTGGGCAAGTCTCTGGGCTACCACGGCGACAATGAAAACTTCCATAGCGTATCACTGGGACAAGGTCAGGAGATTGTTGCCGAAAATGCTATTGATACGGCATCGAGAAAGGGCCATTGGGTGATCTTGCAAAATATTCATCTTGTTGCCCGTTGGCTGGCGTCATTGGAAAAGAAAATGGAGGCCTCCCTCATAGATGTGCATCCCAATTATCGGCTCTTCTTGAGCGCGGAACCAGCAGCAGATCCAGCCTATCATATACTCCCACAGGGCATTCTGGAATCGGCCATCAAAATTACCAATGAACCGCCGACCGGCATGCAGGCCAACTTGCACAAGGCGTTGGACAACTTTAACGAGGAGACATTGGAAATGTGCTCCAAAGAAACTGAATTCAAGGCAATTCTGTTTTCGCTGTGCTATTTCCACGCAGTGGTCGCTGAACGGCGCAAATTCGGCCCACAGGGCTGGAATCGTGTGTACCCATTCAACGTGGGCGACCTAACAATCTCCGTGTACGTACTTTACAACTATCTTGAGGCGAACAGTCGCGTGCCGTGGGAGGATTTGCGGTACCTTTTCGGCGAGATTATGTACGGCGGCCACATCACCGACGACTGGGATCGTCGTCTTTGCCGCACGTACTTGCAAGAGTTCATGCAACCAGAGTTGATCGATGGTGAACTGGAATACTGTCCGGGCTTTCCTGCGCCTGGAATACTCAAATACGCCGGCTACCACGCCTACATCGATGATAATTTGCCAACCGAGAGTCCGAATCTCTACGGTCTCCACTTGAACTCGGAGATTGGCTTTTTAACCACGGTGTCGGAGCGACTATTTCGCATTGTTTTCGAGCTGCAGCCGCGTCTCGGTGGTGGCGATTCCGGTGGCGGTGAGTCTCAGTCATTAGAAGACGTAGTCAAAGGTATGCTAGAGGACCTCATCGATAAAATACCCTCTCCATTCAACATACCCGAGTTGATGTCTCGTGTTGAGGACCGCAACCCTTTCATCATCGTCGCCTTTCAGGAATGCGAACGTATGAACATACTTATGGCGGAGCTGAAGCGTTCGTTAAACGAATTGGATCTGGGCCTCAAGGGCGAGCTCACGATTTCGTCCATCATGGAGGCGCTCATGCAGTCACTCTACATGGACCAAGTGCCGGAATCGTGGACCAAATTGGCGTACCCCAGCTTACTGGGTCTGCAGTCATGGTTCGCTGACTTACAGATGCGCCTGCGCGAACTGGAAGGATGGGTAGCCGATTTCCGGCTGCCCTCGTCCGTGTGGCTGGGCGGCTTTTTCAATCCTCAGAGTTTACTCACCGCCATTATGCAGCAAACGGCACGTAAGAACTCCTGGGCGCTGGATCGTATGTGTCTGAACTGTGATGTAACCAAGAAAACCAAGGAAGAAATTAAGTACGACATGTTAAACGATGATATCAAGTAGTTTCTTTAATTACATGCGTTATTTGTAACAGCGCACCGCCCAAAGAAGGAGCCTACGTCAATGGTCTCTTCATGGAGGGTGCCCGCTGGGATACTAAGCTTGGTACAATTGCCGACGCTTTCTTAAAGGACCTGTTCCCAGCAATGCCTGTTATATTCATCAGAGCCGTACTGCTCGACAAACAGGACACGAAGAATGTCTACGAATGTCCTGTATATAAGATTCGGTGAGTGAAGTGCTGACATCATCCGCTGACGACACTTTCCGATTACATCACATCCGCTGCTTTGCCAATTTTTACTTCCTTGCTACAATTTGCCTTTTCCTCTATTTGTCGGCATTGTTCGATTTGTGGCCTAAATCAAACACCTTTTTGGCGTTTTGTTGCTATTGGCAACCCAACGCACATTCACACATTAAAAAGCTTTACATTTTTACACAATTCAAAATGAAAAGAAAAACAAAAAACGCCCAAAAAGAGAAAAGTGGAAAACACCGAAGTGCTGCGACATTTCAGCGGCTCCTCAATTCGCAGCAGACCTCATCGAACTTGTCCTCGTTCCTTCCACGGCACGTGGGGTCATTACGTTTATCTAAACGTCTATGCATACTCGTGGTATGTGCATGTTGGATCGTCTATGCAGTCGTCCGTCCTTTGCAATTTCCGCCTGTTTGTGCCTCGATGCAGGCCACGCTCAGGCGCCCTTGCACGTCGTCCGTGCAGCCATGAAACCAATCGCCAGCGCTGTCTATTTGTCAATCAATGGTGGAATTGTTCATTGAATGTTATCGTTTGTCTTTGTTCGTGGCGAAGCGATGTGGTTTCATGCGATGCACAGCGGGGTGAGCTGCGGTGTCTTTGCTGTGACGCTTGTTATGGTTGGCGCAGGCGAATTGAGGTCGTTTGCCCTCTGCTGGTTGTGTTCTCGCTGGTTTCTTTTCGGTCGTGGCCATGTAGCAAAGTGCGTGAAATTCACGACACTTTCAATTTAAGAGAAATTTTACGATAATAAGATCGATGCCTTTTAACTTGACTTTGGTTTCCGGCTCTTTGGGGAAACAAATTAGGAAGCAGGACAAATATATATTTATCCTATTTATACCGAATATTTAGTGGCCATATGAAAATCAAATCATGCCAACAAAAAGTCAAATAATTTTGTATATCAGAGATAATACAATTCTATTTGTAGTGCACGTTTAGTAAATATTTATGTAACATTTAAAAGTGAATATCACTGAATCATAACACCGTGCGACAGCATTTTTCACACCGGGAAAAATCCATATGTGCGTGAAACTAGAGACCAAATATAGCAATACTGCGTACTCAGTTTTTCATTTCTACATCGTTTGTCCTTTTGAAAGGACTTGAAAATTTTGAAAGGGATAGAAAATAAAAATAATATATAAAAAATACTTAACCGCGTTAGAATATGGCGATATGTATATCAAATGAGAGAGAAAAGGCTCAAGAATTTAAATAAAATTGATTTTTTATCTATTTGTAAAAAAGGATATGAAAAAGGTCCTTTGAAAATTTGAATCCTTTATATCTTTGAAAATTTATATCGAATTTTCTTGAAAAGGAACTATGTTAAAACCCAAAATCTCTTCGATCACATGTCAAAATTTCATTACTCTAACTTCATTGATTTTGTATATCTTTATTATTTAAAATACTGATACTCAAATAAATTAGAATTTTTGTACTTCATTAGAATTGCAGCTTCCGCCCTTTTTTTTTTAATAACTTTCGAACCAATAAAGTTATTTTAAAGTTATTGTCTTCAAACACATCTTTATGGCATAAACATCACAAATCGACAATCAGACACATCAAACAAACAAAATTTCCTTTACCCACTCAGCTGTTAGTGTTCTGATTAGATTAATCTGTATTTAGGTGTGAACGAGGCACGAGGCTTATTGTACTTTGTTGGTGCATTTGTTTTTGTAATTGCAGTTTGTGGCTTATCAAAATGTTTCCACACAGATACGTCCGACGTGCAACACACTCACGCATCCGCATTGTTAGCTAAAGAATTGTGCAAGCAAGAATTGTGCTAATTTTTCGTGCCTATTGCAAGTGTTTTTTTAATTCCTGTTCGCACTGCTTTCGCTTTTTCCACTATCAATCGGATCTCTCGGTTCCAGCTGGTAGCGCAACATTTTCAAATTTCAATTTAGCGAGCTGCCAGAGAAATCTCTTGAGCATTAGCCCTCTCAGCCACTGGCAAATTTCAACCGCCGGCAATGCCAGCAACATTCAAGCAGACAGACATCCACCCACTACATAGTCCATCGGACGCACACTTACGCACACATAGTGGCTCTTGCTTGATAAAAACTACATAGCAGCGCTACCACTTTCTAATGGCCAAAACCTACAGGCACACGCACACACACACACACACACACACATAGCCACTCACGCAGGCACTCATGGCAGCGCATTGAAGAAATGAAATGTTTGCTTGTTTTCGGTGGTCGGTTCGTGGCGTCGACGTGTCTGTCGCACTGTTTGCTTTGCCGCTTTTTTCACTTTTTGCCATTGTGTATTTTTTGACCACCACCAATGTGGCCATTGCTGTAGCTGGCATTTGATGTTGAGAATTTGTACGCTCGCACATAATGAAACTCATCATCCGCCATCAGCAGCAGCCCGAGCAGCCGTTCAAGCAGCCACATGATGTGCTGCACGAAAGCAAAAGAGTAAAAGAAAAAACCTATAGAAATGAAAAATTCCACTTTAAAATATAAGAGAAATAATAGTAACACTTAACTATCAATTCTTTTGTATGTGCCACTTGCGTAAGGAATATAGAAATATAGAAGCATGTTTTTGAGATCAATTTTCCCCAAAACCACTATCACATCTTTTATGTACAAAAACTTATGCCATCGCAACTTTTACAATAACGCCAACTTCTGCTTTGCACTCCCCAGCATGCGTGGCCCCACATTTGTATGGACATTCAATTTGAAGACCAAAGAGAAGGCTGCCAAATGGACACTGGCCGGCGTTTGCCTATTGCTTCAAATTTAAATTGTGCTCACTAGAACCAGTTAAATCCACCAACACTGTACCAGCCCGAACGCAGTCATTACAGCTACTTCAATTGTTATTTGTGTTCCGGCTTGTAGACACACATCCAGCAATTTCACTTTCACAAGCTCCCCGGACAAGTTTGGACAAATGCTGGGCCCACTTTGGACATATATATTATGTTTTTTCTAAACACCATGATCGATATTTTTCTTATGTCATTTATTTGAGCAAATTGCAAATATATGTATATTTTATTTCTTTCACAACTTGTTTTTTTTTTTATTTTTTAACCAATGCACAGTGATTCATTCCATAGATAAAATTCAAAAAATGTATGGTGTCAGAATTTAACGATTTTGATGTAATTTGAAAGGTAAAACCCCAACTAAGAAAAATGACCAAAAATCTGTGCAAAAAATTAATTAGTAGGTATGTATGTGTTCAAAGTCAAAACTTTTTTCACAAAAAAATGTAAACACATGCTTTCGGTTTTTCAGTCTATTGAGTGAAAAAAAATAGTAACAATACGTGGTTAGCAAACAGTTGCTAAAACTTTCAATATACATAGATTAGGAATTGATGTGGGCATTTTTGCCTCAAATTTAAGTCTCAGGCATGGCCAAACTACAAAAGTTTAAGAAAAACAAAATGGAGATTTCAATTCAGCAAACCATTAATTTAATTATTATAATTATATAATTAATTATTATAATTAACTAGCACACCAAATTTAATTAAAAACAGACCACTCCTAATTTTGCCCCGCGGTTGTATGGAGTCGAATGCTAGAAATTAATAAAAAAAAAACATTAATTTTTAATTTTTATTAGTTAGCTGTTTGGCTACCAGAGTAAAAATAAAACTAACAACTATATTTGAATCGAGTTATGGTCATATTTCCACAATGAATTGGATATTTTAGTAACATTCATGTGATTCCTTTTTGAAGGAGTTGATCATTTCAAACAGGTGGCAAGTTCTATGAAAGCTAAAGATGTGTTAAATTGTCTTGAATAGTCGATGACATCGCTTTAGACAACTTTTCCTATATGCTGAAAGTAGGCCTTTTTATTTCAGCTTTGGGCCTTTGGGCCGCTTTTGTGTAATTTATGTAATTTTTTATACAAAAGTGTGTAAGCAAAAAACAAAAAAGACTAACTTGTTGAGGGCAATTGGTGAAAATTTCGATACATTCGTAATGTTTCATTTTTGTATTAAAACACAATTCGTCGAAAAAAAATGGTTCTTTCGTTGCCATTTTGGGCCTTTTTTAAGGAAAATTTTGGTACAAAAAATTTTATTAAATTAATTTTAATTAAATGGCAACCGTGACTACAACGGCAACGCATTTGCTTAGTTTAAATGCAAAGCAAATCAATTGAAATTAATTTTTTTTAACACAAAGTCTGGACCAGCGCCTTACAATTTCTCTCGAACGGAACGTTTTGGAAGAAGGCTACTGCCGCTCGCCATTGCAGCAATGTGCCATATCGCCAGTTGGCTGCCGCCTGCCCACACCCGCCGCCTCGCTCAAGTGCATAATTTATATTCATAGAGTGCAGTTGCTGCATTTGTGGCACGCGGATATTTATGTGTTCACTGAAAGCGTGCGCCCCTCGCGCAGCCACCGCGCTACAACAACAGCAGCGGCAACAGCTTATTGCTGCCCGCCAGCGCCACATCGCTGCCAGTGGCATTTATTGTTGTTGTCGCTGCAGTTTATGAGGGATTATGTGCAATGATGGTGCGGCAATTTTTGCACTTTGGTCGCATAATTTATGGCACAGCTACTTGAGGGAAAATAGCCCAACGTAGTCGACTAACGAATGAGAGTCGCTTTAGCTTTATTGAACCGTGAAGGCTGCTCAGCCAGTCAACTGTCTCCGAGTGCAGTTCGGGAAGGTTCTTCATCGATTTTTTTTAATTTGCCGAGGTGTGCACACAGATTTGCAAACCCGAAGGCGGCGCTTTGCTAAAACACTTCCGCTGCCGAGTTGGCACACAGGAAATTGCATTTGCATCAGGCACACTTTTGCCCTAATTAACTGCGCCGTACGCTGCGCCTTCCAACGTTGCCTCCACACCATTGTGTGTGTGTGTGTGTGGGTCTGCCTAATCGCAACACCTTTCAGCAGCTGCACTTAGCGTGGTGCCTCACCCCCAGCCAACTTACACACAATTTTCAAATTTAAATTTGAAGTTTGATCGATACCATTGAGAGGTGTGCCTGATGGGAAAAAGCCGCAGCTAATTCTTGGTATGCTGTGTGTGTGTGTGTGTGTGCGGAATGCGTTGGCCACATAGAAAACGCTGCCACAATTGGCATTAGGGGTCAGTTGGGAGCAGTCAGTAGTGCAAGCGCACATGTAACGGATAGCCGAACTGCAGCGCTGTGTAGTTTTAGCTCTGAAAATACTTGTAATTGATTTGAAGTACACAATGTCCGGCCCTGAAGCCAACACTGAGAAAGAGCCCGAGACGTCATGTGTGGTTGACGGTGGCACCAGCGATACTCGGCTGGAGCACATCAGTTCATTCACTTTGACTACATTACGTCTGAAGCAGGACAAGTGGCACAAAATGATGGCCACCGAAGAGTTTAAGGTGAGTAAGGACTGTAGAATGAATGGAAGATTTAATGAGTGGCATTTCAAACTAGAGAAAATTTCGACTAATGTGAGCATAGTTAGTTTATATCTAAAGTTATAGATCCATGCAGTCTTTATTAACCCTTTTGACCCCGAGGTTTACGCTGTGTCTCGATATTACTTTTTGGTATTTGACCCTTTCGCTATTTTGTTTCCATATGGCAACATGCTACTTTGCTGACGTCTGCATCCTCTATGGTTGCAAGAATACATTTTTTTGTTGGTCCTTAGAATAGTTTGAAGTTTTAGGAAAAATACGAAATTAATAAACTGAATATTTAAGTTTAAAGAAGACGTTTTTTAATGGTATATCTTGACATAGTAAAGGAAAAAGAACCAGGAAAAATTAGAGAACTTTTTAATTTGACGTTTTCTTTCAATTTAGA
Source organism: Melieria crassipennis (assembly GCA_963668005.1). Taxonomy (NCBI): domain Eukaryota; kingdom Metazoa; phylum Arthropoda; class Insecta; order Diptera; family Ulidiidae; genus Melieria; species Melieria crassipennis. Next base: position 119,819,641 of record OY764961.1, read on the forward strand.
TACTTTTTTGGGGCAATTTTGGGACTTTTGGGAATTTTGGGACAATTTTAGCTTAAAACGGGTTAAATAAATTTTGTATCAATATTTTTTTAATTACCGAAAAACTATTTTATATTTATGGAAAAATACAAAATTGTCACTTTTTAGTTTTTGAACAATTTTAGCTTAAAATGGGTGAAAAATGTGTATCAATATTTTTTAATTGAAGGAAAATTATTTAATATTTATGGAAAAAATACAAAATTATCACTTTTTGATTTTATTTAACCATTATTAAATAAACAGGGTTTTGATCAAACGCCCCCAATTCGTGGACTTCAATTAGAACACAAACTTTCCCTGATATCGCTGCAAATTGTTGGAAATTATTTTGTTTTGTAATTACAAAATTTTTGTAATTTGCTTTCAATTCACTTCTAAAAATATTAATTTGTTGGTGCCTACTTAAATTAAAACCATAAATCAATCGTAGGTTTGCTATAAGATGACAAATAGGTGAAGTTGCTCTCAGCCAACTTTAGGGTCGAAAGGATTAATATTACGTCTAAGACGAAAGTGGTTTTAAAACCGACAAATACAATTTTTTTTATTTTGGTATGTGAGTGAAAAATGTTTTAATGTTGTTGGATTTAAGATCCAGAAGCTATGTTTGTTCAGAAAAAGTTACATCACAAAGTTGTTGTAAAAGTAGCAAACCAAGAGTTTTGTTTGGAGAAAGTTTTTTAAAATTTGTATCATGAAGATATTTATATACACTTCCCTATTCTACCTTTTCATTATTCTAAAAATAATTTGAAAAAAAAACTCGTTAAATAGGAAGTATAACCCAACTGCGTTTGCAACCATACAAAACTATCCCCACATCGCCGCTTAATCAAAACATTTCAATTTTCCAGTTCATTGTCTTGGATTGGCTGAACAACGCGCAGCGGCGCCTGCTGGTGCTGTCACTCAGCCCGAGCGGCCATTTAATACCGACAAATTCGTTGACTGATTTGTGCCACAACTATGCGGTGCACACAGCCACGGCTCCAGCCACGGCACCACAAACACAAACACAAACATCAACAGCAATCCGCGCCGAAACAGAAGCCGCAGCTGTGCTTGCAGATTTGGAAACCGCGGCAACGCCGAATGCAGCAACAGTGGCCCCCAGCAGCGCTGCCAACGCCGCCGACCGAAGCCCAACACCGATCGGCAACACCACAACAGCAGCGGTCGCTGCTTCCGCTGCGGCAGTGGCGGCCAGCGCGTTGCTAATGCTGCCGCTGCCGCCGCCGTCCAGTAGTTTTTCCACGCTGGACGGCGTACCACGCGGCAAGTGTGTGTTCTTTGTGCGCCGCAACGTGGGCGCGCCCCTAACCGCAGCCAATTTTCGCACACAAACACTCTGCGGCGATTTGCCGGTGCACAGCAAAATCGAAACGCTGGCGCTGCTGTTCGACGAGGTCTTTCAGCCGCTGCTCGAGTGTCCGCCCAATCGGAAATTATGGCCCGAAATTGTTAATAAGGATTTGCACGGCCGCATCAAGGATGTGCGCAACACGCTCGCCGAGGTAAGCCGAGTGGCAACGAGCGCAGACCAGATTGGCCCGGCTGCGTGTGTGTGTGTGTGTGTGTGTTTGTATTTGCATTAATCTAACTGCGAGTAGGTTTTATTGCAATTACTTGACATGCTGGTGGCGCGTCGGCCAATCAGGCAGTGGGAGTGCGTGTGCTCGTAGTCAGTAAAAGAACCGGCGGCCTGATAGCGCGCACTTTTGTCTATTTTGCCTAATTGGCAAAACTTTTCATTCATTATTTGTTTGGCTTATTTTACCATTGCTATTGTTGTTGTAGACGTTTTTGTTATGCCAACGAAAACCAAAATACAACACAGCATCGTATCGGACGTTGCTGTTTGCTTTTGTTTCAATTTCCTGCTGAACTTCGTCGCGTTTCAGCTGCCTGTGCCGGCTTCTTTGTGTTTACTTGAATCGTTGTTGTTGTTGTTTTTGTTTTTTCTGTTTCCTTTGCAGATTAAGGGCAAAACAAACAATCGCACAATTTTATCGTTATTAGTTTCGCCAACAATCATCGAAGAAGTGGCAACGCATGTTAATCAAGGGTAAGCATTGCTGACTTTTACAACAAATACTTTTCTGTACAATACATACATATGTATATATACATACATATATATGCTCAATTCATCCACAGAAGCGGTGTTGCCAGACATTATCAAAACATGGTTGACATGTTGACAAAAAATCATGATGTTATTTTTGTGTTATTTAAAAGTAACAAAAAAATATTTAAAAAAATTACTAGTTACTTACTTTTATTATGCGTACGAAACAAAAAAAATTAAAAAAAAATAAATATAAATTATTTATAAAACTTAAAAATCTAATTTTTGATTAATTTGAAAATAATGAAAACACATACAAACACAAACTAAAAATTTTTGAGTTTTGAAATAAGCCATTGTACAGTGATTCGTTCCATAAACAAAATTATAAAAAATGCATAATCTTAGAATTTAACTTTCATTTAATTTGTATGTCATTCGAAAGGTAAAACTCCAACTAAGAAAACCCAAAAAAATCTGTGCAAGAAATTAATAAGTGTGTGTGCAAAAGCTGTTCAAAGTTGGAACTTTTTTCACAAAAAAATTTGAACACATGTTTTCTGTATTTTAGACTGCTAAGTAAAAAAAAAAATCATAAAAATATATGGTTAGCAATAGTGCCACCACTTTTTTGGGCCGAAACCGAAACCGAATATTCGGTTTTTTTTTTAATATTCGGCCGAAACCGAAACCGAAACCTAAACTTTCTAGTTGAAATAAAAATCACCATATCAAGCACTTTTTTCAACAAACGAATTTAGCATTAAGTAAATAAAGAACAAACAAACAAACGTAACATAAATAAATAAATACTTATTAATAAAAACAATTTATTCATTTTTTAAAAACGTAAACAAGAAGAAATCACCCTTTCGTACCTTACGCGATAATATTCAAAATTAAATAATTTAATATTATATGCTAAAAAAAGAAGTTTATTTACATTGCTGGCATCTAAATTACTCCTCCTTTTACTATATATCTGCTACACAATAAAATGTAAAAAATATTCTAGAAAGTTTCGGTTTCGGCTATTCGGCCATTTTTTGGCCGAAACTGAAACCGAAACCACTTATTTGGGCCGAAACCGAAACCGAATATTCGGTCGGACACTAGTTAGCAATAAGTTACCAAAACTTTCAATATTAAAATATTTTTCATAATTAAAAACCTGAAAATTGGCAAAACTTAGACGAAAATATCCAAAAAGTATGTGAAAGTATGTTCGTGGATTTTTTCATATTTTAAAAAGCATCCTTTATTTATCGAATAATGTAAAAACATCCTCCGATATCTTCCGATCTCAGAAAATAATACAATTTGAAAAGTGGTCTTAACATCCATTTTTCGACAAAATATATTTTATTTATCCCTGAAAGTATGCAATCAACATGAAAAATGAAAAAAACTGCACATATGCAAAACGTTCATCTATCCTCATACAATTTCGGTTGCTCCTTTCAATTGTCAACGTAACTGATTAAATGTTAAATCTAAAAAATCTAGTTAAATCTAATCTAAATCTAAGTGTGTTACTTAGTGCTATAACTTTCCAAAAATTACGAAAATTGCAAATTTAAGTCTCAGGCATTGCCAAACTACAAAAGTTTAAGAAATGATTAACTAGTATACAAAATTTTACTCAGATCAGACCACTCCTAATTTTGTCCCACAGTTGTATGGAGTCGAATCACTGTGCATTGAACTGAAACGATTTTAATAAATTTATTAGTCTGGCAACGCCACCACTGGCACATTTCTTCCTATACACATTACATATAAATATATAAGTAAGAATAGGTACAACAAGAGGAGTTGTCTTATAGTTTGTTTATTCAACATCGATTACTTATATATGTGGATAAATATAGATGTACGTATGTATTTATGTATGTCTGACACTTGAAAGTACGAATACATATATAACGTGTGTGGGCTCAATAGGACAAATGCAAAGTTCATTGGCACTCAGCCTGAAAAAGGTTTGTGCGTCCTTGCACACACAGCTACATAGATTTATCACGTTTCCAAGTATTTTCTTTCGATAGTACTTCATCTCACATACAATTGAATGAATTATTCTATTTGTACTCAATATGCATAATGTATACAAACTCGTTTCCATTCTATTTTAAGAAGAGCGATAAGTGATGTTTTCCAAACTTCGAGAAATGTACAATTAGCACAGAAAACTATTCCCTGGCAGTGGTTTCATTGATTAGATTTCTCCAATAATGCTTTACGAGTAGTTTTCTTAATGGTTTTTGCCACTTTGCGATTAAGATGATTCAAAGGGAAACAAAACAAATGTAATTACTTCTATGTAAAAGGAACATTGTTTCAAATTTTTTATTCTGCACAGTATTTATTGCAACTTTATTTGAGTGAAAAAAAGTAGTTGTGAAAAGAAAATTCTGAAAACGAGATATTTAAGTTGTTCTATCAGATGAACGTTTGATTTGTTTCTTTTGACCATTCAATTTTTAAATTAGTTCAAAGAAGTAAGAAAAACCGAAATCGTGATAAGTTCACGTTAGTTCAGTTCACTTACACTGTGCGACAATATAAAAAAAATTGTTCACACCGGAAAAAATCCATATGTGCGTGAAACTCGAGACCAAATATAGTAATACTGCGTACTCAGTTTTTCATTTCTACATCGTTTGTCCTTTTAAAAGGACTTCAAAATTTTGAAGGGGATAGAAGATAAAAATAATATATAAAAAATACGTAACCTTGTTAGAATATGGCGATAGGTATATCAAATGAAAGAGGAAAGGCTCAAGAATTTAAATAAAATTGATATTTTATCTATTTGTATAAACAGGATATGAAAAAGGTCCTTTGAAAATTTTAATCCTTTATATCCTTGAAAATTTATATCGAATTTTCTTGAAAAGTAAGAATGTTCAAACCCAAAATCTCCTTGATCGCGTGTCGCACGGTGTTATCTGTCGTATATAATTAAATAAATTATATATAAATACACCAATAACTCCAAGCCACATTTCTTTTATAATAATAAAAAACTGAGCCTGAACTGCTTCATCAAATTTTCAACACGCTTCATCACACTTTAATCAGTTTAGTTTGTACATGTTTTGTGGTATGCAAAAATGCTAATAATTGTAAAAATCGTTTAGAGCACAAACCGATAAGCCAACTAAAGAAACTAAACTAAAGCAACTGTTGCAACTAAAGCAACTTTTACATATAAAGTTCAAAGTTCTTCACACATTTCACGTATTTATTTCTCATAATTTATTAAATTCGACGTACAAACGCCCAGAATTGTGGTCTAACTTAAGGCGTTACGGACACTTGCGGACATTTGAGTGTATTTAAAATCGAAACTTCAACTCAAAGTTTCAGTTTAAGTTGAGCGCAAGTTGAAATTAAATGAAAACCACAACGTCGGCTGCTCGGCGTATGTGCGATTATCTGTGCACACAAACCTACAAGAATTTTGCTTGCAGCCTTGCATTGTGAAGTAAGGACACCAAGGGCGAAAGAATGCCGTAGATGAGAATGAAATGAAGCAGCCAAGAGTAATAGAAAATTAGATGGAAGCAAACTTCGACTTACGCTCACTTAGAAAACTATTTTTGTTCTTGGCATAGAAATTTTAAATTCAAATTAAATAATATAACTCCAGCTGTAATTTGGCTCTAATAAATACTTTTAGCATTGTTCAAACTTGTTTAACAATACATGAGCGACGAGAGCAAAAGCAACAACACTGCCCACACATTCAAGCATTGCGAAGAACCCAACGAATGCGTCGCGCAGCTGTGCATCAAAGCTGACTTTCCGATTGCTTTGCTTTCACTTTGCTGATTGAAGAATTAAAATTATCAGAAAAACAATTAAAGCAACAACGTCAACAACGAACAATTACAAGCGCCAGCTAATGCAAATCAATCGAATAGCACAACAACACTCGACTGCATTGGCATCGCTTTGCTTTACCGCTCACCACTCGATGAAGTTGGCCGACTGACAACTTGCTGCACAAAGTGCAGTGCGGATTGCGCCGGAAATGGGTCAACGAACACTTTGACCGCTTATTGCAGGGCAGCGGAAACGCAAATAAGTAGCAGCAGCGAAACTTTGATGGGACCACAGAAGATCTGCTGAAGTCGGCATTGGGCTGAGGATTGAAATGGGGTTGGAAGTGAAGCGAAAATTGCGGCGAAATGCAGTAATGAAGAAGTACGTAAATGCGTATACGTAGCGAGATCCAGGACAGACGCAGCGGCAATGAAGTTGTGCCTGCGTCTGAAAGCAACTTTGGCCAATAGCAGGAAATAATTAAAACGTGTTTTTGTAGAAACGAGGGTGTGGCCGGCCAATCTCGCTCCCTGCGTTTTGTTGTTCGACATGCAGCCATTGCATACGGCAGCGTTAAATTAACATAAATTCAGCCAACTCCTCTGCAGTGGCAATGAAAGCAAAACGCACATAAAACTTGACGTCGCCAACGCTTCAACTGTGGATACAGCAGAGCAAAGTCGGCAGTGTCGCGGACTGAGACTGCTTTGATTTTTACTGCTCTGTCGAATTGTGACTGTTGTTGGGTTTTACTGTTGTTCTATTTATTTGCTGTTGTTAAAAGTTTCATTAATTTATTTGGTGAAAACTTAGAGCTCGTAGTTGTTGTGCGCTGAAACTGAGGAATGTAGACAAACAATTTTATAAACATTTACAGGGCATTTAAAAGTAAGTTTATCTTTAACAGGTCTATCGTCATTTAATGTATATATTGCTTTATCAGATCCTTCATTATAGATCAGTCATTATATTTAGAACTAGAATAAAGAAGAGTGACAAGTTGTCTAGTCTCTGCGGCTGAGTGATCTGCATTAAATGTTAACTTGAAACATTAAGTTTTAGCTTATATCCTTTGGAAATGTGTAGGCAATTGTAGTAAAACTGCGTTTTTAGTTTTTCTCTCTGACCTCAGGATTTTTTTTAAAAGGACTTTGAAATTTCAAGAACATGTTGATTACATAAAATTATTTTAAAAATTGAGCGCATTGTAGCATAACAATATGGGTATCAAATCAAAGATAAAGATCCTTAGAATCTCAGAAAATTTAATGTTTCGATGCAAAAGGACGAAGAGGTATTGAAAATGTCCTTTTAAAACTTGATCCTTGAATAACCTTGGAAATTTCCAATAGTTGTTTTTGGAAAAAAATATATCTTAAGGACTAATATGTATACTACCACATCCTTGAATTTCGTCCTTTTAACTTTATTAGTTTAAGATATAAAAAATGTAATACCTCTCTCTATAGGATATGGATAATTTCTATATCATTAAGGATGCTGAAATCGTATTTATAGAACCATTTGTGCACTTAAAAATAACAAGCTGACCATATGATAAATAGTTTAAATACTTTAATTGTATTCTATAAATATTTAATTTTACATTTAGTACACATTTGCAAAATTATTGACGCCTATCGCGAAATGGGGATCAACATGTCTCTCAAAATAGATTTCCTAGAGAGTCCTTTTAAAAAAATCCTGACGTCAGAGAGAAAAACTAAAAACGCAGTTTCACTACAACAGGCCCCTAGTTTCGCGAGTATATTAGATTTTTTCGTGTGTTTTGACATTTTTTGATTTTTGTTGCACGGTGTACATAATTAACCTGCCTGATTCCTGACTGATCTACTTCTGGTATGAATTTTTTGGCCAAGAGCTCAAATCTTTGTCTTACAGCACTCATCGAATATATCGCAGAGATATAGCAACTTGTTACGTCTTACTTTATATAACACCTTGCTTCCTCTTTTCAAACAACTACGACGCTCCAAATATAAATGTTCATTATGTCGCTTTGCGTCAACATCCTTCACGTATATCCACCAACACTTTCGACAACTCAATCGATTAACTGAACTGCACCCATTTCATTTCGTGCCATTTCAGTAATCTAGCGCCCGCAATTGACCTCAAATTTCGTTCGCTGCTCGAGGAAATGTTCATCAATTGGACCACACAAATACACGAAATACTCAGCGTCAAGTCCGAATGTGTTGTAAGCAACCACAGCGGCGCCACAACAACTACAACAGCGACCAGCGGCCAGTGCACTGGCGTTGCATTGCCGGCGCACGAAATCAACTTCTGGACAAATCGAAAATTGAATTTGCAAAACATTTACGAACAGCTACGTTCGCCGGCACACAAATCGCTCGCGCACATACTGCAGGCCATCGACTCGCCCTACTACGAGCCGTTTGCCGGCGTGTTCAAGCGGCTGGTATGCGCCTGGCACGAGGCCGAGGACTGCGCGCTGTGGCTGCAGCCGTTGCTGCGGCAGACCGCCGCCTTCAATGCGGTGAATTTTCACGGCGCCGGCGAACTGATAGCGCCACTGGTGCATGTGCTGCATCTGATCTGGACACATGCGCGCCACTATCGCACCACGCAGCGCATGACGGTGCTGCTGCGTTGCGTCTGTCAGTTGCTGGTGCAGCGGGCCAACGAGGACTTGGAATTTCCGATGCTATTTCATGGCGACGCCGATGAGGGGCTGGCGAAAATCACCAAAACCATCGAGGTGCTGGAATGCCTCAAGTGAGTATGTGAGCCTTTGTGGCTGGGGAGGAGGAAGGACAAGATGAATATGCGAAATATACAAAAGAAAAAAAAACAAAAACACGCACACACATTGCAGTGCCACATAACAAATACGGCTAAAACACAGAGTTGCTTGCTTCCTTGTTGAATATTTTTTTTATTGTTTGCCTTAGAAACAAAATGCAAGAATACAAGGAGAAATATGCCAGCCACCAGCCGCGTCTGCCCGCCATACCAACAACTACAACATCGACACAAATGACAGCTACGCTGGCAGAAGGCACAGCATCTGCTGATGCCGCTCCATCTGCGGCCAGTGAAGTGCAACAATTGTGGCGCTTCTCCGCCGACGAGGTCTTCGGTCATACGTTGGACGGCTTTTTGTTGCAGCTCAACGATATGCGTAAAATATTCGAGGCGGCCGTCTCGTTTCAAAACCTCGAAAAATTGGAAATCGGCGGTTTGCGAGGCAAATATCTCAACGAACGTGTACAGCAGGTAATTGTCGAACGACTTCACACCATATTGCCACGCTTGCCGACTATTTTCACACGCAGATACACGCCGAATTTGTGGCACTCTTCGAGGACTGGACTACAATTGAAATCGACTTGCCGCAGCCACACCAACAGCGCACACAACAGTCAGCAGCGTCGACCAGCAAGTGTCGTCGCTTCAAGCGAAAATTGAGCCTGTTTTTTGCACGAATGCAGGCGCTGGAGCAGAAGCTGGCCACTGTGCTGGTGCAGGCGTTCGAGGACTGCCACAACTGGGAGCAATTGGTGAAGGTATGCGCCCAATGTGCAGTTGTGCAGTACACCACTCCTCGCTGCAATTCAACGAGCGCTTTTTCCATGCAATCACAGCTCACTTTAATGTTTGGCAGCGGCACCCTGCAGCGCGGCACCATTCAACCGGAACTGCAAGTCATCCGGCCGCACATCTTCAAAGTCTACAACGAAGAGCTGCAGCAGCTGGAAACCATTGTGCGCGAGGTGTTGTTGGCTTTTGAATTTCATGGCGTGGCAGCCATACCGGTCGAGCGGAATTTTCCGCCCATTGCTGGCTCCTTAATGTGGCTGGAGCAGCACATGCGGCGCTGCGATGCGTTGGCGGCGGCCGAGTTGCACGAGTTCATAAAGCAATTGTAAGTGTTTAAGGTATTCCGCAAGGAAAGTGGAAGTGTGAGTCGAGTAAAGGCAGTGTGAGGTAAAATTAAGAGCGAACGTGCAGATAGGACACCAACGGAAGCTGCTGACTGTCAGACAATTTCGTTACAACTCCCGAGCCCTGAGTCGGCCTCGAAGGCAATGCAATCAATTGGAAATTACACGCATTTGTGGCCATTGAATTGGCAAATATTTGCACACTTCAATAACGATCACAACCCACGCACCAAACTTTGTACAAATTCGCTTTGCGCCACTGAATGTGAATACGGGAGCGTTAAACAGTTAATTGTCAATGGACCAGAGAATAGGTCTGTTTGGGAACTTTGCCAGTAAAAATTATCCAGTCAAAAATTTCAAGAGAGTAAGCCAGCTTACGCTCCCAAAATTGGAACTATCCAAAAGAGTAAATAAACAGAAATTTGTAAGAATTTGCAAGTTTCAACTCTTGGTTGCACCAGTGCACAGTGATTCGTTCCATAGACAAAATTCAAAAAATTTATAGTCTCAGAATTTAACGATTTTGATGTCATTTCAAAGGTAAATCTCCAATTAAGAAATCCCCAAAAAATCTGTGCGAAAAAATAATTAGTGCAAGTGCAAAATCGACTCAAATTCGGAACATTTTCAACAAAAAATTGTAAACACATAATTTCTGTTTTTTAGTCTATTGAGTAAAAAAAATTTTAAAAATACATGGTTACCAAGAAGTTGCTCAATCTTTCAATAAAGATTAAGAAATCATGTGGCCATTTTCGCTTTTAATGTTTTCTCAAAATTTGCAAAGCTTAGGCTTTTACTTCACTTATAATTTAAAATATTTTTCAAAATTAATAATCTGAAAATTAGCAAAACTTAGAGGAAAATATCTTAAAAGTATTTGAAAGTATGTTCCTGGATTTTTTTTATTTTAAGAAGCATTCTTTCTTTGTCGGATAATGTAATCACATCCTCCGATATTTCCCGATCTCAGAAAATAATCCAATTTGAAAAGTGGTCTAAACAACTATTTTTCGACAAAATGTATTTTATTTATTCCTAAAAGTATGCAATCAGCATGAAAAAGTGAGAAAACTGCACAAATTCAAAACATATATGTATGTATCTATTATTATCATTTTTATTGCAAAACTAAAGGGTCCTAAGACAATTTCGGTTACTCTTTGCAATTATCAATGTTGACGTTACCGATTAAATGTAAAATTTGAAAAATCTAGGCAACACACTCGTTGCTATAACTCTCCGAAAATGACAAAATTTGCAAATTTAAGTCTCGGCCATTGCCAAAAGTTTAAAAAAAAACAAAATGGAGATTTCACTTCAGCAGACCATGATTAACTTGTTTACCAAATTTTATGAAGAACGGACCACTCCTTCTAATTTTGTCCCGCGGTTGTATGGAGTCGAATCACTGTGCAGTGGGACTTGGAACAATCACAATATACAGGAAAAAGGATGTAAACAGAAGGGTTAAAGAAAAAACAGCTGATCTAAAAGTTCCATTTAAGATTTGAAGCGGCAGGGAAACTTAAGTTTAATGACATTTAATGCAAAAGGCAAATTGTTCTTTGCTGGCTCCATTTGCCTCCAAATTTTTGCAAACATTTTCTGTCTTTGCAGTCCATCATATGGCAACCAGTCATATGTTTTTCTTGTTCTTCTTCTTACTGGCTAAAAGTTACTGGACAAAATTTCTCCAGTAAAAACTTGCAAGTTCTCACGAGATGAACTGTCACTTTACGCTCTCAGTTGCTCTCTCGTTGCAAGAGATTTGGCGCACACAAACAGGATCCAGTAAAAATTTTTACAAATTTGTACAAATTCGTACAAATTACACTGCACAACAGCATGCCTGTTGCATGAAGTTTTTTACATGAATCTGAATCGTTTTTCCACGCTGTTTTCAAAACCATACTCCGCTTTTATGTAAGGCGTGTCCTTTTTTCGAATTTTCCTCGGCTTTTTTTCTCGTTTTCGACTGTAATTTCTGAACCAATAATCCTATCGACATGATTTTTATATATTTGCACTGACAACATCTCATGCCATCTTTTCTGGCATTAATCAATTTTACTATGTGTTAGTTAGTATTTTACTATGTGTGTTAGTATGTGTTCTAAATTGGCGTTGTAATAAGGTTTCAAAGTAGGAAAATATTGAATTTCAAGGCGTTTTTTCTGATGGCGAAACTTCTACAGATGTTTCATAAATCAAGTTACGAAGTATATGAATATCTTGAAAAGAAACATCAAGCAATAAAACACAGCCAAATTATTTGGCGGAATACACATTCGCATCGAAATAATAGCAAAAATGTACCATAGCCATTTTCATAATTTGTCTTACTTTTTCCTTAAGGGGAGTTTCTACCTTGTGCGGTCAAAAAAATCGATTTTTTTTTTTCATGCATTTTTGGATTAATACATGATTGTAGAATACGCTCCCAAAATTTGATGTTGAAATCTTTCGAACTACGGAAGCAATTTATCGAAACAGGTAGCGGTGTCGAGCGCGCCGAGCCGCTGAAGCAAAACTTTGAACGCGTTTTTCTCAAAACTAAATTTTTTGACCTTGCGGAAGTGATTTAGGCCACACGAGTTGAGCAATAGCTACGAAATTTTAAACAGTCATTTATCAAGCTCTTAGCTATGGCACGAACTAGGATCTTCAAGAAATAATAATTTTTTCTCATTAAAAATAGAAATTTGTATTGAAAAAAGTAGGTAAAAATTTAGTTTTTTAGTCAAAATCGCATATATCCTTCATTTTTCATTTTTTTTTTAAATCCTAGTTCCAGCCATAGACAAAAGGATACAGAATAAGAAAAAATTTAATTTTTGTGTTTCAAGTCATCTCAAACAGCGGCAGGACTTCCGCGAGTAAGGAAGTCCTGCTGCCATTGCTCGATGGCCCCCTCCCCCCCTTTGCATATTTTATCTTGAAACTTTTTTTACTTGTACAATAAACATATACCTACATCTTTTCCAGTGCTTATCTTAAAAACCTTCCCATCAAAAATTTTTCAAAAAAAACATGTTTTCTCGGCCGCACAAGGTAGAAACCTGCCTTAAAGAACTTGGGGCCTCAAAATATGCAAAGGTTTTAATTTTTTTTTGTTTCGAGCAATTCAAAATGTTTTTGTTTTTTATTTGTATTTCAGACTATAAATGGAACATATAAAAGAGCATATTTTGAGGCTCCTAATTTTTTAAGGAAAACGTATGAAAAATTATGAAAATGGCTACGGTAAATTTTTGTTATTATTTCGATGCGAATGTGTATTCCGCCAAATAATTTGGCTGTGTTGTAGTGTTTGATGTGTCGGCTTTCATTATACACCCAACTCGTTAATTGATTTGAAAAATGTGTATGTTTTTGACCATCACAGAAAACGCCTTAAAATTCCATATTTTACGACTTTGAGGTCCAATTACCGCGGAATTTTTAAACTTATAAAAATTAATTGCATTGGAAAAGGAGCCGTGCGGTGTTGTTAATGCGATAAGGTGAAAATTATGTCAATCAGTTTTTTTGGTTTAGAAATTACGATCAAAAATATGGAAAAAGTAAGGGAAAACTGAAAAAATAACACGGTACCTATATCTCACTAACTAGAGCTGCTAGAAAAAATCTGAGGATAGATTCGAAATCAGCGCACCCAAATTAGTAAAAAACAGTAGAAAAACTGCGTGCAACAGAAAAAAGTGTTTTTTTATTGTGCTGTGTTATCCGTATCCAAACAGACCTAATGTGAAATTTAAAAATACCATAGTTCAGCTGATTTTCAGATATCTCATTCTGAAGCAGCTTCCGTTAAGAGTTTTGGGTAGTAATTTCTAGGCAAACTTTCCTATCGACCTACACAATTCTGTAGTCAGCCTTGACTAACGTAATTGATGATAACTCGCCACAACTGCCGAAGTGTAAAATTTAATAATCGCCCACAATTCAATCAGCACACCGTCGACTTGTCCCACTCAATTAACCTCCAACCTCCATGTTTAATAGACTCGGCGACGATGGCAGCCGACGCGAACGCAGAGGTAACGCTGACGGTGCCAATTTGGCTGGCGCGGGCCACAGCAGCTGCGGCGTGTACGCGCAACTCAACACGCGCCGTAATATTTTGACAACAAAGCTGAGCAATTTGCAATTGAAAATCTGGCACAATTGGCAGCAGACAATTGACAGGCGGATTGCCGAGGGGCTCGCTGCACATGTGATGCGATTCAGCAAAGTCAGCGCCACCGACAACAGCACCCACAGCGCTAACTTTGTAAACACCGTCAAAGCGGCGCTTCTGAATTCACGCAGCATTGGCGCCAACAACGCCAACGACGCCAACGAGCGGGCAGGCCTGTCAAGTGCAAATTGCAGCAGCACAGCAACAAAGGCAAAGGCCAAAGCTAAAGCGAAAATGGAAGCGAAAATGCTTCAAGTGAATTTCTCACGCGAATTATTCGCACTGCTAAAAGAGGCCAAGTACTTGCTGGCAATGCAGCATGCGAGCGCCGCGCGAGCTGGCGCCGTTGCGAGCGACAACTGTCAACACGCGGCTGCCGGCGACGACATGCTGCATCAATCAGCGGCGCAGCTGGCGTCGACGCGGCTGCCGCAAACGCTGCTCGATTTGTACGCGCAACGCGACGACTTCTGGCAGCACAAAGTGAAACTCATCAAAATAGCCGAATTCTACAATGGCATACGCGACGGTGCGGCCGTTGGCAGCACTGCAGCGCGCACGGGCAATGCAGGCGACAGCGCCGAGCTGCAATTAATACGCAATGAAGTCAATGCGATTGATGAGTGCGTGGCGACGGCATGTAATACGCTGACATGGCGCTCGTACGGTAAGTGGCCGGAATGGTACTCCGGAGAGTGGCGAATAACGGCGGCGCGGCAGCAGGTGGAATTTAATTGAGGCTTTCAGTGCAGGCAAATTAATTTTGCTGTTGCACACGCAACGCTGTTTGCGTCGCTTTTAGAATGACAACAACAGCAACGGCAATGCCAATACCCACAGCTCACGTCAAAGCGAATTCCATCGAGGAATATGCAAGCGAACAGCAATTCAAGAACGGATAGATTGAATTGCTGTAGTTGTAGGCGTTCGTTGCTGAATTGTTGCTACATTTTCTGATCGGGGCTTACACGTAACACGTGTCCAATTTCAATCAATCAGTAGAATGCCACTTGGTATTTTTTATTCTGCACTATTCTACATTGGAACAAGCGGCTTGTCACGCCTAGAAGAAGACCTAACAACCCTTAAAGCCAAGATAAAACTTTATAAGCACAACGAATCATAATTACAAAATAATGTAAATCAAATGTAGGTATATCAAAATAAATATCCAAAATAAATTAAAGATTTAAAACAATTAAATCCACTCGCTCAATTCAATTCAATTGAGACATTAAACATATTTCAGAAAAGGTCTCGAAGCTTTGAAAGACTTGAAATGAATAGACGATGGCCGGTATAATTAAAATCAAAATTGTAAAACAGTGTTTATGGTCAGTCATTAATAGGTCCAGGCGCTAGGCTCTCTCTTTTTTGAATCCAAAAACTATTTCCAACTGCAACAAGTCTCAATAAGATTTCCAGCCAGCTGTGCGCTCTAAGCTAACAAAAACAGTGCTTTGTTTAATTCGCGCAGACGCTGTGCTAGTCGATCAAATTTTCGAACTCTCGCATCAACTCTACCGCCGCCTACAGCAGACCCAGTCGAATCTCGCCGCCATTCTGCACAGCATTCAGCGCTGGAGTCAGGAGCCGCTGCACCAGCGCAGCCTGTACGGCCGAAATCTACTCGACTTGCGACATCAGCGGGAGCGCGTACTTCAGCGGCAGCTGCACTGCACGGAGACGCGCCGCCTGCTCAATCGGCTGCTGATTGCGAATTTTTGCCTGTTCTTCAACTACGATGCGGAGCATTTCGAAATTTATGCACAGGACTTGAGCGTGCAGGAGGTAAATAGGAGAGTAAATAAAATCTGATTTCAATCCTTTCAAACTTGTTTGATTTCATGGCAGTTTTTGCGCGAGTTTCCAGTGGAACAACGCCGCAAATACAACAAATACTTGGCGGTGATTGAGCAGCTGGTGGGCCATGAGGTGCGGCTAGCAATGAAAATCAGGTTCGATAAAAATGCATATTGATACGAAAAGTATGGCCTATCAGTAGAAAGCGGATTTCCATGCAAATGCATGTTTTTTTGAGAATATTCTCAACAAAATAGATGAAATAACTTTAAAATTGCGTTTAATTGTCAATGCATATTTTTGAAAATTTCGCTTTAAATGCATGTTTTGGCATATTTGAAATAAAGTGCATATTTGTAAACACATTCTTATATATTTATCTCTTCGAAGGCATATTTTATAAAAATTATTGCAAAAAAAATTAAATTTAAATTAAATACATATAGTATTTAAGCATATTTTTTGATTTTTCTTACATATATTTCTTATATATTTAAGTATAAGTATGAAGTATTTAAGTACATATTTTTGAGTCGCTCTGTGATTCTAGAAGTGAGTCGAGTAACTTGTGCAACATTATTTGTTTTCAAAATAAATTTAAAAAAAAATTATTGACTAGTTTTTCAAATTTAGATGCATAAAAACTAAATGATTTCTATAAATGCAATTTTTAAAATATCTTTGGTGTCTTTTTTTTTGTCTAAACGCAGTAATTCGAATGTGTTCAATGTGAATTCCAATTTTAAATGTTTCTTCATTTGTTATGTTCAGTTCGTATTGTCTTCTTTGTATTTACAATAAACTTATAACAAATTATTTTTGGCGTACTTTTCCAATTTTAGATGCATATTTGCAAATTTTATAAGTATATTTTTCGTTTTTTAGTGCATGAAAATCCGCTACCTACTTATCAGATACTGGCGGATACATCACGCCAGAACAGTACATCACATGTTTATATGTATACACATAGTTCCACTGTATACGATCGAATCGAAACACTCTTTTTGAAAGCTTTGCTTATTCGCACTTAATTTAAAGTGCGTTTTAATCTTCAACAACTTCACCAAAGCAACAATTATCTTCATGGCTTTTTTCATTAAAATCACAAGCTTCACATAAATACATACATTCATGGTCTCATTACTTTCGTCTTCCACATCATCATGCTCGCAACTTCACCTGCATGCTTATCGCAATCATCACCAACATTAGCATCAGCGTCTTAACATCCGAGCCACCGGCATCATCATCACGAACTACTCGCTGCATATTTCAGCACCACCCATCGGCATATCATCTTAAGTGAACGAATTCTTTCATCATTATTCCTCCACCCCCGACTGCACCCCAGCAGCGCACCTCATCCATCAGTCAGTCAGGTGCAGCACGCTTTTGCCGTTTATTTGGCGTGCAACTCGCGCTCAGCACGCACACTCAATTTAATTTTCACATCACTCATACGCCCCGTCGCACGCGGGTTTAACAGTTTGCAGTATTTACACAACGAAATGACAAGAGCGACAGCGACAACAGATGCCGCAGTGAAGACAACAATATCAACAGCACCAACAACGAAAGAGGCGATAAATGCACCGCATAATCAACAAGACGTAGGCAAGCAACAACAACACCAATCGCCAACGTCAATAGTAACAATAACAGCAGCATCAACACCAACGCCGCCAACAACAACCGCAATGCCGCTTTTTGAGGTGAAATTAGAGTTGGTAACGACGGAGGACGCGAGTGCAACGGAAATACGTTTCGTGCCGCCGTTCAACGCCAGCGCGGAAAACAATTTTCAGCAAATTGTCGAACAGCTGCTGCAAGACATCAACCAGACATGCGACTGCATGCCACGAATTGTTGATGACAATGCGCTGTCTGAGGCTGACGAGGAGGACGCAGCGAACGAAAAGGAGCACGAAAATGAGGAAAACGAACAAGGCAGCGACACTGAGCAAGATGAAGCGGCGGAGAATGAAGCGAAGCAGTTGACGCAGGTGGTGAAGCAGACGTCGTCGCCGTCATCGTCACCGGCGAAGCGTGAACTGGCGGCGCTAAAACGTGTGCAGCTGCAGCTGTTCGTCGCGAAAATGGGTCGCTGTCGCGCAGCAGACAGGGCCGCTTCCGCTGCCGCGGCCGCAACTGCCGCCCGCCCGAGCGTAAAAGGTGCAAAATTGTTTTCGTTACATTCTTTCTGCCGCACTACCCCGACCTGTTCGGGCTGCTATTACAATTTTGGCTACGCCACAGTGTTTCTATGCATGCGAAAGTAATTTCCCGACAAAATTCACTCGTCTCTCGCTCTTTGCCTTCACAGATGTTGACGAGCTGAAGCAGCTGAACGCTGGCATACGGCACGCACTGGCGGCAACAATGCACGCCGCCGAACGCTACGCCACCAAATTCAACGCATACGCCTACTTGTGGTCGCAGCGACGGGAAGATGTGCTGCGCGACAGTTTGCAGGTGGCGTGCAAAACCGGCGCAACTGTCGGCAAAGGTTACGCCATCCTGGAGGCGTTCAAAAAAGAGGTAAGCATAGCAAGAAGCATGCATGGCTGTGCATTTGTGGGCAAGTGGCTGTGGCTGTTGCCGACTGTTGGGCCATATTCGGGCTGAGGTTGTGGTCGATGTGCACAAAGTTTGCACAAACTTTAATTGCCATTTAACTCAATTATTTGCTGCTAATTCATTCGAATAGAGCGAGATCACTTTTGGAGGTGAACTCAACAAACAACTGCACAAACTCTTTGGCGAAGCTTGCTTAACGAATAAAACTTGCCAGCGGTTAAAGGACACGCCTTCGCTTGCTCCAGTGACCCCTTTAAGGCTGGCGCAGGCTTGCACAGAGCAATTGCTCCGGCGATTATGTGGTCAATCATCTTATTTGCGACCACTACGGCCAGCAACATATGGTAATGGCGCACACACTCACAGCATGGGCGGACGCAGAGAAGACATATGAGACCGCAATTCGCCTGGTTGCGCTCACGGGACCAATAACATTTGATAAATGCTGCACATCTAAAGAAGGCAAGCCAGTCGGTTTCGCCTTTTAAGCGCCATTGCTCCTGCTGCAACCACTCGCTGCCACTGCCCGAATGCGTGGTGTGTGGTCAGAGGATTTCCTTACTTGTTGTTGGGCTGAGATTCGTGCATATGTGTGCGCTTTAAGCCAGTAACTTTGTGTTGGTGCGCTTGGTGGAGCAACAAGAAATTGAAGCATATTTCACCCAATGAACGGAAGCCAGCATTATTTACCCTGCTTTCGTCCATGAGTGAGTGATTACGACATACCGCTTGCAAAAATTTCATTTGTAATTATGATGGGAAAATGTGGCAAACAAATTACGGTAGTATTCCGGGCATTTTTCGTTCGAAAATAAAATTGGATTAAAATATGTTCCAAAAATGATTAATGTTCGGTTACAAATTTAGAAAATCTATCTTTAGATTTTGAAATTTATATTAAATCGCTTCAATAGACTTCAATTAATCAACTCAAGTAATGGATCGAGTAAAATCTGTATTGAAACTCCGAAATTAAAACGACTGGGCCAGTTCTCTAGAACTTTTGCATATTCAGTCTCATATTTAGTTTATTCTCCTCCAAACGTTTTATATTTAGGTTAAATATATGTAATTCAATTTTTATTATTAAATTTTTATTTCTTTATTTAAATTTTATTTTTTTTATTATTTTTTATTAAAGCCAAATCGATTTAGAGATGCATTAAGAAAATAAAAGTTAGGTACTCATGGTACCAGTGACACACACAGGGGAGGGTTTTTGGGGTTTAAACAGTGATTCGACTCCATACAACCGCGGGACAAAATTCGAAGGAGTGGTCCGTTCTTCATAAAATTTGGTATACAAGTTAATCATGGTCTGCTGAAGTGAAATCTCCATTTGGTTTTTTTTAACTCTTGTAGTTTGGCAATGGCTGACACTTAAATTTTCAATTTTCGTCATTTTTTGAAAGCTATAGCAACGAGTGTGTTGACTAGATTTTTCAGATTTTACAAATAATCGGTAACGTCAACATTGATAATTGCAAAGAGTAACAGAAATTGTCTTAGGACCTTTTAGTTTTGCAATAAAAACGATAATAATAGACGTATGTTTTGCTTTTTTGCAGTTTTCTAAATTTTTCATGCTGATTGCATACTTTTAGGGATAACAAAATAAATTTTGTCGAAAAATAGGTGTTTCGACCACTTTTCAAATAGAATTATTTTCTGAGATCGGAAGATAAGACAAAGAAAGAATGCTTCCTAAAATAAAAAATAATCCAGAAACATACTTTCACATACTTTTTAGATATTTTCCTCTAAGTTTTGCCAATTTTCTCAATTTTTCATGCTGATTGCATACTTTTAGGGATAAAAAAATAAATTTTGTCGAAAAATAGGTGTTTCGACCACTTTTCAAATAGAATTATTTTCTGAGATCGGAAGATAAGACAAAGAAAGAATGCTTCTTAAAATAAAAAAAAATCCAGAAACATACTTTCACATACTTTTTAGATATTTTCCTCTAAGTTTTGCCAATTTTCAGATTTTTAATTTAGAAAAATATTTTGAATTAAAAGTGATGTAAAAGCCTCAGCTTTACCAATTTTGACAAAAATTTTAAAAGCAAAAATGGCCACATCATTTCTTAATCAATATGGAAAGCTTTAGCAACTTCTTTATAACCATGTATTTTTACAATTTTTTTTACTCAATAGACTAAAAAACAGAAATTATGTGTTTACATTTTTTTGTGAAAAAATTTTCAACTTTGAGCCGCTTTAGCACACAAACTAATTAATTTTTTCATCAATAACACTAGTCGACACAAAAAATGCACCTAAAAATAAAAGTGTTTTCTAGACTAACTGTGGCCGCTGAACACGAAACTGAAGATCAACACATTTTTGTAACAAGCGTTTTCGAAAAATCTTCGAAAAACCATTTTTTTTCACTGTTGTTTCAGTTATGAGCACATATCTCGTAAACAAATCATCCAACTAACACAAGCTGTCCGTCAGTCAGAAGATAATACTTTAGCCTTTCCAGCGATATACAGATTGTTCATATCAGATGAGATTTTGGGAAGTGACTGATGGTGAAAGTTGTAAAAAACTGAATTTGTCGATCATTTTTAAAACTTTAAAATTTGTGAATGTTTTTTTTATAGATAAAATTAATTATCTCCTCTGGTTCTAAAATCTAAGATGAAAGATATATTATTTGACCAAGTATTAACCTTAACATCAATTGAATTGAAAGAAAAATGACAAAGTTATGATGCACTGAGTGAAAACACCAAACTTACATTTATTACATCGTGCAAAAAAAACTTTTTTTTACCGAGACCCATCGAAATGTTGATATAGGCGTGAAACTAGAGGTCATTTATAGAAACCTGGCATAGTCAGTTTTTCATTTTCTGGCCGAAAGTCCTTTTTAAAAGACTTTAAAATTTTAAGGACATACACATTTCAAATATTTTTTTTTAATATTTTCGGTAATGCAATGATGAAGATGTGGCTATCAAATGAAAGAGAAACATTTTCTCCTTTTAACTAAATTTTCTATTTTGAACTTTCAGGACCAAACTATGTCAGGTAGGGAAAACATACATGTTTTGGATCTCATTCCATAGATTCATACATCTAAATTTTATTATATTTCAATTTTCAATTTCTTGTGTGCGCCACTGCATGGTACACAAATATTTTTTGGTTTCATCGCTGATTCAACTTTACTTCAGTGCCTGCTGTGGCTTTCCACCCATTACATTCATTTTCTTGCCAAAATTTTTCACATTTTCGCGCCCAAACTGGCACTGGCAGCAAACAAAAAACAAATAGATGGCATAAATTATGATACACAAACGTGTTCCAATTTGCACAGGGAATTTCTACAGCAAAGGTCGCCACTGTTACAGCGCACAGCACTATGTATGTACAAATGTATACAAATAAGCGAATTTTTATACGAAAAAGCATATTGCAGCGACCAAAAACAAAAGGAAAGGATTGGCAAATTGGTCGATGGAAAAGCCGAGAGGCTGAGCTTCTAAGCAAACCATGTTGCATATTTTTATTTATGGCGTACAATTGGCAAGGCCTCAGCTGCTCATAATGTGTGAAATTTTCTCATATGCTATGCTCCCCGCTTCTCCATCCATTGCCCGCTCAATCCTATGAAGCGGTTTCTTGAGGGGCGGTATGAGGCCAAATTAACTTTGCTTAGCCACACTAACAGCCATGGCCAGCAGTGCCCGTATACACGCACACGTACACATAGGCATACACACACACACACACACACAATTGATATACGAGTATGTAGAGGCGAACTCGGGGAAATTAGAAATTTCGCATTTGTTTGCCTATATTTAGGCGTTGGACAAGAATTATTGCGTGTGCACTCTAAGCCACGTATTTGTATGTGTGTGTGTGTGTTTGTGCACAATTTATACGCTTCATATGCATTAAATTAAAATGCCCAAATTAAGCTTTCATCACTGAAAGCCGCAAAGTTCGCCAGCATTGCTCGGCCGAATGACCAATGCAGCTGTGTCACAATGCTTTGGCAATGTGTTGCCCGCGACCGCAGTCGTCCGCCAGCTCGTATTTCATTGCTGATTGGCTTTGCCTTCACAACTAAAACAAATCCATAAGCAAATGTGCAAATACAAAAGCGGCCATGGTGGTTCACTCTGGGCGCACATGCGTCCCACCGCTCGGCAAAGGCTTTGGAAATGTTTGTGATTTTATTATGCTTGATTTTACTGTTAAAAATGTATGCAATACAAAGTCAGTAATTGATTTGTCGCGCCCCCACATGGCTACATTTGACAGCGTCAAACAAACCTGCCACATGCAGCAAATCGCATGTTCTCGCTTTGTCGCACGTTCCGCTTCTCCAGCTTTTGTCAGCGCTAATGCGACCTTTGACCGCTGTTGGCTGTCAGTATTTGCGTCAATTTTGGGCGCTGTCAAAATTCATTAGGCTGCGTGCCACAAACTGTTGCACAGCGATTTACAGCGCAAAAATTTATTCAGCGCAGCATCGCGTCCGACGACCGAAAAACATTAAACAAAAGTCAAATTTTGACATTGACGGCTTTTGCTGGTGATTATGCTCTGATGGTCTCCCCCGCTATCCCGTTGCCTCGCCCCTCAGATCGATCGCTACAACGAGCTGCACGAGGAAATCGAACAGGTCGAGGGCCGTCACTGCGTCAACGGCTGGCTTTCGCTCGATGCCAATCCGCTCAAGTATGCGCTGCTCAACTACGCCTGCAAGTGGGCGCACCTGCACAAGCGTTGGCTGCTGCGCTACGTGGAGCGTACGCTGAGCGTAAGTTGTTGGTGTTTATTTGTTAATTTTCATCTTCTCGAATCAACTGTCTATTGTTGTCACTCGTTTGCAGGAGCTCACCGCATTCATCAACAGCAGCCACACCGTACTACAGCTGCCCCTTGGCCAGCAGCACTTCCGGCGGCTGCTGCGTGTGCTCGCCATCATGGCGCAAATACGCAAACGCGCCGCCTACGCCGACAATATCTTCAAGCCGCTCAAGGACATCATTGCACTGCTGAAGGCGTACAACGTCGAGTTCGACTCGCAGCTACTGCGCGATATCGACCACTTGCCGCTACTGTGGAAGCACCTCAAGGACGTGGCCGCCGCCCGCGCAGAGGCACTGCAGGACACGAAGTGCTTTCAGCAGCAACGTGTGGCAGCACGCATTGCCATCTTCAGCTGTCATCTGCAGACTTACGCGAAACAATTTGCGCGAATGGCGGTAAATTTAATATTTAATACGCAGGGGGAAATTACTGTAGTTTTGCCTTAAATATTAAATCCTAGTAGTACGTTTTTTCAATACGTTTTACAATGTCTGCTTTATTTCTCCGTTCTGCTTTCGTGCCTAGTTCACATTATGCATTTTTTCTGTATTAGATTACATTTATTTAAGTTCTTTCAATAACACTACTCGACACGAAAAATGCTCCTAAAAATAAAAGTATTTTTTAGACTACTCTTCGGCTGCTGAACACGAAACTGAAAATCAAAAAATTTTCTTAAGAAGCGTTTTCGAAAAATCTTCGAAAAACACGTTTTTCCCCTCTTATTTCAGTTATGAGCCCATATCTCGTAAACCAACAATCCGACTAATACAAGTAACACAAATTTGCTATTTTGAACTTTCAGCACCAAAATATGTCAGGTAGGGAAAACATGTTTTGGATATCAGTCTGTGGATTCATATATCTAAATTTGATTCTATTTCAAAGTTCTGAAATTTCAAAATAGAAAATGTAGTTAAAAAGAGACAATTTTTCTCTTTCATTTAATACACATATCTTCATCATTGCATAACTGCAAATATTTAAAAAAATATTTGAAATGTGTATGTCCTTAAAATTTTTAAGTCCTTTAAAAAGGACTTTGGGTCCGAAAATGAAAAACTGACTATGCCAGGTTACTATATATGACCTCTAGTTTCACGTCTATATCAAAATTTGCATGGCTTTTGGCAAAAAAAAAAATTTTTCGCACGGTGTAATAAATGAAAAGTTGGTGTTTTCACTCCGTGCATCATAACTTTGTCATTTTTCTTTCAATTCTATTGATGTTAGACTTAATATTTGCTCAAGTAATATATCTTTCATCGTAGATTTTAAAACCACAGGAGATCATTTATTTTATCTATAAAACAGTATTCGAAAATTTATGATTTTTGAAATTGGTCGAAAAATTCACTTTTTTCAATTTTTTTTTTTAGAATTTTCATCGTCAGTAACTTCCCCAAATCTCAACTGATTTGGACAATCTACCATCCACTTGCGTTAGTTGGATGGTTGGTTTACGAGATATGCGCTCATAACTGAAATAAGAGGGGAAAAATGTGTTTTTCGAAAACGCTTGTTAAGAAAATTTTTTGATTTTTGGTTTCGTGTTCAGCAGCCGAAGATTAGTCTAAAAAATACTTTTGTTTTTAGGAGCACGCGATGAACCCATTTTTTGTCGAGGAGTGTAATCAGCATCCACGTTGACCACATAACGTTCAGTCGATCCTTATGCGACCAAAACATCGGCTTTGGCTTCGGTCAGCAATTTTGCTTCGGTCGGTCACTGCCTCCCAACGTTATCCCTCAAATACTTAAATATTTGGTCGGCACATCGGCTTTGGCATCGGTCAGCAAGTTTGCTTCGGTCGGTCACTGCCTCCCAACATTATCGCTCAAAAATTTAAATACCTCAATTTTGTTTCATCACATTCGACCAAAACATCGGCTTCGGTCAGCAATTTTGCTTCGGTCGGTCACTGCCTCCCAACGTTATCGCTCAAAAATTTAAATACCTCAATTTTGTTTCATCGCATTCGACCAAAACATCGGTCAGTAATTTTGTTTCGTTCGGTCACTGCCTCCCAATTTTATTCCGCAAATACTTAAATACCACGATTTTGTTTCATCGCATTCCATTTCTTTCCAGTTTTTTCGTGTGCAATGCCCACAAATATACGAGCTGTGCGATGAGGTCTCTGAACAGTTGGATCACTTTGCCGCCCTGCATCGACGACACGTACATTACGCACAGCTGCTCGATATCGAGGCGCCCGACGCAACAACACTGCAGCTGTGCGCCGCCGAAGTGAAACGCATCAAGGTGAGCAATTGCTGGCATAAAATATCGATTCACACTAATCGGCTGCTGCGCACAGCAACTGTGGGACTATGTGCGCATCATCGAGTCCTGCATCGTCGAATGGCATGCGACGCCGTGGCACAGCATCGACACCGACGAGCTGGAAAGCGAATGCAAGAAATTCACGCGCGATTTGCGTACGCTCGACAAGTGCATACGCGACTGGGCGCCGTACGAGCACATTGTGGGCGTGCTTAAGGATTTGGTGGCGTCGCTGCGCTCAATTACCGAACTGCAAAATCCTGCAATTACGGAGCGACACTGGCTGGAGCTGATGCAACTGACGAAGGTGAGCTCTCGGAGCAACTCAAATAGCCAAAGAAATGCCTTGAGCAGGATCTGAACGAGGAAGTGAAGACTGTGACGAAGGCAAATTCGATTCCACTGTCCATAAGTGTGGCTTGTTGGCGCTGTTTGCTTTTGTGTCGGTTGCAGCTGGCTGCCTTGTCACATTGCTGTCACAATGGCAGCCAGCATGCGGCATTCAAGTCACCATTGAAACCAAATTCAAATACAAACCGAAATTGAAATTATATTTGCGGTTGATTGTGTGGCATGCAACAGCACTTCAGCTTTTCGCTTTTGCCGCTTGCCTCGCTTGAACTTGGCTCGCTGGCTTGAACGCGTTGATGTTGCTGTCGCTGTCACCATTACTTTTGCCACATGCCACAATTTTCAATTTGACGTTTGATATCTTAATGCATTGCCACTGTTGTTTTTGACATTTATTAAGTGATGCATGAAACTGCAGCAGACAGCGGCAACGGCAGCTGCTGCTGACACAAAGGCGAATCAGAGGAATCAATAAAGACCGAAATGCCACAATGCTCTGCCACCTCCTCCTACTGCTGCCCCTTTTGATATATGAGAATTGTGAAACCAAAATAATGCAAACGAGTTGTTGGGAGAGCATTCAACTGATTCGATCTTCATACAATATTCTATTAATATTTATATTTTTTAACATTGTTCTCTTGGCTCTCCTTTTCATGCATTGCACGGTTTGTTCGGCTTACTATGGCGGCCAGTTGACACAAAATTTTAATGTGGAATACTTGGTGAGTTGAACTTTCAGCCTTTAAAAATTAATCAAAAAACTAGATATTTTAAGTATTTTATTTTATTAATTTATTATCAGAAAAACAACAATTAATTGCTATTCTACTTTCTTTAATCTATAGCTACGGCTTTCAGCTATTATTTTAAGTACCAATCTTCCATTACACATACATTCGTGACAAACTCAAAGTATAACCTAAATCATCTTCTTTCTGTACTAAATACAAAAAGTATTAAATGTAAAAAAATACTTGTTTGAAGGTTTATAAATTTGCAAATACTCACGCCAAGTTAGACGGTAGAATTCTGTTCTGTTTTGACGAAAACCAATTAGAATTAAGCAAATGCTTTTCATATGGTATATCAATAATAACTAAACAAACTTAATTCAATTGACTGAGCATGCTTTCAAACGAAACCAAAAGTAATTGCCGCCATGCAAATAAATACCAACATCAATAAAGCATATTCAAACATTAGCACTCACCAGTTCTAACATTTATGCATAGCTAAATAAATAAATTATTTACAATGCAATATTTGCAAATAAACATCACTTAATGTGGACTTTGTGCATTTCATAAAATTTTAATATGAGTCTGCATGCATGCACAGTTCTACTAAACAATTAATAACACTCATACGCCACGATGCACGTGCATTCCAAATACAATTTATGCGCTTGGGCAGCAACACACACGCACACACTGGGTGATTTTTATAAAAGTTAAGTCTTCTAATTTTTTTATAATTTTTTGAAGAACATATAAATTCATGCAAGTGCCATACAGTGAACCAGGCAAAGTGAGCAACTTTATGGCGTCAAGCAACTTCAAGCGCATGAAATATGTTTATTTGTTTGCGTACTCAGCTGTGCGAGCTGTCCGCAATTGTGCATATTTCCAATATAATTTAATTAAATCTAAAGCAACTTTTGTGTCTGGCCTTTGCCAAAGTTAACCACTGAATTGGTCGCACACAGCCACACACACAAAAATATTTACATGTGCATTTGAATTTATATTTGTGTGTGCTGTCGTCGCACAGTGTTGCGAGTAGTGACAAAAATGCCAAAATGCAATGTTATAACTACAAAAATCTGAGTATGAGGTTTTGTTGGAAATACTTCAATTAAGAAAAATCCGAAGTTTTAAGAAAAAATATTGGATCGTATGCAACTTATGAGCTCTAAAGTACGCGTTGAAAAACATTGTGTACAAACAGCACATTTTTGCTTTCACTTTGAGATTCAAAATTTCAAAATCAATTATGAGCAAGTCCCTAAAACTTACTGTTGTCTTAAGTTTAATATAATTTATGAGCAAGTCCCTCAAACCTTCTGTTGTCTTAAGTTTAATATAATTTAGGTCTGACAAGTCCAAATTTTTGCTGATTTTCCCACCTCTAAGCAATACCGTTAGAAAAAAAGTTAAACAAAGAACACAAATGAATAAAAACTGAGTTAAAACTTTAAAGGTGATTTAAAAAAGAAAATTTTTTATCACTTTCGAAATTTTTTGATATTTTGTTTTGGAAAGTATGTATATTGTGCTTTAAAATGTTCAGCTGCGCATATTTGCGCGAATACAAGTTATTGACATTTTTCAGTGAAGACTTGAGTGAAAATTCGCGATATTTTCAAACTTTGATTAGATGCCAATAGCAATCGGTCAACTAATGCTTTGCTTTTGATGGAAGATAGCTTCGTTTGTTGAAGATAGCTTCGGAAAATCAATTACGATTACTATTATTATCGAAATAGAGGGGTTAATGGAGTTTCGACACTACACTTTAATATTTGCTTCGTACAAACCCAAAAGTTGACAGACCTCACAACTTCGTTTGTATGGGATGCGCCCTCTGGTGGTGAATTTTTGAACATTAATTAATTTTGTATTTTTGCCACTCAAGAATGTTGACGATTGCTGAATAAATCATTCAAGTTGGTTCTGTAGTTTCCGAGATACGATGTTTCCTCGCTTTCTTTACTACATTTACAAATGGGTAGACAGTTCCATTGAAAATGGCTAGCTTTGTATGGCAGCCACCTTAAGAGTTGGATGTAGCTGTTAGGTATGTATAGAAAAAACATTTGGAAGAGAAAATAAATGGGGGTTAGTCTTATATATGTTGCGTCTGGAGGCAACCTGAGAGCACTGGGAGCCCACTTTATAAAAACGATGATTTTGTATGGGAGCCTCATTAAGGGTTGGAAATAGGGGGTAGGTATGTTCGAAAGAAATATTTATATCTAAAAATTAGTGGGGGTCAGTCATAGATTTGAACCCTCTAAGAGCAACTTTTAAGCAGCTGTGGAGCAATTTATCGAGATTTTATTTTCAATCACTTTTGAGATGAGCGCATTTCATCTATATACACATTTGTAAATAAATATATATTAAAATACAAATATTATGAATGCGGCTTTTGCGAACTAAGATAATTTGCATTGTTGATATGAAGTTCTTTCGAATCCGGTTGTAAGGGAGGTGGTCGAAGTTTTGGTCCGATTTCATTGAAATTTTGCACAGTAAGTTCTTTACTTATACAATAACACAAACCAAGTTTCATTTATGTACGACCACTCCTTCTATTTTTGTCACTTCGCTATATGAAGTCGAAACACTGTGCGTCGTGGGCACATATGCCGCTCATACCACTGCATTTTGTTCATAATAAATTTTAAATAAATCAGCTCAATAGATTCATCGGTATTTGTCAGCCGTAAATTTGTTGCATGTGCGTCGCCAAACGAAATGTAATGTAATGTAAATGTACCAAATTATTCTCCATTCGGCATTTTGACAATGTAGAAGCGTAAAAGAGAGAGAGACACACAAAAATCTGTATGTATGTCTCAAGTTGCTTGAAGCGCCACTACAGCAAAATTTGCACTATTTTGCAAATTTGATGACAATGTTTGGTCTGCCTGTATGTGCATTGTTACTGTTATGCTGCCGAGCATAGACTTCTATATTTAATATACATACAAACTTACACATGTAAATGTGTGCTTAAGTATTTAGAACATAACCTTTACTTAAGTGCCAAACGTATGCACACACGCAAATAAATATACTTGGCTGCAACTCTCGCCAGCGCTCAGCTGTAGTTCAGCTCATATATTAACCAATAATTGACAAGTTAAAATTACATTTTCAATTATGGGCAAATTTGCCAACCAGGCACAAATGTTCAGCTTTAGAACACTTACAATGGTTATTGCTCATTTGTGTGCTACTGTTGTTGCTGTCTTTGCTATTGTTGCCGCTCGCCAAGTGAGTGGACATGTAAATGTGTATCGCTATTTCAGTAATTTTGCTGAATCTAGTGCGCAAAAATAACTAAAATAACAACAACAATAAGGCATTAGCACAATTTATCTATTGCCATCTTGTTGTACTGCATATGCTATAAATGATGCTGTGTGCTATGCAACAGCTATGGAAATATACAGGGTGCGCTGCCTTGACTTGATTCCAGAAAATCCTGGATTTATTTGGCGCTAGTTTTAAGGCATGTCCATTCTTTTCAATTATGTAAGCTCAGCTTTGAACCGTCATCGAACTGTGAAGTCTGTTAAATATTACCAACATGTTAGTTAATTAATTTATCATTTCTTAACCCTTTGCGACCCAGCATACACAATTGAGCGATTAAAACCACTGTAAAAAATTAAATTTTGAATTTACAAGCAATTTTGAATTCAAATGTCATTCGATATCCAAACGAATGTTGTTCGCCAATCGTTGTCCCGTTACCCAATAAAGATTTAGGTGGAAAATCAACTTGAGGTTAAGTTGAGATCAAACGTGTTTCTCAAATCTCCATCGTTAATTCTCAACAGCATCTCCACTTGAGAATCATAGCGTTCTCAACAAAAAGGGTATTTTTTTTTATAGAAATTGATTGATTCTCAACTGGAGAAAACTATAATTCTCAACTTGAATTTAACCCTCAAATGCATGAATTATTTCACGTTTGCTAAATAAAAATACTTACTTACTTACTTAACTGGCCATAACAACCCGCTATCGGGTTACGGCCTGCCGCAAAACTTCTCTCCAGGCGCCTCTGCTTTGCGCGCGCCTTCTCCAGTTGGTCACACCAAGTGATGACAGGGCCTCTTCAACTTGGTCCTTCCACCGGAGACACGGCCTCCCTCTTCGCCGTCGACCTCCAACCATCGCATCGAACACCTTTTTCGCCGGAGCTTCGTCGTCCATACGGCAGACATGACCGAGCCAGCGTAGCCGCTGGATGTTAATTCGCTGCGCTACGTCCATGTCCTTATACAGCTCATACAGCTCGTTATTGGTTCGTATACGATAGTCGTCACCAACACGTACAGGGCCGAAGATTTTGCGAAGTACCTTCCTCTCGAACACTCCAAGGGCCGCTATGTCGTTTCGTGTCATTGTCCATGCTTCAGCGCCATAGAGAAGCACGGGCAAGATAAGCGTCCTATAGAGCGCAAGTTTTGTCGGTCGAGAGAGGTCTCTACTTCTCAATTGCCTACCGAGACCGAAGTAGCACCTGTTGGCAAGAGTAATCCTTCGCTTTATCTCCAGGCTGACATCATTGCTGCTGTTGATGGCGGTGCTAAGGTAGACGAATTCCTTGACAACTTCAAAGGTATACCTGTCGGCCTCGACGTGAGACCCTAGCCGCTGCGAGTCCCTGCGTGTAGACAGCATATACTTCGTCTTGCCCTCATTTACCACCAGACCCATTTTGGCAGATTCTCTTTCGATAGCCGCAAAGGCAGCGGTGACATCTCGCTTGTTACGCCCGATGACATCAATGTCATCAGCGTAGGCAAGGAGCTGGACACTTTTGTTGAAAATTGTGCCATTACGATGTACACCGGCCTTGCGCAGAACACTCTCCATGGTGAAGTTGAAGAGGTCGCAGGACAAAGGATCGCCCTGTCTGAATCCTCGAACGGTATCAAATGGGTCGGAGAGGTCACTTCCAACCTTGACGGAGCTGCGCGAATTGCTCAACGTCGCTCTGCAAAGTCTCACGAGCTTTGCAGGGATACCAAGTTCAGACAATGCGGCATATAGGCGATCCCTTATCGGGCTATCGAATGCTGCCTTGTAATCGATGAAGAGATGGTGAGTATCGATTTGGTTCTCATGGGTCTTCTCCAGGATTTGGCGTAGAGTGAATATCTGGTCGATGGTGGACTTACCAGGTCTAAAGCCGCACTGATAGGGTCCAATCAGCGCCTTGGCGAGTGGCTTTAATCTTTCACATAGTACGCTCGTCAGCACCTTGTATGCAATGGGAAGTAGGCTGATACCCCTGTAGTTGGCGCATATTGTTGGGTCGCCTTTCTTCAGCACAGGGCAAAGGGCACTGAGGTTCCAATCGTTGGGCATTCGTTCCTCCAGCCATATTTTGCAGATGAGCTGATGCATGCACCCAATCAGCTCACCGCCGCCGGCCTTGAACAATTCAGCTGGTAGCCCATCCGGCCCTGCAGCTTTATTGTTCTTGAGTCGCTGGATAGCGACCCAGACCTCGTCATGGCTGGGCGGTGGCACATCCACACCGTCGTCGTCGATTGGTGCCATCTGGACATCTTCACCACTGGCGGTATTGTTCCCTTCGTCGCCTGCGAGCAGCTTGGTGAAGTGCTCCTTCCACAACCTCAGTACACCCTGCGCATCCGTAACCAGATCCCCGTTTTCGTCTCTGCAAGAAGATGCCCCGGGCTTAAATCCTTCCGTGAGACGCTTAACTTTTTGGAAGAATTTTCGGGCGTCATTCCTGCTCCTGCACTCCTCGATTTCCTCACGCTCGCGCCTTTCTTGCTCCCGTTTCTTGCGTCTAAAAAGGGACCTCTCCTTCTTCCTCTCCTCCCGGTATTTTTCTGTCACGGCTCGCGTGGCAGCCGACTGCAGGGTCTTCTTGTAGGCAGCATTCTTCGCTGCAGTGGCTGCACGACACTCTTCATCGTACCATTGGTTTTTTGGTGGTGGGCGTCGAAAACCAAGGACATTTTCTGCGGCGGCGCGCATAGAGTGGGATAAGTGAGCCCATAATCCGCCGATGTCATCAGGTGGAGAGGGGGAGCGACCGAGCTGGTTGGAGAGTTGAGCGGAGTAAGCTTCGGCTACCCCTTGTGATCGCAGCTTACTGATGTCCAGCTTTCTTCGCAAACTAGGTTGCGCGGTCTTCGCTGCGCAAAGACGCATGCGTACCTTGGCTGCAACAAGGTAGTGGTCCGAGTCGATGTTGGGTCCTCGGAACGTGCGCACATCTAGAATGCTAGAAGCATGCCTTCCATCAATCACAATGTGATCAATCTGGTTGCGGGTGGATTGATCGGGGGATAGCCAGGTGGCTTTATGGATATCGAGGTGCTGGAATCTGGTGCTACTAACTACCATGTTTCGTGCCGCGGCGAAATCGATCAGCCTCAGACCGTTGTTCGAAGTGGTCGTATGGAGGCTGAACTGCCCGACTGTGGGGCCAAAGATACCTTCTCGCCCGACCTTTGCGTTGAAGTCCCCGAGGACAATTTTGACGTCATGGGCCGGGCACCCGTCGTAGACGTCCTCGAGCTTCGCATAGAAGGCATCCTTGGTCGCATCGTCCTTCTCTTCCGTCGGGGCGTGCGCGCAAATTAGGCTAATGCTAAAGTATTTAGCCTTGATGCGGATCGAAGCCAGCCGTTCGTTCACCGGAGTGAACCGAGAGACGTGGTGGCGAAGTCTCTGACCACAAATCCGCAGCCAAATTCGTGCTTCTCCGCATGGCAGCTGTAGTAGATGTCGCAGTCTGCTCGCTTGGAGCAACCTTGTCCTGTCCATCGCATTTCCTGGATGGCGGTGATGTCAGCCTTACATTTTGTGAGGGCTTCCGCCAGTTGGATAGAGGCACCTTCCCTATAGAGGGTCCGGACATTCCAGGTGCATATCCTCAAATCGTGGTCCTTAAATCGTTTGCTGTGGTCGTCAACATTGTGGATTCCTTCCGAGGCTTTGTTTTTGGCTTTCATTGGTGGTAGATTTTACGTGGCGGGCACCAAACCCTGCGCACAACCCAAATTTCAAGTCCTGGGGATTGGACACGCTGCACACATTAGTTCACTATTCAGCGGGTGCCAAATAGCTATCCAGAAGGGCCGCGCGGAGGCTGTGTATCAGCTTGGATTGGACAGGGACAAGGATCGTTCTGGCGTTCGCCAGGTTGAACGCAATCAGAAGCTTTACCTTGTATGCCCGCTCCCTTCCTTCTAAATAAAAATAGGATTTTCTTTTTAACACAAAACACCACTGAAAAGTGAATTAAATTATAATAAACTACTAAATATTAGCAAACAGATTTCGGGGTCTAATTTGAAGATATACACAAATATGCTAGTGTGCGTAAAGGCATCAATTTGCATTTGAGGGTTAATTTAATGATTCTCAAATAGGTCTCAAAAGTACTGCCTAAAAGTATGCCTAAAAGTATGCCTCAAAAATGTAAAACACAACAAGTGTATTGCAATTAAATATTTTATGTGATATGGTTTCACAGATGCAGAATAGCTTTTAATATGTCTACTATAATTTAATTTAATATAATATTTAATACATTAAAATTAAAAACTTAAAAAAACAAAAAAGGAAGGATAAATTGAAATGATTAAAAATTAAAGGATATAAATGAAAATAACAAAAAATATAAAATTAAATAAAATTGTAAATATTAATAGACAGTTTCAATAGGGTTATATATGACTAGTTTACAGAAAAAATCTCTTAAATCTATACTATGTACTTTCAATGCAAAATTTTGTGCTGATTCCGAATCTGCCTTCAGTTTTTTTTTCATCGCCACCACTTTCATATTCCGCATCGAAAAGTTACCAAAAGTGAATAAATATGAAAGTAGAAATTTAGACGATTATTTTGAGGTATTTTGAGGCTACAAAAATTTGGGGAATTTTGGCAGGCAGCTGCTCTCGAGGGCCCCGGTGCCAAAGCTTCCCAGCACTTGGGCGTTCCGACAGCAGATCCACCACCTGCCTCACTTCCCTTTGCATCCTTTTATCTTACCTTTTATTTTATTTCCAGCTTTTTATTATTTATTTTTTGCAGCTTTGTTTTTTTGTTTTTTTCACTTTCACTTTTTCAAAACTTTTGCCGAATAATTAAAACATATGATTCACTAGTATTACCAGACATAAATTTTCGCGAATCCAACTGCAGCATTGCCACATACAAAATGTTTTAAAATTGTCTCAAATGTAACTCCACGGCTACTCAAGTTGAAATCATATTTTGGAGAAAATGTTTGAACTCAAGTTGAGAATTATACTTAATATCAACTTGAGAATCATAGAAATCTCAAACGTTGGAGAAATATTTTTTTGGTGTTTATTGGGTATTGTCTAAAAAATTAAAAAAGAAACAAATTTAATACAATGGAATGTGTAAAATTGTCTTGATTAATCTCGTGGAAGCAAAAAATTTCACTGGGTCGCAAAGGTTTAAAACTAAATAGTCGAAGCACTCTGTCTTCCTTTAATAAGTAAGATTGCACTTCGCAAGCATTGATTGTATTGTGGCTGCTTTTAGAGCGGTTGGACCTTTGTTTGCTGCTAACCAATAAGCCAAGCGAGAGACATTGATAAATAGCAATAATGCAGGCGGCGATAATGCAATAATAACAACAACAACAACTACTACTGCAAGACAATGATGCAACCAGCAAAGTCTAAACTCTCCACATACAACAACAATAAACAACAAATAGCACACATACGCATAACATTGATTAAAATCGGAGCTCTTAGAACACCCACACATACACAGACACATAAATACGCATAACATCTACCTAACTAAATACAATAGGAACAACTAGCAGCCAAACGTGCGGTTCGCAACTTTCACTTATTTCAATAAATTTATTGTTATTGTCCTTTAAAATTATTTTATCAAACAAGGAGGCGACGAGCGATTGCGCCGGAATGTCGGAGCATTCGTGTTTGCCAGTTCATTTGCGTTGTATTAGTGTATTTGTGTTTAGATTTGTGTGTTGCGTTGCTTTAAAGGAGAGTTGTGCGTGTCACAAGTGGACGCTGGCCCACTTTCCGCCGAAACTAAATTAGTTCATTATTTGGCGCAAAGTGCTTGTGCCGGACTGGACAGGACTGGGCTGAACTGAATTAATCTAAACTGAACTGAGGGAAAATTAATTGTTGGCAAGTTCCAGCTGCAGTTGTGCCAATTGAAAATTCATTTGTGGCTTATTAGAAATGACCATTCGAGTATGTGCGCTGAAGGAAAAATCTTCTGAAAATTGATATTCGGAAATTGTGTAATGCATTTATCAGCTTGAAATGCAGTAATTTGATTTGAATGAGCGTTGATATTCGTCAATTACCAATCCCCAAGCAACTATGCAATCAATCAGCCAGATTGAGCAGTATTGGTGGTCACTAGTGTCCGACCAAATATTCGGTTTCGGCCGTTCGGCCATTTTTTGGCTGAAACTGAAACCACTTATTTGGGCCGAAAGAATATTTTTTACATTTTATTGTGTAGCAGATATATAGTGAAAGGAGGAGTAATTTAAATGACACCAATATAAATAAACTTTTTTTTTAGCATATAATATTGAATTATTTAATTTTGAATATTAGCGAGTAAGGTACGAAAGGGTGATTTTTTCATGTGGGGCATTCCACGCGAAGCGGACAGGTAAAAAAACTCCGATTTCGGTTGGCATGCAGTACTTCAAAGCCGATTATGGAGTCATAAAATTATATATTAAAATAATTAAACTACTGGATTTCTTACTTCATTTACTGAGCTTTTTAATTGTATTTTTGGAAAAGAAAAAAAAAATTTTTTCGTAAAAAAAAAACCAATTAATTTTTTTTTCCTTGGTTTTCACTAAGTTCGACCATTTCGTTTTTTTTTATTTTTTTTATATAAATTGCTAATATTGTATAGAACATTGGTGCCAACTTTTATAATGGGCGTGGAAGTGGATTAGGAGCTAGACTGAAAATACTGCCGCGCTTGATGCCCGCCGCTTGTGCGCGTTTAGTGAAACTGTGTGCTTGACGCCACCCTTCGAAATTCAGTTTCGGTTTCGGCCCAAAAAATATGTTTTGGTCGGACACTAGTGGTCACCATAAAATAAGGACTTGGCTTGATTGTGCAAATTTCGCCAAAAACTTTTCAGATTATCTAAACAAGAAAATTATTTGGAAAATGCAATGATCGAATTTGTTTGTTGCAGTCCCAATTTCAATTAGTTTGCGTTTCTTTTTTTATTTGTATTCTTTTTATGTTTGCATTGTATTTACAGTGTCTTTTGTGAGAAATAACCAAAGCCACCAACTCTTGAAGTTGAAGATAATCCTTTTAGTCCTATGCGAATTTTCAGCTTACCTTTCAATGCGACGCCAACACCACACTCCATCAACTACTCAGCCTGCAGCTGCATCTTCACGAGGAAGACATCAAAAACACAGTGGATCGCGCCATCAAAGAACTGACCGTCACCAAAATACTCGACGAAATCAAAGTCACCTGGTCGCAGATGCACTTCGAAACCGAGCAGCATCAGCAGCGCTCCCACATACGGCTGCTCAAAGTGTCCGAGGAGCTCATCGAAACGCTCGACGACAACCTGCTGCAGCTGCAGAACATCGCCACCTCCAAGCACATCGAGTACCTGCTGGACAAGCTCAGCCACTGGCAGCGTGTACTCAGCGGCATCGATACCTTGATGGCCAGCTGGTTTGATGTGCAGCGCAAGTGGATCTATCTGGAGGCCATTTTCATAGGCACGGCCGACATACGCGCCCAACTGCCCGCCGACTCGGAGCGCTTCGAGGCCATCGATATCGAGTTCACACAATTGCTGGCCGAAATGATTCAAGTGGGCAACGTCATGCAAGTGGTGCTGCAACACGCACACGTCTTCGGTGTTCTGAGCGAGCTGCAACAGCGGCTGGTCGTTTGCGAAAAAGCCCTGAACGACTACTTGGAGACAAAGCGTTTAGCCTTTCCGCGCTTCTACTTCATCTCCTCGGTTGACCTGCTGGACATTCTCTCGAACGGCAACCGCCCGCACATCATCGATCGGCACCTGATCAAACTCTTCGACTCGATACTGCGGCTGGAGTACGAGGCGAGCGACGACTGCGCCGGCGCACGACGCGCCATTGGCATGCACTCCAAGGAGAATGACGAGTACGTACGCTTCACTGGCGCACCATCGGCGAGCGCTGACGCCTCGAATTGCATCGAGTGCGCCGGTCGCGTGGAGCTGTGGCTCAACGCGGTCATCACACAGATGCGCTGCACGCTGCACGAACTCTTTCGCCGCGCGCTGCACGCCTTCGGCGATAAGACGCGCGAACAGTGGCTGTACGACTGGCCCGCGCAGGTGTCGCTGTGCTGCAGTCAGATCGGCTGGACTGCCGACGTGCACCGCGCGTTCGCCTGGATCGAAGAGGGCTACGAAGCCGCCATGAAGGACCTGCACAAGCGGCAGATCTCCCAGCTGAACGCTTTGATCAATCTGCTGCTCGGCGAGCTCTCAGCTGGCGATCGTCAAAAAATCATGACCATATGTACGATCGATGTGCACTCGCGCGACGTGGTCGGCAAGATCATACACGCCAAGGTCGACAGCTCGTTGGCGTTTCAGTGGCAAAGCCAGCTGCGTCATCGTTGGGACGACGCGGTACTGGAGGTGGAACGGCGCCCGGCCGAGACAGATGAGGATTGCTTCGCCAATATATGCGATGCGGAGTTCCGCTATGCCTACGAGTACTTGGGCAACACTTCGCGCTTGGTGATCACGCCGCTAACCGATCGTTGCTACATTACACTGACGCAGGTGAGCGCGAGCCCCACAACCAATGCTCATTTTTCAATTCAATAATCGTACAATATGCAGGGACCGTAACAGTTATAAGTTGTATTAGAAAAATCAATGTTTAAGAGTTATTTTTCTACTTTTATTTAATGACTCAAAAAAGAAAAGTTATTTTTTATTTATATTTTAAAAATCCTATAATAGCAATTATTCTTAATTTTTTTCTTATTAGTCCACAAATAACAGTTTTTTCGATTTTTATTTTAGTTGTCCTATGATAACAATTATTCGTGACTTCTATTTAAAAAAGTCATCAATAAAAATCATTCAGTGACTTTTATTTATAAAAGTCATGAATAAAAATCATTCATTGACTTTTATTTATAAAAGTCATAAATAACAATTATTAAATTACTTTTATTTATAAAAGTCATAAATAAAAATCATTCATTGACTTTTATTTATAAAAGTCATCAATAACAATTATTCAATGACTTTTATTTTTTAAGTCATCAACAAAAATCAGCCAGTGACTTTTATTTTTTAAGTCATCAATAAAAATCATTCAGTGTCTTTTATTTATAAAAGTCATCAATAAAAATCATTCAATGACTTTTATTTTTTAAGTCATCAATAAAAATCAGTCAGTGACTTTTCTTTTTTAAGTCATCAATAAAAATCATTCAGTGACTTTTATTTTTAAATCATTTTCATTAATTGCACTATTGGATTCATTAAATATCGAAATGTATATATATTCTTGATCGTCTTAACAAGACCTGTCTTGACAATTCTATTTTCTGGAAGAATCATAAATTTTGCATGCATTAATGAAAATTACTTTAAATTACGACTTAAAAAATAAAAGTCACTGACTGATTTTTATTGAAGACTTTTATAAATAAAAGTCGCTGAATGATTTTTATTGATGACTTAAAAAATAAAAGTCATTGAATGATTTTTATTGATGACTTTTATAATAAAAGCCACTGAATGATTTTTATTGATGACTTAAAAAATAAAAGTCACTGGCTGACTTTTATTGATAACCTAAAAAATAAAAGTCATTGAATGATTTTTATTGATGACGTAAAAAATAAAAGTCATTGAATAATTGTTATTGAAGTCACTGAATGATTTTTATTGATGACTTAAAAAATAAAAGTCATGGAATGATTTTTATAAATGACTTAAAAAATAAAAGTCAATGAATGATTTTTATTGATGACTTAAAAAATAAAAGTCACCAATAATTGTTATCATAGGACAACTAAAATAAAAATCGAAATAAAACTGTTATTTCTGGACTAATATGAAAAAAATCAAAAATAATTTTTATTAAAAGATTTTTTAAATATGTACTTATAAATAAAAAATAATTCTAATTTTTTTAATTTTTCCGTAAAAATTACAAAAAAAAAGTTTATTGTCAAGTTTGATTCTCCGTGCGAAAAGAAATGTATTGGTATATTTCATTTATTTGCATGATTTTTCCTTCATAGTAAAATTTTCAATTATAGTTTTCATAAATAACTGTTATTTCCGGTCCCTGTCAATATGTTGCAAATACAGCGACTTGAGCTTATTAATTTATGCAAAGAAATTGCTTGCGTTGTCGCCGATGTTAACAATGATTACAAAGTCTCAAATGAAATTAACTGACAAATAAGCAACACAAATCGTACCCCACTTCGCTTCACACGCTCAAAAAAATGCTCCACTCAATAACGCTTGCAATTTAAATTACTCGCACTTCACTAACGACAACTCAGCTGCACATCGTGTTTGTGCTTTCAGCACCTTCAAATATCTGCCAGCGCAGCGCTAACTGCTTCCATTGCCGCCACTCATGCTCAGCTTTCGCGCTCAGGCAATTCCAGCGCATCCGCTAAGACGATTTTCCATTAAATTAATTGAATTTCCCTAAATCACGCAAACAAGCACACATCATCGCGTACACACACATAGGCATTCGTGTATGCGCTCCTCAATATTTGTCTTAGTGTGCGTGCATGTGTTTGTGCGCGTTTGTTTGTGTATGCATGAATGGGTGCCTTGTGCGCTTGGCATTTTATTTTTGAATTTCGCCTTCTCCCTCCAGCCACCCTCGCATAATTAAAAAATTGTCTCGCCATTAACGTTGCTGCAATAGTCAACCATTAATGACGCCCCACGAAGTTGGTGAGCGGCTGTAAAAGTCTTAATTGTATGCGCTACGCATAATTAAAATTAAAAATAAAGATGGAACAATATTCAAATGCCATAACGCAAAATCACTCGCACCGCGATGTGTTGCCTGTCGACAATGCAACGTCTCAAGGACATATAACCCAAAAAGCTTCGAATGCATTCGTGCAGCACGCGCATCGCATCAGCGCCCACGCGTACTTGACACCAATGCTGCATACTTGTGGGCGCGCACACAAATTACAAACGCATTCAAATGAAACAGTGACCAGCAAAAATATACAAGCATCTCACTGTATAATTTATGAGCGCATTGCTGCAGAGATGCAAACTCAGTTTGGCAACTTCCTGCAGCATTCTGCTCACTTTATCTATTTGCTGTTTCGTTAGTCCTTGCACCTGGTGATGGGCGGCGCACCCGCCGGCCCGGCCGGCACTGGCAAAACGGAGACCACCAAAGATTTGGGTCGCGCCTTGGGCGTCATGGTGTATGTCTTCAACTGTTCCGAGCAGATGGACTACAAGTCGTGCGGCAACATCTACAAAGGTCTGGCGCAGACGGGCGCCTGGGGCTGTTTCGACGAGTTCAATCGCATTGCAGTCGAGGTGCTGTCCGTGGTGGCTGTGCAGGTCAAAACAATACAGGAGGCCATCAAGGTGAGTTCTTGCCGCTGACTGTTCGCCTGACTGTGTGCAACTCTGCCCCCCTGTCACAGATGCACAAATCACACTTCACTTTTATGGGCGAAACCATTGCGCTGGTGCCGTCGGTGGGCATATTCATCACACTCAATCCCGGCTATGCTGGACGCACTGAGCTGCCCGAGAACCTAAAGACACTTTTTCGTCCCTGCGCCATGATTGTGCCCGATTTCGCCTTGATCTGCGAAATAATGCTAATGGCAGAAGGTTTTCAGGATGCGCGTGTGCTGGCACGTAAATTCATCACCCTGTATACGCTCTGTCGAGAACTGCTGTCCCAACAAGATCACTACGATTGGGGTCTGAGGGCCATCAAATCGGTTTTAGTAGTGGCTGGCACACTGAAACGCGATGATCACAGTCGACCAGAGGATCAGGTGTGTGACTCAAATATGCATTAAATCCTAAGCCTTCGAAACAATTGTATTTCTTATTAAATTGATTTGCTTCTTAGGTACTCATGCGCGCTCTGCGTGACTTCAACATACCGAAAATTGTTACCGAAGACGTGTCCATCTTCATGGGCCTAATTGGCGACCTGTTTCCGGCGCTGGACGTGCCGCGCAAGCGAGTTTTTGATTTCGAAAAGACCATCAGACGAGCTGTCAGCGAAATCAAACTGCAGCCCGAGGACAGTTTTCTCATGAAAGTCGTGCAACTGCAGGACCTGCTGGACGTGCGCCACTCGGTCTTTATTGTGGGCAATGCCGGCACGGGCAAAACAAAAATCTGGCAAACACTACGCGAAACTTATCGCATACAGAAACTAAAGCCAGTCTGCAATATTTTGAACCCGAAAGCTCTGTCCAATGACGAGCTATTCGGCATTGTCAATCCCACCACACGCGAGTGGAAAGACGGCCTCTTTTCGTCCATAATGCGCGAGCAGGCAAACATGCCGCCTGGCAATCCCAAATGGATTGTGCTGGATGGCGACATTGATCCCATGTGGATTGAGAGCCTCAACACCCTAATGGATGATAATAAAATATTGACGCTGGCCAGCAATGAGCGCATATCGTTGAAGCGAGAGATGCGCTTGATTTTTGAAGTGGGCCATCTGAAAGCCGCCACGCCAGCGACAGTATCGCGAGCTGGAATTTTGTACATAAACCCACAAGATATGGGCTGGTCACCGTAAGTGCGGCCAAAAATTGTAATCTATTTAATATTTTTAATATTTCTACACATGTTAATTTGTGATCCATTATATTTATTAAAAAAAAAACACTCGACTCATGCAATTTATATCATATTTGAACATCCCCACAATCCAAAAGCATTCCTTTCCCAACAAGTTTCTTATCTCATCTCCGAGCACAATGTTCGAAAGGAACCTAAGGAATGATTCATAATTTTCATGGTTCATATTTACGTATTCATAATTAATTAATTAAATACTTTACTCATAATTTACATATACTTTATTGATACACAAAGTGCACTTGTGGCCTTACAGATACGTCTCTTCATGGCTGGAAACGCGCGTTGACATGATGGAGCGCGGCATTCTCACCGCTCTCTTCGAAAAATATTTCCCCAGCTTAATGCAAAGACAGCGCGCATTTCGCCGCATCACTCCTATCAGCGACATGGCAATGATACAGATGACCTGCCACTTGCTCGAATGTCTGCTAAGCTCCCACCACCAGCCAGATGCGCTCACGCCCGCCAACACCAGCGCACACAGCCTGCAGCACAGCAACATCGCACCCGATGCCATGGAACAGGTGCTGGA
The DNA here is from genome assembly GCA_963668005.1 of Melieria crassipennis. NCBI lineage: Eukaryota > Metazoa > Arthropoda > Insecta > Diptera > Ulidiidae > Melieria > Melieria crassipennis. Next base: position 119,862,756 of record OY764961.1, read on the forward strand.
GTCGACCTTCGTCTACGCTGCCATGTGGAGCTTCGGTTCGGCCTTGTTTGAGGATCACACCATTGACTGGCATCGCGAGTTCCACAAGTGGTGGGTTACCGAATTCAAGGACATCAAACTGCCGCCGCAGGGTACGATTTTCGACTACTATTTGGACGTGCGGACACAGAAATTTCGACCATGGTCCGATCTGGCAGCAGTAGAGAAAATGGAACTCGCTGATGCCGATGTGCCGTTGCAGGCAAGCAACTTGAAGTTTGCTTGCTCGAAACTCGAATTTCAATTGCCTTCAATTTACAGGCTGTGCTCATACCCACCGTCGAAACGGTGCGTCTCACCTACTTTCTTCGCCTGCTTATCGAGCGCAACCATGCGTGTCTACTGGTGGGCACTTCCGGCTGCGGCAAGAGCGCCATCTTTCGTGAACTCTTCAATAAATATCACAACCTGCCAGATGTACAGTGTGATGTGTCCGCTGTCGATGCCAACAATGACAACAGCACTTCCGCAGCATCCAAACAGCAGCAGCAACAACAACAGCGACGACAACAACAACTGCCCACCGCACTGGCTGTACAGACCACACACTTTAACTTCTACACCACCTCCGAGATATTTCAGAAGATGCTCGACCGCCCGCTGGAGAAGAAGTCCGGCCGATGCTATGCGCCCAGTGGCGCCAATCGGCGTTTGATCTACTTTGTCAATGACCTCAATATGCCGGAAGTGGATGCTTACGGCACAGTGCAGCCGCATACAATAATGCGCCAATTCATGGACTACAGGCAGTGGTAGGAAAACTATTTAAATAACTTTAAAATAAAATTATTTTCAAGAATAAAAATTGTTGAACTACAGGTACGATCGCCAGCGCCTCCAGCTGAAGGACATACGTCACTGTCAGTTTGTGGCCTGCATGAATCCCACAGCGGGGTCCTTCACCATCGACCCGCGTCTGCAGCGTCACTTCTGCGTCTTCTCAGTGTCGGCACCCACCGAAGACACCCTGCAACACGTCTACGGCAGCATTCTCAGTGCCCACTTGGAAAATCCGCTCAACGCATTCAGCAAAGAAATTAGATCCATTGGCCCACTGTTGGTTCAAGTGGGCATAGCGCTGCATCGTCGCATCGAATGTGCCTTTCTGCCCACAGCTGTCAAGTTCCACTACGTGTTCAACTTGCGCGATCTCACCAACATCTATCAGGGGCTGATGAATAGCGTCGGCACACCGGTGAGCGTTGGCGGCGCGGGGGGCATTGGCTTAACTGGCACCGTGTGCAGCAAACCAGCCGAGCTAATACGCCTCTACGTGCACGAGGCCTTCCGGGTCTACCACGATCGGCTGGTGGATCAGTACGACATCAAATCGTTCAAGTCATCCATACGCGATATCTTCAAGAAAGACTTTGAGGATTTCGACGAGGACTTTGTGTTTGCCGATCCGTTGATATATAGTCACTTTGCGCAATCGCTGGTAGATCAGAAGTACATGCCGCTACGCAGCTGGGACAGCCTGCATCAGCTGCTGATGGAAGCACAGGCCAACTACAACGAGGTGGTGGGCTACATGAACTTGGTGATGTTCGAGGATGCCATGATACACGTGTGCCGGTTAGTTCAAAGTACCATTTATATAGAAATACGATTCATATCATATAGAAAACAATCTGTGCCCACAATGCAGCATTAATCGCATATTGGAGAGCCCACGCGGCAATGCGCTGCTCATTGGCGTCGGCGGCTCTGGCAAGCAAACGCTGGCGCGTCTGGCTGCCTTCATCTCCTCGTTGAGCGTCTACCAAATCCAGCTGAAGCGCGGCTTCTGCATGCAGAACCTGAAAGAGGAGCTGGCCACGCTCTACATGAAAGTGGGTCTCAAAAGTGTTGCCTCCGTGTTTCTCATGTCCGATGCGCAAATACCCGACGAATCGCTGCTGATGCTCATTAACGATTTGCTGGCGTCGGGCGAGATACCCGAACTCTTCAGCGACGATCAGCTGGACACCATCGTCAATGGCATACGCAACGAGGTGAAGCAGAGCGGCACGCTGGACACCAAAGAGAACTGCTGGCGCTTCTTTGTGGACAAAGTGCGGCGCTTGTTGAAGATTGTGCTGTGCTTTTCGCCCGTCGGCCAGACGCTGCGTGTGCGTGCGCGCAAGTTTCCCGCCATAATCAATCGCACCAGCATCGACTGGTTTCACGAGTGGCCCAAAACGGCACTCGAGTCTGTCTCGCAGCAGTTTCTTTGCGAAATTGGCGAAATTTTACCAGTGAGTGGAAGTTTTCATTTTCACGTTTCGTTTTTTACTTTCTCCCAATTTACTGCGCTTTGTTCTCTCTTTCGGCTTTGTTTGCAGCGCCACATGATTGCGCCCATCGGCTGCTTTATGGCCTATGTGCACGGCACAGTCAATCAGATATCGAAAATTTATTTGCAGAATGAGAAACGATACAATTATACAACACCGAAAACATTCCTCGAGTACGTTTTCCTCTATCGCAAGCTGCTGGTGGCGAAGCACGGCGAATATACGCGCCGCATCCAGCGACTGCAGAGCGGCATGTCCAAATTAGCCGAGTGTGCGCGGCAAGTGGACACACTGAAGGTAGGCGGCAACGGGCGCCAATGCACAGCCATGTGCGGCTGATAGCTCGTACAGAAAACGCAGGTGAAATCCACATCTGTGAAAGTCTGTCTGTGTGTGTTTGTGTGTGTGCGATTGTGCGTGCGTAAGTGTATTGCGAGAATGTAACACGAGCAGGCTTTGGATGATGCCAGCTATGCAACTGCAACGCCGTCATTGAGCTGTTGCGCCTGCAAATTTTCTCGGATTGACTGCAAGTTCGACGGCATTTTTGGGTCTTTGTAGTTTTCGGCTGTATGCAGAATTGAGCCGAACTAAGAGCAGCTGAATTGAATTGAATCGAATGCAAGAGTGAATTCTGATGCAATTTGTCCGCGTCCACTGTTGGTCCGAGGTGGGCACATTGGCACACGCGTGCCGCAAAATTCTCACCACCCTCTTAGATAGTTTGCTGCCTCGAACACACTTTTTCCTTTTCTTTTTCTGTATTTATTTTTACTAATAAACTGCTGCGTAAAGTTCAGCTTCTCGTTTCTATTCGCAACAGTAAATATTGGAAATCGTGCTTCGTTTATTGTCAGCTAGTTACCGAAGTTTTTTGATTAAAGCATGTCGGGGTCGCAGGCACAGCCAAAGTTTATTTCGTCTCAAATTAGTGTAATTGCAGCCATAAAGATAAACAATTAGGAAATGAAGCCACAATAAATTAAATTAAATGCTTGTTTGCTTGCTTCTTCTAATTAACGCTGAGCAAGTCAAAAGTGGAAACCGTGTTTTAGTGAATTTGTGGTCAAGCGATGACAACGGAGTCACAGCCAAAAATTAATCAATACAAATTGTAGAATTGATATTACATGTGGACAACGATGCTGTCGGAAGGGGCGTGAAACTCATCATAGACTATAATGACGCCTTTTGACATAGAAAACAAGTTTTGCTCCAAGCTGCTTACGCAAGGAGTACCTATACCAGCTGAATAAAAAATTCACATTTTCTCACAAAAATGTATTGATTTCTTAACACTCAATTACGATTGCAATTATATTCAAAGTAGGGAGGTTAGTGGGGTTTCGACAATACATTTTGATTTTTGCTTTGTAGAAACCCAAAAGTTGACAACGTCACAAATCCGATCGTATGGGAGACGCCCTCTGGTGGTGAATTTCTGAACCTTAATAAATTTTGTATTTTTTTTACTCAAGAATGTTGGCGTTCGATGAATAAATCATTTAAATAGGTTCAGTAGTTTCCGAGATACGATGTTTTCTCGCTTACTTAACTACTTCATCTACAAGTAGGGAGCCAATTGCATAGAAAATGGCCAATTTTGTACGGCAGCCCCCTTAAGACTTGAAGATAGCGGGTAGGTATGTTTAGAAGAAACATTTGGAAGGGAAAATAAATGGATGTGGGTCATACATTTGACACGTCTGGGGGCAACCTGGGACCAGTGGGAGCCTATTTTATAAAAATTACCATTTCGTATGGGAGCCCCATCAAGGGTTGGAGATAGGTTATAAATATGTTTGAAAGAAATGGTCAGTAGAGAAAACTAGTGGGGGCCATTCATATATTTTAACCCTCTCAGACCAACTTTTGACCAGCTGTGGAGCAATTTGTCGAATTTCCCAGCTTTTTTGTGAACTTTGATCTCGATGCGACGCCATTTAGCCCCACCCTAGCCCCAAATTTTTTTCACTCATGCACTTTTTCACCAAACCGCATAAAATGAGAGGTTGTGAAGCATCGAAATCGAAAAATCATGCACTAAATCCAGTCTAGTGTCCAGCATAGTAACTAATCGCAAAAATCTGAAAAAGTGAGCTGCACTTCAGTGAATCAGACAACGACTTGGAGGGTGTTGAGTTAATGCAATAGGAAAACTCGTTAACAAAATGATTTCCATGATTTTTTCTGTTAATGAAGATATATGAAGCCGAGTCAAAATATGATCTTCTGTTTACTGTGGCTACAAATAGCCACTAAATTTATATCAGTCAAATATAAAAAAAAATATAAATAATATAATATACAATATAATATAATATAAATAAATAATAAAAAAATAAAATAAATAAATAAAATAAAATAAAATATAATATAATATATTATATTGCGTTGCGTTTGCATCATCGTTGCGTTTGCATCATCGAGTTGTTCGGTGTTATGAAATATTTTAGAGCATCTTTTGCGATTGTTTGATCCAATTGTTTGCGTTTTGCCACATCCACTTATTTATCACTCCCACAGGATCAATTAGCCATACAGGAAATTCAACTAACTGCCAAAAATGCCGCCGCCGACAAGCTAATCATCATCGTGAGCGCCGAAAGCGAGAAGGTCAAACGTGAAAAACACATCGCCTCCGAGGAGGAGAAACGTGTACGCATCATCGAGGAGGACGTGTGCATGAAGACGAAAATGTGCGAGGAGGACCTGCGCAAAGCCGAACCGGCACTAATAGCCGCCCACGCTGCATTGAATACGCTGAACAAAAACAACCTCACCGAATTGAAGTCGTTCGGGTCGCCACCCAAGGCCGTGGTGAATGTGTGCGCAGCAGTAATGGTGCTTCTGGCCACCAATGGCAAAGTGCCACGTGATCGCAGCTGGAAGGCGGCCAAATTGATGATGGTGCGCGTTGATCAGTTCCTGTCCGATTTGGTCAACTACAACAAGGATAATATACACCCGAATATTATTGAGGTGCTGCAGGAGTATTTGCGAGTGAGTTCAATGGAGCATTATATAAATAATATTTATCGATGCGGTTTTTATGTGGCAGGATCCCGAATTCAATCCCGACAAGGTTGTGCAGAAGTCTGTGGCCGCCGCTGGATTGTGTGCGTGGGTCATCAACCTCTATCGCTATCATCAGGTCTTTCTCATTGTGGGTCCCAAGCAACAAGCTCTTCACGACTCGCAGCAGGAGCTGTTGGAGGCGCGCGAACGGCTGCAATATCTCAAGGGAAAAATTAATGACTTTGAAACCAAACTGGCCGAGATACAGGCCGAGTTTGAAGAGGCCGTTGCGGCCAAACAAAAATGCCAGCGTGACGCAGACAAGACGGCCTTCACCCTCGATCTGGCCCATCGACTTATTAATGGGTTAGCCAACGAGAATGTGCGCTGGAAGGAGTCGGTGCAAAGGTGAGCCACAAGTGTGTTGCGTTAAATATTTACCAAGTCATGTAATGCGTTTCGGGCCAATCATCAATTATTTGCACTAATAGCCAAACGTTGTTTACCACAGCTGGCGTCTAGTGGTCGCTCGTACTTGAACACAGTTGAATGAACTACAGTCTGCGCAAATTACTGAAATGTAAAGTTAAATTTCGAAAATAACAAATTTCAAAAAATTCTGTTCACTTCAACTGAACGCATAAATATTCAGTGGTTATTTTGGTGCGCACAAAGTCAATGCTCCGAGCGATTGCCCCTTTAAAGCTTCTTGCTTTCTTGTTTAGAGACAACAACGTAATGAATCAATTAAATTTGTGACCAGCAAGAAAAATGCTTTATCAACTTTGCATAATATTCGCCAAGCGTTCAAAGTGACTACACAATTTTATATATTCTGTTTGCACAGAGGGCAAATGTTCATGGAAAAAGTTCACTCCAGCCAATACATCCAACACTAATGTTTTCAATTGGTTGTACATTTTTGGCACTTTACTTTATAAATTTTCCATTTACCACGGCGCGACCACCATTGTTACAAATACTTGAGCGCCACCTTGCCGAGGGCACCATTTCCGTGCACGCACACATACACACTTATTTATAGCCCATTTGTCCGCCAGCCTAATTGCCGCAGACATGCCAAGGCCAAGTTGAATTGACTTCATAAAAAATGAAGAAAAGCGAGGGTATGTATTCTTCTTAAGTGATGGCGTCTACATACCAAATGCTGCATGAAAACTCGCACACAAAAATGCCAAGAAGCGAGTATTTGCTAGACATAGAAAAAATTTCAGGATCGCTTAAATATACAAAATACGAAGCGTTAACGTAGATGACGGACGCCAGTGAAGGTCCCTGACATAAATTGTGGCGGACAGCAAGACGAATAATAATTAATGTATGTATGAGAATGCAGAGAAAGCTTAACTCAATAAAAATACTTATTAATATTGAAGTTATAACTTGGCGTTGGAAATATGCTATGCTAAGTGATGACTTATGTAAATGGCCATTGACAATGGTCGATCGAAGTGACCTATTCCAGTACTGAGATATCAATGCGATGCCAAGTTATCCACCGCTTGTCTGTCATTTAATTTCCGTCAGCTTCTGATTGAATTACCAGTCACTAGAAATCAAATCAGTCAATAAATAATTAAAAATTTCATTGGAAAATATTTTAAAAAAATATTTATTTCTCCATATTCAGGCCAAATATGGTTCAACTGCTTAGCCATGAAAAATCGCGAAGTAAAATTTTTAAACAAAAATTTAGTACTTTTATATGTGTCAAATTTTGACAAAGGATCCTAACGCGTAAAGCAAACTTATTTACTACATTATGCATATTTTCATGTTTTCATATGTCTGTCTTTAATGCATTTAATATTTTAAATGCATTCTTGTTATGAGCATTCTAAATGCTTCTTACTATTAATAGTTCATGTCACTATTAATAGTTCATGTTAAAAATGCATTAAATATTAAATGAAAAAATAACAAACTGGCACAAATACGCACTCGACTAGCGAATCTTAAATATTAATTAAAATCACTCATACGCCATAGTGGCACTTCAATTCACTGTCTCCTACAATTTCAAATGAAAACAAGCTTTCACAGTCTTCGTCATAATGCAAACACATTTGTTCTTAAATGCTGCACTTAGCAGCAATCGCAAGCACACAAATCGCATGACACACAAATACGCCGCAAGCGACAACTGCAACAGCAACAAATAGCAATAGCAGCAACCTTTCGACGCAACACGTGCATGGACTATTACACCGCTGCGCCAGTGATGCATGTATGTGCGTGTGTATTAGTGCAGTATTAGCGGGCGAGAATGTGTGTGTGTGTGTCTATTTGTATTCCATACACTTCTAGGGATTTTCGCAAAACACACAGCTGCTTTGTGCTTGTAATGGCCATGCTTGCGCGGGTATATTGATGGATACAAATACATTGTGGACTTAGCTGTTGCTTACATTGCTGTTGATTGCTGGTGTTAGTAATTGTAAATTGTATAGGAGCTGCAAAGTGGAAAGCACGGCAAGAAAGTTGTTTGCATTTTTAACGAAATATAGTAGTTAAAAGAAAAATTTATTTAATGCGAAAATGGAATTATTGATGGGGATGATGCACTGCGACCTGTAGATCTACTGTCCCCAAATGGAAACGAAATTTAAATAAATATTACTTTATCTAAAGAGCAAACCAATTCAAGTTTCCTACATTGACTACCTCATCAATCGGCTGTGTCACAAGTGGTTTTTTACAGGATTGTGGTTTTTCAATACAGGACCTAAGACTTACTTATAGTTAAGACCAGCTAAATCCCTTAAACCTGAGCTATCAAAGAATTTTTACAGATTGGGTGCGGCAGGAAATTGATGTCAGTTTTTCCATAAACATTTTAATTCTTTTGAAATATACGTCCTCTGTTCAGCTAAGTTCCTTCGATTTTATTTTTATTTTTAAGGTTTATTTTTCTGAACGTTCTTATTGATTGAAGATGCTTCTCCATAGCTTTTCAATTGTAATTTAGTGCGAAATTTCGTGCAACGTTGATCTTATCAGTCTTCATAGACTTCGTCTGAATTACCAAAATTTTTACTGGCCCACTTTGTGTGTGTTTGCTTGAGCTTAGCAAGGAGTCAAAACAATTTCAACCATGGAGATCAGGAAACTTTTACACTTCTTGCATCTCACAAAGCGAGTAAAATACCAGCCAGTATCAACACAAATAAGGATGTGGCACCAAATAAGTTAGTTAGCACCATTGTGCTAACTAGCTGTGGTAGCAAGGACTAAACCAACTAACCAGATTCTTAATAAAAAAAAAGAAGAAGGTGTCCAAGATACAAACCAAAGTATATCCTAAGTAGCGACACTCTTTGACAACCGGACGTCGATTTTTTCTGAAGGCTCCTGTCAAATTGTTGTTGTTCACGTGTAAAACTGTCACTGTGGTGAATAAGTACATTAACTTTTAGGTTTGTGGGCTCTTGACAAACCCTGAAAAACTGGAGTTTTCATGAATTTCTTAAGTGTAGTTTAAAACGATGTTATGCTTCGGACACTGACTTTTTATGCTGGCATGAGCAGGGAAAAGAAAATTAAATATTTATCTCAAAAATTTGTTGCCTTCCAAATAGAATTATGAAACAATTTCAATTAATTTCGAATGTTTTGCAAAAGCAACTCTGCCCGGCAATAAATATTCACCACAATTATTGTCAATTTCAAATTTGAATTTCAAATTTAACTTTTATATTTTTACACAAAAGTTGACTGGACACAAGAAAATTTTGTGTTGATCGGGGGTTGTTAACAATGAAATGCGATATGTTGTAGCGCTGCACGGCTGAGAGTATATGGTTGTGTGCGCTCAACATCACCGGGCCGCGCTCTACCACGAACAACTCCTCCAGCATGGCCAACTCAGGCAGCAGCCCGGGCGGTCGCCGGCCAATGAGTTGGCGCCACACTGCAACACAATCGTCGGCCAGCAGAAGTTTAGCACCGTCCACAGAGCTGCAAACAGCTCCACCGCAAACGTCTACCGGCCAACTGCAGTGAGTGCACCGGCGGTTTGACCAGGGGCGATACAGACCGCAGCTCTAGACGAAACAATTTTCAATGGCTTACATTTGTAAAAATAATTTTGTGAGCAATGACAGTTCGATTTTTGTCTTCGTGGTGAATATTTACACATTCTACGGTGAAGGTGGCAATTGAAGTTGATGTAGAGTTGATATTTTTGTTACACATGTTGAGTATAGAAATGTTGCAAAATGGATAGTTTTACAAAAGTTTTTGATTTTATTTAAAATATTTTAACCACTTCAGCTACATTTAAATATTCAGCCATAGATGCAGAAATGTTCTATTGAACTCAAATGCGTTCCGAACTCAAATGCATTCCGATTTAAAAATAGCGCATATAAATGTTGAACATTAATATATGTTGGTAAACAAATTTTAAGTGCTTATTAAGAGTTACGAAGATACACAAAATTATATTTAACTAAAATTCTTGACATAATTTATAAGAAATCACTTTTTCGCTAGCATTTTTCCTTGCACTGGAGCAAAGTTACATTGACATTGATTCCGAATGTTCAATGTTTACATAATCAAATTGCCTGCACAAAAGCAATTTCAAAATTTTTATTCAAATCTTTTCTGTTTCAGTTAATTATATTAGCACTTATTGAATTACAACTACAAATACGTATCCATCTAAAGATATTTATTTTCCCAAAAAATGCTTACTGCTTGTTTCGAAAAAGTAGTAAGAAAATTAAGTATTAAATTTACTACCAAAACCAACAGAAAATCGCATCGGGGTAACACGGTCAAACAGACTTAGTGTACCACTGACAGCTCCAAAAAAGAGTGTCGCTACTTATAGTATACTTTGATACAAACTTTTCTCAACATGACATTTCATTTTAATGATTTCAAAATTGACACAAATAACTGAATGAGATTTTAATTTATTTCTGCTGTGTTAGGAAAAATTTTCTAGGAAAGCTCTTTTTAAATCGTTTAAAATCGATTATTCTATTTGTTATTTTCTCGTTCTCTAAAGTTGATGTGATGTGATTCGATGTGATGTAATGTGATGTGATTCGATGTGATGTGATGTGATGTGATTTGATGTGATGTGATGTCATGTCATGTCATGTCATGTCATGTCATGTCATGTCATGTCATGTCATGTCATGTCATGTCATGTCATGTCATGTCATGTCATGTCATGTCATGTCATGTCATGGCATGTCATGTCATGTGATGCGATGTGATGTGGTGTGATGTGATTCGATGTGATGTGATGTGATGTGATGTGATTCGATGTGATGTGATGTGATGTGATGTGATGTGATGTGATGTGATGTGATGTGATGTGATGTGATGTGATGTGATGTGATGTGATGTGATGTGATGTGATGTGATGTGATGTGATGTGATGTGATGCGATTCTCTCAAGCTACCAAGCGTGTAAATATGCTTTGAATTAATTTAGTCGCTAATATTTGCATCAAATAATAGAAATCTGGTGTGAGCATTAATATGTCTTTAAATATGTATGTAAAAGATTGTAGTTGGAGCAATTTAGATTTCTATATTCCAGTATTTCCGTTAGTACCACATTTATATTTTACTGCCCATGACAAAAAACGCTCAACTTTCACTCAACACAAACACAACATTTGATCTCATTGGTATTTACATACAAACCTGCACTCACACACACATATGCACAGAAGCACATGCATGTGCGCGCTTTAATTAATTTGCCTCTGGTCGCATAAAATTAATGTATACATTTGCACAGGCGTTCGCTCGTTCATGCGTAAATTATCCGCAAATAGTAATTGGCCTTCATTTGCGATGGTTTTGACGGAAGAGTGAAAGTATTCATGCACACAGTATTTCAATATCAATTTACAAAAATATTTATGTACGCAGAGCGCTTCATGTAACTGTTTGTATTTTTTTTATCAATTCGATGAACACACATTTGTAATAGGAAAAATGTGCGATAGAAAGAGCAACAAGGAAATATAAAATGTTTATAAAATTCGCAAGTAAACTTGAATGTTTTTAAATTTAAAATTTTAACTAATATAGCACTTATTGCTAAATTTGATCGAATTGCTAACTGTGACTCATATTCAGTTAAATGGAAATAAACATAAATGAATTATTAAACAAAATTTCCACAATTACTACTACATTGATATGTTTTTGTCTTTAACTGAAAATTATTTTAACTTAAATATTTCGAATGATTTAAAGTATTTCTTAGTGCTTTCACAATTAACACGCTGTGACAGTTAAAATACAAAACTATGCTCGACACTTGGAAATGCGCCGCGAAAAGCATAAAATAATTGCTCTCAAACTGCAAGAGAAACAGATGTCAAGCAACACTTTGGCTTTCACTTTAGAAGCCAGCCGTCAGGCACTTCATTAACCCCATTGTCGACTGCACACGCACACACACACAGACACAGCCACAGACACAACCAAAATAGGTGCAAAGAAAATGAAGGAACTGACTTGTTCTGCTGAAATGAGCGCAAAATGTGCGCTTCAGTTAAATGCCTGACACCTCCGCTCCAACACAAAGGCCGACCAACTGCTACTTTGTGTTTTTGAAGCCAGGCAAGAAAGCCAAAAATGTTGCAACACGCTGACAGACATGAATTGTAAGCAACGACAAAAAATAGAATAAAAGTGTTGCACAAACAGGGTAACCAGATGAAAAATTGCTTGAGATGAAGAAGATTTATACTTGGAAAAAATATTATGATATCTTATGAGAACAACCAATGCTTAGACGAGCACAATATACTTCAATAAGATAAGAATACAAATTGTCTCAATGGGCAAGTTCAATAAAGGGTTAACAGACAACTTATAAAATTCGCCTCCGGATGGGCACAAAAGCAAAGTTTCATTGAAAGTCAAATGCTTTTTAGCTCTTAAAACATCTTATATGTCTAAACGCGTTTTCAATTCATAGAAATTGAGGCACCAAAGTACGAGGCTGATCAAAGTTTCCCAACCATATTTACAATTTGTGTCTCCTACCTAAATTATCTTAGTTAAAGTAATAATTCAGATAAATACTATATATGTACATATATTCGCGAACTCTGAATAAAAAATAATAATAATTTCGATATCTATGCAAGTGTAATCGTTAAAAAGAGATATAATAACAGCCATTAGACAGTAAATGATTCATGAAAATGAGCACATCTCTTCAGTTTGGTAACTCTGTACATGAAGAACTTCCTTTATTATGCCGTGCAACGTGCAGCGTTATGTTAAGTGCCTTCAGCTGTTCCTCAAACTACCGTTGCTATTGTTGTCACACCTGCTGCCGCCACTACCGTCACAGTGGCAGCCGCAACGTGTTGCATGCACTTTTCGCTGTTGGCTTTTAGTTGTGTTTTTTTTGCAATGTTTGTTCATTCACTTTTTCTGCAGGCGAAGAGGAGAGAAGCTGCTGCGGTATTATCGTCGACTTGTGCGCCTTCTTAGACGTTTAACGAGCCGAAAACTTGCAGTTGACAAGTGCGAAAATTGCAACAATATCGCTGCACAAGCAACGATAAATCCCCATTCGAAGTGGTTTTGCAAGTGACTTTGAGTTGGGGCTGTGAGCGCGCAGGTGTGAGTGTGTGATTGTGTGTGAGATGAAAAAACTGCACAATTCGTATGTTGGTTGAAATATTTTTGCATGAGTTCTGCGCAATTTACATAAGACAGTGAATCCAATGGAAGACGACGCACAGTGTTGCGAGTTCATATAGCGGAGTGACAAAAATAGAAGGAGTGGTTGTATATAAATGATATTTGGTATACAGTTATTGTATGAGTAAAGAACTTACTGTGCAAAATATCAGTGAAATCGCATCAAAACTTCGACCACCTCCCATACAAACGGATTTGAAAAAACTTCATATTAACAATGAAAATTATCTTAGCTCATAAAAGCTACATTCAAAATATTTGTATTTTAATATAAATTTATTTATAAATGTGTATATAGATAAAATGCGCTATTTTCAAAAGTCATTGAAAATAAAATCTCTATAATTTGCTCTACAGCTGCTCAGAAGTCGCTCTTAGAGGGTTAAAATGTTAGACTGACCCCACTAATTTTTCTTCCTGAATATTTCTTTCGAACATACCTACCCACTATCTCCAACATTTAATGAGGCTCCCATACAAAATCATCGTTTTTAAAAAGTGGGCTCCCGCTGCTCTCAGGTTGGTCCCAGACGTACCATATGTAAGACTGACCTCCATTTATTTTCCCTTCCGAATATTTTTTCTATACACACCTAACCGCTACATCCAACTCCTAAGGTGGCTGCCATACAAAACTAGTAATTTTCAGTTGAACTGGCTCCACACTTGTAAATGTAGTAAAGTAAACGAATAAACATCGTATCTGGCAAAGTACTGAACCGATTTGAATGATTTATTCAACAATCGTCAACATTTCTGAATGCCAAAAATACAAAATTAATTAAATGTAAAAAGTTCACCACCAGAGGGCGCCTCCCATACAAGTGAAGTAGAAAGGTTGTCAACTTTTGGTTCTGTACGAAAAAAAATCAAAGTGTACTGTCGAAACTCCATTAACCCTTCTATTTCGAGTATAATAGTAATCGTAATTGATTTTCCGAAGCTATCTTCAACAAATTTTTCCATCAGCAGCAGAGCATTAGTTGACCGATTGCATTGGCATTCAACCAAACGGTGAATTTGAACTCAAGTCTTCACCGAAAAATGTCAATAACTTGCATTCGCGCAAATATGCGCAGCTGAAAATTGTACAGCATAATGTAGATACTTGCATAAACCAAATATCAACAAATTTCAAAAGTGATATTAAACGTTTTTTTTTAAATCACTTTTAAAGTTTGAACTCACTTTTTATTCACTCGTTTTCTTTACTTAATTTTCATCATAACGGTACTGCTCAGAGATGATAGTAATCAGCAAAATTTTGGTCTTGCCAGACCTAAATTATATAAAACTTAACTTTTAGGGACCTGCTCATAATTTATTTTGAAATATTCAACCTTTAAGTCAAAGCATAAATTTGCAGTTTGTACACAATTTTTTTTCAACGCTGGAAGAGCGTACTTTAAGAGCTCATAACTTCTATGTTATCCAATACTTTTTCATAAAACTTCGGATTTCTCTTAATTGAAGTATTTCCAACAAAACCTCATACTCAGATTTTTGTGGTTATAACATTGCATTTTGGCATTTTTGTCACTACTCGCAACACTGTGCGACACGCGCGTAACGGTGGCGCCAAATGGAACAAAATGGAGTCTGCAAATATCTAATACTTACCAAATTAGTAGTGTAAATTTAAAAAGCTTAACTTATGAAGAGCTTCTTTTAGCGTTAATTTCAAATTCCAACTATAAACAAGCAATTGTACATTATTCGTTTGTTCACACTCAACAAAAAGAATGGCTAGAAAGTTAAATAAGCACAATTCATACAGCATAATCTTATACTGTATTTATTTTTGGAAATATTCCATCCATCACATACGTCAATTAACATTTTGATATCAAAGAAGTTGGCAAATGATTGAATGATAAGTAAACACGAAAACTACTTTAGCATTCAAATGTATTCATCACACTTTGCTCTTGAGGAAATCTTCAAATACACACCGCCATACACATCGAAGTGCTGTGTGTATTTGAGCAGCGCATATCAATCATAAGCACCGACAAAACTTGCAAATTAAATTTGGACACTTTCTTCCTTTTGAATTATTACTATTACATTTTTTTTTCGACAGTAAACAAAATGCTGATCTTTTGCAATGCAAAACAGCAAAGTCATCAATATTGCTTAGAAAATATCAGGAAGCTGCAAACAGCGCACAGGAAACGTCAACTCACCTGGCGCCAGCTGTCCGGCTGAGTGGCAGCCGCATCTGAGCGTCTCAGTGGCTGGGGCCAGACCCAAGCCTTGTCGTTCGTGTGCAAAGCTTAATAAAATTTTATTGTATATAAATGTCCATTTATATTTGCATTTGCCAGCACGTTATGGCTGCCAGCGCTTTCAGCTACACTGCTGCCATTATTACTCCTAGCTGTCTCTCTCACTGTCTATTTGCAATGAAATCCTGTGAGGTTTTCACACTCCAAAAGTACGAGTACTTCATGCTGCCTTTGTGCACACAGCACACACAGGTGTGGCTGCTGGCTGCTGACTGCTGGCTGCAGCAACATGAAAGCGGCATCGAATTCTAAAGGGACCAAAATGAAAAAGAATTTCGCAAAATATGCAAAATGGAAGATCGACCAAAATGAATTATGAAAAATGAAAGCTCAAGCACACACACATACACACACATGCATATATTCATGCACACAATTCATGTGCTGCTTGGCAGCAATGTGGCTTGCGCAATTGCATGCAGACAGTGGGCACGGTGGTTGGTTATTTGTTGTCGAGATGCGAGTATTTCTGAAATTACAATTATGCGTGCAGCATGCCAAATGTATTCACTGCTCCCGGTACCATAGAAATTGCGGTATATGTACCTGACAGCTCGGTGGTACGCTTGAAAGTTGCTTCCACTGACAATATTAATGATGACAACTAAATACTAGCTGCAGCAACACAGGTTTTTCCGATCTTATTTTTGTGTTACACAACTAATCACACTATGGCGGTGACATATTGCAAATAAGCTATGCGCTTAGAGCTTTTGTTGCATTCGGGTATCGAATTTTAGTTTTGTATTTCATGTAGTAATAGGAATAATCAAAAAACGAATTTAACTCACATTACAAATTTCTAGATGAAAATAGAGACTACACTACGTTACAACAACTACACATTTGTATAATTAACTATGGAAATTAAAATACTCTAAACTTTGAAAGGTTCTGTATTCTCAAACATGTGTGGAAACTTAAAAATTCAAAAGCTGAGACCAACAAAGAATATTGTGAAAAAAATATTATATACAATTTTATTCTATTCTGAATATGTAGAAATATATAGCAATCGCCTAGGTACAGCACCTCAGTAATTCATGGAATCAATAAAAACAATCTTCGGTAGCTTTGTTTTCCCCAGCTGATGCTAGGATTTCAAACTCTCTGTAAGTGTAATTGAAATTGCTTCATAATCAATGCTTTCGTAGATAACCGCAGTTAGGAACCTTGATTCATTCGCTGGATAACTAATCCCACAGACAGGCAGCCGAAGAGGGGCCCAAGCAAGCAGTCTGAGTCAGCAGCATACAACTCGTCCGACTTGCAAGTAATTTGCCATACGGCAACATCTAATTTCATGTTCAAAAAATACATTTTTCTTGAAGTCACCACGCCTTTGTCTCTCTCTTTGTTAAAGTTCTAGAGCTAGTTTACTTTTGAAAAATTTTAACTTCAAACGGGTTAAATAAGATTTGTATAAATTTTTTTTAATTACAGAAAAATTATTTCATATTATGAAATAATACAAAATTGTCACTTTTTCATTTTATTTAACCATTATTAAAGAAACAGAGTTTTGATCAAACACGCCCAATTCGTAGACTTCAATTAGAACACAAACTTTCCCTGATATCGCTGCAAATTATTGGAAATTATTTTGGGGATAACAGCAAAATTTTTGTAATTTGCTTTGAATTCACTTCTAAAAATATTAGTTTGTTGGTGCCTACTTAAATTAAACCCATAAATCAATCCTAGCTTTTGATATAATATGACAAAAAGGTGAAATTGCTCTCAGCCAACTTTAGGGTCGAAAGGGTTAAGGGCAGCGACCGTACCGGTTATAGTTTTTATCAAAAAAGTCAGATTTTAATTGTTATATTTTAACTTTTGTTTTTCCCGACAAAAATAACAGTTATTTTGTTCATTTTTTTTATCATATCAGGCAAGAACAACTCTTACTTTTGACTTTTATTTTATCGGTCAAAAATAACAGTTATTTTGTGACTTTTATTTTTTCGGTCAAATATATCAGGCAATTTGAATTTTTTCAAAGGCCGTTTGACCGACTAAAAAACTATTGATACCATTTTTTTCGTCTCAGCAAACCGCACATTCTGAGCTATAAGGCACAAAATAACAGTTAATTTTAACTTGTATAGTAAAAGTCTAATATTTAAAAGGCGTTTAATATTCGTGAAGCTGAGGCCATTACGATTATAATGGTATATTTGAAAAAGTCCACCGACAATTTTTTCGTTATGCCTTTTTGATTTGAAAATTGTAAAATAACAGTTATATTCGGTCCCTGGTTAACCCATTGCTGCCTAATGGGTAAAATTGTACCCATGAAAATTGATTTTTTTTTTTAAATCACAAAATAGTCAATGTTTTAGATCTCTCAAAACCATTGATAGGAATAGTTAGGGTAAAGATGGAACTACCTTAACCTAGTGAAGGTCACCCTAAAACTTCGCCATCTAGCTAGAGTTACCAGACTCCAAAAATCGTGAATTTTCCGGAGGTGGAAAATGTGGCGAAACGTAGTGGCCTTAGAACTTCACAAAAATCTGCCTCCTAACTCACCTGTAAAAAATACAACTTTTGTTCATGTGTTTAGCTGATCACTTCACAAAGTATGGAAAAAAGCTACCATTGCTGCCTAATGGATACAAAATGCCCAAAGAATATCTCAGCAACGTGCAGAGATAGAAAGCTGAAATTTTGTTTCAATTTTGTTTTGTTTTTGTTTGATCATTTTGGGTCACTTCTAGGTCGTGTATGAAATTGTATCAAATTCGTTTGGGAGGAACTGGTACCCGGCAGCAATGGGTTAAGGGACTTCAGATAGTTGAGCTCAGTTGGTTTATTCACCCAACAGATAGTCGGGCCTCTACAGGATTCTAACCACTAATGTAATGTAATGATTATGAGTTGGTTTATACATACAAGGTGCAACCCAAAGTAAACAGGACTTTTATAAAATAAAGAAAACGGATGATTATTTTTGTATAATTCTTTTTATTTATTCAAAATACTCTCCTTCTGCTTCGATACAACGTTTTGCACGGTCCAAAAGCATTTGGAATGAGTGTTTTAGGCCATCGGCCGGCATCGCCTTCAGAATGTTGGTACAAGCCTTTTGGATGTCCTCAACGTCCTTATAACGGTTTCCTTTCATCGGCAAATGCAACTGACCGAATAAGTAGAAGTCACAGGGAGCCATATCAGGCGAATACGGTGAATGATTGATGGTAAAAATGCGATTTTTGGTCAAATAATCGGTCGTAACTAGGGCTCTGTGAGCCGGTGCATTATCATGCAATAAACGCCAACTTCCTTCCTCGCGATATTCTGGCCGAATACGACGAATGCGATGCACCAAACGCTTCAAAACTTCAACATAAAACAAAGCGTTAATTGTTTTTCCCGGTGGAACAAACTCTCGATGAATTATTCCCTTTGAATCGTAGAAACAAATGAGATGAGTTTTGATTTTTGACTTCTCACGGCGGGTTTTTTTCGGATTTGGCTCATCTGGGTGCTTCCATTCGGCACTTTGACGCTTTGTTTCGGGATCATATTGAAAGCACCACGTTTCGTCACCGGTTACGATGTTGAACAAGAAATTTGGATCACGTCTGGCTTCCCGAACGATGTCTTTTGCGTGCTCAATTCTCTGCGCTTTTTGGTCGTCGGTTAAAGTGTGCGGAATGAAGCGAGAACACACTTTACGGAGACCCAAATGTTCGGTTAAAATGCGATCAATTGATGTTTTGGAGATGTTCAATTCCATTTCCATCAATTCCAATGATGATTTTGGCTGCATTTTGATAAAATCACGCACAGTTTTGATGGCATCGTCAGTAATCACAAATTTCGACTGGCCGACGTGTTCGTCGTCATTCAAGTCTTCACGACCATTCTTGAATCGATTCAACCACTCATTAACACGGCCACGGGATAAACAATCATCACCATAAACTTGCTTTAACAATTTAAACGTTTCGGTAAAAGTTTTACCAAGTTTAAAACAGAACTTAATATTAGCTCTTTGTTCGATCGACATTCTCGTACCAAAGTTAAAAACATACTGTCACATTGAGCGGGATATTTCGGCGTCTACAAGACCAAATGTCATGAAATTTAGACAGTATGTGAATGAAAGATGTACCTTTCCAACGCATGTCCTCACACATAGATGGCGCCACCAGAAACGTCCCTATTGCAAAAGTCCTGTTTACTTTGGGACGCACCTTGTAGTACCCTACTTTTTCATCAAAGTTGCTTTAAGTTACGGAAAAAAAATTTCAATTCCCTCACCTTTCATTCAGTTGCACTGACACAAATAAATGTATACATATAGTATTTTACATGTATAAATAATTTACAGAAATGTCATATAGCCTATAAAGCCATCTATAAAAAAAATAAGGATGTCTCCATCGTTCACTGCTCACAGTGACGTATACGTAACATTTAATTTCAAAAAGTTACTGTATACTAGTGTCCGACCGAATATTCGGTTTCGGTTTCGGCCCAAATAAGTGGTTTCGGTTTCGGTTTCAGTTTCGGCCAAAAAATGGCCGAATAGCCGAAACCGAAACTTTCTAGAATATTTTTTACATTTTATTGTGTAGCAGATATATAGTAAAAGGAGGAGTAATTTAGATGCCAGCAATGTAACTAAACTTCTTTTTTTTAGCATATAATATTAAATTATTTAATTTTGAATATTATCGAGTAATATGGCGCTCAAACTGACTCATTTAAACTAGTTTAAGTGAAAAGAGCTTTTTGTTGAACACAACCATCCAGACTGCTCAATGAGGTTCAATTTGACAGCTGTGTGTTTACAAATAAACAAATAAATATTGTTGTGAAAATGTGCTGGGAGCATGATTGGAGCGAAATATTGGTGCATATTTCACAATCCACGGCAACATTCTCAACTTCGTCCAAATATTAGACGCCTTGTATTCAGATGCCACAAAAAGGTGATAAATGGAATGAAAGCAGTTCAAGTAAAACGATAATTTTCATTCATTTCAAATTTTTCAAATTTTCAATATTTTTTTATTTTGTTTTCATGAAATGACAGCTGAAATTTAAGGGATGTTTTTCTAGTATGTGTTCAGAGTGTGTGCGGTATGTTCAGTTGACAAAAAAGCTTTTTCATAGAAAGCTTTCGCATGCAACCCTGCGCTAAACTCGTTTCAAAACATGTTAAATGGTTTAACACGTTTAATTTCCAACAACAATTGCATGTGAATAAACAGGTTTTCGAACTGGTTTTGTTCATTTAACTTGTTTAGGCACATTAAACAGGTTTAAGTCGTCAGTTTGAACGCCATATAAGGTACGAAAGGGTGATTTCTTCTTGTTTACGTTTTTAAAAAATGAATAAATTGTTTTTATTAATAAGTATTTATTTATTTATGCTATGTTTGTTTGTTTGTTTTTTATTTACTTAATGTAAAATTCGTTTGTTGAAAAAAGTGCTTGATATGGTGATTTTTATTTCAACTTGAAAGTTTCGGTTTCGGCCGAATATTTAAAAAAAACCGAATATTCGGTTTCGGTTTCGGCCCAAAAAAGTGGTTTCGGTCGGACACTACTGTATACAATATTTCAGTTAGAAGAAAATACACCGCGCACTTTCAACGCATAGAAAACAACATTCTAGTTGAAAAATCATTCATACGCTTCACTAAGCTGTATGTAGGCAATTCTAAAAAAGTCAAAAGTCTATTTTCAATATGGGTTGCGTGCCAGCCAGCAATGCTAACAGCTTCCAGCGCAATAGCCAAGCTTTATTTTTCAGCTGACTTGTGTGGCCAACAACAACGCTGACGCTGATGGCAACGACTTGAATTTGACTTTGAGTTATGAAAATTGTTGTAACTTGCAGGAAATTAAAAAATTATAAGAAAATATATACTTTTATGACGCTTTATTACATTCGAAATTTTTTTCATTTTCCTTTGCTTGTTTTTACTTGTGTATGTGTGAGTTGTTGGCAATGTTGTGCAAAAGAATGCTGTAGCTGTTTAGTATTCGGTCTTGTTTGGCATTTAATAACGCCAAATTTAATTGAAACTCAAATTGTTTGCAATCAATGCACTTCCACACATAAACGTGGCATTTATTGTAAGATATTTTAATTAAAATGTATTGCTTATAATTAATGAAATTTCTGCAGTTCGACCAGCATCGAGCAATTTGCCAAACAACAAAATTGGTTGGCATTTTGCCTTTACATGCTATTTGAAATTCATTCGAAAATGGCTATACGCACAAAAGTGTGCTGCTTATAAATTAATGCGAAACTTCCTTTCAAATTCCATTGACTGAAATCAGTGAAATAATTTTACCATGCACAGTTTTCTCGGTAAGACAGACACACTTTTGTTATGAAGAACATTCAGTTTGTTAGTCTACAAATCAAACGGATGTTAAGAATCTTGAAATTATTAAATGTTTATGTGCAACAATCTATTCACGAAATGAATCGCTTCGAAACTAGCGCTCAAGAATAAACAATTAACCCAAATCTCGATTCGAGATAACAAAGAGCTTGAAGAAATTACAGGAATTACTACGAGATTGTGCAATGTGCAATGTGACAGCGTTACATCTTCCTTCTTTGAAATGAATGAAGGTCGATCTGTGAGAATCGCTGGTGACCGTCTTACGCAAAATGTCACACCACACACCAACCACTGCAAAATGTCACACAGAACTTCATACATACTTAGATTGTCTAATGCAAGTTGGAATTTGTTGTTTTTTTTTTGTGCTGAACGCATTAAACCCACAACTTGAATTCCTCATTCAATTCTGTATTTCATTTTCTTAAACACTTCCTGTAACTGTAACCTGTCACTTTAGCGCTGCCTTACTTCATATCCGCTTTCCACTGGTATCTGTGTCGGTTATTAAAAAACCAGTGTGACTGACGTTCATGCTTTTTTTGCATAATTTCCATCGTTAGCAGCCAATGCAAGCCCTTTGAGCAAAACTTAAATACAACAACCACACGAAAAGCATAGAAATATTTAATAAAGACGCTGCCTGCGACAGCGTCTCGATTGCAGCGACGCGCACCGCCACAACGAAATATCCGATAAATAAATTTTTAAAAGCCGCCCATAAAGCAGGTAAACACACACACACACCGGCTTTGTGTGGCAATGATACGACCGCGTTGATACTTTAATATCCTCTCGGCGCAATGGCGTTAACACGGCTGCCGCGCTCCAACCAATATCATTATTTTTCCTTCGCTCCCCGCACCCCACCCATTTAAGTGCATCAACTTGAGACTTCCGTTCGTCAGGTACGAGTTAACTGTTCTTTGTTTTTTCGCTTTCATTCTCGCACGAACCGGCAACGACGATGCCGCGTAAGCAGCTTACAGGCAAAAATTGGTACACTACCCGGTGATATCCTGCTAATTTCCTCCTTCTTGTCGTATGTCGGCTGCTTCACGAGACGCTATCGCGAGGAGTTGCAGCACAAACTGTGGATGCCGAACTTTTGCAACATTGTGGTAAATATGCGGGAATAACAACAAAGTTGTTGGCGAGTGATGCAATTTTGATGGAGTGTAATGGTTAAATTTTTTATATTGATGTTGTTATTGTTGTTGTTGTTGACAGCCACTCATACCACACACCGAGGGCGTTGACCCGCTGACGCTCTTCACCGATGACGCGCAAATTGCTACCTGGAATAACGAGGGTTTGCCGGTGGATCGCATGTCAACGGAAAATGCCACCATTTTGGAGCATTCAACACGATGGCCCCTGATGATTGATCCACAGCTGTAAGTTAAATATATAGCAGAGGCATTTATGTAAACTATTTTAAAGCAGAGGAACTTATATTGCTTGGTTACATGCAAAATTAGTCGCAAAAGCGTTCATGATGTTATTAAAATAATTTTATACTTTTTGGAAGCCACAACCAAACGACAACTTGAACTTTTTTACCTTTTTATTCTCTTTAATTTCTTGCTTTAACTACAGAAACTAATGAATATTTTTTGAAAATTCCTACTTTATTACAAAGCTTGGACTTTGTTATTTAAGAATGAAAAACGATATCGTTCATATGACTGCCACGACTGGCCTTACAGTACGCCACACAGTGTCGCGAGTCCATAGTAGCGAGGGACAAAAATAGAAGGAATAGTCGTACGGCAATAAAATTGTGTACATATGATTTTGTTATAAAGAGAAGTTAATAGACCAAAAATTACTTCAATCGCCCCACGGACACGCCCACCTCCCATACAAACTAAATACTAAGTTGACAGTATCTCGAAAACTTTAAAAGATCATCAATATAAACACATATGACAAACATTTTTTATGTTATAAAAAAAAGACATTTTGAAAAATCTACAAATATCTGTTCATACTTATGCGCATCTACGTAATTTCAAACCCAAAAAGAAAATAATAACATCTCTTATTTAATTCAGTATAGCATATATTTTCATTAAAAATTACAATTTGTTAATCTGTACTGCTAGGACAATCGGTTTCCGATGATGAATTATTCAAATTTAACCCTCTACATCTATTTTTGACAAAATTCTAAATTAAATTTTTTTAAATTGCATAATATCCGAGTTTCGGTTTTCATGTTTACTTTTAATTTTCCTATTAACTGCTATAATTGGTTCTGAAGACATTAACTAGTTTTGCTTCTTTTCGAAAGTTGCCTTGATTCAATGGCAAGCATCTTCCATCGAATCTACCTTTTTTTGTAATTTTTCAAAATCAAGTGGTGTTTGCATATTAATACAAACAAAATTGTTTAGCTTAAGCGAAACGCAGCAGTGGTCCCTATGTTTTCCTGCCAACCATGTTGCAAAAAGGACCCTATTTTGGACTGCATACGCCACTGAAAATTTGGAATTTCTTAAAAAAGTGCAAGTTTGTGCAGCTAAAGTCCATGGTTTCCCATGGTTAACCCATTTAGGCCGCTGGTCGATTTTTCGACCAGCCACTTTGAAGGAGAGTAGCTCTGCGCTTAGACATTATATCTTTGAACTTTTGATGCAGAAAATAGCTTTGGTCTTTTGGTAACCCCTCGAAATAATAATTTTTTTTAAAAACGATAAATTTAGAGATGTTGGCGAAGGCACAAAAAAGTATTTTTTTAGTCATATTTTGAATATTCTGAAAAATATATAACCTTTTCAAATTATTGATTTATTATTGATTATTTATGAAGCCTAAAGACCAAATTACCACAATCAATTGATATCCATAAGATTATGAAAATATTTTTACCTCTCAGCACCGCGTACTTTTCAGTGGTTGAAAAATCGACCATTGGCCAAAAGTCGTCATGTATGTACATATATAAGCCAACAATTGTTTGTTTTCATGCTTGATTATTATTTGACTAAAACTATGTACATATATATTTGTTTTTATTTGAAATTGAATTTTTATTAATTTATAAAAAAAAATTTGTAAAAAAAAAACAAAAAAAATCCAAAAATATTCTTGATTAAGGTCCTAAATGTAAGTCCTTAAAAGGAATTACAAAAATATTTGCTATTTCTGGTAGCGGCCGAAAATGGGTTAATACATACTTTCAGCTATATCACACTGTAAAATCTCGAAGGAGTGAGAAGGAGTATTTTTTTAAAGTTTATCTAAAGTTTGATGACACTGCACTTTGACGTTTCTTTAAGTAACGGTACAAGGAATATGGAAAGCAGAACAAAAAAGGGAAAGCTTCCACAGAGTTGCAAAAATAGTATATTTATAGAATATATTTACTTAACATAAGGTTCCATGGGAAATTTTTCAATAAGAGACCTCGAACTTACGTTCAGCAAATTGCAATAATTTCTACCGAAGTCACCCACCTTCACAAAGTGCAAGTTTGGTGGCCTGCCATCGGTATATAAATTGATATTTTTTAAATCCGTTTTCACATTTTAGTAATTTGAGGTATTTACTTCAGTACTACAAACTTATTTTTCTACATTTACGAAATTCTTTTTTTTGGTTTTTGTCCCTACTCGCGACACTGTGCGCCATTCGGTCAACCCAATTTTGAAGCACTTTTTCGATTGTTCCGGGTAGAATTTCCTGAATGGCAACTTCGATTTCATGTTTCAAAGCTTCAATCGTCTTTGGATGGTTAGCGTAATACTTGTCCTTTACGGCTTCCCACAAAAAAAGTCCAACGGACTTAAATCGCAGCTCCGAGGCGGCCAATTGTCTTCAGAATTTCGGCTGATTATTCGATTTTCGAAAACGGTGCCTAAAAGTGCGATTGTTACGTGCCGGATAGTCATGAGCCTTCAGTTCTTGGACCAATTGAATTTTGTAAGCCTTCATACCGAGATCTTTATGCAAAATTCTCATCAAAGAAGTGCGGGAAATGTTCAATTCCTAAAAGCGATGGCGAGTTGACGTTGATGGATGTTCACGCACATATAGATTCGGCTACATAAGCAATGTTTACGGCTGTGCGCTATTTACGAGAACGGGAACGGGTTGTTTGGTCCATTAACGATCCAGTTTCACGAGCTCGCTTCACAAATTGATCCACAAACTGAGTTTAAGGCCAATCTTTATTTTTTTGAAATTTTATTTTTTTAATTTCTTACAGTTTGGGTTGAAGACTCTCCACTTTGGATGTAAGTTCTCAATATTTCCCAATTTAGTTCAAACGTATAGCGTCCCATTTCGTAAATGTCAAACTTTTAACTAAATTACGAACACAAATTGAATGACATTTGGACTGACATTCTCGAAATAAAGCGTAGTTCAAATTCCAAATCTTAAATGGTCCACCCTGTATTTGTGCTTATTTTTACAATCTATTCGGAAATATATGTAAGTACATTTTCTAAGCTCTATTACCCCTTTCAGTCACAATGTCCAATATATTGGACTACAACCCATACAATTCATACAGAACGGGTTTTTTTTTTCATCTCGGAAAGGGTTAAGCTCACCTCGCAGAGACAACAATTTTTCTAAACAATTCTATTTAATATATATTATATAATTTCTATATATATATTATTATATATTATAATTTCTTTCACAACTTTTCACTTCAGCTCCTTCAACTCTTTGAATGTCTTTGCAATTTTTCCATTACTCTGTGTCCGTCGCATAGCAACAACATTCAAATTTCTGCTCTTATCCCCCAGGCAGGGCATAAAATGGATTAAAAACCGTTTCGGCGATGCACTCGTCGTCATACGCCTCTCGCAGCGCGGCTTTCTAGACACGCTGGAAAAGTCCATGTCACGCGGCGACACTGTGCTCATCGAGCAGATCGAAGAGACAATGGACACCGTCCTGGAGCCACTGCTGAGCCGCGCATTAATCAAAAAGGGTCGCTACATACGCATCGGCGACAAGGAAATGGACTTCAACGCCCACTTTCGCCTCATACTGCACACCAAGCTGCCCAATCCGCACTACAAGCCCGAAATGCAGGCACAGACAACACTCATCAACTTCACTGTCACGCCGGATGGACTCGAGGAGCAGCTGCTGGCGGAGGTGGTGAAAATTGAGCGGCCCGACTTGGAGCAAATGAAAACCGAGGTCACGGTGCAGCAGAATAAATTCAAAATCTCGCTGAAGGCGCTCGAGGATGAGCTGCTGGTGCGACTGGCCTCTGCCGGCGAGAATGTGCTGGACGATCATGCGCTGGTCATCAATTTGGAGGCAACCAAGCGCACCGTCGACGAAATCGAAGTGAAAGTGAATGAGGCGCGTGTTACCACCTTGCAAATCGATGATACGCGCAACATTTACCGCTCGGCAGCGAAACGCGCCGCCATTTTATACTTTGTGCTAACCGATTTGAGCCGCATCAATCCCATCTACAAGTTTTCATTAAAGTCCTTTATGAATGTTTTCAAACAGGCCATTGCCGTGGCGCCGCCAAACAGAAACTACGAGCGACGGGTGGCGCATCTGGTCGACTCGATTACATTGCAAACGTTTCTGTACACGCTGCGTGGCCTCTTCGAAGCCGACAAGCTGACGTTCACATCGCACATGATTTTGCGCATAATGATTGCCGCCGAACAGATTTCCAAAGATGAATTCGACTTCCTGCTGCGTTTTCCGCACGACCCGCACTCGCTGTCGCCATTGGACTTTGTCAGCCGCAGCGCTTGGAGCGGCATCAAATCGCTGGCAATGGTCGAGCATTTCTATGGCATCGACAAGGACTTGGAGAACTATACGAAGCGGTGGCACAAGTTTTTGGCTAACGATGCACCCGAACGAGAAACATTTCCCGGCGAATGGAAGCATCGAACTCCGCTGCAAAAGCTCTGCATTATCAGAGCGTTGCGGCCCGATCGCATGTTGTACGCCATGAGGTGGGTCTTTCACCTTCGTCACTCAACTCAACTCGCTAGTTGAGTTAACTTTACTAAATTTCACTTAACTTGCACTCAGTATAACCTCAAACTGAATCCGCTCTTCCACAGACTGTTCGTTGAGCAGACTATGGGCAAGCAGTACACCACTGCACAAGCGCCCACCTTCACAGAGACGCTAAAAGAGGTCACCGCCGCCACACCCATCTTTTTCATACTCTCACCTGGCGTCGACCCCATTCGTGATGTTGAGCGTGTGGGTCAACAGCTCGGCTACCACACCGATGCCGGCACGCTCATCAACATATCGCTGGGTCAGGGACAAGAGGTAGTAGCTGAACAGGCCATCGCCGCCGCATTAGACAACAGGCAGCAGTGGGTAGTGCTGCAGAATATACACCTCGTGGTGAATTGGCTGCCCATACTGGAGAAACTGATCGAGCGCATAGGTGCCGAAGCCGAGAATGCCAAAGAAGAATCTAACTTTCGGCTATTCATTAGTGCGGAGCCAGCACCCGATTCCCAATACCACGTCATACCGCAAGGCATACTCGAATCGTCGCTGAAAATTGTCAACGAGCCACCCGCCGGCATGGCGGCTAATCTGCACAAAGCGTGGGATAACTTCACACAGGATACGTTGGAGACTTGTACGCAGGAGGCCGAGTTCAAATCGATACTCTTTGCGCTCTGCTACTTTCATGCGGTGGCCGGCGAGCGACGCAAGTTCGGGCCCCAAGGCTGGAACAAGGTGTACCCGTTCAATATTGGCGACCTCAGCATTTCGGCCAATGTGCTGCACAACTATCTGGAGGGCAGCAATCGCATACCGTGGGAGGATCTGCGTTATCTCTTCGGCGAGATAATGTACGGCGGTCACATCACCGATGACTGGGACCGACGACTTTGTCGCACTTATCTGGAAGAGTTGCTGCAGCAGGAGTTGATTGATGGCGATTTCGAGTTGTGCTCGGGCTTTGCCTCGCCACCGAATTTAGATTTTCAGGGTTACCACAATTACATCAGCCAAATGTTACCGCCCGAATCGCCGGTACTGTATGGACTACATCCAAACGCCGAGATTGGCTTTCTGACCAGCGCTTCCGAGCAGCTTTTGAAGACCATTTTCGAGCTGCAGCCACGCGAGTCCGAGCTCAGCACCAGCTGTGGCGCGCCACGTGAGGAACTGGTCAAGATAATGATCGACGATTTCATGGACAAGTTGCAGGATGAGTTCAACCTGCAGGCGCTCCTAAATCGTGTCGAACGCAAGACGCCCTTCGTGGTGGTGGCACTTCAGGAATGCGAACGCATGAATGCGCTCATACGTGAGATCAAACGATCCCTGCGCGAGCTAATGCTGGGTCTGAAGGGTGAGCTGACCATAACGCAGGATATGGAACGCCTGGACCATGCGATCTTTTATGACCATGTGCCGGTATCATGGTCGCACTTGGCCTATCCGAGCATGCTGGGCTTGCAGGGTTGGTTCGCAGACTTGCTGCACCGCATTAAGGAACTGACCGGTTGGCTGAATGACTTCAAGCTGCCGTGCACTATTTGGCTGGGTGGTCTCTTCAATCCACAGAGTTTTCTTACCGCCATAATGCAGGAGAGCGCGAGAAAGCACGATCTGCCGCTGGATCGCATGTGTCTGAGTTGCGAGGTGACCAAAAAGGAAAAGGACGATGTCACGTTAGTTGTGCCATAATAATTTGAAATGGTTTTCAAAGATTTTTGTATAAAGTATCCCACTTTAGTTACTGTTCACGTAGCTCGAATAGTGTCTTCTTGCATCTTAACCATCATTCAGAAGTTACAACTCATAAGCCAAATTTTTTTAAAATATTAAATGTGTCAATTAAGTTTGTCAGCAGCTTTAATTTTTGTTGCCTCATTCAACTAAAAATTCATTGCACGTAAAAATCCTCGTTTTGCATTAAAAAACATCGCACAGTACAAGTTTTGCAGACTAAAGCGCCTTGCCAACGTTCACTGGCCGCATTTCATATCAGCTTCACAGACAAAACCTGCACTTCCTTCTTCATCTCTCTCGCGCAATCTGCCTTAACGCCGCAATACTTTTTAAAGTTCTTATCACAATTTTTCGCTTTCTTCATCTTCCACTTGTCTGGCGGCCTTAGTGCCGCACACCTTGATGGCTTGTCCTTTTGCCTATCTCCCGCTGCTCGGCTGCCATTCATGCTGACTTTGACTTTTTGTCGCACAGAAGTTAATCCCACCTACCGGCTTTTTGCGCTCACTTTCCTTCCGCTCGCTTTCGGCCTTGTCAAACTCCCGCCCTTGTCTGCTCTATTTCGCAGGTTGCCGCCCATTGAAGGAGCGCTCGTGCATGCCCTCTACTTGGACGGTGCCAGTTGGGATTGTCAACTTAATTCCATTGTGCCGCTGCATCCCAAGGAGCTGCTCTGCTCGATGCCTGTCATTTATATAAAATCAATTGTGCAGGAAAAACAGGAGCTGCAGCGCATCTACGAGTGCCCTTTGTACAAAACGCGGTAGGTGGCAGCACCGTGGCGTAAGGTCATTGCAACAACGCCAGCAGCAGCAGCACCAGCACCGACAAGAATCATAATCAATTTTAAATTATGATCAAATTTATTGAGCGGCTCTTTGTGCGTTGTGCTGCTTGGCGCTGCGAGCTGTTGGCAGTTGTTATGCGCTGGCAGCATTTATGTTCACCTTTTGCCGCTACTTTATTGCTAGCGTCTGCATTTTATATTATTGCATTTTTTCACTGACTACTTGCATATTCCTCACTTTCGTAGGTCACGTGGCAGCACTTATGTTTGGACTTTTAATCTAAAGACTCGTGAGCGTCCGGCCAAGTGGATACTCGGTGGCGTCGCTTTATTATTGCAGCCATAATTGAAAAAGGATGAATGGAATGAAGCGATTTACTGCTGCGCGCAGCTATATTTAGTCTACATAAATATATACCTACATTCTTATGTATATGTATGTAGTGATAATACACTTTTGTTGCTATTGCCTTTTCTTGTATGCACAGCCCAATAGCTTTTTAGTCCAATTAATTAACAACTTGAACCACCAGCAATTAATGCAAAATGTGAAATTAAAGTGACAACTTTTTGCAATCAAAGGCTTGTCTTGTGATTTATATAAAACGGCATTATAGGAATGAAGAGAAGAAGAACTTAATCAAACTTAACCCTGCTTAGATAAGGTACGTCTGCGAGACGTACGCCTTTTGAATTTTTTGCTCTCTCTCTCTCAATCGTCAATTTTAATTTAATTTTTATTTTACTAAACAAACGATATTTTACTTCAAAAATGATTTAATGTTAACAGAAATTTATGAAATAAGTGATCTCAATAAGGAAATTATCAATATTCCTTCTAACAACACTGTTAAAAGGATATAAACTAGCATACGCCTCTCAGACGTATCGTTATCTTTTCAGTACAAAAAATAACGTTATCTAACTAGGGTTAAACAACCTAATTTAAGTCTACTTGATGTTGTAAACATTTATTCATTCACGGTGTAAGATTCAACTAAATTGAAAAATACATTATATTTCATCACAGGTTTGACTTCGCAAAGTGTTTAAATCTAAAAGTGACTACACGACTACTGTGACTTTTAGAAGTTGTGAACAACAACAAAGCAAAGCAGGCGCGGATCCAGAAAAATATTTCGGGGGGGGGGTTTTAAAATGTAATTCTTTAATATTTATAAAATGTATTTTAATTTGTATGTAGTTTTATAGCCGATCCACATATTTCGGGGGGGGTGTCAACCCCCAAAACCCCCCTGGATCCGCCACTGAAGCAAAGTCTTCGTTATGGCTTGTCTTGACCAGTGAATTGTGTGCTTCAGAGGAGCTACAGCAGTTTTAAAGACTGTCAGCAGTAGGAATACTATTAGACAGTAGCAAGAAACATAAAAACCTTAACGCTTTCGGGACTAGATTCCACCAAAATTCAAACATTCATATTTTGTTTATCATCAATGCCACTGCCGAGTTAAAGTTTCTTAAGGCCCCAACTGCCGAGCATTTCAATTGAAGTGTAACAATAAAATAGTGGTCTCTCTAATGAATATTAGTCATTTTTATTCGAAATTGGTCTCAAATTGTCAGAAACTATATTCTTTTTAAGGACTTTTATTTAATTCTCAATATTTATTCATTTGACTCAATAACAGCAGTCAATTGACTGGCAAATGCATCGCAAGAAGCTCGAATTACACCCTGCGGAGTTTTCGTCCACTCACGGATCAGGGAACGTTTTAGGGCATCGATAATAATAATAATAATTGACTGGCACGACAGCCCGCTTACGCGAGACTAAGGCCTAGCTTCCCGCAACCACCCGTGTTGTGCGTGTGAGTTTGTACGCGGGTGGAAGGGACCTACAGTTTTATGCCGGTTCCGAACGGCAGGTTGGGAGCTCTTTCATAAGCAATTTTACTCTCAGAGGTTTGCCATTTCCAGCTGAGAGGACAGCCACCGAAAGAGAAAACGAGTTTTCCCGTTATTTTTTTAGGTGTTATTACAGGCAGTTCTTGAACCTGGGTCGCTGCCTTCGACTCGCGGTCCAACGCACTAACCAACTGAGCCACGGCGGCTGCCACATTTAGGGCATCGATGCTTTCATATTTATTTTGCGAGACCTTACTATCCAAAATGCTCCGTAAGGCAAAGCCCATAGGATTGAGGTCTGGAGAAGACGATAACCATTCCGTTGTCGAAACGAACGCTGGGACGTTACGTTGAAGCCAACACTGCGTAGTTCGAGCATTATGAGCAGGTGTAGAGTCCTGCTGGAATATCCAACGCTCTTTTTTGAAAAGCTTGGTTGCCCAGAGTTTCAAACAACCTTCGAGTACAATTTCTTGATATAATCGAGCGTTAATTTTCACTCCTTCGGGAACAAAAACAAGCAGTGTGCGTCCTTTTACGGTTACTCCGGCCCAAACCATCACAGACGCGGGTTTTTGGTGTCGATACGCTCGCGGTTGGTCTTTGTTGATAGCTGAGCGTTGTCTCAGCCAAACTCTGTCACCTTGCTTGTTGACAAACTACTGCACGGTGAAAAGTTGTTCGTCGGTGAACACACAATTTTTGAACTCACCACATACGAGCCTCTGACGGAGCGCTTTTGCTCTAAGGAGTCGCATTTTCTTTTGGGTTACCGTAAGGTACTGAACCTTTTGAATTTTGAAAAGCTACACCCTTAGCTTATTAGTCAAGATTCGATGCATGCTTGCGGGCGAAAAACCTATGTCTTTTGCCATCAAGTTTCCGCTGCGACGCGGATTTCGGCATAATTTGCTTCTCACCTTTTTTACGTTCTCAGCGGACGTCGCAGTTGGTTTGCGGTCACCACCATCTCGGTTTTTGATAGAGCCGGTCTCCTTGTATCGTTTTATGGTGCGAAAAACAAGAACTATATTTATGCGCAAATGTTTCAACTCTGAAACTATTGCAAAAGTCGATTTTCCAGCCAAAAAAAGTGCGATCACAGAATTACGCTTCGCATTTAGGTCCATTGCGTTTGCTATTACTCTGATTGATTGATTGATTTGGAAAACCGTTATATGCGTTTGACAGATAATTCAATGGCCATTAAGTGGTGAAAAAACCTTTCTTTCTATTTTATACTGCAGTATTTTTGACGTTTAAAGTTGGATACACTTCAATTGAAATACCCTGTACCATGATGCAATAATAAAAGGTGATGTACATTTTGACACGCCGGATTTGACACTCCCTTAGCTCAATGTCGTATTTTAGAAGAATAGAAAATGGGGAATAAAAAAAGGCCTTTTCAATAAAAAGTATTGAAACCACTACACAATTTAAGTAAGAAAACGTCTCGGTTTTATAAGTGCAAAAAATATTTCACTCTGCATAATCGCGGCATGGCATAATGCTGCGTTTCTAAGCTGCAAAATTAAAGTTTTGGATTGAAATACAAATAAATATTTTCGCGAGGTTTTATTTAAATGCTTAATGCGAAAATGCATTCGTGCTTTTAAAAATAGCCATTTAACTTTTTCTTCTACTTCAATTTCATCACATTTTTTGAATAAAGTATTCAAATAATTTGGACAATTTGTGATGAAACTACCATTGAATTTTGAAAATACATTTTCTAAAGCCTTAATTTTGGCCCAAAAATTTTCTGTTGGTTAGATTAACCCTCCTTTAGATATTTCATCAACCCACGTATATGTGGGTTCCTTTGAAATATATTTACTTGATCCTAATTTTCGTATTAAGTACCCAGACAAATACTCTAAGGCATCCTCATGGAGGCACTCAAAGTCTATTGACTCCGCGGCACCGACATCTTCTGAAACTTGGTCTTCCTCATTTGGAGGCAGACAACTGTCTAGCTCCACTGAATTAAAGTGTAGCCACTCAGTCTCATCCGCTTCGACGTTACCGCGGGCTTCCAGCGTTTCCGTATTGCGAGCTTTAAATAAAAGAAACAACAATTGACTTAAGATGTTATCATCTGAAAGCGTGCATAACATACTTACCAAGTAAATACTTTCGCAATCTATACTTAAATTTCATTGGGCTAGGGTTGTCGAAAAGACCGCCTTTAGCACGCATTGCGCCAAAAAAAATGCTCAGTAACATTCTGGTTTAATCTGTACGTCAAGATGTACTGCAGGCCATACTTCTGAACATAGTTGTATAGCCCTCTTAGAGAATTATTGTTCAGAAGTATGCCTTTTTGGAAGGGCAGCAGTGATTGCCTTCCAAAAGGGCGTGTTTGCTGCATGCATGCATCCATTTTGTGAAGGATTTGCATTCGATGCTGCAAATCCATCCCGAACGGCTTCTTTGCGGGAAGTGATCGAAACGATGAGAACTTCGAATTGAAAACATCAAACCATTCGTTGATGATTTCAATGAAGTCTGCTGTGTTGCACGCGTTATACACGTCCAAGCCTAGACTGTAACAGCGTCGAATCGCGCTCGCAGTACTATTTGAAAATAGTTGTACTGCTAATTTGACTTTTTGGCGCCCGGCATGATGCACCGTTAGATGTTCCTCGGTCAGTTTGTGGACGATGGAAGCATCTGATCCTAACGTGTATGTCAGCAACTGGGCGATAGTTCTTGTTGTCAGCACACTTTGCTGAAACACAAAGCCACTATCAAGGAAGTGGTTTCGCAAAAGTTTGAGAAGATGTGGTGCGTCGGCAAAAACAAAAATTTTGGCCACTACCGAAAAACCAGCCTCTTGAAGCATTGTGATCGCATTGTTCAAAATAACTTTCGTCATTTTGCAATCGTATGCATAAAAAACGGGCTGCTTCCATGACGATTTCAGTCCTCTTGCAATGATCATTTGCACGTAATTGCAAGGCGTTCGCACGACGTCAGAAAGACTGTCGTACTCGTACACGGATTCGACTTGCATCTCGTCGAAGGAGAGAATGCAAAGTCGATCCTCCATCGTCAAATTTTAGTTTTTGGAGCCATTTCGCCACAGTGGACTCGCATGGCAATGGAAACCCGCTCTTGACTAAATGGGTATACGCCCTCGGTCCCGCCGAGTGCAAGGCTATGGCCGACGACATGTCGCTCCACGTCCAATGAATTTTCTTCATTGGAGATTCAATTTTACGAATCTGGCCGCCATCCGTAAAAAAATACTTGACTTTACAGCGAAAGTTCTGCAGCTTAGCTACTTGAGCTCGTAATTTTGCAACCTCTTTTTCGAGGATGGCCACCTGGTGATCAACTACATTTGTTAAAAACAACAAAAAACAAATCACTGAGATGCCGGCCGCATTGCACATATCACTACAATATACTCACTCCGTCTGCGTTGATGCGTCAACGAAAGTAACGTCGGCGTTTCCTTCATTCCAAGCATTGATGCTCTCAATTGCCATTGGAACAGCATCGATGGCAAGCTTTACGCGTTTCTGGTCGGATCCAGACACGAAGTCGGCGCTCGAAAAGTGCAAGGCACAAACTTTTGACCCATGGTTTAAATTCAAACCACAGGCCGCACTCCACGCTAATCTTTTATTTTCCTCCTTCGGGACATGAAATAAACGTACGCCCATGTGCCAATGTGCCCACGTTTTGTGGCATAGCGCACAGCTTGATTTGGGCATTATAAATTATTTTTAAATTCGCGCAGCGGTTATTTTGACCAAAAATATTTTGAATTTGAATTTCAGTTTGAGTTTGTTTACGAAAAAATCAAGCAAACAAACAAAAATTTGCGTAGTAATGCCCACTTTTTTTTTGTGAGAGATTGTAGGATTTTTAATACCATTTCTCGTTTTTTACTTGTAAAAGAAATAGTATGCGTTTCAAGAAGCAATACTGATTTGCTAAGGGAGCGAGAATTGTCAAAGTAGAACGAGACGGCGTTCAATGTACATCACCTTTTATTATTGCATCATGACCCTGTACATTCAATTTCAATAAGTCACCTTCTTATACACATTTTAGGAAAATATTTGTGTGTTTTGATTAAAATTAACGGAAATATTTGCAAATAAAAAAAGGCTTTTTGCTGCCTGTTTAGCATTTATCATACCAAATTATGACATTATCTATATTACTTGAATCATAATATTAAATAATTTTTTCCTACAGGAACCTTTAAAAATCCATTAACCCTTTCGCTATAGATTTGTACTGGAGAAAGTTAAAATTTTAAATTTTACGGTTTAGGCTTCTATGTGGTTATATTAGCAATATTCCATAAGAAATTTTTAAATTTTTATACTCGGACCCTGTATTTTAGAGTGTTTTTCTATGAGAGCAACCACATCGTTGTAGCTGTAATAATTACTTAAACATAAACCTTTTTATGCACGAAAATTTGAATATTTCTTCATTTACTTCAGCCAAAATTAAAAAAAAAATTATCTAAATTGAAAGAAAACGTCAACTTAAAAAGTTATCTAATTTTCTGCTTCTTTTTATAAAAAAAACGTGTACACCTAATTCTGTTTTTACAGGGTCGTTTTTTACACGGTGTTTATTTAATACGGTTTGAAAATAAAAAAATTTTTAATTTTTCGTGCTAAATGGAATAAAATCTTGTAAAAAAAATTAAAATTTTTTTATTTTCAAACCGTGTTAAATCAAAACCGTGCAAAAACAGACCGTGTAAAAACAGAATTAGGTGTATACTTCTTTTCTTTAATCTCAAATATTCAGTTTACTAATTTCATATTTTTCCTAAAACTTCAAACTATTCTAAGGACCAACAAAAAATGTATTCTAGAAACCACAGAGGGTTCAGACGTCCACAAAGTAGCATGTTGCCATATGGCAACAAAATAGCGAAAGGGTTAATCAAAACTAAAGTATTTTTTTTTTAATAAATAATTTTTTTTTTTTGATAAAACATTTTTCAGTTCCATTGTCTTTGAGCCCATTTTCAGCACACATTCATACCGTCACAACCTGTGGCAACTATGCCGTAATAAATCAGATGTTAAGCACATGTTGCTGCACAAGATTTTCCATAATCGTGCCAATTATCGCAGCTTTTAAAAATATATGCGAAGCAAAATTTTCAAGTATTTTCGCGGTTGTTTGTTTAATATTTTGTTTGTTGTTGCTAAGATTAGCTTGGTAACAGTTTGAAAGCAGAAATACATTTTTTTTATATGCGAGCACCATGAAGTGTCACTGTACTCATATTTGGATTTTTGCCAAAACAACACATTTTTTTAGGCATCCTTTTGTATAACCAGTGACAGCGGAAAAACGCAAAGCAACACACAATCAGCTTCATTATGTATTATTTCATAAGTATTTGTATTGTCTTTGCCAGACTATAGTGCGCTCATTTGGTAAGTCGCCAGTGCAGGCATTGCCCAGACATATTCATTATCAAGGTGCTAGGAAAAGTATAGTGAGCACACATTTATGTATGTAGTCGGATATATACATACATACATATGTATATGAGCATTTATTCACGCGTGAAATGCACAGACGCACGCACAGCGTTAGACGGCCAAAAATCAGAAATCATCAGAAAATGTTTATGGGCTCTGATGATCTCAAGAATGCGCATTAAGCGTCTGTCACAGTTAATATTACTGAGTATGACAAATGGTTGCAATAGAGCAATAGATAGACATCAACTACTATTACAGGTTAAGCATTTCGGTTGTCAAAAAATGACGGTGCCTCACATAGGCGTAACGTAAGGTTAGGTTGGCTCTGATTGGCTGAAAATGTTTGTGATTAAAAATTTGTCAAAAAGTGTCAACCAATCCGGAAAATGAATTTCACAGATTATTTGCATTCCCTGAAGAGGGGGTAAGGGTTTCAGGGTAAAAAAAAACCCTTTTTTTATGAATTTTTTTTGAAAGTATGGATTGATCAAATTTATTTAAACCCTTTGTACATTATTAAGCATACTTTTAACAATATTCTGTAATTTTTTCATGCAGAAATATTACAAAACAAGCCGGTGACAGAGCTTGCCCCAGAACGACTTTGAAAAAATACAATTTGCGGTGTTCACTGTATCTCGGTCGGAAATTATCTGAAATCAAAAACCATTAAAATTTAGTCAAAGTATTATCAAATCCTCCCCCCAACGTTCTCCGATTATTTTTTTTTAATTTAAACATTTTTGGTGGCCATCTAAAGTGTAAACTGCTATTTTCCACGAAAAATTCCGCCATTTTGTGGGTGGGAAACCCCCTTAATGTAAAAAAAAAGTGTTTACTAAACGTTGGGGGGAGGTCTTTATATGTAAGAAAATGTGTACCAAGTTTCAAATGAATCGGTTTAGTAGTTTTTAAATGACAGTGAACACGGACTTTGAAAAAGTAGTTTTGAGACCAGAACAATAGAAGAGAATAAGCTGTACAATGTATAAGCTGTACTGCTGTATACCTGCACTAAAGGACAGGGGACTAACTATAGGCCATAACTTCAAGAATTTTGCTCCGATCGAATTAAAATTTTGAGAATATATTCTTGAAATGTTTAACAATAAGATAAGACAAAAAAATTCGATTTTTCGAAAGTGTAAACCCCCTTAAATAACCAATCCAAATACTTTTCTGTATTTCGCTCTATTCTTGCGATTTGTATGTAAACGAAACTGTTTCATTTCAGAAGTTACCGTGGCAGATATGGAAATTGAAGTTCTTCTTGCGGCCTCAAAAGGCAACAAATTTTCTGAATATGTGGAAAGCAATAAATAAAATAAATAAAATAAAACCGATAGCGGGATTTTCCACTATTGGACTCAGCGCACTTCATTTTTGGTTTAAGAAAATGATGAAAAAAGCAAACCATTTTTGTTTTTTAGGAATTCAAAAAGTAAATTTGCCTCCGCTTACGTCATCAACATGGCGAACGTTGAGAATGCATAACCTATATTTTATTAAATTTGGATAGGTATTGTGCACGAAATAATTATAATGCTTTAACTATTTCACTTAGTTGGACGCTGCGGCTTTAGACGAGTAACTCAGTAATTTACGCTTTTCTATAGTAGCGCTTAAATTCAAATATTTGAACATTTCGTATACAAAAACACATGAAAATGGCGCAGCAGTCATGTGTGGTATTGCATTATGGCTAAGATGACCATTCGGTTTGAAGTGCGCGTAATAAGGATAATTTTGTTTGTGAGAAAATTTAGATTCCAGATAATGCAATTTGTCTTACGAAAACAAAGAGCAATGCTTGCATGTTGTTTTCGTAATACTTGTACTACAAATGAAATGAATAAAATTTAGAATTCCAGATTACATTGAAAGATCCAGTGGAATTGATTCGGGCATGAATTCTGCAATTGTTGCATTCACGACTGCAATTGAACTAGACAAAGTAGCGGTATCTACAAAGCATGAAATAGTAAATATAATCAAAATTTATTTAATTTTATTATTCATGTGGTAGTTCGCCTCTACTCACAAAATTAAAAATACAAGTTTAACGTTGGGGTTGTTTTTGACCAAATTTTTGTTTACTTCTAATATTTTTAAATTTGTTATTATTTTTAGCTGTTTCTTACTTGGATATTATCTATCGAAATCAAACCGTTTTATGTTTTAAAAACTTAGTTGGCCTTTAATCTGAGTCGTTTTCGACCCTTTTTTTAACGTAGGTCTACGGTTAAGTTTATATTTTCCCCTTCGAAGTTCGAAGCCCATCGAGTGCAACGCACTTATGCCAGCATTGGATCCAGTTCTCAAAACACTTGTGATACCTACTCAATTGTCAGTATGTTCATCAAAATGAATGGATTTTGTATTATCTTCTCTCGGCTACTAAAACACGTTCCCCGTAATGGTTTTTGAAGTCAATCAAACAGAAAAAAGTCACAATCGGGTGACTGAGAACGCCACTCAATCGTGTGGTGTGTGTCACTTTAAATTATTTTGCTCGCTTCTACTCTATTTGAACTTGGTTTATTTTTATTTTGCTAAAATGCATTTGTAATTTTCTATTAAAGTGTATTTATTAAACAGCAAATATGTTTTTTTTTTCAATTATCTAAATACTATCACAAAAATTCTCAATATGTGCTACACTTAAATAAATACAACATAATAACGGATAGAAGAACATGGTCAGTCAATAGCAGCTGCCGGCACAGTGATTCACATGTTGCAGAAACGACCGCGGCCTCATACTTAACGTCAGACGCACCGCACCGCACATCACATTCTACACATCGGACACGACACCTTCGCAGATTTAATAATATTTTGTAGACACGTTGTAAAAATTAAAGTAGCTACAAAAATAAGCAACAATCTAAGCAATTCAAACACGAGTACAGGCAATACGAAACGAGCAACAAACACAATAAAGAGAAAAGGAAAATTTGCATCAAGTGCAAGCAGCGGTTGGATGAATGAGAGTGAGTGAAAATTGCCTAAAATTCGCCTGCAACATTTCAGTGGTAAACTGCAGCCGCTGCAAACGGTACTTTGGGCGCGCTGCTGTATTGGAAAAACCCCAACAATTGTGGAAAAAGTAATAGCCAGAATAGAACTGGCCTTACGTGACGACAGCGCTAACGGCCGCGCTAACGTGAACACAAACGGCCACCTGCTGTGCAGTACCATAACTGACGTTGAAGTGTTATTATCAGTGCCTCTGCTGAGCGCAATTGCAGACGATCGACGAATCGGCTTGTCAATTTGGTTAATTAAATTGCGGTGCTTGCGCAAATTGGCGGAATTGTCGTTGTTACGGTAAAAGCTGCGAATGTCTGCTGGTCGCAGGAAATTCTCAAATACTTTTGTATAAATAGAACGAATAGTGCGTACAGGGTGCAAATTCGAAATTATGTATTAGTGATTGAAAGATAAACTGAGGGTAGCATGTGTTATGAATAAGTGAAGTGTCAATTAGACTTTAGCCCGAATTGGGAACAGAAATGTGTTAACGAGAGTGCACACTGCACATTTATTTTTGCTAGCAATTTAGCTTATTTACACAAGCTTGGGCTTAGAGACAAATTAAAGCATTCATTCTTTAAGGGGAGGTTCTCCTCTTTTTTTTTCAAAAAATCAATTTTTTTTTTTTTTTGATGAAATGAAAGGTATGAATGTCGAGAATATGTGTGCAAAAGGATTTTTTGATACGACGCGTATTTTCATGGGAGAACACACCTGTCTCACGCGCGCTACGGGACGCTCCACTGCTCTAATTTGCTTCAAACGCGTTTATCTCGAAACCATTTCTTTCATCCTAACGTCAAGCGTAACTCATGATCTACTTATCCGAGTTACTTCATCTATAGCATTTCTTAAAGGGTATGATTTTTTATATGACTTATACCTAAAACAAATATAAACAAATGTGTAATAATAGTCTTTTAACAAAAGAAAAGTCGAAAAAAAGATGGTAAAAATTGAACTTTTTCTATGATTATGCATAAATTAGATGATTTTTTATAAAAATTATTCAAAAATAGGTATAAGTCATAGGGAATTTAATATTCTTTACTATAAAAATTTGATTTCAGTTCACTACAAGTGGCTACAGCCTTGACGTTTCCGAACAATGTCTCGCTTGCAGAGGTTGACAAGACCCGCCATTTTTGGGCCGCCATATTGGATTTTGTAAAAAAATTTTTTTTCTTGTATTTTAGAAAGATGGCTTAATAAACCATCAAAACCGTCTATTCGTGAGTCGTTTCATTATCCGACAGTAAATTAAAGAATTTCGCTTTATTTTCGGCCGAAAAGAGGAGAACCTCCCCTTAATTAAAAAAAACAACCTACTGAACTTAACCCATTGCTGCCGGGTACCAGTTTCGCTCATGCGATTTTGATAAAATTTCATACACGACCTAGAAGTGACCCAAAATGATCAGAAACAAATTAGGGGTATTCTCGATGTCTTGCATAACCCTGACATCGTGCACGAAATGCATAATTGACATGGCCATGCATTTCGAGCAACGACACAACAACAAAATACAAGCAAAAACAGTTTGCATTTTTTGCATGTCATGCTACGCAAAAACCCTTGTTTTGTGTGTGACATCGCGATTGTGCGGCAGCCATTTAATTTTCTTCGTGTGCGCAAGCGTATTTTCTTTATATTTGGTTTTATTTCAACCTTTTTATCTAATTTGCATATATGTCTTGCTTGCAGGTAGAAATGGATCAACCGAAAACCAAATTAAAAAGAATTGGAGAAAGTTTGCGGCATTTTTGCAATATTTGCAATGTGTGCTTTTTTGTGCGTTCTCGATGTGTAGCATTTTCCAGTCTTGCACGGTTGCATTTTTACAAATTCTTCCCCCGTGCAAGACATCGAGAATACCCCTATTGAATTTCAGCTTTCTATCTCTGCACGTTGCTGAGATATTCTTTGGGTATTTTGTACCCATTAGGCAGCAATGGTAGCTTTTTTCCATACTTTGTGAAGTGATCAGCTAAACACGTGAACAAAAGTTGTATTTTTTACAGGTGAGTTAGGAGGCAGATTTTTGTGAAGTTCTAAGGCCACTACGTTTCGCCACATTTTCCACCTCCGGAAAATTCACGATTTTTGGAGTCTGGTAACTCTAGCTAGATGGCGAAATTCTAGGGTGACCTTCACTAGGTTAAGGTAGTTCCATCTTTACCCTAACTTTCCCTACCAATGGTTTTGAGAGATCTCAAACATCCACTTTTATGTGATTTTTTTAAATCAATCAATTTTAATCAATTTTCATGGGTAAAATTTTACCCATTAGGCAGCAATGAGTTAATTACTTGCACATATGTATATACATTTTGTGCATGGTGTAACATTAATTGACAACGTCGTATCACAACGAGCCATTTCTTTGTGCTTAAGTGAGCTTTTCAGGAAAAGGCTGCCACTCCAACCGAACCTAACCTAACAGTAACTGATCAAGGAAAAAACAAAAAATAAAAACAGTAATTGACACAAAATATGTTTCACATTACAAACACATACTGAGCTCGTGAGGTCCACGAAGCATTTAAGCTCACTAATCTCTATGATGGAGACGATAACAAGTTCGATCAGGAGTTTCTAGCGAAAAAAGTCTGGCTATAGCCAGCACAGAAAAAGTAGACAGTCTACTTCTGTGCAACAAACAGCCCCAAATTCATTACAAAATCTGCGCTATTAATTTGTGTGTGTAGGTTTTTGCCACTTGTTGCGCACATACAACAACACCAGTGGCGGACTCAAGGGTGGAAGTTTGGGGGTTGACCCCCTCGCCCCCCCCCCCCGAAATATTAGGGTCGACTTTAAAACTACATACAAATTAAAAGGCATTTTTGGCATTTTATAAATATTAAAGAGTTACTTCTTGAAACCCCCTAAAATATTTTTCTGAATCCGCCCCTGAACAACACACTCAAGCAGATTCTATTTGTAGTGCTTGGACGAATATTAATTGTTCTATACCCTGCAAGACAGGTACCGGTTAGATTACCAGTCATCTAACCGGTAGTACTGTGAAAGTTTCAGTCACCGCTTGTTCTGGAGTTTCTATCACTTTCTTAAGGGCGATGGGAAAAAAATGACGGAAACTCATGTATACATGTGATCTTCTATCCCATTCTCACACATTTGTTTGCCAACATATTTCAGACATACGCTTATCTCGCTCACTCTCGTTAGCAGTACTGGGTATATTACCGATAAAATACCCGAAAGTTTTCCCAAATGAGTAACGTAAGTATCGGTTATAGGTAACATATAAACCAGTCACTCTCGTTAGCACTACTGGGTATATAACCGGTAAAATACCCGAAAGTTTTCCTAAAACAGTAACGTA
Organism: Melieria crassipennis; assembly: GCA_963668005.1. Classification (NCBI taxonomy): domain Eukaryota; kingdom Metazoa; phylum Arthropoda; class Insecta; order Diptera; family Ulidiidae; genus Melieria; species Melieria crassipennis. Next base: position 119,906,696 of record OY764961.1, read on the forward strand.
AATATCGGTTATAGGTAACATATAAACCAGTCACCTCTACCAAATATTTTAGCCACTGCTTTCGGTTAAATAACCGGTGCCGTTACAAATAAAATAACTAAATGATTTGTTTTTAATTAAAAAAATTCTTTATTTATTTTCTTTTTGAGCATTTTTTTATTTATATTTTTTTTGTTTTATGCGATTGTGGCAGCGCTCTACCACCTTTTTCATCGCCTTTTCGAAGGCCATTCGTCCTTGGGCCTTGAATGCATCTAAAAGAGAGAACACAAATTATGTAGATAGTGATAAATATGCTGATAAATACTTGTAAGATTAACTCAGCTTAGCCAATGTTCGTCGTTTCGATTACCACTGTTCTTTTTTGCTTACTTATGAAAACTATGTTAGTCGAGTCGACGAATATTGACTGAGATAGTATGGCTATAATGGTAGCCTATACAGGGATAAAAGTATCTTACCATACAATATATTGTCGATAAGTTTCAGCTCTCCAAGAGCTCGTCGCTCCCACCGTCCGTCCCAATTATACTGGGCGAGCAACTCATCGGCAAACATTTTGCGCATTACGACGTCGACATCACCCTCCGCACCTTTCAATTTATAAATGTGTGTTTCCTGAAAAAAGGCGACAGAAAATATTTGTATGAGCATTTGGTCGGCTTTGACAATAAATAAAAAGATTTTATCAAAGTACCATAGACTCTGCGTACTCTTCATTTGCTAACTTTTCCTCGACCTCAATGAGCGCAGCAGTGGTGGCTAGAGGCAAGGTCGCTGCAATTTGGATGAGGATGTCATCCGTGACCTCTCCCGTCATGCGGCACACCGACTTCTGTACATGTGTTGCCAGGACCTTGCACTCTCGAATGAGTTTGTTCTGCCCCATGAACTCATTCTTGTCAGGCAGCTAAAAGGATTAAGATAATTAAGAATTTAAAAAGAATTAAGAACTAGCTAAGTCGTCATAAAAGAAAAATTTAGTTACTACATTGGGAGTTCTTTTTTTAATATTATGTGCGCTTACTTTTTACATTAAGTCTTTTCCAACAAAAATGCATTGGTCAAAAAATCGAATGTGCACATACAGAATAATATAAACTTACATTTTCTCTCACAAAATTTTCTAAATTAGTTAATTTAGCGTCCAGCTTCTTTTGGTTTTCAAGAATAGTTTGAAGTAGAGTAATCGTTTCTGCAATACAAGATTGAGCATCGTTATTAAAATTGTTTTTTATATGTCATACTTATAATGAAAATGTGAAATTATTACCATTGTCATGCACATTCTCCTTGTCAGCCTTTCTCTTTTTAAATGGAATGTCCGACGATGACGCAAATGTTTTTCTTATTATAGAGATTTCTGTAAATATTAAATAATAACAGTGTGAATATGACAAATTTAGTATCGTAGTGAAATTTTTTTTTTTTTAATAAATACCTTTTTCGTTAGAGTTAGGGTTAGATACCGGGAGTTGGTATGAGGGTACCTCATCCCCATTGTCGCTAAAGAAAGAGTCCATTTATAATAGGGATTAGTAATTGCTATACACTTTATCAGTACATTTAATAAAAACTTAAATTAGCCCTGCATTTTGCGAAACGACAAACATTGGTTAAGCATAGTTAAGTCTTTTGTGCATCAAGACTTAACTAGAAAACTCATGAAATATATTATGCAGTAGAGGAATACAAATATATTTGTCTTTATCAGGGACACAAAAATATTTGTAGCTAATATCATTTCTATCTATTTCTACTGCTTCGATATCTAATTCGCTAACTAGTACTATTCCTAGCCCAGAAAAAGATTCAAGTGGCTGTGAAAAATAGTTTTCCTTTTTTTTAAATGGGCAACCGAGAAGAAACTGAGACTTTGAATCAATGATTTTTACGGGGCCTGTTTTTTCACTAAAACAATAAGAATCTTTAGCTTTCCTTGAGTCTATGTTAAAAGATCCAAACTTTGAAGTATTATGAGGGTCATGTTCAAACCCCTCCAGAAGTCTAAAATGCAACTGTTGCAAAATTTGGGTTGGTTTTTTGATAATTTTTTTTAAATACTGCATATAGTTTTCAAACTTATATGCAGAAAAACTATCTATTGGACCATATTGGGCAACACAATCGGACATATGTAACAAACCGTGGACATTAAAACTTATTAAGTGGTCACCATAAATAGTTCCAAAATAACTAACAAAATCTTCTAACATACGTTGTGCCACATCAGCCTCCACAATATATGACTTTGCACAAGATAAAAGTCTAATACCAGCATGTAGCAAGAGAAAGTGGTAATATGAATCACTGTGAACGCAATCCTTTAAAATAATTATACCTGTATAAAGAAGGAACTGCCTAAATTCTGTAGCCTTCCAATTGTTGATGTCATAGAAATCTCTAGAAGCGCGGCCGAATTCGCTTGGAACAAAATTAGCAAGAAAATGAATTTTCTCGTTCATTTTCGTAACATTTCCTTTTTTCATCAACAATTGAATTAACTTTTTTGTCACACCTAAGTCTATTAAATGCATCCCGTCTAACGGAAATTGCGAGACCATCTTAAATCCGGAAAGTTCTACTACACTTTTGCGTTCTTTGAAATGAAAGCTGTGGTGAGAGGGGTCAAGTCTCAAATTGAATGAACTATCTGTTCTCAAGTCGGCAATTTCTTTTAAAAAGCATACTCTTCTCTGCTCATAATTTCCTTTTTGTGCACATTTAGGGCACCCACTTTTTCCATTATGTGACTGCACTCCTGTAATGAAAGACCTAGCTGGTGCATCGCAAGTGAACAGACGGACATCAAATTTTTTCGGATCATCATTAAAATTTATTTTGACACCGTTTTCTCTTAATGAAATTACTTCCTCACAAAACTCTGCCATAAAGTCATCCACGTTTAATGGTTTTGCCATTCCGGAAAAGCATGCTATTAGAAATGGACGTTTGTTAGGAAAACCTACGACAGACCCTAATATTGGCCATAAAACCCTATTTGAACTTCTAAACAACTTAAGGCCATCAATCCCGACGTCAATTAAAACTTCTTGGACATCATTTAAGCAGGCAAAATAACCGGAACGAAAATTATGTTGAATGCCGAAATAAAGGAAGTCTCCATTTGGAATTTGTTTAACTACTACTTTTTCCCTACTAGTTCCAAATAAAGCTTTTGCAGACAATGGTAATTCTTTCACTCCTACCTTGTGCAAAGTTTTTAACAAGTCATCGAGAGCATTTTGACTGATTTTGTGGCGAATTGCCCAGGACTTCACCTCAAAACATTTGTCCTGGACAATGTGTTCGCCCTCATCAGCAAAATGCCCGCTGCTAGCCTCTTTCTCACTTTCATCACTAGAGGTGCTCGCAGCGCAATCTTCCTCTATTTTATTTTCTAATTTCCTAAACTTCCTAACATTGGCTTCGAAATTTCTTTTCTCCCTACTCATATTGTTTGCAAACGTTTTTTTATTCATTGTTTTATGCCTTATATCCTACTTCCTATTCGCAAACTTTTTGTTTTTTTGTTTATAAATAAAGTAATTAACACGATTATACTTCTCTTTTAAAATTTTGTGGTTCCTTCTTGCTGTTTTTTTATAAATATGTTTGCAGCGTCGTTGGCAGCAGCTTCACTTTTCAGTAGCCCGATGTATCTTTAATGAGCAACTAACCTCTCAACTTCAACGAGCGCGGCCATAACATCTCTTCGAAAATAGATCAGTAGTCAGCTCTATTTACAATTATCTGTATCAGGGGCGGATTCAGAAAAATATTTTGGGGGGCTTTCAGAGAGTAATTCTTAAATATTCATAAAATGCCAAAAATGTCTTTTAATTTGTATGTAGTTTTAAAGTCGACCCTTATATTTCGATTCAACCCCCGAACTTCCTCCCCTGAATCCGCCACTGATCTGTATGTTAAAATGTTCTCTCGCTTCAGTTATCGCTTTCTTTATGCGAGCACCGCTACTATTCATCAATTAACTTAGTCTTGTCTCTGTCAGGAGTTATTTGAGAAACAGAAAACAAATTTCTATTCAAATAAATGTTGCAATCAATAGTCTATCGATCTTACACTGGCCATTTCTACTTGCAAACACTCAAATTATAGTATATAAATTCCAACAAACTTTTATTTTACAACACTAGTAGGTAATTGTTAAAACAAAAAAAAATTGTTAATCAACAAGTTAAACTAAGCAGCGCTTATAACAGACATTAAACTTCAGTTAAATCATTTATAACAAGAGAAAACACTTAGTAATAGTTGTACATTGTCAGCCATCGTTCCAGCAGGCACCGAGGCAGTTTTAAGGTGAAGACATAGACTCTGAAGGCATTGCATTTAGGCACACAAATCGAGGTAGTAGGTAGGCGACTTAGGAAGCTGAAACGTTAATTTACTTCGCAATTATTAAATTAATAAATGTTTTCAAATTCTCGCTCACCGCAGCTCCTCGCCAATGTCCAAATCAGACGCACATAAGCATACTCCCGATCACGACGGCGAACCCGGTTGTCAGACATTGGAGGAGGTTAACATGATGTTCCGCAACTTCTGGGATCCTACAACATATTGGAAGTGTGAGGGAAACGGAAAGCCTGCAAAGCTGCTGCGCTGCCCGCAGTCAGAGCTGTTCAAGGATGCAGAACACAAGTGCGTGCACTACACCGAGTGGCATTGGAGCGAGCCAACTGAGCCGCCGAGTCGTCCAGCAAGCGCGAAAAGCCGAACAGCACGCATGCAGCCGCCGAGCAAATGAGCAAAACAGAGAAACAAGACAGTGACAACGCGACATGACAATCGAAATGAGCGATGCAATGCGTGCGATGAAGAGGCAGGCGAACAAATCCCTTGCAATAACTGCTGCAAATGTTTTTAAGTGCTGGAAATGCTTTAAAATTCGGAACATTTTTTCAACTGCTGAAAACTTTATTATTTCATTTTTAGACGACAATGTTGTAGACAATAAATAAATGAAAAATGTTAAACCAAAATGAAAAGAAAGGCCCACGCATTTTGTTTTAAAGACACTTTACACTTTATTCCATGATGTACATAAAAAAATATTAATAGAAAAGAGCTCAGTACAATGTTGGTTTTGAATTTGTGCAGAAATGTGTTATTACAAAATATAAAATGCTTCGATTTTAATGCTAAGAAACCATGAATGCAACCGTAAATGGAACTACCATGAGTTTGTTATGTTAGGTTAATTTGGAACTAATTTGCAAACTTCAACTCGTGCAAAACACACAGCGGAATTACACAAGATACAGGGAATGCCAACGACTGAATGAAAATTCAGTTTCAGTGTACTATTGGAATGTTTTCAAAATTAAAATTTAGTTAATAAAAATTTCTAGTTACAAATTTAGCTTCAGTGTGCCGTTGGAATGTGTTCAAAATTAAATTTTAGCTTACAAAATTTTCTCTTTCATCACGATTGCCGGTCGAGCAGTGACTGGCGCGAACACTTTGTTCAAACACTATAGTTCCAAATCAGCAAGCCATAATTCAGTTCGCGCCTCTACTACTGCAACTTTTGCTAGTACGCCAAATTTCTTTCATTCGTTACGATTTCTATTTAATTGTTACCGTTATATTTCCTTCCATACTTTGTAAGCAAGTATCTCTAAAATGTTTATAGTTTCTTTTCTTTCATGATATAAAAAATTACAGCTCCATGAGAAAATCCTACAATACACCTTTCGAGTCCTTTATTTACGGTGTAGAAAAAAAAGCTTATATTTTACCATTAATATAACCTAAAACTGCACAACTACTTTGAGCTTAAATGTAATTAGTCGCTGAAATATTGCAAGAGCCTATGAATGCGCCCTACAAACACACAAATCGAAAATTGAGAAAAGTTGGCTTACAGCACTTTCAGATCCGACTCCAGCTGCCTACAATTATTGCTAAACCTTGCACAACTGAAAATGGCAAATTGTATATCTTTAAATGCAGATTACTGTCTTTGGGAACATTCTTTTCAAGCTTGTTACTTCACCAGCTGCTGTTAGTCAAATCCTAAAAGAAAGCTGTAAGCACTTGGAATGAGTTTGAGTGTGGTTTCAATTTCGATTTGTTTCGTATGTGTTGATGGTGTTATTGCAAACGAGAAGCAGTTATTCCATTAGATGGTTAGTAGTAGCCGCCGCCTTAAAGCTCGATGCGCTCGCCGTCCTTGTTGATTGCTATGATCTTGTCACGTTTGGGCGGTTTAGTATCGTTAGGGATTTCCTCCTTTATGGGAGCGGGCTCTTTGGGCGGCACACGTTTTGTGGTGCTAGGCGCCGGTGGCTGGGCAGTGGTCGTTTTGGGCGTTGTAGTGGTAGGTTTTGGTGTGGTAGTGGTAGGTTTTGGTGTGGTAGTGGTAGGTTTTGGTGTGGTAGTGGTAGGCTTGGGTGTGGTAGTGGTGGTAGTAGTGGTTGTCGGTTTTGATGTGGTCGTGGTGGTAGTTGGTTTAGGGGTAGTCGTTGTCGGCTTCGTAGCCGGTTTGGGTGTAGTCGTTGTCGGCTTAGTTGTGGTTGTCGTCACCGGTTTCGGTGTAGTTGTGGATGGCTTTCTAGTTGTAGTAGTCGTTGTAGTCGGCTTAGGCGTTGTGGTTGGTCGGGGGGTAGTTGTCGTTGTTGTGGTAGTCGGCGGCTTAGTCGTAGTAGTGGGCGCTGCGGTTGGAGATTTCACCACCGGTTCGATGCCGGCACCCTCATACCTCACGTTCTTGATCTTGACACCAGGCTGCTTGGGTGCTTTTGGTGACTTGACGCGTGCCAAGAAGCGATTAAACGGTGAGCCCAACAGCAGATACTCGTTGAACTCCAGCACGTGCGACACAGCTCCGACGGACTTGTCCAGACCATGCAACGAACCCACTATATTTCCATTCCAGTCTACACGCACGATGGTCGCGCGCTTGGGCGATAACAGCAAAATACTTTCGCCATGGCCAATAAAATGTATAAAACGTTGCGCCAGCTTGTTGGGATACGCGTTATTGATGAGGCGGAAGGGAAGCTCGAACAGGCTGATCAAACGAGCGAAGAACAAACGCAATTTGGGAAATTTGGCGAACATGTTGAAGCCATTGGGGTGCTCACTGTCAGCGGCCATAATCAGAGGTACCCAAATGCCCTCAGCATCGGGTGTGAGGTTGTCGGGCAAACCGGGCAGCCCCTCGACAAAGACTTCACTCTGGCCAGCCTTGGGGCCTTTCAGATAATATTTCTGCAAACGCATGGCGCCTGTCTCGGCAACCACAACAAAGTCCTCATCGGGACTGAGAACAAGACCATTGGGAAAGAAGAGTTCATCGAGCAGAACTTGGCTAGTGTTCTTGGCGCGATCATACTTGAAGAGACTGAAAGAGAGAGCCGAAAATTGTTGCAATATTGCAATACATAAATTATAGATTATAAATACAGAACATTAAAAACAGAATAACAGAATTTTTTAATAAAATTAGCATTCTATCGCATTTCGAATCAGAGAGCGTATCGCAATGGCAAAAACTATAGAAATATGTGCAAAATTATTCTTTACAGTACAAACAAAAATTGCCAACGTACATATGTGCTGCTGTGAAAAATTAAAATTATTCATTGCAGAAGTGAAAACGTAAGCAACAAACTACTACACTGACGATGGTTTTAAAAATAGCAGCACCAACAACAATAAACACCGTGGCAAATGCCCATTTATAAAAGCATTAATTATTTGCCTATACTATCAAGTTTACGCTGATAGCAAATCTTTGTTTGACTGCAATGAATTTTCTGATGTATTAACCACTACAGCTTGAAAATCAATCGCGCAGCTTAACCTGCGTTCTGTAGATAACAAAAGATCTTCTTCGACCGTTTCGGTCACCGCTTCTAAGCGCTTACCTCGCCGGCTTTGACAGCACAGCAAATGCTAAGAATTCAAGAAGTGATTTTACATATTCTCAGATTCGTAGCTAGACACTCAATGTATGTGTCAGCTGTTCGTCTAAACGTTTGCGCTGGAGCACAGCGCACACGTACAGTATGACAAGAGAAAACCAGTTTCAGCTGCCAAATGCGCATATAATGGAAGAACTTGGGGAAAGAATGCGAGAATGGGTAAAAGTTCAATTTCTCCAGTCCATTAAATTATGCAGACAAAACGAAAAAGTCGTCCATTTTATGATGCATGCAACCAGCAGTCGTAACATAGAAACTCACCGTCCAGAGGGATTAGCGAATGAGGTAATCACCAAGTCCTGCAAGGTAAAGTCAGACGACGAATCCGTCCAGTAAATATCGCCACGTTGGTCCACGGCCACGCTATTGAAAGTCTTTGCTTTGCGGTTGATATTCTTGCCAGGCAACTCCTGCTGTGGCGACACCAGCAGCTTCTTTTTCCCGTTGTTGAGATCCACCAACCAAATGCCATAGTAGGCATCAGAAATGATAAGGTTATTGCCTTGCGTGTCAAACGCCAAGCCCAGCGGACGACCGCAACGCGCTTCTTCATAGATATCCTCTGCAACAAAGTATCAGAAGGACAAGTTCAATTTATTACATCACACTGGACCAGCGTTGCAGTAATGATTTACCATCTCCAGTGGGACTTACCGCAAGGTTGGCCAATTTTGACCACATGCGTAACATGATCAGCCGTTAGTTTAATCACCTCACCGCCATGTATACCGGTATAAATTTCATTTTTACGTGCAATCAGACATTCAGGTCCGTAGACACGCCCTTCCAGCAGCCGCTCCGCACCATCTAGGTGCTGATTTGGCTCCAGCGCACCTTTTAAATCTTTGGCCGGTGCAACGCTGTCGTAAATTTACGCAATTTTATTACAATTAGATGCAAATCCCCTAACATGTTCACCCGTTTCCCCCCATTTTTTCCCAAGTGTGAACTTACTCGAACTCTTTGAAGGGGAATGTGGTGCGCGGCGGCAGACCGGGCAGCAGTATCACAATCAAAAAGAAGACCATGAAATTCATGATTCTTATCCCAATTCCGTAGAGCAGTCCCATTTTGCTGGATTTTTCTTTCTGTGTCCGTTGAATTGGCAAAACTTTCCACCGTCGAAAAATTGATAAAATTCACAAAACGACTTTCCCGCAGCCACTTTTACTTAGCGCACTGCTAAAGCGAAGTAACAAAACGACACGAAGGCAGTACGGACGACGATATTGCCAGACTGTTTGCCTTTTGGAATTTCCTCTCGACAATACGAAAATCCCCTTTTGTGACAATAATCGCTCTGATATTATCTGATTGTGACAAAACCGTGTTGCCAAAACATTTAAGAATTTTGACTTCGCACTCACCACATCATTCTCCAGAACAAACGAAATGCGATTAATTTTGTTTTATGATTAAATTGATTTGTGGAACCAACCCATAGACTTCTTCACGATGAAATAAAAATCTGACTATAAAGTATATAAGTAAACATCGAATACTTTGAAATTAGGCAGAACATTTGCTTGCATTTGCAAAATCCCCTTTTGTGACAATAATCGCTCTGATATTATGTGATTGTGACAAAGCCGTGTTGCCAAAACACTTAAGAATTTTGACTTCGCACTCACCACATCATTCTCTAGAACAAACGAAATGCGATTATTTTGTTTTATGATTAAATTGATTTGTGGAACCAACCCATAGACTTCTTTACGATGAAATAAAAATCTTACTATAAAATATATAAGTAAACCTCGAATACTTTGAAATTAGGCAAAACATTTTGCTTGACATTGAATTTGTCGTTACATTATTTGTTTTAATTTCATCAATCAATTAATATATTTCAAAAATATTCGCGCGTTTGTACGAAAACATCAGCTATTACTTTCCCATTTTCAAAAATCAATAAATGTTCATATTCTATGTTATTTTATAATAAACTTCGAGTACGGGAAAGAGAGAGGGGCTGCCCTTTTTTTAGGAGAGAAGTAAATGAATGCGATATCGATTCAACTCGGAAAAATAACAACCTTCCGTGTGTAAACTGAACGAGTGCACAACTAACGCAGGGTTTGTATACAATAATTTAAAAATTGTATCTTTTAAACTACTTTCACACCTAAAATACGAATTTTTCTTCATGAAAATATTAGGATAAAATTTTTCCAATGAATATTAAAATTCTTAAAATAATACGAGTACGTACATCATGCAGCTACATCGTCAATCATTCTTTCAACGTTAATCAATCACTTCAATGGCATCACCCATCTGGTAAGTCTGTAAAAAACAGCTGATCAACAAATTTCGTGTAGTGCCGCGCGCTGATACAGTCAGTTCCATGTCTGAACACTTTGCTTCGATGCAGCTTTGGGAAGTTCTTACTTTGCTTTTGTTTGTTTAACAACCTGTTACAGTGGTCGTAACATTTTAAAAATAACATCGACAGTGCAGAGCATAGCTGCGGCGAAGTATGGCAGAGCATAAAGCAACACTTGTTGAGTTTGGTAAGCCAAAGCATTTAGTTCAGTTGGAAGACCAACTAAAACGTTTTGCGGCGTCCAACCCCATAGGCAGCAATCCACGTAGCCAGGAGGATTACTATTCCTCGCTGATGGAGCAGGACACGGATCCCAATACGCAGGAGAGCCGCGAAGGCAGCACGCACACTCCCAACTCTTCCGCACACAATACAGGCAAATTTTTAATTACACTTAAAGTCTCAAACTAAGCCTTTAAACACTGAGAACAGCGCGCACTAAATAATTTTTGTCTTTCAATCGCATGCTTTGCTTCCATGCACACCATCACAGATGACGATGACGATAGTGGCGATGGACGCAGTAGTTCGGCGCACGCCTCATCGACGCTGAGTTATAAGGAGCGCCGCCGCGAAGCGCACACACAGGCCGAGCAAAAGCGCCGCGATGCTATCAAGAAGGGCTATGACAACCTGCAGGAGCTGGTGCCCACCTGCCAGCAAAATGATTCCACTTCCGGCTATAAACTAAGCAAGGCGCTAATACTGCAAAAGTCAATTGATTACATTGGCTACCTGAATCAGCAAAAAAACAAGCAGGAGGATGAGAGTGCCGCTCTGCAAAAAGAAGTGGCGGCGCTGCGCATCATACAGAACAGCTACGAGCATATGCTGCAGCATCAGCAAGCGAATCCGGGCCCGGAAGAGGCACGTTTGACCGATGAAGCCAAGTTTCAAGTGGTAGGTTTGCTGTCGACAAAAGGGTCAGATAGTTACAAGCCCACCATTTTCTAATTGACTGCAGTGGTGCGAGTGGTTTTGAAAAGCAGGTGTAACAAGTGTACTTGATAAATTGAGAACAATGATAAATCTACAATTCAAAAATATTTATGGCACTTTAAGATGCAACTTACTAAGGTTTAGAAATATCTGAAAATTATAGTTTTGGGAATGTAAATATATGTATGGGAATGTAAATATACATTCCCAAAGCTCTAATTTTCAATGAAAAATTTCAACCAACACCAAAAATTATATTATCAATTCAACGCCAAAGTATGCGGAGAAAGCTATAATATAAAACAAAAACTCACAAACATAAGTCAAGATCAGATTGTGTAGCAAATCCATTCAACATTCAACATTCAACAATCCTTATTTTTAGGTTAATTGTTATCACGTGATCGCCCTTGTTACCCAACACCACTACAGCCAAATCCGATTTATATATAACCTTTCCACAATACTTGCCGCATTAGCAATTCTATGCTTAAGTTTAAGTTGTAATGCCAAGTTGTAAACATTAGTTATATGTTATGTAGTTTCAGGCCATAATGGATGAGATGTTCGAAACTTTCCAACACATACCCATGGACAATTTCAAGCAGCTGACCACGGGCGTCATACCCTGGCTGGAGGAGTACTGCAAACCGCACATATTGCGCAGCATACTCAGCCGCACGCTGCAGCAAATGGCGCACGCACAAGAGAAACTCAAGCAGCAGCACATCATGGAACAACAGGACGACGACGGCTTCAGCTGATTCAACAGGGTGCGGGTTTCAGCAAGAAGTGCTATCAACAGACGTTGTTCCTGTCCATGAATTGATTTTTTGCTTCATTTGGGTAATTGCTTTAAGTGGGCGTTATTTTTTCTAGTTTTTTAGCACAATTTTTCTTTTCTTTGCTTTCTTGCTTCTATTGATATGCGCAATATTGACGTGCTACACTTGCAGTTTTTTTTGGTATTATTGGCAAATCAAGTAAATTTTGTTAGCTTTTCACATGCCCATTAAAACCAAAATTGAAATCTGCAGTCTTTTGAGCATTGCGTCTTGCAAATTTTATTAGGATTTGACTTAAGTGGTTATTTACGCGTATCACATTGATCACTAGAATTTGGTATGTTTTCCTACAACTCTGACTTTAGTTTTTGAATTGCATAGCAGTAGTAAACGCCCAATTTAGAAAATTGTAATACTTAAAATTTAAGCAGTCACTTTAATTAATCCACGGTTGCAAGTGTGGCATAGTCGAAGTGTGTTTTGCCACTTTACATTTTATTTTCTATTTAACACTGTAAACTTAATGCAATAATTATGTACGTTTGTTTGTCATATTATAGTTATAAAACTTTGGACTTAAGCTAAAAGAATATGACTTTTGTTTATTTGGTATCATCGAGCACTAATTGGAAATTTGTGCAATACTCTGCAGCCACACATCGTGCCCCATGCAGTCGGGTTCCCTGTTCAATTTAATTAATTCACTAACTACGAGCGTGCGCCCATCAAAGCCCACTAACATATATAAATCTAATAATTTGCTTAAAGTATAAGAATTGAACGCCTGCTGGTGTTTAAATCTATCCGTTTGTGCCAAAGAGTTTTGCAGTGTTTGCATGAATGCGGTGCAGTCTGTGGTGTGCTTTGATTCATGCTGCAGCTTCAATACGCCCTCGTTCAGTGCAAAAATCAAACCCTCAAAAAGATTCTCGTCCTGCACGCTATACAATAGTTTAGCTAAGGACAGCAACACTTGCGGCAACTCGCAGCGAAACTCGTGCGCACGAACAAAGCACAGCGCAGCCAACTGACGCACCTTTTCGCAACTGTGCCGCAACAAACGCCACATTAGCTCCCGGAAGCGCTGTAGCAACGGATGCTCGCGCAATTCCAAGCCTTTGCGCAAATGTTCCACTTTCGACAGAAAACCCAGAAACAAAATAATCGAGCGTGTGGAAACGCTAGAGTTGGCTACATTGCTGGCACAGTATTCCAAAATGTAGGCACACGTTTTAGGCAGTTTATGCGCCACTTCATCGTATGTCACCTCGGCCGTGTCCCAAGCCACTGGCGCTTCGAACTCAGTTGCCTGCTTCTGGCCAACAATTTTTGGCAGCAGCGCGCCGAATAGCTGCAGCGCGGCATTGCAAATAGTCCAGTCAGAATGTTCGATGTTCTCAATGGCAGCCAACACAATCTCATCGTGGTACTTTGCCATTGACTCGCGCAACTCCGTGTCCTTTACCAGCACGCACAGATAATGTAAGATCAACGCTTCCATGCGATCGCAGTTTGAGGCATTTAATGCTGTAGAGTTTGACTGAAGTCGTGCGTTTTTCAGACGCTTCATTATGTTGGCTATAGTGCGTTTAAGTATTGATCGTTCCCGTGACGCTTCATTTTTCACAATATGCAGTAACATTAAAGAGAAGCCGGCGCCGCGCCGCGTAGTGCTGACTTGCTTGGCACTATCGAAGAGCAATTCGAGACAGTCGTGCAGTAATTTGTAGCCACCGGCGCTGCTAGGCAATTGTGATGTGATGCTCCTGGTGAGTTTGCCTGCCGAAAAAATGTCAGTTAGCTTCATTTACCAACATACAATTATAAACTCACCAATACTGACGCCAGTAGCCTCTATGGCGCCTTTGTGCCTGCAGCGTGTCAATACAGCGACATTAATTCTCAAACATTGCTCCAGCATTGCCAAATCCGCTGCACAACCCACACTTCCGGGCACCAAAATGCAGCCAATTGTGGTGGCTAAGTCGCAACAAGCCTTGAATATTTGTAAATAATATAAGTATTGCATATTTATAAATCATTACACAATCATACGAACCTTTAAAGTTAGCCAAAATGACATCAGAAGAAATTTGCGTGACTCGGCATGATCTTCAACGGAAAGTGTGCTTTGCTGTACCAACAGCTCCAAACTTTCGTCCATGTCTTGGAAGCTAGCGGCAGTATCCACATGCCCACTTTCATTCCCCAAATTGGCCAAATTCAGAAATTTCAACAGCATATTTAAAACACTGTCCAATAAACTCAGCAACATTGGAAAGTGGCTTGCCATCAATGGCGCCTGCACCAGCACAATCTCATTGATTGTGTTTATATAGCCGAAAAGATGATGCTGCTGCTTGCAAACAGCCAACGGATCCTGCTTGAATGCGGGCAAACTCTCCGCCAATGAGGTCGAAGCAAAGTTAAATAAGTCCAAACTTTTCTCATCTGCCAAGGTGACCTTACAGCACTGCATAGCCACTCGCGCATAGAGTGCACCGAGCACACATTCATCCACATCGCAGCGCTGCGTGAATTCCCTACAGAGACGAATGCTTTCCAAAGCATTCTCGTACTTCAGCCGCTGCAGCAGCACCACTATTAACTCCAAGGCATCGTCAAAGCCCAATGGATCGTTGAGCAAGGTCAAAAGTTGTCCAGCCATCTGGCTGGCATTAAAAACGTGCTGCTCAATGAGAAAATCGCCCAAGTGCTTGTTGTGTGCAATGCTGCAATTCTTGGCATTCTTTGTCAGTTGCTCAGCATAAAGAGATTTCAGCAGAATCTCCAGCAGATGGAGCGCAAATATCTTTGGCTGATACACCGCGCTGCCAACGTCCACGTCGATGAGTTGCTGTAAGTGCATAAAGAATGTTTTGATACTAGCCTCCAGCGTGGTGCCACCAATGTGACCGTCCTTGGTCTGCAATTTGCCAAAAGTCTTGGCCACATAGTTGATTATGGTGGGCATCTTGCCCAGTACGCTGTTGCGATATTGCGCGCTCTCCACGCTCCTGTGCTGCTGCACAAATGCCACAATAAATTCCAAGCAGTCCTCAATAGCAAAGCTCGCAAAGTTATCAATAATAAATTTGAAAATCAGCAACTGCGCATCCACTTCGAAGTGAAAGCAATTTGTGATGAGCTCAGTGCTGATTTTGAAAAAGTGTAACTTGGAGGCGGCAAATATCTGGCGTGAGAACATACTGAAAATCAGTATGAGGCGATAGTTCTCAGTGCTGTCTGAAGAGCGAATGGTATTCGCGAGAAAACGCGCAACCTCCGGCTGCTCTTGCAACAAATCGAAAAGCGCATCCTTCTTGGTGATCCGCGCATACCACTGCGAGTAGAAATTCTGTATTTCCTTCAATGTACCGCGCGTCAGCAGCTCCGCTGACAACTCCAGCAAAAGTGGGCAATTCTGGCCACTCAAAGCTTTTACCAGATATTGGCTAGCAGCCAGCAGACTCTTGTAGCTTAACGCCAAACGCACGCCTCCATAAAACTCTTTTGGGCTGTATTGTGATGCCTCGAGCAATGCCTCCAGACTGTACACATTCAGGATACAACTAAGCAAGTACAGCTTGTTACGATTAGTCCACGGCCAGAATTCCAATACCACTTTAAAATGCTCAAAAGCCACCTCCGGCTGTTGACAGCAATGCGCGAAAAGCGTAAGCGTCTCCTCACGCATGCCACATTGGCCACTTTGCAGACAGTGATAGATGCACTCCAGGGGTACGTTCATCTTTAAACTGGCATGTTTTTTACACAATAAATTCAGTGCTTTCAGTATGGCCAACAAATTGCTGCCGTCCTGCTCGACAGCCTTCTTCAATTCCCCCAGACATAGCTCCACCAACCCAACTGCATCCAAGCGCTCACCAGATTGGTCTGCCAACAGCATTGCATACAGCACCTGAAAGCCATAGCTACTCGTATGCGTTAACTGCTCCTTCCACAGTTCACCAAAGTGTTTGTCGTCCAATTCGTGCTCCCGCAACTGTTGGTAATAGCAGCGGAAAGCCACATTCAGCACCACCTGATTGATCAACGGTGGCTGCTCGCCGATATCCTGTGCCGCTTCAGATTGGGTTTCACATTTTATAATTGCCACAATGTGTTGCACCACATGCTCCGCGTCCCACTTGCTCTTTGGCTGCGATACCAAAGCCGGCAGATACTTTATGCATATCGCGGTATCGCCAATTGCGTTTGCGCTAACTGGCAACTGTTGTATTTCCGGTATTGTTATTGTCATAATTTGATGGTATATTATCTAAATATTGCGAGATTTTTCTAATTTCGACCGAGGTTCCCCATTAAAAGTTACTTGAAAATTCGTCTAGCCGAATTTTTCACTTTCGCGTGCGTTTGCCCTGCCCAAATTTTCAAACTACTACGAATCAGCGACTACTACCATCCGCACGCAAGCCTGCAGATAAACGAAAGACCAGAGCAAAGCAAAAGCATAAAAACAAAAACCATTGGCACAAAGGAACATTTCATTCAAAAATACAATGTTAATACCATACATAATATTTGGTGGTTAAAGTACCCATATCTAAACGATTTAATAGGTTTTCCGAAACATTTGCACATATTTTGATTTTAGTCGAATGGTCGCAATTTGGAAGACGCTAATGCTGAATACATGCTATTGTTTGCAAACAGGGTAACACAAATGAGCAAAATTTTTAATATCAAATGGTCCTCGTGAGATTCGTTGTATAAAATTTGTATTACAATAGAAGTGCCGACTTACGATTTTACAGGGAATTATGTTGTCTTTACCTGGTAATCCGACAATAGCCGTTAAAAAAAGTAGCTTTATATACTTGGATTTAGCTAAACCCGGATCTCGAACATTGATCTTCAGATTTATGATTCAATGAACTAACAAGTAAGCTACGGGCGCATATTGCGTGACAAGTTTCTGGAATTTATTTCAATTTTAAAAAAATTCCAAAGTCTCAAATCAACATTTATTTTACTCACTGATTTTATTCAGTGGTTCTTACCCTCTTGTTGGTTATTTGTCTGGGCATAGAAATTCATTGTAATCGCTGCCATGAAGACCATTGGTGCCAATTTAAAATTGTATTTTTAATGCATGACTACATTTTATTTAAGGAATTGTAAAAAACAATTACAATTCAATTTGAAAATGGTCAAAAGCATTTTAAACATTATATTGGATAAAACTATTAAAAAAAAACTACGTCGTCCCAATGAGAGAAAATCTATGCTGTGACTGCACAGTATGTCTGCGAGTACTATAGGTAGGTAGGTAGGTTAAGTGGTCGCCTCTGGGGGCAAAGAGAGCCATCTGGTAGCTCCGACGAATTTGTTGATATTGCTTGGGGGATGTTCTCCAGATCAGCCAGGCAGCTGAAGAAGTGCCGTCCCAAGAATCTTAGGCGCGTTCTGGTGCCGGGCATTCGCAGAGGAAGTGAGCGAAAGATTCCTGGCAATCTTCGTTCCTACAGCTTCTGCAGAAATCATTGTATAGCAGAAAAAAATCTGTTTGCGTGTTGACCAATGGGGCAGTGCCCAGTGGTCGTAAATATGACCATCCCTATATAGAGGGTTTGTTCAGTAAGATCAATTCTCTGGATCTGCTCAAGGTAGTCATAGGCCAGATCTGTCTCGCTGTGAAGCATATTTCTTCTTAGAGCCTTCTGGTGTTTGCTCTGTTGATATGTGCATTCTTCAGACGCAGTTTATAAGTGGAGAGTAGTATCCCAACTTGCTAAACGACGGTGATAGATTGCAGCTCCGTACCTGCTCTTGCTAGCTTGTTAGCTATGAAATGACGCTATGGAATGAATGCAAATCTACTAACGACTGTCGCGATAGTAGTTATATAGTTACAAATTGTTAAGGTGCTTTTAACCCTCAATCGCCCACCCTGAGTCCAGGGGACTCACTACGAACTTTAATAAGTTGGTACACGTTGTGTTTTTATGTTTCGGCGCCCAGCTTTCGTATACCTTCCTACAGGGTCGCTCTGAACGCGAAGACGATCGGAAGTTAGCGCACTACAATTACAAGGCTGAGTTTTGGCACGGAGTGAGCCAGGGACTCAGGGTGGTGTTTTGTGTTACAAAAATTATACTTGTAATTTTTTTAAAAATCGTGTTAATTTAAATTTACGATGCCAAAATGGCCGCGAAAAGTTTAATAATTGAGAGTGTTAACCCTTTGAGAAGTTTTGCTACTAACAATTTGCCTTAGTTGTGCTGAAAAAGTATGTCAGGTATGTGCACAACATATGAAATTCAACCTACTGCACGTTTTCTTATTTTATATAATAAAGTATTAGTTTAAGTTTTTTTCTGAACAGTTATTTTATTTTTAGGTTTTTTATGTAAAAAGAATTGTTTTTGTTAATTTATTTATATCTTTTATTTTTATAAAATGTTTAGTGTATGTTTTCTAGAGTATGTTTTTGTCTGTCAATTAAAAGGTGAATTTTTATTTGAGTTATGCAAAAAAATGGAATGACATCTGTAACAAGAGGTCTTAATGTAGCGTACAAAAATATGAAAAACCATAAAAATTTAATAGGCGTTGCGTCATTTCGTAAACAAAAATTGTGAGTCCCGGGGACTCAGGGTGGGTAGATACGTGATTTTAATAGGGGTGGGTGATTGAGGGTTAAGTTTACCGATTAAAATTTCCCGCAGTATACAATTTCCCAAACAGCATCTCTATTTAGAAACCTCATATCATGGAAGCTCTGCTTTTTCAGTTCTGTTTATGCTGAAAATTAAGTAAGGAATATTTATATATTTTTAACCTTCTGCTTGTCCCTTGGGGTTTATTTGACCCCAGGCGAAATTAAAAAACGATTGAGCGGTTGTATGCGCTCTTCTACTTATGTTATTTAGTATTAATCGCGCTTACAACCCAATAACAAATCGAGAAAAACACTTTTCGGGGCTTTCTCCTTTTCTTTTGTGATTTATGTCAGTGAATTATATAGCGAACGCAATTTTGAGCAAGGGACAGGCAGAAGGTTAAATGAAATTAAATGAGTTTTCACACTATTGCCTTTTTGGATTCGTGCTCCTTATATCGAACTAGTTTGGGGACATTTACAGTGCAACGCTGCATATTGTCCGCGTTCCCCAATGGTGTTGCCATGTGCGTTAAGTTTTCTTGGGATCTTTAAAATTTGATTTAATTCTGCAAATTTTAACTTTTACACCTTATCAGAAGGCAGACTTATAGCTCCAGACGTTTGCGGTATTTTCAATTCTTCGATTCAGTTTTCGAGTTGCACAACTCGTGTTTTTCATATCAAAATACAACATGTTGCCAAATGCATTGAAATTCCAATCTTCAACCGTCATCCGTGTGGTAACGCCTGTGGCTGCCACATTCACGACGATTGTTTGGTGCGCTTCATTTTCATCTTCTGCGCTATGCGCATTCAAAAAGTGACAAAATGGCGAATGAGACAAGCAAATTGCTGCTGGCCACACAACAGGAAAAACCAAATCATTACACGTAAATAAAGTGAAACTTAATTGGTGAATCTTGTTAAATTGTGCTAATTGGGGTTTGCCCTGGGCCAACTTTGTTTCTGTTTACATGCGTTGCGGCACCGCGTCGCCACAGATACCTGAAGGAGTTTCGCGTCGAGCAGTGCCAGTCTTTTCTACAGCACAAATGCAACCAGCACAGACCATTCATCTGCTTCAATTGGCATTTCCAAAATCAACGTCGTCGCCGTCCTGTTCGCAAACGGGACGGCACCTTCAACTACAGCGCGGACAATTATTGCACCAAATATGACGAGACGACCGGAATCTGTCCGGACGGCGATGAGTAAGTAGCCCCGGGAGCAGCCCCAACAGCATCTGTCCCGGGCAGCATCCACAGCAGTGGCAATAGCAGCATTTGTTTATGTGTGTGTGTGTGTATTGCTGCGCGAGTGTTTGCCTGCGGACCCCCATACTACGCCACTGCTGCTCCAGCTAGCAGCAGCAGAAACATTTTGCGTTGTCGTTTTCCCTTTTTTGCACACATTTTCCTCCCGATTTCCAACGTTTTTGCACTTTGCTTTCGTCATCGTTCGGTGTGCCGTTTACATTTAGTTGTGTATTGTTTTTGTTTGAGTTTTGTTGTGCGTTGTCTTGCTCTCTCGCTGTTTGCTGAGAGAGAAACGTTTGTTTTGCCGTTGACTTTTCGGATTATCTCCATCTCGCTTACACTCATACCGCTTGCCAGCGAAACTCATTTTCGGCTTCGTTAGCATTTTTGCCATCGTTTATCAACAGAAATTTTGTGTGAGAAAAAATGCCGAGTACAATTGTTTGTACGAAGAGAAGGAAGAATTCATAAAAATACAATAACAAGCGGTGGTATAAATACAAATACGAAAATGAAAAGGGAAAGCGAAAACGCAATCGCAACAAACGTAAAAGAGTGAACGTCAACAGAAGCACTGAATAGATTGTCAGCTGGTGGATAGTCGGGCGGGTGGGCGACAGTACGACAGTAAAAGCGTTTAAAATTTCAATGTCGTGTAGAAGCAAATGGTCAAGTTTCTGGCGGCATTGAAGGAAATCGCTATGACGCGATATAAGACGTATGGTCACTGAAGCAAAATTCACAGAGGTAGTAAGTTTTGAGGCTCATGACAAAACCTTGAAATCGACTTAAGGGTGACGACTATCGCAACTGCGGAATTTGTAATTTCCAGTGTTGGCGAATTGACTCCAATCTGTAAAAAGGGTGTAGGATTCTTGCAGTTTGAGAGTAAAGTTGATATAGTTACACTTGCTACTTGTAGATTTTGTATGGAAGTCGAATTATTGAGGTTTACGTTTGAAAACAGGTAGGGTAGGTAAGAGGCAGGGATGCTGGATTGATATAAAGTGGGGGTGGTTAAAGGAAGAAGAAGGCCAATAAAGATGAAAATTATTGGATCGCAGTTTACTGTAAAAGTTCAGAGGTCTACCTACACATGATAAAATATTTGTATTTATTTATTTTTGCTTTGGGAATAGTTGTGCTTTTCGATCTAGTGACATTGGTCACTGCTACGAGTATCTTAGTAAAGACACATAATTTCAACCATAATTTGCATTGCTTCATGCTTTAAGCCGCCGTGGCTCCGTTGGTTAGTGCGTTGGACCGCGAGTCGAAGGCAGCGACCCAGGTTCAAATACTGCCTGTAGGTTAGGTTAGGTTAGGGTGGCAGCTAGAAGAGCTCACTTAGGCCATAGTACGGCCCGTTGTGGTACCACGTGTAGGACGTGGCCGCCCTTCAGGCTAACACACCCCCCCGGGTGTGAGGCAAGAGCCATCCCGATTCCGTGATGAATCGGGCGATGCGGCCGATGCTGGGTCCTGAGAGGTCGGCCAGACTGCTGAAGAACGGCGCTCCCAGCACCCGGAGTCGTCTCCTCGCTAGTGCTGGGCAATGGCACATCAGGTGCTCGACGCTTTCCTCCGCGTCCACATCGTCGCAGCTGCGGCAATGGTCGTTGAAGGGGAGGCCGAGTCTCCTGGCGTGCTCGCCGTTCGTCCAGTGTCCTGTCAGCACAGATACTGTGGGATAGATGGAATTCCGCTTTAGCCGCAGTAATTCACTTGTTCTGCCATGGTTAAGCGACGGCCAGGTTTCTCTGGAGATCCTGCAGTGGCTCTCCTCCGCCCAGAGTCGGTTAGCCAGGCGAAGATACGTCTGCCTGATCATCAGTTTTACAGTCGCAAGGGGGATGCTACATTGCGTAGTGGGTGCTGGAAGCAAAGTGCCTTTTCTGGCCAGCTCATCTGCCGCACAGTTGCCAGAGATGCCGCTATGCCCAGGGACCCAACTCAGGTGAATCCTGGCATGTTCCGCTAAGCTGTTTAGGGCGGCACGACACCTTGCTACCAGTTTGGAGGAGGTATAAATACCTTTCAAGGATTTGATTGCAGCCTGGCTATCCGAGAAAATACAAATAGCCGAGGGAATGGGGGGTTGCGATCGCAACCGGTCCACAGCCAGCAGTATTGCCATGGTCTCCGCTTGGAAGACGCTACAGTGGTCCGGGAGCCGAGCAGTGATGCTGGCCCCCAATTGGTCGCAGAAAACCCCACACCTGACTCTATTCTCAAGTTTAGAGCCGTCTGTGAAGATTTCGACGACGTCTGGCAGTGAGCGACGGTCCTCTGACCAGTCGTTCCTGCTGGGTATCCCTATAGTGAACTTATGTTCAAAGCTAGGGGGAAGGACTATGTAGTCGGTCTGTGTCGGGGTTGGAAGATCCAGCCCGAGGATTATAGAGTGGCCTATGTCCGCCCGTGCCCAACTGCGTATGGCATTCAACCGTACAGCGGCAGTTTTGGCGGACTGCCTTACTAGTAGGGTCGAGGGGACCCAATTAAGCATAACAAAAAGCGCCTTGGTAGGCGTGGAACGGATGGCTCCTGTTATGAGAGTGGCAGCTAGTCTCCTGACTCTGTCGAGCTGATTCAGGTTAGCTCGGCTAGCCGCCGCAGGCCACCATACAACAGCGCCGTAGAGGAGGATGGGCTCGACCACTGCCTCATAGAGCCACATAACAACGCGAGGCTGAAGCCCCCATCTTGCACCCACTGCCTGTAATAACACCTAAAAAAAAAAAAGGGAAAACTCGTTTTCTCTTTCGGTGGCTGTCCTTTCAGCTGGAAATGGCAAACCTCTGAGAGTAAAAATTGCTTATGAAAGAGCTCCCAACATGCCGTTCGGAACCGGCATAAAAACTGTAGGTCCCTTCCACCCGCGTACAAATT
Source organism: Melieria crassipennis (assembly GCA_963668005.1). Taxonomy (NCBI): domain Eukaryota; kingdom Metazoa; phylum Arthropoda; class Insecta; order Diptera; family Ulidiidae; genus Melieria; species Melieria crassipennis. Next base: position 119,929,477 of record OY764961.1, read on the forward strand.
CACACGCACAACACGTGTGGTTGCGGGAAGCTAGGCCTTAGTCTCGCGTAAGCGGGCTGTCGTGTCAGTCAATTAATTAAATCATGCTTCATTTAACTTCCAGCTTTGTTTTGATTTTTTCTAAACAACTTCAGATCCTATCGCAACCACTCCTTAACCTATCCAAATTCGTTTGCTGCAGCACGCGAGCTCACGCTCAAACATACATATAATGCACATACATCGCCACTTTGCTGCATGTGTGTCAATATTCTGTTTAATGGAACGCAATTTCTCGGCTCCACTGCCGTACCCACTAAACCATTCAGCGCCTTCCTCCCCTCAGAATTACCACACCGCTCCACTGGTGATTCTATTTCCCGAATTTGTCCTCGTAAACGAAAGTCAAATTTCGCTTTTGTTGCTGCTGTTACTGCTAATGTTGTTGCGATGTGTATCCTATAAAATTGTCCGCTGCTTCTGTTTCGATTCCTGCACATCCTGTATGTTGCGTTGGTGTGTTTACGTGTCACTTCAGTTTGCGGCTGGCTTGTTGATCGGCATGGGTGCGAAGAGCCCAGTATTTGGGCCACTTCCGTCGCCTTACAAATGCCGTGCACAGGGCGCGCAGTGCCACACCGAGTCGCTGGCAAATGCCGCTACAAGTGTGTGCGTCATTGTTTTACGTTGATGTTTTTCGCTCAATTCCTCTAATTTTCCATTTCGCTTTCGTGTGTTTTGTTTTTATTGCATTTCGTTGTAGACTTACAGCGTTTCATCCCCCACTTGCTGACTGAAACGCTTTTTTCGTTGCTTCTTGGCTGTTGCTTTTATTTTAGGTTTCGGCGCGCGTACGACTTGTCTGTGTTTGTGCTTGCCTTTATTTTTCTTTTACGCTGTTCTGTTTTTGTTCGCCTCCTTTGTCATTTTCGTTTTCTGTTTTTATTGTTGTTCCTGTGCTAATATTGGCTTCTGCGTTTGTTTTGTTTCGTTTCGCTTCGCTTTTAATTTTGTATTCGTATGTATTCGATTTGTACTCGAAATGCGCCGGGTGTGAGTTTAATGTTCAGCGTGGGTTGACGGAAATGTGTGGGGTGTGGACCGGGGAGGTAATAACAAGTAAAAGTAATACGCAATTTACCTTTTCTCCCACAATATTATGATGAGATTTGTTGGTTACTGTGAATTGCTTTTCCGGGCTTGGATATTTAGTGATTGCTTGAATTTAAGTTCAATAGGGCAAAATTTCAGGCCGAATCGAAAAACTTGTGAGGGGGATTTCAACTAAAATATCTATCGTAGTTTATCTGACATGCCCACTTATGGCTGTTTATAAGAAGCAAACCAAGCATAACACTTCTCCTTTTCATTAGTTTCTTCAATAAATTTGACTTGAGTGGTTTTTATGTTATCATGTCTAAGGCCTTACATCAAGACCCTCTATGATAATACAGTCGAACTTCCCTATAATGAATTCGCACGGGACCAAAAAAAAGCTTCATTATATAGAAATTATGATTTTTTTTTCATCTTTTATTTAAAATAATGAGGTATTTTAGTTTGGATTACACCTTTCCACTTTTCTTCCTCAACAAAGCCTTCTAATACATTTAGAGACTTAAAAACATTATTCGGTACGTTGCTCTTCATCTCCACAAAGGTGCGAAGTACATCAAGAGAAGCAGAAATTCGTCCCAATGTAGGTAAACCGCATCCGCCAATTCTTCTTCATTGGCCATTTCTTCTGGGGTTCCCCTAAATATGTTTTACTTTTTTTCGGTATTCAGTGAAATTCAGAAAATATAATGAAACAATTCATTATGTATATGGAGACAAAAAACGAATGAAAGCGAAGTTTTCAACTCAAAAAATGATTCATTTTAGATAAATATTCACTATATGGAAATTCATTATAAGGAGATCAAAATGCACTTAGAATAGAACGATAAAGCTGTGTCTTTGAAATTGTTTCATTCTACGGAGAACTTTATTATATAGAAGTTCACTATAGGGAAGTTCGACTGTATAACCAGCCCACTTTAAGCTAGTTGACAGAGCTGGCGACAATTTTGTTTTCATTTTTTACAGATTTGTTTCATTTCATTGTTTCATACATTAGGTTTTTTTCTTAGGTATTTTTCTTTTAGTTTATCCTTAATGTGTAATATAAAACCATATATGTATGTATATTTCCAGTCTGTAATTATAACAAATGTAATAATTTTTTCGTTCTCTGTAGTTGGATAATTTTCGGATGATTACATTATACTCTTCTGTCCTGTTAACTTTTTGTAATTAACGCATTTATTCTATTTGACGTTTTCGCTCATGACCTCCGAACTTCTTCCATAGTTGCCCATTCTTACACCGCACCGCCGGCGACACTGAACGCCGCTATCACTTGCGTTATTACAAGACGTGCATGTGTGTCCACGACACTGACAGTCGTGGCTATTGTGTGAAGAACGGACACCATTGCGCCTTTGCGCACGGCATGCAGGATCAGCGTCCGCCCGTTTACGACATCAAAGAGCTGGAATCGCTACAGAATGCAGAAATCGCATTAGATGGTACAAATGCACAAAATGCTCTTGACAAGGAGCGCAATCTGATGAACGAGGATCCCAAATGGCAAGACACCAACTATGTGCTGACTAACTACAAGACCGAACCATGCAAGCGACCGCCGCGTCTTTGCCGACAGGGCTACGCCTGTCCACAGTATCATAACAGCAAGGACAAGCGACGTAGTCCGCGGAAATTTAAATACAGGTGGGTTGCACGTAGAGTGCGCATTAAAAGATCAGTGTTAAAAAGATTTATATTTTCTAGGTCCACTCCTTGCCCAAATGTCAAGCACGGCGAGGAATGGGGCGAGCCGGGCAACTGCGAAGCGGGCGATAATTGCCAGTATTGCCACACACGTACGGAACAACAGTTTCATCCCGAGATTTACAAGTCAACCAAATGCAACGATGTACAACAGGCCGGCTACTGTCCACGCAGCGTCTTCTGCGCCTTTGCGCATGTGGAACGTAAGTATATAAAGTAAACGTCGAAAATGTTTAACAGCTATCCACAACCAATTATTTTTAGCACAACTTTTGACTACTTTAAGCGTAGTTAGTTTTAAGTTACAAGTTAATGGTACTTGGGGAAAATACTCTTACGCACTAAAAGAAATCGTTGATATTTTAGTCAGTGGTTGCGTTAATTTAAACTTTCTGGTTTGAAATGGATTGCTAAAAGTGCGATTTTGTTATTTTAATATCCAATTGAAAACAGTCGAGTTAAGTAGTGCGTTTATGGAGAAGCGTTTTGCATTAAAAAACGAAAATGGGCTTTTAATTTTTCCCTTCTAATTTTCTTTTATTTTTTTTATTTATAATTAAACAACCCATAATTTATCAACAATCAACAAATTTCATCAATCAAATAATCCGACGCTCGTTTCATAAACCCATTAACCACTAAAAAAAAATGATATTCTCGATATATCAATGCATGTGCGTATGTGTATTTATTTAGCGTATATCATAACTGAGGAGATACCACCTGAATTAGAAAATTTCTTAGCAGGAGCGACAATCTTAGCACTAAGTGATTTTATCTCAAGCGCGCTGCCCGACATCAAGACAAAGGACTCGAATAACAAACCTGCACTTATGACAATTGGTGATAATGTACGTATTTTTATTTGTTAAAAAACATAGACATTTTCCTTTTTTTCCTTTGGGTTATGTACTCTGCATTTATGAAACTATATCCGCTGAACAGATTTCAATCGGCTATGATTGCATGACAAATGTGGGAACAAAGAAAGACTTAATTCGTGATCAAAAGCAAGCAATAGAAACTACAAATCACGCCAACCAACACAATACTTACACTTAAAAAGAACATCTTTAAAATTTGACATGTTTTCAATTGCTGATCTGTACGAGTATTTCTCTTCGTGTAATATTCCCACATACTTTCCTGAGTTTTTCTACTTTGTTGTTTTATTTGAATACTTCTCACAGTACCATTTGCAATTTCCTCTGCTTTGCCCTTTGCTACCGGAATTGACAGCTCTCTCTTCTCAATTCGCCAGTTTCGTATTTTACGACGAAGTGAATGATGTTTTCGTTACTTTCATTGGCTTCTTTGTAGCTATTGGGAATTGATGGTAATAAAACGAATAACATGCTAGTAAATGCATTGAAGAATTCCCAAAATCAGGGCAAATTTACTTTTATAAAATGTTCACATTTGGATTGACTTTGTGAGTATATTGTAAATCTTACAAATATAGAAAATCCCTGACGTGTACAATTATTTACCTATTTTAAAATACAAATTACCATAAATAGCATAAAAATATGGTTGTGGATAAATTGCAAAGCGTCAGATAACGAAAAGTTTTAATCAATTCTAAGTTAATGCCCTTCCCATCTTAATCGCTAGTTAAATTCACTGTGCACATGTCAAATCAAACAATAGTAATAATCATTAATGCGATTTGTTTTCTGTCTCTGCTTTTCATGCCGTGCGTGTGTTGATCATTTAGCTGCTTGTTCCATTGATGATCCACGCGAAAATGCACTATCGGCCAGTTTAGCTAATACCAGCCTAATAACACGCTCCTCGGCGCCAATTAACATTCCTAACTCCACATTAAACAATTCAATTAATGGTGAGTGTGCGTTACTCTTCTGTGAAATTTGCTTCTAATCGACATATTGTATAACTTTTGTAAATTTGCAGATTACAATTCGGGCAGCTTCTCCGTGAACATTCCCAGCAGCTCTCTTACGTACAGTCCAACCAATCACAGCAATCTATTTAATGTGTCGGAAGCATTTAACTATAGTGGTTCGAATTCAAATAAGCTGAGTAATTCCCTCTCAGCCGCCACACAAAACGATAGTAACAACTTGTTCTTTCCATCGCGCATCATTTCACCAGGTTTTGCAGATGGCCTCTCAATAAGTCCTTCAGTTAGGTAAGTGTTCTGACGTCCGCAATTCAATTCTGAATTTAAGTATACGAACTGTTTGTTTTGCATATCTGTTTTTAGAATTTCCGAATTGAACTCAATACGTGATGATATAAACAGCAGTTCCGTTGGCAATATGTTATTTGAAAATAGTTTGACCACAAGTAAAAATACATTTTCACTACAATCACTCCAGAATCAAAATAATTCCGATGTAGGACGCTTGTCCAACGAATTGATGACAAAGAATTCGCAAATAATGAAACTGTCCAACCGCGTCGAGGAAACCGCACGAAAGGTGAGCAAAACAAGTAATTGCAAGTAAACAAGTAATACAAGTAAATAATTCGATGCTTGGGTCGAAGTCAGCCCAACGCACTTTCCAACTGAGTTACGGCTGAGTAATGTTGCGAATGCATTTACTAATTTGCTTCAAATGCCGAACAATTACATACTTAAAGGGTGTGCACATCAAAATCGGGACACTTTAAAACCCCTGTATCTTTTAAAATAAAACTCTGAAGAGCAAAATTTTAGATGTAAGTACTCCATGACTTGGTTTTTAATATTCAATTAAAAAAAATTTGCAAAACCCGTTTTATTAGTAAGAAAATGGCAAACGAATACGAACGTAGAAAACGCATCTTGCACGAACACACTACGAATCCCAACCTCAGTATACGCCGAATTGCATAAAAGCTAAATTTTGCACCATCGACATGCAGTAAAGTGTTGAAAAATTGTAAGGAAAGGCTGAGTGTTGATCGTAACGCGGGTAGTGGTGGTGACCATGACCAGAAGAATGTTAGATGCACGAAGAAAGTGATTGCAGCATTTAAAAAAAATCCGCGAATGTCAAGTCGTTCGGTGGCTTAAATCGTGGAGAAATCGTCATCGTTCGTCCAGAAAGCCAAGAGGCGAGCAAGCTTGAAGAGTTACAAGGCTCAAGTAGTACCAGATCGGGACGCGAAACGAAATCTCACCGTGAAGCACCGTTGTCGTAACTTGTACGAAAATTTGCAAACGAAATTCAGTAGTGTGACCATGGATGATGAAACATACTGCTTCAACAACTTTACATTTTTAGCTGGGCAAGGTTTCTACACAACCACGAATCGCCAAGATGTTGCAGATGAATACAAAGTGAAATCAAGGGCAAAATTCCCAAAGAAAACCATGGTTTGGCAAGCCATCTGCTCGTGCGGTTTTAAAACAAGCCCTTTTGTAACGGTCGGTACAATGAATGGCAATATTTACCGGGAAGAATGTCTCGAAAAGAGACTGCTGCCTCTCATTCCTCGCCACACAACAAAGCCGTTGTTTTGGCCTGACTTAGCTACTTGCCACTACTCCAGGGAAACTCTGCAGTGGTATGAAGAGAATGGAATCGAACAACGTACAGCGCGAGTGTAATCCGCCTAACAGCCCGGAACTCCGCCCTATCGAAAACTACTGGTCGATAGTTAAAGGCATTTTAAAGAAGAGTGGTGCGAGGGTATCAACAGAAGAAGAGTTCCGCAGAAAGTGGTTGTGGGAGTTTAAAAAAGTGGACGAATGTTTCGTGCAAAAATCGATGGCAGGAGTCCGACGAAAAGTACGGGTGATGGCATACGGAAGAAAAAATTAGAAATAAATCTGGGCTTTATCATACCTTAAAGACCGAAGAGTCGAAATAAATTGTTAAAAAAATTCTACATTACTTCGTTTTATTTTTATATCAGAAAACAAGTGTCCCGATTTTGGTGTGCACACCCGTTATAACAGTTAATAGTTGACTTTCGGTGTCTGTTTTTCGTTAAGTTCGTTTTATCGTAATAATCATAAAAGTCAGTTAACATATTGAGTTTTTACCGGCAACTTGTTTTCCAGTCTTTCAGTGACGGGTTGAAATCGAAGTACAAACAAGCCGTCCTAATTTATATACATATTCCTGATAGTTTTGTTTGTTTGATATTACAGTTAAGCTTAGCCGAGTTGCAGCGCGATAAAGCCAAACAAGAAGCAAACGAATGGCGGGAACGTTACGATGTAGCACAAACGCAATTGAATTTGTCAACCGAGCTGCGAAATTTATCCATACATAAATTAAAGCAATTACAGGTACTTAAAATTGAAATGTAATGTAATTGCTTAATTAGCTTTATCCGTTCATTACAGTCGAAATTGCGCACCGATTTAGAAGAAGTGGAAAAAGTATTATATTTGGAGAATGCCAAGAAATGCATGAAATGCGAGGAGAACAACCGCACCGTTACATTAGACCCATGCAATCATTTCATACTCTGCGACTCGTGCGCCTGCTCAGTGACTGAGTGCCCCTATTGTCAGGCAGCGGTGGTAACAACGCACACTTGAATTAGGTAAATCGACAATGAATTGCGTACAGGAGTAATTAGGTATACCATAAATAATTTATTAAAAGAAGCCACCAACAAAACAAAGTAAACATCATAAAAGTGTTTGTAAGAAATGAAGGAAAATGCCAATTTTTCCTAAATATATAATGCGATCGCAGAATGTTGCAAAAGTAAATGAAAAATTTCACGTGAAAACAACACTGAGTTAAAAAAGAACGTGGAAGTAGGCTTTTGCATTGAATATTTAATTAGTTGTTTGAGCAGGAAATTGAATATTTGTATTAGTATCTATGCGCAAAAGAGATGAAAGTAGATAATTGCAGCTTATGTATGTGTAGGTTATATTATTTTCCCAAACATTGGAATACATGTTTAATTGACTAGACCGTAATTTGAACAATTTAAAATTTGATATAATTTTTTCCTATTCAGACTTTTTAGATTCGTAGCTAAAAGTAAAGAATAAAACGGTGACATTCAAACTATTAATTCTCTAAACCTTAACAGCTATGTTTATTTTTAATTTATAGTTAAAACGTAATTTCAAGCTTCCAAACTACAATAAAATAACTGCATAATTGTGTTTCCTTAACATTAATTTTACTTTAATTTTCTTTGATGTAAAAAATCGGAATTGTATTTGAGCTTATAATTTGGGTAATTAACTAAGTCAACACCAAATGAAAATAAAACTATGATATGAAAAACATCAACGACAGAGCAAAGTGAATATGTTATTTGATAACAACTATTGATTTAATTGGCGAGGAGAATTTTGTTAATGTTTGTTTTGCGCTTGAAGAGTAGCACACGAGTTTTAATATGTTATTCAAAATTTTTAGTTTTGTGTTTTCACTGTCATTGTACTGTCGGCTCACTGCTATTTAATTTATTTAAAAGCCACATACTAAAGATACATCTAACAAGTGTGTAATTTTTTAAGGAATTAAAACTTAATTTTAATAAAAATGTTTAACCATTATTGTAATTTCTTTGTATTTTGTTTTTCAAAGCATTAAGAAATAGAAACTGTGCTTGTTGGAAAGCGAGTGCACGATTATGTTCCATTATGTTATTTCGTTAAGTAATTATTCACGTCCACATTCAGTTATAGATTTTGAAAATTATATAAATGTATGCGCAACTTTATTTGAAATGACTGCAATAGTAATATTGTAAGCATTTTACAAGAACTGCAAGTGTTTTCAGTACCTCTAACTTTCACTGCTGATTTGCCTTGGTTTTCTGTACACGACATTTAACGTGAAGGATTAATTAAAGCGACTGATTTTGAATTTTTTCAAAATCCCATAATGTGTTAAGTTTCAATTAAAAACATCACGAACTACCTAAAACTGTGTAAATACAATATAGTAAATCATACTCAACTCCAAATGTCAAATTTTTGTACTACAAAAACCAAAACTAAACAGACAGACAATTCAAACGAGAGCGCAACCGAAACCACCAGCAGTAGAAGCCTAAATGATGTCTAAGCAAGGAAGTTTACAACAATTTAAAATTGTATTGCAAATACATCGATAGGCAATGTAACGAAATGTTTGGACTAACTTCTAGAAGGCTTTTACTCACACAACATACCGACGATGTTTAAGTTTGAAGTATTTTCTATGACAAAATATCATACAACACAGCTACAAAATACACAAATATACATATATAGAATTTTTCAAATATACTAAGTAATTTTGGACAATTTTAATAACAAATGACGAATGTATGTAACCACGTAAAAGGTTTTTGTACAAAAGGAATTGTTGCAGGTTTCTCGAGCATTTGGCATTTATAAATGACATGATATTTACTTAAAAACGTACAAAATTAATTCCCTCACAAACATAAAGATTTCCTATACATACATCTTTGTATCTTTTATTTGTGTAATCGTTGGATTTTTAAACACATTGCGCTTGTAATTGCTACTGAGTTTGAAATATGCTTGAATCTTGCCGTCACTATGCTTTTGCCACAATTCACTCACTCAACCCAGACAATTTCGACGATGCAATGTGCCTAAAAGTAGGCAGGCAATACTCTTACAATCAACTGCTACATCAATCATGCACCCATACCCCCACCGCAGCAATACCAACTCGCAGTGCGCAATTTGCATTTTCTCCTTCCACCACGCACCACTTCCATAAACCCTTTACACTACCTCAACCCCAATTCAAATATTAAAAGAGAATAGGAAATGCAATGACACTTGATATTAGAATTTGTAAAAATGTTCTGTGTGCATGTTAAAAAAAAAAGAATATGAAAAAATTGGCAGATGTTTTCCTGTTTTGAAATTGCATTACCATGAATTGTTACTATTGATTAATTAAAGTGAAGAAAAGTAAATATTTCTAGTATTTATTGTAATTGATGTATAGCAGCAAGAAAATGAAAATATCACAAAATATAAACGCAAAGGAAAACAATATAAAAAAACTAACAATAAATTTAGTGTGATTTATTTAAAAGTCAACTCAAACAGCGAAAAGAACATACGGCCAGCACGCTCCATAAATGGGAGATACGTGCTTAAAAAAGCATAATGATCCAAAGATTGTGCTAACAACAAAAACACACACGTTAAACGCTACACGAGATTTAATGAATCTTAAAGCGACACAGAATAAATTGAAAGCAAATTATTTATGGTAAACTCAATAATGCTATCAGCAAGTAATGTGTACGAGTATGTTAAGGTGTTAGTTTTTGCTTAAAATTTGATAGAAAGTGCGAAAAAACAAGCACAAAATCAAAGCTACTTTGCGGTGTAGAAGCTGTAATCAAAAAAGAATTTTAATGACATGAGTTAAAAGAAAAAATGTCAGTACTATTGACGGAAAGATAAACTGGAAAATAGTAAAACTGTCGAATAGTATTAGAATTAGTGCAGTAGCAGCAGTTTTTAATTTTGCTATTTTATGTATGTGCTTGTAGTAGAGACGGAACGGGTACGCAAATGAAATGTGATTATGGAAAGATTTTATTTTAACAAATTTTAACAACCACAATTTATTCAATTAGATTTGATTTTGCAATGGAGCTGATTGCTGACAAATGAATGAGTCTAGCCGACTGCGAGAATATATCAATATACCGAATTTACTTACATAAATTTGTATGACATTTTCGCAAAAACAAAGTGATTGCTCTCAAATGTTACCTTCCAGCAAGAGCCAAACAATAAATGGACACCCCGTCTGCTTTACTACTTTAATTGAGGCATTTGCAGCAAGCAAACAAACGAAAAACAAGTAAGCGAACGATGCTTGTATACGTACTGAATGAGTGATTTATCATGTGATTTGAACTAAGATGAACAAAACTAAATACAAAAACAAAAGAATCAATTACAAGTGTGTAGAATGTGCTGCAACTTTAACATATTACCTATATTTACATACAAACATATGTGAAACAAATATTACTACAGCAAATAGAGAAAATAACAAATGTGATCAATGAAATGAATGTTATAAGGATTATTTAGTTAATAACTTTCAATTACACAAAGCACTGATAATGAAAGAAAAATATCAAACTAACTGTTGCATGCAAGAGAACGCAAGCAGTGAAAATAGGGAAGAAATATGTATAAGAAGAAGCAGAAGTGGGAAAAATATGATGAAATTGTAACCATCAGCTCCATTATGCGAAAATCACTTGCACAAACTTTTAATTGTGTTTATATTTTCTACATAACACGCTTCATGTTTCGAGTGACTGGCAATGGCTATGACTGAGCGAAGTAACTCAAAGTTAAGCTAGAATACAAATACAATGAAGAAAATCATCATCACAGAAGGTCCATTTTAAAAGCATTGCGCCATAACACTTAAATGCAGAGGTTTTATTCAACTCGAATCTTTAATATGTTTTTCTGCAACAATTTGTATATATAATGTTCCATAGGCAATTATTTTGCTTTCTTATATGAGGTGACAATCACCGAACAAAACCTTTTTTTATTAAGGTATCATGGCACGTTAGAAAGGGGAATTTTTAATGATTTACAAAATGATTTCTTTTTCAGCTCCTTTATTATCAATCTGTTTGCAAATTTTTTTACAATATATTGAAGGTTTAAGGAACACAAAAAAAAATTTTTTGTTTAGCATATTGTCTCTTATATAGGTGGAGTTGAAGTCGCGTCGAAAAAAAACACATCCTCCATTACGGACACTTAATCTCCGGATTGGCTCAACCGCTTTAAACACATTTTTGTAGTTCTTTTTATTAACTTATTTTTACATGAATCCACCACAATATTGAAGAAAATTTTTTAATTTAAAGTACTTTTTCTGGGAAAAAAATGTGTAAAACCCAGTCAATTTTTGACACTTTTTTTCAAAAACTCCTATCCTTTTATTTTTAGGGTTTTTTTTTATTTTTTTGGTGAATTCCTGTGTCCGAAAGCTTAATAATTATGAATCTTTTTTATTTCTTGTCAACTTTTTGACACTTTTTTTTTCAAAAACTCCCATCCTTTTATTTTTAGCGTTTTTTTTATTTTTTTGATGAGTTCTTGTGTTCGAAAGCTTAATAATTATGAATCTTTTTTGTTTTTTGTTTTTTTTTGTGTTCCTTAAACCTTCAATATATTGTAAAAAAATTTTCAAAAAGATTGATAATAAGGGAGCTGAAAAATAAAAAAAAAATGCCCCTTTCTAACGTGCCATGATACCTTAAGTTATAATTGGTGTTAGTCAAATCATCTCAGCACTGAGTCAACAAACTCAACACCCTACTTGAGTACAAAACCCCAGTATTCATTATTTTTTCGTCCTGTAGGACATAACTAAATAAAAAACCAAATGTAGTTAACCGCTTAAAAAAGTACCGAAAAGATTGCGGTTGTATAGTCTACTACAAATATGGGAAAGTTTATGAAAAGGGTGAAATTGTTTACTACCAAACAACATGTGTTAAATTTTTTTAATTTAAATATAAACATTGCTCCATAACACAAAGAATTTTCTGAACTGTATGAGAAATGATCTTCGTATAATGCATACATTTTTGTGTATGTATGCGAATAACTCAATCGTCGCCTTGCATCATTTAAAACTGAAGTGTATTGTACAGAATTTATTTCATTTGCAATTTTTTTTTTTAAGAAAGATAAAACTAAAGAACGTAGTTAGCAATAAAATAGTTAACAGCTAAAAAGAAAGAAAAAGCAAAAGACACAACTCACAGGCCCAAAGTAGACGCGCAATCGTAGAACAATAACGATTTCGATTAAATAAAAAATAGTAGTTAAACCGAATCTCCAGGCGAAAATAAAGAATTTAACAAACTATAAATACAGAAATGCAAATGCAAAATGTAGTTAACGCTATGAGAAATTTATTTAGAATACAAGTCATATAGTTTACTATGCGAAGAAAGCAAAAACAGTGGAAATAATCAAGTAAAACGGGGATTACGACCTTCAAGAACAGAGCACACCGAACAGGAATTTGTAAATTTTTTTTTTGGTGAAAATAATGAAACATGGGAAGTACTGTGGTGAATGAAAAATAAGTAGTGTAGTTTGAAGAAAGTGAAATCGAGGTTGACTGCAACGTCACAGAGACAATTAAGATACTATACACACTAACAGTGCGAAATTTAAACAGTTAATAAAAAGTTAATAGATATGGAATAAGGAATACTAAAAATCTGACCATTGCATACATACATACACAAATGTATATGTTGTAAAACAACTACAATTATAGCAACAGAAAGAACCATTTTTTTACATGAAGGCATTTTTGCTGTGGCAGGACACCTGGACATTAACACTAACAGTACTATCACATACTATAGACTACATACTATATACACAAACACACATGCGACATGCATATGTGTATACCTTTTTGTCCAAGAGTTGATATTTGTGAATATTTATATGTATACATCTTTTTTATACTGATTTTTAACCTGTGTGTTTCCTTTAGTTTTCATATATTGACTACTATTTTACAAAAACAACAACAACAAACTAAAAACAGTAGCATACCTGAGGGCTTGCGAGAGAGTAAAACAGTATGATAAAGACAAGCAGGTGGGGCAATGAAGTTGTAGGAGCGTTGAATTGAAAGCAATTATAAACATGTTTGTTACACATACATTAAACAGTTTGAACACAACAACTAAACATTTATGACACGATATCTAAATGAGAGCGGCGCATTAAGAGAGAAAACAATACAATAAACTATTGCGTGTGAAGCAGTTGGAGCAAGAAAGTAGAAATGCATTTTAAAATTATATTAGAATATAACAGTAACAAACAACAAATATTATTAAGTGAACATTTAACAAAATAAAGAATGAAAATGAAAATGAAAATAGAAAAACAAATAATTATTGCCAGTTAAAAAAAACCAAAATTTTTAGCAATTTAAATTCGTGTAGTTATTTTACAAATTATAAAAAAAATAACAATACATAATGAAATTTACTAAATTATTGGCAGACAAATGGTAGATGACGAATAAAGAGGAAGGTAGCAAGTTGAAAGCTTAACTACTTAAGTTATACGAGTAAATGGGAAAGGACCCCCTCGTTAAAACCCAGAGACAATGAATTGTAATGAGTTGAATTGACATGAGTTGAGTTGCATAGTGTTAATCTTAAAAATCGCTTTTAGGGTACTACACTCTACAGAATATGGCCGCAGTGCGCGTGCATTGGCAATGTCCACTCTCATTGAAATTCAATTGACAAAGAACAAAGAATTAAATAGTAAGACAACAAAGAAGCGACATGAAATCACAAGTAAACAAAAATAAATAGTATTTCAACAAATTATATATATACATATATTTATTAGTAATGAACACAACAAAATCCAATAAAAATCCATATAAATATTATTATTGAAATTATTAAGTATGCTCTTAACAAATTTAAAAAATTAAAAAAAAAATCACAAACAAATAAAATGAAAATAAAAACTATATATACACGTACAAATATATATGAATATATTAAAAAGAAAGAAATAAACAAGATAATAATAAAAGATGTGTTTGAAAGCAAATAACAAATGACAATGATGTTTTATTTCAGAATTAAAATACGTAGGATTTGAATGTTAATTGTACTTATTCCAATTTTACTTACCAATTGTAGTTGGAATGCATAGAAGCTTTGAATAAACTGGGTACATATAACCAGGTTAAAATCCTCTGGGTTCCAGGACACAGAGGAATAGAGGGGAATGAGGAGGCTGATAGTCTCGCTAGAACTGGGGCAGCTATGATCCCCCTTGCACCAGAAACCTTCATTGGGCTGGCAAAAGCACTCTAGCAGAGTCACTAAGACTTGAGGAAAGAACCAGGAACTCAAATCAACTCAGGTCAAATGCCACAGGCCTTAGGCAAACGAAAATCTTCATCAAAGGTTATAACTCCAGATGGAGTGAAGAGTGCCTCAGACTGGGGAAAATCCAGCTTAGATTGGTCACCGGGCTGTTAACCGGACACTGCAGGATGAGGAAACACATGCACACAATCGGGGTAGAACAGGTAAACGTTTGCAGACTCTGCGAAACAGCGCAGGAGATTCCTGAGCACGTCGTACTGCACTGCGATGCGGCATGCCGCAGTAGGAGACAGCACCTGGGCCAGTACTGGCTTGCAGAAGAGAACGTCAAACACCTTCTCCCACGTGAGTTACTAAGCTTCATTAGGTCGGTGGGACTGGGGGACGTTCTCTAAAGTTGTAGGGTGCACAATAGATCAACTTTGGTCTCAGTGCACATTTTCCGCTTTCAAATCTATCTATCTATCTACCAATTGTAGTTGGCAATACAAGTATTCCAATTGCAATTCATTTCTCACTTTCGAGTTCGTAATTTATACGAAAGTTTTATCGTTTTCTAGTTTTCCATATTCGCCCAGCCATTGAGCAACAAATACGCACATGTATACTTCTGACGAGTTGTTGTAATGCCTGCCTGCCAAACCGCAGAGACACTAAAGATGCGCTTCACCGCTAGCAAGACGACACAGACAAACAGGCAAAAAATAACGAATATCGAGCACAGCGGCAGTGTGACTATAACCACACTGACAATAACAACAACAGCAATTGGTCCGGTAATAGCCGGTAATGGCAACAGGAACGGCAGCGGCGGCACATCGTTAACTTTAACTTCGTCATCGCCTCATTCGAGTTAAATAGATTTTCGGATTTTTTGCATTGAGCGGCTTCCTTTGCGCTGCTTTTGCCTTGTCGTTCGCTCCTTCGTACTACACACGACTGGTTGCGACATACAAGTTTAATGGTGTGACTACTTGGCGACCGCATGATTGGAATTGTGTGTGTGTTGTTGAATGTTGTGGCTGGCACAGTTAGTGAGGAATCTGTGTGAAGAAGTCTCTGGCTGAGCAGTGACGGCCGGGCATTCAATATTTTTGTTGAAAATTTGCAAATATCGAACTATGTAATTAAAGAAAGCTGCATAATTCCTTATAATTTATTTGCATTTAACTAGTTTTTAAAATGTTTTTACTAAGAATACATTTTCAATTATGTACATTATACATGCATATATGTACTATAGAGTGGTGCACAATGCATGATTATTCGTTCACTTTCACTCCAAACTATTCCGTTGTAGAATTGGAAAATATCAAACAAAAGACTTAGGCAACGAACGTGCTCTGTGGAATTGCAGTACTTAAACCAATGTTCGTTTCAATTTATTCATATAAATATGTGGGCTTCTTTACAACAACATCTTGCGTGGGCAGCCGCACAACTGTCACCACTATATATGTGACATAAATCCCTACTTAAAAATTAATGAGCCTGCCATCAGGCAGGCCCCAACCTAATAAACGTACATCCAAACAGCAAATGACGTTGAGATTACGCTTTGCAAGATTTTCGCATTTGAGCAGTAGACGGAAAATTGCTATGCAAATTGAAATTCCCACATAAATTTGCGCATCTTGTCAAATTAAACAGAAAAAAAGTGCAACTAATGAGTTGTGTCTGTTGCGGGCCGCCAACACTGTGCTCACCAGCAACGACAACGGCAACAGCAACTTAAAACTACCAAGCAGCATCAGCAACTGCGAAAACTGCAGCCACATCCACGCTTGTGGCAGCAAAATGATGCAGAAAATGCATTAGACACCCAACGTATTGAATTACACAAACGATTGCACAACGCACGGCGTATTGGCAGCTGCTGCAGGCCACAAGCCGGCCGGAGCGGAGCAGAGCGGCCTTTCGTGAGTGTGGGTACTCAGCACTTTTCCAATATCTTAAAGATGCTGCTAAGGATGTTGTACAACAAAACCTAAGTGGATGCTGATAAAACGAACATACCCACAAGTGTGAGCTCAATTGCTTGCCAACGATTCTCTGTGCTGAACACTGTACACTCCAGAGCTCGCAATTTGAACGCATGAAAAATGGCAACACTTTCAGCATTTGCTACTCCCCGCATAAGTGCGGCTATTTTTACCATCAGCTGGCAGAGATTGTCCTGAAAAACTGCAGACACATACATATATGCAGCTTCCTTCCGTGACTGCGACGCATAAGCGCTCCCC
Source organism: Melieria crassipennis (assembly GCA_963668005.1). Lineage (NCBI taxonomy): Eukaryota > Metazoa > Arthropoda > Insecta > Diptera > Ulidiidae > Melieria > Melieria crassipennis. Next base: position 119,946,372 of record OY764961.1, read on the forward strand.
TAACCTCAGCTTGACCCGTCGCAACCGCTCTGCCAACTTAGTGGCCACAAGTTGTAGTCATAGCTGAGTCGGCTGCCGCCTCAGTTCCACTTCCCATGTTCGCATGTTAAAAGCCATTAAAGCGGACAAGCATAAAAAGACTTAAAAAGAAGGGAGCGGAGGCAAGTGCTGTGGCTGGCAAATAAAAAATAAAAATTCAATAAAACCGAAACTGAAATGCAAAAAAAGCACAAAATGTAAAAGGACAAAGTTAACCACAACTAAGGTAAAGCGCTAACGTCAAACGAGCAGCACAAACATGCAGAAAATGGGCAGACGTAAAGGAGCGCCAAGCAGGATGGTGGAGGGGTGCGGCAACAACTCAAAAACGATGCAAGCTAACGCGCGCAGGCGCGTGAGATCAGAACGCGATTTTGAGACAGCAACAACAATATCAGAAAATGGAAGGAACCTTATACCAAGCCGCAGTGCTGGCGTAGGACTCTTGGCATGGTGGGAGATGTGATTGCCATATTATGCCCCATAATCCAATTTGGTTGTATGTAAGCAAATATATATGGTATATACATGTACAATGCTTATCTCGAAGTTGAAATATGAAAATTGCAATGATTTTCTGGAAATTTATGAAATTTGCTTTATCAAAGTCTCTTTCAGACTGGTAGTGATTTGAACGGTCTTGGTTAAATCGTTTACCGGTCGGAAATATTTAGAATCGTTATTTATTCGGATTATTCGAACTCCTGGTTTTCCGACTTGCGGCCCAATGCAAGAATCTCATAGTCATGGCAGTCTTTTTGCTATTGTAAGCAAAATTTACGCTTGGAAAAATGTGATTCCAAAATCCCCCTTTACGCACAAGCTTGGGTACCCGCTTGGATACATACATACATACATACACATATCTATACAGCGCATATCCAACATCAGAAACAACAACAACATACTCAGCCTCAATGGCCCGGCTGGCTGCCGGTATCGATGCCTGGTATCGGTGTGTAATGAAAAAGGGTTCCACTGCAACCGCAGCATCAGCAACAATTGCCGGCTACAGACTTTAGCAGCTACAGCAACAGCAACAGCAGCGGCAGCCGTAGCCTCAGGTTGAAGCAAAGGTTGAGGCGTGCAAAAGGCGCATCCGTACGTCCACGCGCGCGGCAGAATGTGTACGCAATGGCACTGGCAGGCACACTGGCGTTATCGGCGGGCGATGTGTGTGAAGTGTGCATGTGAGTTTGAGGTCCGAGACCACACAAATACAGGCACGCGTTTGCTGACAGAATGAAAATTGTTGCTCTGGCATTTAACGCGTTCGCGTCTGGGAGCAGGCGTGTGCGCGCGAGCGCGCGTGAGAACGCGGCAATATGTGCGGTTGGCTGTTTAAGGAGGCGCACAAGCGGCAATACAGCAATGCGCGGACGGACACTGGCTGCTTATAGCTGCTTAGTACGGTGGCGGAGGTGGTGGTGGCGGTGGTGGTGGCGTCGGCCGGCATCGCTATCACAGAACGATTATCGTGCATTTTAAAATTCTTACGAGCCTTGCGCACAACGTGGCCGTGTGCTGCCTGTAGTGTTCGCTGCTGCCTTTTCGTTTGTCTCTTTCGTTTCGACCGGCTGCTGGCTGCAGCAAGGCTGAGGAAGCAACGGCAGACACAGCAGAAGATCAAAATCATGCATGGGAACGTGATGAGGCGCTACAGCAGTTGCATTCATGTGACTGTTTAGGCAGTTCCTTACATTTTTCTTGTTGCTTATTATTTGGTTGCTGTTGGAAAATTAATGCTAAATTATTGCACGATTTTTAAGTGCAGAATATTTGCGGTAATTTTTAATTGCTTTTGTGTTCTCATTGGCAATGCGGAAATTATATATAATTAGCGAGAAATAAATGAAATTAATTGATAATTGTAATTGAAGCAAACACGATTTTTAAAATTAACTTTAATTAAGCAAAATCAACAGCAGATAACTTGGAATCATTAAGGGGGATCGTTCACAATCAGGAATGAGATATGATCGGATAATGTGATATAGTGGCTTATTTCACAAATGCGTTGTCCTTTTTCTAAATTAAAATTTTTAAAACATCATAGCAACTAAAAAACTCGTGCTGCATGATTTTTGCTTAAATAATTTACAGTCAGTGTGATGAAGTGCTTTGAGTAGTGCTTGCGCAAGTTTTTGGTTATAAAGTTTGAAAGCCCAGATACAAACAAATAATATTGAAAAGTTCGAGTTCAACCAAAAGTAAATACTTAAGTGATATCGATTATGAGTTTGCGAGGTACGCTCTTCTTAATAAATTATTACTGTTTTTCATAATATTTTTTTCGCAAAAAGGCCATTCCCGGTATGTGATATACCAAAGTTCGGGTAATGTGATAATGTGATGTGAGTACATAACATTACATTACCCGAACTTATTTCAGCAGTACTGTTTGTATACAGAAATGTATACCTATATACTTTATTTTATAATATTTGAAGTGGAACAATCTCGAAAATCTCTTCTGGTTAAGTTTCAGATTAAAAAAATCCGTGAAAGCATGTTTCTCGATACAAATGTTTAACCCTTGGTTTACCCCATTCCAAAAAAAATGAGAAACACATCTCTAATTATTTTTGATTTGGAGTATTTTCAACATGTTTCAAACTAAAAACTAAAGTTTTTTCGGGTATTTCACATCAGCTGCTGATGGTATATCACATTACCAGCCACTTTTATCAGACGCCAATATTTGCATATTTTGAATTGTCATTACAAAACTCGTCAACAGTTTATCTTAAAGAGTTAATAACCTTAGATATACTTAATAATGCATTAGTGAGCAGTTTGAGACCAAAAAAGTGTCTTTTAAGGCAAAGCGTGTCGGAAATCGCCGTAAAACAAACGACACATTACCCGAACTTACTCTACCAATTTTGCTTTGAAATTTTCCGCAAGCTTTTCACATGCGCTGTGAGTTTTGGTCTCAAAAATCATATATAAATGCATTTGTATGTTGTATATGGTAGAGCCATATAAAAACAAAAGACTTAAAAACCAAACTTGTTAATCTGCAAGAATCCACTTTGTTGATTTTATTCAAATAACTTTAGCTTGCGTTGTGAAAAGAAGAAAGCAAATTCAGCAGCAATTATAATTATGTGAACTTGATTTATTATAAGATTTTTATGATTCTATATCAGTTGAATACAATTCTTGCTTCCTCACTTCATACTTCATTGCCATCTTCCCTGCTCCCGCTCACTTGTGTTATTTCTCATTTTTATTCCATGTTTCTTTTGGTGTGTTAAGCGCCACTTTGCTGTCAAATTCAAATTATAAAGCAAACAAATATTAACCCTCTCCAAGTCGACTGAACACGACACAATACAACTCACCTTTCAGCCACAATGACAACGCGACGCTGCGCACTGACTATGCGTTCTTACCGCTGCTGTTGTTGTTGTTGTTGTTGTTATATTTTACTGCCTTTGTACTACGGCCACGGCTCAACACAAAATCGTCGCACTCCTCGCCAAACACGCCACACATCAACACAACTCACACAGCACTCAATGTGACTGTGCGCCAACGCCGCTTAGGCAACTGTCTGTCGCTCGACTGCTGTCTAGCTACCCTAAGCAGCCACAACACAAAGTGCTGTTTCAGCGCATAATGACTTTTAATTTTCATTGCGCGCATTGTTGCCATTGTGCACTGGTGTTGTCAGGGCGGCTTAAGCTTCAGCTGCAGCTTAAGTTTAAGAAAATAATTTGAGCTCATCACCATCACCATCAGCATCACCATCAGCATCAGCATCAACATCAACATCACCTTCATCGTCCAAATCGCCATCGACATGAGCAACAGCAGCATCGTCCACACCACCAGCCAGCGAAGTGTCCACTTCACACAACCGCAATCTGATCCATATTTAAATGTTTAAAACACTTGAATTTCTGCTCTTTATATGTATGGTTATATTTGTTATTGTGCGTGTTTGTTTTGCTGTTGAAGTTGTTGAAGCTGCAAGTGCATTCATTCACATGTAACAAATCATTTGTTGATGTAATTTGAGGCATAAGTAGAGGATTTTACACACGTTCTACATTCCGATTTTTGTTGAATAATTTTTCTCACTTACTAATTTACATAAAATCTGATGGGCTGTGAAATGAACAAATTAAGTGTATTCAGTGGTTTAACAATATTGAGACTTATTTGCTGATTAAAACAATTATAGATGTCGATCGAGAATCAAATGAAAGAATTTAAATTAAATTGAATTGAATTTGAATGAATGATATATTACGATAACGATTCATTCTTAGCAGATTTTGATTCAAATACTATATGCTTGGTAGAATTTCATACGTCTAGTTGGTGCTATTTCGGTTCTGTGACTAACATTTGCATACTAGATCAATGGTATACATATAAGTAGACATATTAACACTTTTAATAAAGGATTCAGTATCATAAGATCAATAATTTTTATATTTGATGTATTAAATTTGGAGCTCAAATATGAAAATTAATTCTACACCAACTCTATAAATGCAGTTTTTCAACTCGCGTCATTTCAATGCATCCTTCCCTCTCTTGAGCAATTGAGAAATTTCTTTCCGCTTTCTCCCCATTTTATTGTCCACGCCATTCATGGTTTTTCTTTCTTTGTCAATACAAATAAACCATAAATTTAATGTCATTTCTGTTTGTCCTGAGAAAAACAACGAAGAATGCTGCATTTCGATTCTACGAAAAACTCCTCAATCACTTCGAGCCAGTCTGTCGCACAAGAGCGAAAATGCGACATAACCTAACGGCTTTGCAGCATTTAACTAATGAACCGTGGTACATTATGTACGTTCGAGCAGCCGCCTTCGGCCGCCTCTTGCTTCGCAGGGGCCTGCCTAATGTGCTCCTTTTCTTTTAATCAAGACAACAACATCAGCAAATCCGAGATCAAGAGTCGCCTTAACCCATTGCTGCCGGGTACCAGTTCCGCCCATACGATTTTGATAAAATTTCATACACGACCTAGAAGTGACCCAAAATGATCAGAAACAGGTATTTTGTACCCATTACGCAGCAATGAAAGCTTTTTTCCATACTTTGTGAAGTGATCAGCTAAACACGTGAACAAAAGTTGTATTTTTTTCAGGTGAGTTAGGAGGCAGTTTTTTGTGAAGTTCTGAGGCCAGATTTTTGGAGTCAGGTAACTCTAGCTAGATGGCGAAATTTAAGGGTGACCTTCACTAGGTTAAGGTAGTTCCATCTTTACCCTAACTATCCCTATCAATGGTTTTGAGAGATCTCAAACATTGACTTTTTTGTGATTTAAAAAAAAAATCAATTTTCATGGGTACAATTTTACCCATTAAGCAGCAATGGGTTAATGCCAACCATTTCAGATCTCTGCTGACTGCGCTGCAATTTAATTCACATAAATTTTAGGCAAATGACCAGGCGCTCATCGGGGAATTGATAGTGACAGTACGAATAGCAACAACAACAGCAGCATCGAAAATTCTTTGGAATGTACCACTGTGTCAGTTTCAAGGTGAAACTATCATTACAGCAACAATAAACAAATGTGTCAAGCATTAAGGCACCAGAACTCGAGTACAAAAGGAGCCAACAACAACAACAACAATGTCAACATTTGCCGACAACACACAAGAGTATTCACTAAATGGCTGCAACCGCAGTTGGCGGCATGCAGGAAGCTGCCATTGCCACTGCAGTTGCAGCAGCCATGGTTGTTGCCATTGTTGTTGCTGTTGTTGTTGTTAGTACGCGCATAACCGATGGCATACGGGCATTTGTCAAGGTTAGTGCTTTTGATCCTTGGCGCATTTGCCGACTCAGCCGCAACATGGAAATTGCCACAATGCTTCAGTCGGCCGCGTAGTAAAAAAGAGCGAAAAGTCAAAAGTCGTCGTAAATGTAAAATCACTGCAACTGGCAGCATACTTAGTTTGTACTTTCGTGCCGTCTCCTCCAAACTGTCTGTCCAGCTGTCCGTCTGTCCGCACTATCAGCATACTGAAATCTAGCGCTTGTTGCTATTGTTGTTGTCATTTTGTGATTGCTTTTGTAAATTCGACTTCGACTACAACTCTGACTCTGACTCTGACTTTGGCTGTTTTGGTTGTCGTTCTCGTTGTTGTTGTTGTTGTTATTGTTCGGTTAGTTTGTGTTCTTTAAATGATCCACAAAACAATGTGAGCGCAATGCAATGTGCGAATGTGTGTACAGACCGCATGCGGTGCTTATTGGCAAACAGTAGAAATTCTGCGGTTGTTGTTGTATTTGATTGCTTGTTATTGTTGCTATTGCATTGTAAATGTGTGATTTGTTTGCCATTTGTTGTGTGACTATTTCGTTTTTATTGTATTCGACCGCAAAAATTTTACTATACCCATTGAGAGTTGCTATTGTTTTGTTGTTGAAGTTATTGTTGTTCTCCTATTGGGTTGTTGTATTTGGTGTAAAAAGTGTGACGATTGTACTGCCCACACAAATAACATGATTTGCAAAAATTATCATAGTTGATTTTTGCTTTTTATTTGATTTTTCCAGCGGTCACAGGAAGGGCTTCCCGAGGCTGGCAACGACACACCTTGGGTATTTGTTTTTGTAAATGCAAAACTTAGTATACAAATTGTACTTTATGAGGAAGAAAGATGTAAAGACAACAAGAGATAAAGATATGAAGGGAATATAGGATAGATTTTTCAATTCATTTAATTAATTTAATTTAATTTCATTTTCATTCATTCATTGCATTTAATTTTTAATTAATGCATGCACTAATGTGCTGTGAAACTTCATATCTGAGTAAATTTTATTTTTTTTACCAAAAAATTGTTTCATGCATGCATACAACTTTTTTGCTTTTCGTCACAGGCAGAAAGAAGTTTTCTTTGTTGACCTTTATGAATAAGCTGATGAAAAAATTAATGAAAATTAATTAATAATAATTAATTCTTTACTTAATAATATTAATAATGAAATTAATGAATTGTATTAATTAATTAATAATTAATTAATAAAATTAATGATACCCCTTAAAGTTCATTGAGGGAAATCCCAATGACTACACTTTGAATAAAACGGTTAAAAATGACGCTGAATTACATAGTTTCCTCCAATACAAACAGTTCGCAGACTTAAACTCCCATTAGAACTGTTTTGGAACATTGGAAACTGTATAATAAAAAATATTAAAGGTCAAAGTGTCAAAGTCAAAGATTTACTTATTTAATATGAAAATAAAATTATAGCAAATTTTTCATATTATATACAACTTTCTTAATATTTTCTAGTTTAATTTTTTTCAAGGTTTTTTAATCGAACATTGGGTGCATTGTTAAATAATCAAATTAAAACATTTTATATTAATTACTATAAGAAAAAAATAGATAAATATTTTCGAGCATATAAAATTAATAACAATGCTTTCGATTTGTATTGCAAATACCATTTCCATTTCAAATCATAAACAGCAATATTAGGCTGGTAACTTGTAGCATCGTGAAGAGCCAACTGAGTTGATTTTATGTAATTTTTTTATTGCTATTTTTACACTTGACTCAACCAAAGAAGATCTCCCAAAAAGAAGATACAATATACTAATATGTCGAAAATAAAAACAAAATATAAAAAATACAAAATATACTTTTCATTTTACACACAACCGCACATGGATAAAACAATTCATTGAACCTTTTAATTTAATTTTAATTTTATAGCCGACGCAATGCGATATGCCATACAAAGTGGCTGGCTGATTCGAACTCTGTAGGCATAGTCGACCCAAACGTGAGAAAGAGAGAGAGAGGAAGAGGGAGGAACGACGACAAATTCCATTAAAAGAAATTAAGCAGCCAGCAACCGCAACTAAAATGGCGTTTCTTTTGAAAAATGAACGACTCAACGCTGAGGCGCTGGATAGAGTGGTGAACCGCGCGACTCCGCACGACCAATGTGCCGATTCAATCATCATAGTCAACAACAATAACAGCCATAATAGCAATAAAAGCAACAACAAACGTCGCCGCAGCCGCAATAACTATAAGCGCAGCAACATTTCAATACTAAAAACAACCACAGCAAACGTAACAGCGAATGTCTTAAGCGTTTCCGGTTTTCTATTGGAATTTTTTGGGTAGCGGCAACGGCAGCAGCACCAATAAGAGAGAAAGATGCAGCTGAAACGGCCACAGAAGATGGTGTGAGTTGTTGTCATGGTTGTTGCTGTTGTTGTTGTTGTTAGTTTAAAGGGAAACATGAGTCAAAATGAAGAGGAGAGAAAGCACTGAACATTAAGATGGCCAATAAAATCCACACTACTAACAAAAACAAACTCTTATTATGCGTGGCATGCCAATAAAATTATAGCATGCGACAAGCAGCGACAGACATGGCTTCGCAACGACAATCCGTGGCAGAAACTGCTCAAAAGTGCACATTTTCTCATGTCCATCAAAGCGGCGGCATCGAGCCCCCGAAATGCAACAAAAACACAATTGGAATAAAAAAGCAGCAAAAAAAAAGTGCAAAAAAGTAGTCAGCAGCAGTTAACATGCGGCAGCAGCCGTTTGCACCCAGCCAACGCAGCGAACTACAAGCGACCAGTTTATAAGAAAACAAGGCGGCACAACAACAGCTAACTTAGCATCATTATGGGTAATGAAAAATTATAATGATCATTATCAGCGCTGAAAACAAGGATACGTCAAAATAAATACAAATCCAAATAACAACAACACAGACCCACATAGCCAATTCGGACAAGAACAGCGGCAGTCGGCATTGCAGTGTGAATTGGATAAAAAAGTAGTAAATATGAAGAAAAGTGCTGCGCATGTGCAACAGTCTCGCTGAAAATCAACTATGCGTTCGACTGTGTTGTGGCCTTAAATGTCTGAGCTACAAATAAGCGTGTGGCATATTAAAAGTAATTCGTATGATGAGCAGACAGCACAAATGCGCCATGACCTCGAAATAGGGACCTCGAATTTTTACAATTTAACCCTTTCGGTTATTCTATGCCATATGGCCTGTGCCTGTTTTAGGTCAAAAAAGTTGTGGATACTATATTTTTATATATTTTGTATTTTTCTCTACAGTATTTTATACCAAATACTGAAAAAAAATTTTCATTAGTGCACCCAGTAAATTATAAGGGTTCAGAAAGTGTGCGTTCCTATCGAGCTGCGTATTTTACAAAAAAAGATCACTTCGTATTTTTATTTATTCTACTACTGTGTACAAAGAATACCCGGAATTCAAATTTCTTCGATTATCGTGGTGTTGTGCATTATGAGTTCCTTCCGCCGGGCCAAACTGTCACCAAGGAATATTACTTGACCGTTATGCGTCGTTTGCGTGAAGCTATTCGTAAAAAGAGGCCGGATTTATGGAGAGACAACTCTTGGTTTTTGCATCACGATAATGCACCATCTCACACGGCATTGGTTCTTCGTGAGCATTTCGCCAACTCATATCGTTCCACAGCCACCGTATTCGCCTGATTTAGCTCCTTGTGACTTCTGGCTATTCTCCAAACTCAAAAGACCACTTCGAGGACACCGTTTTGAATCGATTGAAGAGATTCAACGTGAATCGCCGCGCGCATTGAAGGCCATACCGGAAGGTGACTATTTGGCATGCTTCGAAGATTGGAAAGTCCGTTGGCATAAGTGCATTGCATCGGGGGGACTACTTTGAAGGCGATGAAATTGATTCGGAAGAATAAATAAAGATTTTTTGAATTATAAACAAATTCCGGGTATTCTTTGTACACAGTAGTATTACAAAAAACAAAAATCAATTTTTTTCATAGCTTTATGACACGGAACCCAGAGGACCCATACCTGATTGTAACGGCCAAGTTCGTTCAGTTTCTCAAGGCATTCCGACACCAGTTTCGAGGATACCTGGTAGGATCTTAATGCCTTGATTGCCGCTTGGCTGTCTGACAGGATCACAATCTTCCGGTTCCGGTATTTCCTCACCAGATTGAAGTGAGCGCACCTTTCAATATATACATATTTCCGCCTGGCAAATGGTGGTCTGCTTTTTTGTAGGTTCCGAGTATCCCAGGTCCATACACACCGATTCCGGTACCTTAGAAATCATGTACTGATCTATCAGATATGTCTATGATATACCTACCCAGCTTATTTCATTAGTAAGTTATGTTTTAAATCTAATAAATAAATCTTAATAATTAAAAATAATACTTTTTTTCCTTTAAGTACATTGTATGCCATATGGCATAATGCCCAAAAACTACTTTTTCGAACAATATTTAAAAAAATTACTTTTGATTATTCATTATGTAGGCTTAAACAGTAATAAAATGAAAAAGAATGATTTTTAAAGTCTAAAACAAAAAAGAAGTACCGAAAGGGTTAACAGAGATGCGAGGCTGGGACGCATGGCCTTGTCCTCCTATGATGCTTGTCGTATAAGGTATTACAAAATGAACCTCCAAAAATGTACATACGGGTCCCTAACACGCCGAGTTCGGATAAAAACCTCCACGATGCCCTCCTTCTCTTCAGGGCCGGATATATGTAATAAAAATAATACATCATATTCTTTATTAGGGAATTAGCTCTAGATCAGGTCAATTCTCGGCCGAGATAATTTGTAGACATTCTAATTTCTAAAATTTCTATAAATCGCACATTATGTCGTTTAGAGCAGCTTTCTGCAAATGCGTAGGTAGTGAAATCACATTTTTTTCAAATAAATGTAAAAAGCTTTCTAAGGCCGTAATGTGGTCAATGGCAACACATTTTAACAGCACATTGTATTTTATGAATTGTTTGAATGATAATCTACTGTGCGATCGCAAATGATTCCTAAATTGCTAATTGCTAAATTACACTTTTCAACGAATGCATTAGTTAGTTTAATGCATCGTTACTAAAAGCTATAACCATTTATTTAATTGTATATTAACTTTCGTAATTTTTTCCATAATCATGCAAATTTTCGCGACAGTTAAATATGACAGCGACTTTTTAATATTAATTTTCAGAGGCATTTAATGTTTTTGATTGAAATTTTTTGTAAATTACACAAATTTTACATTTGGTTTCTGTTTTGCTTTAAAGCAAAAATGACATATTTTTTACTGTCACATACTCATCGTTTCAGAACAGTAAAAATTTCATATGAGACATGTATGTGTCCCTTTGGTTGTGAAAGGGTTAAGAATTTGTAAAAAGCCAGAAAATCTGACCTTTAATAAGAATGGGCAATGAGACAACATCTCTTACGAGGACGCTCTCCGAACTTAATCGCATTTCACACTTAGATCTTTCGCTTCCAAGAGTAATAGTCTTAAGAATTATTGTTGGTTTTTTTTAATTGAACTTTATTATTTTGTAATATTCTAGTTTTATCGATGATCTGTTAAAATTAATTTTTTGTTTGACTGGATTATAAATAAATAAACATCTTAACTCCAATGAAAGATCGAAAAGCGACCAGAAGGAGAAGAAACAAATGAGAGATTTGATGATAAAACCGATACAATATCATATTAAGTCCATGTATGTAGTATGACCGTGTATCATATATTGCTATGTGTGCATAAATCAAGATTTCTGGAATATATACATACAGATCTCAGCACTGCATTGCACTGGAATTTGCGCGCTGCGCCTGTTAAATTGGTTGCAGTCCAAATCCATGATCCTTTATGTTCTTTCATGCGGTAAATAGGCCGAAAAGTCTTACTTGCTCCTAATCACTGTTGCCAATGTATACTTATTATATATATTTATTACTGTGTGTGTGAGTGCCGGCATGCGAAACTAAAGTCAGAGCAGCATCCCACCACAACAATGAATTAAATAAAATGAGCGCAAAGTGGCAAAGAGCAGTGAGAAGATCCCATCACGGAGCAGTTTTAAAAGAAATCGAAAATATACAAAAGACGCACAAGAAAACCAGAACAATAATGACAATAACAACAAAAACGCGAGCAAATTTCAACTTGGTATATTCTTGTGTCAAGGTAGTAAACATTTTCTTGTTTTTGTCGTTGTTATTGTCTTAAACATCGTCCACCATTTGAGCGGCTTTAAAATACACCGCCAACAGACATCAACAGAATAACAACAACAACAACAACAACAACAATGCTTGGAATGAAAATTTGGGGAAAAAAGTAAAATCAAACATTCCGCACTCAGCAGCCGTAACCACAATCAGAGCAACAATTACAACAATAACAAAAATTATAAAGTAACCAGCAGTGGCGGCAAGCACAACGTTTTCAATTTATCTGCGGCTCATTTCGAGATTTTCTGTGGTATTTTTGTTTGTTGGTGACGACCATTGCGTCTTCGAATGCTGTATGTTGTTGTTGTTGTTGTTGGTCGATTGTGTGCTGCTGCTGCTGCTGTTGTTGTTGTTGCTGCTGTTCATTCTTCTTGTTCCATTCACAAATGTGCGCCTAAAGCAGCTCCGCCCCATTACTCCAACACTTGGCCACATAATGATACGCACACAGCTACATGCACACACTCACATACACGCACATTCGCGCACAAACAATTTAAACACACACACACACTCATGCATAAACATAACCACACAGCCTACCACAGATTTGTCTCTTTTTTTTATGGGCCGCCGGCCGCCTGCTGATCCAGCTGCCGCGGCCGCCACTCGTCCCATTGTCGGCGGCGCTCATTATTATTGGAAATTGTTTAGGAGAGAATTTCAATATTTATGCTTAAAGCATACATTTATACTATACATACATACAACAAAATACAAAAAAAAGGAAAATAAATGCTTAAAAGTGTCCGTTAGCTCTGCGCTAATATGGAATATGAAATTCTTCTCTCTCTGTGTATTTGTTGTTTGTTTTTCGACATTTTCTTTCTTTCAATATTTCGCCTTGGCCACTCAAAATTATTCTCTATTTTTATTATTGGTTTGCATTTTTTGTTGTTGTCGATGGGTAGTCGAATATTGTTGGCAGCAACGGCAATAAAACTAGAGAAAAGGCAGGAATTCTTATTAATTAGAAAAAACACGAGTTTTCGATGTCAGCCGCATGCTGTCATAGGCTGCGTCGGTGACTGAGTCTGGGAATTTTTCCCGCTTGGCCATAAAATGTGCCCCCATATGCCGCGGTGCTGGGGACTAGCTCGGCGCGCTGGTGTTGGTGATGCTGTTAACTGGCTGCTGTTGACGGTAGTAGCCGTTGATGTGTGCGTGCTTCTCGCATTGGATAGCAAACAGGTGCATAAACATTCATAGTTAATGATATTTCGGGGTTAACAAATTGATTGGGATTATTTTAATTCACTATTCTTGCAGGGTCATTGGTTTGTATTTCTCCGTTTATGGCGTTTCGAAGTGACAACACAGTAATATTGTTCTGGAAGAAGGGATATTTTGAGAAACATATTTAGTTGGCTCTTCATTCAGAAGTGGTAGATAATATGGACGAAAATGTTGATGGCATTTATGATCGAGCGCCTGTGAAAATATTTTCTGCAAATTCTTGGTGACTGGCAAGCTTTGTAGAAGTTCTATGCTTCTAAGAGTAAATAAGGGAGACAAATATGAACGTATGTAACAGTTTGGCTAGCTTGTCGTTTGTACAAATACAAAAAAGTTACATTTACAAAACAAAGTTACATTTACAAAACAGTTTTCCTCAACAGCCGCACTCATAAACTGGCACTCAAACAGTTAAATTGCATTGCTTGCCAAGTTAAGGGGGTAGTCAGGTAGAATCGACCATATTTTTAAATAATTTTTTTTCATACAAATTTTTATTCCACATTAACAAAATTTTTTTTATACGTTATTGTACATAGTTTTGAGTACTGAACAAAATTTTTTTTATAAATTTTCGTTTATATCCGGGGGAGATATGGGCGACCGGAAGACGCCATTTTGAAATCTGGCTGACACGATTTCTCCATTTTGGATGATCTGAAACATACCAAACAAATTTCATTTTGAAGTACAATTGAATGGCTCTCGTTTGAACTACAACGGTAAAAAAATATTAATAAATAAACATTTAGTGCAATTGTAAAGTTTTTTTCTCTTTTTTTGCTTGTTTTTTGTTAATAATTGTGTCATAACTTTGTTACATAGAAATGGACAATAATGATCGTAGTTCATGCGATAGCCAAACCTTTTCTGAAAATATAAAAAAAAGTTTAACACTCGGATGCCCAACAACTTTTTAAACGGCCAAAGCCCAACAAGGTCCCCAGGGACCTCTTCTGTAATATTGCATATAAGGCTTGTAATTGTGTAATGTAGTGTTACATAATGTGTGTAGATGTGTTTGGAAAGCCAAAAAGCTAAGCTTGGTGTATATTTTTTAGTAAACATATATGCATTTTTTACTACAGACAGATGGCAAAAACGTATAAAATACAAAATAATTGCTTTTAAAACGCCATAGGTCCTTACGGACCTTGTTGGGCATCGGAGTGTTAAGCAAATCGGTGCAGTAGATCGGCCGTAATCGTGTCAGCCAGCTCAAAACAACAGCATCTACTTCACGCGCCAGGAGTGCGATTCGAGCGCGCGAGCCCTTACAGCGAATCTCATTTTCAATCGCTTTCGGATACTATCCGAGGTAAAGGAAGGTTTCTACATGATTCCTAAGGGTTTAAATAGACCAAAACTGCAAAAAAAATGTTCGATTTTTTGAAAAAAATCTCCCTGACTACCCCCTTAAACAAAACACAACTCTCCGCATTTTTCCGATTCTGTTTGTATTTATGAGTTGAAAACCAGTATTTTCACGCTTTTTATTTATTGTTGATAAATAAAACAATAGAAAATAAAACGAGAGAAAACAAAAGTCAGACAAAAAATGCAACGAAAATGCTTTAAGCAACCAAAAAGCTGTAAGCAGCAAAAGTCAACTGCTGCCAGCAGACAGACAGCGCACAACGCGCAGTTGAACGCTTGGACGGTTGGACGGTTGGACAGACATAATCAGCGCATATTAAGCACGCATACATATTTTAACATTATCGATGTGTTGTGGCAGCAAAGAGATGAGTGGTATATGTATGTGAGGGTTGTGAGTTAAAGGGAGAGTGGTGAAAGAATTACACGAATAAGCTGACCAAGTTAAGTGTCGGTTAAAACAAGTTCAAAAACCCGAACTTTATATTTTTAGCTGCAGCAAGAACGACTGGACTGCAAGAAAAGAAAATAACTGAAAATGATTGTGTATTAAATATTAGGATGAAAAAGCTGGACGGTGAACAGAAAGGAACAAAACTAATTAAAATTTGATGTCAGTTTAAATCCAACTCCAAGTTCAGTATAATATTGTTATTTAAATTTATAGCTGATCCATTTAACACATAAATAATTGTAACGTATCTATCTTAAATCTTTTTACAAAATCTTTTTGTCTTTATTACTTATATAGAAACTATTTCATCATTCAATTTGCTTAACCCATTGCTGCCGGGTACCAGTTCCGCCCATACGATTTTGATAAAATTTCATACACGACCTAGAAGTGATCCAAAATGATCAGATACAAACATTTCAGCTTTATATCTCTGCACGTTGCTGAGATATTCATTAGGTATTTTGTACCCATTACGCAGCAATGGTAGCTTTTTTCCATACTTTGTGAAGTGATCAGCTAAACACGTGAACAAAAGTTGTATTTTTTACAGGTTAGTTAGGAGGCAGATTTTTGTGAAGTTCTAAGGCCACGTTTCGACACATTTTCCACCTCCGGAAAATCCACGATTTTTGGAGTCTGGTAACTGTAGCTAGATGGCGAAATTTTAGGATGACCTTCACTAGGTTAAGGTAGTTCCATCTTTACCCTAACTATCCCTATCAATGGTTTTGAGAGATCTCAAACATTGACTTTTTTGTGATTTTTTTAAAAAATCAATTTTTATGGGTAACATTTTATCCATTAGGCAGCAATGGGTTAATGTCGCATTATTATTATTAAGACAAACCAAGAAACTCTCGATCTCAATGTGTAAAATCGTATTTAAAAAAATAACTTTCAACAAATCCACTAAATGAAGTTCAACTTCGATCATGAAGTCATTTTGCCGAAGCACCGTTTTGTAACTTTATAGGTACCTATAAAACAAATGGAAGCTCAGCTTCAGTTGAGAGACTCATTCAGCGGGATAAAACCCTACTATCGTCGTTCTCAGGTTACATCAAGTAGACATGACCCAGCAGTTATTTAGTTTGCTTGGCTGCGGCGCATCAATCAAATATTTGACTTACCACAAAGTCGAATTTTTAGTAATTAATTAATTATTCCAGTTTCAAAATAGCTTACAAATCAAAAGGTGCTTAAAACAACCAGTGTCGAGCTTCACAAAGTCCATGTAGATAAGACGAAGCGTGCAAACATCAGTTTTACCAAGTGCAAGTGTTGCGATAGTCGTTGTTGTAGTTGCCAATAATATAGAAACCGGAACCCTTACCAAAAGCGATCATTGCAATATGCCCGAAAGAATGCACCACATCCAATTGGGCTAAGTTTCGTTGCGCCGATCATTCGTTTGATCGTTGGATGGCTGCCTCGCTGGATCGCATTGAAATGAATGGCGCTTCACCAGAGCCAATGTGCACGGCTGCAAGTGTATTGGTGGTCACATTGGAAAAGAAGAGATCATCAACGTTCGGACTGTGTGTGTGTAGGATAGGGCACTTGGCAGCTAGCTATCTCTTGCGCGCATAAGCAACAAAGTGGGCGCACCAACACACGTGCCGGTGGCACTCAAGCAGTCGGACAACATTGGAATGAACACAAGTAATGGTAGCGGCCACTGCTGCGCCAAGAGTTTAAGCCGAAGAGTCCAATGAGATAGTGTGTCGTGCGGTGGTGGTAGTGATGCGTGGAGGTGTGCCGGTGTGCCGGTGTGCGTGTCGTATCTGTGTGCGCCGTGCGCCGAGTTCATTCGTTGAGTGTTCATTCTGTCGGCCAGCCAGCTGGCACTCGGCCAAATGAACCCAACTGCAAGTGAACGCGCTGAACGCTGCCGAAGCGAGCCAACTTAGTACTGAGGACAAGTAGCAACAGCAGCGGCAGCAGCAACAGCAACAGCGCGTGCACACCGTCAACCGGGTTCTGGACGGCACCCTCGTCGATGCGTCGTTGAAATGTCATTTGTCAATCAGTGTGCGAACAACGGTCGTTGTTAACGTGAGCAAATTCGACTTTTAGCCTTCGTGGTCATATGGAAGTGTAACATTTACAAATTAATAACATCGAGCGGAAACACGCCGCAGCAGATACACTGAGCAACGAGAGCGTGCGCCAAACGAGCAACGCCGCTAATAATTTATTTTGCATGCAAGTGGACACAGTGCGGATCGGATAATTATTGATTGCATGTAATCTTTGAAAATTGAAAACGGTCACAAATATTTCGCAAAGAAATTTCAATATTGAATTTTTCGATAACAGCAATGTTAGTCAGCAGCAAATATGGGCTTGCAAAAAATTAAGGGTCTGCTATAAATAAAAAATCAATAAGTTCTAAAAATAATGCAAGTTTGTAAAAACGCTAGTTAGCAAATCGTTAAAAAAGTGCAGACAAAAACCACACCGATCATTTGTTCAAAATAAAATTACGCGGTCAAAACATGGATACGCACAGCGACGCTCAAATGGATTTTGATATTTCGCAGCGTTTACAAAGAGTCGATGCAACATGCTGCCACTCTTCGCCAACAACACACGTAAAAATGTCTACGAACAAGTGCCAAAAGTGCCGCTCTGCATCGGCCAACTGCTGCTACAATATGTCATGTGAAACCAATAACCTCAATGGCTTCGCTTCCGCCGCTAACTGTCCCAGCAGTATCTCGAACCACCTAACACTGCGCCGCCTCTGCGCGCTACTTCTGCTCTTTACGCTCTTTTCCGCCGCCCACGGTTGTGGTCCTGGTCGGGGAATTGGCGGCCCGCGCAAAAATCGCAAACTCACCCCGCTAGTATTCAAGCAACATGTGCCAAATATGTCGGAACGTACGCTGGGCGCCTCGGGTCTCAACGAGGGCGCCATCAGACGAGATTCGCCCAAATTTAAAAATCTAGTGCCCAATTACAATAAGGATATTATCTTTAAGGATGACGAAGGATCGGGTGCCGATCGCCTAATGTCCAGGGTAAGTTCTGAACCCATAACTCCATTCAATTCAATTCAATTGTGACTTCTCACACACACACACACACACACACACACCGAGCGATGCCGCAATGACAAAAACCAATAAATTGCACATAGGTTCTGAATTTTTTTTAGATTGTAGATTTTTTACATTATTTTGTTAGTTCCTCATAATTTGTCATAAAGTGCCCACTGCGCCGACATTGATGGGTCAGTGCTGTTAAATGTTTCATTGGTTATTGCCAATTGCCCAGCTTTTCAGCACTTTTAGTTCTAGTGCCGCTTAGCCTAAGCGGGCAATTTTTTACGGCATCATAAATTATTCAATTTTATTATACATTATGAAAAACTTCCAAGTGAATGTTGCAATGTGCGACATTGAAGGCACACGCGCACGCATAAACAAAATAATAATAAAAAAATTGCTATTTGCGGCACTTTGCAAATGCGGAAAATTATTTTATGGCATTTGCGTTGCATTCAATTTGTTGTACAAAAATGAAGAAGAGAGTATTTAGTGGGCCATAAGTTGCCGACAAGGTTAAGCTGTTGTTGACAATTTGACGTTGGGAGCGAAAAGTGTGCTTATTGAGGGGATTTTTGTTGAATATGTGTTATTATTGAAGTGTGGTGCAATGAGTTGAACTGCAAAGGTTGTGGTCGTAAATTGTGGGAATTTATTGCGCATTTAAGGTACTAAAATTGGTAACATTTTGCAATTGGAAAGCGCTAAAAGGACGCAAAAAAGCGAATTGTTTTCTAAAAAATTTCAGGTTAGTGATGTGAACGTTGAGTAACTGTGGTATTAGACTAATAACAACACACTTGGAAACAACATTTATTAACATATTTCCCTTGAAATATTCACGAAACCTACGGACTCATTCAAATAGAAAACTCCAAGTCAACCCACTCGCCCAAGTCAACCCAAGTCTCGCTATTTTGTTGCCATATGGCACATTGCTACTTTGTGGATGTCTGAACCCTCTGTGGTTTCAAGAATACATTTTTTGTTGGTCCTTAGAATAGTTTGAAGTTTTAGGAAAAATACGAAATTAATTCACTGAATATGAAAGTTAAAAGAAGAGAAGTAGACACGTTTTTTTAATGGTATATCGTGACATAGTAAAGGAAGAAGAAGCAGACAACTTTAGATAGCTTTTTAATTTGACGTTTTCTTTCAATTTAGATACTTTTTTTTTAAATTTTGGCTGAAGTAAATGAAGAAATATTCAAATTTTCGTTATGCGTAAAAAGTTTTATGTTTAAGTAATTATTACAGCCACAACGATGTGGTTGCTCTCATAGAAAAACACTCTAAAATACAGGGTCCGAGTATAAAAATTAATAAATTTCTTATGGAATGTTGCTAATATACCCAAATAGAAGCCTAAAACGTAAAATTTAAAATTTTAACTTTCCCCAGTAAAAACCTGTAGCGAAAGGGTTACGAAAAGGAATCTTTCCGCTTTATGCAGCTCTTAATTTGAGTTTTTGATTTTTAGGTTTTTCATCGACTGCGGTAATCTTAATCCTTGATTGGGCGAAATCTTTCAGAGTTCCATGCGTCCGTGGAGTGTTTAAAATTTGTTGTGTTCTTTCTCAGAAAATAACCAGTCTACTAATTTTGTTCTCAATTCGCTGTCTGTTGGATTTATGTTAGTCGAATAGACTTTGTGGCTAGTTGCATGTAATTAGTGTTCGTTATTATTACTTTTAACATTTATTCAATCTGCTTACCCTTCATAGGTTTTCAATATTTATTTTTATAAAGTCTACAGATATAAGTAAAAAAAGAACTGAACGATTTTTTATTGCACCGAGCAAAAGTCCCTCAAAGTATCAATTTCGGTGCAATAAACTCTGAAGACATAAAAAAGACTGGGCCAGACCTAATGTTTAGACCACGCGCTCGAATTGCACACGTCTGTTTACAATCTGTTTATACATATTTGTCATCATTTGTGACAATTTATTTGTAAAAACGCTTTCACTGTTTTTTGTGTTGGTGTTTATTTTTGTTATTGTCTGTTTTTTGTTTGTATTTTATTTTAATTAAATAATAAACTGCGCTAATCTCGTCGCAGTGCACACACCGACGCCAGCATACCTGAGCGCTGCGCGACTCACTGATAGTGTGACAAAAGATATACTTCCTTATCAACCGATAATACATTTAATGCAATAAAATCAAATGAAAGTATAATAGAAATGTGTTGTAGTAAATTCTCAAAAAGGAACAAGTTGTCTTCAACGTTGCATGTTGTAAATTAAAAGACAATAACAATTATTATTTAATACCTGCTACTCGTTCTACGAGTATGATAGCTGGAATTTGTCTTTCGTTATCTAATCTGGTGTTGTGCTGTTAACGATCGATCGCAACTGAGGTGCTGAGGTGTAGTGGCAAATAAGTGTGACCAAGTCGGTCACGTTCGGAGTTGTAGATAAGAGGTGGAATTAAAAAAAATGTTAGTTGGAGTAATTTAAGTGTATTAATGGGCATTGAAAAAATTAAAACTTTGAGATAATGCTGAAGCAGGTAGATAGAGCAAAATGTGGGGCACAACACACTTAATGTATTTGCCATATTTACAAGTTTATTGTGCTGAGCCGCAATTTCATGGAAAATTCGCATAGGAGTAAATATTTGAAGAGTATTATTACTATTGAAAAAGAAAATTGCAAAATGATATCATTTCGTTTTTTTATAGAAAAAAGTCATAACTGATGCAAAAGAGTAGAGAATTATTTAAGGGTTTAGTCAAGTTGAAAAATAGGTGAAGCAGATACGTTGTTGACAGATATTTCATTTATATTACACATTTGTGTAAAGTTGAAAAGTCTTCTTCCGTTATTGAAAAGTCCGAAAGGGCCGAAAGGGCAGTATAGACTAATCATCGAATGGATTGAGATTCGTTATCATCAAATATGAAGCCTAGCATTGAGTAACAATGCATGAATACATAAGTCTCTAGTTCCCAAATTTGCATTGCTGTTAGTGTTGTAAAGTAGAAGCAATGTTTGTTCGAAAATTACATTTTGTCATAACCACAAATATCTAATTAAATTTTTTAATTTGAAGCGCAAGAACTAAACTATACACTTTGCGCCAAATCGTTTCAAATACAAAGTCCAAACAAATGATTTGTGGAATTTTACAGCCATTCTGAAGAATTATAGGGTTGCCCACTACACCAGTTTGACCCATTTTTAGATGCTCACTTCTCGCCCATGTAATGTGTAACCTACTTTCGTATTACAGCAAAGCAAATATTGCAACGCTGAAACCACACTCAAGCGCTACCTAACAATTATATAATAAATTTTATTACTCATAATTGCATGTTGCTGCAAATCACACAGAAAACAGTTGTAATTTATTGCTAGCATCTTAATAGAAAATGCCAACAACAAGTGTTCTTGCAGAGCAAAGCAATGTGAAATATGCGAGCTGCAGTTCGCTCATGCATTGCGAGCGCTCGGGAGAGAGAGCGCGCTAAAACACGTACATACAAGTACATACATACGTACTCGCTTGGGTACCGGCAACTGGGAAATTCCGAAAAATTGGCCATAAAAAGAAAAGGCGCATTAAAGCGCCAAAGTGCAGTTGTCGGCCAAAGTGATAAAACCTCTAAGATGGCAATTTGTTGGTGGCAGCTGCCACACGCGACACTACACAAATGCACAACAATTAGTTATTTTGTCATTCGGCAGTTGGCAGTTGCACACAGGGCGCTGTAATTTCGTTTGTTGCGCTGCAAACAACTTTGACACGGCGCACAAAGCGACAATAAAACTGCAAAACAATCAACAGTTGCAAGTGGCAAATTAAAAAGTGGCAAGTCGCAGGCGAATGTACGCAAAAATGATGGTAGTCAAGGCTACCGACTGACAATGTTTGCTCCCATTAATTTAATGCTTTCATTCAAGGTCGCACGGAAGTGCCTGCGTTTCCGCCATTGTTGAGGTTGTTGAAGCAGCAGCAGCGCAACAGCGATGAAAACTGCCAGCGCCCAAGGACACATTTACGCACAAACTGCAATATTTTCAGCCCATCGCATACATAAATGTGTGTGACAAATGATTCTGACTTGCCATCCAACAAAATATTTACTACTGCTTTGGCTCTCCATGATAGCTGCCACTGCCACAACATTTCATTTCTACTGTCCACAGTCGGCCCGAATTGAAATGGGCTTGAGCCTGCAGCGCAACTAAATCTAATTTTATTGCCATGACCCAAAACGGTTGGAAATTGTGAAATTTTCCCCAAATAAAAAACAAAACAATTTACAAGTTATAGCAATAATTCGTTTCACACATTAAAGTGCCAGAGCAATAAATTTTCATAAACCTATTAACAGTTGTTGTCAATTGGAAGGTGTCAACTGCTGCTGGCAACATGGCAAAAGCGCGCCAATTTCATTAGCAACATCGTTACGATTTTCGCGAAAATGTTAACATGCCACAAAATGTTCAAAATTAAAAAGTGCAAGAGATGCCAACCAACAATAAAACTCAATGACACAATAGCGTTGTTTTTGGTCATGTTGCCATTGGTCATTATATCATTTCCCAGCAAATTCTCATTGATTCGAGGAGTTGTGTAAGTGCGCTTCGTCCAACTAATGTTCGTAATAATGAACTGAACTCAACAATGCCACCGGCGCTTTAGCTGCTTGCCATATGCCACACGCCAAACATGCACGCAAAATAGTTACACGCTACATGTATGCGTTGATGTATAGTTGGGTAAAATGGTGAGACGAATGCTGCAGACAGCTTAAAGCATTAAATTTATGTTAAGCACAGCTGTTAATGGCCTCTTACGTATTTGTAGCTGGAAACTTTCGCGCAATGAGTGTTGAAAAATTTCATTTGTTGCTGGGAAAATTGGTATGCGTAGGCTTTAAAATAGACTTCTGTTTGGTATGTCGTATTTGGTAACAGGTGAGTGTGAGCTTTATATGATTGGGCTATATAGAAGTTATATGCTTGCCTTCTTCCTTCTTCAAATCTGATATTTTAGGCTTTTGTTGTTATAAAAAGTTTATATATCGCACACCCACTACAAAAGTGACACAACTCAAAATTTTTAATTGTTCAGAAAACGCAAAAAACTGTTTTTGAGCTGAAAAAACATTTTTTTTTTAAATAACGTATAGACCATGATACAAAAAATAAAGGTAGAGCCAATGCTTCTTCTCAGCCACCATATTGCGCATCTGACACTAAACGATTTTTTGGCCTTCTCCTTTGAAAATGTGCTACCGTACTTTTGTTAGAAAATCTATTGAACATTTTTTTAACCTTGCAATGAATTATCTGCTGTTGAATTCGCATTAACATTTTTATTCTTTCGTCCAAGATATATTAGTCGCAGTGAAAGGTCTATTCCGTGTTTTTTTTTTTAAAAAAAGATCTTAAAATTCTTAGAACCTTAAGTAACACTAATTTAATATTATATCGAAGTGGCATCACGACTCAAGCTTTTTACGAATACGAAAAACGTCAATAAACACGTTTAGTGTCAAATAATTCGACAGCGGTTCTACCTTTATTTTTTGTATCATGATATAGACCGTTTAGTAGAAAATTCCTACAGATTATGCTTTAGGATAAGTTACAAAGATTTTTTTTAATTTAATTTTTTTTTTATTATTTTATTATTTTATTTATTTATTTTACACTAGAAAAAAAAATTTTGAGTTGTGACTTTTTTGATGTTATTTTAATTCAATAATTACCGAGTTATTTTAAGTTATGTCACTTTTGCTGAATTTAATGATTACACAGTACAACACTAAAAAAAGGGACAAGGTCAAACATGTCTCACTCTTTTTTACCAGAAGTCACTTATATAAATTTAGCTCGCATGGTTTCCAGGATAGTCAAGGATAAACATTTAGTTGATGTCCTTTATGTCCTTTTTCATACAATTTTTCAGAAAAGTCTTTTTTTCTTCGACCTCATCTCATTAGCTTTCATTTGACGTAAAAATTATTCCTTTCTGAAATTTGAGTCAAGAGATATGATGTTTTAAAAGTTTCAGTAAGGGGCATTAAGCCGCCATCTTTAAACTGCATTTAAAAAAAACTCGAACATCCCGGAAAAAATCCCTTGACGCTTTTTCATCTACTGAGGTCCTCTATCGAATGAGATATGGTTGACCTTGTCCCTCGAAATTTCTTTTGAATTTGTTGCACTGTGTTATAAATGACAGTTAAAAAGTTGAAAGAAAAATTTGAAAATTCGAAATGAATTTTTTTATTTGAAAATATAAACTAAAATTGTCACAACTTTACTTAAAATTAACTTCAACAAAAATTTATTTCGTCAAAAGTGTCACAATTTGAATTTGGACTCTTTTGCATTGAGCTGCAGCGAATCGAATAGCATCAAACTTCTCGACATGAAGAGAGACCTAACTGCATTTTGGTAGATAGATGCATTGTGCACAGCATTAACACATAAACCCGAAAATTCAAAATTTTGCGCTGTGTCACTTTTGAAGTGGGTGTGCGATATAATTAATAAGTAAGCTGCATTATTATACATAATTGTTTTTAATAACGGCACCAATTAATTGTGTTCCATTTCTTATTGCTGCTTTCAATTGCCTGAAATATAATACCATGTTTTCAGCAATTTCCAACTGCAATAATTCACTTAATAAATAAGCAAGAAACAAGAGAAAGACTCCATGTTCCTTGCATCTAGTTCTATGTTCAAATACCACAAATCTCCGCAAACCACATTCCTTTCCTTTATTCTTTATACAAAATCACTCGGGGTTCCATACACTCACAGTCGCATTGAACTGAGTGCGCGAGACGCGCCACACAATGCATGAAACAGCGAAGGCAGAAAGCCACATAAAACTTCTAAAATTTCATAAATTTCTACGCGCACAACCACAACACACATATGTATGTACGCGTCGTGTGTAACAGCTGAAATCTGATATGATTAGCGAAGTGCATGCCTCGCATGCACATCACAAATCACATCAAAATCAAAATTCAAAATTCAAACAAAGAAAAAATGTATCAACAATATTGATCCTATTAGAAATATGCAACATCACTTGCTTCATGGCACATACATACATATCTACATTTATGTGCGTCATACAAAAAATATTTTAACATAATTCATAACTTTAGTTTTGACAAAATCACAAAATCATAAAAATGAAAAATCGAATTGGACTCGAACCTGATTGATGTCTACGCCGACGCGATGATGTCACTTTCAATTTGTCGAATTTATATTCTTTCCCTTCATGTTGGCTTCCTCAGCCAACACATTTTTACTGCCTTTGCGATAAGTTAATTTGCCTTTGAACTGATTTTAATTTGCAAATAGCCTCACAAATGAACGTGGGAATCTGTGCTGTCTCGTTGCTGTTCCTTCAGACTCTCCGGCTGGTCCCCAACAAATTGTCATCGATATCAAAATTTCAAATTTAAAGCTAATAAAAAACAAAATGTTCAAAGATGCCTGGTCGCATATCACGAATCCATCAACGCGTCAACTTAAGCGGCCTCGATTCATTCACTCGATAGCTGGGCAGATGGGCTCGCGATCGCTCGATGACTGGCACAGACAGACAAGGGATTGTGGTTACTGATACTTTATGCTGGCTGTCTTTGTGGTTCCATTAGTTGCGAAACCATAACAACAACTTTTTTTTCGCAATATTCAGAAACGTGTGTGTAGTGAGGAAATTTTAAAATTCGCCTGCATTACATTTATTGTGTTTTGACGAGTTTTGAAATAGTGAGGAATACTTTAATTTTTATGTTATCATAAATGAATATTATAAGCAATAAAGTAGATTTCGCATAAAGCATGATAACACAGAGCAACAAATTTTCGACTTTTTGTCGGCTTTTCTGGTTTTGCAAAGTTTTGAATTTTTTTTGTTTTAAGCAATTCAAAATCTGTTTGGTTTTTTGTTTGTATTTCAGACTATAATTGGAACATATAAAAGAGCATATTTTGAGGCAGCTAATTTTTTAAGGAAAAAGTATGAAAAATGATGAAAATGACTATGCTACATTTTTGCTTCTATTTCGATGAGAATGGGAATCACACCAAATAATTTGGCTGTGTTACTTTGTATTACTCCATGTTTCCGCTTCCATTTAACACCTAACTTGTTAACTGATTTACGAAAAATGTGCATGTTTTTCAACATTCAAGAAAACGCCATGAAATTCCATATTTTCCAAATTTGAGGTCCAATTACCGCGGAATTTTAAAACATATAAAAATAAATTACATTGGAAAAGAAGCCGTGAGGTGTTGTAAATGACCCAAAGTGAAAAATCATGTTGACCGGATTATTGAAATTACATATAAATTACAATCGGAAACGTGAAAAAGTCAAGGAAAATCCGAAAAAGTGACGCGCCCATTTTTTGCAAAAACGTAAACTAAGTTTTAAAATTCTTAGTTAAAAAAAGTTAGTTAAAAAAAGTGAATTCTTAGTCTTAAAATTCTCTAATTAACCGAGAACTGATGTCAATACCAGAAAAGCCATTTTGCTATTGATCAGTGTAATCAGACTTTAATTTTAATTTTAATTTTTTCTTTCTAAACTACTCACCTTCTTCTTTTGGTTTTTCATTATTGTCTGCACTTTCAATTTATCTTCCACACAATTTCCATATTGTTGTCAATCTCGCTGATTTCTGCTGTTTATATTTTTATTCTAATAAAATATTTTGTTTACGGCCGATATCACATTACAAAGAGCTGCGGCGCTCCAGCTGTATCATCATTAACTATCCTTCATATTGCATGTGCCAGTCGCGCTTCGTATCCATCACCGCCGTTGCGCCTTTTTTGTGTCATTGTCGCTGCGTTTAAGCCGACCAATTTGGCATTCCTGCAAATCATTCTTGCACAAACCGTGTATGTGCAACGGCGTTTAGCGTTAAGTATTCGGCCCATAACTCATCACACAAACTTTTATCACACGACCAAGCAAGAAGAGGTTGGCGGGCGAGGTGGCAAAGGGATTATGGCGCTTATCGCTTAAAGACTTTTTTGCAGTGCTGGCCATAAACTTCACTGCAGGTTTTTGCGACTTCGGAGGAAAGGTTAAAAACATACAAATGGGGGAGACTGCGCATAAGATTTTAATTTATGATCTTTGCAAATTAATAGCATTTAATTAATAACATTAAACTGACGCCTTTTTTGGCATCATTTGGCGGATCTGCCGACAAGTTGGTGGTGTCTGGTTCGGCTAGTGCTGGTGTAAGTCGATGGCATGTGTGCAGCTTTGAGGCGTTCTGTGTTAGGTTTAATAGAAGTAATGCTGGGAACATTTTTAACTAAAATTTACTTACAATAAATAAATGAATAAAATTATTTTAAGAGCAAACTTTTACGTACGAATGAGGGGGGATCAGTAAAAAAATAGTGTGAAATAAATCAAACGTAGCACCGCGTCGTTTAAGTGTTTCAAAAGTTTATTTTTTGCGGTTAACGCAAAGTGGAGATTGAACTGTAGATAACAACTAGTGAACAATTCTCTAGAATCTGGACCAACAAAAAGTCGAATTAAACATTTACTTCAACACACCTAATGAACATAAAATACAAACTAGTTCTTAAATATTTTACTCTGAATACAAAAGCCACATAACGGCCCAACAATTTTACAATTAATTCAAACGCCATTTTTATTCGCCGATTCCATATCGCGCAGCTCCTCAAATCGTGGTGAGGGTACAAATTTTTGTCCACACATACTTAAGATAAGCTAATCCCACCATTAGTCTTTGCCACATTAAGGCCGAACATAACGCTGACAACAACCACAACAACACTAACTAAAAGAACCAACAACACTAACACGCTGGGCGACAGCATGAGCAACCTTTGAGCATCACCTCGCGTGTGACCCAAAAGGCGCACGTAGCCGCATTCAGCGAGATGTCCATATAATTAATAATCATAATGAACTACACATTCAGTGTGCGCACTCTGCCGCACTGCCCCCGAACTGCAGTTCACATAAACAACAACAACAACAACAACAGTGACAGCATAAATATAAAAATAAAGCGAAGAAAATTATTAATTTGTAGCAAGGCGGCTAAGTGGAGCCATTAAGAGGCATAATTTCGATTTATGCCCAACCGCTTTCGTTTGTGGACGGACACGCAGCTGGCATGGGGGGACCACGCAAGCCAGACTGCACGGCCCGCGTCTGACACTGGAGTACGGAGAGTGTGAAGAGTTGCGGCCGTGATTTGCCTTGGAACAAGCGCAACAAATCCGTCATCACGACATGCTTGCTGGCCGCACTGGGCAGTCAGTCAGTCAGTGATTCGGCCAGTCAGTCCATTTACCATGTTTGGAAATAAATGAGATTAAAATTTCTTTCACCTCATGTCCCACTCGCTCGCTTGCACCGGCTCTGGAAATTCCAAAAAAAAATCACGAATTTGTTTAACAGAGAACACAAAAAGAATAATAATAATAAAAATCAGAGAAGAAAAACGAATAATGTGCAAGCAAAGAAAAATGACAACATGCAATCTTAAGCTCAGATAACCGAGAAATGGAATGTTGCAGCAACAGAAGCTGCGCTGCAGCAACAGCCACAGCCACGGCAACAACGACAGTCGTAACATCAAGCCGCAGGAGTACAGAACAGATCCAAACAATGAAGCCAAGTCAAGTCACTGTCAAGCAAATCCAATAAACCATAAAGTGTGTGCGCGGACTTTGGTGGCGCATAAGCGCCTCTAATAAGACAGCAGCAGCAGCAACAATGGTGGCGGCAACTTCGTTTTTAATGAGGATTAATTTTGAGTGTTCTTTTCGTGCTCGCACTGACTTTAATGCCGCATGACTATTGCACCGCCACGCTGTTGTTGTTGTTGTTGCTGTTGTTAAAACAATAAACCAGCAGACACATGCAAATGATGATTGCAAAAAGATCAGAAAAGACCAGCACCCGTACCAGCGTCGGCACAAGCATCAACAGCAGCACCGCAGCATCAGCAGCCAGATCACACAATTTGCCACAAAGCATTAAAATTTGATTTATTTGAAAAAAATGTCAAAACAATAAACAATAAATTCTCATAACTGCGGAGCATACAACCAGCGAGCGGTTGTGATCGCGTCGAATGTGTGAATGAATGAATGAATAAATGAATGAGTGCGATGTGATGTGATGTGATGTGATAAGGTGCGGTGCGGTATGGTGTTATGCAAAAATTGACAAGCGCAGATAAACGATCCTCACGGTAAGCACAGCAGAGCGCCATAAATCGTTGGAGTATTTTCGAACGATCCTTTTACGAGCTAGTGTATCAAAACTCAATCTTCACTTCTGCCACAAAAACTATTTATAAGCCGTAATGCTTAGCTTTTTCCATCATTCATTGTTGTTGTTTTGGGTTTTAATTAAAAATGAGTCACAATGCCTGGAGCGTCGACTATTGTGATAAACAAAATAAAAGCCATCGGACAAGCACAATAAATAAACGCCACAATTTCTAATGAAAATGAAATCGATTTGATTGAATTCGCGCACACACACACATTCAAAGACCAATAAACAATGCCAAGAAATTAAGCAATTCCAAAGGCTTTGTAAACAAAGACACAGTTTCGTAAAACAATTGCACTCGAGTTGATCGCGAGCAAACTTGAATGATGGTAAAGTGGTCATTTGACGGCATGATCGATATTCGTTCGATCGTCAACACAAATGGATGAATGGGATTCAAGTCAAAGTTTCAAAAAAATGTCGATTTACATGGCAACAGTACGCTCAGTGGGACAATCAGTCGAAATGGGTTTGTTTACATTTCATGACATCAGCAGCAGCGCCATTGGCTCGTCCACGAAATCTCAGTGATCCAATTTGATATTTGTGATATACAAATATATCGTATTTTACAATGGTTTGTATTGGACAAAAGGCAATCAATTGTGTGTTTGCTTATAAATATAATAATAATAATTTTTGTTCTCAGTGTACGGTAAGGAATGGCCAATAGTTCACGGTCAACGATTGAAAAGATCATAATTTAGTGCACTGTACACTGTTAACCCTTTATCTGGCCGTGTGACAGTAATGTTACAAACCCTAAAATTAACTAAAGTTTTACTTTTATTGTTAGATGTGAGCATGCTGGGTATTGTAACAAAACTGAGACAAACTGTGCTTCATGTGAAAGCAAAAAATTGTGTGAACAGAGTATAATGTTTGTTTACTTTTTAGCGCCAAAAGTTTAGTGCACAACATTTTCTGACAAGGCAACAAGTGATTCAATTGCAAACAAAAAAATTTTGTTGGAAATTGCGACATAGTTTCCAATTTTTTATAAATAAAGTGTATACAAAAATAAAGGGTTTTTACCAAGTTTGAGTTAAAATTTTAATATTCAGCTTTTATATGGTGAAATACTATATGTAACATTTCTGTAACAATAAACAATTTAAAATTCCGTAAACAAAATTTTTAAAAAGAAGTATTTTTTTAATCAACCCTTTTAGCTATTTTGTTGCCATATGGCAACATGCTACTTTGTGGACGTCTGCATCCTCTATGGTTGCAAGAATAAGTTTTTTTGTTGGTCTTTAGAATAGTTTGAAGTTTTAGGAAAAATACGAATAAAATATGAATAAACTGAATATTTAAGTTTAAAGAAGAGAAGTATACACGTTTTTTTAATGGTATACCTTGACTTAGTAAAGGAAGAAGGAGCAGACAAAATTAGATAATTAACTTTTTAATGTGACGTTTTCTTTCAATTTAGATACTTTTTTAATTTTAATTTTGGCTGAAATAAATGAAGAAATATTCAAATTTTCGTTATTCGTAAAAATTTGTATGTTTAAGTAATTATTACAGCCACAAAGATGTGGTTGCTCTCATAGAAGAACACTCTAAAATACAGGGTCCGAGTATAAAAAATTAAAAAATTTCTGATGGAATGTTGCTAATATAACCACAGAGAAGCCTAAAACGTAAAATTTAAAATTTTAACTTTTCCCAGTAAAAACCTGTAGCGAAAGGGTTAAACAGGAGCTATAGGAAAAAAGTTTTGGTTTAAAATATTATATTGCCCGATAAAGGGTTAAATAAAAAAAAACACATATGGCCCATTGTATTTAAAAGCAGTTTAGTTGTATTCTAAATTTGTTGTCCCATTCACAACCGAGTTAGGTCAAGGGTTAAGGGTTTTCGTCATATTTAGTCTATTCGCATTCTGTGCTAAGAGACAAACTAGAAACTATTTGTTTAGGTTGCATCTGAGCCCAAGAATCTCCGACTAACACATTAACCGCCGAGTCCATTGCTCTCTAGTTCCATTCCTAGTTTGACTCTTTGACTATGTTTTATTCTCATTCGATATAGATCCGATTGTACTCGTACTGGTTGCTGCTATCGCCGTGAAATATGTTCTGTCTGTCTATCTGTTCTTCAATGCAGCAATAAAGTTTGCCATCGACTATCGATTTCATGTACTGCGCTTGTTCATGTTCATGCTAATTAATCATATCCGCCACAAAGAGAAAGAAAAAGCCAGAACAAGAGCAGCGGCGCGAAAAATCAGATATTTGACAAAAACGCCCTCGATTGCTCGAAATGGTAGCTTTCAAGTCAAACGTAAAAGGGAAGAAATCAAGCGCTGGTTCCGCTTAAGCCAACACAGACAGACAGGGTGACAAGGCACAATATCATATAACAACAACAACAACAATTTAGCGCCCTTTTGTTAGCGAGCAGTTGCCGTACAGATCTAAGGCCGAGGCACAAGCAAGTGCGCAGTGGCCAAGTTGTGGTGGTTTATCTTGCTGCGTTACCGGCGTTTAAAACAACAATTAAAGCAGACAAAACACTAGGCTGACATAATTAAAAAACACAACACAAAGCCAACAGTAACAACACGCAAAACAAGCCACACTATGAGGATATTGAGTTACGCTGTCAGCGACAATCACAGCGAAGCGCACAACCCCATCCTTCACTGCCCTCTGCGTCTCTTCTTCCTGGGCAACGACTAAGCCGATGTGTGCCAATTTCGGTGCAAAATTTTACAATTTCGTGCCTGTTAAAGGTGCATCTAAATCAGCAAGTACTCGCTTGATATGGTAATCAATACTTTATATCCTCTCGTGCATTGTGTGCTGCAGTGATTCTTATCGCAAAGGGAAGGGAAAACTTACAACTGAGGAAGTAGGCAATTTCAGCCAAAGTGAACACCCTCTGCTCGAGCAAAGGTTACACAAATTAACTGAACTTTCAATTGGCATTTACTTTCCGTCGTGCGCATGCGTCGCGTCGCGTCGTGTATTTGCCACAGTCGCTGTTGTTGTTGCCGTCACCGTCACCGTAGTCGTCGTCGTTGTCGTCGCCGTTGGCGGTGTATATTTTTGGTGTCGTTTCTACTGCTGGCAGAGTTCTCGTCAACACTGTCGCCCCAACTTTGTCACTGGTGCACTTCTTACGCAGCGCTACTCACACTTTGTAAATTGATCGCTCGAAAATCGTCGCTTATGCCGTTTACCACTTATAAGTACACCGCCATCACCGCTGCCACAGGCATTTTTGTGGCATTTAAACGTCGATCGTTCAGAACTAATTTGTTGTCGTGCTGTTGTTGTTTCACTTTTGTTCTTGACGCTTAAGCCGCTGCCGACGTGCTTGTGGCACAAGTGGCAGCACAAGTGGCACGGTTAATGCTGCAATGGTTGCAACACGGCGCTGACGCTGGCGCTGTCTGTGTGTGGCATTTAATATTTGATTTAGTTTCCTGCGTTTTCTCTTTCAACATGCAGAGTGGCGGTATCGGCCGTATGTAAATTCAGTCATATATATATATATATATATATATATGTGTGTGTGTGTGTGTGTGTACATGTGTAAGATGTAATGTGTACAAGTTTCGGCAATTTGTACAATGCAAAGCGAATGCATTGAAAATACTGTTGCCAAATGGTTTAACATTTCGAAGTAGAACTGTATGTGAAATTTGCAAATTCTAGAGGAATTCACTCATCCTAATTGCTTGCTTTTTCACTATTATAAGAAAATTTAATGCGAGCCACACCACATTTTTTGTGTTCTCTTTCGATACTTGTGGTGAAACGATAACTTTAGCTTCGAATAACTTAGGTGAAAAAATAAATAAATAATATTGAAAATCTTAATGAAGAGGATTAGCAAATCGCGTTGTAAGTCCTACATCTTGGTGCACTTATGCCTCTGCTGATCCTTAAGCTGACCGGATTTACTCATTACATTATACATTAAACTTTCATGCACCATTCTCACAATTTCTTCTTATAATGCTATCATAAATACTAAAATATCTATTGATCTTTGTAACAGGCAGAAAAACAAAATTTTTCAAAAATTAGCACAAATTTTGCAGTTTTTTTTTTAATAAAAAAAATAAACTAGTGTCCGACCGACATATTTTTTTTGGGCCGAAACCGAAATTCGGTTTTTTTTTTAATATTCGTCCGAAACCGAAACATTCTAGTTGAAATAAAAATCACAATATCAAGCATTTTTTTTCAACATACGAATTTTACATTAAGTAAATAAAGAATAAACAAACAGAGATAACATAAATAAATAAATAGGTACTTATTAATAGGGGTACCGGTTATTTCGTGCGGTTTTTTGGGAAAATTGAAGCTTTATTGTGAACAAATGGTTACAAATTTAATATTCAAAGTATTGTCCATCACTAGCTATAACTTTTTACCATTTTTCTGGCAATTCACGAAAACCTTTTCTGAAAAATTTGCCCGGCTTTTCCGCTATCCACGAATCGATCCAATTTTTGACGAGAAGTGCTGGTCAGCCAGGCCATGTTGCATTGGTCGGAAGAGATAGTAATCGGATGGCGCAAGGTCTGGACTATACGGCGGGTGGGGTAGGACATCCCATTTGAGCGTTTCAAGGTAGGTTTTGACGACCTGTGCAACATGTGGCCGAGCATTGTCATGTTGCAAAATTACCTTGCCGTGCCTTTGTTCATATTCCAGCCGTTTTCCGCGCAGTGCTCGGCTCAAACGCATCAATTGTCGTCGGTAGACTTCCCCTGTGATCGTTTCACTCGAGCAATGTCTCCAATTCGTGATCTTCAAACTTTTTTGGCTGTCCGGGCCGTTCATCGTCCTCCAAGTCAAAATTGCCACTTTTGAAGGGCGCAAACCACTTCTGGCACGTACGCTCAGCTAGAGCATGCACACCATACACTTCCACCAAAATACGATGACTTTCGGCAGCCTTTTTCTTCATATTGAAGTAATGAAGAAGTACTCCCCTCAAAAACACTTTATTCGGCACAAAATTCGACATTTTCAGAGTAAAAAAAGTATTGTTGTTTACGCTTCAGCTAAATAACACATACTGATTCTGAAACTATATGACAATAGCTTTCCAACAAATATTTGGAAAGGTGAATCACCGCGCCGCGTTCACAAAATCAAGTTACGCCATCTGTTAGAAAACCGCATAAAATAACCGGTACCCCTATTATTAAACATAATTTTTTCATTTTTAAAAACATAAACATGAAAAAATCACCCTTTCGTACCTTACTCGCTAATATTCAAAATTAAATAATTTAACATATGTAGATACATAAATAAAATGTAAAAAAATATTCTACAAAGTTTCGGTTTCGGCCGTTCGGGCATTTTTTAGCCGAAACTGAAACCGAAACCACTTATTTGGGCCGAAACCGAATATTCGGTCGGACACTAAAATAAACAATTAGAAAATAGTCATTAAAGTGAAGACTAAAAAAATGTCGGTTGTTTCCCTGTGTAATCAAAAACGGTTCCAATTGAATAAGGTTCCAATTCAAGTTTGTCACAATCGTTGATTCTTCGAGCAGCACAACACTTTGCCATTTTCTACTCCTAGCATTGCCGTCCGGTCACCGGTCCGGTCAGTCTTGGTGCGTTCATGCAGCGTGCACGTAAAACAAACATCTTTAAAGTGTATTTGCACACACAAAATCGCATCATTTTAATCGCATTTACAATCACTTAAGGCGTCGACTAATGATGATGACCGTCGCGTATGAAGTAATAACAGGTGTAGGTCGCGCGCAGCCCGATCCGCCACACTTGCGCGTTTAATGCATCTGACGAAATTGAAATTTTACTGCGGTGGCGCGCAGTAACAAACGAGTGACGGTGAACACAATAACCTCGGCAACGTGTAGAAAATTGCCAGCAAAAAGCGCACAAATTAAAAGCAAAAGGAAATTATACAAAAAGCATTACACAAATAACTATAAAAAAAAATGCTCGGAAAATTTGAGAGAAAAACGAAACGTGAATAGTGCAATGCAAGGAGTCATTAGTTGCTGCACAAATTGACATGATTTAAATCAATTAAATGCTAAAAACGCAAACACACCAACACATGCACATGCACGTCGGCCAGCTTACACGCTGTCAAGCCGCATTAAGCTGGTAATTAAAATGTGATCAAGCTCCTGCTTGACGGCCAACTCGTAGCACAGTGCGCCGCGTAATAAAGCGCAAACGAAATCATTGTGGACAGCGCGCTGGATGGAGGCGATTATGTTTAAATTTTTTATGTAAACAAAATTTCGATTTTCAAC
Source organism: Melieria crassipennis (assembly GCA_963668005.1). NCBI lineage: Eukaryota > Metazoa > Arthropoda > Insecta > Diptera > Ulidiidae > Melieria > Melieria crassipennis. The sequence goes on from OY764961.1 coordinate 119,982,187, forward strand.
AGATTTTCGAGAACGGTGCGCCAAGCTTACACCGACAGCTTAACGAAAAACTTGAAAAACCAAAATAAACCAACAAAAGTTGATAAGTGGCAAAGCAGCAGCAAAGTGGCCGCAGCGGCAGGCGAAAAAGAGTTTAAAGCTAAGCAGGCGCAAACTGTCAAAATCAATTAATTTGGAAGAAGAAAATAAGCGATGAATGTAAACAAATGAACGCTAACAACAAACAAACAAATGAAAACAAAAACAACAATGGGGAAAGGTGAAAACAACAGCGCAGCAAAGCGACAGGTAAAAGAACTAAAAGCTGTTGGAACTTCACACTTTAAAATGAAAATACATGGGCGAATCCAGTTCAGGCGGCAGTCTGCCCGCTGTCTGTCTGACTGTCTGCTGCATAAATGCACGCCTGGCAATGTCTAACATAGTTAGAGTAAGAATTTAATTGAATTGCGCCTTTAAGTTCATTAAGTCTTTGTAAATGACTTGAGAATTAAATTTAGGCAATTGTAGTGTTGGGCTGCATGCGTTTTAATTGAATATATGTATGTACATGTGTATGCACGTAGTTCTTCCTCATGTGGTCGCTGTGTTGCGTTCATGCTTTTCGGGCTAATGATATTTACACTTGTTGTGTGCTGTCTGTCGCACGGCATCAACAACAAACAACGCGCCATCAACAGCTTCGTGTGCGCCATTGAGGAATGGAGCAGTACAAATTCATTGCCACTGGTGTGCATTGAGCAACAACAATAAGCACAACTAAGATTTCAACAACACTACAAACACATTATTGAGCGTTTAACATGTATGATCAGTAGGTGATCGCACCGCCATGCCTCTATTCAGGTCCGCGCAGCGCTCAGCGCATGTCAGCGCTTCTTTTCCTTTCTTATTTAATCAATGCCATTGTGTTTACTTTACGCACCCGTCGGCATTTTAGCGTTTATTCTCTTTGGTTAGCGAGAAAAAACGTATACGATTTTCCCTTCACTACGTAGAGGAGGAGCAGAAGGAGAGTGCATTGCACAGAGCAAATTGACAAATATTTGATTAGTACACACTGGGCCACATTTGTATTGATGTCGGTGCTAAGGTGAGCGTAGAATCATAGTGTTGCCCATTAACGACCATAATTGCAACATTGTGGCAATGGAACTATTGAGAGATCATTTTTCTGCGTTTGAGTTTAGTGTGCAATCTCAAGTGGACATTTAGAGCGTGCAGGCACCACATGATTATTAGTTTGTTTTTGTTTTTAATAAATAGTATGTTAGAGTCCACATTTGCTCCCCTACTAGATTTAACCCTTTCAACCCCGAATTTTACACAGTGTGTCAATATTACTTTTTGGTATTTAAATCATGAAACATTTGTCTAAGAAGTGTGTATACGACATTTGAAGTCGCCAAGTCTCTTTGTAAGAGTTCTAGAGCTAGTTTTCTTTTGAACAATTTTAGCTTAAAACGGGTTAAATAAATTTTGTATCAATATTTTTTAACTTCAAAAACATGATTTAATATTTATGGAAAAATACAAAATTAGCAAATTACAATAAATTATTATTGATTTTATTTAACCATTATTAAAGAAACAGGGTTTTGATCAAACGCGCCCAATTCGTAGACTTCAATTAGAACACAAACCTTCTCTGATATCGCTGCAAATTATTGCACATTTTTTTCGGGAAACAGTTAAATTTTTATAATTTGCTTTGCTTTGAGTTCACTTCTAAAAATATTAATTTGTTGGCGCCTACTTCAATTAAACCCATAAATCAATGTTGCTCTCAGGCAACTGAATATTGGAAATTATTTCATTACTATACTAGCTGGGCCGCAGAGGCTTTGCACGCAAGCTCTCCTGTTTCCCCCGATACGAATGCTGAACCCATTGTTGAGCCCATCAGATTTTGATAAAAAAAAAAACTTGTGTCTATCTTTGATTTCGAGTGTTTTATAAAATTTGAAGTCAGAAGGCCCTTTAAATCATGTGTTTTCACATTTACTCCAAACAAATTCTTAACCCTTGGTTTACCATGGTAGATTGCGATTTTCAAAAAAATTAAAAGCACGTTTTTATTATTTCCCGATTGAACTGCTTTTGATAAGTTTAAAGTCAGAACGCCCAATAAATCTTGTTTCTCCATACAAATTGTTAACCCATTGGTGACCCCGTTAGATTTTGATTTTCAAAAAAGTGAAAAACACGTGCCAAATTATTTCTCACAAAGAGTACTTTCCCCAAGTTTGATGTCAATGGGCCCATTAATTCATACTTTTCATTTCACAGTTTCTCCATACAAACTTTTAACCCGTCGCTGACCCCGTCCAATTTTAATATTCGGAAAAATTACGTATCGAGTTATTTTACATTTGAAGTACTTTCACAAAGCTTGAAGTCGAAAGAGCTCAGCAAAATTTCTTTCTCCATACATACATACTTTTAACCCGTCGTTGATCCAGTTAGATTTCGATTTTGAAAATAATGAGAAGCACGTGTCTCAATTTTATTTATTTCAATTATTTTTACAATTGTTGAAGTCAATAGGCCCATCGGTTCATGTTGTTTATTTCGGAGTCTTTCCGTAAATAAACCTTAACCCATTGTTGGGCCAGTTAAATTTTGATTTTCGCAAAATTATAAAATACGTGTCGAATAAGTTTTGATCTAGAATATTTTCAGGAAGTTCAAATTCAATATGTTTATTAAATCACGTTTCTTCATACAACATTTTAAGCCATGGTTTGCCTTTTTAGACCCCGAATTAAAAAAAAATCCCGTCTTGGCGAAGGTTAATTCTTCAAGATGTACCTACAGTCCAAAATTCATATTTGTAGCTTCAGCGGTTTGGGCTGGGCGATGATTAATCAACCAATCAATCAGTCAGTCAGTCAAGATAAACAATCTATGTATAAAAAAATGGAGGCGGTACCACGCCCCCGTGTCAAAAACCCAGTCCATTCCTCCTGTCGAAGGACACGACCAAATCGTTAGTTTGTACCGATTGTCATTGATGTGAACGCTCTAGTTCCAAAGTTACACCGGAATTTAAAAAGTGCCACGCCCCTTGACCAACGTCCATTAAATTTTACCGGTGGAATAACACGTTTACGCCATGACACTGTACCAAATTTCCATGCTGTACGACTTATAATTCTGAAGATATTCCATATTAAAAAGTTGGGTTGTATGGGCGGTGCCACGCCCACCTGTCGTACAAACATCTAATATCGCTATAAACCACCGTATTGACATCTACTATCACACACAAAAAAAAAAAAAAAAAAGCTAAAAGTATGAGACTCTCAGACCTTAGCAGACTCGATGGATAACTTTAAAATCAGCTTCAAAAATTTAACTGTTACAACGCATATCAACAAACTTGTGCTAAGCGCGAACATACGAACGGGCAGACAAATACTTGTACCCGTCCAGGCAGACAGATGGCTAGAAGATAAACAGTGAGACAGACATCTGCACAAATAAAACTTCATCAACAGGCAAATGCTAAAATAAAAGCCACTCGCAGTGCAACAGCAACGGCAATGGCAACGATAATGGCGTTGGCCAAGTAGACGAGGACGATCACTAAATGCACCATCAGCGTTGATTGCGTTGCAGCTGAAGCGTTGCAGCATCGGCACCAGCATAAAGTGCAGCAGCGTTTAGCCTGCTTCGACACTGTTGTTACGCTTTTGTACTCATTAGCAGTTGACCATAAGCGACAATTCATTAAGGTGTGCTGTGCCACATGCACTCCGCGCGCCGTACTGTCGCTCAGGCACTGCAACTGACAGGGCGCTGCACTTGGTTGTGCAATTAAAGCCGTGTGTCCCTTGCAAATGGACACTTCAACTGTTAAGCCTTTTAATAAAGTACATAAACGATCAGGTAGCCAGCCAGCCACAGGCTGGCGGTCAGCCAGCGAAGCGTCCAACTGACCACTCATATGCCAAGCTCAAGCTGTTGAACGATGTATGTATGCAGTCGTATGTCAACGGAATGCAATATTGTTTTCTACTTTCCTTGCATACCGCATTTCATCTTTGCGGTGTAAAAATGTAAATGAATGAAAAGTGGCATTTTGTCACAGTTTGGTTACCAAAGTGTTAAAAAATTTAAATTTAATTTTCACAACTCTGAACAAGAATGCAATGTAGAGGCGAGACAAAGGATTAACGCAAAGCCGTGGAATGTTCAGATGGATGAAATTGAATGAAATTAGTAATTTGATTTTTAGTTAAAAGCTGTGCTGAAGCTTTCGCTTAGGTCATTGAGCAACGATTGAAATTTATGGCAAACCATTAATTTCACGAAAACAAAAGACTGAACCGGCAAACTTGCTACTATTTTTTTTATTTGATACATTCGGTGATTGCAAGATCAAAGCGCAACACTCAGAACGATTTTGGCGCAAACAAATTAAAACGCTTAATAAACTTAATGCGACTTAATTTATGAGCTTCTGTGGCAGCGGAGAACGGCTGGGTGGCACGAAAAGTTAACGCGATGAGCTGCCTTACTTGGTGTGAATAAGTTCTACAAATTATAGACCAGAAGTAAAGTTAAACAAATAAAATCAAACACATAATAAAAAACAACTTGAAATAAATTATTTGAGAAAACTCCAAGTTATTGTAAAGACATATTACGTTGCCATAAATATACGAAACCTTTGTCAGCATATTGCTATATTTTCTTAAAATTGTCAGTTCTAACTATTAAACCAAGGCTGGTCTTCCACAAAATCCCTTTCATTTAGAAAATCAACAAACCAAAAATAAGAAATGAAATCAATTTGCACGTTCTTTGTGTTAGAACAGCTCAGGTGTCAATCCAGTGTGTCCAAATTCAAATGAACTCACTTTTGCGAGTGTGACAAATTTTCAATTTTGTTCTGGATTTGCTGGCATACACCAACAACTTCCGTTTCAACACACAATTGTTTATAACAATTGTTTAAAACGAATGTTTACCAAGCAGCCCATAACAACAAAACGAAAACTCGACCACAAAACGTAGTGCGATTGCGGTCACAATAAACGTGCCACAGATTGCGAAAGTGAGCACAATACGAAAAAAGTACAAAACAATTGAAAAAATACGCAAAGAGCGGAAAATCCTTTAAAATGAAGCAACAGCGAGACGACAAATTGATTTTACGCTTTTATATACGCCAACATAAGCAAAGCAGGGAGAATGCAACCTAGCTGGAACGCACAAGAGCTCACAAAAGGCAAAACAAGTCAAAAACGCTAGCAAGACAAATGTGGCACAAAATCCACACCCGCTAGCATTGTTCACAGCAGTGCGGCACAACGCCGAGTTGCACTGCGCAGAGCGGCGTAAATGTTGCATGGGAAAAAGAAAAAAAATCAAACAAAATGTGGCCGTTTATAATCGATTTTGTGGTCGGTAAATTGCGCTTCTGCAGTTGCCACTAACAACTGTCAAACGGTGCCCCTAGACAAGTCTGCAACGTGTGGTCTAATGTGTGCTCAAAGTGATTTGAATTTTCTTAATAGAAAAATATATTTAGAAAAACGAAACTTAAAAAGCGTAAAATGGTAAAGGTTGTATTTAACAAGCACTTGAATTTCAATTCAGCCATGTAAAAATAAAAATAATATTTTTTTTTTTCAAAGACTATGCTGAAATAAAAATATCAAATCAAAAAATTATGTGTAGTGTGTATGGCGGCAGCGGCGCCTTTGAATCCTTTTTGACCAAAAAACATTAAATGCTAAAAAACTAACAAGCCTAAACATATATCAGAGCAAACATATAAAAAGCTATAGTACACGTCATTCACAGATGCACAACCGTCAACCGCTCCCACAGCAAATATTAGAAAGATCGAAAGGAAGGTGCCAGCTAGTACAAATTTATTCAGCAAGCAGCGAGCGTACAAAGTGCACCCACCGCAACTGCAAACAAATCGAAATAATATAGAATTTTCAACAAATTTCAATGACCATACACACGAAAAGATATATTCGTGTGCTGTGTAGGTTTTTGAGCAAAAGAAGCGGAAAACCCGTGTAGTCCACACAGCAAGGATCAATATTTATTTTTGACCATTCGCAACCAAGCCGAACGCTGAAAGGTTTGTCTGGCTGCGTATTGACTGTTTTCTTTTAAAGGCTGCATGAAAATGCTAATAAGCCGAAAAGAAAATTCAAATTGAAAAATATCATTGAAATGTTCGTTGGTCTTTTTTGCTTGCTAAGCGGGAGTTTTGTTGTCATTGTGTGTTGGCTTGGTTTACGTGATATTTGGTTAGCGCAACAGGTTCAAAGGATTTTTTGGGCACTGGTGCGAATAGGTAGAAATACATCAAGTATTTTTCATTAATTTGGATCAACAATAGCCTACAAGAATATGCGTTTCTACACAAAAATAGTGTGTAAAGGATTTGAGAATAAAGTACGTTTTTCAATCAGTCAATGTTCTTTGGCAACATATTTTGTTGGACCACTTTATACGACTCGATCAAATTGTCAAGTCAATTGCTGTAATTATTTTCACTGCAAGCAAAATGCGCGCCACCAACAACATATAAAGTAATAGCCCGCGTTATGCGTGCAGCCATGCGCGTGTGAGGGAGTGCACTATACCTTTCAAAAGCGGCAACACTCACGCCTCAGGTGCTTGCGTCTATCTCTTTTTTCTTACTGTTGAGGGTGCCATGCACGGCAATTAGCTGTGTGCAGGTGTGTGTGTGTTACCATTCTGCCAGCTGCCTTATGTGCATATCTTGTAAATATGAGTGTGTCTTATTATACAATATACTAGTTTATGATAGTCGAGTTTAGTCGAGTATGCAATATTCGTATAAAATTAAATTATCTTCAATATTTCTTTAATTTTGTATTAATGAGAATCATCATCACATTTGAATTCTGTTTCCAGCGCTGTAAAGAAAAACTCAACATTCTAGCAGTTTCCGTTATGAATCAGTGGCCAGGCGTACGTTTGCGCGTCACTGAAAGCTGGGATGAGGACAATGGCCACAACGCCGACTCGCTGCATTACGAGGGACGTGCTGTGGATATTACAACCTCCGATCGAGATCGCACCAAATATGGCATGTTGGCGCGTCTGGCAGTGGAGGCCGGTTTCGATTGGGTATACTACGAGAGTCGGGCGCACATACATTGTTCGGTGAAATCAGGTATGAATTGGGAAAGATGCGATTTAAAAGAACATGTTGCAAATGTGACATCAGTATACAAATTTGTTTATATTCTTAATTGGTAGTTAAGCACAGATACAAATGTGTTGGCCACGCCCTTTTGTTAGCCTGTAAGTCATTCTGGTCACTTTCATACATACTTTTCCATACCAGACACACCTCATTTCAAGCGCCAGAAGCCTTGTAACGAAAGACTGCAGCAACAAACTTGTCCTCCTCAATAACGTAAGAATTGTGCTTTCTTCTTTACGACCAGCCAGTTAGTTGACAGTTTATTGCTCTAACACTTTCTATCGCACAAAAAATCAGCAGACAAAGTAAATTTGCTTGTTGCGTGTCAACGTGTCAGCGTATCACTCACTTGCAATGCGCATGTAATTTCTTGCAATTTTTTGCATGGTTTTATTTTTGCCATAAACACAAACTGTGTGGGCCGCATGTTCTTACTTCCCCCACAAAATGTATAAATATGAAAAATTCTCTTAACGAAAAATCAGCGTCAAACATAATTAGAAATGGTTGAGCGGCGAACAAATGCAGCGAGAAATTCAACGGTCGAAACAGGCAACACCAAACAACCGGAGATGAAACCAAACAAAAACAAAAAATGGAAAATAACTGACATTGGTATTGGCACTAAGCATGTGTCCGCTGTACATGCTGACACCAAAGTCAGACATGCGACAGGGAAATGGACAGACAGTCACACAGACAGTCGAATGCATAGATGGAGAGACGGTGGCACAGCCAACACAGCGAAATGGTCAAAATAAATGCAAAAGGCAGAAAGGAAACCGGCTCGTCGGCGTTTCAGCGAACAAATGCGTTCGAAACCGCATGTTACGTATGGCGGCGCTGTTGTTGTTTTGACATGTTTAGGTTTGCGCCTGTCAAATTAAACGAATTGATGATACGACACCCAATGAGTTTCACATGAACAGGGAACATGCTGCCGCCATGGACACTGGCAGCAGCAGAAACAGTTGCACCAACAACCACGCCAATCATAGCAAGAACGGCTACAACAATGAGGTAGCAACCAGTCAGAGGCACAAAAGCCGCAGCAGCACATAGCGGTAGTAATGAGTTGCTTCAAAGAATATCAAAGCGAAAGACAATGAAATTGAATAAATGCGGTTACGCAAAAGTAAGCGGCGACGAGATGAACCACAGATGATGTAGAGAGCCAAAATCAGGGAAACGAAAAAGGAAAGAACAATGTTGAAAGGGAAAAACATACGGAAATTAGAAACTGTTTGTGGTTTTGAACGAATAAAGTAAAAGGAAATCAATGGCCACAACGGAAATCAATCAACATAAACTCTAAACTGTATGCAGTCGACACACGGATTAAATTTGTTGCCAACTTAAATCAAACTTACATAGTAGAAAGTCTAACGCGCAGTGCAAAACATGGCTGCAAAGTGTAACAAGACGCAATAACTAAGAACAAATGCTCGTCTTGTTGCAGAAGCAGCATTGGAAGCTGGTCCAATAAACACTAAATCAAAACGAAATGAAGTAAATAACAGAAACCAGAACAAGACCAACCTGGACAAGAGCACCATTTTCATCAAACCCAAGTAGTGGTTGTAAAAGCAGAAGCTGCAAGAGTTGGAGAAAAAAATCAAAAAAAAAAAAGAAACGGAAAAAGCAGAAAAAGTGGAAGCAGCAGCATAAGTGCTGCTGGACCAAACTTGCTCCATTATAAAAAATACCAGTTTTTCAGCCGACACAACCAGTAAAAATACAATAAGAATTCAAAGAAAATCAAAAAGGCCGTACTTAAATGGTACCAATATATGCAACAACTCCGCGCCGCTGTAGTCGTGGCCATCGCCCGGGGCCATGAGTGCTCAAATATACACGCAGTCAGTCAGCTAGTCTGGCCAGTGAGCAGCAACTAAAACAGCCATATTCCAAAAACAACAGCCAACCAAAACACTGCCGACTTAACAATTAATTTTCGAAAAATGGTTAACTCAAAAAAGAAAGCTAAATTAGTTCACTTCGCAGAGAGTCGCGCATGAAGCATAAGAAAAGCAATGATTAGCGAAAAATTATGACACGTACTATTGTGGCTGACGTTGTTATATTTCTACATATACCTTTTCACAGCATCGTTGTGTTCCTTGCGGTTTTTGAGAACGCTTTAACGAGTTGGTTCTGATTTCGTTGTAATCAGTATACACGAGTACAATACAGTTGGAATTGTTTAGTTTGTTTTTCTAGTGCAAGAACAGCTGTTATTTTGCTGTGGTTCGATTTAAAGATATTCATATTGCGGTGCACATATTGCACACATACCTATTCGTATTAAGAATTCTACACGTTCTTCAACTAATACATACTCGTAGTTATTTGGGTGCTATCTAGAGTCACTTTGTTTGGATTGCACTGTTGAATTTCAATTTGCATTGTTCGGAACTCGTTTATGATGCCAGTAGCATGACTTGTAGATGACGGGGAATTTTCGCTACTAATAGAAATGTGATATTTGCGTGTAAATGGATCGCTACAACCGACCAACTGTTATTATGGTGGGAGGCAAATAGGCAACGGTGACTGCTTAATGTCAATAATTACTTGTTAATAATGTTTGATAGCGAAAAATATTTGCATTTTATTTTTAAACTTTGTTTTTATATATTACTCGGAAATATAATGTGTGAATTGGCGTAATTTTGCGCCTTTGCTTTTTACTATAGGAAACTTGCGCGCGTTCGTTGCTTAAGTCTTTTGTACTGATACCCTTACTCAATTCTCATGAAAATTGAAATTATGAGTACGGGGAAATTATTATGAAGTTGTTACTTATAGCTAACACTGCAACTTTTAAATAACAATACAAAAATACAATTGAGCATTTTATTTGAATTTAAACATGTGATGAAAATGTGAAATTATTGGTGTTAATTAAAAAGATAAACTCAATTGTGACATTGACTGCTCACTTTTCGTTGTGACTGGAGCTTTATGGCTATGATTTCGTGAATCTGGAAATACGAATAAATATTATTACACTTTTGCCATAGGAAAAGAATCCAACTTAATAAAAGCAGCAAGTTCTTCTTAAATATTAGGGTTTTCTCCATATCAATACCCCATTTCACTTTACACTCTGGATCCTTCCTGTACCGATAATATCAGACATCGAAAGAAGGAAACGAAAAACATCCAAAGTAAATTTCCGCCCGAATTGTCCATTTTGGCCATAAATTTGGTTGCCTTACTCTCATTATCGTCCGCAGCGCCCTTTTGTCGTTTTATGACAGCCGCCAGCCACAAAGATCTAAAATATTTTGACTTTAAGTCATAGCCAACAACAGTGCAATATTGTGAAGGCAATGTTACAATGTAACACAACAAAAGAACAACTGCACCAAAATTGAGGCAATGCCGCAAGATCAAAGGCATGTCGCTACTGCCTCTCCTGCTGCTAAACAGCATCACGCACCGCACACACAGTGAATGTCCTTGCGAGCAGCGTCTCCACTATTGCGCACGCAATTTGAATCTTTTGTTGTTGCTCTCGTATGTAATCTAATTCCGTCAAGGACGTAAAAAGTGCCGACAGTCACTGCTAAATACAAATGACACAAAAACAGCAAATATCAACAGTGTCAGAAGACCAAGAAGAGGCTGATAAATCGCTGGGCTCCCTGCCTCTGCCGCTTTGTACCCTACTCAACTATTGCTCGCTGTGTGTGCGACCATCCTTGCCGTCGTGTGCATGCAATGTGTGGTCCACACGTATGCGCCCGTTGTACAAAGGCGCAAAGCGCTTGTCCAATTGTACATCCGTCGCTCGCTGCGCTCTTTGTGCGCGAGCAAATATTATCCTTTTTGTTGTCAAATAGTGTCGGCTCCTACTTAGGTAACCCAAAACCCGAGGAGCGACTCGGCTCAAGCCAGCAATTGCAATTACAATCACAACGGCCGACAAGGACCTGCTGGAAGCGCACGCACAAGCAACGAGATGCGATAAGCGAACAGCAGCAACAGCCACAATGCCAATCGATCGATCTGCATTGGCCTAAGCACATCACTGAGATCGCCGCTGCCGATAAGCGCACCGAGCAGCTACAGCTACTTGTTGCAGCCTCCTACCTGAGACCCATTGAAATGTGCACCAAACACATCCTGAATGACGCCGAAAATTCAATTTCAGTTTTTTGATTTTGTGGGCGTTTTGCTTAGCAGAGAAAAATTAACTAAAATTGGATTAAATTAAAGCCGAGTGACGGCTTGGCTGTTTTGAAGGCGGCAACAGCCGCTGCCTTATTAGCACAAAATCACAGCACGACAAACCGCCGCTGACTGCCGCAGCGCCACAGCCGAAACTGACGCGGCCGCTCAAGTTGAGCATGTCGGACGTGAAAAATGTGCTTGTTGAGCGTTGATCATGGACCGCTGATAGCGTGCGGCAAATTCAGCCGGCGTGCTTGTGAGTGTGTATGAGTGTGCGTGCGTGCGGCACGTTGGTCGTATAAAATTAGTTGCCATGATCGATGGTGGTGCGGCGTTGCGGTTAAACAGCGTGTGAAATGCGTCTGCACATGTGCTGCCCCAGTGTGTGTGTAAATGTGTGTGAAATTATTTGTAATTGATTTTTGATGAATTTCAAAGCCCACACAAACACAAACACGAAATCCATAAACATAAACATAAAGTTTGTGTGCATAACAGTGTAGATCGGCAAACTTGTCTTGGCAAATTGTTCATTATGTGATTGGAAAACATTTTGACATCATAGACAATCAAACGATTTATGGGTTACAAATATTGTTGCTGAGGTGCTTTTCATTCCAAATCTAGACGGAATTTTGAACTAGTCAGGGTGTGTTGACTGCATAGTTTAATTTTTCAGTTACTTTCTGTTTGTGTATCTCAGTTTGCTCTCCCACTTTAACACTAGAAAGACAATGACCGTAATTTTTACGGTTTTTCATTTTTATATATCGGTATTTTCTTTTGTATTTCTATCAACTTTTGCTTTGATAACTTTTATTTTTTATCGGGTTCTACAACTAGTTCTACAATTAGGGTTCTACAATTACAAATAACCAAATCCGAAGTGTATTTTCGAGATATCAGCGGATACAACATAGAGTTTTTGTAGGTAAGGATAACTTGCGGTCTTTCTAGTGTTAATCTACTCTTCGCCAGTATGATTTAATTTATTTCCTTTTCAACTTAGCTTACTGCTCTTTAACTTCCACCTACTTATCTGAGTTTTTTGAACAATACATTTTTTATATTTCAAAAAGTGCTAAGCTAAATTCAAAATTCAAAAAGTTACAAAAGTTTATTTTCTCAGTCTTTCGTTTCAAGTAATGAGAATAATGTTACCGAAACGATGTTAACAAAATTTTGTTAACTCATAAAGACAAAGGAAAATCTTTAGTGGGTTGCCCACAATTAACTAAAATTCAGTGTTGCCGCATTGGTTTTCTATTTTCTCACATCCTTAAAGAAACAGCATTTTATGCCTTTTGCATGAACAAGTGGAAAATAAAAAAAAAAATGAAAACAACAAAAAGTGCAGCAACAGCAGCCACAAGGAGTCATCACACCAGCAAACAACAACAACAACAACGACAACGACCGAAGAAAAATTGCTTTGAACCCTTTTGTCGACACTAATTTTTGTGTTTCGCTTTTTCTTTCAACTTGAAAACATTGTTGGCTCGTAGCTGCCTTTTTATTGTTGCAGCTATCGCTATCGATGTCACAGTTGCTGGTGTTCCTGGTGTTGCCTTATGCGCGCGTTCATGTTCATGGTGCTTGTGACAGCAATGCGATCAGTCAAGTCGCTCGCGGACGCGCACACTCACAACTGGCCCCACTGCAAAGCCAACCAGAACATTCAGTGTCGGTGATTGCGGTTAAATGTTCAGCATCGCATAAAACATCACTCGCTGCCATCGCTTCCCTTCGCCGCTCCACCTGTTGTCATGCAAACGGTGAACTATCGCAGCGCGCTGACAAACCCTACCCATATATCCCCGGCAGTCATGCTGTCATGCGGCACATTGCCTTGGCGGCGGCAGCCTCCACTGCTGGCGGTGTTGCCGGCGCTGCTGTTGTTGTGACTGTTGTTGTCTTCTGTTTTGTAATAATTTATCAGTTTAGTTCGCGCTCTCTCCAGCAGCGAAGATAAAAGCAGCGCACAGAATGCCACACAGATAATTTTAACCACTTTAATGGTTTATTAATTTATGACCCTTCAGGTTCTTTGCCTCATTCTCGGACTCATTCTCGGCTTCTACTGCCCTGCTGAAGAAGTGTGCTTGCCTGCCTACCATCCAGTCAGTGTCAGCATCAGTGTCGTCGGTGCGGTTGTGTTGGCTGCATCGTTTCCCCTATTTAGCCGGCATATGTTTCACACCAATTTCTCCTCGTTGTTGTTGCTGTTATTTTATTAGAGTGTTGACTGTAATGCGCTCATTACTAACCATTTTGGTTACCAAAATAGGGTAGTCTGTGGGGTATGGACGCGTCAGTTTTATTGACTCCGCATAGTAAATGTGTTGCGGTGTATTTAGTATGGTAACTTTTGTTCGCTTTGAAATTTTCAAATTTTACAATTTGATGTCTGGTGTGGTCGACATTTTGATTTGTTTGTAGCGCCGCCTTCATACTTTGATTTCGAGTATAGGTTTTCCAGCCTTTCGCTTCCCTCTTGAATTCTTAAGGCATTTTTATTGTATCCATGACGTATTTTGTATCGAATCTTAACCGTAATTCAGCTAAAGCCCAGTCCTGCAGTAATTTGCCAAACTGTTAAAGATTTCACTGTATTCATTTGAATTATTAAAATTATGTATTTTTGATTTCGTGCTTTTTACATTAAAATCAGTAAGCCTTAACCCTTTCCGACATGAAAATAAACCTGTTCTGTATGAATTGTATGGGCAGTAGTCCAATATATTGGACATTGTGACTGAAAGGGTTAAGCAACGTATCAGTAAAAGACTAAAATTTAATCATTTTCCCCACTCACAAGAAGTGAAAAATTTTTAATACATTTTTCTAAGATATTTTTCTCCCCTACAAACAAAAGTTTCCTAAGACCGTTTTATTTCTTCAAATGTCAACATAATTTTTATGACGTTAATTAAAATAAACGGTCATAAAAACAGTCAGAGGTCTCAAAAAGAAACAAAAATCATAAAGTCAAAGAAAGGAAGCGCTTTGAATTGATTTCTTGTTATAATTTTGGGATACTTTTTGATTTGAGTTTTACAAGTTGGCGCTTAGACCCTGCGGCTGCCATAGTTTATGATCTTCTCTTTTCAACTCATATTCCCCGAAAGGTTTGTAGGAAATCAAAACAAATTTCGGTTTCATGAAAAGTGGAAAAAGGTGGTATGTGCTGTTAGATATTTTCCTCACAACAACGGTGAGCGAGGAACAGAAGAAAAATGACTTAAATTTTAAAATTACATAAATTTATATGAAAGTTTTAATAAGCGTTTTGCGATTTAAGTGGCAATTTAGTTGCATTTTTATTGCTTTTATTGTTAACGGCAATGCTGCTGTTGTTGCCTGTATAAGAGAAAATACAAATCGATGGAGCCAAGAAGGTGTTAGCGGTGCTTGCAAGCAGCATTGAACGAGTATAGAATTTGAAGAGCATTGTTTGAAAGTTTAGAAACAGAAATTTAAAATTTCAAGTGTTTAAATTTTGTTTTTCAGCTGGTCTTCAGACTTGATTTTATTCGAAAATGTGAAAGAGGGAGTAGAACAGAGAATGCATATTTCTAAAAACGAAGATTAATTATGCTTCTAAGTTATACCTGGCAACAAAATCAACAACTTCCACTTAACTGATCAATTATTGCACTGAGATATATAACATCAAAAATCCATGTTTATGATTCTTAACCATTTCGCTGCTTGGCCTGATGTCTTCAACTGGGGTGGCCCTCATTTGTGCCACATTTGTAACACAATATCGTAAATCAATGATTGATGCGTACAACTGTCTCTATCGCTCTCGCTTGCTTGCATTACTTCTTTTCTATAATTACACAATTTTGGTAACTAAATTTAATGGTCTTACACAAGCCTCATATTGCTGCCTTCTGCCGCAGCCATATTCACCTTCCTTTGGGTAATATGAAACGCAGTGCAGCCGTTGCCGCTGCCGCTGCCGGCGCTGTGGCTGCTGTTCGCTCAAACAATACCAACGGTTACTCAGTGCTATCAGGTAAAAATGCGCTTAACATGATTGTAGTACATCTTGTAGCTACACAGAGATACAGATCCGTACATGCGAGTTAGAGACTGAGCTAAGCCGCTTTGGCTCGAGCCATGCATTCGTTCGTTCTTTCGTCCGATCGTCGGTCCAACCTCAACGTAACTAATCTCTAACGAAACAAGATCAAAACTGAATTAGATTTTTGGGTTTCAGCTGCCACCCCAAGTGCTATTATTACACAGTTGGAGAGTTATTGCTAGTCTATGAGAAGGAGAAGGGAACAATCATATAGAAGGTAACAGATTTCGCAAAGATTTGCAATTTCCACAAACAAAAACAAAAACGAATGATAGCTGCGAGAGGAAAATTGGTATGGAAGAATTGGATGTGTAGAAAGCGGCCGCAACTGAAAAGAACGTCAGGAACTGCTGCCTTGCTTTGAAATAAGGTGTTTTGGAAAAACCCACAGCCACTCTTACAGTATAATTCTTTCGTTGTACTTATTAACGCCAAATTAGATTGGTCAGTGCGGCAAAAGCAAAGTCGGCGTTTGCTTTGTGGCATTACGAGCTGGTGGCTTTTGCCGGGTAGCCAAATCGATTATTGAGGCTTAGCTGGGGCTGACTTGTGACTTCAAAGGTCGCAGTTGACTTTGTGAATGCGAAACCACGTTGAAAATTCAAATAGGATAGGCGAGGATTAGCTCAGAACTCACGGCATGGGTTGAGGATTAAATTGTATGCAATTATTTTTTTTTATTTGTTCTATTCAAACTATCAGAAATTATTGTTTGAAGAAATTAATATGAGTGACTAATATTAACCGAAATTCTTCTTCTTCTGAGCGTCTTCGTCTTTATACAGAAAGGAATATGAATAAGAACATTAATTCAATCAAGTCTATGTTCAGGAAAACCATTTTCAGTTCATTCTCATCAAAGTAGCGACGCACAGTGTTGCGAGTAGTGACAAAAAATGTTATGACCACAAAAATCTGAGTATGAGGTTTTGTTGGAAATATTTCAATTAAAAGAAATACGAAGTTTTATGAAAAAATATTGCATAACATAAAAGTTATGAGCTCTTCCAGCGTTGAAAAAATTGTGTACAAACAGCAAATTTTTGCTTTGACTTTGAGGTCGAATATCTCAAAATACATTATGAGCAGGTCCCCAAAAATTAACAATTGTCGTAAGTTTCATATAATTTAGGTCTGCTAAGACCAAAATTTTGCTGATTACTATCACCTCTGAGCAGTACCGTTACAATGAAAACGAAGTAAAGAAAACGAGTGAATAAAAAGTGAGTTCAAATTTTAAAAGTGATTTAAAAAAAAACACTAAATATCACTGTTGAAATTTTTTTATATTTTGTTTCGGCAAGTATGTACATTATTCTGTACAATTTTTAGCTGCGCATATTTACGCGAATGCAAGTTATTAGCATTTTTCGGTGAAGACTTGAGTTCAAATTCGCGATATTTTCAACATTTGGTTGAATGCCAATAGCAATCAGTCAAATAATGCTCTGCTGCTGATGGAAAAATTGTTTGAAGATAGCTTCGGAAAATCATTTTCGATTACTATTATATTCGAAATAGAGGGGTTAATAGAGTTTTGACAGTACACTTTGATTTTTTTTCGTACAAACTCAAAAGTTGACAACCTAACTACTTCACTTGTATGGGAGGCGCCCTCTGGTGGTGAATTTTTGAACTTTAATTAATTTTGTATTTTTGGCACTAAAGAATGTTGACGATTGTTGAATAAATCATTCAAATCGGTTTAGTAGTTTCCCAGATTCGATGTTTCCTCGCTTACTTTACTACATTTACAAGTGTGGGGCCAGCTCCATTGAAAATTACTAGTTTTGTATGGCAGTCACCTTAAGAGTTGGATATAGCAATTAGGTGTGTATAGGAAAAACATTCGTAAGCGAAAATAAATGGGGGTCAGTCTTACATATGGTACGTCTGAGATCAACCTGAGAGCAGCGGAAGCCCACTTTCTAAAAACGATGATTTTGTATGGGAGCCTGATTAAAGGTTGGAGATAGGGGGTAGGTATGTTCGAAAGAAATATTCAAGAGGAAAAATTAATGGGGGTCAGTCTAAGATTTTAACTCTCTAAGAGCAACTTCTGAGCAGCTGTGGAGCAATTTATCGAGATTTTATTTTCAATCACTTTTGAAAAAAGCGCATTTTATCTATATGCACATTTATAAATAAATTTATATTAAACTAGAAATATAATGAATGCGGCTTTTGCGAACTATGATAATTTGCATTGTTGATATGAAGTTTTTTCAAATCTGGTTGTAAGGGAGGTGGTCGAAGTTTTGGTCCGATTTCATTGAAGTGTTGCACAGTTAGTTCTTTACTCATACAATAACTGTATACCAAACTTAATTTATGTACGACCACTCCTTCTATTTTTGCCACTCCGCTATATGAACTCGCAACACTATGCGACGTCGGCAGTTGCGCCACATCGGCATTCCATACTCTGAGACTGGGCATCAACTGTGATTGAGTTTACTCGATAGATTTGGCATTATCGCCTTCATTTACCTTTATTTTAGCTCATCTATTTAACAATTACTCACATGTCTCCTCGTTTGCTTTCAGATTCCTCCCACATTTCACACGTCAGCGGCTGCTTCACGGCCGACAGCACTGTGCTCACTGCGGCCGGAGTACGCAAGTCGATGCGCGAACTGGCCATTGGCGATCGTGTGCTCAGCATGAGCAGCACCGGCGAGCCCATCTACAGCGCGGTGATCCTCTTCATGGACCGCAACTTGGAGCAGCTGCAGGACTTTGTGCAGATACACACGCAGAGCGGCGAGACGCTGACCGTCACGCCGTCGCATCTGGTGCTGGTGTGGAGGACCACCAAACAGCTGCTGGACTACGTATTCGCCGACCGTGTCGAGGAGGGCGACTACGTGCTGGTGCACGACGCGCTCGCGCTCACGCACGCGCAGCTGCGGCCGCAACGTGTGACGGAGGTGCGTGCCGTGCAGCGGCAGGGCGTGGTGGCGCCGCTCACCAACGAGGGCACCATCGTGGTGGACTCGGTGGCTGCCTCCTGTTACGCCATCGTGAATAGTCAAATGCTGGCGCACTGGAGTCTGGCGCCGGTACGCATCATGGCAAAGCTGAAGACGTGGCTGCCGGACCCGGCTGTGGGTGGCAAAGTGGCGCTCGCTACAAAAGCGCTGCAGGTGCAGGCCCGCAACGCCAGTGCGCCGACGACGGCGGCGCAGTACAACGGTGTACACTGGTACGCGCGGGCGCTGTACACGCTGAAGGACTACGTGGTGCCACAGTCGTGGCGGTACCAGTGACCAGGCGCCGCAACAGAACAGGCTGCCTAATGTGTAAGCACGCCATGTACGCAGCGGCAGCGGGCAGGTCCAGTGTGGCGCCGACGCTGTTGGTTGTCGTATTACGTGCTTTCGTCGATGTCTGGTGTGCGTTTTTGATTCTGTGTGCTTCGACGCCCTCCGCGAAGCGACAGCTAAGTGAACACGGACAAAAAAAAACCCTGTGTTATATACATGAAACTATTTAAAAAATATCAAAGTGACTAAACTATTGAAAGTGTACAGACTTACTACTACTAACTCTGCAATTGTATTTATTGACGGCGATCGTGAGTGCACCTAGCTAGGCATTTTATATCAAACTGTGTGCTCGCACGTGTGTGTGTGTGTGGTGCCGTAATTAACTGTTAGCTCTTAAGTAGGCAATCTTTTTCAATTTACGCACAGGAACTGGTGCGCTTCGGATTAGGGTTTTTAGTTTAACAACATCAAATTTAACGAAGAGAAGCGAGCAAACGCAAGGCCAGTGAAATGAAAACCTAAACTAAAACAAAAGTCAAAATAAGTAGTAAATAAATAAACTACGAAATGCATACATAGTAGGTATGTTGAATTCATTCCGATGCCCTCAGTTCACTTCACTTCACTTCACTTAATTTGATTTAATTTATCTGTTGTGTAATTTGTGGCGTCTGTGCGATTTTTGGTTTAATGCTTCTTTGCTTTTACGTGCCAAGTGCTTGTACATTTTTATTAATTTTGGAAAATGTGTAAATAGCAATAAACGAAATGTCTAAAATTTAGTGACTGAAACTAATTTGTAATGTTGGCGTGTAAATAAGTATTTATGAGATGTCTTTAGCTTTTAAATGCATTGTGTAAATTTAGTTCATTATTATTTTTTTAATATTTAATAAATTATAACGAATTTGTTCTTATGCATCATTTCAATAATTCAAACAAAATTTAAAATAAATATGCCGATGGCAATTTGTAAAAACACGGAAAAATAAAATTGTTGTTTAAATAAAATCCACGACTTTCTCTAAGCTGATTTGTGTTCTCGCTGAATGATACAACATTTTTTTCAAATCTCTAAATAAAAGTTCGAGCATTTTACAATTGTAAATAGATACCAAGGATGTAGTTTTGGATTTTGTGTGGTTAAAATTATTTGATTTCTAAAGATAAATAAAGCAGCTCTACAAACCGGTTTTGAACCGAACCACCGCCTTTTTTCGGACTTTGCTCCGAACCATGAACCGAACCATTTCTATTTAAGGATTCCCGAACCGAACCAGAAACCACATCATGAAATTGGTTCGGTTTGGTTCGGTTCAAAATACAAAATATAAATTTTTAATATAAAAAATACCTGGTTCCAAATCAAAATTTGACATATCACAAGCTTTATAAATGCAAACAGACATAATAAAGTTTTGCGTCATTAAAATTATTGATTGATTCAGTGTATTTTTGCTTTATTCCAACTTGAGTCGAAAAGATATATCATTTAAATGAAGGTTATAGGGGTTTATAAGTTTTCTACAAGTCAAGTTCATATGCTATATTTTATTAAAAGTGATTGAGAAAGGTTTTTAGGTCTTTAACTCTTTTCTTAAACGACCTAGTGGAACATTTTTAAAGGCGAATTCGTGTTCAGCGATGAAAAATCAATAGCATTAACCTCTTTTGAGGCTTCAATCGGTTAAAAAGCATTTTTTTGTAAATTAATGCTATTGCAAAGTATTTAAAAATGTTAAGTTTCTTTCAGTTATAGGTTATTTTTATTTTTTGTTAAATAAATATGTATTTAAAATAAAAGATTTTTCTATAATATTTGTCAGGTACAGTGCACGTCCAGTATAACGAACTTTCCATTTCCAACGAATTTTCGATTTAACGTACGGCCAAATTTTTTCCATTCATGGTTCTATATTACGAACGAAAGTGAAATTTAGTATTCGATATAACGAATATTTTTGTTGTTTTTCAGCCTCGTCAGAAAACCTTCGAATTGTTTTTAACTAAGCGTTCACATTCTTTACAATAACAATGATTGTTTGGTTTCGGCAAGTGAACGGTGCCTCAATTGTTTTTGTTTTGGTTAAAACTTTCAAATTTACGTCAAGTTACCATCATTTTCAACTTCTGTTTGTATGCATTGCTGATAATTTTCACAGGATTTGTTTTGGAATAAAACAAGATATTTATTTAAAAACTGAATATGGGAAACTTATTAACCCTTTCGGTTATTCTATGCCATATGGCATAGTCTCTTTTCAGTGCCTGTTTCAGGTCAAAAAACTTGTGGATACCATATTTTTGTTGTTCCTTAGAATAGTTTGAAGTTTTAGGAAAAATACGAAATTACTTACTTACTTAACTGGCCATAACAATCCGTTATCGGGTTACGGCCTGCCGCAAAACTTCTCTCCAGGCGCCTCTGCTTTGCGCGCGCCTTCTCCAGTTGGTCCCACCAAGAGATAGCAGGGCCTCTTCAACTTGGTCCTTCCACCGGAGACACGGCCTCCCTCTTCGCCGTCGACCTCCAACCATCGTATCGAACACTTTTTTCGCCGGAGCTTCGCCGTCCATACGGCAGACATGACCGAGCCAGCGTAGCCGCTGAATGTTAATTCGCTGTGCTACGTCCATGTCCTTATACAGCTCATACAGCTCGTTATTGGTTCGTATACGATAATCGTCACCAACAAAAACAGGGCCGAAGATTTTGCGAAGTACCTTCCTCTCGAACACTCCAAGGGCCGCTATGTCGGTTCGTGTCATTGTCCATGCTTCAGAACCATAGAGGAGCACAGGCAAGATGAGCGTCCTATAGAGTGCAAGTTTTGTCGGTCGAGAGAGGTCTCTACTTCTCAATTGCCTACCGAGACCGTAGTAGCACCTGTTGGCAAGAGTAATCCTTCGCTTTATCTCCAGGCTGACATCATTGCTGCTGTTGATGGCGGTCCCAAGGTAGACGAATTCCTTGACAACTTCAAAGGTATACCTGTCGGCCTCGACGTGAGACCCTAGCCGCTGCGAGTCCCTGCGTGTAGACAGCAAATACGAAATTAATAAACTGAATAATTAAGTTGAGAAAAGAAAAGTATACACGTTTTTTAAATGGTATATCTTGAGATAGTGAAGGAAGAAGAAGCAGAAAAAATGAGATAAGTTTTTTAATTTGACGTTTTCTTTCAATTTAGATACGTTTTGTTTTTAAATTTTGGCTGAAGTAAATGAAGAAATATTTAAATTTTCGTTATGCGCAAAAAGTTTTATGTTTAAGGTAGGTTCTCACCTTGTGGGAAAAAAAAACCCGATTTTTTTTTGCCTTATCGTGTAGATATATGTTTCAAAAATGTGCTCCAGAAATTTCAGACCAAAATCTGAAAAATTACAAAAGTTACAGGCCGTTACATAGCGCAGTGTCGAGCACCGGCCGAGCGCGCTTTAAACTTTAAACGCGTTTTTCTGAGAACCACATTTTCGGACCTTACGGAAGTGATTGAAGGCGCTGAAATGAACCAATCGTCACCAAATTTTTTTCTAATAAACGAACCACGATCAGCCAAATATATTGAAAATTGTTTATTTAAAAAAATAATAAGTGAACAAAAAAATGCGAAAATCTTAATTTTTTTTTCAAAACCTCATAACTTTTGTAATTTTGATTTTTTTTTCATGATCGAGGTTCATTCAATAGATAATACGGTACACATTAAGAATGTGTTCGATTTTTGTGTTTCGGATGACGGGTTTTGACGGAATCACTTCCGGTAGCGGGACACCTCCTCGCCGACATGCCGCCACTGATGGACGCCCCGTAGCCCCCGTTTTTTGATTCATTAAATTTGAAAAATTGTATTCTCTAAATAAATGTGTGTTCATATCCAGAAAAAATTTGCAGCTTTGTATCTTTAACCGTTTTCTCAAAAAAAAAGTGCACTTTTTCGGATCCACAAGGTGAGAACCTGCCTTAAGTACAGCCACAACGATGTGGTTGCTCTCATAGAAAAACACTCTAAAATACAGGGTCCGAGTATAAAAATTAAAAAATGTCTTATGGAATGTTGCTAACATAACCACATAGAAGCCTAAAACGTAAAATTTAAAATTGTAACTTTCCCCAGTAAAAAGCTGTACCGAAAGGGTTAAGAAGGATGGTTTAAAACAAATAAAAATTTCGATCGATTTAACGAATTTTTCGATTTAACAAATTGGGGGTACAACATAGATTCGTTATATTTGACGTCCACTGTACTAGATTGTGTCAGTAAATTATAACTCAGATGTGCCATGTATCAGTATATGTACATCTGCATACTATGTACACACTGGTTTTTCTATAAGTTGTATATCAACTCGACATACAGTCGTGTCTGAGTATAGTGAACCACCTATATAGTGAACACTTCTATATAGTGAACACCCAAATTTTGACATCGAGCCTCTAAATATAGAAAAACATTTTCAAGCAAAAAACAAAAAGTGTATTTTGAGCAAATAAAACGAGTTTTTGAACAAAAATGTTGACCTTGATATAGTGAACAACCTCAATATTGTGAACAGGCCTTGCAATAATTAGTTCACTATATCCAGACACCACTGTATCTGGGATAGTTAAATTACATTTTAAACGCAACCGAAAAAACAAAAAAAAAATTATAAAATAGAGAATAAAAACCGAAGAGAAATAGAGCGAAGCTGGCATCTCTGCTTGAGATTGTCATATTCGAGTTACATACAAAAGGTGCTTTGTTTTGCTAATTTCCGTTTTCGATTTCGCACTTTTAGCAAGTACACACTTCGATTCGACGGTCATGTATTCGAAAAATCCATATGTTCCACTTAAATTCGAAATCATGCTAGAAAGAATTTATTATGGACAGAAACCTAATTTGCATAGAGGGAATTTAAAAATAGTTCACAATTGATGATGTTCAAGATTAAAATAATATTCGAAATAGGATATTTAACACACGGGAAATAGTAATGACACAAACCTTTGTGTTATAAAGAGAATAGTCTAAACCGAATACACCAATAACATGAACCTAGTTCACATTATTAAAATGAATTAGAAACACAGGGATATTCTGATTATACATCTTTGCTGTTTGAAATATAAATTTATTCACTCGATGCACACTTTGCACTGTGGGCAAAAAGTGGACTCAACGAGTGGAAACGTGTTAAAGAGCGGAAACTTTGTTGGGAGAAAAGGAACTCTATG
The DNA here is from genome assembly GCA_963668005.1 of Melieria crassipennis. Classification (NCBI taxonomy): domain Eukaryota; kingdom Metazoa; phylum Arthropoda; class Insecta; order Diptera; family Ulidiidae; genus Melieria; species Melieria crassipennis. The sequence continues at coordinate 120,006,156 of OY764961.1, forward strand.
CAGGCCAGGTAAAGCGGCCCATACACGATACAATCTGGTCGTGCGAAAGGTTGGTCGTTAGGACACACACGTTGCGATTTCCGACACAACTCGTTCGACCAACTTCATTTTTCTCATAAATTTTGTTGAGTGCAGACGAAATGACAAACAAAATAATTGCGCTTCTGATCATCAATGAAATTATAGAAGAGGAAGAGAACAGTGGAAATTCAAAATTTAAACGCAGTGTCCGTGGAAATATTCTCCAATGCATCGACCAAATTTTCATTTTGGTGAATTTTTTTCAGCTCATTCATCTTCACGCCCTCAATAGTACCATTGGTATCAATTTTTGTATAGGTTATCAAAAGTTTTTCATGTACGGTATGACGAAAACTTTAATTTTTATATTATTTAATAATTTAATTTTTATATTTTACACATTTGCTGTTCCATAGTTCCGGCAAATTTCGATAAGCTTCGATAAAATCGCTCCAGTTTTCGTTGCGCTCGTCCATTTCGTTCGCAACGCACAAAAGCTGAAACACGAATGAACTCAGAAAATTGCACGAAATTGTACAACATACCCATACACGTTGCGACCGCTCACACAACACGACCGAAATATCAATCCAAATATTTTGATTTTCATACAACCGGTTGTGCGACACGTACAACTGCACTACACACGATGCGATTTTGTGTACAACCTTGTCCAGTTGTACAACAAATCGCAACGTGTATGGGCCGCATAAGAATGTTGGCTTACTGATACATTTACACATTTTATTGATGGGCTGTTGCAAAATTAGGTCGAGTGCTGCCAGTGTTTTTTGCTGCACAAATTTTCATCATCTGCTAAAGGTGGTGTCCCACTTGCAATCCGCAACTTCCACTCAACAATACAACTCTGACACATACATCTACGAGTATGATAGCTCTTTTTAAACACAATGTTAATTCACATTATGAATTACATTAAAACCATGCTTCTTTATTGTTTCCATAATAGTCGTTAAAATGCTTCTTGTTCAATAGTTTACAATTTGTATCTGTATTGTATCTGCACCTTGCACAAGTGCAATGGCATTCATAGCTTACCTAAAGTACGAGTATATGCTACATAAAATCTATACGCACAGGATGTTTGTAAATGATACAGTGTGCTTTGTGCCTCCGCACTATTCGTACACTTTCGTTTACGAAACATACCGCCCAGTTGCTTCTGTACAAAATATGATTTTGGTTGTGATTATACCTACAATATGCACACCAAGGCAGTTTAGATCAAAGTTAATATATTGGGTTGCAAGTGGAAATGAGTTAAACTTAAAAATAGTTTTTCTTTCGCTTAAAATATTATATATCATCTCATGTAAAGTATAAAATCGCACTTAAAAAGAAATGGAATGTGTCATATTACGTCTACTAACACACACATAATTTTACATATCGCTGCAAATTTATTGGGAACTCATAGACGAGTCCGCTTGTTCGAGTGTTTAAGCGCATTTGGGTAAAAATCACACAATAAGACTAATTGTAAAATCGTAAAATATGAGTTCAACATAAAAATCAATTTTGAATGCCTAAAATCACTTTCATTCGAAAAAGTATTGCTTTGGAATTGAAGCTACGCTCACTCGACGTTTCATGGTCGCAGCACTAATGTGAAGGAGCCGCTGATATTGACGCAATTTTGCGTTACAGAAATTATAGCTGTTTTTTAAATTCGGCTCTTCGACTGCAAGTCGACTAAGTTGGTTCACGCATGGGCAGCTTAAAGCTACACTTGTTTACTTTACTTCCGGCTATTCCAATACATGCACACCTCAAACACATAATAGATCACAATTGGAAGTTGAAATGTGCAAATAAATTAGATTCAGTTTAAGGTTAATTTCGTCTTGTATAGTCCATTGTCTAGAATTTAACTTAAACGCTACGCTAATACACATTATAGTCGCTTATTTCAATTCACCTATTAAACACATACTTTGAGCTTACATCTTATTTGTGTGTATATTCTTAATAGTAGAATTTGTAGCTGTGTAAATGTGTAGAAATTTCGTCGTCTACTTTGTGCCCCTCACAATTGCAAAATTAGAAAATATCTTCACACAGTGTAGGTACAGTCCACAGCGGGGCACTGCACTACGCGCTACGAGTATGCGTCGTAACCCCGCAGTGAACCAAGTAAGAAAAATTCAATAATAAACATAAATCCTATGTAGTTACTACTAAACTAGTGCAGAACCAGAGTTCAGAGCCTAACTGTCGTGCACGAGCGCACGGCCTGTGTAAAGTAACGCAAATATGGCATTGACCAGCAGCGACCGTTGCACTGGCGTGCTCCTGTGCCCCGCGCACACCAACATATCGCGCGGGTATTTATTCAGCGGCGGCGCTTCCTCACGCATACGGCACTCCTCTCTTCGTTCGGCGAAGTATTTTCCGCACATCTCGTGGCAGGGTGGACAGATTATGGCACCGCGATGCAGCCAGCCGTTGGCATTCACGCGTATCGAGAGCTGCTGCCCCGGATAGAAGCAAGTGTACGAATAGTTGGCCACCAGTATGTGCAGTCGGCCGTCGGAGCAGTTGTACTTGTAACAGCCGGAGCCCCAGTGCTGCCATTCTCGGGTCTGGTGGCATGAGCGCTCCTCCCACATGAAGTCGCTGTGATCAAAGCATTTCGAGCCGTCGCCGTAGCTTTCCAGTGCAAAATTCTTCTCGGACTCTGTAATAATAAAAAGTGTGTGTGAATTAGGGGTAATGCAAGATTAAATGTCTGGCCAACTTACTGGGATTATTTTCGATGAAGCGACAGTGCGAACCACGTACAGTGACATTTTTACTACGCCACGTAAACTCCTGTATGTAGGGACAATGGTCGGCCAACGACACGGAGCCGCCGTAGAAGCCCTCTTCCCCGCTCTTTACATGGTTAATGCTATCGAAGTTCTGTAAAAGTTTGAAATAAATTAATAATAACACTGCACAACAGCGTGGAGTTTTTTACATGAATCTGAATCGTTTTTCCACGCTGATTTCAAAACCATATTCCGTTTTTATGTAACAGCTCTAGTTTTCGCAAAAAATGGGCGTGTCACTTTTTCGAATTTTCCTCGGCTTTTTTCTCGTTTTCGACTGTAATATCTGAACCAATAATCCTATCGACATGATTTTTATATAGTTGCACTAACAACATCTCACGCCATATTTTCTGATATTAATAAATTTTAAATAATAGCAAAAATGCACATAGCCATTTTCATCACTTTTCATACTTTTTCCTTAAACAATTAGAAAAAAATTAGAATTTCCTCAAAATATTTTTGTTTTTTGCTTGTATTTCAGACTATAAATGGAACATAAGTATAAAAGAGCATATTTTGAGGCCCCTAATTTTTTAAGGAAAAAGTATGAAAAGTGATGAAAATGACTATGGTACATTTTTGCTATTATTTCGATGCGAATGTGTATTCCGCCAAATAATTTGGCTGTGTTGTATTGCTTGATGTGTCCGCTTTCATTATACACCCAACTCATTATTTGATTTACGAAAATTGTGTATGTTTTTGACCATCAAAGAAAACGCCTTAAAATTCCATATTTTCCGACTTTGAGGTCCAATTACCGCGGAATTTTAAAGCTTATAAAAATAAGTTGCATCGGAAAAGAAGCTGTGCGGTGTTGTTAATGCGATAAGCTGAAAATCATGTCAATTAGTTTTTTGGTTTAGAAATTACGATCAAAAATATGGAAAAAGTTGAGGAAAAACTGAAAAAATGACACGGTACCTATATCTCACTAACTAGAGCTGCTGGAAAAAATCTGAGCATAGATTCGAAATCAGCGCACCCAAATTAGTAAGAAACAGTGGAAAACCTACATGCAACAGAAAAAAAGTGTTTTTTGTTGAATGAATGGATGAATATTATGAAAAATAATCTTTGAGCTTACGGTAGATTTAACAAAAGTACAAGTATTAGTATAGCAATCCATCAATTGCCTGAAATAGGGAGACTAATTACCTGATACTTCTTCGGTAACTGGTAGTCGTGTCGTATTAGATTACAAAGCGCTACCGAATTGCGATCGTCCGTGCATTCGGTTTGTAGCGGATCCTGCTTAACTTTTGAGCAAAAGGGATGTATGGAGCGTCCTCTGTTTGAGACAAAGTTTTATTCATAAATAAATGTATGTCGTTGTAAGTTTCAAACTTCGAAATCACTGAAATCAAACTTTAATCAATCATACCGCAACCATTTTTCCTTTTCATTGTGTACGCTTTTGATGAGCATAAGTTAATGAAAACGTAATGAATTACACAAATGTTTGAAACGTATCAGTGTCGCCACTATTATTGTAACTCACCTGCCATTGTTCAGCTGTATCCAGTCCTTGCAGCTGCGCATCACAAAATTACAGCCCAGTCCCTTGCCCCAAGTGAGCGGTGTCGCCATGCTGTAGTTGGCTCGATACCAGCCAGAATCCTCCATCAGTGCCAACGTGATGCGTGAAAAAACGGGCGATTGCGTGTGTGTGCCGGTCATAGCCTCATTCTACGTATGCATCGATTAAGCCTGTGCAAGTTAATTCCATAGCGTACAACTTTTCACAATTATTACCTCCAGTATGCGCTTCTCCCAGTGCGTGAGCGCGGTACCCTCGCCGCCCTGGTCCTCCAGTTCGGCGCCCTCCAAGAGCGGGCAGTCGAAATGCTTGCGCACCTCCTTCACTACGCGCGGCGTCACCATCATGTCGATTTCCTTGCGCACGTGACCGCCACGCACCGACCAGTTTTCGCGCACCAATTTGCGTATGGTTTCGTTGCTCCATTGATGTATCTGCAGTCTATAGTCGAGCCACCAAAAAAACAGAAACGAAAGCGCATAAACAAAAATGTGATTTAATAACTACGCTGTAAGTGGGTGGCAGAGGCAGCGAGCGGCTTATTTACTTTTCATTCAGGTACGGCTTCCCCGTGTCCGGTTTGCGCGGTGTGCGCGGCAAGCCATCGTCGTCGCGGAAGAATGCATACAGGCTCACAGAGAAGCCCAATGCATGCAAAATTTCGTGCTTGACTGTCGATAACAGCGTTTGCAGTTCTTGCGGTTTGGTGCTTATGCTATCCGGACAGAGGTTTGCATGGCCGGCTATGGGCCGGTCCAGCGCGGCCTCCTGCTGACAGTGCGCCGCGTAGGCCACCGTCAATCCTTTGTGGCAGCGTTCGGTCTGGCGTGCAGACACATAGAAAATAAAGTCGGCATTTTCAATGCCTTCCCCCGCCTGCGTTGTGTCATCGATGCGGCAATTCTGCCCGGTGGAGTTGCATATGCGACACACCTGCAATGAGAACACAGTCGCACACAGGGAATCAATGAGTACAGTAAAACAGCGAAATGTTTCTGATACGCACATCCAAGTGTTCCTTGGGCACTTCGACCTCACCGCACATGGTCACCTTTTTGCAATTGTCAATGCAATGCGTCAGTCCGTTCTTCACGAACACCTGCGTGCTGTCACATTTTCTGAAAATTGATAGATTGAGAAGATGCTTTTGTAGTATAGTTTTGCAGCTCAGGGCGCTGCGTCATACCTGTTGAGCCGTATGACTCCCTTCGTCTCACGCACCATAAGTGCTTGCTCCCAAAATTGCACAGCCTCAGGTAGCACAGTGTTCTGTGAAGAAAAAGTCAAACTATTAGACGTATATGCTCGATCCGACGGTATGCGACGGTCACTTACATTAATCAGCTCGAATTTATCCTCATCTAACCTGTAGAAGTACGCAGAAATAATTAGTTTACAATGAAATTGGTTACGAGAAATGCTGTTCCAACAATCTGGAAACAACATCTGTTATTAATAGCGGCTTTTCGACTTAACAAACAAATTACAATTCTAATAACAAGACCTGGCTCTGACTATTAGCAACAACAAATGTCACACTCACAATTTATACATCAGATAACAGTACTGTTTCAGTTTCCAGCGAATGATTAATTCAATATTGGGATATTTGCATTGATTTCCACTGTAAAGCGCATTTTATGTAGGAAGCGCATTACTCACACACACACACACGTACGCAGATAGTATAACCAACCGCCCGACCTTGTCGGCCGGCTGCGATAAGCGTTGGCGACTTGCAGTATTTAGAATTATGCGAGAAAAAAATTTAACGCTTAGAATGCAACGCCACACAATTCGCAGTAAAAAAAATTGAAAATAGAAAAACCCACGGCAGCTGAGAGCAAGACCGATGAGAAGGGGGCGGAATACAAAATTGAAGAAAAACTTGTTCAGCTGACAGCTGAATGTACCCAGCGGACAGTTTAAGGTTGTGGCAAACTACGCCACCAATAAGTGTATACACGTTGTTGTAAGGTGCTGAGGCAAAAGTTGAAAGATTTGTGCAATGAGTCGAAGACGACGGGGCACCGCTCCAACTCCGGCAAAATTAAATACATGGAAGTTGCAAGATAAAAAACAAATGTAACTACGAGCTACGGTTGTAATTGCCAAATCGCGCAAACGTGCAAAAACTGCAACAGCAACAATACGTATTGGCATCCTTAGCGAATAAGAAATTAAAATGGAAATTATATAATTAAAAAAAAAAACGCAAAATGTCAACTTTAATTTCAGCGTTGTGTGTTGTGATTTTATGCTGCTTGCGGGGCGCACACATTGACAGTGAAATTGGGCGCTTTTTAATGAAATATGTACTTATATGTAAAAAATACAAAATTGTAAACTGAGATTTAACTTACGTTATTGTTTTGTTAAGTTCGTAAACGTATATACGTATCTGATACTGATCTGTGTACATAAATTATTTCCAAATAATGTTAGAATATTATTGTCTATTGCCTAAAAAAAAAGTGGCTGCTTACAGCACGAAAGCAACGCAAACGCAAATTCAAACTTAAATTAAGAGCACTTTCGAGTGCAAGGAGGGAAGGCGGAGCGTATAAGTAACAAATTATAACGACTGCGGCCGTGGCGACATTATGCACAAATCATTACAAATTCAATAACGACAGTAATAAAGCAACGAACAACCGCAGAAACAAATGACACTTGTCGCTCATCCCAGCCCAGTTGTCATTTTGATGCGCGCAGCAAAGCACAGACAATGAAAATATATGCGTTGGACTAACCTGAATACGGAATCATCATAGAAGAGCAATATCCGCAAAGGCTGCTCGGCCACGACGACGCTGCGTTTGCGTACGCTGTGCCGGTCGGCGTCGATGTCGCTGTCCGCACTGTGCGTAAGCGGGGCCGCCGTCTCGATGCGCACACCGTGAATGACCTGAAAAAGGTGGAATAATAAGCGATAAATATTTATAAGCGCACTTTGCGCCACTTCACGAAGCAGCACATAACACAGCTGAGCGTTTAAAAGCAACAACATGTAAATAAAAGTAAGCAACAAGCAAAAACCTAAAAAAAACAGCCAAAAATAGAAACAAAGAAGCAACCGAACGGCAAAACGGCATAAATTACAGGAAAATGACCACAAAGACAATGACAGCAACGAACTGCAAATTGTTTTCAAATGCTTAGTGTTCGAGCACAAATTAACACAATCAAATTGCCGAAGCGATCAAGCGTTGACAAACGATCGCTGTGGTCTCGTTGCGTTCGTGTTTAGTGGGTGTGCAGGGCAAGAGCTAATTAGCTTAAATTTACACAAAGCATTCAAGTTTCACACAAAAGCATCTAAGTTAACCGCGAAGCTGTCCGTTGCACTGAGCAGCATTTTTCGTGGTGACATTTTGAGGGCAACCTTAGGGATGCTTTGTGGTTGTGCTGCTTGTCGATAATTATGCGCCAAAATTGGAAATGCATTTCCACTAGTGACCGATTTCGCGCTGATGGCCACACTGTGATGCGAATAGTCACAATAAAATGCCAAAGCTGCAGTTGGTGGCTAACCAATTCTGCGAACACTAACTAACTAACTGCAATCAGGCAAATTATTACGTGGGACACCTGCAGGCGCTGCTTTTAAGCATTACGTATATCTTTATTACATATTCGGAGCTAAGCGTAATTGGTGTAAGGTTATGCTGTGTTATTATGTTCATCTTTCATTTTCTCACTTGCAAGCAACCCTTTCGTTTACGGCATTGTCTGCTGACCACCAACACTTATTACAATTTATGCTTTCAGCTGCTAGATTAAAACAAATTTCTTATATTTTTTATTGCAATGTTGAAATTTCTAAATTGTAGAGACATTTCTACATCGCTATATTTTTATATACGTCGTCAATTTTAGAAAGGAAGGTAACCAAGCTTTTAAATAATCAGAAACAACTTTCAGTTGACTATGTAAGTAAGTGATCTTTAAGAAGCATTAAAAAAAAACAAAATGTTTTTACTCGGCAAAGTATTACTTTCTTATTCGTACTCTATGTTGTGGTAAACAAATTATTTTTTTGGTCACCAGAACTAGACAGCTAAATAATGGAAAAGGTTTAAATTATATTTTGGGTGCATCATCAATCACCAAAGAGGAACAAAAGTGATACTATAAAGCAGGGGCGGATTCAGAAAAATATTTTGGGGGGAGTTTCAAAAAGTAATTCTTTAATATTCATAAATGTTTATGTATAGTGCATTTCATAATAAAGTGTTGACCATATATTTTTAGCTGTAGACGTTTGCCATGGTTTTAATATCAGATTATCTTCTATTATCTTATATATGGGGCATTCCATACAAAATTTGCCACCAAAATTTTTTTTTCCATAAAAATATTTTTTTTCGTTGAAGTTGTCGAAAATATTCGATACGTATTTTTTTATTCTTATTTTTTACGCGTTATTTTCGAGAAAAAATTTTTCGAAATTTTACTTTCGTAATAAAGTACATTTTTCCAATCGTTAATACTGAAAAACCTAATATAGGTATGAAAAAATTTCCTCAACATAAAACTTACCCTTTTTTCTCAGCTTTCTAATGAGGTATACTAAATTTTCATCATATCATTTATTCGAAGAAAAAATTGCAAATTTATAAACAAATAGAATTTTTTTAAAGATGGACCTAATTTTTTTTCTTTTTTTTTATCGAAAAACATAGTCCAAACATTCTTCTGAATTATGGAAAAATTTTGGAGTGGAAGGCTCAAAAGTTAAGGAGCAATGCATTTTTATATAACGGCTCGCGCGCGGAGAGCGTACCGCAGCGCGACTCGGTCGTACGCAGGCTGACGTGTGTAGACTTGTCGCGTTAGACATCGCGCGCTCGCGCTTACAGTTTATTGCTGCGGTACGCTCCCCGCGCGCGAGCCGTTATATAAAAATGCATTGCTCCTTAACTTTTGAGCCTTCCACTCCAAAATTTTTCCATAATTCAGAAGAATGTTTGGACTATGTTTTTCGATAAAAAAAAAGAAAAAAAATTAGGTCCATCTTTAAAAAAATTCTATTTGTTTATAAATTTGCAATTTTTTTCTTCGAATAAATGATATGATGAAAATTTAGTATACCTCATTAGAAAGCTGAGAAAAAAGGGTAAGTTTTATGTTGAGGAAATTTTTTCATACCTATATTAGGTTTTTCAGTATTAACGATTGGAAAAATATACTTTATTACGAAAGTAAAATTTCGAAAAATTTTTTCTCGAAAATAATGCGTAAAAAATAAGAATAAAAACATACGTATCGAATATTTTCGACAACTTCAACGAAAAAAAATATTTTTATGGAAAAAAAAATTTTGGTGGCAAATTTTGTATGGAATGCCCCATATGTTAGTTGAGTACAATATCAAGAATTAATAATGAGTGCTCTATTTAAGAAACGTTTCGAAGTAGTGTTTTTGGTAAACCATTCAAAGGGTCCAAAAATGAAACATTCACAAGTAACGAAATATACAAAAACATCAGTTCCATTTGTGAGAAAGTGGGTCAGTTGATTTAAAGAGTTCGGAAATTTTGACGACGAGCCACGGAGAGGCAGGAAGAGCACTACTCAGAACAAAGCAGATAAGGCGATAGTCCGAATGTTTGATAACACTCCAACTCTTAGCGTGAAGCCAGCGAAGGAAAGATTGTCGCAGAAGAGAGTCGAATTATCAACGACCACTATCCGAAGCAGGCTTCTCAAATCGGGCATTCTTCATAGAAGTACCATGTCGAAACCGCTATTGGGTGAAAAACATGTGGAAAATCGTCTGAAGTGGGCTAGAGAAATTTTGGTGTGGAAACACTAAATTGGCCATCTCAAAGTCCAGATGCAAACCCAATCAAAAATGATAGGTCCGTAACAGCGGCGCACGCAGGATTTTATTTCGGGGGGGGGGGGGAGCTTTTGTTTTGTAACTTTTTGTTTTGTGTAACTTTTTTGAGAACTTTGAAATAAAATAAAATTTAGATGTATGCATCTACAGACAGATCCAAAACATGTATGTTCTTCATACCTGCTATATTTTGGTCCTGAACGTTCAAAATAGAAAATTTAGTTAAAAGGAGACAATTTTTCTCTTTCATTTGATACCCATATCCTCATCATTGCATAACCGCAAAAATTGAAAAAAATATTTGAAATGTGTATGTCCTTAAAATCTTAAAGTCCTTTAAAAAGAACTTTGGGCCAGAAAAAAAAACTGACTATGCCATGTTACTACAAGGTGCAACCCAAAGTAAACAGGACTTTTATAAAATAAAGAAAACGGATGATTATTTTTGTATAATTCTTTTTATTTATTCAAAATACTCTCCTTCTGCTTCGATACAACGTTTTGCACGGTCCAAAAGCATTTGGAATGAGTGTTTTAGGTCATCGGCCGGCATCGCCTTCAGAATGTTGGTACAAGCCTTTTGGATGTCCTCAACGTCCTTATAACGGTTTCCTTTCATCGGCAAATGCAACTGACCGAATAAGTAGGAGTCACAGGGAGCCATATCAGGCGAATACGGTGAATGATTGATGGTAAAAATGCGATTTTTGGTCAAATAATCGGTCGTAACTAGGGCTCTGTGAGCCGGTGCATTATCATGCAATAAACGCCAACTTCCTTCCTCGGGATATTCTGGCCGAATACGACGAATGCGATGCACCAAACGCTTCAAAACTTCAACATAAAACAAAGCGTTAATTGTTTTTCCCGGTGGAACAAACTCTCGATGAATTATTCCCTTTGAATCGTAGAAACAAATGAGATGAGTTTTGATTTTTGACTTCTCACGGCGGGTTTTTTTCGGATTTGGCTCATCTGGGTGCTTCCATTCGGCACTTTGACGCTTTGTTTCGGGATCATATTGAAAGCACCACGTTTCGTCACCGGTTACGATGTTGAACAAGAAATTTGGATCACGTCTGGCTTCCCGAACGATGTCTTTTGCGTGCTCAATTCTCTGCGCTTTTTGGTCGTCGGTTAAAGTGTGCGCAATGAAGCGAGAACACACTTTACGGAGACCCAAATGTTCGGTTAAAATGCGATCAATTGATGTTTTGGAGATGTTCAATTCCATTTCCATCAATTCCAATGATGATTTTGGCTGCATTTTGATAAAATCACGCACAGTTTTGATGGCATCGTCAGTAATCACAAATTTCGACTGGCCGACGTGTTCGTCGTCATTCAAGTCTTCACGACCATTCTTGAATCGATTCAACCACTCATTAACACGGCCACGGGATAAACAATCATCACCATAAACTTGCTTTAACAATTTAAACGTTTCGGTGAAAGTTTTACCAAGTTTAAAACAGAACTTAATATTAGCTCTTTGTTCGATCGACATTCTCGTACCAAAGTTAAAAACATACTGTCACATTGAGCGGGATATTTCGGCGTCTACTAGACCAAATGTCATGAAATTTAGACAGTATGTGAATGAAAGATGTACCTTTCCAACGCATGTCCTCACACATAGATGGCGCCACCAGAAACGTCCCTATTGCAAAAGTCCTGTTTACTTTGGGACGCACCTTGTATAAATGACCTCTAGCTTCACGTCTATATCAACATTAGCATGGGTCTCGGCAAAAAAAATTTGTTTTTTTGGCCAATGTAAAGTTGGTGTTTTCACTCAGTGCATCATAACTTTGTCATTTTTCTTTCGATTCTATTGATGTTAGGCTTAATATTTGCATAAATAATATATCTTTAATTTTAGATTTAAAAAACACAGGAGAAAATGTATTTTATCTATAAAAAATACATTCGAAAACTTATGATTTTAAAAAATGGTCGAAAAATTCACTTTTTTACAACTTTCACCGTCAGTAATTTCTCCAAATCTCATCTGATTTGGACAATCTGTATATCTCGGGAAAGGCTATCTTCTGACGGACGGACAGCTTGTGTTAGTCGGATAATTCGTTTACGAGATATGTGCTCATAACTGAAACAACAGGGGAAAAAAATGGTTTTTCGAAGATTTTTCGAAAACGCATCTTAAAAAAATTTGTTTATCTTCAGTTTCGTGTTCAGCGACCCAAAGTTAGTCTAGAAAACACTTTTATTTGTAGGTGCATTTTTTGTGTCGAGTAGTGTAGTGATTGAATATATATATATGCGACGGTTTCTGTACTAACTTAACTCTTCTGTACTAACTTAACTCTTCAATTCCCATGCCCAAAATAGTGAAAAAGAAAATTTTTTTAAAAATAAAATAGCTTAGATACGTTTGAATAAGACAAAAAAATACATTAAAAATTTTTAAACTACCCTCATTTTTTTACGGGGGGGAGGGGTCACCTACAGGTGACACTGGGCATTAATAGTTGTTCATAATCTGAAAGATAGGCTTGACTTTGCTATACAAGTATTAGAATTTAAAAATAAAAACCTATGTGGTAGGTAAAAAAGATTAAGCATCTGTCACCAACAGGTGACACTGGGAATTGAAGAGTTAAAGATATTTCGGGGGGGGGGGGTTAACCCCAAAACCCTCCCCTGCGTGCGCCACTGGTCCGTAATGAAGCAAAAGCTTAGAGGAAAAAGAATAGCAACATCAAAACAGTTCATTTTGGAATTGAAACGGATTTCGCACGCGTTTTCCTTGGAGTACGCTCAAAAATTAAGCCAAAGTTGCAACAAAAGGTGCTAAGCTATTATTGACAACTATGGATACAGGACAAAGAATTGATAATAATGCGAAAAAGATCTTTGCACAGCCTGTCAGAAAATATAGGTATATAATTCATTACTATACCTTCTTTTGTGAGTTTTATTAACAACACTTTATTTTGAAACGCACTGTATAAGCCTTTTAATTCGTATGTAGTTTCAAAGTCGATGCTAATATTTCGGGGGGTTTCAACCCCCAAAAGCACCCCCTGAATCCGCCACTGCTATAAAGGATTAATGATATCTGTGGGTTTATTTTCTAGTAATAGAGTAAAAATAAGTTAGCTGAGAGATAAGACTGAATTTTTGAAGCATTAAAGTCAGAATACGGGTAGAGTTGTGAATTTTAAGCGCACATTCAGCTTGTTAAAAACATTAAACGATTATATAATCAATAGTGAAAACCAATATTCGCATCATCAGCCAACGTATAACAATAAGGAAGTGCAGCGGTAGTTCGAACTTTATTACTTTTCCATTCGAGACACACGCGCTTCACGAGATTATCATGTTGGAAACGTTGCCACCTAGCATTGTATTTCAAATGAGCTTTGAGGAATTTTCAATCAGTTATTTGAGATTTGCGTATGCAAATCAAATTACCAGCCAACCAGCCAACTGGTTTTTGCGGCGATAGCTCGCTTCTTTGTTTGACCATTTTCGTATGCTTCTAGCGAGATTTGCCCAAGTCGACATGAATTGCCAACATTGTCGTCAAAGGCTCAAATGCTATTACGGGATTCATTTCGTGTCCGGACAAAAGTGTTATAAAATGTGAGAAGGGGGGGAGGAGCTATTTGAAGCAATTCGTGCCAGGGCCCTCACCGCAGCAATTACTGCTCGAAACACCGAGCTGCAATTAAAAGTCGTCGCATGTTTGCGAGCAAAATTTCATTGCTAAACCGTGCAACGGCTGCCAACTGGGCCGCAGCACCCGCACATGCGGTCAGCGGAATAAACGGTATTTGTGAATTATTTGTGCAAGCTGGCATAGAAAATAGAATGCGTCCGCTGGCATTCGCACGCACAAAGGCTTATCAGCCATGATTCTAATGCACAGTGCGCAGTTTGTAGTGGGTAGTCAGTTAGACACATTTTGGGGCAGTTCGCGCTTGACATGTGCTCTTAACTTTTAAGCAGATAATTCTTGTGTTAAAATATTTGCTAAATGATATGCCGAAACACGTATCGCTGGAAACTTTTATTACTACATCCCACAAGCCACATTGAATTTTTTGACATAATGCCACGTTGTTGTTTTACAGTACAAACGCAAACATATTTTGTATAAATAAATTAATACTGAAAACACCTGAAAAGCAAAATAATTCAGAAGTATTAGGAAGCGGATACAGGAAAATACCGCGGGACGGAATGACATGCGTCATTTCAAAATGTAAACAGAAAGGGAAGAAGGACTCAACGGCAGATGTTGAGACACTTTGAAACAGACTACGTTTTGTCTGTAATTTGGCTTTGTCACTGTAATCGAAGGAAATGCTGAAGTTGGGTTTCAGAGCAGTGACATGTGCCGACAGTTGATTCACTGGAACAAAATTTATAAGCAATCAACTTTTATTAAACTGTGCAAGTATGCTAAATTAATTAATAATAATACTATATGTAATATTTTATATTGCCCTAATAAATAATAATAACATATCTCTATGGTATCTTCGAGGGCAGTCCGATAAGTACTTAGCCCCACCGCCTGATGGTGCCACTGTCGTAAGACTATCGTGTAGTACATCCTCGTAGACGGCTACTGTCAAAATTTTAGCCATATTGGATTTGTAGTTTTGTTTTGACCGCGTGTGGAAACGAACGTGTCCGCGGATTTTAGAAAAATGGAAAAAGAGCAATATCGGTCGGTGATTCGATTCTTGTTTTTGGAAGGGAAATCGCGCAGCGAAATCAATCTCCTTCAATGGCGACCGTCAAAAATTGGTTTAACGAGTTTCAACGTGGTCGCACGTCAGTTTTTGATGAGCCACGCCCAGGTGCCCCAAAAACGGCTACCACGGAGGATAACGTGACAAAAGTCCACGATCTCGTATTGGCAGACCGCCGATTGAAGGTGCGCGAGATAGCTGAGACAGTCGGTATCTCAAAAGACCGCGTGAGTCATATCCTGCATGAAATATTGGGTATAAAAAGCTGTCGGCTCGATGAGTGCCGCGTTTGCTCACTCCGGACAACAAGCGCATCCGTGAGACCACTTCAGAGCAGTGTTTAACACTGTTTAAGCGCAATCCGAAGGAGTTTCTGCGTCGTTTCGTGACCGTCGACGAAACATGGATTCACTGGTACACACCAGAGACCAAGGAACAGCCGGAACAGTGGACTTTGCCCGGTGAATGTGCTCCGAAGAAGGCAAAGACTGTCCCATCGGCCGGAAAGGTTATGGCCACCGTTTTCTGGGATTCACAAGGTGTGATCTACATCGACTACCTGGAGAAGGGCAAAACGGTCACAGGGATCTACTATGCCGAACTATTGGGCCGCTTCGATGTCGAATTGCAGAAAAAACGGCCCCATTTGGCGAAGAAAAAAGTGCTCTTCCACCCTGACAACGCACCAGCTCACACCTCCGGCCAAATTGGTCGCATTAGGCTACGAACAGCTGAACCATCAACCGTATTCTCCAGATTTGGCCCCGTGTGACTTCTTTTTGTTTCCAAACTTGAAAAAGTCACTCGCCGGGTAGAAATTTGAGTCGAATGAGGAGGTTGTCGCAGCCACGGAGGCCTACTTTGCAGACCTCCAGAAAACGTATTTTTCAGACGGGTTAAAGAAGTTGGAGCATCGCTGGGTCAAGTGTATCAAGTTGAAAGGAGACTACGTTGAGAAATAAATCGCCACTTTTCCAAAATTTTCGTTTTTCTTTTGTAGGCTACGTACTTATCGGACCACCCTCGTATGAACGTATTTCAATAGTAATTAAATAATATTTCATCAATTTCACTCAGATGTGTATTGCATTCCGACTGGAAAAATCCGACTAATTCGAAAAAAGAAAATTTTGCTTTTCCATGTACCCATTAAACAAATACTTAACCTCATCACTGAACAAACCTGTGCGGCAAATATCGTGTTTTAGTTTAGTTCAAACACTCGCGACATTTCGCTCGAAATATGGTTTAGGAATTTAAAAATTCAGTTGACGGTAGGTAATGTCAACAATTGTGTATAATTTCTTCTGCGACAAAGACTTCGTTTAAGAGTAAAACCTGAACTCGATTATTAAAGTTCAACACTTTGTGTTTGTCCTTTTGTGTCGCAACGTACACACCTTACAGCCTCCCACCAACCTAATAGTCTGTTTATGAAGTTAATTGTCATTCAAATGGCGCAGCAAATTTCTATCCTCATACACAATGTACCAATTCTACAAATGACGACAATCGCAATTGCAAATGTGAGTTTGACACGCATATTTTTCGCAGAAGAGGAATGATAAATATGTTGTCGAAGAAAAATTTCCATAGTTACGCAGTCAAGCAGCTAAAGACAGAGTAAACGAGTTCATGCATGAAAAAATAAGTTAGTCTAGCTTTTCGGTCGAAATATTTGTGTGTGGATTCAATCGCTTTAAAGTTCATTGATTGCTGTCAGTAGAGTGAAATATTTTGCAGATGAGCGTTGAGCTGGCAAATGGAGAATGCAGTCATGCGCGAATAGCGCACATAATTTCGTAGATACGAGTATAAACAGCGAAACACAACTGTGAAGCGCACAAATGTCTGAGTTTTATGCGGATATTAAACAAATTAAATATATGTTATTCAAAGTTATTAATTGTTTTTTGCTGGCCATGCTTGTTTACCTCAAAGTTTTCATATCTACTCTACACAAATTTCACTTTTCTTTAACGACAATAATTACAGATGCTCTCGCTTTGCTTTGAATTGTGTGTTTAAGACGTTATTCAGATGTATTTAGTATTGAACAAATAAGGCAAAATAGTACAAAAGGTTGCAATATTAGCCAAACGTTTTTAATATGATAAGCTTGTTGAGAAGAGCTGCTTTCATCTCGTTCTTGAAGTGAAACTTGCCACCACTGGTGTGCAACCCCAAGCGCTTTGTCTTGGCGATGGCAAATTTTTCCGGCCCACTGTGAGTTATCTGTTAGAAATCAGAGCATTGCTCGGAAAATGAACTTAAAACAGAGGCACAAAGGCAACGCCAGCAAAAAAAACTGTGTCATAGAGCAGAAGTTGCGCTGGCAACACAACAACACAGCAAAATAAAATTCTACTGGTAAGTACTGCTTGCCTTAACTTTGGTATTTTCTTTTTAAAATATCGACAACAATAACAACCGTTTCTCTTTCAAACGTAAATATAAAGTTACAAATACATACAGTGATTCATAGCTTATTTCTCGGTGTCACATTTCTTAGAGCTAATCATTTAATATTTTTCATATTTGTTACGATTTAAAGCATTTATTCAACCAAATATTTTTAAAGGCATGTCTTTTTATTTTATTGAGAGCTTTTGGTTGCAAATTGCAAAAATATAGAAATCAGTCTGGTCTTTAGTTAAAGTCATCATGCGGTAAATTTCCATTCAGGAAATGCGGTACTCATGTGAAATAAAATGTGCCTTTAGACTACACCGTGCGACAACATTTTTCACACCGGAAAAAATCCATATGGGTGTGAAACTAGACACCAAACATAGTAATACTGCGTACTTAATTTTTTATTTCTACATCCTTTGTCCTTTTAAAAGAACTTCAAAATTTTGAAGGGGATAAAAAATTAAAAAAATATAAAAAATACTTTACCTCGTTGGAATATTGCAATATGTATATCAAATGAAAGAGGAAAGGCTCAAGAACTTAAATAAAATTGATTTTTTATCTATTTGTAAAAAAAAGAATATGAAACAGGTCCTTTGAAAATTTGTTAATGTTAAGATTGCAAACATTTATAGTTTCGTTGAGTTTTGAACCCTATTTTCTATCAAAAACAAAATAAAAAAGTATAAATTTAAATGCGCATTTACATATTTTTGAAACCTTAACAAATTTGCAGCATACTAAGAGATTTATTCCTGAAATGTGATTGCACGAATAGAGCTCTGAGCCACTATATACATAATTTTCCTATTTGCAATTGTTCCTAGGTAGCTTCATTCATTGCTTTTCGTTTGAAATTTGAAATTTTGGTTGAAATTTTGTGTTATAAAATAGCGTACACGTCGATCGTATTGCTGCAAAAAAACAATTGTACAGTAGCTAAAATTTCCGCCAGTTCGCTGAAATTTTTCAATTAAAATGGAAACTCAATAGTTGGCAGCATGTGGTACAAACAAGTAATTTTCACAGCAGCAGATATAAATACATACTTAGTGATATAAATAAACATACACATATGAATGTGCGGTAAAAGCGGCTTTAGTTATGAAGCCATTCAAAAGTCGCAATTAATTTGCTGATTAAAAAAGCCCTGCCCACTGATAATGAAAATGCCGCTGTTGCAAATGATGACAGCGCTCGTCATTTTAACAACAAAGAAAGCCAACAATAACGTCAATAGCAACCATAATTGTAGCAACTCCAAAAACAAAAACAATCGCAATGTGGCAGAATGAACATCAAACTTTGCATATTCAATTAAAGCAAAGAGAAACGTACAATGGTGTGGGTGTGCGGCTGACTGGGCGCCTCACAATCAGCGTTGCCGTTTTGGTTATTTTGAACCAAAAATGGTTATTTTTACGTTAGGTTTTGGTTATTTGGTGATTTTTGATTACATTTGGTTATTTTTTAGAATATTGCAGACTAATACAAAATGTATCTTTTACAATATTGCACCTTGACACAAAATGTATCTTAAATATCAACGAGCACAATATTATTGGGAGTGGCAATAATATTGATATTGATTGAAAGTGGCAACTTATAGCCATTGCTGTTTCTCGTAAAAAAGTAAGCAGCATTGTTTAAATCGGTAACTATGTTTTAAAAAGAGTCAACAACACGTTCGCGGTCGTTCGCAACTAATTAAAAAGAATATCGTCTGTCTATTTTGTGCGTAAATGTGTTAATTATTTATTTTATGTCACACATACATACATACATATATGTTAAAAGCCTTTTAAATATTCGTTAAATCTTGAAGTTTATGCATGAGTAATTTATTTTGCTTAGATCGAATAAACATTTGGTTATTTTTGTTACATTTTGGTTATTTTTATTTTTGTTCCTGGTTATAAATTTTTTTCTTGTGGCAACGCTGCTCACAATTAAGCGGACCGGCAGATGAATGGACCAGATGCTGTTTGCAGTTTAATACACGCACATCAACCAGGAATGCACGCCATGAGAGCAATTGCAGGACGAACGCTGGAACCTTGGTACGCATGTGTACGCATGTGGAAATTTCGCATGCCTGCTAAAATATCGTTTTAATTATGAGTATTGCAGCAGTAGAAACTGGAGGACTGTATGCGATAGAATAAAATCATGCACTTGTATGATTGACAACTCATACTTTAATATGATTAACGCACAACGACATCAAAGTGGCAATAATGGCAACACCACAAATATTTATGTATTTAATTTAATTTAATTTAAATTAATTTAATTTAATTTAATTTAATTTAATTTAATTTAATTTAATTTAATTTAATTTAATTTAATTTAATTTAATTTAATTTAATTTAATTTAATTTAATTTAATTTAATTTAATTTAATTTAATTTAATTTAATTTAATTTAATTTAATTTAATTTAATTTAATTTAATTTAATTTAATTTAATTTAATTTAATTTAATTTAATTTAATTTAATTTAATTTAATTTAATTTAATTTAATTTAATTTAATTTAATTTAATTTAATTTAATTTAATTTAATTTAATTTAATTTAATTTAATTTAATTTAATTTAATTTAATTTAATTTAATTTAATTTAATTTAATTTAATTTAATTTAATTTAATTTAATTTAATTTAATTTAATTTAATTTAATTTAATTTAATTTAATTTAATTTAATTTAATTTAATTTAATTTAATTTAATTTAATTTAATTTAATTTAATTTAATTTAATTTAATTTAATTTAATTTAATTTAATTGAATTTAATTTAATTTAATTTAATTTAATTTAATTTAATTTAATTTAATTTAATTTAATTTAATTTAATTTAATTTAATTTAATTTAATTTAATTTAATTTAATTTAATTTAATTTAATTTAATTTAATTTAATTTAATTTAATTTAATTTAATATAATACAATATAATTGAATTGTATTGAATTGAATTGAATTGAATTGAATTGAATTGAATTGAATTGAATTGAATTGAATTGAATTGAATTGAATTGAATAGAATTGAATTGAATTGAATTGAATTTAAGACATAAGCGAGCACTAGTCAAAGCACAGAACAGAACAAAGGATTATGTAGCAAACTAAATATTCAGTGTACAGCCACAGATAACTCATCAATTGATGAGCTTTAGTCGTTTGATTAACCACAGAATTAACTGGGCAACTAACGATTCATCTCATATACTTAAATTTATGTACATGTGTTTTTGATGTCGGAAATCGACATAGGGCCATAGACCAGATCCATGCATGTATAAGGCCGCAAACACAACACGGCTTCGGGAAGCTTGGGCCAAATCCGCCATTGCACTATTTATGAGATATCGAGAGGACCCTGAACTCGTACTCGCTTTAAAACATCTCCAACACACATAGCATCAACGCTTTGGAAACCAGCACATTTCAACATTTTCGATTTATGAATTTGCAATTTTTCCAACAATGAACACCAAAGTATTCACACTGCAAAGAAGTCTGTGTTGCATGCAACAATGTGCGCGTATGTTGCCATGCTACGCTTAGCATTTGTGCACTTGGCGCTGCGTCATCATTTTCGTTTGTTGATTTTTATGTTGTGGCAATTTGATGTAGGTAGCCTGCACGCAGCCTCCGCCGAGTGCGCGAATACGTATGCCTCTCAAGTACCATGAAATGCAAACATGCAACGCTATCGTTAGCGGTTACACATGGATGTGCAACAATTTTTTCAACACACCGAGCGCGATAACAGCACAGAAGCGCGTGTTCCATGTGCGCCCAAAAATTTCCACCAGTACGCATGCTGCTGTTTCTTCCATACTTTACTACCTATTTTCCACTCATTTTGGGAAACCAACGCAATTGTCCACTCTTCCATTTTTGATTACTAATGTATTTTTGCCGTTTTCCCTTCTTTCTTTTTTCCTTTTTCGCTTTACAGTTTTTAGACAAAAACTTCAATTTGCATCTCCATTTGTGTTGTGTTGTTGTGTGTGCCTAAAGTTAATTAAAGAAATTTTCCATTTTGAAATTTTTAATTACCAGTAAAATGATATAACCGAAGATGGGTAAAATTGAACGATGGCAACACTGCCGGCGACAAGTGGTTGTCGTAAAATTAATAACAAAAACAGGAAAATAAAAAATAATAAAATGCTTAAATATGAAAAACAGAGGGGAACCCTTCACAGGACCCAGCAACAGTATACAATCTTTGATTAAACTCTCTCATTGATATTTTCTTCGGTGCCAAGCCAGAGATCATAAAGCGATAAATTGAACTAATTTAAGCAACGTGAAATTTGATATGCCTGCTTTTCCAGAAGTTACAATTTTATGAGCCACAGAAAGTGAGTGGCTGCCACACGCTTCTGTTCGAAGTTCATATTAGGAAAACCATTACAGCGTCTTTTGTCCGCTTTCACCTTGTATTAATTTCATTTTAATCGAGTTGCTGCTGGTGCACACAATGGCGTATTCGACGAAAGGAAAACAATTCTAATGCATTGAAAAAAAAACGATTTAAGGCCAACATGTGGTGTTTCAATTGCAGTTTAATTGAATGGGTATGATGACAGACAACACATTCAACTTTATTCAATCCGTTAATTGGTTTATTTTGGAGCATACTAGTATTCGATTTGTAAGATTTAAAAGTAACTCTTTCATTGTTCACAGAAAAAAACTCTGTGTTCCTTGTCAAACTTATAGGATATCTTATACTCGTAACTAAAAATAAATCAATCAAAAAGCACAAAGACTTCAAACAATTAGAGCAAAACCGGTCGCTATGGCGCAGAAGACTTCAAAGTTAAATTAGCTCAAACTGCACTGCACGCGACGGCCTCCAGTAACCTCTCATAATTTGTATTTACTTTGTTGCTCTTCATTAGTTATGTACCTGCGCACATTTATGTGGCCGTTAAGCAACGATTATACGCACGAATGGCCTGTTACATACGTACATAGCTACCAATCTTCTCTCAAAGTTTGTTGACTTTCGCCGCAATTTGCTAATTATGGAACGGTCGTTTTTCATAGCCGGTTCGCCAGAATTAATTAAGCACGCTTTCTACCTAATAATAAAGTGCACAAAAATAAAGTTCAATGCCAACTTCAGAATTGATATCAAACGCGATGTGAGCGAGCAGTGTTAAAGCTTTTAGTTCGTTTGGAGTTTCTATTAACCTCGAGCAGTGCGTTTTTTAAGGACAGCTACTGTCGCTACCTTTCAATGTTATTCAATAGTTTAAATATTTGGCCAAAATATATACATATACAACATTTCAAATACAAATCTCAAATCAAAGTATTTTACAAATACAAATTTCATTTCAAATACAAATCTCAAATCAAAGCATTTTACAAAGTAATTCTACTAATATTCAATGAATCGCACTTTCTTTGTATAGACTCAAAAAAACTCCGCAACCTTACTTTTCTATTCTATTTTTAGTGTTTTATCTGTTTGCCTCGAAATTGTTATCGTTTTGCAATACCCAGTCAGTAGACCTCCAAACTTCTGAGCAGCTTAAAAAAATTCCAAAATTCAAACATAAACACATAGAATATGTATATGAACTGCAAACATGTTTCTGCTCCATATTTTCGTTTTCATGATCACAAAGATTAATTACACACAGGGGGTAAGAAAAACAAAATAACCAACAAAACGAACAACAAAGGCAGCTAATATGCGCCAGCAATTTTAAGTGCTCGAGTGATTTGATAAAAAAAAAACGCGCGTTTATTGCAATCAACGCTCAAAACAGTACCAATAACGAAATCACTAGCATAGAGCCAATGTTATCGCACGCTCTGCCACCTCAACGCTGCCGCTACGCATGCGCAAAGCGGCTCGTTAACACGCCTCACTTGCAGCGGGAACACTGTGTTCAGTCTGAGTGGTTTGCGTCGCGCCAAAAGTAGGAACGCATGACCAGCCTATCAAAACAGTTCCTTTTGTTGGCCAAGATTGCATTACACTCTAAAAAAAAAAAATATTTTTTTAATTCATCAGGCATTTTGAGGCCTTCAAATTAAATTGGCCACTTAACTCTTAAGCGTTTGAAATAATAAAATGTGTTTCACGTACAAATTACTAATTTGTCGATAAAACTACTCTTAGTGAATGAATCAATCCCTACGAGTAAGCAAGCACTCCTCCGCAAAAAAACAAAACAGTAAAACAGTAGTAAATTGGATTTTGGGTAAAAACTGATGATTACTAGTAAAATTAAATGCTCGATTCATATACATACATACAGTTTGTCAAGCAAATGTTTGCAAACTTAAAAAAGGTAGAAACATTATTTTGAAAAGCTTATAAACAGGAAAAGGATTTTGAGGACTTAAAAACCTATAAAAAAGGCAAAGTAAAATAGCAAAAAAGGCACGGAAAGGCACTAAAAACTGCCAAAGAGGCAGAAAAAGGCACTAAAAACTGCCTAAAAAAGGCAAAATAGGGCATTAAAAACTGTTAAAATGGCAAAAACAGGCATTTAAAAATAAGAAAAAAATACTAGAAAATCTAAAAAAAGGGGAAACGGTAGATATGTATTTTTTAATAATTTTATTTCATCTGACGTATGCAACATACAATATTTATACCTCGTTTTTTGTAAAAGAAAAGGAACATCAAGGTTTTCAAAGATAGTTTAAAAACTAAAACTAAGATATTTTAATTTAAATGTTGGCACATATTTTAAATTCATATTTTACCTTCTCATATAAAAGCATAAAAGACGTACTTGTATCACAAAAAAATAAATAAAATTTTTGCGCTAACCGAACTTTCTGATTTTGCCCTAATTTTTCTTTAAATTTTCCACTGCACAACAAAAAATAAATGATCAAATCAATGTAAAAACATCGATAAGTTAACGAAATTGCAATGTTGCCACTTAATTTTTTTTAATTGATAGGTATTTTTGCGAAACAAAAGGGGGAAAATATTAAAAACGAAAGAAAAATAAAAAGGCGCTCGACAAATCTTGAAAAAGCATTTTGTGGCATTTATAGGTAAAATAGGCACTAAAAAAAGGCATGGGTGAAAAAGGCAAACTGCCGTTTTAAGGCAAAAAAGGCAAAATAAAAGTTGTATATTTCTAATCAGGAGGACCTAATCCGTGCTCATTTTCAATCAGAAATGCTCTATCTAGCAGCAAACAAAAAAGGCAATTTCCACAAAATCCTTTCCCTGCTTATAAATATAACAGAAATTGCAATATTTTGAAATTTTTTTAAGATATAGATTAATAGTCTATTTGATACGCGAAAACAGTGTAAAAAATCAAAAAAGCTATGAAGCTATACTTCAAACTGTCAAAAAATTCGTCTTCTTTCAAAACCAAGATTGCATTGAAAATTTGGCGTACAGTTCCGAACAGTTTCATGAGATACATCAGTCCCGCATTCTATTTTTATATCCAAAGCCATTTCCCTTATTGAGATACGGGGGTTTTCACGAACTTTTCGGATGATTTTTCTTTCTTCTCTGTCAGACAGGTTTCTGGGTCGTCCAGGAGATACTTTCAAATCAATTCGCCCTTCAATACGCGAATCAAATAGACATTACTTTGATATTATATGAGAGTGAAATATTCAATTAACCCATTAGCGCTCAAAACGTCTAAAATTTTTGTACAACTTTGCGATTGTACCAAGCGATGAAATCGGCGTTACGGATATTGAATATAGTCATTCTATATGTTTTCGGGTCCGCTCTACATGATTATGCCATTCGATTTTCATTTTGGTCACAAGGAAATCCAATATGGCGTTATTTTCGGAAAAAAATGAAAAAATTTCGACCAGTTTTTTTTTTCAAATCAATATTTCGTACCGAAATCGATTTTTGGTTGGGGTATAAATATGCACAAAAGTGCACAAACATGTTGAACTTTCAGAAAATACCCAAGTTGCCCCAATGGGAATACATTTAACATCCTCAAAATGGCGGAAAAATGAAAATGGCGGAAAATTTTTTCACAATCATTCATGAATTTTTTGTTTGAAAACGACGCACTATAACGAAAAATGTTCAAGAACAAAAAGTGTTTAGAATTTGACAGAGAATACGTCTTAATTTTTTTAAAAGGTTTTGATCAACTTTTGGAATTTTGGAAATTGTCAATTCTTAACAAATTGCAAAAATTTCTCAAAAAATTCTGAAAAAATTCATAGATGTTCCAAGACTGATTCTAAGCATTTCTGGCTAACAATTATTCTGTTAAATGCATTATTTTTACATAAAAAAATGTTTAAATTTTTTTATGTAAAACATTTAAATTTAAATTTTTATTTTAATTTTTTTTATGTAAAACATTTTTTTATGTAAAATGCATTTAGTAATAATGCATTTAACAGAATAATTGTTAGCCAGAAATGCTTAGAATCAGTCTAAGAACATCTATGAATTTTTTCAGAATTTTTTGAGAAATTTTTGCAGTTTGTTAAGAATTGACAATTTGCAAAATTCCAAAAGTTGATCAAAACCTTTTAAAAAAATTAAGACGTATTCTCTGTCAAATTCTAAACACTTTTTGTTCTTGAACATTTTTCGTTATAGTGCGTCGTTTTCAAACAAAAAATTCATGAATGATTGTGAAAAAATTTTCCGCCATTTTCATTTTTCCGCCATTTTGAGGATGTTAAATGTATTCCCATGGGGCAACTTGGGTATTTTCTAAAAGTTCAACATGTTTGTGCACTTTTGTGCATATTTATACCCCAACCAAAAATCGATTTCGGTACGAAATATTGATTTGAAAAAAAAAACTGGTCGAAATTTTTGCATTTTTTTCCGAAAACACCGCCATATTGGATTTCCTTGTGACCAAAATGAAAATCGAATGGCATAATCATGTAGAGCGGACCCGAAAACATATAGAATGACAATTTTCACTATCCGTTACGCCGATTTCATCGCTTGGTACAATCGCAAAGTTGTACAAAAATTTTAGACGTTTTGAGCGCTAATGGGTTAATCTATATTTTTCAAATAATTTCAAAATATTGCAATTTCTGTTATACTTATTATAAGCTTTTCAAAATAATTTTCTACCTTCTTTAAATTTGCAAACATTTACTTCACAAACTGTATGTATGTATGTATGTATAAGACTAAAGTGTTAGAGATCGTTACACAGTTTTTTTGAGTGTATGTGCCAGTTCGTGTAAATGGATGCGTGCGCATGCGTAAAGCGTTTCTAATTTACTGCTAATTTGGCGCTGACGCTGGGAAACGTACTGAACGTCTGACTGACTTTTTGCTTAAGTGACTGTCGGCCAGTGCGACAAAGGCGACAGAGCGCGTGAATTGATATGCCGCGGCTGTGAACAGGTCGCGTTGCGTCGTATAAGTGCTCAATTTGTTGTTATTCAGATTAATGTTGCTATGCTTTATTGTCTTCAAGTATGTTGATGCTGTTGTTATTGTTGTTGTTATAGTTGTTGCTTATTGAGTCAATCTGTCAAGCGTTCAGTGGCGTAAGCCGTTGTTGTTACGCGCCGTGAGCGCAAATTCAACACTTGTCTCGTTCGTCTGTCTTCACGTTTGGCCTGTAGCCGCTATACTGCCGGCACTTCCACCTGGCATTGCCGCTTGCCGCACCGCTAGTGGCGAACTGGCAGCCTGTCGGCAGCCACAGATTGGGCTTTCACTTTTGTTTTCAATTGTTGGCGTTTGCGTATCTGGCAGTTGCTCACGTGCACACACACACACACACGCACAGCAATACAATAATAATAATAATAATGCCGTCACATACATACCTCATAATTTGCCAAGTAGGTATGATATTTCCCCATTTCATTTCGATGTGCATATTCGCCAGTCGGTATGCAGATTAGGATTTGAATTTTTGATTTCGTTTTATTGATTCGTTTGCATGGCATTTAAAATTTGGCTTTGGGTTTGTGTGCGGGCGGCCGGCGCATCGCTTCGACAGCATTGGCCATTGGCAATATGTGTTTGCGGTTTCCTCCTTCCCTCCGACTTTACCTAGTTCAAATGTTACCTCATCGAGGCTCCACTGCATAGTCTGACTTATTACCTAATTTCTTCCTCAATTTTTCGATTTTTATTTGAATTTGTATGCATTTGGCATGTGTGCAGCGTGCAGTTAGCGTTCAAACCTTTTTCAGATAAAAATCAAAATACAATTAATGAATGCGCATTATGTATGCGCTATTGGCCCTCTTCGTGTAAACTAACACAAACACTTTTCGAGACATAAAAACATTGGAAATGGGGCTACTGCTTATTTATATTTTACCACTTCTGTCAGGCGTCAAG
Organism: Melieria crassipennis; assembly: GCA_963668005.1. Lineage (NCBI taxonomy): Eukaryota > Metazoa > Arthropoda > Insecta > Diptera > Ulidiidae > Melieria > Melieria crassipennis. The sequence continues at coordinate 120,033,863 of OY764961.1, forward strand.
GCTCCTCTACTAATTTACAATCATGGTGAAATATTATGAAACGAATCAGTGATTCATTGTGGTTGTCCTTGAACCCCGCACAAAGCCATTTTCTCCGAAAATATGGCAGTTGCAATGTTTGTGTTGCTTTGGAATTTAGTGCAAGTTATGTTTTTATATTTTGTTATTGACTTTTTGGTTTCTCCGCTTTCCATATTAAACAAAGTGGATGTCGCAGTGGTTGTTGGAGAGTGGACCAGAACTGGTGTTTCGCATTGAGTGCAGTTTCATCAATAATTTATGAATTGAGAGTGCGTTATGAAATAAAAGCAAATTTGATTAAATAAACATATACAGCAAGAAAATTGTTATTGGACAAAAAGAAAAAAGAAACATTTAAAGGTGGGAGGGAACAGTTTTTAAAACGCCGAGTGCGAAGCTGTTTTGTAAGACGCTAAAAATATACATATAAAGATCAAATCAGGCATGTCGTGGTGGGTTATCCAGATTTTAGTAAAGCATAAGACTGTTAATAGCGGTCAAAGCACGAGACTTATGAGGCAAAGGCTTAGGGCGGCAAAATTTGCGAGCGCTGTGAGAAATTTTGTAATATACGCGAAGAAAAAATATTTTAAATGGGCGCAAAATTTCATAAAAATACTGTTTTTAAGTTGCATTCATATAAATATTCCCACATGTTCATTATTATAATGATTATCGATCGATTTGTATAAAAAAATTGTATTTAAACAGATCACATGTGGTTAATAATTTTCGTAAGTATTTCAATACACAAATTTAGGGGCGGCGGTCTGGCGATATGCCTCGGGCGGCATATAAGCTTTGTCCGCCACCGATTAGAGAGTTTCCAAAACATATTTATTTAACAACACAAATTCGTATTCAGTGAAATTTTTAGTTTTAAATGCCTGTGTAATTTTTTAAGCCAGCTGACATGTTTTTCTTTTGAGCGCTGCTTACAGAAGCCGTTTACTTCTACTTATTAAAATAAAACGTTATTTGTTCAGCTAAAAACAAACAAATTCAGTTATGTCGGACAATAAAGATGGCTTTATGGCAATTATTTTAGTTAATTTAATTATAAGGAAAAGTACTATACATATATTAGCCGTATTCACGATCTGTGGTTTTTGTAGTAAATTTGGTAAATTTTATCAAATTTTACATCAGATCGTGAACGACCTCGTTGTAAATACTTAGTATTTGCAAAACAGCTGATTTTGTTTACATTTTGTTAGAGATTAAAATGTTTGGCACAGATAAAAATTCCGCGACACTTTCAATTTGAAGAATTTTCATTAATACGTGCAAGTAAACAATGCCGGGAATAAGCAAATAATCCGAAAAAAGCATAAATTCGAACTCAGATCAGAATGAAAATTTATATTTAAGTAGAGTCCGACCGATTAATCGGCATCGGCTAGTATCGGCCAATAAAATTGTTATCGGCATCGGCTAGTATCGGCATCGGCCTTTTTTGGCCACATCGGTCGTTTTTGGTCGATGGCATATCGGCCTATTTTCTTGCTTTCATTTTTTTGTTTTCATTTTTTGTACCAACGGGTTCTTATACCCCTTTTCAGTAATGTATTTTTAGATACTGTTTAATATAAATGTTTCCTAGAAATGTTTTTTATAAAAACTAGCTAGTCTTAAAAACACAGATTTTCTCGAAATGTCTATGCATTTTGCCTATTAATGTGCATATCAGAAGAAAGGGCATTTAATTTTACAATCTTATCCTTCGTTTTTAATTGGAAGCAAATTTTTCCAAATTTGTTTTCTGACTTCTTCCCACTGCACTTGTACAACGGGTTGCAATTTGAGAGTAAAAATTTTAATATAAAAATCCTAATTTGAATTTGAAGAAAAAACTGAATTTGTAAGCAATATTTACGATAAATATTATATATATATACTAGCTGGGCCCTGCGGCTTTGCACGCAAGCTCTCCTGTTTCCCCCGATACGAATTCTTAACCCATTGTTGATCCCATCAGATTTTAATTAAAAAAAAAACATGTGTCTATCTTTGAATTCGAGTGTCTTAAAAATTTTGAAGTCAGAAGGCCCTTTAAATCATGTCTTTTCACATTTACTCTAAACAAATTCTAAACCCTTGATTTACCACGGTAGATTTCGATTTTCAAGCAAATTAAAAGCACGTTTTTATTATTTCCCGATTCCCGAAATGAAGAAAGTGAAAACACGTGTCAAATTATCCCTAACTTAGAGTAATTCCACCAAGTTTGAAGTCAATCGGCCCATTAATTCATGCTTTTTCACAATTCATCCACTCAAACTTTTAACCCGTCGTTGATCCAGTTAGATTTCGATTTGTCTATCTAATTTTTATTTTTGAAGTCAATAGGCTCATTTTCATAAACAAACCTTAGCCTATTGAGCCAGTGAAATTTAGATTTTCGGAAAATTATAAAATACGTGTCGTATTATTTTTGATTTAGAGTATTTTCAGGAAGTTCGAAATGAGTATGTCTATTAAATCACGTTTCTTCATGCAACACCTTATCACATGTTTTGCCCCTTTAGACCCCGAATTTCTAAAAATCCCGTCTTAGCGGAGGTTCATTCTTCAAGGTGTACCTACAGTTAAAATTTCATGTTTGTAGCTTCAGCGGTTTGAGCTGGGCGATGATAAATCAATCAATCAATCAGTCAGTCAGGACAAACAATCTATGTATATAAAAACGGAGGCGGTACCACGCCCCCTTGTCCAATGCTCACAACTTTCTTCTGGTCCAATTGTGCTACTAAGTGGAAAATTCGTACCAAGTTTCATTGATGTGGACTTACAGTACTGCGTAAATGTAGGGTCATAAAAAATGTGCCACGCCCCTTGTCCAACGCCGATCAAATTTTAACAGTAGAATGACACTTCTATGGGACGATGTCATATTTAATTTCAATACTGTGCGGCTTACGATTCCGAAGCTATTCCATATAAAAGATTTAAGTTGTATGTGCGGTGCCACGCCCCCTTGTTAAATACCCGCCCCATTCCCATTTGTGGAAAGATATGACTAAATGGTAAATTCGTACTAAGTTTCATTGATGTGCGACTAACAGTTCCAAAATTATGCGGATAGTTTGGGTCAAACAAATGTGCCACGCCCCTTGTCCAACGCCCATAAAATTTTAACAGTAGAATAACACATCTATGAGGCGACGCTTCACTAACTTTCAATGCTGTGCGACTTACAATTCCGAAGCTATTCCATTTAAAAGAAATGAATTGTATGGGCGGTGCCACGCCCCCTTGTTAAATACCCGCCCCATTCCCTCTGCCGAAAGATATGATTAACTGGTTAGTTCATACCAAGTTTCATTGATGTACGACTTACAGTTCTGCTGCATAAAAAATGTGCCACGCCCCTTGTTCAACGCCCATAAAATTTTAACAGTAGAATGACACATCTATAAAACGACGGTACACCAAATTTCAATATTGTGCGACTTACAATTCCAAAGCTATTCCATATAGAAGATTTGAGTTGTATGGGCGGTGCCACACCCCTTTGTTCAATACCCACCTTATTCCCTCTATTGAATTGATGTGTCTGTATTCCAAATTGAATTGATGTGTGACTTATGGTTCCAAAGTTATTGTCTAAAAATGTATTCTTGTGGTGCCACGCCCCGTTTTCCCGACTTTTCCTTTTTTATAAACCTTCACGTAACAATTTCAAACAAACCCGCCAAGTTGGTCCAGTCGTTTTCAAGTTATAAGCAGTCGAACGGACCACGATTCATTTTTATATACATAGAAGATATTTGTTTAATATTTTTGTTTGTCCCTCAGTTGAATAAATGAGATATATATTTTTTTTAATACATGTAAATGTATTAGAATTCTGAATTATCTTGTAATTTTATTTAGTTTTTAATTATTTTGTTTCTCGTTTTGTCATTTTGTGATGAATATTACAAACAATATGTAATAGTTCCTTTTGTTATTTTATAAAATAGACTGTGTTTTTGACTGAATTCATTCGTGTTATTTTTTCTATGTAATTGGCATCGGCCGATTTTCGCCCTTTCGGCCGATTAATCGGCATCGGCCAAATCTCGCCCTTCCGGCAGATTAATCGGCATCGCCATCGGCCAAAAATTTTGGTATCAGTCGGACTCTATATTTAAGTGTCCTTAGAACAAATTTTGTAAGAATTGACGAAAATTCAATTAAATTAAAATACTTGTCATGAGTGGAAGAATTTATCGATAGTAGAATCTATAAAGTGAGATCTCTATCAAGAAAATACAGAATACTACGCAATGTTACAGTAGGGTTTTGCGATTGTAAATTTGGTAAATTGGTTGTACTTTCAGTTGCATGTATTTGTTTTTGTAAAGTTACAAAATTTACCAAAAAAACCAAGAATACACGATACAAGACCAAAAACCACAAATCATGAATACGGCTATTGTATTTCCGTACTATGCAATTTTGTAGAGATTCCCATCGAGAGTTACGTTCTTTGTACGCTTGGCAAAGTGTAATTTTTAATTATTTCTATGTACGCATCATCATCAAGTATTTAGTTTAGTGAATAATAAATGCTAAACTCTTTAATATGCATTGCATTTGTTTACCCATTACCCGTTACAAGCGTTTTAATTTACAGCCTAAGTGCGGCTTATGGAGGCTTTAATTAAGTATCAGTCGCGCTTGATTGCCAAGTGTGTTGATTTAATCGTCGCAAATCATGCATGCACAATTAGTCAGAATGTCAGCAATGACTGCGATATAATAATATCAAAACTGAGAATTAAACAATTAAGTAATAATGCCATAAATGCCTCACTGTTGGTTTCACTGTTTTATTCTTCTATGGACATGACAATTGACATAAATTCTTATGAATATTTATTAGTCGTGCTACAATGAAGCAGAGCAAAAATGAAAAGGCTGACAAATTGCGATTACAAGTGGTTGTATGTGGTGCTCTGCAGATTTTCAGCCGCAGGCAATATTGCTGCAAATAAATGACAAATAGCCACATTTGTTGCCTCAGAGTATGGCAAGTTTGCCATAAGCAATCAGCTATTATTCAAACAAAACTGATGATACAAGCAATTTGCACCCAACAAATGAATTGGTTGGATTTGTGTATGTAAAGTAAACAAAATGAACTTATTGTCATTGGCTGATAAAGTCGATTGAATTCTTAAAATACTTTATTTGATTTATCATGATTGACATTTGTACAGTTTTTACAAACTAAGCGAGCCATAAATCGATTCAAATAATTGAAATTGAAATTAGTGCACTACCGAAGCTGCACAAGTTATCACACTCAGTCCCATAGTACGCACCGTATCTTATTTGGGCACTAGCAGAAAACATTATTTAGCGTTTATCACTGGCACTTTGGATCTAAAAAGATAAAATGTGAAGTTCAAGCGCGCAGAATTTCAAGAATTTATAGGTATGCACAGCCAGAGACAGACTGCGCAGGAGGCGTGGTTGTAAATATTAAAATCATATTCAAACACTTAATTAAAACGGTGCGCAGCACTGCAGAGTGAGTGATAAAACGATTCAATTTGAGTGGTGTGGCTGTTGTTGCGGTTGTCGGCGTCATTGCTGCTGTTGTTGATGTACTCAGGAAATCATAGCAATTAACGTGGTGAGTGCTACGCCAGCACAAATGCTGCGCACCGACAGGACCATGTAACTGCAATCGGCAATATTCAGATACGCGCTGGTAGTGCTGTTTGATTTTCACTGATTTGAGGTTATGTTTAAAAAAAAAAATTTTAAACATTTTCCCAAATTCCATGAATACATGTTTATTTTTATTTTCCATTAAAATGGACACAGTTTAATCACATTTGGGTTAATTTCAAGATTAATTAAGTTTTATCACATTTTGTTAAACTTTAAAGGGGAGGGGCCTACCAAAAAAAAAAATTAGTTTGAAATGTATCCAAGTCTTTCTGTCGTTTAGTTATTTAAAATTTTGTACGAATTTATGAATATTTAATATTTATTTAATATTTATTACATGTATAAGTAAAGTACATACATTGTACAAGTCTTTAAATAATAATACTACTTTAGTTGAACAAATTTTTTAATAGCATAATTGATTGCCTAAACACTGATTGTTTTTATTTAAAATGTTAATGTTCAAATACGAGTACGATTTGTATTATAGGGTAGTACAGATTTTTTAGAAACTGGTTGGCATATTTTTGAATTTTGCCCGTTTATGAGAGGTTTTTTAATCATAACGGTTTGAAATATAGTGTCCGCGTTCAGTTATTGGAATGATATTCGTTTGGAAAACTTATTGAAATTGCTGTGTCTGCGAAATTTGTCCGGCTATTGAAGCTGTCCGGTTATAAGGACTGTCCGTAATGACGAATTTCACTGTGTAAGCTTTTGCAAAAGACGCCATCTATCCCCTCCATTGCAAGAGAGGTAAATTTATTTTATCCAAGTCTCAGATAAGGAATCGTTTTTTTTTGGCGTTAAATTTATTTCGTCTGAACTTTCCAAAATTTTTTTAATAAAGTATTACAAGTTAGCAATTTTATTTAAATGTAATCCCAAAAATCCCGGGATTCAAACTCTCTAATCCCGGGATTTTCGGGACTGGAAAATGTCTGGGATCCCGGGGTCCTTGGATTGCGATGCCTAGTGGCCGTTGACCGCTTCCTGAGAGAAGATATTCTTCCTCGGTGCCCCTAAGTGCGAACCAACATGCCTACCAGAAAGGTAGATCCACTGAAACGGCCCTATCGGCGCTGGTAGGCAGGATAGAGAAGTCCCTGGAGGAAAAGGAAATCTGTTTGGCAGGTTTTCTAGACATAGAAGGGGCCTTCAACTACACGACCTTCGAAGCGATTGAAAAGGCGCTAGAAGAATTGCAGATGCCTACCACTCTTATAAGATGGATATCATCCATGCTTGAAAGCAGGGTGATTCAGTCCAACCTAGGGGCGGTGGAGCTGTCTGCAAGAACAGGGAGGGGATGTCCCCAAGGAGGGGTACTATCCCCGCTGCTGTGGTCTGTGGTCGTTGATGGACTAATCCGCTCACTTACGGAGCAGGGATATGAAGTCATCGCCTATGCAGACGACCTAGTCATTGCGGTCAGGGGCAAAGACGGACATACAGTCTTGGACTTGCTACAGAACGCGATGAAAATTGTGGAGCGCTGGTGTGTAAGACAGAAATTGTCTGTGAACCCGGACAAAACAACTATAGTGCCTTTTACTTTTAAAATTAAATTTGACCTTGGACAGATTGAGATCTTTGGTAAGGTGCTGAACATCTCGAATGAGGTCAAGTACCTAGGGGTAACTCTAGACAGTAAATTGAACTGGAAACCCCACGTTGACTGCACTATCAAGAGAGCAGGCAATGCCCTCTGGAGTTGCAAAAGAATCTGTGGTAAAAACTGGGGACTGAGGCCGAAGTAGCTTCAAAAACTATACTCCCTGGTTGTTCTGCCGACGATAACCTACGGGGCGATAGTCTAGTGGAGGAAGACCACAGAAGTAACTACTACGACTAAGCTAGAGAAACTACAACGACTAGCAAATACCTGCATAACAGGATGTCTCAGGACGACTCCAACTGCAGCCCTTAATGTTATATTGGGGGCGATGCCGCTGGAACTCAAAGTGCATATGGCTGCAATAGCCAGCACTCACAGACTGGTGCATAGTGGATTTATACCGAAAGATACACAGGCAATCGGTCACTTATCTCTGCTGAGGGACAGGAGGCGAGATGGAGGCTTTTGGATGCCCCTTGATCTAATGCCTCAGAAGCACCTCTTCAGAAGATGGTACAAAACGTACATACCGCACAGGAAGGACTGGGCTGATAATAGAATCAGTCCGACGTGTGACGATATTGTATGGTACACTGATGGGTCCAAGACGGAAGAAGGAACAGGAGCGGGAATTCATAGCTCTAGCTCCCAACTTTCAGTCAGTCTTGGGGACAAGGCCACAGTCTTCCAGGCTGAGGTCTATGCCATTAATGAATGTGCCAGGACAATACTAACACTCAACTTTAAAAGGAAGAGGATATTCATAAAGTCTGACAGTCAGGCTGCAATCAAAGCTCTGAACTCGACGACATTTGACTCTAAACTGGTCTGGGAGACAGAAGATGTCCTCCAAGACCTTTCCAAGGACAACCAAGTGATAATACACTGGGTACCTGCGCACTGTGGACACGATGGTAATGAGGAGACGGACAGATTGGCAAAGGAGGGGGCGGCAAGACGACCCTACGGACCTGAACCAATCATAAGTGTTAGCAAGACTCATTACAGACATTGTGTAAAACAGGAATTTCTAAATCGAGCTAACCACAAATGGTCGAACACAGTGGGACAACGCTGGAACAGCTTTTCTTTCCAGTTTACTCTGCAAAGAAATCTAATTACCTCTTGGAGCTAAGCCGAGCAGAGCTTAGATTCATGACGGGGATCCTAAGCGGACACTGTCTGCTAAATATGCATAGAGCGAGACTTGGAAATCACGGACAACGAACTATGCAGATTTTGTATGGAAGACGAGGAGACTTCTGTACACATCATAACGGAATGTCCCGCCCTCATACACGCAAGAAAGCGGGTACTAGGAAGGGAACTGGTACAGACATACGATCTGTCTGAATTTGATCTAAGGAAATTAAAGGAGTTCCTGGATAGCATCGGAGGATACGAATCCTCCAGTAAGATAAAGGGACGTGACACAATAGTTCAACACTGGACGCAGTGTCTCGGGCAGGTGTTGCTCGACTCCCGCTACCCAATCTTAACCTTAATCTTATAACACCGTAGTCAGGACTCTTTTACAGGATACTTTGGGATATTCTCAATTGTAATAAAATTATAAATTATATTATTATCTATTATAATCGCTTGACGTATCACTGGGCGTTTCGGTTCCGACGCCTTTGGGAGTCGTCAGGAGGGGCTGCTATCTGCACTATCTCGGCCTTGCAAATCGGAGGTGGAAGTCGCTGTCTTCCTGCCGTACCTCGCGGGAGATGTGGCCCTCTTACAACGAGCCGAGATCTCGCGAGCTTATCAGCAAACCACGCACAGACGTCGCTAGGCTTACGGCGATCATAACAGGCCACTGGACTATAGGTCCACATGCGGAGAGGCTAAACATCCCCTTCAACACCCACTGCAGGGGCTGTGGGAATCTAGAAGAGAAAGAAACACCAAATCACTTCCTCTGTCATTGCCCAGCTCTGGCAAGGGCAAGATTTAAGTTTCTAGGGAAACACTTTTTCACTTGTATGACCGACTGCTCGACAGTTAGTCTGGGAAATCTTCTTGGATACCTAAATTCTACCAGGTGGATTTAGTTATACAACTAACCAGGTTTAGTTTTCGGTGAGCATGTGGTATCAAAACGGCGTCTATACGCTAATTGTGACTTGCAGAGGGACTGCGAGTCAGCCACTTCAACCAACCAACCATTATAATAAAATTTCATGAAATTTCTTTCGCATGGTGTAATATTCATATTAAAAATCATTCCAACTATTCACGCTTTTTTTCAAGTGCATCGCACGCGGCGTGTGGGTAAACTACTTTTCATCGAACCGCAATTATTTACTAATGGTCACCTTAGCCCCATGTGCGAGTGTGCTGCGGATAATTTTCTTTGTGAAATGTATCTAACCTTCAACATGTGCATTAGATACTTTTACGTATTTATTTAATTCAACAAGTGTGCACTGTCGATGCTGCAACAAGGCTGCGCATTGTTGTTGATCCACCAAACAGCAGAGCAAAATCACGAGAGCGCCAATAAGCGCTTCAGCGACAACTGCGGCTAACCGCAACACCACCAAACCGGTCTTACGCCGTCTATGGTCGGTGCTATGGCCACCAGCAAATTAAAAACAGCCGCTCGACAACATTGACTATTGTGGTGTGCCGGTGCAGGTTTAGCAAGTGGCCATGTGAATAGAAAAACTGCCAACTGCAAGTGAGTAAGAAAGTTGATGCAGCAGAAAGAAACTAATAAATAGATGCAAACAAGCAAAAGAATCCAGTTGTGTTATATTTAGTGCTTACTTAGCTTTCATTTTCGCCCCCGTCACTGCCCACCAATACGAATTGCTCACTTGCTGCAATTGGCGTTACAGCAACTTGCGAGCAATTGTTGCACGCACACCGCCACATCGCGCACATAAAGACGCAAAGATATTTTTATTGCCATTGCTATTGTGTCCATGCAATGTATTCAGCCATCAGTCGTCAGCTGTTGCGACTTGGCGGCGGTCTTGCGACTTTGCTTTTTCCAGCTTCTTCATTTCTCTCAACTACGCGCTTCATGCACGACGGCTGAGTACGTGTAAAGCGCTAACAGCCGCCGAGGCGTTGTGTACGCTGCTGAACTGATGCTGGATTTCATGCCACACCGCACGCACATTACGGCGTTGCCACACTTTTTAAGCAGATTAAGAAATTACAATCAATTAGCATTATTATTGGGGTCAAGGTTGGGCGGAGTGTGCCGCCCGACTCGAGTGTGCGGCATTGGTGACACTTCATGCACGAAATGTTGGATATTTCAGTTGATTTATACTTATGAGTGATGCTCTGGTTTTTGGAAGACAACATTACGTTTGACTTTGGAGTGTGCGTGATAGATTGAATGGAATGAAATTATTAAACAGCTAATATGTTTGCAACTTTCAGACTACTTAATTACTTACTAGTAGAACCTTTAAGTAATTCAATTATGCAAATGCAGTCCAATGTGCGCAACTGAGAGCAGGAAAATCCATGCGTGCTGTAACACATTCAACCCTTAAGTGAATCTGTTTACTATATATCAGGTAACTCTTAAAATAAACTATTATTTCTTTAAAAAAATAAGTCAAAGTTAAAAAATTAAAGACAATCATTTGATTGATAAAATGGTAATATTGAAATTTATCTTTTAGAAAAACAAGAACGGGTTGTGATGGCTTTTGCTTTCTACTCTAAAAAGCGTGATCCATGTTGTTGAATAAAAATTTAAATATGTAAATCGTAGGCTGTTATGCAAAATGGTTTCATGTTTTTTTTTAGAAAAATATAAATAAATTTATTTATAGGGGAATTCTTTGTAAGGTGCCACTCTTTGTAATGTGCCACCCCTGTGATGTACCAAATCCGGCCCAAACCTACCAAATAAAAAATTTTCATGAAAAGATATTCACATCACAAAAAGGACCGAAATTCGTTTTAGCAGACCAGCGGACCAAAGTAAAAAAATCTGACCAATTTTGGTCCGAAAAGACTAAAAGCGGCAACTCTGGTTCCAGCAATCCAAAAAATTCCTACCTTCCTATTTAAGGTATATATGACAACATCAATTTTAATGGGGTTTTTGAGGAAACAGACGGTCTGGGTAAAAAAAAGTGTCAAATTTGGTTAAGAAAAAAACTTAAAAATGAAAACTGAAGGTTTTTCTTGCGGTGAAAAAGAAATCAAATGCGTGTAAAAAAAGGAAGGTAAATATCAGTGTTGGACTTAACCCTCAAATGCATATTGATGCCTTTAGGCACACTAACATATTTGTGTATATCTTCAAATGAAACCCTGATATAATATTTTGAAACGACAACCACATTCGAAATCTGTTTGCTAATATTTAGTAGTTTATTAATATTTAATTCACTTTTCAGTGGTTTTTTGTGTTAAAAAGAAAATCCTATTTTTATTTAGCAAACGTGAAAATAACTCATGCATTTGAGGGTTAATTTTTAATGCTTTTTCATAATCTGAAATGATATCCGAGCATATCGCAAGAGGAGAAAATTTATTCAATGATTTCGAAAATGGCGTAAAAATGTAAAGTGCCACCTTATTTTCTTTGTAAAGTGCCACCCCCTATTTTTTTATTGTTTTGTGATCCTGCATATATCGGTAAAATGACTTTTTATTGCTCGGAATCATCATTAAAATGGATTTAAAGTGTTCTCAATTCAATTCAATCAATTCAATTTTTCAATTTCAATTTTTCTAATCCTATCATGAGGAATAAATTAGTTCAGTTTTGTTTATTAATTCCCATATAATTACCGTTTTATTCGTTACTATTCAATTTGCATTTTGCTTTCGGTAATTTTCTATTCAATTTGAATTAATTCAATAATCTTTCGTAAATTCTCTAAATCATGCATTTTTACTTGAGATCTCTACGTTTTTAGCGATTTTTTTAGGGGATGCCACTTTACATTCAACAATTTTAGGTTGTCGATTTTTAACACTTTGGGAAATTGGCTGTAAAATTAGTATTTACGAAAAATTCAAATGAGTTTTCAAATGAGTGTTTCCTTGGATCATAGCTCTTTAAACCCTCTTTCCAAAGGTATATCAATTTTGGCGGTAAATTAATTTTCTAATGATTTATACGCAAAAAGCCATGGGTTGGCATATTACAAAGAATTCCCCTACATATAAAATTAAAAATTAAATATTCGTTTGTAATTAAAATCAACATTTACGCAAATCTCGCAATTTGTGGAAAGATAATTTTCAAGTACCGAATGCCTCACAATTAGTTAAGTACTTTTAACAATTTCATGCAAAATACGAATAATCATTGTTGTGATTTAGCATGCAAACAAATTAGCCTTTATTCGATTGGTTGACTCTCGTCCAGAAGGCTTTTGTGTACTCGAGAGGATAATTGAAAAATAATACAAAATACCACAACAGTCGATCTATCATTGCTCGCTTCTGCAGAAATTCACCCACTTAATGTGTCGAATCGACATCAGAAATAAACAAAAACTTACTGGCTGCCTGCTGTTGACAGCTTTGCCAGTTTACGTTTAGTCAACACAATTGCTGCAATAAACTCTCGGCATACTAAATATGCGATAAACAACGTGCGGTGAAGCGAGGTGTTTGCTGAAAGTGTAAGTCTAGCCGTTTCTTGAACGCATCAGCAATTTGTGATGGTAACTTTAACTGGCTAACGCTTTGTTAAATGTTTAATTAAATTAAAATCAATTTTTATTGACATCGCAAGCTCGTCGCTGGCCAGCGTTAGTTACAGTGCAGTACATGAATATTTGTGCATGGGTGTGTGCAGTGTGCGCCTGTGTGGACATCCATTGTGCTGCACTCACTGTTCACTTTTGGCGTTGTTGCGACGTGGTCGAGGCTGTTGCTTTAACAATTCGGACTGTCGCGCTGTAACTAATCAAATTTTATTACTACTTGTGACCACTGCTGAGTAGCGAAAAAATCCAATTTCCTACTTCACCAGTTAGTGGAATTTTTTATTTGCAAATTTTTCAATTTTTTCCCTATTTAAAAATTTTACATTCACTTCAAACGCGTTTTAAGTAGTCACCACAATGAATGCGCTTAACAAAGGAGATCAGTCTGAGTGGCGTGGCGTTTCTGGGAATTTTGCTTTTGTTATTATTGTTGGTATTACTAGCGCGGCTGGTGCCAACAAGTGTTCACAGTAACAACGAGATGAATTTTAATGTGAATCAGATTGCATTTGTTCTATCATAAAGTACAGTATTCGGAATTTATTAGCACAGAATCGACACTTGTTATTCCCTCACAGTCCGGTTTTATATGACTTCCTATGTACTTACATATATTAATACGATACGAGCCATATATATTTTAATGATTAGAAAATTCCAACAATATTTTAATAGCGTTTGAAATGCATGTATTAATATGATTTCGTGGAAAATACAAAATTAACCACACTAGCGTAAACACTTGAAGGACGTATGGGGTCACACGTAGTTGTAAGATAAACAACAATTTCAACAATAAAACATTTGTACAAGGGGATTCAGGGTTAATTCAGGGTTAAGATTCAGGGATAATTGTTACCGAAATCGATTGGGTGACTGTTGGAAATAGTCAGTAAAGTTATTCGTAGACAAATCTGATTTATGTTAACCCTTTCGCTTTTTAGGCTTCTCTGTGGTTATATTTGCAACATTCCAAAAGAAATTTTCTAATTTGTACACTCGGACCCCGTATTTTAGAGTGTTTTTCTATGAGAGCAACCACATCGTTGTGGCTGTAATAATTACTTAAACATAAAACTTTTTACGCATAACGAAAATTTGAATATTTCTTCATTTACTTCAGCCAAAATTAAAAAAAAAGTTTCTAAATTGAAAGAAAACGTCAAATTAAAAAGTTATCTAAAGTTTTCTGCTTCTTCTTCCTTTACTATGTCAAGATATACCATTAAGAAAACGTGTATTCCTTTCTTCTTTGAAATTTAATATTCAGCTTATTAATTTCGTATTTGTCCTAAAACTTCAAACTATTCTAAGGACCAACAAAAAATGTATTCTTGAAACCACAGAGGGCTCAGACGTCCACAAAGTAGCAATGTGCCATATGGCAACAAAATAGCGAAAGGGTTAAGCAATCTTTCACCAAGAGCATAAGGACCGCGGTACTATCTTTGTAGTTGTTTATTATTTATTTATTATTTATTATTATTATTATATTTTTATTATTTTAGACGAGAATTTGTTCAAAAGTATCACTCAATTAAAAAGTCAATTAAAATTATCTCAATTTATATTACACGTGTATGTATGTATGCCACTTCAGATTTAAAAACCCCTAAAACGCGGTGTTCAAAAATTGTCCGGCATTTATATCCTTAAACTAAATTGACTTTAGAAATCTGTAACTCATTACTTCATACTGTATCAGCAAGCACAATGCATTTGAATTGCGGTATTTAAATTGATTAGACTTTTTATTTTTCCTGTACACTATTATAGTTGCTATTTTACACGTAGCTCGGCATAATAAACAATTCAACTCGTAATTTCAATTGAAAAACAATTGTGGTAACGCATTTTTGATGAGTCTGTTAGTCAAACAATACGTGTGTTAGCTCTTTAATGCTTTTGCGTATTTGTGCTCAGCGCGTTAAAATAATTTGCCATTATTTCTCGGTAAAATCTCGAGCATTCACACAATGTCTGTTTTGTGTTTTCGTTTTGGCGGCATTACATTGACGCGATAGCTATTTTTGCTGTTTGTCGACAGCGTTTTGCCAAACGCGAAACCTTTATTATTTATTTAATTGCTTAACTGCTCACTAATTGCGTGCAGATAACGAAAATCGTTTCAAACTTTGAGCGAAACAGCGGTGTGCAGCGCAGCTTGTCAGCACGACAAGCATCGCTTTCATCCAACGGAAACACGCCATCGGCGTGGTGTGAGCAACTTTTTGGCTACCAATGCCAATGTCAACCAACCACATTTTTTTGCTGATGAAATACTGGTCAGTGGAAGGAGTCTGAAAGCACGTTATGCGCTGGAACTCCCTTTGCCTCGTGACAAGTGTTTTCATTAATATGACATTAAGTGAAAGCCAGTTAATTAAATTATATCAGATACTGTGCACTAAAACTACTTTGGGCAATGAGAAAACTAAAACATTTGGGCCCCAATAAATGCTGGAAAAGTGACTAAACGTTAATGCTTGATTTCACATCTGTGGTTCTTATATACGCGTAATAATTATTTCGTATTCTATGATATTAAGTATTAGTTATAGCAAAAACTTAAGTATTATTTTTTATTTATTAGGTGCAAATTTGTGGTGCTAATACCATCAAAATACTGCGGCCAAGAATTCTACACAATTGATGACATTCGCCAATTCTTGTGGCAAAAACAAAGTGTGGATCGAGTGAACTATATACCATACACTATAAAATATTATTTACATTTGTACTATTTCCAGCTCAAGCAATGAAGGTTAAACCGGTTTCACAGTATTATTCAGCTACGTTTTTTTGGTCACAAGTCTCTAATAACTAGTCCGGTCTGCGCTTACTTTCTGACTAACTCAGTTGGCAAATATTATATTATATTATATACAGTTTGTGCTTTTATGTCAGACACTTGTCGAAAATTTTGAGAGCAGGATGCACTGCTTAACCCTTTCGCTACAGGTTTTTACTGGGGAAAGTTTAAATTTAAAATTTTACGTTTTAGGCTTCCATTTGGTTATATTAGCCACATTCCATAAACCATTTTTTAATTTTCATACTCGGACCCTGTATTTTAGAGTGTTTTTCTATGAGGGCAACCACATCTTTGTGGCTGTAATAATTACTTAAACATATAACTTTTTACGCATAACGAAAATTTGAATATTTCTTCATTTACTTCAGCCAAAATTAAAAAAAAAAGTATCTAAATTGAAAGAAAACGTCAAATTAAAAAGATCTCTAATTTGTTCTGCTTCTTCTTCCTTTACTATGTCAAGATATACCATTATAAAAACGTGTATACTTCTCTTCTTTAAACTTTAATATTCAGTTTATTAATTTCGTATTTTTCCTAAAACTTCAAACTATTCTAAGGACCAACAAAAAATTAATTTTTGAAATAACAGAGGGTTCAGACGTCCACAAAGTAGCAATGTGCCATATGGCAACAAAATAGCGAAAGGGTTAAACGTGTCGAAACGTTTTTGCTTAAGTACTGTGTGTTTCACAAAACAGATTCGTCTGTAGAATTTGAAAGAAAGAGTGTTCCAAAGTTGTATTACTTGTTTACTGTTACACACCTAAATACCTAGTGCGCTATATAGTTAATATGCAGTCCATTTCCCATTGCTGTCTATAATTGCTTGACATCATCTTACACAACTTTCGCTTAATTTGTTGGCATAATCTGGAGGCAAATTCCTCCAAATTTTTTTAAGGCTCGCAGAAAGCTGCTTGGTTGTGGAAATTTTTTTTCCACGGATCTTAACCTTCATAAGTGGAGCCGAAGTGGATACCTAGCCTTAGCCGAAGTGGATACCTGTGTGTTTCCTCCGATATCTGCCCTGTACATGTATATTGACAGGTTGACCAAAAAGGAAATTGAGTCGTCATGGCGAACCAAGACCGACTGCGGCACCTGCCGGACACTGTGGCCCTACCTGTCCTTGACGAAAACCCGATTCGTACTGTACCTGAGTCGTACCTCCATTCGACAGCTCGTTGGAGTCATCATTGGATACTGTGCCATTGGATCTATGCTTATCAAATGGCGCCTCTCGTCCAGTGATATCTGCCGATATCTGCAGGAACGCCGACTCCGCACCTTGGGGTCAAGATGCCTCACAGACCGGGCTTGCGCGGCGAAAGTCGAAATCTCGAATCTGCTCTCCTTCATTAAGAGGTCGAACTGGTTTCCCCTTGACTGAGACTATTGGTTAGCTCCAGAACACCATAAGAAGGGATTCACAATGGGCCATTTTGGCCTCCGAGTGGAAGTGCGGTCCTGCCTCACACACTCTTCCCTACCTAACCTAACCTAGCCTTCAAAAAAGCGCATACATTTTCAATTGGATTTGCATCGGGACTTTGGGCCGGCCAATCTAGCTGTTGTATACCTTCTTTCGTTTTCCAAAATGTGCATAGGTGACTACGGTGTTTTGGATCATTATCATCTTGTAGAATCCAATGACTTGTATCCGGCTTGTAAAGTTTTGCAGCAGACTTTAGCAAGCATTTTTCATAAAGTTTGACCATAAATTTGGCGTCTAGATTTTGTGTAAAGATACTTAAAGTACCAAATCATTTTTCTAAAAAGCATCCATAAACATGGACCTTAGTAGGGTGCCTAACAGTCCGCTGAACAGTCCGCTGGCCTTTAGCAATCCAAGCTTTCCTCCAGATATTCGAAACAAAGAAAGTGGACTCATCCGTGAATATAACTGTACTCCAATCCCGATCCAAGTTTTCCTTTGCCCAAACTTTCACAAAAAATCCAGAAATAACAAGGTATGGCGCTCTCAGTCATCCGATTTGACTTTTCTTTCACACACCATTCACTAACATTCTCTCTAAATATCAGCATTCTAACTTGATATTTGTCAAAGTGAAGCAATGTTGAGTATATTTATTTTTGTGCATGTTTCTATTTTTGCAATGGGGTCAGTTAAATTTGCAACAACGACAAGCACCATCGCACAATGCGATTATTATCCGTGAGTTGCTTCGCAAAAATGTAATCAATACCATTCATACCACCAAATTCACTTGATTTAGCTTCCTGTGACTTATTCATGCTTGATTGAGAGCTTAAGCAGCTGAGAGGAGATAATACAAAAATCTAAGATGCTTTTGATTGACCGAATATCGAGTACCAAAAGCAAGCGCTGACATAAGTTGGTTGCATGAGGATTACTTTAAAGGGGACAACATCAATTTTGAAGAATAAACGTGTAGTTTTAATTTAGTGGCAGCCGGTGTAATTTTGGCCTCACAAGACAATAGACGAACTGAAACGTCTATTGGCGAACAAAACTTATGCTCTGAAGGAGGCTCAACCTAGCCTTGTGCTGTAGATGCGGTTCAACATCGGGATCAGGTAGATATCGTTGAAGACACAAACATAAAATCACAAAAGTTGTCCAAAACTCGAAGATTTCACTATTAGTGGCCTTCGTGGGTCATTTAAATAATGTGCTAAACTACGAATCACGGGATATATATAAAAGCCAATACAGTCGAACTTCCCTATAGTGAACTTCTATATAATGAAGTTCTCCGTATAATGAATTAATTTCAAAGAATTTTTCGTTCTATTCTAAGTGCATTTTGATCTCCTTATAATGAATTTCCATATAGTTACATAATATCTCTCTACAATGAATACATTTTTTAGTTGAAAACTTCGCTTTCATTCGTTTTTTGTGTCCATATAATGAATTTTTCCATGCAATTTTCTGTCAAGCATATTAACAACACTGAATACCGAAAAAAAGTAAAACATATTTAGGGGAACCCCAGAAGTTAAAAATAACAACAGCATAAGAAGAAGAAAGTCACATCACTAACAATTTTTACAGCAATTGTTTGTTTTGAGTGAATAAAGTGAAAATGTCGCAGCGAAGTAGCATTTCTCTCGAAAAAATTCTACATTTGCAGATTCAGAAAACGATGGAAATGGCCAGTGAAGAAGAATTGGCTGATGCGGTGTTACCTACATTGGGACGAATTTTTGCTTCTCTTGACGTACTTCGAACCTTTGTGGAGATGAAGAGCAACGTACCGAATAATGTTTTTAAGTCTCTAAATGTATTAGAAGGCTTTGTAGTAAATTATTTTATTATTTTATTTAAAGTAAAAGATTATTTTAAGTAAAAGATGAAAAAAATCATAATTTCTATATAATGAAGTTTCTACATAATGAAGCTTTTTTCTGGTCCCGTGCGAATTCATTATAGGGAAGTTCGACTGTATATAGGAAACCATTATTTTCTTTCAACAGGAAAAACAGCGATAGCTGCAGGAAGCTTCACCGTAAGTAGTTCGTCATGGGCTCTGTCACTTCCATATATAATGCAACTTATAATATGTTGAATTATTACTATGAATATACACCCTTAAATAATGTTGGCGCCCGTTACGAGCAATTTTAAAATACATTTACATTGGTTTAACATTGTGCTTTTATAACTACCGTTGCAATTTTAGTTTTAATTTTTGAAATATATTTACATATCTACCATTAATTTCTGCAGATTTCGCTTCAAAGCATTACAAAGTGTTAACATGTTTAACTCGTTTCATAATACATATAGTATGTATGCAATTTTTTTTTGCCGGCTACATTACGTTTTTATACGCATTTGAATTGTAGAGTCAAGTCATGCGCCTGGTGAGTACTGACGACGGTCGATATGGCAAAAGGAGGCAAGGTCGTGATAAAGAGAATAATAAAATCTATTGAAAAAAATTACACGCTCGTAGCCTGAATAGTAAAAAGTGGCTAAAGTGCAAAAAGTGAAGAGTGAACAAAAAACACTTTTCAAGCTCTTTGCCAGCACGCTGCGGGGTTCAACATAAATCTTGTATAATAATTGTTGGTGTTTCTACTTCTTTAGCGAAAGTCAGTCGGGGAAAAATTTGCAGGAACCTTAAGTGAATATTTTATAAGCGACCTTTGCACTGTGGCATAAAAGCAAAATTAAGCATTGACTAGTCGAGCGAATGAGCAAAGGAGTTCAACACACGCAGAAAAGGGAAGACCTTCTCCTTCTTAGGGTATTTAGGAAAGCCTTTAAGTTGGAAAATGAGGAGTCATTTCCTGCGAAAACGGCGACAATTAGGAAAACTACTGCCGATTTCTAATTTTGGCTGTATTTGTGCGAAATCGCGGCAAGGTATTCTTAAAACAAAGTTTGTTTGTCAATAGCTTTCTGCGATATGAAATCGAGACCTATTGAGTCAGAATTTATAGAATGATACTTTTTGATGTACGTTTGAAAAGACCCCAATAGGCTACAACGTATGTATTTATACGGACCACAGTTAAAGTTATGAAATACAGACGTGAAATGGCCCTAAAATGCTGAATGCTCACCTCGTCTGCTTTTGGGTGGAAATGTTGGCAATTGCGGTGTTCGTGAGCCAGCGTTGTCGTCAGTGGGAGCAACAGTAGACCAAAAATAAAGCATGAGAACGAAGCGGTGGTGTAGTTGGCTGACGCTGCGGTCACATAGGATTTTAGCTTCGCCGAGGGCACTGCATTGCGCTGCTGATGTCGCTGTCGCTGGTGTTGCTCCATGGCGCCCTGCTGTCGCCATCCATCTGCGGCTGGTTGCAGTTGTAATTGCTGGCACATTTTAAGCTTAAGCTTTTGTATTCTTGTTGGTGGGGAATTTGGATGGGTTGTAGAATTTAATCAGATTTACTGGCTTGGTTTGTTGGTTTAGCGGCTGCCGGATGACGGATGGATTTATTGTCGTCGCATTAAATATGATTTAAATTTGTTCAATACATTTTCAGCAACCAATTTCAATGGAGCTATCGCTGTCAGGTTGGAGACGGGTAGTTTCCAATTCTGAAAACCTGTAATCGATGCTGCTGCTTCCATTCAGTTTCGTTTCAATATTTTCACTTGCCTTTATTATCGGTTCACATTTTTAAATAAGCCTTTTGGCCACAGTTCTCAGATTTCTTGCAATTCATTTTCATCAATTTCCGCGAACAGCACGACTGCGATTTTCGGCTTCTAGCCACTATTCTGCCACAGCGAACAATAAAATCAAAAATTGTTGTATAAAAGAAATCAACAAAACAAAAACGCTAGAAACAAAAGCGCACCGAAAGCAACAAAAACTGGAATTGGGTGCGTCCGCGCTGCGCTTGGCTTTGGCCGCGATGCTCGCCCCCTCTAAAAACAATCGACAGATTTATAACAACAAAGCGCCCGCAACTTCAGCTGCCGTGGTCCACGCTCACTCGCTGGCTGCCAGCTGCCTGCTTGCTTTTCGCTTGCGCGTTTGCCACTGCTCCACGATTGCTTCAATGCAAATGTCAAATTCACATGAACTCTTACTACTTCCACTGCCCTAGACCGGCACACCAAGAATTCTATTTCGGTTCCACAATCTGCATTTGTTTACTTCTTCTCACGCATCCATTTACCTTCTGTTTACTTTGATTCTATTGTATTTTCACTTTTATTTGTTTTGTTGTTGCGAATCTCATGAATGAATCAAAATCGAGCGACGAAGCAGTTGCCAAAGCAAACACGAAATCGAAACACAGCACAACAGCAACAAAAGCGCGGAGCAGAGCGTACACGATAAACGCTAAACGGCAGAAATGCGGTGTACGAGTCGAAACCCACCCATTACCAGCTGTCGCGGCGACGGTAAAAATGCGAATGACATTTTTGCTGCAGTGCAGCTAGAGTCAATGCGCTTTGAAAGCGTAGTAGAAATATGGTACGTTTGTATAATAGCGACAACCCATGAAAATTTCAATTTTGACATTTCGTCATGCACCGACATTCGGTTGCAGATGTTATTGGCCTTTTGTTGTGCTCAGAAAGTTCATCATTTAACATTTATTCAATGGCGTTCGCTAGTGTCCACTAGATGGGAGTAAAAGCGATGCAATGTCTTTCAAACTGTGTACTGGAAAAAGGATTTTAACTCGCCTAGCGTGACCATATGATCTTACTTAACCCTTCGATGGGCAGTAATTAGTTACTACACATTTGCACTTTGTCGGCTGGCCAGACGAAATCTGGTTGAGGCTTTTGACAAAGGCAAAGCGCAATGACAGATGAAGTTTATTATGTTTATATGGTAGACAACGTATGTAAGTATACAAGGTGCGTCCCAAAGTAAACAGGACTTTTGCAATAGGGACGTTTCTGGTGGCGCCATCTATGTGTGAGGACATGCGTTGGAAAGGTACATCTTTCATTCACATACTGTCTAAATTTCATGACATTTGGTCTAGTAGGCGCCGAAATATCCCGCTCAATGTGACAGTATGTTTTTAACTTTGGTACGAGAATGTCGATCGAACAAAGAGCTAATATTAAGTTCTGTTTTAAACTTGGTAAAACTTTTACCGAAACGTTTAAATTGTTAAAGCAAGTTTATGGTGATGATTGTTTATCCCGTGGCCGTGTTAATGAGTGGTTGAATCGATTCAAGAATGGTCGTGAAGACTTGAATGACGACGAACACGTCGGCCAGTCGAAATTTGTGATTACTGACGATGCCATCAAAACTGTGCGTGATTTTATCAAAATGCAGCCAAAATCATCATTGGAATTGATGGAAATGGAATTGAACATCTCCAAAACATCAATTGATCGCATTTTAACCGAACATTTGGGTCTCCGTAAAGTGTGTTCTCGCTTCATTCCGCACACTTTAACCGACGACCAAAAAGCGCAGAGAATTGAGCACGCAAAAGACATCGTTCGGGAAGCCAGACGTGATCCAAATTTCTTGTTCAACATCGTAACCGGTGACGAAACGTGGTGCTTTCAATATGATCCCGAAACAAAGCGTCAAAGTGCCGAATGGAAGCACCCAGATGAGCCAAATCCGAAAAAAACCCGCCGTGAGAAGTCAAAAATCAAAACTCATCTCATTTGTTTCTACGATTCAAAGGGAATAATTCATCGAGAGTTTGTTCCACCGGGAAAAACAATTAACGCTTTGTTTTATGTTGAAGTTTTGAAGCGTTTGGTGCATCGCATTCGTCGTATTCGGCCAGAATATCGCGAGGAAGGAAGTTGGCGTTTATTGCATGATAATGCACCGGCTCACAAAGCCCTAGTTACGACCGATTATTTGACCAAAAATCGCATTTTTACCATCAATCATTCACCGTATTCGCCTGATATGGCTCCCTGTGACTTCTACTTATTCGGTCAGTTGCATTTGCCGATGAAAGGAAACCGTTATAAGGACGTTGAGGACATCCAAAAGGCTTGTACCAACATTCTGAAGGCGATGCCGGCCGATGACCTAAAACACTCATTCCAAATGCTTTTGGACCGTGCAAAACGTTGTATCGAAGCAGAAGGAGAGTATTTTGAATAAGTAAAAAGAATTATACAAAAATAATCATCCGTTTTCTTTATTTTATAAAAGTCCTGTTTACTTTGGGTTGCACCTTGTATATATACAAATTATATTCATACTATATATACTTACTTAGTTACCCACAAATACACTGTAAAAAGGAGATGAATCTGTGATTTTTTTATTTTTTGAACCATTTCGTCTGGCCAGACGACAAAGTCCATCCGAGGGTTAACTGTCATTTGGGTTAATTCATAAGGTTAGTGTTGGTTGTGTTAAATTACATACATAGAACTACTTAAAATAGTACACATATAAATATGTCATTTAGAACAGGGAGAGAGAGAGTTGGATTTGAAACTTGAATATGGTTTTAAATTTGCTTTTATTCAAACAAATAGTTATAATTATATACATAATATATAATATATAATTATATACAGTTATACTTTTCGCTTAAAGCGAACTTCGAGGGACTGGGCAAAATGGTTCGTTTTAACCGAAAGTTCGCTTCAAAAGGGGTCCGTAATAAGCGAAAACATAAAGCACGTACTTTTAAAATTGGTTCGGTTTAGGCGGAAAACCTTTTTAAACGGGTTCGTTATAAACGAAAAGTACTGTATATATATATATATATATATATATATATATATATATTTTAAAACTCAGAATTATATGCACCATGGAAAATCACGCTTAAGATATGTATTAGAAAAGTATTTAGTACCAAACTAAAGTAACTACAAATACGATCAACCATCAAGAAATTAGACAAACATTACTCTTCTTGATCTTGTTCCTGTATTTATATAGATTCTGGAATAATTAAACACACCAAGTTTTTAATACCATTCAATACAGTTATTCAGATCTTATGGCCCACGCAAAATGTTTATTCGAATTATATATCTATATATATAAAAGAAAGTGGATGTATGTGTGTAATCGCATCACGCTCAAACGGACCGGCCGATTTCCATGAAATTTTTTTGTTGGATTCGTATTGAGTCAGTTCAGGTTCATGCGAAAAGAAAATTCCGGAAAATCGATTGAAAAAGTCGGAAAATCCCTGCCATATTTGGGCGCGAATTACTTGAAAACGGCTGGACCGATTTGGTTGGTTTTTGTTTGGTTGTATTCGTAGTTGTCAGAACAAGGTTTGTATGAAAGAAAATTTTAGGAAAACGGGGCGTGGAACTTTTTCACTATCCCAAATTTTCAGACGATAACTTTGGAACCATAAGTCACACATCAGTTAAATTTGGTACGATGGTAGTCATGTCCTTCAACAGACGAAATTAGGCGGGTATTGGACAAGGGGGCGTGGCACCACCTTTACAAGCAAAATCTTTATAATGGAATATCTTCGAAATTTTATGTAAATAGCAAAATACTGAAATTTAGTACCCCGTCGTCCCATAGATGAGTTATTCCACTGGTAAGACTTTATGGGCGTTGGAAAAGGGGCGTGGCACATTTTTTGTGACCCAATTATTCCGCTGAACTATAAGTCGCACATCAATGAAATTCAGTATGAACCTATCATGTACTCATATCTTTCGACAGACGGAATGAGGCGGGTATTGGACAAGGGGGCGTGGCACCGCCTATACAAGCCAAATCTTTAATATAGAATATCTTCGAAATTGTAAGTCGTACGACACTGAAATTTAGTACCCGGTCGTCCCATAGATGAGTCGAAAAGTGAGTGGAAAAGGGGCGTGTAAAATTTTTGTTTACCCAAATATTTTACTGAACTATAAGTCGCACAGCAATGAAACCAAGTACGAACCTACCATTTTCCCTTTTGAGAGAGGGTATTGTGCGGGTATTGAACAAGGGGCGTGGCACCGCCCATATAACTTAAATATGTTTCAAACGCAGTCCATCTTTTTACTGAAATTTAGCAGCAACATTGCTGATTTGTGGGCCTCGATTGCGTTAATCAGTAGCTCTTCCTCTCCCTTTAGTCGGTTTTCTTCGTCAATTTGCATCGCCATAGATTCGCCATCTCGCGTATTTGATTATAAAGAAAAAACAAATTTTTTGCGGGACAAAGTTCGCCGGGTCAGCTAGTTGTTATACCTACATATATTTTATAAGAAAAGATTTGGGAAAATGTGAGTATGTAACATAATTTTCTAGCTCCAACTTGCATAGCAAGGGAAGATTTCTACGAAGAGTATATTGTTGTTCAAAATTAAACTCCGTCCCGAAAGGGTTAAGTAACTTAGCAATGGCGCATGCAGGATTTCATATGGTAAAGGACAATTTTGCCAACAACTTTTGAGTCCAATACCATATTTTTCATTGGAAATTTTTGTGTGTTGGCGGTTTTCGGGGGTTCAAACCCCACCTGTGTGCGCGCCATTGTAATTAAGTCATATTATACTCGTACACAAGTTAAGAACTGACATATTCGTGTGTGTTGCATTGTGAGTGATGAGTAACGAATTGACAAGTAGTCGTACTTACATCTTCTACAAAATGAATTACAGCGGAAAAGTTTAGAAAAATTTCCCTTATAGTACGTCTTTGAAATATGTTCGTAAAGTCCTCACATTGTCGCACATAACTACTGTATTTCTTGTTTTTTTATTGTTTTCTTTAATTCCGATTTATACGTGTTACAAACAAATGTGGAAAATCGAATGATTTTACTTGAGCAATCTAGACGTCAAGTTTACATTTTAGTAGGTATCACGTGAGTGCGGCCTCATACTTGTACGTTCCGCTTTACAGGTTGGTGGTGGTGGTCTTGTAGTGCACAATGCCATGTTCATCGACAACGCCGGTGGTGTGCACTATCTTGCCAGTACCAGAGTCGGTGCTGCTACCACCAAAGCGGCTAGCAATACTGTGAACGACAGAAAGTAAAGTTAAATTAGGTTTCCACAAGAACCACAGCCCGAAAGATGGTTACTTACCCGGGTTCGCCGCTATGATGCACGCCGGTCTGGGTGCTAAAGTACACCGGTCCGCCGTTACCCTGAACGGAGGAGGACGACGATACAGAGCCTGAGGTCTCACCGAAACGGCTAGCAAGACTGCAGGTGGAAATAGAAAGCATCGTGTGAGCAAACGGTCGCATGAGCGTCACTAGTAAAAATTATTGATTCAGTGTTTACCCGGATGGTGTGTGATGCACGCCCTGCTGGCTGCTGAAATATACCGGACCGCCATCAGAAGAGGATGACGACGATGAGGACGACGAGCTGGCAACCTGTCTGCGCAGACGACGCAAATACTGAACGGTCTGCGTCGGAGAAATCATATCACCAAAATGTATATTTACTAAAAGGTATATTTAGTGGAACTTACATGCGGACTGACGGGACTCAAGTTCAATTTGTGACCCTCTTCGTCGAGCTTGTAGAAGGCTTTCGGAATGAAATAGCCAGCATCTGCAAAACGAACAAACAATGAAAATGGGAATGGGGGAATTAATTTAAGTTCGTAAACAAGTTGAATTGAAGCCGGTCGCGATGATTCAAGTATTCTGACGTTTTATTGTTATTTATTTCGGTATTATTGTTGTTCACTTCAACATTCTGGTTGAGTTGCTGTTTTTTGCCAAACAAGCCAAACCACTTCTTGCCCAAATGTACGAAGCGACTATTTAGAAATTCTCGAACAGAATAGAATTTATTTGATTAACACGCGCGATCGCTTCAACGCTGCCAAATTTTATTAAACTTAATTGCAATTCGTTTGAAGGCAGACTCAGACACTCAACAATGGGGCAGTGGGTTCGCTGAGGGTTCTTTGAAAGTCATAGTGGCCCCGAGCGAAAGTTGATTGAGAAATGCGAGAGCGACTCGAGAGCGACTTTCTAAATGATTCCTCATTGGCAAATTGTACGGCAAATGAAGAACACTAAAAAGTCTGCTGTAGAAGGCTTTGCTGAGCTGCTTTGGTAATTCGTCTGCAAACAGTGGCGAGGTGAATGGCGCCGACTTCAAAACATGCGAAGATGTTCTTTGTGATTTGTGCGGTTGATGCGGCGGCGTGACAGCCATTGGACGTTTTTAATGGCTTTGGAAGTGTGTAAGCGACAAAGTGTTGGTTGTTTTCAAAAGCGCATTGAAGTGTTTGTTGGCTTCAATTTGGATTTTCCCCGATTCGTGAGAATTTTGAACTGATTTACCGATTTTGGGTCGGATATACTTATATAATAGTATAATATTCCCATATTAGTTAGTTGTTAGCATTAGCTATGGTCTAGTATTGTTTTGACTACATGTTACATTAACTTCCCGCCGTGGGTTAGGTGCGCCAAGTTTATGATATCTACTCATAAGTGAGTTTCGTGGGAATCGGGATTCAGAATTAGCTAACAAAAAAGAAGACTAATTTCTTTGACCTTAATCTTTACCTAATCTAAACTGCAGTCACGAATCGCACAACACCGCCTTATGTGATCGCCAAGAATATCTCGGCGGCAATTAATGCAAGGTGCCCGAGTGCTCATAATCTCAATCAGTTACGGTCCGTATAAATTGATTATTTCTATTGGCAAAAATTAATACCTAATGTGTGGGCCTCAGCCATTAATTTTCTAATTCAATGTGCGACAGGGGCACAATCAGAAAAATGTTTCGGGGGGGTTTCAAAAATAATAATTGTTTAATATTTATAAAATGTCTTTAAATTTGTATGTAGTTTTAAAGTCGATCCGAATATTTCGGAAGGGGGTTTCAACCCCACCCTCCCCCTGAATCCGCCACTGATGTGCGGCTTGTGGAAGATGTAGCAAATCGGGTAATTAAAATTCGAATTACGCATTTACGGAAACGAGTTAAAGTTATAGTATAGAAGTTAAGTAATGAAATCATTAGAACTGAAATGGGAAGCTATCCTAAGATAACACGTTTATATTTAGCAGAGATATATGTGAAATGTGTGTACTCTTGCCGTAAATAAAAGCAAACCTTCGATTTCTACTTAATGTGTTACTCAGCTGAAGACTCGACTTTGTCAATTTCAGCAAACAACAAGGAAATATTTAATTTTTCGAATAATTCCATAAACACTGCTAAATTATCTTAAACAAAACACATGATTCTGTGACGCGCTCAAAAGGGGAGGCTATATTCATTATTTGAAAGACGAGTTAAACAAAGAGCTTAATTAGTTTCAGACTCTTACCGACAATAAATATGAATTCTGAGAATTTGGAAGCATTAGTGAGCTTTCGTGCCTTGCCGACATTCGTACAAACAATTGACACTACTGTCGCGGCTGCTGCTGGGGAATCCCGAAAACAGAAATGATGTAATTCAAACAAAAATCATTCAGTTTCTAACTTGAATCATCTTCTTCTTGAACTTCGATATACACACGTTGCACTGACGTACATATGTATGTATGTGCATTAAGCGAGCTTCCACTTAGCACAAAGCGCAAACTTGGTTGGTTGGTTTTTAATTAAAGCAAACAATTAGCTCTAGGAAATCATTATCAATCAATCAATCTTGCTTACCAGCATCGGCTGAAACGAGTGCCAAAACGCCCACAAAGGTGACCACCGCTAGCAGAGTGAACTTCATATTTGCGCGCATTTGTATCCAATTTTCTGCACTGAAGACTTCGTTAGAACCTAGAGAACCTATAAAGAAATTGTATTGGCCCTTAGCACGGTGCAAAAATTATTAGTTGTACGGCAGCGCGTACGCAGCGTCTTCGCACGTACCCGCTAAACAAAAGAGAGAAGACACAAACTTGACAGCACAATTCCCGAATTTGAAAACAGACGAAGCGCACACACGAAACGACTGCGACTAAACTGCCTTCGCAAGTGCTGAAGACTTTTTATACTTAAGTTGGCTTTCTGGCGTTGAGTTGAGCTCAACCGAGCCAAGCCGCTCGCACTGAAGCGATGCTTGAAGTGAGTTTGAGTTGAGCTGGCTAACATGTTTGCTTCACTTACACAAACACACACAGATGCAAGCACACATAGTATATATACATTTACACACACATATACATATATACATTTATATGTACATATAGTGGCAGCGAAAAGAGGCAGAGGCAGCAGGGAAAATAGGACAAGAGCAATTTCGCTGAAATTTTGCCGAAAGTACAAGCAGCAAATGCTGTTTGTCTGATGGAAAGCACAAATAAAAATTAAAAGTAGAATTATACTTCTTATAAAAAATTGTTATTTAATTGTTGCTAAATACTTACTCGCAATTTGAACTGGCGTTAACACACATTGCACCTAACATACAGCCTCGTTCGCATACATACAGGCGCTCTACTGCAGCCAAGTACACAATACAAACGGTAAACAACAATTCAGTAAATCGAGGTGTTGACGCTAGACTCCCGGTTGACTCACGTTCTGCTTACGAGTAAATCACGAGTTAAGCTGGCAGACAGTAGTTCTTGTCAAATTATATCTCTCCATTAAATTTTGTTTGCGCAAGAAATAATGTTCTCGAGTAATTTTTTGTGAACAAAATTCATGTATTTATTTGTATTTAATTTTGGTATAAATATTTATTAATAAACGATTTTTACATCTGGCATTTTGTTGTTTGTTTCAAGATGTTTTAAGGGGTAACACCACTTTAGCGGCAGAAGAATAGACCAAACTTTGACGATTTACGAAGTGGCTATGAAAAAGTGAAAAGGGCATTTCTTTTGAGAGAGTTTATTGAACACATGTTTTGGTATGGGGAAAAATTTGTTTATTTTGTTTTGAAGCGTCGTCCTATGAAATAGCTTTTTGTTTTAACACCCAAACAGGTCGCGTAAAGAATAAAACCTGAAGGAAAAAACAAAAACATTTCATAATCTATGTTCTATTGGCTATGGTAGTACGAAGGGAGCTTGCCGAAATAAATTTTTGTAGAAATGCCGAGTAATCTGTTCACTCAGTTTGCAAAAAGTGGATTCGAGAAAAATGCGTATGAGCGCTTAGCGCATGCTCCAGAATTGAACCTGTTACAATTGTTTTTAACTATGGGAACAACTGGATATGGTTTTTACCACTCCAAAATATTGCTTAACCTAAAAGACCAAACATATTTTCTTGCAAAATCCTCGAATGGTGTTACCCCCTAAATTCACCTAATGCGTATTTGAACATTGTGAAAAATTGATACAATTAAACAATTCCATGAATTCGGTGCTTTGCTTGTAATACAATTAAAAAAATTTGGCTGTTTGGTGTAAAACGCTGTTTTGACTTTTTTTCTAATAAATTTTCGAACATGGTAGAAAAGTGATGAATGGCTCAACGAAACGTCGATTTCATTCGAAAATCGCACTAAAGTAAAAACATTTTAATGGATATAAATTACTAATAATAATCCCATTTATTGTGATACTATGCATAGTCTCTAAATATCGTTTTACATATTGATGATTAAATCGGAAGTGGATCTTAATGGTGCAGTTGTCATTGTTATAAATTCACTACATCGACTACTTACCACTCGCAATTATTCTAGAAGACCTACAATAAATGAAATTCGAAGAACACATACCGTGAGGTTTTTTCTGTTTTTACATACACATTATTATTATTTATTTGCACTATTATTTATATTAGTTGCACTCTTTCCTTGCAAACATAAACATTTAAGATTGGTTTTAATGACATGAAACTGAAAAGTAGCAAACAGTGTTTCTACTGTAGGGCGATGCGACGGAAGTGATTGTTCAAGGGGCCCTCATCCGAGTAGCCGGCAATTTCTTGCGGTATGATGCCCGACTCCTCGATGGATGTGCACGGGCGACACATGCATTCCAGCGGTGCCTTGGTGAGCACCTTCTTGAATTTGCGCTCACCGTGCTTGGCCTTGGGACAGAAGAGCGAAACAGCCGCTTCACGCTCGCCCGACTCTTGGCAGCACATGCAGGAGCGTTCCATTTGCCAGATTTTGCTGCCCGACACCTGCAAATCGCCAAAGTAAAAGCATCGAATGGCTGTAATTTGGCGCCGAGATGGCGCTTACCTGAATGTAGCTGGAGCAGCGTCCGACACAAGCAAATGACGGTATGGGCTTCGGTACACAGCCCGGATACTGCAGCACATGAATGACGGGCGTCACTTGGCAGTCGTCGCCAATGTGCGAAATATCTGTTGAGTTGAATAAGTCAAACATGTAGACAACTGGAAAAGTAGAAATGGAGCTAGGCAGCAGTCACCATTGTTGGCGGTGGCGATGCCGTCATCCGCCTGCGCCGCGCCCAACCTCACAAGCACAAAATAAATGCAGTACAGCAAAATGACGGCCAAGAAACGGCGATTGTTGTTGGCATCGACGGAGGTGCTCTTGCCGCGTTGCACTTTACGCAGCATTGCTGTGGCCAGAATGAATGCGCAACAGAAATCAGCACACACGCCTACGGCGATTCACGTCCGATCGAGCTAGCGAGTGCGCGGGCGAGTCCTTCGAATGTACGATACCAAAAAAATGTTCGCAAATAAGGGACCAATGCACACGGAACGCTGGTTTTTATACCAAACGGCAGTGCGCGCTGGCGGCATTTGCTGCTGCTGGCGTAAAAGCATTTCGCAGTCGCCCGCATAATGAGCAGCGTCGCCCTCGGCCGCTGCTGGCGCTACTGATGGCGCTCGCAATTACTTTTCAGTAGTTGCTGGCCTGCGACGTTATGGCTCGTGCTGCAGGATGAACTGGCGATAATTTTCCGTTGCGTAATTGCGTACATAGGAACTGCATTAGGTGCGAAGCAGCCGGACCACCCCCGGAGACATTGGGGAAGGACGCCAACACATGCTGAAGCGACGGCAATTAAAATAAATGAGAATAACGACTTGTTGTGCAGTGACCGCAAACGGCTGAAAGTGCGCTATGAAGTGCTGTGAGCGAGTCGAGCAGGAGCCGAAAAGCAGTGGCACAACAATGAGCGCAATGAGCTGCCGCATTGTGCCAGGGACCGAATTTCGGCGTTCAAGGTCAGACTATGAGGCCAGCTAAGAGCTAAAGGTACATTAAATAAATTGATAGTAACTGAGAACATGACCCAAAACTTGTGCTTACATATTTGTAATGGTACTTTCAGTCAGAATACAACAACAAATTTGTGATATCATGCTTTCAATTAACCCTTTCCGGTCAATTTCCACATTTTATGAGATAAAAATTCGTCCTTCAAAATATTGACTCTTATTGAACATTTTACCAATAAAATACAAAAAAATTTCAAAAAAATCATGTTGGTCCGCAAAGGAGTAAAAATTCATGAATTTTTGGTTTCGGTTTTTTAAGTTTTATGAACAATTCATTGATTGTTTTGATAGAAAACATAAATTATAACAACAAAAAAATCGAAACGTGATTTCATTTTGATCGAAAGTTATATAAATTATATAGGGTGTTTTTTTTAGAGGTTTGTTTTTCGAATAGAGATAAAACTGGCATTTTGTGGTCAAATTTGGCAACTCTAATGTCATTTATGTTCAGTTTGGTTTGCCATTTCATCATGAACAGGTTGACAAAAGAACAACGCTTGCAAATCGTGCAAATTTATTTCGAAAATAATGGTTCAGTTCGCGAAGTTTACCGCAAGCTCCGTCCATTTTATGGTCGACATAATCGTCCATCAGAGCAATTAATTCGGTTAACCATGGGTCGTTTTCGCACTACGTTTACTCTATGTGATAATACGCATCCGCAGAGACGTCGAACAGTGCGCACCGAAGAAACAATTGCCGCTGTAGAGCAAAATGTTGAAGAGGACCCAGTCAGAAGAGGAGTCAGTTACCGTTAATGGAGACCGGTATAGAGCCATGATAACCGACTATTTTGTTCCCGAATTGGATGGCATGAATGTGGATGAGTTGTGGTTCCAACA
Organism: Melieria crassipennis; assembly: GCA_963668005.1. Lineage (NCBI taxonomy): Eukaryota > Metazoa > Arthropoda > Insecta > Diptera > Ulidiidae > Melieria > Melieria crassipennis. The sequence continues at coordinate 120,067,051 of OY764961.1, forward strand.
AGACGGCGCTACATGCCACACAGCGCACGTCACAATCGATTTATTGAAGGAAACATTCGATGAGCGCATAATTTCGCGGAATGGACCTGTCAATTGGCCACCAAGATCGTGTGATTTGACACCATTGGATTATTTTCTTTGTGGATATGTGAAGTCGCTCGTCTACGCCAACAAACCAGAAACGTTAGGGGACTTGGAAGCCAACATTCGTGGCGTTATTGCCGACATACGGCCCCAAATGCTCGAAAAAGTGGTTGAAAATTGGACCTGTAGAATTGGCTTTATTCGAGCCAGCCGCGGCGGCCACATGCCCGAAATCATATTTAAACATTAATGGCATAAAATTATCCTTCCAATAAAGCCAAATTGATGGACATTAAAACGATTTTCTTGTGTTTTATTTCAATTCGAAGTTCTATACCTCTAAAAAAAACACCCGATATATATAAACAATTGATTCACATTTAATCGGCCTTATATAACCGTTGTTGTTGTTGCAAAGCCCTTTTCCTCTCAAAAAAAACACAGAATCAATTAAAATTCGTACAGTTTTACAGAAAGATACTGAATATAGCCGATTCCTTTTATGGTAGTGGGAGTGGCAAGTACGCATGTCTAACCTTACATAACCCGTGTCTGCCCAGTAAAACACAAAATCGTCTAGTAATCTTATTTTTTAACGAAAATTGCCGAATACTCGAATTTTATTAGTCACGTGGTTTACAGATGGGCGTGGCAAACCTATAATTTAAAAAAAATGCAAACATAACTTGCAACCTTTGCTTTCCATTTCTACGATATACTTATCGTACAAAGCTTTGCAACCCTTTGTGGTCATTTGTACGATATATTGTACAATTTTTTTAAAGACTCGGGAAAAATATTTAGACGCAAAAAATTTTAAATTTAGTAAGTTCTATAAATCAACTGAGATTCAAACTTTGAAATTGTTTCGCTCTTTGATACCAAAATGTATTACATATTTAAAAATTCCTACGCAGAAGTACCGTCATTTGCTGGTTTTTCAAATTCTTGCAAAAAGCTGCTTACAAAACGCACTCATACTGTGTAGCCACGGCTATTATGATTTATATTTTTAAACATAATGATACAACACAGCCTACTTAATGAAAATTAAAAAGCGGTTGCATAAAAAGTGCGTTCGCTGTCAAATAAAAAATCGTCGAAAAAATTGTACGATATATCGTACAAATTTCCGGAACGGGTTAATAAATACGGCTTAATTTTTTGACTGGACTATTTTCAAGTGTTGACTTTGCCAATGTTTGGCTGAAAAACGCTTCTCCATCACCATAAAAATCGTCCACAGTATTTGATTTTTTTGTACATATCAGTTGAATTTTATGAAAACAATATCCTTTAAAAAATTTGCCCTCTCAGGGCACACTCCATATTTATTAGTTCATCATGAGTCGTTACATTTTTTGTTTTTTATTAAAAAATGCTAATCTTGAAGCATGTAATCAGTGCAACAAAACATAGAAAGCTCCTACTAGCAAAACCAACAGCGGCATACAGCCATTCAGGCTGGCGGCATTTCGCTCATGCAGGTACACCAACAAAGTGGTGAAGCGTTGCTCAGCCCACTGCAAGTTTGAATCAACAGTTTTGACAGCCTTTTCCAGTTTCGACACCGAGCTGCCGAACAGTGCACCCTTTGCTTCAATGAACTTCTCGAGCGATTCCTTTTGCTCGCTGGTGGTAAAGTAGTTGGCAATGTCACTGACGATATCAGCAGCGCTCGACCAGCCCACTCTGTATAAAATAGAATGGTGATAAATCAAAGACATATAAGCATCAATATAAATATTTTTGATTAGGTCTAGACAGCTAAGTAGATAAACAAAATATAAGACGCAGTTATTCCATAACAACTCTTAACCCTTTCGAACCCGAATTATACCCTTTAATTTAATTTAATTTAATTTACTTTTGAACAATTTTAGCTTAAAACGGGTTAAATAAATTTTGTTTCAATATTTTGTAATTGCAGAAAAATTATTTAATATTTATGGAAAAATACATCATTTAATTTAATTTAATTAAAATCATGAAACACTTGCCTAAGCTAGTTTACTTTTGAAGAATTTTAGCTTAAAACGGGTTAAATAAATTTTGTATCAATATTTTTCAATTACAGAAAAATTTTTTTAATATTTATGGAAAAATAAAAAGTTATCACTTTTTTATTTTATTTAACCATTATTAAAGAAACAGGGTTTCGATCAAACGCGCCCAATTCGTAGACTTCAATTAGAGCACAAACTTTCCCTGATATCGCTGCAAATAATTGTAAATTATTTTGGGGATAACAGTAACATTGTTGTAATTTGCTTTGAATTCACTTCTAAAAATATTAATTTGTTGGTGCCTACTTAAATTGAACCCGTAAATAATCGTAGCTTTTGCTATAAGATGACAAATACGTGAAGTTGCTCTCAGGCAACTTTGAGGTCGAAAGGGTTAAAAATGGTTACAGATAACTTGTACCTGTCAGTGCCTTAAAATTTCATATAATTTCACAAGAAAAATTTGCTCTTACACATCTGCCAATTTTTCAATTGTGGTCGTGATGGCGCTAAATGCCGGTGTCACGTTCTCCGGATTTTCTTTGTACATGGGTGTGATGCCCTCGATTGCATACTCCGCTGGAATGAGCCCCAACAGGATCCTCATGTAGTGTGTATCCATAAAGTACCGCGTGCAGCCCATAGCGCGCACCAGCATTGCCTTCTCGGTGGTTACATTTTCCGCGTGAAACCAGCTCTCGAGCATGTTGTAGTATTTGAGTTCGCCCGATCGGGTGGCAGCGCAGTAGACCGTCTCACGGAAATCTGGTGAGGGCTTGACGCCACTGGTTTCAACTTTGAGCATAATTTCCTTTGCCTTGCCATCGCAGTCAGGTTGATTGTACTTGCACAGCCACGACACCACTTTTTGTCTATTGTACACGTCCAGCACAGTGTCCTTGGCACTGTAGAAGCCCAACTTCTCATAGATGGGTGCAGTTATGTCGAAAAGAAATTGGCTGAACGCGGGAAGCTGTGTCAAGGTGAGGCGCTGCGCAACCCGCTGCAAGCCCGCGAATGCCGCGTACCAGGGCAGATAGTCCATCTCAGCGGACAGATACTCGATGAACTTGAAGACAAGGTCGTAATCGACGAGGCCGACACGTGCAAAATTAAACAAGTCATCGACAAGTTGAGCGCGATTTGTGGCCGGTATGCCGCTGTGTTGCGACTGTCGGAGCGCCGTCTGTATGCTCCACAGCGTGGACGTGTCGTAGAACACTCGATGGTAGTTCGATTGCTGCAGATTGAAAATGATCCACTTGAAGGACTTGTCGAGTTGGAAATCAAGACTGGTTTGGTTGAAATAAAATTTCGGTGTTAGGTCATTAAAATTGGTTCCTGTATTGGTGGTGTAGGTGATGGGTATTGTATAGGTGAGCGAGGCATCGCTACCATCGTCGGGTGCTAGCAGGAAACGTTTCTGTTGCAGCGTAATAGTGCGACCATCCGAGGCAACGGTGACATTGAGAACTGGAAAGCCAACTTGCTCTGTCCAGTCGTAGAAGAATTGATCGAAGTTCACTGGTGGTGTGGTGGGCCAATAACGCTTCAAATAGTAAAGGAAGTCGGACGGTATGACACTGCTCAAATGGCTGTGGAGAAATATGTTTTTTGTTGTTATTTTAAAAGAGATATGCTGAAGGAAAATTAATAAAAAATCACTCGTTTTTCGGCGGACGCTCTCTTGGCATACAACGAAAAACAACGAAATGTAAAAATTATTACCAATGAAGGAGAATTCAAACCTATACAAAGTCGAACATACAATACGAATAATTGTCGAAGTCAGTTCTGGCACGTCACAAGGCTGTTGTGCCAATCATATAAATGCACATCAAATTAATTATCTAAAAATTTAACAAATCTAAATATTGCAACAGTTTTAACATTTGCTACAAATTCAAAACTTTGCAGTCATGTAAAGTGTCTCGTAATACATACAATTTCTTTCTTCTCAAAGCTAACGGCTGCTTTGCACATACTTTACCTATGAAAATAATAGAATTCGTCATGGACGATTTTGTAATGTGAAAAGTTAATAGAAATTGCTGATATCATCGAGAAAAACAATTAATAAATATAGGTACTAAATTATCTATTTTTGATGTGTTTTGTTGCAAACAGAAGCTTATGCACACGAAAAGTCTAATCTAATCGGGTTTGCTGTAAATCAATCGAAGCGACACCAACCGAAAGAATGTTTGCGTCGATGCAAACAACGCGTTACTCACTTCGCTTTTAGATAGTCACGTGTGGCATTGTCGAATTGGTCATAGCCCATAATATTTCGTATCATACGCACAACGGACGCGCCCTTCGCGTACGCTATCGAACTGAATTTGCTGGCAATTTGCGCTGGTGATTGAATGCTGTCTTCGGGACTTGTCATCGGCTGTGTGCTGTTTACCGCATCGGTGCCAAAGATCGAGTGCACCTGATTGACCACGAACTGCTCGTCCAACTGGTACTCGGGGTAGAGCTGTGAAGTGGAAATCGTTTATTGGGCAACGCCAAATGTCAACATTGAAATTTCAAAATTTTCTAGACGCACCTCATGCGCCAAGAAGTATTGATAATAGCGCGCAAAGGCTTCGTTTAACCAGAAATAGCTCCACCAAGAGAAAGTCACACTATTGCCGAACCACATGTGCGCCGTTTCGTGCACAACGATGTTGATGGTGTACTGCTTGTCCGCCCAGCCGTCTGTGTAGCCCGGCTCTTGCACCAAAACCGAATCGCTATATATACATACAGAAAGAAGAGTGCAATTTGAAGGATATTACATGAAGATACGAATTATTGTTACATGGCACCGTAGTTGGTATATTGACTCATTACATAAGTGTGAAGCAATGGCGCACACAGGATTTCATTTTGGAGAGAGGAAGTGTTGCATACGACTTTTGAGCCCAAGACCATTTGAAACCATATTTTGGATTTTGGGGGTTTGGAGCTCCCTCGTCTATCTGCGCCATTGACTCAAACACGTATCTGCGGAATGGTGCAAACGACTCACCTGTAAATGACCAGTCCCCAGTTCTCCATTCCATTGTGGGGAAATTTCGGTGATGTGGCCTTTTGCATTATGGGATTACCCAGCTCTTTGTAGGGTAGTTGAGTGTACTTGTTGTAGGCCTCCAGCGCACGCTCCGCTACACTGAAAGCGAAATCGGTTTTGTTGCTGTACTCTGGGCGCGTGATTATAACCAAATCGTCGCTGCCGCGTGGTACAAATTCCGAGACAATAAAGGCAACCAGATAGGTAGACATGACTGGGGTTTCCTCGAAACTATCCAAATAACGATCATCGCTAGAATATTGTCAAAGAGATTGTATTGTATTAAATAAATTTGTTTTCAACCAGAGCTGTAAGTAATTTTGGTAAGAAATCATAAAATTGGTAAAGTAGTCTCACGGCCTCAAATATAAATAATTTCTTTTATTAGAGATGTGCATGTCTCGCTGTTGATTGATTTCCGAAACTCATAAACCTCTTCAAGTCAAACCGTAGCAGCAACGAAATTATCTCACAATGCTCAAAAAGCCTTAACCCTTTCGACCCCAAAGTTGCCTGAGAGCAACTTTACCTGTTTGTCATCTTATAGCAAAAGTTACGATTGATTTATGGGTTTAATTTAAGTAGGCACAAACAAATTAATATTTTTAGAACTGAATTCAAAGCAAATTACAACAATGTTACTGTTATCCCCAAAATAATTTCCAATAATTTGCAGCGATATCAGGGAAAGTTTGTGTTCTAATTGAAGTCTACGAATTGGGGGCGCGTTTGATTAAACCCCTGTTTTTTTTAATAATGGTTAAATAAAATCAAAAAGTGATAATTTTGTATTTTTCCATGAATATTAAGTAATTTGTTTGTAATTTAAAAATATTGTTACAAAATTTATTGAACCCGTTTAAGCTAAAATTGTTCAAGAGTAAACAAGCTCTAGAACTCTAACAAAGAGGCGTGGCGACTTCAAATGTCGTGTGCACACTTCTTAGGCAGTATTTCATGATTTAAATACCAAACAGTAATATCGAAACACAGGGTAAAATGCGGGGTCGAAAGGGTATGGATATGGTACCTAAGTCCAAAGCAACACCTGACCTCTTACCTCTCTGGAACACTGCTGATGATACGAGTGTTGAAAACGGAGTTGTACTGTTTGGGGCGACTGATGTGCATGCGGAACCTGGCCTTGAAGGAAGGCTCATCGAAGCAGGGAAATATTGTGCGCGCATCAATGCGTTGCGACTGTGTGATGCCAATCCATCTACGTGCGTTGAAATAAAGTGTTTATTAGTTGCATTTGGCAGGTGGATCGGCGATTCAAACAACTGAAAAATTCGTACTCACTTCTCTTCGCCCTTCGGGTCGGTGTACGTGGCGCGAAAGAATCCCGCCATGCCGTCGCGTATTTGTCCTTTGTAGACGAAGCGCAGCGTGTAGTTCGCCATCAGTTTCAGTTGATTGTCCAGACGTACCATCAGCAAAACCGTCACACTGTCATAGGTCAATTGTGACACGTCAATGGTCTGCACAATTTCGCCGGAATTGTCGTACAGCCACGCCCCGCTGATGTCGATGCGGTCCTTGTGCAGTTTTATCTCACGTGTGCCCGGCACTACGGCGTGCAGCGTGATGTTCACTTCACCATCGAACGTGAAGCGCTTGGTGCCATCTGTGTCCAGCAAGTACGGCCTGATCGTTATGTCGTATGCATCTGGCATCACATAGGGTTTCAAACGGTAATCAATGACGTCTGCGCGAACCAATAAAACTGCCGCTAAGAGCGACACCAGTGCGCAGAGAGCAAACGTTGACATTCTGAGCGGCTCTACGTCAGCAGCTCACAATCTCTTAAATATTTAATTCAGCTCGAAATCGGATTTGCTTTCTTTCTTATTCTGTTGGACTAACACTGCATCTACGCGCACAAACCGTCGAAATGCTTCTGAGCGATCTCTCTATTCGCATTCGAGACAACAGTTGCGCGCACTGTCACACTCGGTAGCCAAAATTAACGTTGCTCGTGCCGACAATGCCGGCAAATATATTGCCAACGATAAGTGATGATAAGATTGGTTCGCTGATCACTACCAGCGCATGGCTGGGTCGTTGAGGTTTCAAACACCCATAGGAACGCCAAGCGAGCGGGGATTTTCTCAATCGGCCACATAATCTCTACCTGTGTTCTCTGCAGTACTGAAGTGCAACGGCGGCGCACGGCACTGGCAAGTTACAAGTGCCAAGTCCCATCGGCCCAGAATCAGTCCCATCTACACCCAAAAGCTGATTCATAAAATTAGTACAGTAAAAGCTTAAATTGTTCATATTTTTACGGTGTCAAGATTTATTTGAGCACACAGCGGGGTCTCGCTAACGATAGTTGTTGCCATTTATATGCCTATGACGCTTTTCCAGGTACAGCTGCACTCTCTCCACCATTTTCCACGACGACTGTAATTGCTCTTCGACAGTTTCCAGTGCGTCTTGCAACGTTGCGATTGAACTTGCAAATGTATACAAGTAACGAACGCGACGGCAGAACTCTTTCAGTACCGCCTTTTGATTGTGGTTGGCAAAACGAGAGGCAATCTGGGATGCTACCTTCGCCACTTCGGGGTAGCCACCCAAGCTGAAAAATACAATAGTATCCATGAGAGAGGTGTGTACTGCAGGGGGACACAACGACTAATGATTCGATATCAGCTTTTGCCTTCCTAGAGACTAGCGAAGCCACAACCATTCTGTGTTTATTCAAAAAGACGATGGCTTTTCCGAAAAATTATTTATTAAATTTCACCGAAAAAATTAGCAACAAAAAAAATTAGCAACAATAAAACGTATGCAACGATGTGAGGTGATAGTCTTACAAATTAAATTTTGAATTTGTATTGAAGAACTAACCGTGAAATATGGCACACTTACAACATAATGTCAAACAACTATACTCTTAAAAAACATTTGTTTACTGTCTTATTTTTTTTTCCCGGGGGAATACCCGGAGTGATGACATCAAGCTGCCCATCTTCACTGGGCAATTACCGAAAAAGTATCGGTAAAATAACACCACATATGCCACGTTTCGACGATTTCTATTTTCAAGCTAGAAATCTATTAGGGCGACTTTTGTCCTGATGCCTTTACTTACGATTCAGCCAGTTTGTGAGAATTTCCGGTGACCAGATCAAAGACCGACAAAACATTCTCGTTGTTTTGAGTATACAAACTGGAAAGTGCACTCGCCTTATCCTGCCGCCGCACATCGTCACCCACAATGATCCAGAAGTATCTTTTTACCAAGTCTATATCTCGAACACAGCCCAGAGAATTCAAGATTAGCATTTGCTCCGTGGCTACCGTTTCCGTCTTGTATTTGTTGAAGAGAATATCAAAATTGGTTTCGTTGCCCTCTCGCATCGCTGTGCAATACACCACCGATCGAATGTTCACCGGCACTGCTTTTTTCTGAAGTTCGTCAAAGTAGCTCAACGCCTTATTTATGCAATCGCTGTTGCCATATTTGCACGACCACGACAGGATTTCGGCACGGTTGTAAATAGCCAGAGGGGTATCGCTGGTTTTCTCCTCGAAGCCGAGTTCTTCATAGGCCTTCTTGGTCAACTGCTGAATGTACTCGCCAAATTTTTCTGTGTCGGTGCCCAAACGAATAGCCAGGTACGAGTAGCCATTCAAGGCCGCAGTCCATGGTAGATAATTCGTCTCGGTCTCTAAGTATTCGAGCACATGAAGTGCTAGTTCGTACTCAATTTCCCCGGAACGTGCCAAATTGAACAAGTCATCAACGACCTGTGCACGATTCAACTCATGAATACCAGCCCAGTTATTCTCGTAGAGTGCATGGCGAATGCGATGCCAGTATTTGGTGTCGTAGTTGACGCGATAATAACCGGTCTGTTGAATATTAACGATCAGCCAATTGACGTTGTCACCAACCTCCACGGTAACGCGCATATCGGGATGTAGGTATTGCTTGGGTGTGGTGGAAGCGAAGTTTTTCTCCTTGTCGGTGGTGTACGTGAGGGGAATGGTGTACTGGAGTGAAGCGTCGCTGCCATCGCCGCGTTTCAATAAGAAACGCTTCTGGGTGACGGTGAAGCTTTTGCCGTCTTCGGAGAATGTAATGCGCACCACCGGATAGCCAACTTGCCTGGTGAAGCTATTGAAAAGCGACTCAGCGTACGCTTCGGAATCTTTCGGCCAGTACAATTGGAAAGAATTTAAGAGGTCTTTTGGCACCGTATTTTGGTATGCACTGAAGGAAAATGATGACATTATAAAAAATCGTGTGTGGTATCACTGGAATGACGTACTGCTTGTTAAGGTAAGTTTGTAAGGATTTTTTAAAATTTTCCTCGCCCACAATGTGATGGATCATTCGTATTAGCGAGGCACTCTTTTTGTACATCAAAGAATCGAACACTTCATCCAGCGGTAAGTTGCTCTCTCTGCTAAGAGGACGAACCTTTTTATGCGAATCTGATACCAAAGCGGATTGCAACTCTTTAACAACAAATTGATGCTCCAGTCTGAACCGATGATAACTTTGTATCTAATTATGCGAATCCATTATTTGATGGCATAGATCGATATGAATAGAGTACTTTACCATACTGGGACCATAATACTGAAAGAAACGTCCGAACGCCTCATTCAGCCATACAAAATTCCAGCTGCTGCAAGTGACCAGATTACCGAACCACATGTGCGATAGCTCATGCGCCAATAGAGCAACAGTGTATTCTTGCGACTCCAGCGGCGTCCCTTCAGTATGATGTAGCACCAAACTCTCCCGAAAGGTAATGAGACCCCAGTTTTCCATGGCGTGTGCAGGGAAGTCGGGCAACGCAGCAAGGTGGACTTTGTCAATGCCCATATCGTAATACTTTATGTCGAGATAATCTTCCAATGCCACCAAAAGTCTCTGTCCAACAGTGTAAAAATACTCATTTTGATTGAAGGGCGCAGGACGAGCAATAATACCGAATTGGCCGTTGAAGCGTTCCTTGAAATTGGATATAACAAATGCCAGCATATAAGTGGACATGTTCGGTGTGGTGGCATAGACATCCGTTGCGTAGTCACTGGAGGTAACGCTACTGTTTTCAGATGTTCAATATTTAGGTGGAATTCGCGGACATACCCATTGAACACAGTCTTGATCCTGCGCGTGTTGCTGACCGTCTTCATTGTGTGGTGACGTATGAGCGTGAGCGAGAAGTTAGCTTTAAAGTCGGGTTCGTCGAATGAGGGAAAGAGACTACGCGCATGATGTGGTTCAAGCAATGTCGATCCGAACCATCTGGAAAATGGTGCAAATTACCACGGCTTTCTCGTACAAGGAATTTTAAATTTTACCTGGTGACATTGGTCTCATCCTCGTAGGAGGTGCGAAAAAAGCCCCTCGTTCCCAAGCCTATTGGGGCCGTGTAAACGAAGTGCAGTACATACGTGCTGTGCGCGGTTAAGTACTCACTTAAAAAATAGGTAATCATTTGCTTTTGGTCATTATAGTTGTAGGAGTCCAACGGCTTTCTGATCTGCGGCTTTTCTTCCAACCAATACTCCCTTGAATGATACTCAATGTTTCTCGTATGCAACACAATTACTTTCGTTGCAACATTTGGCACAATGACAATGTCCACTTGGCCGTCGACTGTGAAGAGCTTTGCCAAATCTTCTGTCGGCAATAGATATGGCTGCAGCGTAAGGTTGTAGCTCTTTGGATGAATTGTCTTCGGTAGGTTCCAAGTGTCTTCTAGGGACGGGTAGATATAAACCATTGGTACAAAACTAGCGCCGACAACCATTGCAGCTACAAGCAGAATTTTTAAGAACGTTCCCATTTTTCTTCTGTTTCTTGCAAGGGAAATATGACTCTAAATTTGGTGTTTGACGTTTCAAAATAACTCTCAGGAAATGAGTGTAAATACATTCAGTCTAGCCAGAAAAAATTTAAAACTGTTTGGGCAAATACAGTGAATACCTGATAAGTTATCCGAAAGAGATAAAATTGTACTTCAAACAGCTTCGAGAAATTTATTTTTACTTTACCATTTATGTTAAGTATGCACACGTCCTCCATACGTAGGACTTCATCGTGAACTATGAAAAAAGCATGTGAAGGACTTGTTGGCTTTTACATTTTTATTTACATAAATAATACACAGATTTAGTTTTTCTCTACATATGAGTATGAATTCTTAACCCTTGACTAACATTTACTTCATGATCATTGCCACAAGTGCGCACACAGCCAATGTGAATACGGTTACGACATTTGTCGTGGCACTGTTGTTGGCACGCTTTGCCAGATACGATTTGAAAACGCCCAGCTTCTCTGAGGACCATTGCAAATTGTTAGCGACGGTGGTTTCAGCAGCTTTAAGTGTTGAGAACGAACTGCCCCACTTCTTCTGGTTCGCTGCCTCCGCATTGAAGGCTTTGAGTTTGGCATCTTGGCTCTGTTCGGTAAATCTAGAAGCAAGGTTGGAAATAACGCCGGCTACGCTGGCGTAGCTCCCCAAGCTATACAGAGAAGAGACACATAAAATCAATATATAAATTTATGATATACATATATACGATTTTGCAAACGGCACTTACGCTTCAGCAAGTTCGTCAACATTTTCGGTGACCAGATCATAGACCGGCGTAATATTCTCGTTGTTTTCAGTGTACAAACTGGAAAGCGCACTCGACTTGTCCTGACGTCGCACATCGTCACCTACAATGATCCAAAAATATTTCGCCACCAAAGTTGTGTCCTTAACACAGCCCAGCGTATTCAAGATCAGCGTTTGCTCCGTGGCTACCGTTTCCGTTTTGTATTTGTTGAAAAGAATATCAAAATTGGTCTCGTTGCCCTCTCGCATCGCTGTGCAATACACCACCGATCGAATGTTCACCGGCACTGCTTTTTTCTGGAGGTCGTCAAAGTAGCTCAACGCTTTCTTTGTACAATCGCTGTTGCCATATTTGCACGACCACGACAGGATTTTGGCACGGTTGTAAATAGCCAGAGGGGTATCGCTGGTTTTCTCCTCGAAGCCGAGTTCTTCATAGGCTTTCTTGGTCAACTTCTGAATATGTATGCCAAAGTTTTCTGTGTCGGTGCCCAAACGAATAGCCAGGTACGAGTAGCCATTAAAGGCCGCAGTCCATGGTAGATAATTCGTCTCGGTCTCTAAGTATTCGAGCACTTCCAGTGCCAAATCGTACTCAATTTCCCCGGAACGTGCCAAATTGAACAAGTCATCAACGATCTGTGCACGATTCAACTCATGAATACCATCCCAGTTAGCCTCGTAGAGTGCATGGTGAATGCGATGCCAGTATTTGGTGTCGTAGTTGACGCGATAATATCCGGTCTCTTGAATATTGACAATCAGCCAATTGACGTTGTCACCAACGTTCACGGTAACAGGCTTATTGGGCTCTAGGTATTGCTTGGGTGTGGTGGAAGCGAAGTTTTTCTCCTTGTCGGTGGTGTACGTGAGGGGAATGGTGTACTGGAGTGAAGCGACGCTGCCATCGCCGGGTTTCAATAAGAAACGCTTCTGGGTGGCGTCGAAGCTCTTGCCGTCTTCGGAGAACTTAATGCTCACCACCGGATAGCCAACCTGCTCGGTGAAACTCTGAAAGACGGCGTTGGCATAGCTCTTGGATTCGGAGGGCCAGTGATTCAGCCAATGAGTCGATAGGTTTTGGGGGACTGTATTTTGGAATTTACTAAAGAAAAAATGTTTGTTAAGAGAAAATTAAAAAGTCAACGTTCGAGAAAAGTCGGCTGTCCTATTTATGGGACTTGTATGCGTTTAGAAAACATGCATTACTTACTTATTTTCCAAATAGTCATGTAGTGAGTTCCTAAAGTTTTCTTCACCCATGGCGTGCTTAACCATTCGAATAAATGAGCCGCCTTTGTTGTACGAAATACTGTTGAACATACGGCTGAGGTCAGATGGTGTATTCGTATTTTCATCGCTCATCGGGTTAGTGCTATTGGTTGCGTCCATCCCCATAACGGATTGGACTTGATCGACGACAAACTGCTGGTCTAGGGCCATACTCGACTCTACCATAGCAGTTGCGAAATACTGGAAATAACGAGCGAAGCCCTCGTTCAACCATGTGTAGCTCCACCAGTCGCAGGTCACCAGATCACCGAACCACATATGCGCTTGTTCGTGAGCCACGACACCGGCGATAGATTGTTTCGCGCTGAGCGTAGTTGTACCTTCTTGGTAGAGCAAAGCTCTCTCTCTAAATGTGAGTAATCCCCAGTTCTCCATTGCACCAGCCGAGAAATCAGGAATCGCTGCCATATCCATTTTACTATTACCAAGCGAATAGTAGGATATGTTCAAATAGTTCTCCAGTTGAGCTAGAAGCTGTTGGCCCACGTCAAAACTGTACTCGGACTGGTCGTAGTATTCTGGTCTGGCAATAACGCTAAACTTCTTATCGGAGTTATCGGGCGTGCTGCGTTGGGTGAACTCCGAAACAATGAAAGCCAAAAGGTATGTAGACATCTTCGGGGTGGTCTCGAACACATCGATTACGTAATCACTGAAAATATGCGAAATTGTGTTCGGTCAGCGTTGTTCGGAATTTGAAGAACCAATATGGGTGTATCGCTCTTCACTCACCCATCGCTCGTTGATTTTAAAATGGGAGTGTTGGCATACGCCAACACGGTCTTGTTGTGCTTGATGGTTACATCGAATGTGGCCTTGAATTTTGGTTCATCAAAGGAGGGAAAAGCACGACGGGCGTGATTCGTCTGGAACTGCGTTGAGCCAATCCATCTGTTCGGAATGAAGGCATATTTCGTATTTAGCGGAACGAAGACTCGAATTGACGGCTGATATTGATTGATATTTACTTGACGTTGTTGTTTGCGTCCACATAGGAACTGCGATAGAAGCCATGCATATCATCGTCCATGGTGCCAGTGTAGATGAAGTGAAGAATGTACGCCTTATTTGCCGTCAAATATTCGGTTAGTGTGAATGCCATCATGTTTGTTGTTTCATTCACGTAAGGGTATGGCAAATTCTTCTGGCTGGTCTCTCCCACGCTCCAATACTTCCGCGTTACATACGTTAGATTCCGGGAGTGCATGATGATTTTTCTTGTTCTTTCAGTGGGGACAATTTGAATGGCCACTTCACCGCTGAATGTGAAGCGTTTTTCACCGTCCACCTCGTCCAGATATGGCTGCAGGATGATGTTATAGTTGACGGGCATTATTGTCGGCGGGAGACGCCAGCCTTCGGCGTCAGCATCATCCAGCGGTGCGACTTCCACGGCCTCTTCGAGGGGCGCAGCAAACACGGTGGCACAAGCAAAAGCCGCCAGAACGGCAGCTGTGCTTAGTTTAAACATTTTGAATATGCTGGAGTTAGTGGGAAAAGAGGAAAGTGCGCAATTAATGAGTGCTTAGTTTGCCTTCGGGTTAGAAAACAAATATAATTTTGCAATTCGGTTGCCAGGTTCACCATCTAAACTCTTCAGCGACCAATTGTGCAAGTGTGCTACACATGAACTTTCTTCAGTTTCAAACCTTTCACAGTCACATTATCACTGTCTCGAAGTATTAAGGGTCCCGAATGTTCCCTGATCGGGAAACGATTAAGCACAAATAAAAAATTTCATCCAAAATCGTGGCTTCTCGGCCACAACAAGCCTTTGTTATTGTTTTATTCGTACTAATATTTTAAATATTGTAAATCATTGTTCGGATTTGAAGGCATATGAGTAATTTGTAAATGTATAATACAAATATTTTTGTTAAATGTAGTGTAGCATTCGGTATTGAAACTGATATAAATGAAATGCGTACAAAGTTTTTTTCCAATTGTTGTTGTCATACGATATTTGAAGCATTCCACTGAGATTAGTGCACTTTATCAGAGCTACCTCTGTCAGAGAGAGGTAGCCGCCGAAATAATTAAGCGTACGCGTCACTGGCACATTTTCAAACCATCAATTTTTTTCTCAGTTACTAATCTAACTGCAGGACACACATTCGTACAATTAAATTTGCGGCTGTTCGTTCTTCCAATTTGATCACTTTAAAATAATATTTTTTGCCTAGTTGTTTTATACATATTTATATACAATATTATATTTAGATTTTTATATTTGTGAATAGCACACTCTACGGGAATATCCTTTAAGGAGACGCACCTTCGGCTACAGGTCCTTCGTATCGTTCCTGCTTTGCTATTATCACCGCTACCGCCGTCTCAACTATAAGAATTCGCTCGAAACCGTTTGCTAACTGAACGTGGTAGCTTCCCCTGACTCGTATTTATAAAGAGCGCAGCACTGCAATGAGTTCACGACTTATCTGCAGGTCCAAACAAATTATATTGCCGGCGATAAAAATAATTGCTCCAGTTCTGCTGTGGTTATTATTGTTGCTGGATTATATTGGTGCCTAGATTAGGAACCCTCAATAACTTGTCGCCACACGAGGGCGCTAGTGGCACCTAAGTACTTGCTGCGGCACCAAAAGTGTTAGGTGCTCGACACTCAGGCTAGTGTCTGAATAATCTCCACACACCTGCTACTAGTATGTACGTATGTCACTCTTTCGCTTCGTCAGTTTATTCTAATCCATCGCTTGAAATTATATAACCATAAGTCTGGAGACTTTGATTGTCAACTGATTGACATGATTGTCCTTAGTGTTGAATACTATGCCAAATTTTGCATTGTAGAGGATACTTTCTGATTTCGTTTTTTTTATTAACGATTGATTAAGAGATTTTACTATCGCATCTTATCACGAAAGTCAATATATATGGCTTTACTACTCCGGTGATTAACATTCTAACAGCCTTTGCTTATATACGGACTTACGAGTGTGGCCATTTGTGGCAGCCAACTGCGTCGTTTTGAAAGTGGTTTTGCTTTCAAAGAACTAAGGCATTGATAACTGACTTTGGATAACTACTTTGTAGCATAAAAACGCTCTATCGAAACGATGACGTACAGTGTTGCAGGTTCATATAGCGGAGTCACAAAAATAGAAGGACTGATTGTACATAAATTAAATTTCATATATTATTGTATGAGTAAAGAACTTACTGTGCAAAATTTCAATGAAATCGGACCTAAACTTTGACCACCTCCCATACAAATGGATTTGAAAAAACTTCATATTATTGTTAATAGTTATAATTGTTAATTGTCTTAGTTCATAAAAGCTACGCTCATAATATTTGTATTTTAATATAAATTTATTTTTAAATGTGTATATAGACAAAATGCGTTTTTTTTCAAAAGTGATTGAGAATAAAATCTCGATAAATTGCTCCACAGCTGCTCAGAAGTTGCTCTTAGAGGGTTAAAATCTATGACTGACCCCCACTTATTTTTCTTCCTGAATATTTCTTTCGAACATACCTATCCCCTATCGCCAACCTTTAATCAGGCTCCCATGCAAATTTATCGTTTTTAGAAAGTGGGCTCCCGATGCTCTCCGGTTGGTCCCAGACGTACCATATGTAAGACTGACCCCCATTTATTTTCGCTTTCGAATGTTTTTTCTATACATACCTAACCGCTATATCGAACTCTTAAGGTGGCTGCCATACAAAAGTACTAATTTTCAATGGAACTGGCGCCACACATGTAAATGTAGTGAAGTACGCGAGGAAACATCGTATCTGGGAAACTACTGAACCGATTTGAATGATTTATTCAACAATCGTCAACATTCTTTAGTGCCAAAAATACAAAATTAATAAAAGTTCAAAAATTTACCACCAGAGGGCGCCTCTCATACAAGTGAAGTAGTTAGGTTTTCAATGTTTGGGCTTGTACGAAAAAAAAATGTGTACCTCGTGTCGAAACTCCATTAACCCCTCTATTTCGAATATAATAGTAATTGTAATTGATTTTGCGAAGCTATCTTCAAAAAATTTTTCTATCAGCAGCAGAGCATTATTTGACTGATTGCTATTGGCAACCAAATGTTGAAAATATCGCGAATTTGCACTCAAGTCTTCACCGAAAAATGCCAATAACTTGCATGCACGCAAACATGCGCGCTGAAAATTTTACAGCATAATGTACATAATTGCCAAAATAAAATATCAAAAAATTTCGAAAGTGATAAAAATTGTTTTTTTTTAAATCACCTTTAAAGTTTTAACTCAGTTTTTATTCACTTGTTTTCTTTGTTTCATTTTCTTGGTGAGAAGGTGATAAGAATCAGCGGAATTTTTGTCTTGCCAGACCTAAATTGTATTCAACTTAAGACAACAGTAAGTTTTAGGGTCCCGCTCATAATTGATTTTGAAATATTGAACCTCAAAGTGAAAGCAAAAATGTGCTGTTTGTACACAATTTTTTTTCAACGCTGTGAGAGTGTACTTTAAGAGCTCATAACTTCTATGTTATCCAGTATTTTTTCATAAAACTTGGGATTTCTCTTAATTGAAATATTTTCAATAAAACCTCATACTCAGATTTTTGTGATTATAAAATTGCATTTTGACAATGTGTGACGTATTGTTTGGTCATTTGTTTCAATTTGTAGACGCACAATACATACACGTACAGTAATTCATAGACCTGATTGTAGGTCTAGGAAGCAAAGGTCGAAAAATATCGACGTTTCAAACATACATAAAAAAATAAATAGTATTATTAGCCGATATATGGTACAAATATACCTATGGGTGTACCATAGTACAATAATATTCAGGTAATTCCATTCGATAAAATTTAAAAGTCAGTTGCTTTTCTGACAAATAAGAAGACAATTTTAATGATGCAGAAAAAAGTATGAATGGTAGGAAATTTATTCAGAAATAGTTGTCGGTAGTAGTAGTAGTTGTAGGTAATTTAAACAATTGATGCGATCAAATTTGGATAACTGCTGTTATTTTGATCAACAAATTGAACATTACAACCGATGAAGACAACACCACAAACTCACATTGTGGCTTGTCATGCAAATTATAGATTTTTTGCAAGATTGTACATTATGTGGACACTATAATGTTGAAAGTATGGTCAAACTGGTAGTGTACAATGAGTTCATTTGTGAAGTGCTTCCTTAAAGCTCAAGACCCCGCCTGCGCCGAGCACTACCTCACGCCTGCACCCAGTAACCAAAGCACCACCACGACTCGCACATTTAGTCTATAAGAACCATGCAAATCGTGCATACGCACTTTTAATAAAACACACCATCACGCTTCATTCAAAAAAACCCGCGCAAATATTTTGAAAAAATTGTGTTTTTACAATTAATATTATTATTATTATTAATTCTTATAGTATTTTTATGATACGTTACTACATAGACTGTTAGCCCTAAAGTTGCAGCCCTATGGCAAAAATGAAAAGAGTAGTTGAACATTTTTTTTCTCATTTGTCAATTTTCTTCGTATCTGTCTTTTTGAAACTACCTGTATTTTGTTTTTTTATCATGAACGTTCCCATTTTTCTTTTGCTACTTGCAAGGGAAATATGACTCTAAATTTGGGGTTTGACGTTTCAAAATAACTCTCAGAAAATGAGTGTAAATACATTCAGTCTAGCCAGAAAAAATTTAAAACTGTATTGGCAAATACAGTGAATACCTGATAGGTTAAAAATGCTAGTTGCTTTAAATAAAATGGAATATCCGAAAGAGATAAAATTGTACTTCAAACAGGTTCGAGAAATTTATTTTTACTTTACCATTTATGTTAAGTATGCACACGTCCTCCATACGTAGGACTTCATCGTGAACTGTGAAAAAAACATGTGAAGGACTTGTTGGCTTTTACATTTTTATTTACATAAATATTCCACAGATTTAGTTTTTCTCTACATATGAGTATGAATTCTTAACCCTTGACTAACATTTACTTCATGATCATTGCCACAAGTGCGCACACAGCCAATGTGAATACGGTTACGACATTTGTCGTGGCACTGTTGTTGGCACGCTTTGCCAGATACGATTTGAAAACGCCCAGCTTCTCCGAGGACCATTGCAAATTGTTAGCGACGGTGGTTTCAGCAGCTTTAAGTGTTGAGAACGAACTGCCCCACTTCTTCTGGTTCGCTGCCTCCGCATTGAAGGCTTTGAGTTTGGCATCTTGGCTCTGTTCGGTAAACCTAGAAGCAAGGTTGGAAATAACGCCGGCTACGCTGGCGTAGCTCCCCAAGCTATACAGAGAAGAGACACATAAAATCAATATACAAATTTATGATATATAGGTATACGATTCTGCAAACGGCACTTACGCTTCAGCAAGTTTGTCAACATTTTCGGTGACCAGATCATAGACCGGCGTAATATTCTCGTTGTTTTGAGTGTACAAACTGGAAAGTGCACTCGACTTGTCCTGACGTCGCACATCGTCACCCACAATGATCCAAAAATATTTCGCCACCAAAGTTGTGTCCTTAACACAGCCCAGCGTATTCAAGATCAGCGTTTGCTCCGTGGCCACCGTTTCCGTCTTGTATTTGTTGAAGAGAATATCAAAATTGGTCTCGTTGCCCTCTCGCATCGCTGTGCAATACACCACCGATCGAATGTTCACCGGCACTGCTTTTTTCTGGAGGTCGTCAAAGTAGCTCAACGCTTTCTTTGTACAATCGCTGTTGCCATATTTGCACGACCACGACAGGATTTTGGCACGGTTGTAAATAGCCAGAGGGGTATCGCTGGTTTTCTCCTCGAAGCCGAGTTCTTCATAGGCTTTCTTGGTCAACTTCTGAATATGTATGCCAAAGTTTTCTGTGTCGGTGCCCAAACGAATAGCCAGGTACGAGTAGCCATTAAAGGCCGCAGTCCATGGTAGATAATTCGTCTCGGTCTCTAAGTATTCCAGGACCTCCAGTGCCAAATCGTACTCAATTTCCCCGGAACGTGCCAAATTGAACAAGTCATCAACGACCTGTGCACGATTCAACTCATGAATACCATCCCAGTTAGCCTCGTAGAGTGCATGGTGAATGCGATGCCAGTATTTGGTGTCGTAGTTGACGCGATAATATCCGGTCTCTTGAATATTGACAATCAGCCAATTGACGTTGTCACCAACGTTCACGGTAACAGGCTTATTGGGCTCTAGGTATTGCTTGGGTGTGGTAGAAGCGAAGTTTTTCTCCTTGTCGGTGGTGTACGTGAGGGGAATGGTGTACTGGAGTGAAGCGACGCTGCCATCGCCGGGTTTCAATAAGAAACGCTTCTGGGTGGCGTCGAAGCTCTTGCCGTCTTCGGAGAACTTAATGCTCACCACCGGATAGCCAACCTGCTCGGTGAAACTCTGAAAGACGGCGTTGGCATAGCTCTTGGATTCGGAGGGCCAGTGATTCAGCCAATGAGTCGAGAGGTTTTGTGGGACTGTATTTTGGAATTTACTAAAGACAAAATGTTTGTTAAGAGAAAATTAAAAAGTCAACGTTCGAGAAAAGTCGGCTTTCCTATTTATGGGACTTGTATGCGTTTACTTATTTACTTACTTATTTTCCAAATAGTCATGTAGTGAGTTCCTAAAGTTTTCTTCACCCATGGCGTGCTTAACCATTCGAATAAATGAGCCGCCTTTGTTGTACGAAATACTGTTGAACATACGGCTGATATCAGATGGTGTATTCGTATTTGCATCGCTCATCGGGTTGGTGCTATTGGTTGCGTCCATCCCCATAACGGATTGCACTTGATCGACGACAAACTGCTGGTCTAGGGCCATACTCGACTCTACCATAGCAGTTGCGAAATACTCGAAATAATTAGCGAAGCCCTCATTCAACCATGTGTAGCTCCACCAGTCGCAGGTCACCAGATCACCGAACCACATATGCGCTTGTTCGTGAGCCACTACAGTGGCGATAGATTGTTTCGCGCTGAGTGTAGTTGAACCTTCTTGGTAGAGCAGATATTTCTCTCTAAATGTGAGTAATCCCCAGTTCTCCATAGCTCCAGCCGAGAAATCAGGAATCGCTGCCATATCCATTTTACTATTACCAAGCGAATAGTAGGATATGCCCAAATAGTTCTCCAGTTGAGCTAGAAGCTGTTGGCCCACATTAAAACTGTACTCGGACTGGTCGTAGAATTCTGGTCTGGCAATAACGCCAAACTTCTTATCGGAGTTATCGGCCGTGCTGCGTTGGGTGAACTCCGAAACAATGAAAGCCAAAAGGTATGTAGACATCTTCGGGGTGGTCTCGAACACATCGATTACGTAATCACTGAAAATATGCGAAATTGTGTTCGGTCAGCGTTGTTCGGAATTTGAAGAACCAATATGGGTGTATCGCTCTTCACTCACCCATCGCTCGTTGATTTTAAAATGGGAGTGTTGGCATACGCCAACATGGTTTTGTTGTGCTTGATGGTTACATCGAATGTGGCCTTGAATTTTGGTTCATCAAAGGAGGGAAAAGCACGACGGGCGTGATTTGGCTGGAGCTGCGTTGAGCCAATCCATCTGTTCGGAATGAAGGCATATTTCGTATTTAGCGGAACGAAGACTCGAATTGACGGCTGATATTGACTGATATTTACTTGACGTTATTGTTTGCGTCCACATAGGAACTGCGATAGAAGCCATGCATATCATCGTCCATGGTGCCAGTGTAGATGAAGTGAAGAATGTACGCCTTATTTGCCGTCAAATATTCGGTTAGTGTGAATGCCATCATGTTTGTTGTTTCATTCACGTAAGGGTATGGCAAATTCTTCTGGATTGTCTCTCCCACGCTCCAATACTTCCGCGTTACATACGTTAGATTCCGGGAGTGCATGATGATTTTGTTGGTTCTTTCAGTGGGGACAATTTGAATGGCCACTTCACCGCTGAATGTGAAGCGTTTTTCACCGTCCACCTCGTCCAGATATGGCTGCAGGATGATGTTATAGTTGACGGGCATTATTGTCGGCGGGAGACGCCAGCCTTCGGTGTCAGCGGCCGCCAGCGGTGCGACGTCCACGGCCTCTTCGAGGGGCGCAGCAAACACGGTGACACAAGCAAAAGCCGCCAGAACGGCAGCTGTGCTTAGTTTAAACATTTTGAATATGCTGGAGTTAGTGGGAAAAGAGGAAAGTGCGCAATTAATGAGTGCTTAGTTTGCCTTCGGGTTAGAAAACAAATATAATTTTGCAATTCGGTTGCCAGGTTCACCATCTAAACACTCCAGCGACCAATTGTGCAAGTGTGCTACACATGAACTTTCTTCAGTTTCAAACCTTTCACAGTCACATTATCACTGTCTCGAAGTATTAAGGGTCCCGAATGTTCCCTGATCGGGAAACGATTAAGCGCAAACAAAAAATTTCGCTTAAAATCGTGGCTTCTCGGACACAACAAGCCTTTGTTATTGTGTTATTCGTACTTATATTTAAAAAACGCGTCACTTGCACATTTTCAAACCACCAATTTTGTCTCAGTTACTAATCTAACTGCAGGACACACATTCGTACAATTAAATTTGCGGCTGTTCGTTCTTCCAATTTTATCACTTTAAAATAATATTTTTTGCCTAGTTGTTGTATACATATTTATATACAATATTATATTTAGATTTTTATATTTGTGAATAGCACACTCTACGGGAATATCCTTTAAGGAGACGCACCTTCGGCTACAGGTCCTTCGTATCGTTTCTGCTTTGCTATTGTCACCGCTACCGCCGTCTCAACTGTAAGAATTTGCTCGAAACCGTTTGCTAACTGAACGTGGGAGCTTCCCCTGACTCGTATTTATAAAGAGCGCAGCACTACAATGACTTCACGACTTATCTGCAGGTCCAAACAAATTATATTTCCGGCCATAAAAACAATTGCTCCAGTTGTGCTGTGGTAATTATTGTTGCTGGATTATATTGGTGCTTAGCAGTGGCGGCTTAAGGTGCTCGGTGGCCCGAGGCGGCGACGGCTGAGGGGCCCCTAAATTTTTCAATTTTATGAAATTAAAAAAATTATGTAACTGCTGTAATTTTTTTTATTCAAAAGTATGCAAATAAAATAGCTTAAAAATGCGCAAATTAAAATAAAACAAGTCTGTAGGACAACATCAATTGTAACAACGAATGATAACAAATGATAACATTTATCATAATTCAACACATAACATTTAAAAAACAAAATTAAAGGAACATTAATTTTCAATTATTTTTCTAATTCTTATCTGCACTCGACATACATACGTACAAAGTTTAAATTGTTGGCAGTCTTGTGTCTTAAAACACATATAAACATAAAAATTTATATATCTACTAAGGAGAAAAAACTTGTTACGATTTCAACACATCAGCAAGTCACAACAGTTAACAAAATTAAACAAGCATTCACTTTCAATCATTTTTCTAATTTTTATTTACATTCGACAGATAGTAACAGACGACATTTTTTTTGTAAAATGTTATTCACATATTATTTCAACGTATCGTTTTGTAGGGTAAAAAAAGTAATAATAATAATAACTGTAAATTTGATTGACTTCGACAAAGTTTAATGAGGTTAAGTAATTTTTGTGTATTTTACAATAGTTTACAAGCAAAATCTCGGAGATTGTGATATTTAATTTTAACTTAGAATATTGTATTTGCATATTTTGCACAAAGTTTTAAGTTAAAAATTAAATATTGCAATCTTCGAGGGAACATTTTTTGAAAATTTGTCAACAAGTGTTATTTAGAAATGATGTTTTCTTGCTTTTATTGAGCTGAATTTATCTATTGCATTTTCAAAGGCAATTGTCGATGCTGTGTCTCTTTCAATTGATAAAAGTGGCAACAAGTTTCAGTTTTGAAAAACTTCTTTCGCAACTTGACACTGATACAAAAATTATTAAGAAACATTGCACGATTAAACTTAAATTTGGAAGTGTTTCAATGAAGTCCCATTTTACAATAAATTCTAATAAATTTAGTCCAGACCACAGAGAAATTGCTGCTGCCTTCATATTGCTAGTTGATAAGAGAAGCTTAAGTCGCAACACTTCTTCAAATATGTCTACCTACTTAAAACCATTTGAAAAGTATTTACAACGATTTTCATTTTTGAAATACGATCTGCCTTTTCGGAATTAAACCGGTCTAGACACTCTAACATTGCTCTGTTTATTTCTTCTTCCAATGTGAAAGCTACGTCTGGGTTTTGCTCGCCCGGCAGTAATCTTTTAGTTCGGCGTCGAAAAATATCCACACCCAATTCGTTACACTTGCATTTTGCGAAATCCAAATACATTTTTAACGACTTCACAACGTTCTTGAAGTAAGAACATTTTTAAAGTATGCTATGAATGTTATATGAATACTAATGTTATGTTTTTGTAAATATATTTGTACTGAAATTACTTCATTCAAAACACAGCTCCACATGTGTAAAAGCTCATAAACGTGTAATCACATAAAGGAGACAAAAGAAAATTAGCGTTTGAGCTAATGTCCAAGTTTTCCTTTTCTGGATTGCACATTTCTTCTAAGCAAGAAATCATTTTTTCCAAATTATGTCTTACAACTATTACAGAAGCGTAATGTGCACTCCATCGCGTGTTACATCCTCGTTTTAAATTATGATCAACACATTTTGTTGACTTTTATATGCAACAATTTCTATATACAAGCATCTCTCGGGGGCCCCCTTGCAGCCCGGGGCCCGGGGCGGCCCCTCCGGCCCCCCCTTAAACCGCTACTGGTGCTTAGTGGCATTTGAGTACTTGCTGCGGCACCAAAAGTGTTAGGTGCTCGACACTCAGGCTAATGTCTGAATAATCTCCACACACCTGATTAATGCCACTAAGTACATATGTACCAAGGTTTATTGAATATAAGGTTACGACATCCGAGACAGATAATTTGACAGCGGCACTCATGACGTCACTGAAATTATGCCAATATGTCAAATTTTTTGTAGGAACAGTGGGACGAACAGCAAACTAAACTACAAAAAAATTAAAATTCGTGAAATTGTTTTTTTTTATATTTATTATATTTTTATATGTAGTTCAAAAAATTTCTTGCACTATTACAATGATGGCGCGCGCACTCTTCGCTGGTATGGTGACCACTGGCCAGTGCTTCATCCTCCACGTCTTCTCCCTCCTCCTTCTCTCCTCTAACTGTTGTTGTTGCTGCTACTGTACACGCGTTATTGTGTTAGTGGTGGTTGGCGCATTAGGTTGCATCTGCAGGGAGTTTGTGCATAACCTCGGCTTTGTCGCTGTGCATAACCTCGCTGACCCTCAAAGCTGGGCCATGCAAAGACATCTACCGCGTCCTCGAGGGTGTTACGGCTGCAAAGTTTGGAGATCCGACTCGTATTCAAAGCGATGGAGAAAGACTTTAAAGCTGCCGTGTCCGCTGATCACTTCTATAAGGATGAAGTCAACCTTGCCTCGTTTCATGCTGAGCCACACCATAAGGATAGGGATTAGCCGGTGGGTGCAGCTGCCGTTACCTGCGTTGTCCCATCACGTTTGCCACTTTGAGATGCTATTATCCCTCAATGCATTTATAAACTCTGCGGTTGGCTTGGTGCACGACGCTGCATTCGTGCGCCAGTAGATCCAGCGATTGCTGTTTGGGACTAGACACATTCCCTAAAGCCATTAAGTTCCTGTTGTTTTGCGCACATTTGCCCACTGCACAACGCATTCTGACAGAAATTTGTGTTTTCTATTTTGGAAAAAAAACACGTTTTCACACCAACGTTTTTTGGGCAAAAATCACTTTTTGAGGGTAAAATGATAATATTCAGTAAAACCCGCGAAAAATTCAAAAGAAACCGTCGGCCAATCAAAATTTGCTGTTCAAATCGTTTCTAAATAGAGCTGTCGAGTGACATTTTTTGAAATTGAAAGTAGTTTCTTTTTTATTTTGAAATTTCTAACTATGTGCAAAAAGTTCTTGTTCTGTGTGAAATTGGACTTTCCTTCAAAGTATTTGCATAGATTAAGATACTTATCAAACAATTTAGTATAAGAACCGATTTAATTGACCATATATTACGATAATTGTCTACGTTTCGAACTAAAATTTTTTGAAGGTGGGTTGGTAACTCTAGCAATGGGCACGCGTGACGTCAGCACTCGGATGTCGTAATCTTGTATTCTTTCATTCATGATCTAGAGTACACACATTCATAACATTGGGTGGGTATCGGGAAAAAACGCATTTTTGCATTCATTCCTTTAAAGAAAAAGTTTATAATTCATAGTAGAATTTGTATTTCATGAGCGAAAAGTATTACTCAGAAAATAATTTTCAGAATACAATTTGAAAAATTGAACTTACCACATGAGGCTTATTTTTGAATCAAAAACAAAAACTCGTCCCGTGATTGTTATTTTGTGTTGAAAAAATAAAACTGAAAAATAATTCTCATTCCGCAAGTGAAAAATAAGACTCACCGCATAATTTTTATTTTTCCCCAAAAAAATAAAACTCAACAAATAATTTTTATTTTCTGATCAAAACAAAAAAATCAACAAATAATTTTTATTCGGTGAGCGGAAAATAAAAATCGAAAAAGAAGTTTTATATTTTGATTTTTATATTTAGCTCATAATTTTTACGGTCCCTGTTTAAAACTATTTGGGCAAATACAGTGAATACCTGATAGGTTAAAAATACTAGTAGCTTTAAATAAAATGGAATATCCGAAAGAGATAAAATTGTACCTCAAACAGCTTCGAGAAATTTATTTTTACTTTACCATTTATGTTAAGTATGCACACGTCCTCCATACGTAGGACTTCATCGTGAACTGTGAAAAAAACATGTGAAGGACTTGTTGGCTTTTACATTTTTATTTACATAAATATTCCACAGATTTAGTTTTTCTCTACATATGAGTATGAATTCTTAACCCTTGACTAACATTTACTTCATGATCATTGCCACAAGTGCGCACACAGCCAATGTGAATACGGTTACGACATTTGTCGTGGCACTGTTGTTGGCACGCTTTGCCAGATACGATTTGAAAACGCCCAGCTTCTCCGAGGACCATTGCAAATTGTTAGGGACGGTGGCTTCAGCAGCTTTAAGTGTTGAGAACGAACTGCCCCACTTCTCCTGGTTCGCTGCCTCCGCATTGAAGGCTTTGAGTTTGGCCTCTTGGCTCTGTTCGGTGAACATAGAAGCAAGTTGGGAAATAACGTCGGCTACGCTGTCGTAGCTGCCCAAGCTATACAGAGAAGAGACACATAAAATCAATATACAAATTTATGATATATAGGTATACGATTTTGCAAACGGCACTTACGCTTCAGCAAGTTTGTCAACATTTTCGGTGACCAGATCATAGACCGGCGTAATATTCTCGTTGTTTTGAGTGTACAAACTGGAAAGCGCATTCGACTTGTCCTGACGTCGCACATCGTCACCCACAATGATCCAGAAGTATCTTTTTACCAAGTCTATATCTCGAACACAGCCCAGCGTATTCAATATCAGCGTTTGCTCCGTGGCTACCGTTTCCGTTTTGTATTTGTTGAAGAGAATATCAAAATTGGTCTCGTTGCCCTCTCGCATCGCTGTGCAATACACCACCGATCGAATGTTCACCGGCACTGCTTTTTTCTGGAGGTCGTCAAAGTAGCTCAACGCTTTCTTTGTGCAATCGCTGTTGCCATATTTGCACGACCACGACAGGATTTTGGCACGGTTGTAAATAGCCAGAGGGGTATCGCTGGTCTTCTCCTCGAAGCCGAGTTCTTCATAGGCTTTCTTGGCCAACTTCTGAATATGTATGCCAAAGTTTTCTGTGTCGGTGCCCAAACGAATAGCCAGGTATGAGTAGCCATTAAAGGCCGCAGTCCATGGTAGATAATTCGTCTCGGTCTCTAAGTATTCCAAGACCTCCAGTGCCAAATCGTACTCAATTTCCCCGGAACGTGCCAAGTTGAACAAGTCATCAACGATCTGTGCACGATTCAACTCATGAATACCATCCCAGTTAGCCTCGTAGAGTGCATGGTGAATGCGATGCCAGTATTTGGTGTCGTAGTTGACGCGATAATATCCGGTCTCTTGAATATTGACAATCAGCCAATTGACGTTGTCACCAACGTTCACGGTAACAGGCTTATTGGGCTCTAGGTATTGCTTGGGTGTGGTGGAAGCGAAGTTTTTCTCCTTGTCTGTGGTGTACGTGAGGGGAATGGTGTACTGGAGTGACGCGTCACTGCCATCGCCGGGTTTCAATAAGAAACGCTTCTGAGTGGCGTCGAAGCTCTTGCCGTCTTCGGAGAACGTAATGCGCACCACCGGATAGCCAACCTGCTCGGTGAAACTCTTAAAGACGGCGTTGGCATAGCTCTTGGATTCGGAGGGCCAGTGATTCAGCCAATGAGTCGAGAGGTTTTGTGGGACTGTATTTTGGAATTTACTAAAGAAAACATGTTTGTTAAAAGAAAATTAAAAATTAAAATCCTCACTGTCCTTCCTTAGGTTAGGTTTGGTTGCGGTGGCTGCCTCTCTATGAGACACACTTAGGCCTCTTAACGGGCTCGTTGTGATACCACAGATTCCACCCGTTTGAAATGCGTATGCAACACTGTTTTTTTCAACATGTGATACAACACACATTTCAAACGGAT
This sequence comes from Melieria crassipennis, assembly GCA_963668005.1. Taxonomy (NCBI): domain Eukaryota; kingdom Metazoa; phylum Arthropoda; class Insecta; order Diptera; family Ulidiidae; genus Melieria; species Melieria crassipennis. Next base: position 120,095,745 of record OY764961.1, read on the forward strand.
GGGGAAAGGGAGGGAAGGGACCTACAGTTTAACGCCGAATCCGAACGGCGATTGGCAGTTTTTTTTTCTCACTTGGAGGTTCTGCTATTGCCTGCCAAGAGCGCACTTGTGCGATTCTTGTAATTCTCATCTGCTTCATGTGGATAGCGATAGAAGTAGATGAGTGTTTTTTCCAGCCCAAGCCAGGAATCGAACCCGGGGCGCTCGGTATGAGAAGCCGGCGCGCTACCCGCTGAGCTATCGAGGTCCTTCCTTAAGAGTCCTTATAATTTCGTACTAATAATTATAAAAAATTATGGTGTGCGTCAGGTTGGTAGCTCCCAGGTACCGTTACCGTCTCTGCTTTGCGCCAGAGTTTGAAGAATGGAGATACTGATACAATCGTACGTGTAGACATATTGTTTTGTAGGTATATATATATATAACATATATATATATATGTATCATACAAACATGCATAGTGCATGTACTTTGAATGTAATTTGAAGGCCGTAATAAACTGAAAGCCGGTGTTTCTAATGTCTTCGTAGAGCAACAGTCTTTGACTAGTCAACGTTCGAGAAAAGTCGGCTGTCCTATTTATGGGACTTGTATGCGTTTAGAAAACATGCATTACTTACTTGTTTTCCAAATAGTCATGTAGTGAGTTCCTAAAGTTTTCTTCACCCATGGCGTGCTTAACCATTCGAATAAATGAGCCGCCTTTATTGTACGAAATACTGTTGAACATACGGCTGAGATCAGATGGTGTATTCGTATTTTCATCGCTCATCGGGTTAGTGCTATTGGTTGCGTCCATCCCCATAACGGATTGCACCTGATCGACGACAAACTGCTGGTCTAGAGCCATACTCGACTCTACCATAGCAGTTGCGAAATACTCGAAATAATTAGCGAAGCCCTCGTTCAACCATGTGTAGCTCCACCAGTCGCAGGTCACCAGATCACCGAACCACATATGCGCTTGTTCGTGAGCCACTACAGTGGCGATAGATTGTTTCGCGCTGAGTGTAGTTGAACCTTCTTGGTAGAGCAGATATTCCTCTCTAAATGTGAGTAATCCCCAGTTCTCCATTGCACCAGCCGAGAAATCAGGAATCGCTGCCATATCCATTTTACTATTACCAAGCGAATAGTAGGATATGTTCAAATAGTTCTCCAGTTGATCTAGAAGCTCTTGGCCCACATTAAAACTGTACTCGGACTGGTCGTAGTATTCTGGTCTGGCAATAACGCCAAACTTCTTATCGGAATTATCGGGCGTGCTGCGTTGGGTGAACTCCGAAACAATAAAAGCCAAAAGGTATGTAGAAATCTTCGGGGTGGTATCGAACACATCGATTACGTAATCACTGAAAATATGCGAAATTGTGTTCGGTCAGCGTTGTTCGGAATTTGAAGAACCAATATGGGTGTATCGCTCTTCACTCACCCATCGCTCGTTGATTTTAAAATGGGAGTGTTGGCATACGCCAACATGGTTTTGTTGTGCTTGATGGTTACATCGAATGTGGCCTTGAATTTTGGTTCATCAAAGGAGGGAAAAGCACGACGGGCGTGATTCGTCTGGAACTGCGTTGAGCCAATCCATCTGTTCGGAATCAAGGCATATTTCGTAGTTAGCGGAACGAAAACTCGAATTGACGGCTGATATTGATTAATATTTACTTGACGTTATTCTTTGCGTCCACATAGGAACTACGATAGAAGCCATACATATCATCGTCCATGATGCCAGTGTAGTTGAAGTGAAGAATGTACGCCTTATTTGCCGTCAAATATTCGGTTAGTGTGAATGCCATCATGTTTGTTGTTTCATTCACGTCAGGGACTGGCAAATTCTTCTGGATTGTCTCTCCCACGCTCCAGTACTTCCGCGTTACATACGTTAGATTCCGGGAGTGCATGATGATTTTGTTGGTTCTTTCAGTGGGGACAATTTGAATGGCAACTTCACCGCTGAATGTGAAGCGCTTTGCACCGTCCACCTGGTCCAGATATGGCTGCAGGATGATGTTGTAGTTGACGGGCATTATTGTGAGCGGGAGACGCCAGCCTTCGGTGTCAGCGGCCGCCAGCGGTGCGACGTCCACGGCCTCTTCGAGGGGCGCAGCAAACACGGTGACACAAGCAAAAGCCGCCAGAACGGCAGCTGTGCTTAGTTTAAACATTTTGAATATGCTGGAGTTAGTGGGAAAAGAGGAAAGTGCGCAATTAATGAGTGCTTAGTTTGCCTTCGGGTTAGAAAACAAATATAATTTTGCAATTCGGTGGCCAGGTTCACCATCTAAACTCTTCAGCGACCAATTGTGCAAGTGTGCTACACATGAACTTTCTTCAGTTTCAAACCTTTCACAGTCACATTATCACTGTCGCGAAGTATTAAAGGTCCCGAATGTTCCCTGATCGGGAAACGATTAAGCGCAAACAAAAAAATTTCGCTTAAAATCGTGGCTTCTCGGCCACGACAACCCTTCCACTAAGATTAATGCACTTTATTTAGCCTCTGTCAGAGAGAGGTAGCAGCCGAAATAATTAACCGTACGCGTCACTGGCACATTTTCAAACCACACATTTTTTCTCAGTTATTAATATAAGTGCAGGACACACATTCGTACAATTAAAGTTTGCGGCTGTTAGTTCTTCCAATGTTCTCATTTTAAAAAAACTATTTTTTACCTAGTTGTTGTATACATATTTATATACAATATTATATTTAATATAGGTTTTTATACAACACACTCTATGAGAATATCCTTTAAGGAGACGCACCTTCGGCTACAGGTCCTTCTTATCGTTCCAGTTCTCTACTGTTCTGCTGTGGTTATTATTGTTTCTGGATTATGCAGCCAGCTGCGTTGTTTTACAAGTGCCAAGTGCTGTTGCTTTCAAAAAACTAAGGCATTTATAACCGACTTTGGATAACTACTTTGTAGCATAAAAACGCTCTATCGAAACGATGACGTATTGCTTGGTAATTTGTTTCTATATTCATAAATAAAAATAAGCCATTTACACCTGTTGACAACTAGTTAGAAATGCTTATTGTTTAACTTTGTAAATATTGAAGCGTTTCTAATTAGATGTTACGTCTGAAACTCACTGAAAACTAATAAAAGTGTAACACTGTAAAGAATAACCGAATTTCTCAAAATTTATATACATACATAAAAATGAGATGTGCGTGTGTCGCCAGTAGACTCGGAAAATGCTTGACCGATTGAGCTGAATTTGTGACACATTATTTTGTTTCTTCTGAGAGTGGATGACGATGGGTGTTTTTTATTGTTTAATTAGCAAGGAGGCGTGGAAAAATATCGACGTTTCAAACATACATACAAAACTAAATAGTATCTATTATTAGACGATATACAAACATACCTATTTATGCACCGATTGAAATGTCACATCGTACAACACACATACTTACGTATATTAGTATATTTCAGCATTAACTTTGGTGAGCTCTGTTAGAGAAATTACGCCAGAGCAATTACCACAGATATGTGGGTTCATATTCATAAATAAAAAAAAGCCATTTACACCTGTTGACAACTAATTAGAAATGCTTATTGTTTTACTTTGTAAATATTGAAGCGTTTTTAATTAGATGTTACGTCTGAAACTCACTGAAAACTACTAAAAGTGTAACAGTGTAAACAATAACCGAATTTCTAAAAATTTATTTAGTAGACTCGGAAACTGCTCGACCGATTGAGCTGAATTTTTGACACAATATTTTGCTTCTTCTGAGGATAGATGTTTTGTTTTTAATTAGCAAGGAGGCGTGGCACCTCCCATAAAATCAGAACACCTGATAGAGAATAGTTTTGATGTTATACATCGCACAGCCTTGAAATTTGGTACAGAATTGTTCCATGGATGTATCGATGCACTGGTAAAATTTTATGGGCGTTGAACAAGGGGAAAAAAGTACTCAGTTTAGATCTTTAATTTATAAAAGTATACCAAAATATTCAGATATATAGATATTGACGCCAATGAACCAATCAAAATGATATAATAGATTGATTAACATTACTCGGTTTCCCGAGTAATCGCCCCATCGTTCCCTTTCACTGAGTATCTTCTTCTTTGGTGAAGGTACTGCTGAAGATAACTCACACGATTCTATAATTGGCTTCCTTTCTTTTCGCAAAATCAGAAGCCCAGGAAGTAACTTTTTCAATTCTTTATAGAATAAATGGCATTCCGGGGAATGATAACGTAACGCCGCAAGGAATAATAGAGCAAGGAATAATAGAGTTGCGAACTGCAGCAACGAGTAAATTGTTTGTTTGTCGCGGACACATACATGTTCTTGAAATTTGATCTAGCTTGTTCACATTCCTTTTGGAAATTTTTTGAAATTTATTACTTGCTAGAAATCGTACTATATGTACCTACTATTTACTTACATTAAAAGCTTCAACCTACATTTCATTCCAGAAACAGGGTTTTCGTACCATTGTGATTCGATACTTTGAAACTTAAAAGCTTTTATACTGCTCATTGAGATGTGTGGGCGAAACTACGCCCTTTATTAAATGCCCTTTCCCCCTTCCTCCCTTTTCCCCTGTCGAGAAACATGACCCAATAGTAAGTTCGATCTTATTGTCATTGATGTGCGACTTATAGTTCCGAAGTTATATACAAAGTTTGGATCGTTAAAAGAGTGCCACGCCCATTAAATATTTCCAGTGGAACAATATGTCTACATAATTTCGATTTCACTCCATAGTAGATTGTATAGCTACCGCCACGCCCTCTTACCAATACAAAACAAAAACAAAATGCCAGAAACATTTATCCACGACTCTTTGAAACCAAATCTAATAAGATTCACATTGCATCGACCGATTTCTTGCATTCAGTTCTACGGGTCATAAAATGACCCTAAGGTCAAATTTGTATAGTTGCTAATTTGCAAGTAAACCAGTGTTGCAAATAAGATACATTTTAGCGTATATTCAAATGGCATAAAATCCAAAGGAAAACAATTCTTTACCAGAAATAAGAAAGTAACGGCACTTAAAAGTTAATTTTTCATCATAATGACCCCAAGGTAACAGAAGTGTTAATATTGAATATTATTTATTATTATTATATAGGCTATGCGAACAACTTGATCTTTTGTGCAGCCTTTATTTTAACCATCCAAGTTAAGGCTTTTTATAAATTTTAGCACTTTTTGGGGTTGTAGTTTCCAGATGGTTGATGGCGGTATTGACGCTTGACCAAACTGGAGAAATCTCTTTCTACTGAGCGCAGGGCATTCGCATAGAATGTGGAGTGATGTCTCCTGTTCTAGCTCACAGATCCTGCACACATCCGTTGAGGATATTCCCATATTTTTGAGATGGTACCTAAGTGAGCAATGCCCTGTTAGGTACCCAGTGAAGATGCGAAGGTCCTCTCGGTTTAGCTTGAGGAGTTTGTTGGATACTCCTCTGTCCGGGGCCAGGAATTGTTTTGCCCGCCGTAGTCCCGTTGTGTTGGTCCATCGGTCAGCAAATTCCTGGTCAGCCCATTTCCGTAACCACTCCTGAATGTGTCCTCTTGGTAGTCCACAGAATGGTTCCGGGCCTATCAGTGGGCGTAAGGCACCCTTTTTCGCTAGGGTGTCCTTCGTGTCCTGGTATCCAGTGCAGTTCTACAGTGTTGCGCCTGCCCAGTTCATTCAAGAGATTGCGGCAGTTGACTGTCGGACAGTATATAATATGTGTGCCAGACGACTTCCTGTGTAGGCACCCGCTAGCACACTCTATGATGGCGTGTGTTTCCGCCTGAAAGATGGTAGCGAGCTTCCCATTGGAAAAGCTTTCTGAAACCTGGGACCATATACCCCGGCGCCAGTGCTCCCATCTTCCAACTTCGATCCATCCGTGTACCAAAATTGTAATATTGAATAAGTTCGGAGTTATAAGCCGCATAGCATTGCAATTTGGTATATGTAGTGTCATCCCATGTCCGGGTCGCTGCACCGGTTAAATATTATTGGTGTTGGACAAGGAGCGTGGCACTCTTTGAGTGATTCATATTTTTTTAATTACTTTGAAGTTATAAGCAAAGAATATGAAGGTACAGAAGGCGCATGCCATACAAGCAACCATTTTGTATGGCTGGTGTATGGCAAATGGTGTAACACCGGGTATTGCTAGAGTCATTATAATTCTCGCATGATTTTCACACAAGTGAAAAGTAGGAAGTGAAAATATAAAGGTTGCTGAAGTCAAACGGAGCCAGCAAACCGCAAAGTTTTGGGCTTGACATCGTTTCTAATTAGTTGTCACCAGGTGTAGTTTAGTCTGAGTATACATTTTCGTTCAAATGTTTGCTTACCCCGGAAGAATTTATTAGCACCCCAAGGTCGACATTTCAAATATGACCTATGAGTTTGTGATTCGTCGCAGTTCTCGCGTAAGTTGCAAAATCTGAACTGCTGTCGCTTTCTCACAAAACATTACGTTGCTAAGTATGTAGACATGTATAGAAATATGTAGATGTCCATCGAAATGCCATTTATGATTGTGCATATTCTAAACTCAGGCACCTGCGGCAATAATCTCAAATGACATATCTGGCCGATAGTATTAACATGTTGTGTAAATTTGCGATCAGTCTGATTCAATATCGTAAAACCTGATCCGAACACTTTTATTTTTCACCTGTTGCATTTGCACTTAACAATTTAGACCCCTTATAACAACAACATAGATGATATGTAATATAAAAGATAGGTTCCACGTTTCAGAAAAATGTTGCAAAAGCCAAAGCATGCCGGCACAGGTCACTTGCCAATATCAATGTTGGCACAATGCCGAATTTGTTCGTCATTGGTCAACTTTCGGTGAGTCATTATGGAATGCAAGTATAGAAAATGAAGTACTAATTAGTCACTCGTCACATAATAAAGTTCGTAATAGATAAAGTGCGAACACGTTCCGAATTTGCCCAAAAAAAACCCCGAACAAGAATTCGAGTTGTTCCAGTAACAATGGCCTTTTGTACCTTAACCTATTAAGGACCAACGTGACGTATACGTCACGATAGCATAGCCAATCTTTATGGGCCGAGATAAAAAATTGGCTACTGAAAATGTAATAAGAACTATATAATGACCTCGTCATAAGCATAACGGCCGAAATTGCTTCAATTGCAATCAATAGAGTCCGGCCGATTAATCGGCATCGGCATCGGCTAGTATCGGCCAATAAAATTGGTAGCGGCATCGGCTAGTATCGGCATCGGCCAAAAAAAAAAAGAATCGGCATCGGCATTGGCCGATTTTCGCCCTTTCGGCCGAACTCGCCCGGCATCGGCATCGGCCAAACTCGCCCTTCCGGCCGATTAATCGGCCGAAAAAACGAGTTTACGTTGGTTTAGTATTGAGTGTAATTTGAAAAAAAGGAAAATATCGAAAATGACAAAAGTCAAAAAGTAATTATGTATAAACATTTTTTTTCCTATGCAAGTAAACAAAATATTTTAAGGCAGTATTACTTAGAATCGTTTGTAGATAAATAGTGCAAAAAATAAATGACAACGTATTTTATTTTATCCGTGTTTGATTGTTTTTTATTACCGTGACGGATACGTTACGTTGGTCCAAATACAGTGCAAGTACATATATGTTACTTTTTTATGTCATTAGATACTTCAAAAACCTAGATAAAATGTTAGATTATCTGGAAAGCTTACAGGGTGATGATGAAGGTTTTGAAAAATTGTATATAGAGCCTCCCGATGACCCTAAGTTGTCCGATGAAGATTCGGGTGAAGAAGACTGCGGCGCACAGTGCCCCGAAGTGGGACAAAAATAGAAACATTGTATGTTACCGATTTCAAATAACTTGATGACATTTGAAAGATAATACTTTCATTAAGCCAGATCTCAAATTATTTCTTAATCGGGTAAATTTTGAGAGAGTTATAGCATTTAGAAGTTGATCAAAATCAAGAAATATGGTTTTGTGATAAAATGCAGTTTTGAGCGTCAACAATTGAAAACGAAACTAAACCGCTATTTTCGCTTCAATCGGAGAAAATGTTGCTGCTGTGCACTTATAAGAGTCCAAAAAATCATTTCATGAGCTATTTTGAAAAAACAGTTAAATAAAAACGGGGTTGTACGTTATTTAAGCAAAACGTTTTTTTTATTTAAAACTATAAATATGACATATTTTTGTGGATCGAAAATGTCGAATTGCGCATTATTACACATACATTTTTACGTAATCCTCTAGAATGGACTTTCTTCTTTTGGATCATGAAAAAACATTATGCAAATTTTTTGCGATCTTGGAAAATAATAGAATTTTTGAAAACTACTGTAACCAAAAAAAAATTGTATTTTTGTACCCTATATAGAGGTGCCCACGGTACATTCACTGTGGTACGAAGCTTGTAACGCCCGGAAAGTGATGTAACTGGGCATGGTCCGCCCACTAAAGGCAGAGTTGCCATACGGAAGTCTTTCATAAAATATGAAAACTTCTATATTAACAAAGCCAATGTCACAAATTATTAACGTTTTATAAAAATATGGGGTTTGATTACCCGTTTAACCCATTTAGAGCCATATTATCCTACTTTTGTTTTCATTATTCTGAAATCTTTTGTTAAAATGTGATTTAATTCTAATATTTTCTGAGAATAAGAAGGAAATTTAAGGAAGCCAATTTTGTTAAAATATCGTTGTATTATTTACACTTGTTTACAATAAAGAAGAAAACTATGGGAGAAAACTATTTGTAAAATAGTTGTATTTCAATTAAACTGTTTGCGTGGGATTAAAAACATAATTCTTGATGATAGTGAAACTGAATAAACTGAACTTTTTGAAAAATGACAATTATTTTCTTTCATCCTGGAAATTTCACTATAGCATCGCATTTTCATAGCTGAGTCATCTCTATGTTAAGTTCTACGGAAATAAAAACAAAAAGCTTTTCTTTCAAGCAACTTCATCGCCCTCTTTCCACCCTTTATAGGTCGAATATAGAAAAACGCTGAAATACGTATTTCGTTATTTTTCTTTAAGTATAAATATACAAAATTTCAAAACAATCCGACCAAAAAACAATATCCATCTATATAAGCTTCACCACCCCGTTTCCGGCCTGTCAAGGCCGAATTTTTTAAAATCGCTTCTTTTGAAAGGTTGACTTTTTAAAATACAGCTTGACCAAATTTCATCATTATAGTTCCAGCGGTTTGGACTCGGTGGTGATGGCATACTTGGTTTTATATATTCGATTTTTTTTAAAACTATATATTTTTTGGAAAACAAACAACATTTTTGAAGTCAGTAGCCCCAAATAATTCAGATTGCAAATTTTCAGGGAATTTAGAGCACTCCTTCTATTTTTGTCCCAATTTTGTATTAAGTCGGAGCACTGTGTGACGTGCAAATTTGCAATAAGTCTGATTCAATATCGTAAAATCTGATCCGAACACTTTTATTTTTCACCTGTTGCATTTGCACTTAACAATTTAGACCCCTTATAACAACAACATAGATGATATGTAATACAAAATATAGGTTCCAAGTTTCAGAAAAATGTTCCAAAAGCCAAAGCATGCCCGCACAGGTCACTTGCCAATATCAATGTTGGCACGATGCCGAATTTGTTCGTCATTGGTTAGTCAACTTCCGGTGAGTCATTATAGAAACCAAGTATGGAAAATTAAGTAATAGTGAATCACTAGTCACGTAATAAAGTTCGTAGTAGATAAAGTACGAACACGTTCCGAATTTTCCCAAAAAAAAAACCCCGAACAAGAATTCGAGTTGTTCCAGCAACAGTAGTCTTTTGTACCTTACAGTGGGTGGTCAAGCAATTAACACGTTTACGAAAAATCTACATTTTCATGTTTAAGTGGAAGTAAGATGTACTAAAATAGTTTCCGAACGCTTTTTGTTTTCTTGTTTGCCTAGCTTATTTGTCCCACAGTATTTCTAATGGTATTTGTAAGTATAAGTGCCGTAGGTGAACACGATAACGGCACTTTGTTAGCAGCAGTATTAAATTGAACGTTTGTTGCAAATCTTGAATAGTTAGTGAAGTGTGCATTCGAATTGTGAAATCATTATGAGACAGTCGTGCATTTTTGGGAATAAAATAAAAACGAAAACGATATATTGAAAAATACTCGCATTGGGGGGTAGGTAATAATTGTTTTAAGCAGGGACCGAAAATAACTGTTATTTTACAATTTTCAAATCAAAAAGGCATAACGAAAAAATTGCCGGTGGACTTTTTCAAATATTCCATTATGATCGTAATGGCCTCAGCTTCACGAATATTAAACGCCTTTTAAATTTTTTACTTTTACTAGAAAAGTTAAAATTAACTGTTATTTTGTTCCTTTTATGATTTCAGGCAAAAATAACTGTTACTTTTGACTTTTATTTTATCGGTCAAAAGTAACAGTTATTTTGTGACTTTTATTTTTTCGGTCAAATATATCAGGCAATTTGAATTTTTTCAAAGGCCGTTTGACCGACTAAAAAACTATTGATACCATGTTTTTCGCCTCAGCAGACCGCACATTCTGAGCTAAAAGACTTGTGCGACGGCTTTTTAAAAAATGCTAATTGCCTGATATATTTGACCGAAAAATAAGTCACAAAATAACTGTTATTTTTTACTGACAAAATAAAAGTCAAAAGTTACAGTTATTTTTGCCTGAAATGATAGAAGGCACAAAATAACTGTTATTTTTGTCGGAAAAAATAAAAGTTAAAAGATAAAATCTGACTTTTTGGATAAAAACCATAACCGGTACGTTCCCTGGTTTTAAGTAGTTTGGAACGGTGTATTGAACAAATTTATGTTTTGTAAGGATGGTTCAAAACACTGAGCAATTCACGTTAAACATCATCTTCTTATTTGTACTGAAATTGAAATATACTTGAATTAAAAAATTTAAATTGTAAGAGTTTGTTTTAAACATACAAATCGTTTGATTGCTTGAAGCGTGCTAATTGCTTGCCCACCCACTGTAAATACTTCGACTACTTAATTATTTTATAACCAACACGAGTTTCTTACAGCACCTCGTTTATTAATTTATTCTTCGCATTTCGATGTATTCGAGTACTATCTGCATTTGCGTTGAATGCGGATGGTAAAAATTTCTCGGATTTTACAACTTGGCGCTGTTGATTTGTGACGAAAGGCCAATAGAAAACTAAAGTGCAATAATTTTCCCGTCATAATTTTTATCGATTATGCTGCAATAAATTTTCCTTATTCTCTGATAACGTAGCATGGTAGATTTGGTCTGCGTTATTGCAGTGTGATTAGTCAAATCGGCACGTAGCGTTCAGGCCTTATCGATGGCTGGGTACTTGCCAAGTGCTGTCTAAGCAGCGACTACAATTGCTTGACATCAACAATGTGTGCTCAAATCAACTGACGATAGCACCAAAGGTTTACTGTTTAAAGTAGCCGCGGCAATTAATAAAACGTTCATTCGATGGTCTAAATGAGAAAAACGTAAATATTTATTTCAATGCTAACCATGCAACAAAGTGCGTTTGCAGTTGCCAATTAACAACAACACTATTTCTGTTCCGTATCAGTACAACTACATATTTCGGTGTCTATACAGGGGAGTGGCCTTATGTCTACAGTGTGGTACTTAATATCTACATGAGCACTGCGCCCATTGAGACAATCTCCTGTCTCGCAGATGTTTACAGGTGTCGTGCGAGCAAGACGGCCAGCGCGGTGCAGATGGACAACAGCGAGGCGCTGACGGTTGCACTGCCGGAGAAGTACCCTGCCATCCAGGACATTATTGGCTCACGGTTGCTGTCGAGCCAATCGAAATTCGCTTTGATGTTCGACTTCATGGCCGACTCCACATTCGCGCTAACTGTGCTCGATTTTTTAATGTTCTCCAGTAGTGCCATGAGCTGTGAAAATAAACGAAAGTAGACAAAGTAAGCATCAAATCGATAGCCGTCGCAATCGCAGCTGGCTAACCTTTGTTTCGTGGTTCTCATTGTTTGCATACTGGGACATGCCCACCAAGTCCGACTCCAATGGATTGCTGCCGCCGAAGCCCGGGTTCAGTGCGCTGTAGGCCTGCCAGTTGTCGTTGAGGAAGTCAATGCACGTCAGCAGTCCCACCTCGCCGCGTGAGTACGCTGAGCTTAGCAGCGTTGGGCGCTCCTGCGTGCGCAGCTGATTGGACGTGTCGATGGAGCTCGAGATGAACTTCTTGATGTGTTCCTCGTTCTGAGCACAGCCCAGCGATGAGATCAGAATGCGACGCTGTGCCTGATCGAACGAGTTCATCAGCAGGTCGTACACGAAATTGAACTCCTTGTCGCTCGATTGGCGCAGCCCGTTGCAGTAGGTTTGCGACTGCAGATTCGGCTCGATGGCGATACCGTTTTCGATTAGTCCCTTCAGCTTGTTGTTGGTTTCTTCCAGGCAGCTCGAAATACCAGCCAAGCAGGCCAGATTAATAGCCACGTTGCGCGTGTACTTTTGCAGGTGCTGCTCGCCGGGTATGTCGTTGACGCCCAGCTTGTCGTAGATGTTCGATACAAAGGCAGCAATGACGGACTTGAAGGATTTGTATTCGGCATCGCCGCTCAGGTACCTGTTGAACGTAGTGATGATGGCGTTGGCAGTCGACCACGGCGCGTATTGGTCCTCGCTGGGCAGATAGCTCATCAGATTGAGCAGAATTTGGTGATCGAGTCTTTTCGTGCTGCTGAGTTTGTAGGCGTCGTGCATGAGCTGTGCGCGATTGCGCGGATGGATCTTGTGTGAGCGCGTTAAAAGGCCGTCAATGATCAGATTCCAGTTACGTTGGTCATAGTTGATGCGATAGTAGCCGCTGGACTGTTTGTTCAGTATGAGCCAATCGTTGGCGTCGAGTGCAGGGTCGGCAACCGTGATTTTCGCTTCATTAAGTAGGTAGTGGGTGGCTTCGGTGTTGCGGAAGTCGGGATTTGACTGGCGCGCATAGTTGACCGGCACATACCAGAGCTTATCCGAGGAAACAGTAGGGTTGTCGTGGAAGGCCGCCTGGGTGATGGTGAAAGACTTGTTGTCATAGTTGCGTGTGACCGTGAGCAGTGGATAACCACCCTGCTGTGTCCAGCTGGACATCATGTCCTGGACACGTGCTGGAACTGCATAGTTTTCCTCAGCGGCGGCCGTTTGTATGGCCCCAAAAAGTTCCTTTTCTTCTGCTGAGTCATACTGGCTGTTAGCATGGAAACAGAAGAGTGAACGTTAGATGTGTATTCCTTGTTACTGTATGTATGTGTTTTCTTCATCTGTCTCGAGCAAGTAACAAGTTTTAGTTAGTCGTGTCAACCTAGGCTAAACTAACGGCACAAATTTTATTTTTTTTTAGTTTCAATAAAAACCCCGCAAATGCACTATGAGCTAAGGGGAAATTTCGCATTCATTCGATTCCTGGTTCGATTCCTGGCTCGGGCTGACGAAAAACTCGTCTACTTCTATCGCTATCCACATGAAGCAGATGATAATTACAAGAATCGCACAAGTGCGCTCTTGGCAGGCAGTGGCAAAACCTCCAAGTGTGAACGAAAAAAAACTGCCTATCACCGTTCGGATTCGGCGTTAAACTGTAGGCCCCCTCCCTTTTCCCATCCGCTTGAAATGTGTGCTGTAACATTTGTTGGAAAGACAGTGTTGCCTTCACATTTCAAAAAAAGGGTGAAATATGTGGTATCACAATGGGCCTCATAATAGGCCTCCTCCTCCTAGGCAGCCACCGCAACCTAACCTAACTTGATTGAATTAAAAAACAATCACAGACGCACCTCGTCCAGTTTCTTATCATCCCTTTGTTACTGTGCATGCAAGCACTCTGACAAACAGACAGGCGGATAGAGGAATGGATATGGCCGATTGGATACATTGTGATACTATCCTGCCTTGAAAACAATTCAATTGTTTCCACTACTATTTTGTTTTAAGACCATGTTGAGATGCCCTCTATATCGTACTTACTTCTCCGTCAGATATTTGTGCAGACCGGTTCTGAAGACTGTGTCGGTCAATGCCTGCTGCCACATGTAGAGTACTGAGCCACCCTTTGAGTATGAAACGAAATCATACAAGCGCGAAATTTCGTTGGGTTTCTGCACGTAGTGCGTCATTGGTCGGGGAGAGGCGGAAGCATCGCTGGTCAGCGCGCGTTGATAGTCATCAGTGTGCATCATTTGGTAAACATCCCACTCGGGATAGGCCTATAATAACCAAAGTGTATACATTGTACCCCCGTGTCGTATCAACTCCGTGTCGATGGCTTACATCATCCATGCCGCGGTAAGAGAACAATGTGGCGAAGCCCTCCTTCAGCCAGAGGTACGTCCAGAATTTGATGGCAACCAAATTGCCGAACCACTGATGGCAATATTCGTGCGCAATGATGCTGGCAATATTCGTCTGCGTACTCACTGTCGACGTCTCCTTGTTGTACAGCATGTACTCCTCGCGGTACGTGGCCAAGCCCCAATTTTCCATAGCGCCAGCTGCGAAATCGGGTACGGCCACTTGATCGATTTTCGGCAGAGAGAAGTTCACGTTGTAGTACTCTGCCAGTCGTTGAATGATCAGCATGCCCGACACCAGTGCCCATTCCTGGTCACCAACTGTGCCTGGACGTGAGTAAATGCGTTGCGGCAATCCGTTCAGTACACCTTCGGTATACTGGAAATCCGAAACAATGAACGCCACCAGATAGGTGGGCATTTTAGGTGTTTTCTGGAACACTGTGTAGCCGGGCCTATGGGAACAACAAAAGCCATAACGGTTAAGGTTGACCAATCATGTACAGTTTAGGCATGTTACGCACGTGCTCTGCTCTTCATCGACGGGCATGTTGGAAATGGCTTTGTAGGAATCGGCGTGATGAATGCGTATGGTGACTGTGGCCCGCTTGGCCGGCTCATCGTAACAGGGAAAGCCGTGACGGGCGTCGGTGCTCTCGAATTGTGTGGTCGCCAAGTAACTGAAAAGTACAACAGCGACCAGATTAAGCAACTATCTGTTTCAGATAATAATTTTTGAGACGATTTAGAAATTTTTAAATCGTAACTACTTTCACTATTTCATGATTTTAACGTTTCATTTTCTAAAAAGTTACGGCCCTAATCGTGCCATTGAGCCTCTAAATTTAATGCAAATACGAGCACTTTGATTTTTCTTTCCAACACACAAAAAGTTGCAAATTGTTTTGCTTATTCTGATCAATTCTTTGCTGGCACCCATTCGACACCTACTGTGGAGTGTTGTCTTCATCTTTATAGGTCGATAGGTAGAAGCCGCCGTTATCTGTGCGCAATTGTCCCTTGTACTTTATAGTCAGTGTCCAGTTGGTCTCCTTAGCGAAAAGCAAATCCGTTCGGCTCGGGGTAAGGGTCAAAAATTCACGCTCGTCCTCGTAAACCGTCACCATAGACTCCTCGGTGGCGGTAGCGGTGTCTGTACTTTTGATTGTCGCCTCAAAGTCGGTAAGCTGGCGCGAGTGCACCACAATGGTGCGTGTCTGCTCCACTACAATTAGATCGATTTTCACAATGCCACTGAAGGCGACCTCGCCGGTGTGAACTGTGGTCGTCAATTCCACATCATAGTGGACCGGTTCAGTTTCGTTGGGCAAGCGGTAGTTGACGGCACCGTCGTCGGCGCGCAAATCCCAATTGACGCGCGCATTGGGATTTTCACGGAAAAGCGGCGGTATGCTGCGCGTCGCGGCCTGCGCTACACCGACAGCAGCGAGGAGCAGCACTGCGGCGGCGAATAAGTTGTTAGTACCGTTCCGGTCGACCATGTTGCGTTCGACCACACAACGACAGGTGAAATGTTCTTCCTGCAAGTGCGCCACCGACATTTAAAGCTTTTCAGCGGCCGTCCTATCGGCGCGCAACTTGAGTGCACGGCACATTAGTGATTAGATGCTGGCGGGGTAATAGGCTGTCGCTGATAAGATCGATTACCATGGTCGAAGCAAACGATCAAGGCATAACCCAATCAATTTAAAAAATACATACACACATACATACATACATATGTATCTGCACCCTATACATGTAAATGCATTGTTATCTTGGCAGAAGGTATCGCAACTACAAACGAAACTTGGCCAATTCATGGGTTAGCTGGCTGGTGAATCATTAAGTACTAAAACTGGTACAAGGCACTTGAATGAAGAGTGCCGTGTGTTTTACGTATTTACGAACTATAATATGAATGCTTTGCGGCTGTTATACTGCTTTCATCCCATTCACACAGTTTTCTGCACTAATTTCCTATTTGAGCTATAATAATTTTAATTATCTAGTGACGATATATACGACAGAGGATACTAGGCAATGTGAAAAACTGTACTTGGTTGTATTAACGATACGCAATGGGTCGGACTGACAAAGTGCGAAACTTATCTATAAGGGAAATCGTAAATACTATCGGAAGAGAAGAATAAATAGTTTAAAAACAATAAAGTAATATGAAGTTGATATCGTAGAATTTAAATATAAGAACCCATAGCACTTAACTTACTTAACATTAACTTTCGATGAAGAGTTGTAGAGGTCGATTGCAGAGCAGATAAGTGATAATGCTTAATTGCATACTTATTTATAATGCTGGATAGAGAACTGATAGGGGTTAATCCCTCGAAGACTGTTTTGGTACTGTTCACCCGGAAATACAAAATACCGAAGTTTATGCTGCCTAAACTTGGTGGCACTACTCTCACCCTATCATAATAATTTAAATAAATTGACTGGCACGACAGCCCGCTTACGCGAGACTAAGGCCTAGCTTCCCGCAACCACCCGTGTTGTGCGTGTGAATTTGTACGCGGGTTGAAGGGACCTACAGTTTTATGCCGGTTCCGAACGGCAGGTTGGGAGCTTTTTCATAAGCAATTTTTACTCTCAGAGGTTTGCCATTTCCAGCTGAGAGGACAGCCACCGAAAGAGAAAACGAGTTTTCCCGTTATTTTTTTTAGGTGTTATTACAGGCAGTATTTGAACCTGCTGCCTTCGACTCGCGGTCCAACGCACTAACCAACTAAGCCACGGCGGCTGCCGACTCTCACCCTATCACCCGAGGTAAAATACCTTGGCACCATGCTTCACTCCAAGCTCTCTTGGAAGCGGAATGTGGAAGAGCGGGTGAAAAAGAGCTTGAATGCTGTTTACATTTGTAAAAGGGCTTTCGGGAAAAAGTGGGGATTGCAGCCGACTATCGTTCATTGGATGTATACGGCGATTATACGGCCGATCCTAAGTTACGGAGCAATTGTCTGGTGGCCGGCTACGGGCACCAAGACCCTGGTAACGCAATTGATGAAGGTGGAGAGACTAGCGGCTATAGGAATAGCAGGCACTGTCAAAAGCACCCCCCGGGCTGGGCTGGAGGTGATCTTGCACCTTCATCCCATTGAGCTGTTCATTAAGGGTTGCGCCGCTAAAGGCGCCCTCAGACTGAGGGAGGCCAACTTGTGGAGGCAACACGTTTATGGATACTCTGGAATTCTTAAGTCATTCGCGAAGCCGGATATTGGATATCAGTTGGATTCCTGCACGGACTATCTGATCCCATACCTGGATTTCGACACGCGCGCACTAGCCTCATATCCCACAAGGGAGGAATGGGAGCTGACAGGTGCGACGGGAGACGCCTCCATCACCGTTTTCACTGACGGCTTTAAAATGGAGGAAGGTACTGGAGCTGGTCTCTACTCGGAAGTACAGCAGACTCACTCTGCAGTATTTTCCAAGCGAAGATCTATGCAATTTTGAAGGCTGCCGAACTTATCCGTGGCAGTGGGCTACCACCCACAGATGTCACAATTTTCGTGGTCAAGCGGCGCTTAGAGCCCTGGAATCAGTTGTTGTGAAATCAAAGGTAGTGCAGAGGGCATTGGGCACCACCAGGTCACTCTCTGTTGGATTTCGGGCAACTCAGGAGTGGCAGGAAACGAAGCAGCGGACGAGATGGCAAGAAAAGGGGTCGCCTTGTCTGCCACCGAATTGGATACCTCTGTGTTTCCTCCGATATCTGCCCTGTATATGTATATTGACAGGTTGACCAAAAAGGAAATTGAGTCGTCATGGCGAACCAAGACCGACGACGGTACCTGCCGGACACTGTGGCCCTCTCTCTCCTTGACGAAAACACGATTCGTACTGTCCTTTGAGTCGTACCTCCATTCAACAGCTCGTTGGAGTGATCACCGGACACTGCGCTATTGGATCTATGCTTACCAAATGGCGCCTCTCGTCTGGTGATGTCTGCCGTAGCTGTGGAGATGAAGAAAAAGTACAAACGATACAACACTTCCTGTGCCACTGCCCGGCTCTGCAGGAACGCCGACTCCGCACCTTGGGATCAAGATTCCTGACAGACCTGGCTTGCGCGGCGGAAGTCGAAATCTCGAATCTGCTCTCCTTCATTAAGAGGTCCAACTGGTTTACCCTTGACTGAGACTATTGGTTAGCTCCGGAATGCCATAAGAAGGGATTCACAATGGGCCATTTTGGCCTCCGAGTGGAAGTGCGGTCCTGCCTAACCTAACCCTTTCGACCCCAAATTTGTCTGAGAAACACTTCACCTATTTTTCATCTTATAGCAAAAGCTACGATTGATTTATGGGTTTAATTTAAGTAGGCACCAACAAATTAATATTTTAAGAAGTGAATTCAAAGCAAATTAAAAAAATTTTACTGTTATCCCCAAAATAATGTCCAATAATTTGCAGCGACATCAGGGAAAGTTTGTGTTGTAATTGAAGTCTACGAATTGGGCGCGTTCGATCAAAACCCTGTTTCTTTAATAATGTTTAAATAAAATCAAAAAGTGATAATTTTTTATTTTTCCATAAATATTAAATAATTTTTCTGCAATTACAAAATATTGATACAAAATTTAACCCGTTTTAAGCTAAAATTGTTCAAAAGTAAACTAGTTCTAGAACTCTAACAAAGTAATTAGAATTTATTAAGGGAGTGTTCCCGTCTAGAATGCCGATTTTAGGCTGTTTTTTTTGGAGCTACAAGGCAACATGCAATATTCTGGTTTTTTGCTTGTTGTTCCTTATTATTTGGAGAACAGAAACTCATATTTGTGTAAACAAATTTTATTTTCTAAGTACAAATTTTCAGTGGTCAATGTGACCTTGTTTTCACTGCTGGCCGATAAGAACTTTCGGGAACCAGTAATCTGAAATAGAAATGGGTATGCAATTATTAATCTGCAATAAATTCCGCGGATGCTAAACCACAGTTTTAGTCAAAATGTTGATTAGAAACAAAATAGCGGCCATATGAAAAAAAATTGTCCAGTTTTGCCACCTTTTTTTACCTTTAGAGTGCTTGAAAATATATTTAACAATAATTTTTTGATGAAAACTTTGGTTTAGCATCCAATGAAAACTATCTAGAACATTTTCCCAAAATTTCAAGTCGATACCTCTCATAGTTGCTGAGAAAAGTTATCGGCCAGTACAAAAAATGTGGTTTCGAGAAAAACGCGTTTAAAGTTTCTACATGACATCAGTTTCGACATGAAAGTCAGTTTTCGGCGAGCTGAGATTACTTCAATTAACATGCAAAAAAGTGGGTACTGAGTTTGCGGATTGAAAAACGACTTTGGGGGTTTGATAGTATATAGTATAAGGTACAATAAAACGCCAAAAAAAAAATCGATTTTTTCAAACTTCTACCCGGGAACACTCCCTTAAGTAAATATGAAGTACTCGGAAACAGTAAAATCTCGCCTCAGCATTTTCTTTTCTCTATGAATAAACTATACTATAATCCTTCGGTTGTGTAGCGTTGAATTGCTGAATGTACATTCAAATCTCATCGGTGAAATCTCCACTCCATCTGTTCCACTCCACTCGGTTTTTCATTTTCTTAGTAGCAAAACACAGCTTTACTTTACTTTTACTTATGACTTTCTAGCATCACAATAATGATGCTTTGCTGCAATTTGGTCATTTATTTTTTCTTGACAGTAAGCCAATTCTTTTTCGGCGTGGATTCTCATCCTTTTAATTTTTCATAATATTTGAATATATCGATACTACTATGCATCTTTTAAGTATTTCGATTCGACAATTATTTCAGTAATTCACTCTATCACACATTCTATGAACTATGCCAGTTTTCTGACCGAGTTTTGTGTTTCTAGAGCAATAGTTATCTACACGTTTACGTTTTATCGCAAACTAAAATCGCAATAGCCAAAGTAAAGGAAATTGTCTGTTGCTATTTACGAGTGCAGCTACTATTTGTTCTTGACAAGAAGATACAAATTTGCTTTCAGATAAGCGAATACCAAATATTTGGTTTGTATGTACAATAATTTGTTGTACAAATGTGCAACAAATACGCATGTATGCAAGTAGGTAATTTCATTGCTTGTGTGTGAGTGAGCTTAGTGAGAGGCGCTCTACGATCACTTGAACGCTGTCAAAATTAAAATTTGAGATTGGTATTATTTATATTTAAAAAAAAATAAATATATTAACAAACTAGACTTTTTTGCTCCTCACTTTCGGAAAGTTAGAGGACTGTACATTTATAGTAAAACAATTCCAAACCGAGTGATCGAGTTACGGCCTGCAACAAAAAGTCTCTTCAGGGGCCTTACAAGTCTAAATCTCAATCGAAATACGAATCAAAGAAGAAGACGATTTCTTTATGAAAAGAAAGGGGCAAAAAGGATGGGGCAATAATAGGAAAAATGTAAATATATAATAAAAAAACTTGATCTAAATACTGTTAAAAATTCAGGATATTCTTTGTATCATGCGATGGACAATTTTTTGAAGCGCCGTCCTTATCTTATCAGGTAAAAAAGCACTATAATTTATTGAAAATTTTATAGATGTATTTTCTATTGCATATTCTGAAGAATTTATGACATGTGTATGGAATGAGCAAATATTAGCTTATCGCGTCCACCGTGCGATAAGTTGTTTTATTTATAATTGGCTAATTTGAAATTAAAAAGTCGGGCAACTTGAATTCTAAGTAATTGGTGTGAATTGAGTTGAATGCTATTCATTTGAAGATTGAAGATTGCGTTCTTGAATATTTTGTAAATATTTTGCAACGAGACATTTGTTGACACAGTGTGTGACGTTGAACAATTTTTAGAAAATACCCAAATTATATATTTTTACATTAAATTTTGTCTAAAAGTCAAGTCAAAAAACCACCTTGGACCCCAGATTTTGTTAGTGTTATATGTTTCTTATTGTTTGTTTATTTGTAAAAACTTCAGTTTCATTCGACCGATGGAGTAGCCGATTAATTGTTTTTTCTCTTTTTATTTTGTTGTTGGCTGCGGCGTAGGATCGAACCAGGGGTCAAGCATCGCCTCAGACCAGCTGAGCCACGGCAAACCGTGAGCGAGTATTTTTTGAGAGAATAATCTTGACGTGTGATCTGACACAGCCATTGCTCTGCGCTTTTGCATTGTTAGATAATATAAACGATTTTGCGTCATCATTTAAGTCAGTGACACCATCATCAGTCATTGCACTGCATTCGCAACAAAAATTTCCCTAATGTATGAACGTGAGTATGCCATGTTCTCGTGCTGACTAAATGCAAACATTCTAACTATTTTTATATGCTATGATTAAAACATTCTATGTTATGTTAATGTTCTCGTCATTAGTTTTGCCAATTTGTCGTCATAGAGAACTCTGGATCTGCGGCAGGCAAGTGTGGCGCTGTTGTATAATGAAATGTGGCCAGTAATGCTTAATTCTGGCGGCTATTGAACGCAGGCTATAAAATGAGTAAATCAAACTTACGCCAATCTTATCACATGATGCCCGACGTTTATTTGTTTATTGGCGATTTTACTGCGAATTTATTAATTGAATGGGTGTTTTAGTGCTTGTTCTCGAGCGCCCCTCGAACAGGCGGCAGTTTCTGTGCAGACGCTTGTAAAATGGACGCAAACTCGAAGCGACTACACACGTACGACTACATATGCATAGTAACAAACGCATCAGTGGCTAATTTTCCGCATGGCTTGACGTCCTTTGCTGTTTAAAAACGATCACACCTCGATTCAAACTATTGTCAACTATTTTACAGCTTAATTGATTTGTTCAATATGAGTGCTTGATAAGTGGGTTATTTCGGCTTTATGTCTACTTAAGCGTTGGGTTCTTGTAAACTTGCATTGCCAGTTGTTGGTGTTGAGACACAAATTAACAGTTGACCTTGAAAGTCTTAACTTTCTGTAGGCGTCAAAGTTGGTCTTGCTGACAGGCAGCCAATATTTGATCCAATGACGTTGCGTTTATTGCTTCATGTCAATACACATCCAAGTAAGTAAAATGTCATATAAATATATGAAATTTGGAATTATGAATACTGGTGGATCATCGCACAACCATAAAATTTATACGCTTTTGTGTGCACAAAAGCTATTCTAATATGTAACATTTGGAAAACAGAAAAATAACGGCAATAACAGCTGCCGCCAACCATTTTTGTGTTGAGATAAATAATTTCACCAAACAAATGTGTGATTGTAGTGAGTAGTAGAGGATATGAGGTTGATTGTAATAAATCAAGGCGAATTAATACAGGTGACCTCGCTGAAACAGCTGATTTGCTTTTTTTAATGTTGGAAGAGATCTAGATTGTGAAAATGGTTGTTTTTGGTTCGTTGGTTGCCGATGGCTTGATTTTGATTGGCTGATTATGGCTGATTTTGATAATCAAGTTGCACAGTTTGTTGCCCTTACGCGGCCACCGTTATTAATTCGCTTTGTAATAAGTAAATCACAAATAAATACATTTAAAACTACACAAAAAAGTTGTTTAGCGAATTTCATTCAAAGGAAACTTTTATGAAATACAACAATTTTTTTAATTTTAAGGATTACAAATTATTAAAATTCTTCAGTTATTGTTGTTTAAGGTATCATGGCACGTTAGAAAGGGGAATTTTTAATGATTTACAAAATTATTTCTTTTCCAGCTCCTTTATTATCAATCTTTTTGAAAATTTTTTTACAATAAGTATATTGAAGCTTTAAAAAACACAAAAAAAAATAATTTTTTGTTTTAGCATATTGTCTCTTATATAGGTGGAGCTGAAGTCGCGTAGAAAACAACAACACATCCTCCATTGCAGACACTTAATGTCCGGATTGGCTCGACCGATGTAAAAAAAATTTTTTTAGTTCTTTTTATTAACTTATTTTTTACAAGAATACACCACAATATTGAAGAAAAATTTTTAATTTAATTTTCGGGGAAAAAGGTGAAAAACGCATTTTTGACACTATTTCAAAAAGCTCCTATCCTTTTATGTTTTGGTTTTTTGTTATTTTTTCTGTTGAATTCCTGTCCGAAAGCTTAATAGTTATGAATCTTTTTTGTTTTTTTGTTTCACATTAGCCGTTTCGGAGATTAAGTGTCCGCAATGAAGGATGTGTTTTTTTTTCTACGCGACTTCAGCTCCACCTATATGAGAGCCAATATGCTAAAAAGCAAAAACCTCTCCACCTCTCTTATATAGGTGGAGCTGAAGTCGCGTAGAAAACAACAACACATCCTCCATTGCAGACATTTAATGTCCGGATTGGCTCGACCGATGTAAAAAAAATTTTTTTAGTTCTTTTTATTAACTTATTTTTTACAAGAATACACCACAATATTGAAGAAAAATTTTTAATTTAATTTTCGGGGAAAAAGGTGAAAAACGCATTTTTGACACTTTATTTCAAAAAGCTCCTATCCTTTTATTTTTTGGTTTTTTTTATTTTTTCTGTTGAATTCCTGTCCGAAAGCTTAATAGTTATGAATCTTTTTTGTTTTTTTGTTTCACATTAGCCGTTTCGGAGATTAAGTGTCCGCAATGAAGGATGTGTTTTTTTTCTACGCGACTTCAGCTCCACCTATATGAGAGCCAATATGCTAAAAAGCAAAAAAAAATGTCTTTTGTATTCCTTAAACCTCCAATATATTGTAGAAAAGATTGATAATAAAGGAGCTGGAAAATAAATAATTTTGTAAATCATTAAAAATTCCCCTTTCTAACGTACTATGATACCTTAACAACCTTGCAATCCAGAACATATAACTTAACCTTATAACCAGGAATGGGACGTACGCAAGTCTGTAGGTTTATTTTCTTAGATGCATTTTCAGAGCAATTTGAAAGGAATATGTTTTTACAGAGTGGCGCAAAAGTTGTCACCCAGTGTTCTTTGGCTCTAATTTGTTTATGAATGAATGTATGAATGAATGAATGAATGTATGAATGTATGAATGAATGAATGTATGAATGAATGAATGAATGAATGAATGAATGAATGTATGAATGAACGTATGAATGAATTAATGTCAAAGCAGAATTTACTTTTGCCGCCATTTGCAAAAGTTATAGCATCTGCCGAATAAGTGATGACTTTTGCGCCACCCTGTATTATTAAAATTTTTTTTAAACAACTTCTTCAAGTTCATCAAGTTAAGAATTTCAAACAAATGCTAACCAATTTCAGTTCGCAATATTTTTTACTGATTTTTTTCGAATGAATAACCAAAGCCTCAACAAATATTTAATTATGATTTCCGGATTTTCATATCTTTAACTCGTAGTATGGATTTTCAATTTAAACTTACCAACACTGTAGTTTTGTTATCTACATCACAAACATAGTTAAAGTGCTGTGCAACTTTGTGGTGAAAAGCTTCGTTGGAAGCGCTCGGCCGAACAGCAAAATATCTGGCAAGCACATAGCCTGGATTGTACCTTCAGGAGAGTCAATGCCGAAAGCTCTTTGTGATGGGCACAGTTTCTTTACATACAACATTCGATTATTTTACTTTTGAAGGGAAGCTGTAGTGATTGTAGTGGTAAATTGGTAATTCTGTCTACCGGCTTGTATGCACGAATGCGCTCGCAGGAGTGGAGGTGGATGATAATAGTTATGTGTTGTATTGTATATTGAATGGATACATTTTATTTTTCTAAAGTACTTAAATAGCGTTAGAAAGGTAATTTTCCCCCCGATTTCCAGTCGAAATTTGATGACATTTCGTTGACTGGAATTGGAGTTATTGTGTTTAAAGTGAAAGTATGTTTGTGTCATCGGTACAAAAATTAGCATCAAACACAGATCTAATACGTACCTACTAAGTTTTGTTTTGAACTTAGAAAACTTTTCAACTTTTGCTCAAAAATTTCAGTTTGTGAAACATGTTTATGGTTTATCCAGTGGCAGAGTTCATGAGTTGTATATGCGATTTAAAAACGTTGCGAGAACATAAATGATGACAAACATGTTGGCAAACTGAAACCCGTAAACACCGCAGACTCCACCAAAACTGTGCGTGAATTCTTCAACGATCATACAAAATAATTATTGAAATTTTTAAAATTAGATTGAAGCATCTAAATAACATCAATTTATGGAATTTTAACTGAACATGTGTCAGTTTTTTTCTGAACAAGTTGACTGATCTTATCGCATCTTATCGATCGTAACTCATTTCATAAAAAAAAAGTTCTGGAGCACCTTCCTACATCGGAGAACAAGGAAATACATACTTAATACCATGTCTCATGTTTTCACATACAAAAAAACATTATTTATTAAAGATAATTTTTATTTTCTTTATAAAAGAAGCTAAGCAAAAAGGTTTAACCCATTTTTGTTGTTGGAAGCATTTTGCGTAGAAAACTTCTCGCTACGCGAAATAAATTTCCGATTTGGCTGGCACTGCTTCGTGCACCTACGGCCGCGGCCAACATTGAGGATTGCTGATTGTTCTGCAGCCAGTCATATATGCGCTGATCGAATTTCTCCAGGAACGCTTCGCTGATTCGCATTTTCTTGCCAATACGAAATGAATCGATGCTGATGAGTAAGCGGGTGGATTGTGGATAGGAGGCATCGAGCTCGGTGGAAATGATGTTGCGCAGACGCAGGAACTGTTGAAAGCGTGGTACAAAGTACAAATGTATTCATTTGGGGGGGGAGGGGATATGGCAAATTCTACTCACGTCTTTGTGTTGCTTTTGCGGTATATATTCCGCGATGCGATTAAAGTTCTCTATGAAGAATGCCGAGCGACATAACGTGCGGTAGTTGTGCTCGAAGAAATGCCACATTACCGGCCTCGCAGCGAGGTTGCTCTTAAACAGGTAGAACAGATACATCATGGACTCGCTGTCGTTCATAATGCTCTTTGTAGAGTTCTCGCCCAGCAGTAAATTGAGATACTGCCGCAGATGGGAGTGGCTTTGCGTACAGCGCAGTGAGTAGATTAGGTCATCGTACCACACGGAATCGCGTTCCGCTTTGGCCAGCATATCCAGAAGGGCATTGAACTCGTCGTCGCTCAGATATTTCACACCCAGGCACAGAATAGTGTCGTACATGGCGTAGTAGTCCATGTCGTTGCTGAATTTTATGTTGCCGAAGATGTACTCGTGCGCCAGTGTGTGTGTATAGTCCAGACACTCTTTCAGATCGGCCATGCAGGCCATCTCCATGACCTTCTGACGCGCCAGCGTCTCGGTGTTTGTGATGTTGACGTTGTGCGGCGAATGGAAGAGTTTCACAAACATCGGTTTGATCAGTTGGCGCACGAAGCGATTGTACTGCTTGTGGGATAAGGTTCCATAGAGGTTCTTCGACAGAAACTCTATCGTATCGGCCACCTGATTCCACGGTATCAGGTCTTCTTCGTACTGCAGATACTTCAGCAGCTCAAACACGACATCTACCGATTGTATCTCGTTGTTCTCAATGAGCGGAAGCAGGTCCTGAAAGATGGCTGCCCGGTTGAGCGGGTGTACGAGCGTATGATTGTCGTTCAGCTGCTTCGCAATGAGCCAGAGATTCGGATCGTTGTAGAGCACATGATAGAAGCCTGTCTGCTGTTTGTTGGCAATCAGCCAATCGTCCACTCGCAATTCAATGCCCAGTTCGTGCGCATTGAGCGTCACCTCTGGCACCGGTGGCATGAAGTAGTCCACGCGAGTGCGCACAAAGTCGGGCGACGAGGCGCTGGCGAAATTCAACGGTATCCACCAATGTTCCTGCGACATGATGTCCTTGGAGCGCTGCCGTATGGTAACGGTGTTGCCCTCGTAGTCGCGCGTTATGGTCACTATGGGAATCCACTCGCTGTGTGTCCACGAGAGCATAATGTCGCGCACCGTTGACGCATCACTCCAGGCGTGCGTGTTGAGTGTGTCGTCCTCGGCGATGGCTGCTTGCAATGAATCGAATAGATCCAGTTCATTCGCTACCGCATACTGACTTTAGAAGGTAACAACTTTTTCACATTAAATGTTATTTACCAGTTCATGGTTCAGTTTTTTGGTGTGTCGATGCACAACTTACAATTTGCGTAAATAGCGACTAATGCCACTCACAAACGTTTTCTGATTGAAGGCGTGGTGGAACATCTTGATGACACAGGCGGCTGATGGCGGAAAGAGAGAGACACAGTTAGTGAAATGAACGGTATTCGGAACACTAAGTTTTCTTCTTGCCAATTCGACCATAGCTCATTCGCGTTGCATCTCTGCAAGCGATAAATGAACGACTAACCTCGTTGATAGGATATAATGTCAAAGACCGATAGAATTTCCGTTTCCTTTTCCACATAGAACGTCATCGGCCGCACCGTCATATAATTGTAACTGTAGGCACGCTCGGCAATGTCTGTGAGAAAAAAGTCCATGGCCTTAAAGTCCGGATGCAACTGCGAGAAGTATGTAAAAACAAATCATTAGCATGAGTATTGTTTCAGTGATGGCGTAGAACATCAGGCGCCGTACAATATCGGTCACTATGTAGGCAAAGTAGGTGGCGAAGCCTTCATTCATCCACGCATACGTCCACCATTGCGGTGAGACCAAATTGCCGAACCATTGATGCGCGATTTCGTGATTTTGCGTCAGCATGTCCTTTAGCTTTTTGTGCATGTCCGCATCGTCCTGCTGCACCAGATTGTCCTCTTTGTACGTAATCAAACCCCAGTTCTCCATGGCCGCGCCATAATTCTTCTTCAATGCAATGTGATCCAATTTCACCAGCGGATAGTCGATGCCGAAGTAATCTTCCAAAGTTGCCACTGTGCGCACTGCGTTATTGAGCGCTTTGTGGCCCTTGTCGGCGGTGCCGGGTGACGTGAAGATGCGTTGCGTCACACCGCGATACTCCTGGGATATGTGCTCGAAATTCGATATGACAAATGCCACCAGATAAGTGGACATTGGCGGTGTGGTGCGGAAAGTTGTGGTCACCATCAAATCGTCAGCGGTTGAAGCGGCGCTATGGAGATAGAATGTTCATAGGTGCAGTTGAAGCGGTGGTGTCCATGCAAAATGGTTCTGTATATATGTAACTGCATTGGCACTCCTACCTGGCTGCGTCCACACGCAACACCTGCATATTCGATATGGCCGAATAGTTGCCGCTATGCGTGAGGCGTATGGTGAAGTTTGATTTGAAGGACGGCTCATCGTAGCAAGGAAACGCCAAACGGGCGCTTGTCGGCTCAAATTGTGTGGCGGCAACATAGCTATTAAAAGAATAATGCGTTAAGGAAAGAGAGAGAGGAAATTAACTGTTAAACGGGGGTTAAACGGAAAATTTCAAATGATTAAGTTTTCAAATGATTGAGAATTTCTTACGAATTTCGGTTACATACTAATTAAGATTTATTAAAGAAATTTTTTAACATTATTTCCATAACATTTACATGACATTTAACCCGGTAGCACCTAGTCTGGTCTTACTAAACATTAGTGTCCGATCGAAACATCTTTTTTGGGCCGAAAACGAAACCGAATATTCGGTCGGACACTACTAACCATGCACTCAAAACATTTGTTTTTTCAATTATATTTCATATTAAATCTAATCAATATTTGCGATAGTCACCAAATTCGCATGAAGTTTGTATGGTTAGTTAAAGTACAACGATGACAATCAATTCCCAATCAATCAATCAATCAATTCCAATTTCAACAATCAATTCCCAAAAAGGTACTAAACGAGTAAAGCGTGCAGTAGTTATGAAATATTGATAAAAACCCTGGACGCAAATAGAGAAATGTACTTATCGATTTACAAAAAAAAGTTAGAGTAACGAGAAAATCAATATTCTGCAATTATTCTAACTAAAGTAAACAAGTCAAACACTTGGAAAAAGGAAAAGGAGAACCAAGGTTTGACTCTCGCTAGTCGGAGAGAATTACTTGAAAACTTTATATCAAAAGGAACCAACATGTACGTGGGCAGTCCGATAAGTACTTAGCCCCACCGCCCGATGGTGCCACTATCGTAAGAGAAATTTACTATCGTGTAGTACATCCTCGTAGACGGCTACTGTCAGCCATATTGGATTTGTAGTTTTGTTTTGAGCGCGAAACGAACGTGTCCGCGGATTTTAGAAAAATGGAAAAAGAGCAATATCGGTCGGTGATTCGCCAAATTGGTCGCATTAAGCTACGAACAGCTGCCCCATCCACCGTATTCTCCATATTTGGCCCCGTGTGACTTCTTTTTGTTTCCAAACTTGAAAAACTCACTCGCCGGGCAGAAATTTGAGTCGAATGAGGAGGTTATCGCCGCCACGGAGGCCTCCAGAAAACGTATTTTTCAGACGGGTTAAAGAAGTTGAAGTATAGCTGGGTCAAGTGTATCGAATTGAAAGGAGACTACGTTGAGAAATAAATCGCCACTTTTCCAAAATTTTCGTTTTTCTTTTGTAGGCTAAGTACTTATCGGACCACCCACGTATTATTATTAGTGTGTACATATTAATTTGGCCACTATATATTATTGATCCAATATATACACTTTTATAATTTTCATTACAAAGGCTATAGTATAGAATGGATAAGGACGCTACTGTTTTGAATAATACCAAAGTCATTGTTTCGAACAGGGACGATCTCCTGTGCGATTGAGTTGTTCGCACAGGGACGATCGTCTCTGGCCGAAGTAGTCAGTCGTGCAGTGAGCGTGGAGTGGGCAAGACGTTCATTCTGGTGCAAGGGTCTTTTATAGGTGCAAGACGTGCGTGTGCTGGAAGTGCGGAGAATAAATTGGGTCTTTTGAGCCGATGGCTTTTTCCCAAAGAGTGCGTTTGATTTAAATTTAACATTTCGCAGTTTCCACCGCCAATCGCAGGCGGTGGAAACAGGCATTAGTCACATATCTGAATTAGGGGCGGTTAGAAGTCGGCGAACGGTTCCTGAAATGGTTTTTGTGTGATTTTTTGCACCGTCAACTTAACTGTTTCGTAAGCTTTCATCAAAGAATGAACGTAGATTCCATATCGAAATTGATGTTCTCGATGTAAATTGATTCTTTTTTTGAGTCTTGAGAAACACTTCTTTTAACAAATACCACATGTACCTAAAACATTGAACATCTGTGATAATCACTGCAAATTTTTATCGCTAAAAGAGCACCACCGAAATTACCACTCAGAACATTCTTCTTGAGCGAGCCGAATTTTTGCTATGCTTTTTTTGACTGCTTGAATATCAGTTTTGTGCAAGTTGCTAATTAAAACGGGTTTTTTACACGAAATGGTTTTCCCACATTTTAACGAACCAAACATGGCCAAAGTTCGAAATGTTCGCATTTGTGTGAGTGTCGTGTTAAATATTTACTTATTTTTTTAATATTTACACTTAAAAACCACGAGGTTCTGTTGTGGTAGTAATTTTTCTATATTATTTTTGATTTTTTGCATTCTTACGAAAATGCGATTTGATTTTGTTTTGTTACGGCGCGTTGGTTGGTTTTTGTTTGTGTGCGCCGTCTCAGTATTTGCTCGACTTTGTTGATATATCAGTTTCCCTTCTTCTTTTTTCTTATTCGGCATTTGTGTGCATGTTTTCATTTGCTATTTCATTGATAAGCGACATTATCGGCGCTTAGTTTGTTTGGCGCGTAGTGGCGTCACAGCCACCGGTGCGATAACGCGTTCCTCGCGCTCGCTGTGCGCTGCGAAATGTCCAGACAACCGACCGACAAGCGACAATGCCCACTCGCGCGCCTAATTACATTTATCAACAGAGTGTCGCTTCGTTTGTTTGTATAAGTGAAAACAAAAATAAATCGTGAAAGCGATTGCCACATTGCTTTGATTCCGCGCCTGACTTTCAATTTTTTTGTAAATGATTTCATTCACAACGCCAATGTGGACATTTAGACCTCTATAAATCACACATACGTGTATGTCACACCAACACTACAATGGCGCCACACTTTGCCTCGGAAGTCGCCACATGGTCCACATTGTGCCGCCTAATACTCACACCGTTCCCTGCTGCTCGTCGCTGTACGTCATCCAGTAGAGGCCGAAGGTGTCCTCGTTCATGAGTCCCTTGAAGAGTATCTCGACGCGGTACCGCTGACCCGCCTCGAACGCCTGGTAGCTCTCGATGGAGTGAATGACCAGAAAGTTGGCGTGCGCGTCGTACGAGTGCGTGATGTCCTCCATCCGCTCGCCGGTGTGCAGCTCGTGCAGCGTTATCGTGAAATCGCTGAGGTTCTTTGCGAGCAGCACAATCTCGTTGGTGGACTCGCGTATATGAACGTCAATTGTGACGTTGCCGTCGTATTCGAACTCTGCCCGATGTATGTGTGTGGCTATGTGCAGGTGATAGTGCAGCGGGTATGTTGCGTTGGGCAGGCGCAGTGAACGCTGCGGCGTCATGGCTGGCGGCCCCTGTTTGCTGTGCACCACTGCTGAGTGCTTTTCCGCCGCTGTGGCCGTGTCCGTTTCGCCGCCTTCGCTGCGACTCGCGTACAGCAGCAGGAGCAGCAGACAGCTGACAATCGAGACAGATCCGCTGCCAGATCGACAGCACACCAGTTGCATGGCGCTAATTTATGGTAGTTCGCACTGTGAATGCTCGCTTGCTGGCGCTTTCGCACGCTCTGAGTTATCAACCGCAACTGAAATGAGAATTGAGTGATACAACGCTGGCAGGTTGCGCACAACCGATCAGCCGAATGCGCTCAAAGCACCAAACTCTACAAACTGATGTGACTTGTGCGCTTTACTGAACTTGACGGCGCTGAGCAGATAAGGCGGCAAGGTGGCGTGCGCTGAGCGGCGCACTTCAATGGGACAGTGTCAAGGCGCTTCAGCGCCGAAATGGCATATTGACGACAGTAGCTGGACAGACTGGATGGAGGGGCTGTCTGACATGAATACCCAATTAGAGGACACTTTGAATGCTTGAAAAGTACTGCGCAATCGACTAGGAGTACAAGGCCCTGAACAGAAAACAAGCATGGCAGAGTCTTAATCCTTTGGATTAAAAATCTAAAAACATAATATTTATTGTCAAATAACTAAATATGTACACATTTTATTTATATTGTTATATAAGCGCCATTTACAAGATTAAATTCGCATGCGAATTCAAACATGCACAGAAGAAAGATTTTTGCCCATACCGATTCTAAAATCCCACTTAATTGTACCTTTTTCTTTCTTACTTCATACAAAAAGTGTCTCACACTTTCTTACAGTGGGTGCAACTGCTTAAATGATTTTTAATTAAATTTTCAGTGTGGAGTATCGACGCTGTTGACAAATGCCGCATTTGCCTCTTGCAGCCACTCGTGAATGCGTTCAACATTCGCATGCCAGTAGATTTGCTTCACATTCTTATTCCCCGAAAGCGAATTCGATTCTTTAGTTGCGCCATTCAATCGATGTTCCTCACATACTTGCAGCAATTCTATTACCTGAGAGTACTTCAGTCTTTACTTCAGTTTGCAAAAATTTATTGTCATAAAATGTACCTTCTTATTGTGAGCTTCGTGTGCTACGATCTTGAGCACGTTTAACTCATCACAGAATTTCATAAAACATGGATTCGTGTCCTTGGCTGGCACCAAATGTTCATCGACAAAGGACATCAGCAGCGGCTGTTGCTCCGGGGTGGCTGTGTCCATAAGGCTTGCCATAAATTCCATTTTGCCAGCACACCTCGTCGCACTGTCGTTGGCATGAATGTGGCCTGCCCACTGCAGCAGCTTCTCAAACTGTACCAGCTTTCGGGTGCAACTCAGACTCCCCCAAGTGCCGTTCTTGGAAGTGTAGAACTGCAGAGCTCGCTCGAAATCAGCGTCTGAGAGATTCACAGCGGCGCCGCATAGTATCGGCTGCGACAATGATATGTTCCACATTAGTGAACTTGGCCTCGGCAAAGGCTGCTCCGCACTCTCGTGCTTGCGTGCCAGCTCGTACAAAACCATTGCTTTTGCCTCGTCGAGACATGCCGGCAGTTGCACGACGCACGCCAAATCAATAAAATTTTGCAGTGCAAGTCTTTCGAGGGCACTCAGGCCGGGAGCCGACTCAGCCTTCGAGCGATAGTGCTCGAATGTTGGGCCTATCAGGTTGGACACAAACAGGCGATGCGGGGTCCACAACTTGTCATCGTTTGGCCACCTAAAGATACGGTAATGAAACATAGACACCTGGCTGGTCAAACTCCAGACGAACAGATCGGTTTCGTTGGCGAGAGCTCGCATGAACGAGACCAGCTCCAGGAAGTCGTCGGTGAAGTTGGAGTTTGTCGATGCTCCGCGGTCTGATTGAATTGTAACGAGCAGTTCGTACAGTGTGTGCAGTATTTGCCAACGATTGCGTCTGGGCATAGCCTGATGATGCTGCTGCAGCGCATTGCCTATGCGGCGTAGATTTCGGTGATCATACTTCACGTGGTAGTAGAACTGAGCATGTTTGTTCACAACCAGCCAGTCATCCGGTTTCAACGTCACATTCAACTCACGTAGGTCGATTATCATTTCCGGTACGGGTGGCATGAAGATTTCGGCAGTGGTTGTTGCGAAATCTGACTGGGACTGCGTGGCGAAATTCAGTGGAATCCACCAAAGCTGTGCTGAAGCATTAGCTTTGTCGTCCAACCAGGACATGGGCGCCTGCTGTATGCGAACAAGATGCACGTTTGCGGGGTCATAGTTGCGTATAACAGTAACCAATGGGCAGCCCTTCGACTCAATCCATGGCTGCATTAGGTCGTGAACTGAGTAGTTCCAGGATTGATGCAACGCACTGGGGTAATGTGCCTCCATGGCTGACTGTAGCGCATTGTACAGGTCGTGCGCTTCCACGGCAGAGTTAGAGCTGTGTCGACAAAGAATTGTTTCGAGTAATGATAAATATTGTGTATTATAGGTAATTGTAAATAGCTGAAAAGCAATAAACCTACGAGGGGTGCCTTTTATATTTTTCCAAAAAGGATGAAAATGCATTTTGTTATCATCAAAAATGGTTTTATTGCTTTTCAAAGTATTCTCCTAGAAGATTTATACACTTTTGCATGCGCTCAAACCAATTGTCGAAGCAGTTTTTCCACTCCGATTGAGACACCTCCAGAACATGGTTTTTGAATGCGTTAGCAGCATTTTCTGACGATGAAAATCGTTGACCACGCATTTTTTTTTATGTGCGGGATGACCCATTAAATCGATGCTTTGGACGATCAAATAGGCGGTTGTTTGAGCCGATGTGTGAGAGCGCGCATTGTCCTGGTGAAGAATGATTCGGCGTCGGTGGTTGTTTTTCCGTATTTTATTGAACACTTCTGTCAAACAAATTGTGGTGTACCACTCAGAATTGACAGTTCTACGTTACTCTAACGGCACAGTAGGCACATGACCAGTTTTGCCGAAGAAACAAGCGACCATTTGCTTTGATGTGCTGCGTGCCCGACAAGTTTTGTTGGATTTGGCTCGTCTTGGAAGAACCCCACGGTCGATTGCTGTTTTGTTTCGGGCTAATACGCATATATCCATGGTCACCTGTCACCATCTTATAAACGTCTTTCGAAGTACCGTGATCGAATTTTTCCATCATTTCTTTGCACCAATCGACACGAGCCTTTTTTTGAGCGATTGCCAAATTATGCGAGATCCAACGAGAACAAATCTTTCTGACGGCTAAATGTTCATACAATATCGAATGCACGGCCATGGAACTAATGCCCAAGGATGCCTCTATCTCACGGTATATCACATGACGATCTCTCATTATCAGTTCACGCACAACATCGATGGTTTCTGGCACAATGACCGATTTTGGATTTTGATAAATTGTCTTGAGGGTTGATGCTTCATCATCAAATGCCGAATGAAGGTGATCGAAGCACTGTTGTTGAGATAATTCACTTCGGAAACCGTAAAACATTATTGCTCGAAAATGTTCACGAGTAAATACATTTTTTGACCGAGATGAATTTTTCAAGTCAGTGTTAACAACACAAATAGTGCTTGAACACCAAATTTTCTAAGCACGTTTATGGTAAAAAATGACACACTTTTCAATGGCAATCTCAGATTTTTCGAAAACGTACTAGACCATCCCTATTGAAAAAATATAAAAGGCGGCCTACGTATTTAGGGAGTTTTGAGTCGAGTATAGATCCAAACTCCATCTACTTTTGTTGTTACTTACTTTTCCTTCAAGTACATTACAATGCCTTTATGGAAAGCTTCTTGGCCCAGTGCGTGGTCGAACATTTGAATGACACAGGACGCTGTATGCGAGAAAGTCGTCAAGCATTAAAATCCCTACTTATATATGCAGTCGGTTCATTACCTCGGTAATACGATAGTATATTAAAAATTGACCTAAAGTTGGTATAATTCAGGTCGCCACCCACAAATTGTTTTGATACCTTCGAAGTCAAAATGATATTAAACAGTGCCCAATAGCAAACATTCATCTGGAATATGTCCATGGATTCGTAATCGGGTTGCAACTGTAAGAGACGGGAAGATGGGGAACATAGTGACCAACCGACTTACACATATCTCACTTACCATATCGAATAACCGATAACTGTAATACGTGGCAAAGCCTTCACTCAACCACAGGTGATTCCACCACTTGGGTGTCACCAAGTTGCCGAACCATTGATGTACTGTCTCATGGTACTGAAGGACAAAATTTCCCACGTGCTTTCTAATATCAGTGAAATTTTCGTGCGGCAATTCTTTATCGTAAATTATTAGGCCCCAGTTTTCCATACCCTTGATCGACGTTTCGTTATGAATTTCAATGAAGCTATCCAACTTCGGCAGCACATACGGTACTTGAAAGTAGTCGTTGAGCGCTGTCAACGCGCGTTTAGCATTCTCCAATGCTGGCTGGAAGTTTTTAGTACTGGCAGATGTGATGAAAAGGCGATGCAGCACACCGGCTTCATCTACCTCGCTGATCCTGACATAGGTTGAAAGGGTGATGGCTAGCAGGTACGAAGGCATTGAGGGGCTTGTCAAGAAACTGGTGGTGAACATTCCGGGAACGCTGTGCAGAAGAGTAGCAAACCCATTGTTCTAGTCATTACTGGAGGCAGCTGCATGCGCTCGTTCTTCAATACCCACCTTGCTGTTGCCACACGTTCTTCAGGCATGTTCGAGAGAGCCGTGAAATTGCTGCCATGTGTAACACGCACTGTAAAATTGGCTCTGTAGAGCGGCTCATCGTAACATGGAAACATGGTGCGTGCATAAAATGGCTGGAGCAGTGTTGCGGCACCCACCCTGCAAAACGGATCCAAACACAGTTGCATTATTGCAATCGCGAAGCACTCGGCGGACACCTACACTGCTTGCTGTCTTGCATCCTGATAGCTGAATGTGTGCAGGCCAAAGACTCCTCCCCAAATGTGGCCGCAGTACAAAATGGTGACGCGTAGCTGCTGCGCCGGCAGGAACATCCGACTGGTGCCGTTCTGCTCTTCGCTTTCGATGAGCAGCTTATCTAAAACCTGACTGTATCGCACATGTGGCAGGTATGTGCGCGTCTCGATGTCCTGAACGGAGATGTCCAGAACTTGAAGGAACAGCGAGTGCAGCACCAGCTGCTCGGTGTGCTGATCCACGTGAATGTCCACAGTGCAATTGCCCTCGAATTGCTGCTCGCCGCGATGTATATTTGTCGATATGTGTAGCCAGTACTGCAGCGGGTGGCTGGTGTTGGGCAGACGCCACGAGTGGTTGCCACGCACCTCTCCCGTCATTACAGCATCCATGGCATCGTTGACTGCTTCATGCGCTGCCCAAATGGCGCTCGGCTCGATGTTATATGGACTGGGAGCTTTTGGCGTGGTGGCCAGTGTCACTGATGTGTCGTTGCTAACCTCAGCGCTGTCGATGCATGCTGCAAGGAGTCCAACACAAATCACCAAGACCTTTCTCACTAACATTTCCGACACGAAGCACTGACTCCGATCAGTGCACACCTTATAAATACTGCAACTGCGCTTCATGCTTGCATTCACCACTTTCACCCTTCTACGACTGGAAGGAAATAATTTTGATTTACTAGTAGTTACTGCCATGTTTTTGCAATGCTTGACTTAGGAATTAATTTGTACGGAGGCTGATAACGCAGCTCCACTGCATAGGAACACAAGCTGTAAGCTGTCGTACCTAAATAGTTGTGTGTCTTATTACATAGTAAAATAGTTGAACCGGCAAAAAGCTGCGTAAAGATTAGTATACAACCGCTGAATCGGCATCGGCTTCGGACGAATAATGGGTGCTGGCCGACATACGAAATGCGCTAATCAAATTCTGAAATCTAAAAAACGCGATTGCGTTAGTGTGCGCAGATCAGTGTCCCTTTTCAACAAGTTACATTATTGAAAATCCTTTGTTATTTGCATTTCTTTTCTAATGGAATTTTTCCATAAGTCTGCGCAGTGAATTGTCTATCAGTGGCACTGAGGGTTCGAGTATTTGATTCTTAGCGCATTTTGCTTGAATTTGCAACTATTGCAACAAAATCGTCAGTTGGTTCATTTATGTACATAAAAGAAGCATTTATATTTCTCTAGCCATCTCTCATAACATTTCTAATAGAACTTTAGATTAATTTTTAATTAAACTTACGTTTAAATTTGATTGAAAAGTTAGGAATCTTATTTGCCTGCCACAAGTGCGGATCAATGTACAAAATATTCAGTTAGATAACAAAAAAGAGAGTGAAAGAAGAGAAATGAAAGGCCCTTGCAAAGAAGAAATATATATACAAATATCTGCATTATGTTTGTGTCAAACATTAAAATATTTTCAGAAACAGCCAATTTCACACTAATTTTTTCCAATTTCCATTTTTTCTCTGTGAGTGACTTGTTTGACTTGTCTTAGCACATTTGTGCAGCAACTCAAACTTAACCCTTTACGGCACCATGTGACATCTGTAACAAACCACTAAAATAGCAATAAAATGCAATGTTGACAAGTAATCTCTGTTTTTGTTCTTTTTTTTATCTCTTATATACGGTAGTGCATGTAATATAAAAATACTACATAGAAACCGTTAAGTTAGAATGTAAAACTTTTCATTCAGTGTTCAGAAATCGTGAGTGTTATCACAGTGCATTGTCGTGAAGCTTGAATTCAAAAAAAAAGTATTTCAAAGTGATTTTTCATTACCTACTATTTTTGTGCGAAACAACAGGTGAATACTTTCTCCTTAAATAATGTGCTCGAATTCATAAAAAACATTTGATAGTTTTTGTGAAATCAAGAAATTATTGTTTGTAACATTTCTGTCACTTTGCGGAACAAAGGTAACTTTTGCTGTGTTCCGCGCAATGTGACATTTCTGTTACAAACCGTTATAAAGATAAAAAAAAATTAAAAATGAATACAAAACAGATGAATGCAGTTGAAGGAATGAAGAAATTATTCAATTTCTTCGTGATGATTTTTGTATGGTTTATAGTTATCGCAATGGCTTACCGCAACAGAAAAATTGATGAAGTAATTGAAGCAGTTTTTAGAAGTTATGAAAAAAGTGAGAACGGGTTCGAAAATGAGGATGATGATGATGCACTGGAAAACCTTGATTTGGGAACTGGAAACGAAAATGATTTAGTTGAGGATCTGGAGTTCTCCTTACATGATGAGAGAAGATGGCGTAAATATTGAGAATATTATCGACGACTTGCAAAGCGACGACAACATCCCTTCAACTTCACAGACTAGGAAAGGGCGATACTCAAGATCTATCAGCAAGCCAACCATTTTATGGAAGAAGCAAAATCTTCAATTAAGTGAAGAAACCCTTCGTTATACGCTTCATGATTCCTTGGACCCTGAGATTTTAAACTTAGAGACACCCTTTCAATTTTTCCTACAAGTGTTTCCAGAAGAGATGATGGAGCACATTGCACAACAAACTAGCTTATGTGCAGTTCAAAAGGATCCTGAAAACGAATCCCGTGCTTCCAAAATTGATATACAGCAATTTATTGGAATAACATTCGTCATGTCCCTGGTGCATCTTTGTAAAAAAGCATTGGAATAACTCGATTGGTACTCACTTAGTACAAGAAACTATGCCAGTGAATAAATTTGAAAAACTGCGCCAATTCATTCATTTTGTCGACAATTCGAAAATGCTTCCTTACGATCATCCTGATGCAGACAGACTTCACAAAATTCGGCCAATAATAGCTGAATGAATCTTGTGGGCATATATCGTTAGAAACGAGCTTGTGTGTAGATCAACAAATTTGTTCTACCAAGGCAAGGCATCACCTGAAAAGGTATAACCCCAAAAAGCCGAAGAAATGGGGGTTCAAAATATTCGTTCTTTGCGGTGTCAGCGGCTTTGCATACAATTTTGAGGTGGATACAGGGAGCAGGAAATAACAGGGAGCCTTTAAACCCCAATCTAGGTGCTTCATCCAACGTTGTACTCGTTATAACTCAATGTGACATATATGTCACAAACCGCTTTTTGTTCAACTTATCCCCTTTATAATAAACATTTCGAAAACTCGTGGAACAAATGTTTTTTTATTCACAAAAAGCTTTCAATCCAACCAGGTTTCATTAAGTTTGGTGAACTTGAGCCGTAAAGGGTTAAACCAGCAAGGAAAAATTCATGAAAAATAAAATCAGAATTTGTTCCCCAACCAAACCAATTGGTTTGTATTTTATTTGTGAAGAATTATAAGTTTAATGTATTGTATGTATGTATGCAATACTCATACAAGTGAGTATAATTTCTAATTAGTTGGCATTTTTGTTTTTGTTTAAGCTTTTGTATTAATGTATACCAGAACTGGTTTTTGCTATAGCTAGGAACTTTTTGGTCTTTTTTCGTTTGACAAGAATAATTACTCAAAGTCAGAGATTTGAATGCAAAATTGCATACACTTATTAAAATTTTATTACATATTCCTCGCAAAGTGGCTTAACCCTTCTGTCAATACGAAGCTACCTGGATACCTTTTGCATTTTTGAGGTAGGTTAGGCTAGGTAGAGAAGGGTGTGTGCGACCCAGAGGCCGCACTTCCACTCGGAGGCCAAAATGGCCTATTGTGAATCCCTTCTTGGAAGGTTCTGGAGCTAGCCAGTGGCTCTCAGTCCGGGGCAAACCAATTCGACCTCTTGATGAAGGAGAGTAGATCCGAAATTTCAACTATTGCCGCGCAAGCCAAGTTTGCCAGGAATTTTGATCCCAGGGTACGGAGACGGCGTTCCTGCAGAGCCGGGCAGTGGCACAGGTAGTGTTGGGTCGTTTCCACTTCTTCTTCATCTCCACAGCGTCTGCATCACTGGACGAGAGGCACCATTTGACAAGCATGGATCCAATAGCGCAGTGTCCAGTAATGACTCCAACAAGCTGCCTAATAGAGGTTCGACTCAGGGACAGTACAAATCGTGTTTTCCTCACGGAAAGGGAAGGCCGTATTGCCCGGCAGGTACTGCAATCAGTTCTGCTCCGCCATGAGGACTCGGTGTAAGTTTTGCTCAACCTGTCAATATGCATATACAGGGCAGATCTCGGAGGGAGCACAGAGTTATCCACTTCGGTGAGAGGCAGGGCGACCCCCGTTCTTGCCATCTCATTCGCTGCCTCGTTTCCTGCCACTCCAGACTGGCCCAGAACCCAGCAGAGAGTGACTCGGTGATGTCCGATGCGGCGAAGTGCAGTGCGGCAACTCTGCACTACCTTTGATTTCACAGTGGCTGATTCCAGCGCTTTAAGGGCTGCCTGACTATCCACACAGATTGTGGTATCCATTGGTGATAATCCGCTGTCGCGGATTAGTTCAGCAGCTTTCCAGATTGCAAAATTCTCCGCCTGAAAGATGCTACAGAGGTCCGGGAGTCGAAAAGACCGTTGTGCCCCTAGTACATCTGAGTGGAGACCAGATCCTGTACCTTCCTCCATCTTAGAACCGTCTGTGAAGATGGTGATCGAGGCGTCTCTTGTTACACTTGTAAGTCCCCATTCATCCCTTGAGGGAAAGGAGGTAAGTGCGTGCGAATCAAAATCCAGGTGTGGAATCAGATAGTCCGTGCAGGAATCGAATTGATGTTCTGTACCTGGCCTCGTAAATGACTTTAGAATCCCAAAGTGTCCATAAGCGTGCTCATTCCACAGGTTGGCCTCTCTCAGCCAAAGAGCGCCTTTTGCGGCACAGCACTTAATGAACTGCTCTATTGGGTGGAGATGAAGAATCATCTCTAGGCCTGCCTCGGGGGTGCTTTTGACGGTTCCTGCTATTCCCGTAGCCGCCAGTCTCTGACCTTCGTCAGTTGCGTCGTCAAGGACCTGGTGTCCGTGGCCGGCCACCAGACAATGGCTCCGTAACATAAGATTGGTCGAATGATCGCTGTATACATCCAGTGGAAAATGCTCGGCCGCAATCCCCACTTTTTCCCGAAGGCCTTCTGACAAACGTAGAAGGCATTCAAGCTCTTCTTCACCCGCTCTTCCACGTTGTGCCTCCAAGAAAGCTTGGAGTCGAGTATGGTGCCGTGATCGTGATGCCGCTAAGTTTCGGCAGCCTAAACAACGGTATTTTGTATCTCCGGGTGAACAGTACCATAACCGTCTTTGAGGGGTTAACGCCTAGACCGTTCTGCTCTGCCCACCTAGAAAGTTCTCCTAAAGCAGACTCCATGAGATCACTGATGGTGGACAGAAATTTTCCAGGGATCAGGATAGTGACGTCGTCCGCATATGCTGCTACTCGTAGCCTTCTGGATTCGAAGATCCCGAGGATGTTATTTACAAGCAGCCACAGCAGAGGCGAAAGGACGCCCCCCCTGAGGTGTGCCCCTTATGGTTAACCTCCTCACCGAGCACGAACCTAGGCTGGAGTGAACCCTTCTGCTACTAAGGATGTCACTGGTCCACCTCACCAGTTTTTCGTCCACTTCGAATTTTCTAAGTGCACTGGTTATTGCCTCTAAAGTGACGTTATTAAAGGCCCCCTCAATGTCGAGGAAAGCGGCTAACGTACACCTTGACGTTCAGCGATTTTTCGATCATCTGACCAAGGCGCTCATGCAAGGCGCTGTCTACAGATTTTCCCCTGCAATACGCATGTTGCGTCCTGCAGAGTCCCCTGGACTGTGCCAATCCCCTGACATAGATATCAACCAGCCTCTCCAAAGTCTTAAGAAAGAACGATGACAGGCTGATCGGTCTGAAGTCTTTTGCAGTGATGTGGTTCGACTTCCCCGCCTTGGGGATGAACACCACCCTAACCTCCTTCCAGGCGCGTGGTACATAGCCCTGTTGGAGAGATTCCCGAAAGATTCGCACCAAGACTTTGACCACTGCCTCCTTAGACCATTACAGCATAGCAGGAATGACACCATCGGGACCAGGGTACTTATACGGGTTGAATGTGTCTATCGCCCATGCCACTTTGACCTCATCTATAATCGTCTGAACTAAAACATTTGGTCGTGACGAGTGCTGTCTATGAGGCGTGGTCGCCTCCAGGAAAGTGGGTGTTCATGACAGTCTCTATAAGCTCCTCTCTCGATTCTATACACGAGCCATTAGGTTTCCTAATGCTGCCAGGGGTATGTGATGCCCCAGCTAGCACCTTGCGAATTCTGGCGGCTTCGTTAACATTGTCGAGGGATTCGCAGTAATTCCTCCAATCATCCCGCTTGGCCGCCCTAATAGTCTTCTTAAATTTATTAAAGCTAGCCTTGTAGGCCACCCAGTCTTCTTCAGTTCGACTAAGTTTAGCCTTATTGAAGAGACGTCGACTCGTTTTGACGTCGTTTTTGAGGTAAAAATATCCTATTTTGGCCAAGGAAAGCTGTGCTGATATTTTTAGTATCTTCCTGAAAATCAATTTACTATCTATTAGAGATCTTATATAGAAAGAAATCTTTTTCTAGATAACTTTTAGAACCGATTTTTGAGCACTACGCCTGTGGAGTATCGACGCTGTTGACAAATGCCTCATTTGCCTCTTGCAGCCACTCGTGAATGCGTTCAACATTCGCATGCGAGTAGATTTGCTTCACATCCTTATTCCCCGAAAGCGAATTCGATTCTTTAGTTGGGCCATTCAATCGATGTTCTTCACATACTTGCAGCAATTCTATTACCTGAGAGTACTTCAGTCTTTACTTCAGTTTGCAAAAATGTATTGTCAAAAAATTTACCTTCTTATTGTGAGCTTCGTGTGCTACGATCTTGAGCACGTTTAACTCATCACAGAATTTCATAAAACATGGATTCGTGTCCTTGGCTGGCAGCAAATGTTCATCGACAAAGGACATCAGCAGCGGTTGTTGCTCCGGGGTGGCAGTGTCCATAAGGCTTGCCATAAATTCCATTTTGCCAGCACACCTCGTCGCACTGTCGTTGGCATGAATGTGGCCTGCCCACTGCAGCAGCTTCTCAAACTGTACCAGCTTTCGGGTGCAACTCAGACTCCCCCAAGTGCCGTTCTTGGAAGTGTAGAACTGCAGAGCTCGCTCGAAATCAGCGTCTGAGAGATTCACAGCGGCGCCGCATAGTATCGGCTCCGACAATGATATGTTCCACATTAGTGAACTTGGCCTCGGCAAAGGCTGCTCCGCAC
The DNA here is from genome assembly GCA_963668005.1 of Melieria crassipennis. NCBI lineage: Eukaryota > Metazoa > Arthropoda > Insecta > Diptera > Ulidiidae > Melieria > Melieria crassipennis. The sequence continues at coordinate 120,139,685 of OY764961.1, forward strand.
TATCGTGCTTGCGTGCCAGCTCGTACAAAACCATTGCTTTTGCCTCGTCGAGACATGCCGGCAGTTGCACGACGCACGCCAAATCAATAAAATTTTGCAGTGCAAGTCTTTCGAGGGCACTCAGGCCGGGAGCCGACTCAGCCTTCGAGCGATAGTGCTCGAATGTTGGGCCTATCAGGTTGGACACAAACAGGCGATGCGGGGTCCACAAATTGTCATCGTTTGGCCACCTAAAGATACGGTAATGGTACATAGCCACCTGGCTGGTCAAACTCCAGACGAACAGATCGGTTTCGTTGGCGAGAGCTCGCATGAACGAGAGCAGCTCCAGGAAGTCGTCGGTGAAGTTGGTGGTTGTCGACATTGTGCCGTCTGATTGAATTGTAACGAGTAGTTCGTACAGTGTTTGCAGTATTTGCCATCGATTGCGTCTGGGCATAGCCTGATGATGCTGCTGCAGCGCATTGCCTATGCGGCGTAGATTTCGGTGATCATACTTCAAGTGGTAGTAGAACTGAGCATGTTTGTTCACAACCAGCCAGTCATCCGGTTTCAACGTCACATTCAACTCACGTAGGTCGATTGTCATTTCCGGTACGGGTGGCATGAAGATTTCGGCAGTGGTTGTTGCGAAATCTGGCTGCGACTGCGTGGCGAAATTCAATGGAATCCACCAAAGTTGTGCTGAAGCATTAGCTTTGTTGTCCAACCAGGACATGGGCGCCTGCTGTATGCGAACAAGATGCACGTTTGCGGGGTCATAGTTGCGCGTAACAGTAACCAATGGGCAGCCCTTCGACTCAATCCATGGCTGCATTAGGTCGTGAACTGAGTAGTTCCAGGATTGATGCAACGCACTGGGGTAATGTGCCTCCATGACTGACTGTAGCGCATTGTACAGATCGTTGGCTTCCACGGCAGAGTTAGAGCTGTGTCGACAAAGAATTGTTTCGAGTAATGATAAATATTGTGTATTATAGGTAATTGTAAATAGCTGAAAAGTAATAAACCTATTGAGGGCGTTTGAGTCGAGTGTAAGTCCAAACTCCATCTGAGCGTGACTGATGTGCTACTCCTGTTGTTACTTACTTTTCCTTCAAGTACATTACAATGCCTTTATGGAATGCTTCTTGGCCCAGTGCGTGGTCGAACATTTGAATGACGCAGGGTGCTATATGCGAGAAAGTCGTCAAGCATTAAAATCCCTACTCATATATGCAGTCGGTTCATTACCTCGGTAATACGATAGTATATTAAAAATTGACTCAAAGTTAGTATAATTCAGGTCGCCACCCACAAATTGTTTTGATACCTTCGAAGTCAAAATTATATTAAACAGTGCCCAAAAGCAAACATCCATCTGGAATATGTCCATGGATTCGTAATCGGGTTGCAACTGCAAGAGACGGGAAGATGGGGAACATAGTGACCAACCGACTTACACATATCTCACTTACCATATCGAATAACCGATAACTGTAATACGTGGCAAAGCCTTCACTCAACCACAGGTGATTCCACCACTTGGGTGTCACCAAGTTGCCGAACCATTGATGTACTGTCTCATGGTATTGAAGGACAAAATTTCCCACGTGCTTTCTAATATCAGTGAAATTTTCGTGCGGCAATTCTTGATCGTAAATTAATAGGCCCCAGTTTTCCATGCCCTCGATCCAAGTTTCGTTATGAATTTCAATGAAGCTATCCAACTTCGGCAGCACATACTGTACTTGAAAGTAGTCGTTGAGCGCTTTCAACGCGCGTTTAGCATTCTCCAATGCTGGCTGGAAGTTTTTAGTACTGGCAGATGTGATGAAAAGGCGATGCAGCACACCGGCTTCATCTACCTCGCTGATCCTGACATAGGTGGAAAGGGTGATGGCTAGCAGGTACGAAGGCATTGAGGGGCTTGTCAAGAAACTGGTGGTGAACATTCCGGGAACGCTGTGCAGAAGAGTAGCAAACCCATTGTTCTAGTCATTATTGGAAGCAGCTGCATGCGCTCGTTCTTCAATACCCACCTTGCTGTTGCCACACGTTCTTCAGGCATGTTCGAGAGAGCCGTGAAATTGCTGCCATGTGTAACACGCACTGTAAAATTGGCTCTGTAGAGCGGCTCATCATAACATGGAAACATGGTGCGTGCATAAAATGGCTGGAGCAGTGTTGCGGCACCCACCCTGCAAAACGGATCCAAACACCGTTGTATTATTGCAATCGCGAAGCACTCGACGGACACCTACACTGCTTGCTGTCTTGCATCCTGATAGCTGAACGTGTGCAGTCCAAAGACTCCTCCCCAAATGTGGCCGCAGTACAAAATGGTGACGCGTAGCTGCTGCGCCGGCAGAAACATCCGACTGGTGCCGTTCTGCTCTTCGCTTTCGATGAGCAGCTTATCTAAAACCTGACTGTATCGCACATGTGGCAGGTATGTGCGCGTCTCGATGTCCTGAACGGAGATGTTCAGAACTTGAAGGAACAGCGAGTGCAGCACCAGCTGCTCGGTGTGCTGATCCACGTGAATGTCCACAGTGCAATTGCCCTCGAACTGCTGCTCGCCGCGATGTATATTTGTCGATATGTGTAGCCAGTACTGCAGCGGGTGGCTGGTGTTGGGCAGACGCCACGAGTGGTTGCCACGCACCTCTTCCGTCATTACAGCATCCATGGCATCGTTGACTGCTTCATGCGTTGCCCAAATGGCGCTCGGCTCGATGTTGTATGGACTGGGAGCTTTTGGCGTGGTGGCCAGTGTCACTGATGTGTCGTTGCTAACCTCAGCGCTGTCGATGCACGCTGCAAGGAGTCCAACACAAATCACCAAGACCTTTCTCACTAACATTTCCGACACGAAGCACTGACTCCGATCAGTGCACACCTTATAAATACTGCAACTGCGCTTCATGCTTGCATTCACCACTTTCACCCTTCTACGACTGGAAGGAAATAATTTTGATTTACTAGTAGTTACTGCCATGTTTTTGCAATGCTTGACTTAGGAATTAATTTGTACGGAGGCTGATAACGCAGCTCCAGTGCATAGGAACACAAGCTGTAAGCTGTCGTACCTAAATAGTTGTGTGTCTTATTACATAGTAAAATAGTTGAACCGGCAAAAAGCTGCGTAAAGATTAGTATACAACCGCTGAATCGGCATCGGCTTCGGACGAATAATGGGTACTGGCCGACATACGAAATGCGCTAATCAAATTCTGAAATCTAAAAAACGCGATTGCGTTAGAGTGCGCAGATCAGTGTCCCTTTTCATCAATTTACGTTGTTCAAAATCCTTTGTTATTTGCATTTCTTTTTTAATGGAATTTTTCCAATTGTGCAACACTCAAGTCTGCACAGTGAATTGTCTATCAGTGGCACTGAGGGTTCGAGTATTTGATTCTTAGCGCATTTTGCTTGAATTTGCAACTATTGCAACAAAATCGTCAGTTGGTTCATTTATGTATATAAAAGAAGCATTTATATTTCTCTAGCCATCTCTCATAACGTTTCTAATAGAACGTTAGATTAATTTTTAATTAAACTTATGTTTAAGTTTGATTGAAAAGTTAAGAATCTTATTTGCCTGCCACAAGTGCGGATCAATGTACGAAATGTTCAGTTAGATAACAAAAAAGAGAGTGAAAGAAGAGAAATGAAAGGCCCTTGCAAAGAAGAAATATATATACAAATATCTGCATTATGTTTGTGTCAAATATTAAAACATTATCAGAAACAGCCAATTTCACAATAATTTTTTCCAATTTCCATTTTTTTCCCTGTGAGTGACATATCTCCAGTGTTGTGACTAATATATTAAAGTAGTGTAACTAATTACGTAGTATATTACTTTTGCTTTAACCCTTTCAGTCACAATGTCCAATATATTGGACTACAGCCCATACAATTCATACAGAACGGGTTTATTTTCATGTGGGAAAGGGTTAAAAATGTAGTGTAACTAGTTACTTTTCCCATAAGTAATCACCTTCAGTAATATTACTACTTTTTTTCAAGTTACTTATTACAATATTACTTTTTAGTCAACAAAGTTCTAATTTTCATGTAAAACAGCAGCACTGTAACATGATTAAGATCCATCACAATTATACAACGCTGCACTTGTTCATACCAAACATAGCTCGCGTATTTAATTTCCAACTGAGTTTGGTAGTGGAGAAACAATTAACATTTGCAAGCAAATTCAAGCGGTTTTAATAAAAAAGGTAACGAAATTCAAATTGTAATTCAAAATATACAAAATTCAAAAATAACTAAGCAAGATGCCTGAAGTTTTATAAAATAAATATGAAATATGTAAAAAAATCGTCGTTTATATGTTTGGAAAAAATCTGTAGAAATCATGTACAGTCGAACTTCCCTATAATGAATTCGCACGGGACCAGAAAAAAGCTTAATTATATAGAAACTTCATTATATAGAAATTATGATTTTTTTCATCTTTTATTTAAAATAATGAGGTATTTTAGTTTGGATTACACCCTTCCACTTTTCTTCCTCAACAAAGCCTTCTAATACATTTAGAGACTTAAAAACATCATTCGGTACGTTGCTCTTCATCTCCACAAAGGTTCGAAGTACATCAAGAGAAGCAAAAATTCGTCCCAATGTAGGTAACACCGCATCAGCCAATTCTTCTTCACTGGCCATTTCTTCATCGTTTTCTGAATCTGCAAATGTAGAATTTTTTCGAGAGAAATGCTACTTCGCTGCGACATTTTCACTTTATTCACTCAAAACAAACAATTGCTGTACAAATTGTTAGTGATGTGACTTTCTTCTTCTTATGCTGTTGTTATTTTTAACTTCTGGGGTTCCCCTAAATATGTTTTACTTTTTTTCGGTATTCAGTGTTGTTAATATGCTTGACAGAAAATTGCATGGAAAAATTCATTATATGGACACAAAAAACGAATGAAAGCGAAGTTTTCAACTAAAAAATTTATTCATTGTAGAGAAATATTCACTATATGGAAACTCATTACAAAGAGATCAAAATGCACTTAGAATAGAACGATAAAGCTGTGTCTTTGAAATTAATTCATTATACGGAGAACTTCATTATATAGAAAATCACTATAGGGAAGTTCGACTGTATTTTTAAAATAATATATTACTGTTTGTGATACATTACTTGACATTTCCAGTAATAAGTAATGTAACGATATTACTTTCAAATGTCAGTAATGTGTAATCAGTAATATGTTACTGTCAAAAGTAATAAGTCCCAACACTGCATATCTCACAATATTCCATAGTTTATATTTGTATCAAACGAATCGGCTTCGGTTTGACTTGTCTTAGCACATTTGTGCAGCAACTCAAACTGAGACCAGCAAGGAAAAATTCATGAAAAATATAATCAGAATTTGTTCCCCAACCAAACCAATTGGTTTGTATTTTATTTGTGAAGAATTATAAGTTTAATGTATTTTTGCTGATTTTAAATTCAATTTTTTTAATATTTGATTTATCAGTTTATTACAAATTTTTATTAATATGCAATAATTTATTTAAAACGATCTACACTATGCATACTATTCAACAAAATTGTGGCGCCAAAGCACTCGAATTAACGTACAAGTTATGAATAAGCAATACTAACAAAACTCAAATGTTTTACAAAGACTTGGGAGCACTGCAACAACAGTAATAATCGCTTATCTATAACCAAAACAAAAATTCAACGAAACTCGCAAAATAACAACAACAAATTGAGCACTAACAGACGTCCTCACCAGCTCCAAAGTCATGAGTGTCTGTCTGGTGCTGCTTCGCCGCAATCATCTGAGCGCAATCTCATTTCACTCACTCGAATGAAATCTCAAAAAGTAGAACAAGAAACGCGTTGCCTTAATCAGTGTTTTGACCAAGCTAATGAAAAATAAACAAAGCGGCATTATGGTGAAAACCTATGACGTTGACATTTGGCTGCTTGTCTGTTGGGCGCGATAAGTGTTCACTTCCGAAAGCCGCCGAGATACGCAACACAACACTGTGACACATTGATGACGCATGCCAAATTTTTAATAACAAATGAACTTCATGCAGAGGTACATACAAGGCTCATGATATGTACTGATATATAATAATAACTCAATAAATAATTAAAATCTACAACAGCTGAAAAGCAGAAATCAATCAAAGCACTTAATGTCGGTAGCGTTTAGATCTTTAAAGTGAATTTTTTTCGCAACGAGGCTGCAGTCTGTAATAAAAGTTATGCAACTATTGAAAATGTCTACTGCTGTGAAATAAATAGAAATAGTTAATGCATTGCTTTATGAGAGTTTAGAAAACTTTTAATAGAAAGCCGAAATGTTATCAGCCAATTACATGTACATACTTAGTTACTTAGTGACTACCACATGCTGACTTTGTTCAATTAAATAGTGTTATTTTCTACACAATAACTAACTTTTGCTGTTACCATTATTTGACGTTATTTTGCCACAATTCAAAGTAAACCTGAGTTCAAATGTACGCAATACTCATACATGTGAGTATAATTTCTAATTAGTTGGCATTTTTGTTATTGTTAAAAATTTGTTTATCATTGTTAAATGTTGTCTATACCAAAACTGGGTTTTCCTATAGCTGGGCACTTTTTGTTTTTTTTTCGTTTGACAAAAATAATTACTCAAAGTCAGAGATTTGTATGCAAAATCGTATACACTTATTAAAATTGTATTACATGTTCCTCGCAAAGTGGCTTAATATGATCTTACAGTAACAACTAGACTTGGGGCGACTTAGTATTCGTATTGCTTCCTACTCTGTTACTTCTTTTGTTTGGGTGTCTGCTAATAAATTAAAGAGTCTGTAAATTAAAATGTAATCTTTGATTATTTGCTGAACTAAAAACTTGAAAATTATTTGAATATACTAACTAAATGTAAAAAATGTAAAGTCGAATGTTTAACACTAGAAAGACCGTAAGTTTTCCATACCTACAAAGACTTCATATCATATCCGCTGATATCTCGAAAAGTACACATCTGATTTGGCTAATTTTTCACATAACAAATTTTTAAAATATTTTAAAATTTTTCACGATAAAAAAATAAAAGTCATCAAAGCTAAAGTTGATAGAAATACTAGAGAAAATACAGATATTTAAATATGAAAAACCGTCAAAATGACCGCAGTGGTCTTTCTAGTGTTAAATGCCAACTAATACAGGCATCAAATCAGTGCCAAATTAAACACCCCAAACACAAAAATTGCTGGTACAAAATATGGTTTTAAACAGGGACCCAAAATAACAGTTATGACTTTTTAAAAATTCGAAAACGTTGCCCATTTTTAAGAGATATTTATAAATGTTGGACAATAACTATTATGAGGAAAAAAATACTTTTTTCGCCATTTCGTAGCTGTGCCGGTATTTTCAACGTAAAAAATATATATTGCAAAATAATAGTTATCAGTCAACGTAAAACAAATATGTCCCATTCACAATAGTTACTGGCAACGGAAAAAATATTTCTCAAAAAATAAACGTTACCGAGCAACGTAAAAAATATTTCTCACAAAGTAAACGTTACCGAGCAACGTAAAAATTATTTTTCTCTCATAACAGTTATGCGATGACGGAAAAAATATATTATTTTTCAAAAAATAAACGTTACCGAGCAATGGAAGAAATATTTTTTGCTGATAATAGTTATTAGGCAACAGCAAAAATATTTGTCACGAATAATAGTTATATATAGATTTAAAAATAATTATTTCAAAATAATAATTATAAGTAACATTTAAAATATTTGTAACAAAGAAACAGTTATTTTTTTTGGTTTTGAATGGTAATTGGCTCAAAAGTTGTTCTCAAAGTTGTACCCCAAAAATGAAATCATGTGTGCGCTACTGCACCAAATAAAGAAAACTATCCTTTTGTCAGGGGAACCCAAGTACGGTAATCCTTTGAGAGCAGAATACATTTTTCTATGAGAATCTCTTAAAGCATCTAAAAGCAATTTCGCAGGAGGAATGGATACCGAAGCTCAGCCCAGTCCCAAATTGGGCTCCAGTTCAACAGCAGTAAAAGCAACTTTCATTGTATGTGAAGCCTTCTTGTAATAAGTCCAAATGTATATTTAGCACTTTCCATCTATGGCATTTTTTCGGTGTTATTATCAGTACTTATCATTTCTAGATCAGATTAAATTCGAATCTATATATATAAAAAAGTGGATATATGTGTGTAAGCTCATGGGTTTTTTTTTGTTAGATTCGTCTTGAGTCAGTTCAGGTTCGTGCGAAAAGAAAATTCCAGAAAATCTATTGGAAATGTCGGAAAATCCCTGCCATATTTGAGCGCGAATCACTTGAAAACGGCTGGACCGATTTGGTTGGTTTTTTTTGGTTGTATTCGTAGTTGTCAGAACAAGGTTTGTATGAAAGAAAATTTTAGGAAAACGGGGCGTGGAACTTTTTCACTATCCCAAATTTTCAGACGATAACTTTGGAACCATAAGTCATACATCAAATTCGACAATGGCAATGGGGCGGGCATCGGACGAAGGGTCGTGGCACTACCCATACAAGCAAAATCTTGGAATGGAATATCTTCGAAATTTTAAAGTACACAGCATTGAAATTTAGTATAGCGTTGATCCATAGATGTGTCATTCTACTGGTAAGATTTTATGGACGTTGTAAAAGGAGCGTGGCACATTTGTTGTGACCCAATTATTTCGCTGAACTATAAGTCGCACAGCAATGATTCTAAGTACGAACCCACCATTTTCTCTTTCGACAGAAGGAATGGTTCGGGTATTGAACGAGGGGCACGGCGTAAATAAAAATTATAAAAATTGGTTTTTGAAATTGGCATGGTTCAAGCGTAGTCCATTTCTTTACTGAAAATTTGCACCAATATTGCTGATTTGTTGGCCTCAACTGCGTTAGTCAGTAGCTTTCCTTTAGCTGGTTTTCTACGTCAATTTGCATCGTCATAGATTCGCCACCTCGTGCATTTTATTATAAAAAAAAAAAACAAATGTTGTGCGAGACGAAGTTTGCCGGGTCAGCTGGTGTTACATAGATCTATGTTACGAAACTGAGTTCTGAATTGGCGCGACACAGTTGTAGGCCATTCAAGTAGGTTGCCAAATATTGTAACTCACAGTTTAGGTATTCCCGCAGAAATTAAGTAGAAAGAAGAAAGTAGAAATTAAAATTATTCGCTATGCACATTATCACAAGAATTTCAAAGGAAACGTAAGCAATCACGAAATCATCATAAACCAGAAAAATGCATTCGTTATAATTCGCGCTTCGTAGTATTGAAATATTCCGACCACTTTTAACAGCTGTCAGACATATTTCGTATAGCAGATTAATGGGGGTTGCGCATTATCAAATAAGCCACATAAATATGTATATACGAGTTTACGTTCGACCCCAACTTTGAACAGCAAATAAACAGAGAATAAGAAATTAATAAACAAAAATACAAAAACAAAACAAGAATGATTACATTTAAAGAGCAGCGATGTAAACAGAAAGCCAGAAAGCATTCGCCGCATCACTCTCCCACGACGATGAATTTCTGGATTTTCAACTACTTGAGTTCAGTAGTTGAACGCGAGTGACCACAGTGGCCAATAACAACGCTCTCCGCGGAGCCGACGACATAATCTTGCGGCGCGATCGCAGCTCCAGTTCGTCAGAGTCAACGTCAGCGTCAGCGGCTTTAAACGCTTCGCATTTGCATTGCGTTCTTTAGTCGACTTTTCGATTTGCAACTGTCAACATGTGGATGCCGCTTCTCGAACGTCAACGCTTCTCGCTGGTTTTCACAATCTTTGTGGTGGCATTGGGTGCTGGTGCGCGGGGACAGAGTCTGCCGCAGTGCGCCGCCGCTGGCGAATATGTAAGAAATTAATTGATATTTTGGTGCTCATTAGAGTCAGAGTGGAAAGTTTCACAATTGTTTGCGTCATTGCAGTGCCAAACCCATTGGGACTGCTGCTCCAACAGTTGCATGACTTACCTGTATCGCTGCATGCGCAAGGCTCCCTCGTATTCCCAATTCTACATTGAACCACTCTATCCGTTTGGTGACCCCAGCTTGGATGATCTGTTGGACCTGAATTTCGGCGGCAACTTTGAACGTCAGCCGGCATTCGAAACACCCCAACTACAAAATCGTTTTGGCATTGTCGAGAATGGACCGAAGCCGGAGAAACTGCCGCCGCCACCAACGAAAATGGTCATACAGAATGTGCCCACAGATTTGCTAAGCATTGTATTGCAACCGCAACCAAATCAACAACAACAACCACATTCGCCAGAAGTGGCACAGCATGAAAGAGCACCAAATACGGTGGAAACGTTGCCAGCCGCACCGGTGACTGCTGCTGAACGCGGCAGCGAAAGTGGGCCAGTAACAAGCGATGCGCCATGTAAGCCGATCGGCCAAAAGGTGAGCGCTGCACACACAATCGATGCCACTACATTATTATTTTATTACAATATTTTATAAGCACGTAAAAGTTTCGCATTCTGTTCATATTTGTCGTTATCGTTGCCTTATTTTTGTTTCGTTTTCGCTGCAGTGTTTCAGCAATGGGGAATGCTGCACCCAACGATGTCACGGATTCTTGCATCAGTGCGTCACTTAAGCGTTCGACCATTATGGAATAAAGAGCATCAACAATGGCCACGATTAATGTCAACATTTCAGTCGCAAATTGAATTGAATTTGGAGAGATTTCACTTCTTTTCGTTAGTTTCCCAAAGCTGTGATTGTTGATATGTAAAATGCACACACATTAACGATATTTCTACTTTTCTTTAGGAATTTACGCACGCCATGAACATTTCTGAATTTCCATATTAAGATTTACATACATACACCGTACATGAATATTATTGGAATGCTGCATATATAACAATAAAATATTTATTACACACAACTGATAAAGACTTCTTTCGTGTTCAGCCTCGTCATGAGTTCGATACTGTTGGCTATTTCTGATATTTCCTTTTCGCAACGATTTAATCCTATTGGAATTTTATAAATAACTGTTCAACTGGCGGGTAACCGAAGAAGTTGCTGATTTTGAGAATCGATAGCAGCAATTTCATTATTGATGACACATTACTAAACACAAACATCCAGATAAAAAATTTGCAATTAATAAGCTGAAATGATAAGCAAATGTGGTATGACCACATTTGAATACTTGTTATAAAAAGTTTTACTTCTAAATTTTAATGCAAATACATTTTGATTTTAAAACAACAAAAAACTATCAGCACAGCCTTGCAATGACTTCATAGCTCTTGCTTCCTTGTTTCATCAGTGAAAACTGCTCTTAAAATTGAACATCAGGAGGACGAAAGTGTGCATATTTGGGAGGAGGGGCACAACGTACTTTATTACTGAATTTTGACTATAAATCAGGGACCGTTGCGGTTATGGTTTTTATCAAAAAAGTCAGATTTTAACTGTTATCTTTTATTTTTCCCTGCAAAAATATAAGTTATTTAGTGCCTTTTATCATATCAGGCAATAATAACTGTTACTTTTGGCTTTTATTTTATCGGTAAAAAATAACAGTTATTTTGTGACTATTATTTTTTCGTTCAAATATATCAGGCATTTTTTCAAAGGCCGTTTGACCGACTAAAAAACTATTGATACCATTTTTTTCGTCTCAGCAGACCGAACATTCTGAGCTATAAGACTTGTGCGACGAAAAAAATGGTTTCAAAAGTTTTTTAGTCGGTCAAACGGCCTTTGAAAAAATGCCTGATATATTTGAACGAAAAAATAAAAGTCACAAAATAACTGTTATTTATGAGCGATAAAATAAAAGTCAAAAGTAACAGTTATTTTTGCCTGAAATGATAAAAGGCACAAAATAACAGCTAGTTTTAACTTTTATAGTAAAAGTCAAATATTTAAAAGGCGTTTTATATTCGTGAAGCTGAGGCCATTGCGATCATAACGGTATACATATTTGAAAAAGTCCTCCGGCAATTTTTTCGTTATGCCTTTTGATTTGAAAATTTTTAAGTAACAGTTATTTTCGGTCCCTGATTTAAATAGTTTTTGTATTAAAAATTAAAAAATCAGAATGTGCGTGTTTCTGATTAATTTAGTTCAGCTAAAAATATGTGCATATCTTTTTGAAGACGTTTCCTAACCAATAAGTTACGATCAGCCGACATTAGGAAGTATTTGCTGTAATCGTGTGCAACTGTAGTCTGCAGATGATCGACATATCTACGCAGTCCGATAAGTAGGTACTTAGCCCCACCGCCCGATGGTGCCACTATCGTAAGAGAAATTTACTATCGTGTAGTACATCCTCGTAGACGGCTACTGTCAAAATTTCAGCCATATTGGATTTGTAGTTTTGTTTTGACCGCGTGTGGAAACCGAACGTGTCCGCGGATTTTAGAAAAATGGAAAAAGAGCAATATCGGTCGGTGATTCGCCAAATTGCCCCAACAGCTGCCCCATCCACCGTATTCTCCAGATTTTGGCCCCGTGTGACTGTTTCTGTTCCCAAACTTGAAAAAGTCACTCGCCGGGCAGAAATTTGAGTCGAATGAGGAGGTTATCGCCGCCACGGAGTCCTCCAGAAAACGTATTTTTCAGACGGGTTAAAGAAGTTGGAGTATCGCTGGGTCAAGTGTATCGAGTTGGAAGAGAGACTACGTTGAGAAATAAATCGCCACTTTTCCAAAATTTTCTTTTTTCTTTTGTAGGTTAAATACTTATCGGACCACCCACGTATTTATTTCTTAAATCTTGTGACAGAAATGATCTGCTGTGATTTTTTATAATAAAGGTGTCTTTTCTAAATAAATATGCTGAATTTAATTTGATTTACTTCTCTTTTTTTACAAGAAAATCTCAATTTTGTAGTAAAAGGGGCCCGTACGAATATGGATTTTGCACACTGTAAATAAATGTCGCTGTCGCACAGTGTTTCGACTCCATACAAAATTGGGACAAAAATAGAAGAAGTGCTCTAAATTCGCTGAAAATTTGCAATCTGAATTATTTGGGGCTACTGACTTCAAAAATGATGTTTGTTTTCCAAAAAAAAAAAATATAGTTTTAAAAAATCGAATATATATAACCAAGTATGCCATCACCACCGAGCCCAAACCGCTGAAACTATAATGATGAAATTTGGTCAATAGTTGTATTTTAAAAAGTAAACCTTTAAAAAGAAGCGATTTTAAAAAATTCGGCCTAGACAGGCCGGAAACGGGATGGTGAAGCTTATATAGACGGATATTGTTTTTTGGTCGGATTGTTTTAAAATTTTGTATATATGTATATACTTACTTAAAGAAAAATAACGAAATACGTATTTCAGCGTTTTCCTATTTTCGACCTATAAAGGGTGGAAAGAGGGCGATGAAGTTGCTTGAAAGAAAGTTTTTTTTGTTTTTAGTTCCGTTGAACTTAACATAGAGATGACTCAGCTATGAAAATGCAATGCTATAGTGAAATTTCCAGGATGAAAGAAAATAATTGTAATTTTTCAAAAAGTTCAGTTTATTCAGTTTTACTATCATCAAGAATGATGTTTTTACTCCCACACACACAGTTCAATTGAAATAAAACTATTTTACAAATAGTTTTCTCCCATAGTTTTCGTCTTTATTGTAAACTAGTGTAATTAATGCAACGTAATTTTAACAAAATTGCCTTCCTTAACTTTCCTTTTTATTTTCAGAAAATATTAGCATTAAATCACATTTTAACAAAAAATTGCATAATAATGAAAACAAAAGTAGGATAATATGGCTCTAAACGGGTTAAACGCGTAATCAAAACCCATATTTTTATAAAACGTTAATAATTTGTGACATTGGCTTTGTTAATATAGAAGTTTTCATATTTTATGAAAGACTTCCGTATAGCAACTCTGCCTTTAGTGGGCAGACCATGCCCAGTTACATCACTTTCCGGGCGTTACAAGCTTCGTACCACAGTGAATGTACCGTGGGCACCTCAATGTAGGGTACAAAAATCCAATTGTTTTGGTTAGCGTAGTTTACAAAAATTCTATTATTTTCCAAGATCGCAAAAAGTCACCGAATTTTTTTCATGATCCAAAAGAAGAAAGTCCATTCTAGAGGATTACGTAAAAAAGTAGGTGTGATAATGCGCGATTCGACATTTGCGATCTACAAAAATATATAGTTTTTATAGTTTTTAATAAAAAAAAATGTTTTGTTTAAATAACGTACAACACCGTTTTTATTTAACTTTTTTTTTCAAAATAGCTCATGAAATGATATTTTGGACCCTTATAAGTGCATAGCAGTAACATTTTCCCCGATTGAAGCGAAAATAGTGTTTTAGTAACGTTTTCAATTGTTGACGCTCAAAACTGCATTTTATCATAAAACAATTTTTCTAGATTTTGATCAGCTTGTAAATGCTATAACTCTCTCAAAATTTACCCGATTAAGAAATAATTTGAGATCTTGCTTAATGAAAGTATTATCTTTGAAATCGGTGACATAAAATTTTTCTATTTTTGTCCCACTTCGGAACACTGTGTGTCGTCTTAAATTTCTAATAAAAAAAATAATATATATAAAACAAGTCGACTGCGGAAACTTTTTATCAAACTCTTACCTTAAATAATACAGTACTAGAGACAATTTAGTTACGTTGTATAATCAGAAATCATGTGAAATGTGGTTATTTGCAACCTGTCCTAATATTGATAGATTATGAACAAAACAAATTTTACGCTCATATGGGCTGCACAAATTACTGTTTGAAACACCTGAAGTTCTTGTATGGTTTTTTTAATCAATTTTTTGAAATATTTTGACAACTTCTGGCACATGTGTAAGATACATTATGAGAGATAATAAAATTTGGCCAAATTGTGCTAAATCAACAATTCGTTGGTAAACAAAATCATTTGTACACGTAACCTAATTAAAATTTTAGACTATGTTATCTGTGGACTGAGATAAAGCCACAATAATGTTGAAATATTTGCTTTAAAAAGCCACGCATGTCCCGTTTTCACTTTATAGCCACAAAATTAATACAAGCGCGCGACAATTAAAAACCCCAGTGCGGAGAATTCGTTGATAAAATTTGTAAAGAATTAACAGCAGCCAAGCAGAATGCAGAAATTAATAAAAGCACAGAGTGTAGTGCGGCTGTTGGCGGTGTCGCTGTTGTTGCTGTTGCTGTTGGTAACGGTAAGTGTGGCGCAGTGTTGTGTAAAATGTTGACAGCAAAATCATTGAGCGTAAATGCAATTTAATTTTTTTTTTATTTTCACTGCCGCAACATGCTGCAACTTATTAAAAACGCAACAACAATGACAACATGAAAACTCCAACAACTGCGTACAGCGCGCAACAAGTCTGCCCACTGTCGGCGAAGTGCCACAGCCGGAGGGGGTGGCGCACGAAGTCGAAGCAGCTGCAGCAAAGTATGTGGCAGCAAATAAGGATGTGTTGGTGCCGCTGCAACCGGATGAGGTAAAATTGATTGGCAATTTGCTGGGATTTTATTTAATTTTGCGTAAAGGGTTTATCCTAGTTTCTTCGCGCTTTCTATCTTTTGCTCATCCGAGCAATATTTGAACGCATTGACCGTTTGACTTGACTGAAATAATAAGAATGACGTAAGCAGTTTGCGTCATTTGGTAATTTGGTTTTCGGTATTTAATAATTGAGTAATCAAAGATCGGACTGGCAACTGTAAGCTTGCAACCACGGACTTAACTATTATAAGTTTTTTAAGGAAATAATTGCAATGTAACTATTACAATGCAACATAAATTGTATTTGTTAATTATAATTTTTATTTGCTACAATTAATTTTTAAGTTGCGTAATAACTGCTATGAGAAACAAATTTTTTTTTCGTTCTCGATAGTTATTATTTTGGGATTTTTTTTGTTTACGTTGCATCATATCTATTATTTATGATTTTTTTATTTACGTTACCGATAACTATTATTTTGGGAAGATTTTTTTTACGTTGCTTCATAACTTTTATGAACGAATTTTTTTTTTTACGTTGCCTTAGCACATTTTGAGTATGAATTGATTTTTAATTGTTTAGTTGTTGGTTGAAATTAGTTTTCTACTTTCTGTTTTAAAAATCAATTCATATCCAAAATGTGGTAATTCAACGTACATTTTTTTTTCAAAATAATAGTTATCGGCAAAATAAATGAAAAAAAAAATCACAAATAAAAGTTATGAAGCAACGTAAAAAAAAACATTGTCAAAATAATAGTGATCGGTAACGTAAATTAAAAAAGTCATAAATAAAAGTTATGAAGCAATGTAAAAAACAAACATCCCAAAATAATAAGTATCGACAACGAAAAGTATACTTGTTACTTATAAGCAGGGAAAGGATTTTGAGGACCTAAAAACCTATTAAAAAGGCAAAATAAAATAGCAAAAAAGGCACGGAAAGGCACTGAAAACTGCCAAAAAGGCAGAAAAAGGCACTAAAAACTGCATAAAAAAGGCAAAATAGGGGGCATTAAAAACTGTTAAAAAGGCAAAAACAGGCATTTAAAAATAAGAAAGGAATACTAGAAAATCTAAAAAAAAACGAAACGGTATGTATTTTTTAATAACTTTATTTCATCTGACGTTTGCAACATAAAATATTTATACCTCGTTTTTTGAAAAGAGAAAAGGAACATCAAGGTTTTCAAAGATAGTTTAAAAACGAAAACTAAGATATTTTAATTGAAATTTTGGCACATATTTTAAATTCATATTTTAACTTCTCATATAAAAGCATAAAAGCCGTACTTGTATCACAAATTTTTCAAAAAATTTTTGCGCTAACCGAACTTTTTGATTTTGGCATGTTTTTTTCTTTAAATTTTCCACTGCACAACAAAAAATAACAGCTTAGGAATGATCAAATCAATGTAAAAGCATCGATAAGTTAACGAAATTGCAATATTGTCACTTAATTTTTTTTTAGTTTGAAGGTATTTTTGCGAAACAAAAGGAGGAAAATATTAAAAACGAAAGAAAAATAAAAAGGCGCTCGACAAATCTTGAAAAAGGCATTTTGTGGCATTTATAGCTAAAATAGGCACTAAAAAAGGCATTTATGGGTGAAAAAGGCAAACTGCCTTTTTAAGGCAAAACAAGTCAAAATAAAAGTTGTATATTTCTAATCAGAAGGACCTAATTCGTGCTCATTTTAAATCAGAAATGCTCTATCTAGCAGCAAACAAAAAAGGCAATTTCCACAAAATCCTTTCCCTGCTTATAAGAGTTATTATGCAACTCAAATATATTGATTACATGATAATAGTTATAGTAATAGTTAAGCGTCGTAAAAAATTTCTTATTGGGAATAATTATTACAAAGCAATAATTATAGAAATTTCTTAAATTAGGGTAATTTTTTTCCCAAAAATATGAATAATAATTATTTAGGTCTCTGCTTGTAACAGATCGAACCAGTACAGCTTTTCATGAAAATTAGACAAATCAAGCTTCACTACGGACCCAATTGGATCTAGGCATAACCTCTCAGGCCTACCCACCCACTTATGAATAAAATGCTTTTTTGCATAAATTTTGAATTTTAAATCATTAAATCTTTGTTATTATATAGTAAACATTCTGCAAAGATTTCCTCATCATGCATAAATATTCATGTAAAACGTTCTTAAATATTTCCGTCGGCGCAATGTTATCGAAAATGTAAATGAGAGCTTTTAATTTCGCCATCTCTAAAAACCTATTTTAACTAAATAAGGCATTAACCATCTTCATATGTTTTCTACTTTCTCTTACACAGCCTTCGGTGTTGGTTAAGTCATGCGCGATGGTTGGCGAATATTGTACATTTTCCGAACAATGTTGCAGCAAACGT
The DNA here is from genome assembly GCA_963668005.1 of Melieria crassipennis. Classification (NCBI taxonomy): domain Eukaryota; kingdom Metazoa; phylum Arthropoda; class Insecta; order Diptera; family Ulidiidae; genus Melieria; species Melieria crassipennis. The sequence continues at coordinate 120,157,574 of OY764961.1, forward strand.
TGTCTGTCTTATTTAGCCAAATGTGTTTTGTAACCTTTTTACATTTGTATTTAATGACATTGTAAAAATGTAAATATTCACAAATTAATAAAAAACTTGTCAATTGCTAAAACATTTATTAATACAAAAAACTGCAATGATTGTAATTGTTAGTTTGCCAAATTGTCAGCAACCGTAGAATGCTGTGCGTGCTCATACAATAAACCAGAAAATGCAAACAGAGAAAATTTTCCCCCTCACTGGAGTAGACAATGCGCTTACGTAGCCCTGCCGCCCCCATAGGACTGGAGCAAACAACACGTGCTGCCTCTTATATAAATACAACCGCCACACAAGCACAACATACACCGACAACATACTATAACTGCGCGATAACAGTAACAACAACAACAATTCGCACAATAGGAGCAGGAAACAAAAACACAAAATTAAAACCGCATTAAAGCAAGACATATAGTACACGCAGCCAGCTACACGAAACACACACGCACAATCATACACATTCACACACACGTATGTGCGCCGAGCTGGCCAGAAGAGCAAGCCAGCAAGGCAGCAAATATACTATAATAATAGCAACAATGACAACAACAAGAAACATCATTATCATTGTCCCCCTATCAACATTTGTAGGAACGGCACTGGCGCACATTCAAGTTGCTGTTGAGAGCACTTCTGGCTGGCTGCCGTTGCCGTTGTCCCTTATCACAGTCACCCAACCTGTTGGGACAACAACAAACGCGACTGAATGGCTAAAACAACAATCAACGCTTTTTGCAATGGTAATTGAATTAGGCAAATTACTGCGCACAAACATTTTAATCACTGCTCTCGTTGTTATTGCTGCCTTTTTGGGCGCTTTGTTGTTGTCTCGATTGCACAAAGTCAGTAGTGTTCAAATGTGGTTCGCCGGAACCAAGCGGCCAAAAGTGAAACCGTTAAATGTGAAACTTTGTGGCCGAAAAAGGACTCACATCTTTTAAAATTTGATTAAACCTAAAAAGCTTACTTTTTAAAATAAACATTTCAATTTGTAATTTCTTAAAATTGTCTTTCTTTATAGATGGGCTAAGGGTAGCGATAAGCTAATCACTCATCCTGAAAAAATTTCATTTGATTAACGAAATCAATACCAGGAAATAATCTTGTTGAGGCCCTATGCTACCAAGTGGAGTGAATAACATTTAACCCTTTCGACCCCGAATTTTACCCTGTGTCTCGATATTACTTGTTGGTATTTAAATCATGAAACATTTGCCTAAGAAGTGTGCACACGACATTTGAAGTCGCCACGCCTCTTTGTTGGAGTTCTAGAACTAGTTTACTTTTGAACAATTTTAGCTTAAGACGGGTTAAATAAATTTTGTATCAATATTTTTTAATTCCAGAAAAATTATTTAATATTCATGGAAAAATACAAAATTATCACTTTTGGATTTTATTTAACCATTATTTAAAAAAACAGGGTTTTAATCAAACGCGCCCAAATCGTAGACTTCAATTAGAACACAAACTTCCCTGATATCGCTGCAAGTTATTGGAAATTATTTTGGGGATAACAGTAACATTTCTGTAATTTGCTTTGAACTCACTTCTAAAAATATTAATTTGTTGGTGTCTACTTAAATTAAACCCATAAATCAATCGTAACTTTTGCTATAAGATGACAAACGGGTGAAGTTGCTCTTAGGCAACTTTGGGGTCGAAAGGGTTAATAGTCTTTGTAAAACAATCGATAATGAGTGAATATACTCGGGCGACGTTGTATGTTTATTTTTAAAAATACTAACATTTTTAATCATTAATATTCGATGAAAAGTGTTCCGCATACTGAAAAGTTCGAAGATCCCTGCAGAAAATATTTGCTGTGGTAGCGTTGGTTAGTTCTCAGACTGATTGGTTGTTGACTGAAGGACTGTGCTGCGTTGAATTGGCCATTTCAATCCACAAAACCAGTAACAACGACACAAGCATTATCAGACACTTTTTTGTACAAAGTACAATTTGCTGTTCGATTGTTTTTGAATAAGTGATGGTTTGATGTGGGTTGGCTAGTGTGACACTTGGTTTTGCTCTTAAAGCTTCGAATGAGTTCATGGTGTACTTTGCTTCAGACTTCTCAGAATATTTCGTGCTCAGCATGTTTGTTTGCAATGCACAGTGATTCGACTCCATACAACCGCGGGACAAAATTAGGAGTGGTCCGTTCTTCATAAAATTTGGTACACTAGTTAGTCATCGTCTGTTGAATTGAAATCTCCAATTTATTTTTCTTAAACTTTTGTAGTTTGGCAATGCCTGGGACTTAAATTTGCAATTTTCGTAATTGTTGGTGAGCTATAGCACCAAATGTGTTGGCTAAATTGTTTAGATTTTACATATAATCGGTAACGTCAACATTGATAGTTGCAAAGAGTAACAGAAATTGTCTTAGGATCCTTTAGTTTTGCAATAAAAACGATAATAATAGACGTATGTTTTGCTTTTTTGCAGTTTTCTCAATTTTTCATGCTGATTGCATACTTTTAGGAATGAAAAAAAGAAATGTCGAAAAATATCGGAGGATGTAATTACATTATCCGACAAAGAAAGAATGCTTCTCAAAATAAATAAAAAATCCAGGAACATACTTTCACATACTTTTTAGATATTTTCCTCTAAGTTTTGCCAATTTTCAGATTCTTAATTTAGAAAAATATTTTGAATTAAAAGTGATGTAAAAGCCTCAGCTCAAATTTTGAGAAAACATTAAAAGCGAAAATGGCCACATAATTTCTTAATCTATATTGAAAGTTTGAGCTATTTCGTGCTAATCATGTATTTTTACAATTTTTTTACTCAATAAACTAAAAAACAGAAAATATGTGTTGAAATTTGTTTGTGAAAAAAGTTTCAACTTTGAGCCGCTTTTTGAGATTTCTTGGGGTTTTCTTAGTTGGAGTTTTACCTTTCAAATGACATCAAAATTGTGAAATTCTGAGACTATAAATTTTTTTAATTTTGTCTATGGAACGAATCACTGTGCAATGGCAACAAAACATCCGGTCAGTGTGTGTGTGTGTGTGTGAGTTAGATGAAATGAATATGTTAGGTGAATATGAAATAGAAAGATGAAAGTAAACACGTTGTTTATTATGTATTAAAGTTATATATTTTAAAATGTTAACTATATTTTAAAATTAAAATTTCAACTATCTTTACCAAACTGCAACTCCTCAATTATTTGCAATTGTCTAAGATAATCTTCTCTGTCTGTACAACCCAAGGACAGCATTTTTTTTTCTCAGATTTTGTGTGTTTCACTTCTTGTTTTAAGTAATAGCTTTGTTTTACATTCTCCTTCATTTGTTTAGATCAACTAAACACCAGTTTTTGCTGCATTTATGAACTCCACACGAATCTGCTTGCCAACGATTGGAATTGGAAAATAATGATGCTGTGCTACTAGTTCCGTTGCCAAATCTGCCGCCGCTGCTATAACTTTTCCTCATTATTGTTATTTCCATATCGCAAACATTTTATTTATAGCTTTTCCTCATTATAGTTATTATAATATCATACACATTTTATTTATAAGATAACTTTATTATTTTCAGATTACGCACACAAGACACACTCACTGCAGACGCAACGGCGGCAACTCAATTCGTGCTCAAGTATCGATTACCATCACTTATCCGACAGCCTACACGGGTCTGCTTTGATTGTTTTTGGTGCGTTCGTTAGCCTTTTTTCTTAGTTCATTTACATTTTTTCTGTTTACTTCGGCTGTGCTTAATTTAATCAAATATGACAAACCCAATTTAAAGCGTCTGGTGATATTCCACTACCATTTCTAATGCCAAGCATGGTGGTTGCTGTGTTTGTCGCTGTTGTTCGGTTACTTACGGCTGATGTTGCTGAAAATGCCATAAACAATTCGATTAAGTCGAAAGCAATTTCATTTGTCAAATGAATTGATTATTTGATGCAATGTTTTGCACGGTGCCTTCGATACCATGGCGCATAGTCATAGTCGAAATAAAGTACACTTTAAGATCAATAAAGTATACTTTTAAATAAAGTAGGCTCTAAGTCAAAAAGCTTAAAGTATACTCTAACTTTAAAACAAGCCAAAGTTGTTGCTGAACCAGTTAGCAATGAGTCAAAATGAGCAGAAATTTCACTTTTTCAAAATATTCTAAATTCACAAAATGAAATAAATCGAAAAAAAATTTAAAATGGTTAATTTCGAGGAAATTGAAAGAGATTTCAATATTATGAACGACGAAATTGTGCTGAAACGGCGAAAAGTATATAAAAGCCGGATCGATCCCTTCGAGTTCGATGACGAGGACTTCTATAGTCGTTGCCGGCTCGATAAAGTTGCTGCTCAGTTTGTAATTGAAGTTTTGAACATTCAAGAACCAAGCAGCAATCGAATACAATTGTTTTCTTTACCCCGTAAAGTAGGCAATAATTTTCAAATCAATCAGCTGTTTGGTTGTTTTGTTGTCAGAGATGGGCAGATTAATCCTCGGAAAATTGTGCAGTCGATTTTTTTAGGCTTTTCACAAGTAGCCGACCGAAGTAGTCCATTTTTAACTGCTAATTAGTGTTCAGGAAAACAAATATTGCAAAATAATTGCTTACAAAATAAATCGGTATGGTATAGTTCCGAAAATAAATTCTCATTTGTAACTTCGAATCACTAGTTTTTGTAGAGTTGCCGTTGCTTTTGTTTGCTGTTTCAAAAAGTCGCTGCTACGTAGAAGCATGTTCTAAACTGACTATGGTAACTGAAAAATTAAAGTCGACTTTATCTTTTTAGTCTTTTGCTAACTAAAGCCGGCTTTTATGTGGCACTATGATTATGTGCCCATAATTCTATTTCTTTCTGGCTCAATTACCATCCTTCAACAAATGTTGTCGTTGCGTCGGTCAATTTATTTATTCAAAAAAGCCCCCAAAAACTATTACTTAAAAAATCGATTATTGACGAACAATAGAACAAATATTGGTCATAGTAATCCATCAAAAACGAAGCCTGAAGTGTAGCTGAGTTTGAAGCTGTAATAGCTTAATTTGATTGGTTGCCAGTTTTGTTGTTGGCACACACTAGTTTTGCCGTTTTTTACAGCAGTTACGTTTGTTTTTCATGGCGGTGTGGTTTCTAATATTTTATTGTTGGCTTTGTCGGCTTCGTTGAGATGCTGGCAGCGCCACCAGTTGCTTTCGATAGTGATGGCATTTCTAGTTGTTATTGTTATCAGTGGGGGAGTTTTCTTTGACCTTTTCTGTCTCTACATCATTCGCTTCATATATTTCTTGTACGTCATTCATTGTTCACTCTGATCAATTATTGTCGTCAACGCCTTCTCTGATGCTTTTTGTTTTTCGTTTTCATTGTTTTTCAGTTACATGTTTTCCGTCTTTCTTTCCAATATCTCGCGCCATGTTGTTGCACCAGTCCTCTTGTGCGTCCAATTTCACTTCTTCACAATAATTTGTACTTGCCTCTTCTATTTTTTAGTTACTTTAGGTGGTTGTCTGAATAGTTTCTATGCTCCTCTCCGCTTGGTCTCCGCTTGATCGCTTCATCTTCATCTGCTTTGCGCTTTTTGATAGAAATGTTTTCTTGTCTTAAATTTTCTCTTCCTTTTTGTACTTTGACTATTTCTTTGCTTACGTTTTCCCGTCATTTTGCAGTCGTACTCGGTTTGTTCCATCTTCAGTTTCTCACTTTTTCGGTTTTCCGTTTGTTGTTGATGTTGGAGTTGTTCGATAGCCGTGAGGCTCGTTAATTGGATTTCAAATTGCCGTAGCGCATGATTTTTCGTACCAGCATCTAAGTTTTATTACTGTTGTTGTTATTACCATAGCTACTGCAGCAACAGCAACAACATCGGCAGCAGCGGCTGTAACCAATGTCCCATTTGCGCGCATCTCGAGTGCTGCTAATTGAATTATTTGGGTCGCGCTGCAGACGCGCATTGTTGGCACTGCAATTGATGGCAGCGGCAACGTTGACGTTATTGTTGTTGCTGTTGCTGGTGCCGCGTTTGGTGTTGGACCGTGGCACCGGTGCTGGCGTTGGTATCGGCAATGAATTACACTTGAGAGACGGCAACGTGTTGAGCTTAATTGCGTTGAAAACTGATTGCCAGGTGCTTTGGCGATTACTTTTGTTTGTTGTTTGCCGCGCAACAAGCAAATTAAAAACGAAAACGAGCGAGAAGCGCAGCATAAAGGACGGCTGGGGCAGAGAAGGCAGCTAAAATTCATTTAGTGTGAAACGATCTAATCGTAATTTGAATGGCGGCGCCAACTAATCGGCAGGCTTTGCGAATGAATAAGCGAATGGGCGGCCCAATCGTCGAATGGATGACGATAGTGGTGGACGCAACGATTAGTTATCAACAGCAATAATAGACAAACAGATGGAATCCGAACTGATTGGGTAGATGTGCGAATGGATAGATGGATGGTAGGATTATGTACTGAATACATTGGCCAAATTCCTTCATTTGCTTTAATTTGAGCTTATTCCAAGCCTCAATAAACACCAACCATTCACACGAAGTTGAAGAGATATGTAGGTATGTGAAAACTCAAACACATAGCATTCACATAAACATAGGGAAAGCGTCAACAAGCCTCCGAACATTGCGATATGAGAAAATATTTTCAAGCGAAAAATAACTCAAAACGACAGCGCAACATGCGCGCAATTCAATTTGGTAACAGCAAAAAAAAAAACAACAATAACAACAACACTAAGACTAAAAACAAAAGGCAACAGTAACAGCGACAGCGACAGCAGCCTCCAAATGAGCAAAGGACTACTTGCCGCCGCAGCAACAAGGCTGGCGATAACGACGGAAACGTGCAGCGAGACGAAGGACGCGGCCATGCAGCAATATTCTCACGCACTGTAACCGTTATAATGCGTACGTTAACACGCATACAAATGCACGTGCTCGCACTCACACGCACACACACACAATGACAAAATAAAAATGAAATTACACAAGTAATGACAACAAAAACAACCAGTGCATAGAAATTATGTAAACTGACGTAGCCTACAACGCACAATGACAGCTGCAAAAATAAAACAAACACAAAAGCACAAAGAAAGTGAAACAAAAATGACAAGAAAACGCCTCGATGGCCTGGAATTGACAATGGCAAAAGTTTATGGCAACGCTTAAGACTGCGTTGTACCATACCGACGAGACTGGCAAGTCAGCAAAATAAGAAAACTGCTGAAAATAAGAAAGCCAACCTGAATGAAAACAACCATGCAACAGAATTCTGCATGCAGTGTTCTCGAATGAGAGTGTGTGTGTGTGTGTGTGTGTGCGCGTAAGTTGGAATATGATTTCATGGCATTTTACGTTTATTATGTTGCGCCAGCAAACGTAGTCGAGGTTCGTTGTATAACGGGAGTTTCATTTGAAAATTATATAGGAAGCGTTCCTTAGGTTGGATGAAGACAAGAAATGCACAGAAGTAATCGTTATAATGTTAGGTAAAGATGCTCTGGTTACCGTACAGTTTACACAAGACTAAGGAGTATATACACAGTGCGACAATTATGTATTAAGACTGCCTTCAGAAAACACAATTAAAACACGATATATGCTAATTTTTCGGTATATTTATTCGAAATATACCGAAAAAAAATCTTCTCCTGATTCAATACACTTGTGACATCGATTTAATAATGATTCAAACGCGTGTTCCAGATCATTTTTCGGAATTTCGTCCAGTGCCCTCGCCGAAGCCCGTTGTATGGTCTGAATGTCATCAAAAAAGCATCCTTTCAGCTTCAATTTCAGTTTCGGGAACAAAGAGAAGTTGCACGGTGCCAAATCAGGAGAATACGGTGGATGATTCAACACACAGACCTGATTCCGAGCCAAAAATTGACGAACAATGAGTTGCTGTGTGACTCAGTGCATTATCATGCAACAGAGACCAACTTTTTGGATCGCGGTATTCTAGTCGAATACGATGGATTCTGGCCATCAAACGCTTCAAAACTTCGAGGTAATATGCGGCAGTAACTGTTTGACCAGTTGGAATAAATTCTTTGTGAATAATTTCTTTGCTATCGAAGAATGTGATGAGCATTGTTTTGATTTTTGATGGAACTTTTCCTGTTTTTTTGGTTTGTGGTGAGTTTTTTTATTTCCATTCCGCACTTAGACGCTTGGTTTCTGGATTGTTTTTTTTTTTTTTTTTTTTTTAAGCAGGAACAAACGCGCAGGGGATGACCCCTATTAATGCGAAGCATTGCGTTGGTTCAGGAAGGATATAAAGGTTAGGAGATAGGGTTACGAGTAAAGTGTTTATGGGCTCTTGCCTTGAACCCATCGAGATCATAAGTGCTGGGGAAAATATCTGCAGGGAGACCATTCCATAATCGCGCTGTACGGGCCAGGAACGAACCTTCTCTGTAGTGCGTAGTGCGCTGGAACATCGTTTCAATGTGGAATGCATGGGCGCCAGTGTTCAAACGGGTTGCCCTGGGGAATACCCGGAGTGATGGCAGCAAGCTGCTCATCTCCACTGAGCAATTACCGAAAAAGTACCGGTAAAATAACACCACACATGCCACGTTTCGACGATGTTCCAAGGAGTCAATAGAGCTGGATGCCCTACTGTCCCCTATAAGTTTAATCGCACGGTTTTGCACCCGATCGAGGAACTCCAAATGGGTTTTTGAAGCCCCCGCCCAGAGGTGCGAGTTAAACTCCATTTTAGGTCGGATATAGGTAGTGTAAATAATGCGGAGATCAGACGGAGTGAAATATTTTTTGCACCGCTTTAGGAAGCCGAGGCACTTGGCTGCTTCTTTCGACACGCCAAAAATATGATCGTTCCAACGAAGATCGTTCTTAATGGACATGCCCAGAACATCAAGAGCTGCCGATTCCGCAATACCCACACCACCCATAACCAGGGATGTGTTGGGATGTGAGGAGACTCGCTTGTGGGATAACAGGCAACATTGGGTCTTGCGAGGATTAAAATCGACCCTGTTCGCTTGACCCCACTTGGAGATTGTTTGTAGGTCGCTGTTAAGTGTGTCATTCATACGGCGCCGTTCTCTCTCAATCTCAACAGAGGTGGGGCGCTTTGTGAAGGAGTATGAATGACAAATGGTGCTGTCGTCCGCAAACGAGTAGATGGGATTCTTCGTCGACGACAGGAGGTCGTTGATGAAGATAAGGAAAAGGGTTGGAGAAAGGACCGAACCCTGCGGCACTCCCGCGCTAAGGGAATGCTTTTCCGAGGCTATGCCGTCTATTACAACACGAATAGAGCGATCATAGAGGAAGCTCGTAATCCAACGAGAGAAGATACTACCGACGCCATAGGCAATCAATTTAGACACGAGTGCTTTATGCCACACCCGGTCAAAGGCCTTAGAAATATCCAATGCAACAACCTTGCTTTCACCGAGGTTTAGAATGCTATGGTTCCATTTCTCGGTGAGGACCGCCATAAGGTCTCCCGTCGATCGCTGTCTTCGAAAGCCGTATTGGCGGTCACTTAGCAGTCTATTGTGCTCCAGATATTTCACAAGGTTGAAGTTGACAATGCTTTCCATTACTTTAGATAGCACCGAACAGATTGCTATAGGTCGGTAGTTCGCAGGGTCAGTAGTCTTGCCTTTTTTAGGAACTGGTTGAACATTTGCAACCTTCCAGCATGTCGGAAATACACCTGTGGCGTATGACATGCTGAAAAGTTTGCGTAATGGACAAGCCAGTGAGGTGGCGCACTTTTGCAAAACAAGGGCTGGAATGCCGTCCGGCCCTGAAGCCTTATTTACATCGAGGTTTGCAAGCACTCTTTTAACTACCCGTGTCCGAAAATGAATTTCTGGCATAGAGCAAGATACGTTCTCGACCACGGGCAGTGGTTGATCGCTGGGGGTCAGAGAGGAATTCTCTGCGAAAATTTTAGCCAACAAATTAGCTTTATCAACCGAGTGAGTGATGATTTGATCATTGTTAAGGAGAGTTGGAATTGAAGACGATGTTTGGTTCTTCACCTTCTTAACGAATGACCAAAAGTTCTTACTACCACGCTGGCATTGAAGAACTTTTTTCCTTTGGCGCTGTTCGTGCAGAAACTTTTGGCGCCTTAGGATGGCATTGCATCTATTTCTAGCCTGTTTACGCAGCTGTTCAGTGGTGGCATTTTTATTTGCCTGCCATGCTCTGAAAGCTTCCTCTTTAGACCTGACAGCAATTCTGCATGTCTCATTAAACCAGAGATTGTCCTTAGGTTTAATGCAAATTTTCTTATTAGGGATGAAGGACCGCATTCCCAATAAAATAATTTCTTCAACCATTTTGGCTGCGGCATTTATGTTTCTATCTAGAAAACACAATTTCCAATTGAAGTGGGCGAAAAATTCATTAAGTCCACTCCAGTTAGCTTTATCATACATCCACACTAGGCGCTTCGGGGCTAAGGGCGAAGCATTGCGGATAGAAGAGTATGAGAATGACGCCAAAATGGTGCAATGGTCCGAGTTACCAAGAGGTGCGTGCATTTCAACATCATATTTTTCATGATGTGAAGTGAGAAAAAGGTCTAGAGTATTGAGAGCTTGCCCCGCAACGCAGGGGATATGCGTTGGTTCATGCACTATTTGAGTCAAGTTATTAGACTCGGCAAAGAGCTCGACAAATAAGCCTTCAGGAGTTGTGTGGCTGGAATGGCGTAGCCAATTGGAATTATGAATATTGAAATCACCAGCAACTACAATTTCACTATTCGGATACGATTCCAAAATACGAGAAATAGAATCAGAGAGAAGATCAAACTTGTTGTAAGTATAATCTCTCCCTGAATTCGGGCTTCTATATAGGAAGCAGAAGTGCAGAATGTGCGACTGGATATTGAATTTAACCCACATGGAGCTAAATTCGGCATCCGTCGTGTATAGTTGTTGCTGGCACTGGTACGCAACATTACTGCACACATAAATGGCAAGACCCCTGTGAGGAGAGAATAATGGCAGTAGGTGGTAACCAGGGATGTGAAAATCCAGTGGATCTGCATCCCCACACACCTGGGTTTCACCTAGTGCCATTACATGGGGTTTATGGAGGTTAATAAACGCGTATACAGCAAAAAAGTTCGCCCTGAGCCCGCGCACGTTGCAGAAGGCTATGCGAAATTTGTCCAGCACCATGGCCTGGGTGGGTTAAAGGACAAGGAAAGTAGCCGGGAATGCGATCTGCCGCACTAAGAAATTGATTATGCTCTGTGGTAAGTGTTATGCCTTTACCACAGAACAGTCAATTTCTCAGTGTCGAACACGACCGCATGTAGCGCCACTGAATACGGACGGAGGAGGGAGACAAGGAAAATAAACCATAACAAACACAACGCAGAGGTCAGTTCAGCGGACAGCGAGAAGAAGTTAACGGCAGTTATTGCGTTTGGTTTTTATTATTTGTAATTATTTATTAATATTATTAGTGGATATTTTATTATTAAGCACACGCGGCGAATCAACAAACTGGACATGTCAATCGGACGAACATTTAAACACGCGAGGGACGGACAGAAACAATAAAAAAACAATATAAACCGCGGAGCACAAAACGGCACGTCTGCCCACGCGTAACACTTGACTTGATCATGCCTGTATTGTATTGGAAACACCATGTTTCATCATCCGTAACAATTGTTTTCAGGAAGTTTGGATCATTTTCTGCGGCTGCAACGATGTTTGTAGAATGACTGACTCTCATTAATTTTTGCTCCTCGTTCAATGTGTGTGGAACAAATTTTGCGCAGACTTCTGTTTTGCACAAATCCTCATGAAGAATGAGTCGGATAGTTTCTCTGTTGATGTTTAAGGCATCTTCCATCATTTTCAGTGAAACATTGCGGTCTTCTGCAATAAAATCACGAACTTTCTGGATCATTTCCGGCGTCCGAACTGAAATTGGCCTTCCTTCTTTTATTTCACCTTCCAGCGACTCTCTGCCATCCACAAAACGTTTATGCCATAAAAAAACATTTGATCTTGATAAAAAAGCAACGCATACACTTGCTGCATCATTCGGAATGTTTCTGATGCACTTTTACCAATTTTTGCGTGGAATTTAATGACCGCTCTTTGCTCCATGTTAACATTTCAACATCAAACGAAAACGTGTTTTGCAAAATGAATTTTATTATATATTAAATGTCAACCAAATGTCATGAAATACAGTTAGTAGAGCAAGGTTGAAGCTTCAAAACGCATATAGATGGCACGCTTGGTTGCTGAGATATGGTTCAAGTTTACTTACAAGTTTAGTAAACTGTACGAATTTTAATTGATTCTGTGTTTTATTGAGAGGAACAAAGCCCTTTTCCAACAACAACAATGGTTATATAAGGCCGAATAAATGTGACTCAAGTGTTTATATATATAATTTATATAACTTTCGATCAAAATTATATCACGTTTTGATTTTTTGTTGTTATAATTTATGTTTTCTATGAAAAAAATCAATGAATTGTTCATAAAACTTAAAAAACCGAAACCAAAAATTCATGAATTTTTACTCTGCGGACCATTGTACGATATATCGTACGAAATTGATGAAGATGTAATTCTCAACCAAAATTATTTTTTTGACATTTTTTTGTATTTTATTGCTAAAATGTTCAATAAGAGTCAATATTTTGAAAGGAAAAATTGTATCTCAAGAAATGTGGAAATTGAACGGAAGGGGTTAAAATACATTGTCGGTGCAAACAAATAGGAGGCAACGAGTACAGACATTAGCTTTATTCATTTTCATAAATACGTTTTAATTTCTTTATGTACGCGCATATTTTTATTCGTCTATTATTATTGAAAAGGAAAATTCGTAAAGCAATTTGGCCCAAGACAGTCATCCGTGAGCAGAAAGACCCGGTTTTGGTCGACTTAAGTTATTCGTCGTATCTAAGCGATGAATGCATCCTGACTGAAGTCTGGCTTTGCTGCTGCTGTCTGCCGCATATGCTTTCATGCATATTGTTTTACATTGAAAAACATATATACGAAAAGACAATACAAAACATACACATACTTATACACTTATATGAACTTCAACAATGACAAAGTGCAGAGGTGTTGTTGCACGCGTGTTTGCCCCCTTTCGCCTGGTCTGTCTGATGCACGGAACTTCTCCACAGCTGACATGGCTGCAAAATTTACATTTCAATGCAAATATACCGAAATATTTAGTATCTATGAGACACTGTGCAAAAGACACGTGAACTCAACTGAACTTGCATACTTACACATATGTCCATACATACATACATACATAGTACTAAGCAGTCTTAAGAATTTGTAGTGTGCACATCTACTTACACATCACCTCAGCGCCGCAATAGCAATTGCCAACACTCAAAACAACAATAATAACGACAAATAACAACTATGACAATGGCAACAGTAGCAGCAGCAGTGCCCGTTGTAGATGCTTGGTTGGCAGTGACACAATGCAATAAGCGAACAATTGTAAAATGCTCATGAGTGATGAGTGTTGAGAGCGTGAAGAGGGGAGGGGAAAAGTTGAGTGTTGATTTTGACTGAGTAAGCGACACAAATTGCATTGTACAACGACGCAACGGCAGAGGGGAATGTAAACAAGAGCGGCATCAAAACAAAAAGCTTGTAAAAATAAGCCGAAGAAAGAGAGACGGACAGTAAATTTTAATGCTAAAGCTGCGTTATTCGTAAAAAAGCGCATTTTTTAACGTTCGAGCTATATGTTAGTTAGGATCTGTACCAAGAAGATGGGCGCGCTTTAAGAAAAAAAAACAAGATTTTTAAATTCACGTACAAAAAAATTAATTTAATTTATTTTCAAATAAATATGTCAAAATGCGAGCAAGTTGTTAAGAAATTCGTCAAAGATAGCAATAGGGGCGGCAATTTTGTACGTGAAGAAGAAGAATATTTGAATGGGCGCCAAATTTAAAAAAATATTAGGTCTGTTTGGGAACTTTTCCAGCAAAAATTATCCAGCTTACGCTCCCAAAAATGAAACTATCCAAAAAATAAACAAACAGGAAGTTGTAAGAATTTGCAAGTTTTAAGGGGGGGGGAGGGGGCGGTAAAGGTTTACACTTTCGAAAAATGGAATTTTTTTTGTCTTATCTTATTGTTAAACATTTCAAGAATATATATTATGGTCTATAGTTAGTCCCCTGTCCTTTAGTGCAGGTATACAGCTTATTCTCTTCTATTGTTCTGGTCTCAAAACTACTTTTTCAAAGTCCGTGTTCACTGTCATTTAAAAACTACTAAACCGTTTCATTTGAAACTTGGTACACATTTTCTACATATAAAATATCTCCCCCAACAATGGCGGAATTTTTCGTGGAAAATAGCAGTTTACACTTTAGATGGTCACCAAACATTTTTAAATGAAAAAAAAAGAATCGGAGATCGTTGGGGGGAGGATTTGATAATACTTTCACTAAATTTTAATGGTTTTTGATCTCAGATAATTTCCGACCGAGATACAGTGAACACCGCAAATTGTATTTTTTCAAAGACGTTCTGGGGCAAGCTCTGTCACCGGCTTGTTTTGTAATATTTGTGCATGAAAAAATTGCGGAATATCGTTAAAAGTATGCTTAATAATGTACAAAAGGTTGAAATAAATTTGATCAATCTATACTTTAAAAAAAATTCATAAAATTTGTTTGTTTTTTTTACGCTGAAACCTTTACGAAATGAACTGTCACTTTACGCTCTCCGTTTCTCTCTCGTTGCAAGAGATTTGGCGTACACAAACAGGATCCAGTAAAAATTTTTACAAATTCGTACAAATTATCCATACCCAAACAGACCTATTGTCTTCAACAGTACTGACATCAAGTTTCAAATATATTCTATTGAAACCAAATGAAATTAAAATAATCCAATGTTTCTTCTTTGATACATTGTTAAGTTTTTGATAAAAAACATAGTTTCATACTTTCAAACCACGAAATAATTTCTATACGAATTTTAAATGATATGTAAATTTGTCTGTGCCAGTTTTTTTAAATAAAAAATTATATTTTTTTATTCCAACTAGGTACTCCTTTCTTACTGATACTACTACTACTCAAAATTTTTAATTTTCGGGTTAATGTGTTCATACTGTGCAGAATGCATCTATCTATCAATAAGCAAAAGCTCAGTATATTTTGTTGTTGTTAACTGTTGCCAAAATACAGTTAGGTCTCTCTTTATTTCGAAAAGTTTGATGCTATTTGATCGCTGAAGCTCAATGCAAAAGACAAATTATGACACTTTTGACGAAATACATTTTTGTTGAAATTAATTTTAAGTAATGTTGTGACAATTTTAGTTTATATTTTAACATAAATAAATCAATTTCGTATTTTTAAAATTTTTCTTTCAACTTTTTAACTGTCTTCTATAATTATTAAATTCAGCAAAAGTGACATAACTTAAAATAATTCGATAATTACTGAATTAAAATATCATGAAAAAAGTCACAACTACAAATTTTTGGATTTTTTAGTGTAAAATAAAAAAAATCGTTGTAACATATCCTAAAATAATCTGTAGGGATTTTCTACTAAACGGTCTATACGTTATTTTTAACAAATGTTTATTCAGCTCAAAAACAGTTTTTTGCGTTTCCTGAAAAATTAAAAATTTTGAGTTGTGTCGCTTTCGTAGTGTGTGTGCGATTTGTATGAAAAAAAAGATGACATGTGGTTGATAATTTTCGTTAGTATTTTAATACAAAAATTTAGGGGTGGCGGTCTGGCGATTTGCCTCAGGCGGCATATAAGCGTTGTCCACTACCGGGTATTACTATGGTCTCGGTAGGCAATTGAGTAGCAGAGACGTTTTTTGACCGACAAAAGTTGCACCAATAGGGGCCCTTGGGGTGCTTGAAAGAAAGGTGCTTCACAAAATCGTTGACCCTCGTTCGTATTGGCGACGAGCTGTATGAGTTGTTTCATATGGACGGTGAGGCCACGGTGAAAAAGGTGTTCAGTCCCATCAGGCCATCGGGCAGAAGTCGGGCACACATTCACACAGCCTAACCCAACCATTTGTTCAGGCCCCAGTTGAGATAATTTCAAATAGTGTCAACTAATTCTACAATAATTTTACTAGGAACAAGCGTTGGCCTCTTAAATATTAACTTCAGAGATTACATTTAAAGAAGTACTGCTTATTATGCACTGCACAACCAAATTTGGTTGCTTTTAAATTCACGCCGCAATCGACAGCAATAAAAGAACCGCATTCATGTAATTCACTTAAAGTGCGCTCTGCTAGCTGTGAAATCATTCAAAAACCCATAAAATAAAATGAATAAGGGAACGCGAAAGCAGAAAATCTCAAGTGCTCTTAAATTCCATTCGCTTGTTGTTGATCTTTCGCCGCTGCGCTTCGTCGTCGTTTATGACGCTGCAGCGTCATGCAGCACTTGCAACAGTTTCAGCTCGCTTGGCGCATTTGTTTTATTTACGACGGTTACAATTGCTTCTGCTGTTGTTGTTATTGGTGTTGGTTTGGCCACGAGCTGGCGCAATTGAATCGCTTCCTGTGTGTGTGCATAGTTGTTGTCTGGTGTGACTGCTATTGCTGGTTTTACTGTGGCTGGCCCTCACACACGCACACACACACATACACACACATCTGCTCGGCCATGGTGCGGCAATTTAAAAAGAAATATTGTTTCGCCATGCAAAAAAAAAAATAGAAAATGCGCACAGCAAGAAAAAGAAAAAGATACGATTCACGTACGTGGCCCAAATAAAAGCGGCAGGCGGCGCACCATTTGCACCCATCAACAAGGCGCCCCCGCCCGGTCGCGACAGGCGATGATGAAGTGCAGGGGGCACGCACAGGTTGTACACTCGCACATCCGCATTCAGTCTCTGCCTACTCTGCACATGGACGCGAAGGTTGCGTATACGCACCGTGTGCGACGCGCACTACTCGCCACACTCAGCCCCATTCCGCACAGCTCGGCAAGCTCACATTTCATACGGCTGCGTGCACATTTTCTTCATTGGCAAAAAAAATGCTCCAGCTGACTGTCCGCAAACTGTTTCTTAGAATATCGTAAAATTTTAGTCGTTTGGTTGGCGCGCACGCAAAACGGCCGAGCGCCAACTTCAATTTGTATTCTGTGGCACTGCAGTGTGTGTGTTGTGTCTTTGTGTCGGTGCCCTTGGCCGTGCCCGCTCGTTCCAATACGATATCCAGCGTCTTGGGTCGTTCTTCGCACTTGATTTCAACTTTATCCTTCATGCCTTTCGACTTTCATTTCGTTTGATTATTTTTTTTAGGTTACTATTTTTTGTAAATTGCTAAACTTCAATCGCCATTCTCGCCAGCAAATCAAATTACAAAAACTCGAAGAGAACGACAATAACTCAAATCATGTCAGCCACACTTTGGACTTTGGGCTGTTTACGCTTCAATATTCAAATTCAAAACATTGCAAAAAATCGCACCTATCCTATTCGTTGGCCAAAGTTGTCAGCACAAAACGACGTTTTGCTTTGTATTCCTGTCGTTCTTTCGGCGACTTGAGCCTGTGCGACCCCATTCATGCGAAGCCTGCTCAAACCTGACAATCAGCCGCAATTGATTTACAATAAACGTTGCACACTTTAAGGTGTTGCCAGATAATTTTTCGTGCCTTCTTTTCTCGAGCACACGCTCAGTTGAATTTGTAAAATGTTCATTGGAATTTCTCTCTGTTGTATCTTTGGCAACATGTGCGCGTGGAATGTTCATAGAACACACAAACACCTGCACAGTGGATGTATCACAATGCACGTAGCCGCTTATGAAAGCTCAACTGCGTTGCACTGATTAGATAGGCGGGAATTTTTGTAATTCTTTGACTTCAAAAAAAAAAATAAAAAATTAAAAGGAAGAAAATCGTTTTTGCTAAATGTGACAGTGACATGTTCTAAGTTGACTTTGCACCATTCTGTGAATTTGAACTGATTAAATTGATAACTGCTTTAACTTGAAATCAGACAGCGTAAGGTAGCGAAAATGTATTTATCCGAGACGGGAACAAAGAGACTAGAAATTATTTAAATTAGCCAGGTGCTTTATTAGAACAAGTTATGGTTGTAAAGATTGTAGTGAGATCAATGTTTTGTCGGCAAAAATTATTATTTTAGTTGTGTTGTTTAGAGCAAGAATACCTATGGTGGCTCGAAGTAAATCTACGAAAATCTTTAGCAAATATTGCATTCCTTTAACTAACCAACATCCATGCATTTCCAATAAATTTCTTATGGAAAGGTAAAGATTGCAAGTATCGGCTGTAATTGTGCTGAAAATCATCCCGTAGGTGAAGTTATGACATTTTAGTACCAATTTTGAATAAGTACAAACACTTAAACACATTTTCATTTTGTGTTAAAACTTGGGGTTCAAGTTAATTTCTGAGCTTTGGTGTATTCAGAGACCTAAAGTAGAATTTGATGGCAAATATTTTCGTGGTACATTTTTTCCTTAAAAAGTCCTGTTTTACAGGACATTTTTGACATTTTAGAAAAAAAGGGTCAAATTGACCCATAAAAATAGTAGCTACAGGGTTAAAATGATCCACAAAAATATTCTTCGTAGTATTTTACATAAAATTGTTGAACCCATCATATACCTAAAATGTAAGGTTACATGGTTTTCGTATGCCGATTCACCATAAGAATATGCAAAAGGGGGAAAACTTTGACCACCCCTAAAAAAAATTCAGATGTAAACTTTCAAAACGCCGATACACGTATCCCCTCCAGAATCCGTTGTCAGAACGTTGTTATTTTTTTTTGTGTTGTGCAGTGTAATGGGAATCGACATAAAATTGTAGGTCCTTCCCTTTCTTATTATTTATTTTTATAAAAAGACAAAATGGTACACACAATTTGTCCTCCCAGCGTTTGGTTTTTGTTTGCCAATCTCAGCCGTCAGGTTGAATATTTCTCACATTCCTATTAAATCTACATAAAGAGAACTTTTTACTACATCTGTGCTGATAATTGAATTAAGCTGACGTTAGATAAATGGGTTTTTGTTGGAGTACAATTAAAGGTAATGCAATCACCTGTTTAGCGCGCTCACACACTGCATACACACACCAAGCATTTTAAACAAAACATGTTTTCAAACCGCCCACACAGACCACACCCGCCCGTGTGCTTAGCCACACCAACTTTCCGATTTGCCACATTTATCGATTTGCCAATTGTTGCACACAAGCTGTGCAACAGTAAAGCAAGCAACACTGCAAACGGCCCCCCACTGCAAACACCAGTAACAGCACCAGGCAGTCGCATTTTACCGTTCGCCCCTCTATTTCGCCTCTTCGCCCCCCACCCCCCGCATAGTTCTATGATTGTGACAAGCGAATGCAATGGCTTAGTGCGCCGCAAGGGAGCGTCAGCAGATGCAACAAATTGTCAGTCAAATGCAGTTGAATTTACAGCAACAATTACCGCACACACATATACACACACAAACACATGCATACATGTAGGCATAGACCGTGGCAGGAACAGCTGCAGCTGCAACAGCTGCGTCCATCGCCAGCTCGTCAACGTCACGCACACCAATAAAACCTGAAACAGTTAACAGTTAACGTTTGCATAAGAAATAAACGCGCCAAGGATACGCGCAGCCATTGCCGCAGCCACGCGCATCGTGCAGCAGCAACAGTACTAACAGCAACGATGACAGTAATAGCGGCAGCGAAAGCACGTGCACCAGCGAGACGAATCAAAACATTCGCCAGCACGCCGACCACTCCTGCCGCAGTCTCCTCCCGCACTAACCTGCACACACACAGCAGTCGCTGTCGCCAGCCCACTTCGAATTCGAATCACGTATACGATATGCGCGCTGCCAACGCGTCGGCTGCAGCGCGCTGCGCGGGGTGGCGTTTGGCATGCAGCAGGCACAGTCAACAGTTGCGCTTCCTTCGAACATCAACTGGCTTCCTGCGAACAGCAACACCAACACCAACACCAACAAAACAACAGCAGCAGCAGCGGCAGCAGCAGCAACATTGAAAACATTGGCCAGCAGACAGCAACGCGGCAACGCACTGAGACCAGGCAGCACAGTCCACGTTTGTCAGTTGGGCTGTTAGCACACGTTGCTCCTGCAGTGGTGGTTTTGGCTCTGACTACACAACTTCAGACTATCTGGCTCTGACTGTCCTCTGACTCTGGAAATTGTGTGTGTGTGTGCGTGAGACTCACTCGAATTGACTGTGATTACAAATAACAACATTCAAATTGAAAACTAAACCATCAAAATAAATTTATAAATAAATGTTAACTTTAACCTCTAACTCCAACACTGCTATTAAGAGATTTTTCAATAGTATCCCTACATATAAAACAAGTTAAAATATTTACAGTGCTTTGCTCTGCGCTTAAAAAAAAAGAATTAAATATTAAGAATTAAAAAAATCAAAAACCAAATTGAATCTGTGGCTGCAAGTTTTGTGCAAATTGTCAGTGTCGCTTGCACGTTGCAAGCTGCCGGCTAATCAGTATGCGCTGAGTGCTCGTCGCGCGTCTGCTGTCACTGGCATCGGTGCTGTTTCAGTGACTGTGTGTGTGCGTGTGTGTGTGTGTGTGCGCGCGGAAATTGTCTCCGATTTAGCAAGTAGTGTTGAAACGAAAACAGAAACGGAAATCGCACGAAATTTTTGAAAATACTTTTGTGTCTTGCAATCGGAAACGCCACTGAAGTTCGAGCGGTTACACTTATTCTGCTAACAAAGATTTTGACAGTCGTGCTGAACTTGCAGTAATTGTGTTGTGTTCAATGTAAGTGCAACCGTTTTTAATAAATTAAATTTGAAAAACCCATTTTACAAAACATGTTTTTTGCAATTTAGGTAAATGACATCAAGATTGACAGAACTTACAGTATTTATTTAATGGGTTCAACTATACAAATTATCCTTTCTAGTCTTTGTACCATTTACACGCTCATATTTTCATTGTTAAAAGTTCATATGCGAACATAAATCGCATTGGGTGGTGTTGAGTCAGTTACAAGTCAATATATGTGCATACTTTTACAGAATATTTTTTTACAAATTAGTAAAGCATAAACAATAGAAACATCGTAGCAGTAGAAACACTCTTCTGTTAGCTATGAACAAATTTGCAGACGAAAATAATTGATTGACACAAGTTTTGGCAATGTTTATTCTACAAAAAACGGTTGCAGAAAGCTTATAAATTACTTGCCTCAAATTTTTATGATAACCATAGAACCATTTTGAAATAGAGGACCGAATTAATGCAGCTTGACAATGTGGAATGAGAATAAAATTGAGAAAACCAACACCTTTATTTCTTTGACTTGATTGGATCTCTCAACATGTTCTTACACTAAATCGCCAGAACGTCAATTTACAAGTGAAATTGGCAGGCCAAGTTTTTAAGAGGCTGGCGAAGGGCAAACTTAGGCTTCTTGTCGTATCAAAGAGACCACTTTGTAGCATTCCAAAAAATATATAGTCAAAATATACTCAAGATTTACTCGTAGCTATATAAACTTAAATTAAACCCGAACGCCATATAAAGGATATTGACTATTCTGTTGAGTTTAAATTGAGTTTTCCAGCGAACTGAACTCAAAAGTACTAAATTACGAAGCAAGGACAATCTTGTAACTGTAGGCAGGAAGTGGCGACTGATGGCAATTCCTCCAATAAGTCTACCCTGCATAGGAGAGAGGCGTTTACTAGTCAACCCGCATCGTCCCTAGAGAGTTTATTTTTTTAAATGCTAAGGCATTGCAAACACAAAGGAAGTGTTCAAGTCTCTCACTCTCATTGTCTTCCCTACCGCTTCTGCAGAAAGAATTGTGGGGAATCCCCAGTCTCGCCGCGAGTAGCCCAATTGACCATCTTTTAACTTTACTAATTGATCTCTTATACTCGTTAAGTTTTAGTTTACCACCTCTGTCGCCGTTGTCGCAAGAAGATATAGTGTTGCATTTTATATTTTAATGTCCATCCCTGGCCAGCAGAAGACTATAATTGCTAGCCAGCCTAACTAACAAAACAACTGTTAATATTAAGTAGATAAAAAGGTTTATATTGGAATCATCCAGCACCACACTAGCACCCAGACAGAGTCGTACCATCCCAACATGATATCACAACAAGCCTTTTTTTAACCCTTTCGCTATTTTGTTGCCATATGGCAACATGCTACTTTGCGGACGTCTGCATCCTCTATGGTTGCAAAAATACATTTTTTTGTTGGTCCTTAGAATAGTTTGAAATTTAAGGAAAAATACGAAATTAATAAACTGAATATTTAAATTTAAAGAAGAGAAGTATACACGTTTTTTTAATGGTATATCTTGACATAGTAACGGAAGAAGAAGCAGAGAAAATTAGATAACTTTTTTCATATGACGTTTTCTTTCAATTTAGATACTTTTTTTCAATTTTCAGCCAAAATTGAAAAAAAAAGTATAGTTATGCTTAAAAAGTTTTATGTTTAAGTAATTAATACAGCCACAACGATGCGATTTCTCTCATAGAAAAACACTCTAAAATACAGGCTCCGAGTATAAAAATGAAAAATTTTTTTATGGAATGTTGCTAATATAGGGGAAACTGGGGTACATTTGACACCTTTTTTTTAACCTAACTATATTTCTCGAAACGCGATTGATGAATTTTAAAAATCAATTCTGCTTTCTCGAAAGTGATTATTAAATTTTCGAAATTTAAAGTTATTTTTTTATACAAAAGATTTTGCTCGTTATAATTTCATATTTTTTGAAAAAAGTCATTTTGTCAAATGTACCCCAGTCAAGGGGCACATTTAACTTTGGGAGGGGAACATTTGACATCTATATTTGTGAAAGAAAATAAAATCGCTTCTGATTAAAAATAATCGAAATTTCAATATAAATTTTTTAATATTTCATTTTACGCGAAGGAAAAAAAAAATAGCAGATATTTCATTTATAAGCCTCTAGTTAACAAAAATTTAACAACAAAAAAAATAAATAATTTGGATAAAAATAAACTTATTTTACATAAAATAACATATTATAAAATATTTGGAATCATCTACGAGCCGAAGGTCCTAGCAGCCAGTGCTCTTTACTTTTCGTGAAAAAATAATTGTATTATTTGTTCCACGTTTTTAAATAAATAAATAAATAAATAAAAATATTTGGACAAGTTAATCTTAAAAATATATTTTGTACGGCAACGTCAAGTTGAAGCCGGATTTTCTGGAATTGGCAGTTTTAACTCGATTTCTCTACGCATAATGTGCCCCATTCAAAAATGTCAAATGTACCCCATATGCTTTATTTTACTTGATTTCATTTTCTTACCTAAAATACTTTAATGACCTTTAGTTAGCAACATTTTTCGAAACGGCAGCCGCCGTGGCTCAGTTGGTTAGTGCGTTGGACCGCGAGTCGCAGGCAGCAACCTCAGGTTCAAATACTGCCTGTAATAACACCTAAAAAAATTAACGGGAAAACTCGTTTTCTCTTTCGGTGGCTGTCCTCTCAGCTGGAAATGGCAAACCTCTGAGAGTAAAAATTGCTTATGAAAAAGCTCCCAACCTGCCGTTCGGAACCGGCATAAAACTGTAGGTCCCTCCAACCCGTGTACAAATTCACACGCACAACACGGGTGGTTGCGGGAAGCAAGGCCGTAGTCTCGCGCAAGCGGGCTGTCGTGCCAGTCAATTATTAATTATTATTATTTTTCGAAATAATAGAAAATAATTTAAGTAAAATTAGTTTACCACTTTGGGATATTTATTAAACTCACTTCACAAATTCCTTACGTATCATTGTCACAAAATAACAGAAACTCCCGTAAAAAAAGAAAAGCACGTGCTGCTGTGCCAAAATTAGCGCCCAAACTGTCAAACTTCATGACGCTTTATGAAATCACGTATTTTATTGTTCCCGATAGTCAAATGCGCCCCAAAGTCAAATGTACCCCAGTTTCCCCTAACCACATAGAAGCCTAAAACGTAAAATTTAAATTTAAAATTAAAATTAAAAAAAAAAAAAATTAATTAAAAATTAATTTAAATTTAAAATTTTAACTTTCCTCAGTAAAAACCTGTAGCGAAAGGGTTAATGCTTAAGTGAGCCTTTTAGGAGAAGACTCTCAGTCGAACCTGGCCAAACTTCACTTCTAAAAACAGAAGCAGTTGTTCAGACATAACCTTAGCTAGTTTTTTGTTTTTTTTCTTGAGGGTGGGCAGGAAGGCTACAAGCCTTCTATAGCACTCAGTCCATTTTGGACCATTGTACTATACCCACGGGGGCTAAGGAAGGAGAGGAGAGTGATATCTCATATTTCACCCGTTTTTAAAATGTGTATGCAACACTGTTTTTTCCAACATATGTTACAGCACACATTTCAAGCGGAAGGGGCAAGGGCGGGGGGAGTTAGCTAGCTAGTTAGTAAACTTCTTAAAGTTTAACTTTTAAGTACTTACATGACTTTTCATTATTTCACTCTGATGTGTCATGATTTGCCGGAGAAATTTATTTTACATAAATAATAAAAGAACATTTTCTTTTACACACATCTTTTTATTTAAACATCCTTCTCATTCCCTTCCTTACTGTTTGAAATTTGTCACTCAACGAATACGTAACACAATTCCCTTTGCTTTTGCTTTTCGTAAGTTGCATTTGTGTGACAAGCGTTTTATTTCGTGAAAAATGTATACCAAATTAAGTAAGAATGCTTTCAATATTTTATTTCTGCAGTTTTCTTTGCTTTCGCCCACTCTCTGCTTTCTTCACAATGCTACTCCCCGTTCAAAGCTAAAAAGTCCATCCATTCCGTGGGGCATGAATTATGCAAAACGACTTTACACTGTGCTGTTAAATTTGTATTCAGTATTTGTATCGCTGATTTATACGAAGTGGTTTATGTTGTTGCTTGGATTTCAAGAAACGTGTCTTTAATTAGTAATAATGTGTTTGTTTTGTTGAAAATACGAAATGATAAATATAAATTAAATTAATATTACAATAAATTAACTGAAAATAATTGCAAGTATATGGGAAACAGAAATTTGATTCAGTTGAGTTGACAATTAATAATTCATAGTTGCTCCATTCCGTCCTAAACAATCAAACAAAACTCATCAAACAAAGGCAACAGCGGCAGAGCAGCGCCTTTGGCCAACGTTTGTTAGTCCAAGCGTTAATTGTGGCATTTATTTTCACTAAAATTTTAATCATAAGAATGGCCATCTAATTTAGTATTTCGTCGATTTTTGGTTTTTTGTGTGTTTTTGCGTTAATTGCCGCTATTGTTTGCGTTGTTTGCTTCGCTACAGTTGGGTTTGTTGGGTTTGTTTGTTTGTTTGTTGTGTGGTTTTTAACGCTCACTCATGAAGTAATGGGCAGCGCCGTTTATCGCGCCTCTGCATTAATTTAATGAGTTACGCAGCGTCTACAGCTGCAAAAACGCAGTTCGCCATCAACGCAAACAATCCAGCAAACACAGCGCTCGCGCACGCACACACACACAGCCGCACACTTCAGCTGCAAATTAAAGCATTTTCGGTCGAGTCGTCTGTTCGAAGTGAATTGAGCTAATATCCAGCGGCGGCGGGCAGATGTGCCCAGCCAGGGGGCGCGGCGCAGTGTTTGTGTGTGTGTGGGCAAATTTATCGATATCGATTTTGTGCGGCGCTTTATTGATTGCTTCAATTTGCTGGCCAGGCCTATCAAAGACAACAACACCAACAACAACAACAACAACATTATCGACTGACAAAAATATAAAAATATACGAAATTTAATGAGCTGCGCAAAGGCGCAACAAAACATGCTCGCATTGTTGCTGCCACCGTTGCCAATGTTGTTGCGGTGTGGCATTGGCTTCGGCATTGTTTGGCTATGTTTTTTATGCACAATTTTCCAACGCATTAAGCCAAGCGTATAACCATAACCTTTCGGCCTAACGTCTATGCTTCGGGTGTGCGGCTCGGTCGGTCTCAACCATTTGCTCTGCGTATGCAAATCCATACTTGTTTAATTTGGGGCTTCTTAGGGCCATTTTATGAGCAGTGCGAAGGTTGTCGTGCGATTCTGAAAGTTGTGAAGAACGAAGGTGGAACTGTGAGAAAGCTTGTGAAATAAATATATGAATGTTTTTCGAATGTTTGACATCACATTTAACCGCTCACACTGTCCCTGCTCGCAATGGGAAGGCGAGCAACGATACATTGACAGCGGGTGAGAAGGACGGTGCTGGTAGCAGCCGTTCTGCTGTGATTTGGCTGCTACGGAGCTTTAATGAGTTTTCTAGAAATCCAGTTATGAGGTCCATGTGGGCATGTGAAAGACAAAGCAGAATGTTGGCAAATGTTTGCATGGAGTCGATAGGGAAAACCAACCGTGTTGGTCAGCTTAAAACACCTG
The DNA here is from genome assembly GCA_963668005.1 of Melieria crassipennis. Classification (NCBI taxonomy): domain Eukaryota; kingdom Metazoa; phylum Arthropoda; class Insecta; order Diptera; family Ulidiidae; genus Melieria; species Melieria crassipennis. The sequence continues at coordinate 120,184,038 of OY764961.1, forward strand.
TGAAAAGATATTATCTAAAGTTAGAACTTAAGTGCACGCATGTGAAATTTAACATTTGAAATCACCAACCTTTAACTTGAGCATTGTTAGCACCCGATTGTCATTGGGGAAATTCCATATCAGACATAAATGTGGTTGGCATTCATTGGAGAGTTCTCAATGTATGTTTAAGTGTGGCGACAAATGTGTTAAATTAAATTGGTTGTTTTTACTAAATTTAGTTAACCCTTTCGCTACAGGTTTTTACTGGGGAAAGTCAAAATTTTAAGTTTTACGTTTTAGGCTTCTATGTGGTTGTACTAGCAACATTCCATAAGAATTTTTTTAATTTTTGTACTCGGACCCTGTATTTTAGAGTGTTTTTCTATGAGAGCAGCCACATCGTTGTGGCTGTATTAATTACTTAAACATAAAACTTTTTACGCATAACGGAAATTTGAAAATTTCTTCATTTATTTCAGCCAAAATTAAAAAAAAATGGATTTAAATTGAAAGAAAACGTCAAATTAAAAAGTTATCTAATTTTTTTCTGCTTCTTCTTCCTTTACTATGTCAAGATATATCACTAAAAATCGTGTTTACTTCTCTTCTTTAAACTTAAATATTCAGTTTATTAATTTCGTATTTTTCCTAAAACTTCAAACTATTCTAAAAACCAACAAAAAAATGTATTCTTGCAACCATAGAGAATGCAGGCGTCCACAAATTAGCATGTTGCCATACAAAATAGCGAAAGGGTTAAGTGTTGCGGCAAATGTGCTAAATTAAATTGGTTTTTTTTTATTAAATATAGTTAATATCTTCACATTATAAATTAGAGTTTTAAAAATCAGAGAAGCATATTAAGCGTCAACTTTATCTACCCGAGAATGAGAATTAGGCAGAAGATAAATTTAGAAGATAATTGTAATAATTTGTAATACGAATAACTTGGTTTTGTTCACAATAAAAACAAAATTTTATTTGTACAAAGTTCAATATTAAAAGTCAATAATAAAAAATAAACCCGAGTTGGAAATATTTGAAATCTATGAAAATAATGTTCACAATATGAATGTAATGGCTTTAATTGCTATAAATAAGTGCTTGTGTATTATATTATATACTTGAATATAGAAGAGTACAAACCGTATGCTGCTGATCCTTGAACCTTACTTTGTGTGTTAACTCTTTCCGGTAAATTTGCGCATTTCTTAAGATAACAATTTTTCTTTCAATCTATTGACTTTCATTGAATATTTTAGCAATAAAATACAACAAAATATCAAAAATATAATTTAGGTTGAGAATTACAGCTCAATCAATTTTGTATGATATATCGTACAATGGTCCGCAAATGAGTAAAAATTCATGAAATTTTTGTTTAGTTTTTTTAAGTTTTATGAACAATTCATTGGTTTTTTTATAGAAAACATAAATTATAACAACAACAAATCTAAACGTGATTTCATTTTGATCGAAACCTATATAAATTATATATATAAACAATTGAGTCACATTTATCCGGCCTTATATAACCGTTTTTGTTGTTGCAAAGCCCTTTTCACTTCAATAAAACACAAAAAAAAACAAAAATAAATCTGTGTCTGGCCAGTAAAACACAAAATCGTCTAGTAATTGTTATTTCTTAGTGGAAATTTTCCGAATAGTCGAATTTTATTAGTCATATGATTTTCTGATGGGCGTGGCATTCAAGTAAACGGAAAAATTCTGTTACCAAATCCATAATTAAAAAAAATGCAAACATCACTTGCAACCTTTGCCTTCCATTTGTATGATATATCATACAAAGCTTTGCAACCCTTGTGGTCATTTATACGATATATCGTACAATTTTTTTAAAGGCTCGGGAAAAATATTTAGGCGCCAAAAATGTTAAATTTAATAAGTTTTGTAAATCAACTGAGGTACAAACTTTGAAATTGTTTGGCTTGTTGCTACTAAAAAGTATAACATATTTAAAAATTCCTCCGCAGAAGCATCGCATCGCCAAAATCTTGCAAAGAGCTGCTTACAAAACTCACTCACACTGTGTAGCCACGGCTGTTGTTATTTATATTTTTAAACAGAATGGTACAACACAACCTACTTAAAAAGAATTAGAAAGCCGTTTCATAAAAAATGCTTTCGCTGTCAAATAAAAAACCTTCAAAAAAAATTGTACGATATATCGTACAAATTTCCGGAAAGGGTTAAAGAATCTTATTATCCTAAACAAAACCATAACTTCGATTAAATGGAGACTTTAAGTACTAAATAAGGCAACAATGAAAAGAAAAGAGCGTACAATACCAACAGTAGCAAACACAACAAACGGACAGACAAATACACAACAAAACGCCATGCGCCAAACATTCAAAATATTTCACAACAACAACTTACAGCAACATCTATTTCGTGCAATACACCTCTTCCAAAAACGACCAGCAGCATAATAAATAAAACAAAACAAAACACATAAACAATAAAAAAAACCGTTAACAACAACAACAACAACAACAACAACATATATCAACATCTATTAGTAGTTCACGCTGCGTGCATAAATCTCAGCGGAATAATAACAAAAACAATAGCAGACAAACATTCATAATTATAATGTAGTTCAACGACATTTGCGCTTGCAGCAACAATAACAGAAACTAAAGTAAGAATAACGACAATAGCCGTGAGGACAATTGGAATGTGGCGTCATAGTGTGAAAGCATCAGGTCAAGCGTTGGCTGTGTGGTGGCCAGCAAATGATGGCTAGTTGATGATGCCCGGCGGTGTCGCTGGCCGAACGCTGAAGTGCAAAACACTGTCAATGCGAATAAAGTGCCAAACTATTGCACAGAAATATTCATTTGTTTTTATTCCCATAGATTTGCCGCGCGTTGTGGCCTTAAGATTTGCTGAACAGGCGGGAAACGGCACACTTGTATCAAATTTAATGTCACTCATACGCCCCAATGTACGCGTTAAGCACAAATTATGTACCAGTACAAGAGACATTGGGGGCGCAGACGCACACTACAACGTATGCGGCGGGTGGCGAGCGATGCGAGGGCGAGTGCGGTTCTTAAAAATGTCCAATGATGTACGAAATGCGAAGCGAAAGTGTAGAGCAAAAGGAGCAAGCAAAAAGCGAAAATTCGATTCAATTGCACATTCACGGCACAACAACAACAACCGCACCCACATATGCCAGCAACGCGCACAGCAAAGATAAAAATGTATAAAGATGTACAATAAATGCTAAAACTGTAAAGCCGCAAAGAAATAAAAACGGATAACAAGCGTATCGAGGATATATGCAAGCAACTAAAAAAAACAAAAGAATAAAAAAATATGAGAGAAAACCGAAAAAAAGACGAAGAAAAAGCAAAACGAAACGAAACGAAACACCAAACAGCCGAATGAATAAGAGAGGCAAAGTATTAATTTTTCCGACTGTTTTCGGTTCGTCTTTTTGTCGTTTTACCAATGCTACAGCAACAATAAAAAACAGCCGCAGTCAACCACAACAACATCAAACAATCGCAGAGTATTTTTTCAACTTTGATAACGCACAACTTGTCGCACATAAAATAAAAGTACAACGGATTTTACACCGAAACAGGAGCGCAGCCATGGAAGGGCGGAACGTTAAGGGCGTTCACAGTGCTGCTGCATAGTGTGGCTGAAAAGTCCAAACAATTCTCGCCTTGACTTTTTGGTGTGTCGATTCGATTTGTGTTTATTGCCTGCAACAGCGCAGAGAATCGGCAGCACAAAGGATGCGCCACATTTTGTTGCTGTTGTTGCTGTTGATGATTTTATGTATATATATTATGTAAATGTTCGCAAATATAGTATATATTTTTTATTAAAGCCCCGGTTTAAATTACTGCCTGCTGCAATATAAAAACACGCCCACTGTCAAAGAGGGAATAAATTTACAGCTCAGCCGGATAGACAGACGGCTGTCAAAACCCGAACATGACGCCGCACAATTACACATTGACACATTGAAGCGTGCAGCAAATCAAAAATGAAATAGATTAAAGTTCACAGCATTTGCATTTTGACGAAATGTCTTGTTTTTTAAGAATTTATATAAAATCAGTTGGCCAAGTGTTTTTAAAGCAGCCAAAGTGAGTGATAGACACTTTCACTGAAGAGACCAATGGCTGACAAGAAGCTTGGGTATTCTACAAGTGCGCGTGCACTCGTAATCAAGTAATGAGCTGGGCGATGCAAATGTAGAAAATGAAATCGTAGTTAGAATGGCTGCATGGAAGCGCAGACGTGGACAAGAAAAAGTATGGTTGGCAATTGATTTAATTTTCTGAGCTTCCCAATAAAACGATTTAGAACAAATTTTGGAACAAATGCAGTATAGCGAACCCTCATAAAAAAAACTGAAAATTGGGCCAGATAGAGCGTATTTTTGTGAATCTAACAGACTAAAAGTTTTTGCGGGGAAACGACCACAAAAGGCGTGGCTCGGGGTCAAAGTTCAAAGTTTTTATCAAAAAAACTCAATTAATCTCCAACTGATTTACACGATATGGGTATCAAACGAAAGGTCTTTTTCGTACAATTCTAGTAATGTACAACATTAGATACACAAAATGCACTAATAAAAAGTTTTAAGAAAAAAAAAAATTTTTATAAAAATTTTTTAAAAACAGATTTTTTTCTCGAAAAAATCCATAATAAAGATGCAATAAGTTTGTTACCATATTGTAGCCTGTGAAATTTTCTTTATAATGAAATGTAAAAATGTATACTTTTATTGTTTTTCAATATATATTTTTAATTTTTTCTAACTTAACCTTTGGTCCAAAGTAATTTCGTAATCTTCGCCATCACTTTCGGACAATGAGGGCTGTAGGGGGTTGTACAAAGTACCTGCCGTATTAAAAAACGTTTTCAAAAGTTCCTGATTTCTAGCTTTACATTCTATAAGAAGCATAAACTTTGCCAGATAGCCATCGACAAAATCAGAAGTTTTGCACAATTGCAAAACATGGCCATTAGCACACCAATGACTACCTTCGCAGGGTATTAATTTCCTTTCCATTAACTTTTCAAGGACATTTTCGCTTATCTCAAAAGCGTCTTCACTTTCAAATAGCTGGTACAATTTGAAGGGATTCTTATGGTCCATATTGAAATAAAAATGAAAATTGTTGATACAAGTAGTTTAGAACTAAAAAGCACACTTATATCCTTCGTTTATCGTTCAACGGTACTTTTCCACACTTATGTTATATTCTTTGCTTACCGTTCAACGCTACTTTTCCAGAAGGTGCAGGGTGCTAGTAAACCACTTTTTTCTGTATTAAAGTACCTTTTGTGTGGACGGCCTTTGGCCGGGGTGCTTGAAAAATAACCCTAATGGGAGTAACTAGGGGATCAGGTTCAGTAAGCAGTGTACAGTATTTTTATATTCAATTCCTAAGCAATAACTTTCATAAACACCATTTCAATATTGCAGGCAGATGCTTTTAACTCAATTTAAATTTAAATAGAAAAGTGAAATCACGAAAATATCAAATGTTTTATATTTCATTGTAAAGGGAATTTCACTGGCTTCAACATGGTAACAAACTTATTGCACCTTTATTATGGATTTTTTCGAGAAAAAAATCCGTTTTTAAAAAATTTTTATAAAATTTTTTTTTTTTGCTGAAAACTTTTTATTAGTGCATTTTTTGTATCCAATGTTGGACATTAGTAGAAAGGTATGAAAAATACCTTTCGTTTGATACCCATGTCGTGTAAATCAGTTGGAGATTAATTGAGTTTTTTTGATAAAAACTTTTAACTTTGACCCCGAGCCACGCCTTTTGTGGGCATTTCCTCGGCAAAATTTTTAGTTTGTTAGATTCAGGAGCCAACCTTCTATATAAAAGCCTACTCATTTATTTTTTTTCACGAGGTTTCACTATACTGCATTTATGCTCAAATTTTTCAAATTTATAATTTTTAATTAAAAAACTCAGCACTCTCAACACTTATTTCGGGCTATCGCTGTACAGCGAACAGTTAAAGGGGATCATTTTAGTTGCAACAGTTCAGCATGCTGATGGATGACCATCAGTTTCTATGAGATTTCCACCTCCTGCGCAAAAAAAAAACAGCTGTATGTGTTTCTTTGGACAGTTTCCCCTCTTAGCAGTTGGTATCAAGTAGCTCCCAGTTCGTCGGTTCTTTCCATTCTTTCGCCAGTTTTTTCCATTCCATTCCATCCATGGATTGTTGGCAGGAACCTTGACCCAGTTGTGTTACCAATACTGCAAACTGCAATGGTTGAATGTTTTTTTATTGGATGGATGAGATTTTTTTATCATTCATGTATATTTTCCAAACCGATTGAAAGGTCGGTTCAGACAAAAAGTAGCAAACGGGAGTACAAGAAATTTGTTACACTATTTGTGTTTATATAATATTTTGATTACAAGCTTTAAACCGAAATTTGTAAAAGTAAAATTGTTGATTATCCAAGTGCGTCTATGCTTTGTTCAATTGCCGCATTTGTGTGGTTTTCAGTCTTGACGCTGCATCTACGATACCCAACGGAATAAACCAACAAATGAAGTAATTCATCCGTCCACACCCGCCGATAAATATTTAACCCACCGACCATCAGAAAGAAGATCGCCGAGCGAAAATGTGTCGAATGCACGAACGCAAACCACAAATTAAATATAAAATAAATAAACACAAAAACGTTGGCGAAATGAAGAAGTGAAAAATACGAAAGCCAACAACACAAATAACATCGGAATGACTTCATTTTTTTATACGTTCATGCGATGGCACGGAAGCAGCGTTGCGCTGTGCAAAATGGATGCGTGCCGGCGGCCCACCGCACTTTCGTCGGTCATTTCAAGCAGCCAGCACTACACACACACACACACTCACACGCACACACAGACACATTCACTTTGCATGGAGCTGTTTTGTGCGCTTGTGGCCAAGTTTCAGCGCTCAGCGCTCAGCTGGCCGTTTTGCAGTCCCCTAAGGCCGTAATGCATTGTTAACCGAAATGAGTGACCCAAAGGCTCAAACAATTCAACGAAAAATGCCCAAAAAGCCAAACGCTCGAGCGCTTGGACAGACACACATCCCAACGTAGCGTTGGCAGCTGGCAGGCAGATAGCGAGCGCACAGAAACTAATCCGGCAAAGTGTTTGCTTCGTGCAGCGTTTTTGATGGCGCAACACGCCAATGTTGGACTTCCTAAGCGAACGCCTGCCATCGTTTCACGCCGCCGCCGCGTGCGTGTCTTGCGGCGGTGTGAGGCGCTGTGTGTGCATTTGTCTGATTTTCACCACAAACAATTTCAGCACACGCTGCCACATTGTAACGGCCTCCGCTCGGGTACGCCCTGTCAGCGCACTCACACCGACGCACACCAGCGCCTGTCGCTGCTGTTGCTGCTGGTGTCGCTATTGATGTTGATGATGGCAGTTTTCCGCTGCTGTGCCTGTGCCTGTGCCTCTGGCTGCGGTTGTTGCTGGCGTAACTGCTGCCAGCTGCACCGATAAGCATCTCCGCCAAGTAAGCAACATTTTTATAGTCAATTTGCGTTTCATTCCAATTTACACGAAAGAGAAATTCCAAAGCGAAAAAAATTTGCTGGCAAGCAACCCATGCGAAAGCCCTGAAATGAAGACGATGAACTTGGCGGCCGACGCCGAAAAGGGATAAGTCTATCCGAGAGCCGAGAGACAACCGCAGTCGAAGAGGTCGAAAAGGATTGTTGCCCGCGTGCCGTTATCGCTGAAACAGAGCGGGGAAGCAGACGAGTCGAGGCGGCGGCACATTCGACTCGCTTCTGGCTTGCGATTTTGTTTCGTTGCTTTCACTTTTTTTCTTTTTATCTTCATTGCGTTTTTTGCGTTGTTTGGGTGGCTTAAGTTGGACTTGAGGAACATGTTCATGATGCGACTGAAATTACTTGGTAATTGCGAGTTGTGTTATGTTGTGTTGTGCCAATTTGCAAACGATGTGCACGCAGCAACAACAACAACTGAAGCAATAAAATGAAATCAACTAAAGTACATAAAACAAAAGCAAACGCAATAAAATGTCAAACACATACTTTCTCTTACATCTTACTACATCTTTTCTGCTCTATTCGACTGATAGACAGACGGTGACTTGTGCGTATGAACAGAGAGCACAGGGTGATTGATAAACGTTCATACATATGTGGTGAAAAAAATTAATCTCTTCTATGAATATCAACAACATCATCCCACATCAAAACGGTGATCATTTAATTAGTGGTCCATATTTATGGTTTATATTTATAGTTTTTATACTCAAGTTTATAAAAAAAACTCTGATAAAGATAGGTAGTAGCCCATTTTGGCCATAAAGAACCATTGTGATATCACAAAACTAGTGTCCGACCGAAACCACTTTTTTGGGCCGAAACCGAATTTCTGTTTTTTTTTAATATTCGGCCGAAACCGAAACTTTCTAGTTGAAATAAAAATCACCACATCAAGCATCAAAATCATTATTTTTCAACAAACGAATTTTACTTTAAGTAAATAAGGAACAAACAAGCATAACATATATAAACAAATACTTATTAATAAAAACAATTCATTAATTTTTTTAAAACATAAACATAAAAAAATCACCCTTTCGCCCCTATCACCCTATCACCCTTTCACTCGCTAATATTCAAAATAATATAATTTAATGTGATATTCTAAAAAAATAAGTTTATTTACATTGGTGGCATATAAATTCTCCTTCTCATCCTTTCACTATATATCTGATCGGCTGCACTAACTAGTTGTTCTAGCGCTGCACAATAAAATATAAAATCATTCTAGGAAGTTTCGGTTTCGGTTTTTTGGCCGAAAGTGAAACCGAAACCACTTATTTGGGCCAAACCGAAACCGAAACCGAATATTCGGTCGGACACTACACAAAACAATCGAAAATAAGGCCGTTTACTCAGACCAGACAGCTCACTGAACCAGCTTGAGGTTCTCAGAAAGCCTAGTAGACTGTTAATAGTCTTGTCGAATGGATCCCATAGACTGTCGAAGAAGAAGTTATCAAGGTAATTCTTCCATCTTCTGGATATAGCAGGACAAGTGCATAGACGGTAAGGTACATACTCTCATAAAAGGGGAGAGATAAATTTGGGTACAAATAGTTTTCAGAAAGGATCGAAACACTATAGGCCTATTCACAATCCTGTGCATTTGAGATTGCAAATCTGTGCAATAGCAAACATTTACCAGCAATTGTGAACGGTCTTTTTCTGTTTAGTTTGCAATTCTTATAGCAAATTACGAAACTCTCAGCAGCCAACTAAAGCAGCAGCACTCGTAGCAGAGTTTTTAGCTAAGATCCTGCCGATTAATTATTTGTTTATTTCTTTTTTCCCATGTTTTCAGTTTTGTTTTTCGCCTTTTGTTTCTCTTTCCAACAATCAGTGTTGCAATTCGGTGTTGCATTTGCATAGTAAATATAAACTATGGATTCTAAGTGTTGCATATTTACAAGGCTATGGCAAATGCATCTTTTTGTATTTTGTTAGTACAAAGTAAAATTATACTACACCATTTTGCAAATGCCACGATGCCAGACCGTTTGCACCCGATTGTGAATAGGGCTTATATATCTATGAGGCTTAAGCTAGCAAGCATATTTTGTTTATCCCTTTCGCTATTTTGTTACCATATGGCAACATGCTACTTTGTGGACATCTGCACAATCTATGGTTTCAAGAATAAATGTTTTTCTTGGTCATTAGAATAGTTTGAAGTTTAAGGAATAACACAAAATTATTAAAATGAATAATTAAATTTAAAAAATATAAGTATACACGTTTTGTGAATGTTTGATCTTTACATAATAAAGAAAGAAGAAGCAGAAAAAAATAAGAACAATTTTTAAATGGCTTTTTTTCAATTCAGAGACATTTTTGAAATAATTTTAACTGAAATAAATTAAGAAATATTAATTTTTTTTGTTATGAGAAAACAATTTTAAGTAATTATTACAGCCAGAGAGATGTGATTGCTGTCATACGAAACACTCTAAAAAAACAGGATTCGGCAACCAACATTAAAAAAATTACTATCGAATGTTGCTTATAAAACCACACAAAAGACAAAATCGAAACATTTAAAGATTTAACTTTCCCCAGTAAAAACCTGTAGCGAAAGGGTTAACAAATCTCAAATTGAGGGAAGAGTGTCAATGTTCTCTGATTGCGTCTACAGTCGAACTTGGGGTATTTGTGCGAACTTTTCTTAAACGTGCTGCCTTTAGTTTGATGCTCCTTGGAAGTATTTCAGAACAATGAAATAAATGTCAAAGAAATGTGTGTCTCTCGATTTATACAAACATTTTGGTCTCTCTCTTTGGGTTTCTTAGCTGATAAATATACACAGTTAAATAGCAACGATGCATACAAATATTTATAATTTTAGTAAATATTCCTCATATGGATTTGTGTGTTTGAACAGTGAAAAAATACAAATCTTACCTACTTTTCTACGCCTATTGTAATCGCTATGGAAGCCTTGACAAACGATTTGAACAATTTTTTGCTTTTGTAAGGAAGAATCGCATCGTGGATTCTTTAACCAAATGAAAATTTTGTAAAATTAAAACTAATTTGAAATTCTGCAAATTTATAATTTCTCTTAATTCTTGAAATCTCCTTTAAATGAAGCAATTATTTTCAGATGCAGAATGTGTAGTTATGATTCTAACGGCTGTTTTTCATTCTCACTTTTATTGTTCTGTCTATATTGCAAGTTCGTCAAGCTGAAAATTTTAACTGACCATTTTTAATATGTAAAAAAAAAACCTATAAACCAAAAGCCGCATGTGATAAATTACGCTTTCACTAAAGTCACAAGTGTTCCACACACAAGCATGACAAGAATTGTGACATAAATGTATATTTTTATTTTTACTTCACAGGTCTGAAAGCTTTATGATACCCTGTAAAAAAGTTGTATTTACTGTAGTTTTTATTTATCTGGGTGTGTGCATGCACAGAGCAGCGCTACGATTGCGATAATCTCTTCATGCAGTCGGAACATCAAAACCAACAACAACAAACACCAGCCAGAAGAAACATAAAACTGGAATTGTCTTTGCAACAAAATAACGACACTTTTATTCCCGTCTACCGCTCCGAGCAGGCTTTCAATACCATAACGGGTCAACCCCCCTCGGCGCTCGCAGCCATCACAAAACGTGTGACCTTACAACTTTTCCTCTACTCTCCAACTCCCCACAAAGTGTGCCCGTACTACGAATGCCTTCATGCACACAAGCAAGTACATATACATATGTATGTATGTAAGTAGATATATGTTTGTATGTATGTATGAAGACGGGCCACTGTGTCGCGATCCAATATAAGCCGTGGCCAAAAATACTTAGCGTTGTCCTATTTCGATGAAACTTGGTGAGATTGTTTTCGTGGTGGAAATTAAGAAATTTACAAAAAATCATCAAAATTGGACCACTGCCACGCCCACCTCCCATACGAAAGGAAACGTAATATGGAAATAACTTTCTTAATATTAGTGATAGAATTATTAAATTTTGTATTTGAGCTTAAAATAATGACATAAAAGCTCACACTAAGCGTGGCGGGCTGCCACGCCCACTTTCAAAAATATTCGTATTTTACTACAACTAAAACTGTATTTTTAGAAGGCTGTTTACGTTACGCGTTCCACGATGTAATTTTAATTGGTGAGCTTTCTAAAACCTTAAAGGGGGCGTGGCAGCTGGACCATATATATAAAGTGGCCAAAACTTTTCCTTGATGAATTCTTGTTTAATTTTTTCAGCCTGTGATACCATATTTTGGTATAAATGTTTAGATGTTTAAAGTGGGCGTGGCATTCTGCCTACTTTTGATGATACGAACAATGTGCCAACCTTGTCCTTTATACAGCTCATCATTTCAGTAGGTGCTTTGCCGCTACTTTCATTGAACGTCGGAAGCCATACTTCAAAAAAATCACAATTTTTTACTGTAGGTGCCACTGCAAAAAGTAAATGTTTAGGTGGGGACGCAAACTTCGCTTTTGTGCATGATTAACATCAATGCCGGTCTTATCTTTAAGTAAATTTATAAGAAAATCAAAATTTATTGACCGCTTCAAGGGTTCAGCTTTACGCCACACTTCGAAGAAATCACGTATTTTTAGTGGAGGCGTCACTAGAAAAATGCGAATAACAACCAAATAAGCACCTATAGGCAAAAAATTACTCCGGATTATGTTAATACATACTTTTTTGAGTAATTTAGGGTTGACACTAAAAAAGTGTTGTTTGACGTTTTTTAAACTTTTTTCCACCAAACTTTTTGTGCTTTGTTAGAAGCAAACCGAAAAACGTAATTTTTCAATGTAACGGGAAGTCACAGTTATTTCAAAGCACAAACCAAAAAATAGTACTGCAATACAGGAAAAATACCAAAGTTTTATTTAATATATAAAATGACTATATTAGTATATATTTTATATTTTTATTTGATTTTTCATTCAGCATAAAGAATTACCCACAAACTTGGAACGAATGCTTATGTTTTAACATCAGTTTTGAAGCTACATAAAAATGGAACGGAGTAGGATATTGAAGATCGGATAACGGATTTTTCTTAGTTAAGATATTCTCTGTCGATTGTCATATTCAGTTTAGTCATTTTGTAACATTGATTTTTACCATCTCGCGACACTGTGCGGGCTTGGAATGAGTATTGAGAAGCGCGCATCCACATTGTGAGGCATATTTCTTGTGAAATTTAAATTTTTTCAATTTTTTGTATACATACTTTGTGTTTTTCTTTGGCACGTGAGTAAATATTCCATATTTCGAAAAGGACTTGTAAGGCAAGGGTTGCCACTTAAAAGGTTCTATAATATTTTAAACATGTTTTTCTTTTCGCCTGCATCGCATCAAGCGAATTTTTTAATGTTGTTGTTGCTCTTGTAATGTACATATTTGTGGGACTTAATGGAAAAGTTCGATGCACTGTTATTCATGTAGGACATCAGACTTTCCGTTATTCACCACACAAGCACACAGCCTCACGCATGTACACAGCGACATGTGTCGGCATATTTGGAAATTGCCTTCTCGGTGATGCGGTGTGTGTGTGTGTGTGTGTGTGCACAAACACATTTATTATTTGCAGTAATTTCTTATTTGTATGTGTGACACTTTATCTAACGGTATTTTATAACTTTTATCATTTATGTTGGCTGTCATTGTTGTTGTTGTTGTCATTGGTTTTTTTTGTGTATAACGCAATGCCGACCAGCTGGCTGGCTGCTTGTTGCCAGTTTATGCCGCTGCCGCTGTCGCTGCCACTTCAAGTGCAAACAATGCCAACATATTCCGACTGGAGCAATTTCTCATTTTTATGCGCATTTCCTGTTCGCGTTCACGATGGCCCACCAACAATATCAACAACAACAGCAATAACAACAACAAGAAAAACTCACATAAAGCAATACCATTGTCGCTTTGGCTGCTGAAAGGCATTTTAAGTCCTGCTTCCGCTCTGTACAGGTGTATTCGTGCAATTATGTATATAACATATACATATGTATGTATGCATAGGAATTTTTATGTGTGCGTGTGCGTGCTGTAGCATCGATGAATTATTGCACGTTTGCCCAACTAACGACGCGCAGCAAATGTTTGTATGTTTATAGGTAAATATTGAATTTTTCCCCACAAACACACACACACACATATGAATGTGAGTGTGAATGTGAATGTGAATGTGAGTTTATAAAAATGTAACGTCCTGCAAATATCCAAGCGAAACATTTCCGTTTCCGCCGCTTAACGGTACATCAAAAATTATTACACCCCAACAAACCCACATACCGGTCTCTAGCACTCAGCGACACTATCTCATAGTCGCCGCTGCCCGCTCCCCTCTGCCAACGCAGCTATCGCGCTGACGCTTCCCTCGCTGCTCGCTCGTCGCTTCTCTGTGTTTATGTCCTTCTAGCTGCTGGCTGTTAATATTTCTTTCAACCGCTGCGTCAACATTGTTGCCGCCACTGTTGTCACTGTTGCAGCATTTTGTCGCATAATTTGTTTGCCGCGATTCCTCTGCATTCCTTCTGCTTCTTTTCTACTTTTGCGCACTGTTTTTATTTTGTCCCCACGACTTATAATTCTGCTTTAGCCTTTTTTGCTGCCTACTTTTCGCGCCGCCTGATGGCGTTGACGATGAGCGCAATGCTCACGCTTGCGGCTGCCGGGCTGCCGCTGCTGATTTCTTGTAGCGGAAGCGTACACAATTTTTCAAGTGTTCTGTTTTGGCGCTCTATGTGGCGATGGCCTAAAGAGGCTTTAATGCATTGCAGAACCGCCAACAGATGATTTACATAGATTTTTCTGACATCGTTCCGCCGTCACTGAGCTGCGGACGTGCGATACTGCACTACAAGCAAAAACAAAATTTTAGATAAAATAAGGCATACTTTTGGGCGTGGGAGGCATTTGCATGCAAAATTACAGAAATTAAAAGACGCCACCATTTGCAGATGCGCGGTTGACTGCGGTGAGAGTATTTCGAACTGAAATAAGCGCTAAAAAATTAAACCAAACAAAAAAAAAGTATGTGTAAAATGCTTCAGTCCGTCAGCGGTGGCATATTTATGCTTCTTGTACAAATGTAGTACAACAAATATAGATACACATTTAAGTATGTAGACTGAGATGATGGAAAGTTTCTGTATGTCGGTTTGCAATTTAAGTGCACTCCATAACAATTTGTCTTGGAACCTATGAAGTGATTGTTCCATTGAAAAAACTATGTGTTGAATACCTTATTTTAGGTTTGAATCAGGAACTTAACTATTATAAGTTTTATAAGAAAATAATTGCAATGTAACTATTACAATGCAACATAAATTTTTTTTTGTTGGTTATAATTATTATTTGCGACAATTAATTATTACGTTGCATAATAACTATTATGAGAAATTAATATGTTTTTCGTTATCGATAATTATTATTTTGGGATTTTTTGTGTTTAAGTTCCTTTATAATTTTTATTTTTGATTTTTTTATTTACGTTTTTTTTACGTTTTAATTTGGTTTGCCTCGAGATGACAAGAATGGGTATCGCCACAATGCACATTGATTCAATTGCTGGTCATGGTCTGCTGAATTGAAATCTCCATTATTTTTCTTAAACTTTTATAGTTTGGCAATGCATGAGATTTAAATTTGCAATTTTCGTAATTTTCGGTGAGTTTTTTGTCAAAAAATAGGTGTGGCTTTTCACATTGAATTATTTACTGAGATCGGAAGATATCGGAGGATGCCTTTACATTATTTCATAAAGAAAGAATGCTTCTTAAAATATAAAAAAATCCAGGAACATACTTTCACATACTTTTTAGTTATTTTCCTCTAAGTTTTGCCAATTTTAAGGTTTTTAATTTTGGAAAATATTTTAAATTTAAAGTTAAGTAGAAGCCTCAGCTTTACAAATTTGGACAAAACATTAAAAGCGAAAATGGACACATCAATTTTTAATCTATATTGAAAGTTTTGGTAACTTATTGCTAACCATATATTTTTATGATTTTTGTACTTAGTAGTCTAAAATACAGAAAACATGTGTTGTTGAAATTTTTTGTGAAAGCAATTAATTTTTTGCACCGATTTTTTGGGTTTTCTTAGTTGGGGTTTTACCTTTCGAATGACATCAAAATCGTTAAATTCTAAGACTATAAATTTTTTGAATTTCATCTATGGAACGGAGCATAAAAAAATTCAAAATTAATTTAAAGAATTCAAAATTTACACACCCTTTTTATCCCAACATAACCTAAACCCATTATTAAATTTTATTTTAAAAAAGTTTTATTGACACAAGTAGCTCGACAATTACCGCACATTTATGCATGTTATGCATATTTTCACATCTATTTTTTTATCGTATAGCAGTGTTGTTTTAAACTCATATTACAACGCATGTCACTAATGTGCACGCAGCAAAATATTTCAATTAAAACCGCAAATTGTTCTCGAAATAGCGCTGCTGGCAAATATCATCCAAATATAAATATCAACAATTGAGCTCAATAATTGCCGGCCAAAAATGTGCAACAATTATGCAAAATGTGCGCCAACGTTCACTGCTCTCAGTGTTTTGCAGTTGTTGTTCAGCCAACAGTTGTGCCCCGGCAGAGGCCGCACAACGCAGCAAACCAAAGTAATGCAATTTTTGCGTGTACCTATGTGTGTGTGTGTGTGTGTGCGAAAGCGGCACTTAAATGCAGGCAAAATTATATTCACTTCAACAGCAACTAAACGCTTGATTGTTATACACATTTGACGCCATTAATCTTCATAATCGAAAAGCATAAGAATTTGTATGCCTTCACACGCGTCAGTGACCTTGCCGCTTGTCTCCCAGCAAGTTGGCGGCGGTGTTTAGGCGAGTGCGTCATATGCGGACAATTTCCGCACGTATATTTATTTGTTTTGTTGTTGATTTTTGTTCGTGTCTCTCATTCATTTCGTTTCATTTTCATTTGTTTTCCTTATAATTCACCAATGTTCAGCACTGACACTCAGTGGCTGGGCAGACGTGGTCAACGGCTTTGGTTGCATGGCCAAAAAATTTCATGTGGATGCCGCTGTTGTTGCGCCTCTGATGCTGCCAATTATTTTCTTCATTATATTTACGGCCGTCCGAAATGTTGACGGCACAGCGGTGGGGTGAGGCAGTACTGCAAGTGGCACTTGCTACACTTTTTCTATTTGTGTGAATCCTTGGGGATATGTACGATGAACTCATAATGAAAATAAGCCGGAAAATGAAAATCCAAAACGAGCTGAAGCTAAGATCCGCACACACACACACACACACAAATACGCGTACATGTGTATATGCATATAGTGTGCTGGCACTCATGGATATACATATGTACACAAACACACACACAAACGCACGGAAGGTCTCGACTTGACTTGCGAGCAGCAAAATAGCATGGAAGCCAAAAATGCCCAACGCAGTGGGTGGGCGAAATAAGCAATTGCATTGTTGTGGTTGTGGTAGCTGGGAAAGACAAAAACAACCAAAATACCAAAAAAGAAACTACAAACGCAGGTGGCCTATGGCCAGCGACAGGACGAAGTGCCCAGCAAAACAACAACTCCAATAAAAGCAGCAACAACAACTAAAAAAGCCATAATAAAAACAACAACATTCAAGCAAGCAGTAAGAAAGCGACAGCAACAACCAACTCAAAGTGAAAATGTTTAGCCTTATATGACCACGAAAATTGCTGAAAAAAGCCAAATATCAGCCGAGCAAAAAATAGATGCCGAAGCCAGCCTGAAGTGACCAGCACATTTCGGTGGCTACATTGCACCGCGTGGCACAATGGGACGAGTGTTAAAAGACGAGTATTAAAAATGGATTTTCGAATTTTATCTATTGGGCATTATTTTATGATAGTTAATACTCTCGAATAGAGAAATAGGAAAAAGAATTTAAAAAAAGTTATTAATAAAGTCACATTAAAGTTGAAGTCTTAAATAGAAAAAGAAACAACTAAATAAATTAGTTTCAGATTTCCAACTTTGAAATAGTCTGGAAGACGTAATTTTAGTACGATTTGTTTAGTTTTAGTATACATTTAAAGTGTAGTGTAGTGTGTAGTTATTTCTGTCGGGCAATGCCATAAATTGTTTATATCATCTACATTTGTAGTAACCGTTGCTCGTTAAAAAATGCTTTTAAAGAGTACAAATCAAAAGTAAACAAAAAACTTTCAAATTGAACAACTAAAAAGTCCCGCAAAATCCCGCATCAATGTTTGAAAATTTTACACACTACGAGTATCTTAAATGAAAATGTAAAAAGTTTAATTGCTACTATTTGCTACTTTCTTTGTTTAATTTACTTTTTTAAGTGGCACCTACGAACGAAATTCATGAAATTTACAATGTGTGCACCAAAGCTTGATCGCCAGAAAAAAACTAAAGCAAATTGTTAATATTGTTAATTTTAATAGAAACGATAATATTTTATGTTTAAATAACATTTTGTACCTAATTTAATCAAACAACTTTTGAATAACTAGAACATTTACGTAATATGAGTTTTCTTCTTATTCTGAGTATATCTATACACAATGGGCGTGGCATATCCAACCCATTTTTTATTATGTTTTTTTTCGCCCAGCTGATTAATATATATATTCAATATTTCGAAAATATATTTTTATTTGGCACAGATATTGAGATTTTAATAAAACTTTTATATGGGGTGTGGGCATGTCCGTGAACCGATTTTTTACATTTTTTTCTCCAGACATATATTTTCATAAAAAAATCAAGTGTACCAAATTTCATTAACCTACGACTCGGTGTTGCCAGATGGATTTCAAGCAATCCCCCTAAAATGAAATCCATTTCCCCCTAAAAACTACAATTTCCTCCCAAATTTATAATGCACACATAAAATGAATATTTCATGAAAATAGCTCATTCTATTTGGTACATGAAATTAAAAAAAAGACCCACTAGCCAATATATCTAAACAAGGTGTTGATGTAATAAAAATGCAACCTTGTTGGCCACAGACATTTTAAAAAGCGTAAATTAAAAATGTCTGCAAAATATTTCCCCCTAAATTTGCCCCCTAAAATATTTATCATAAAGTTTCCACCCAATCGAAACAAATAAATCCCAAATCTAGGGGGGAAAACCCCTAATCTGGCAACACTGCTAGGACTACTCTTTCCACTTTTGGCCTCAACTAGTACTGACTCGTCCCACTGTGCGTGACCCCATGCCACTTCAAGAGACGACCGGTTGGACGTCGGCTCGACGGGCTGCAGCACTGAATTGCGAGAATTTGCAGTCGAACCAAATTACTTTGAATGTAGGAGAAGTCAGACTACAGTGGCTGCAACAAACTGAAATGGGTGTGACGGGAAATATTTAAGTTTGTAAGAAACTTGTCGACGAAAGTGGCAGTTAGCAACGAAATTTTATTGCATAAAACTTAATTTTTCGTTGGCTTTTGTGCTTTTACGTTTTCTTCGGCCGACTGTTGCTTACTGAAATCTTGTGAAGCAAACCACCAAGCAATAACAACAACAAAACCAACCACTTAGATATGCCGAGGCGGAAAGTACACTCATTTACACTTCTTTGAGTGTGAAATTGTGCAGGTTGCTATTGTTGCTGTCGTTCTTGCAATATTCTAAATGACTAGCAATTACACAGCAACAACAAAAAAAACAACAACAATTAGTGGACATAATTGCGAAACATGCACAGAGCCGTTCGGAAAAAAACAGCGAACAGCGTTTCGCTTTTTGAACATTTCTAAGTGGACACTCATTGCTGCAATTGCACATTGGCGCACAGCAACCACTGCAAGCAGACAATACACAAACACAAATAGAGTCGAGTCGCGTGCAACAGCAGCAGATGCAGCGAGTGCAACAAATCTAAAGCAAGAAAAGCATTAGCAAAAAAGCTGCTGACACAACAGCACTTTTAAATAAGCGCCACATTAAATTTTAATTAAAAAGCGAAAGCCGTGCCGCCTCGCTGTAGTCGTGGCTTTGCTGGCTGCCTCCACACACGCAGCGCGCGTTTATAGCTCCCCGACATGCAAACCCCGCGGCAGCGCTGCGTCACTGCGCTACAATGGCGACAGCAGCGGCAGGGACAACGGGAGCGGGAGCTGTGGCAACGACTGACAACTAATTAAAACGAAGAAGCTTTAAACGTCCTTCGCTTAGAGGACATTTCATTTGCTCTGCACAAAAGCCAACGCTCTCACTACACAATCACCGCTTATGCTAATGTCGCCTTCTTCTAATTTTAATTTAAAACTCTTCATTTCAGTGGAAATTAAAATCAAGCTCCGAGCTTACAGTCTCAAATAATGAATATAGGTGGGTGGCATACATCTAGTGTGTTTTTTTATATATTAGTCTTACTAAATTTAAGTAACTGCCTTACTTGGGCTCAAAACGTTTCGGTTGTTTAAGTCAGAGAGAAACTGTGCCAACCATGTAAAGAAAATCTTCAGAAAATTCAATATAAAGGGGGTTTTCTCCTGCAAGCTGTCCAATGCAATGCAATGCTTCGCACTCAAGTCTGAGCATGGATCTAATATCTGAGCTTTACATCAGGGACTTAACTATTATAAGTTTTTTAAGAAAATAATTGCAATGCAACTATTACAATGCAACATAAATTTTATTTGTTCATTATAATTTTTATTTGCGACAATTAATTTTTATGTTGCGTAATAACTGTTATGAGAAACAAATTTTTTTCGTTCCCGATAATTATTATTTTTGGATTTTTTGTTTTTACGTTGCTTTATAACTTTTATTTATGACTTTTTTATTTACGTTACCGATAACTATTAAATTGAGAAACATTTTTTTACATTGCTTCATAACTTTTATTTATAATTTTCTGTTATTTACGTAGCCGATTTTTTTACGTTGAACTTACCTTACCTAACTTTTATGAAAGAAATTTTTTGTACGTTTCCTTACCACATTTTGAGTATGAATTGATTTTTAATTGTTTAGTTGTTGGTGGTTTAGTTGTAGGTTTCTGCAGTTAATTTGCGTTTGTAAATTTAAAACAATTAAAAATCAATTCATATTCAAAATGTGGTAACTCAGCGTAAACTATTTTTTTCAAAATAATAGTTATCGGCAACGTAAATGAAAAAAAAATGATAAATAAAAATTATGAAGCAACGTAAAAAAAAATTCTCAAAATAATAGTTATCGGTAACGAAAATGAAAAAAGCCATAAATAAAAGTTATGAAGCAAT
The DNA here is from genome assembly GCA_963668005.1 of Melieria crassipennis. Classification (NCBI taxonomy): domain Eukaryota; kingdom Metazoa; phylum Arthropoda; class Insecta; order Diptera; family Ulidiidae; genus Melieria; species Melieria crassipennis. The sequence continues at coordinate 120,204,874 of OY764961.1, forward strand.
GTCAAAAACAAAAATCCCAAAATAATAATTATCGACAACGAAAAATATACTTGTTACTTACTATAGGAGTTATTATTTATTTATTTATTTAATTATTTAGCCAATGAACAAATGTCCTTACTGACTATAGGATATAATAATTATTAAAAACTATAAGTTACTTAAACTATTTAACAACAAACCCTTCGGAAGTGACACATCAAAATCGGTAACATTGTTTAATTCAGAAAGGGCCCTGGATAGAGGTGCATTTCTTGCATAATTCGTCCTGGGGACATCTAAATGAAAGGTATCCACCCTCCGCAGACTCCGTTTAGGGACATTAAAGGCTATTCTTGCTAAAAGATCCGGGCAATCAATAGACCCACTTATTACACTGACTACAAAAGAACGAACAACAACTCAAAAATCTTTATTACATGATAATAGTTATAGGCGACGTAAAAAATTTCTTATGGGGAATAATTATTATAAAACAAGAATTATAGAAATTTCTTAAATTAGGGCAATTTTTTTTTCTAAAATATGGATAATAATTATTTAAGTATATAATAATAAAGTAAGTATATAATAATAAATAATAAGTAAATAAGCATTATGAAACCCAAATTTCCATACCAAATTTTTTGTATCAGTGAAATGATGAATAGACATTTCAACTTTAACATTTCCTAAGAATTTTGTTAATTAAATAGCACTCATATTGTATTAATTAACCCTTCACATTCATTAACTTTAAGCTTCAACAATCTAATAATTGTGATTCTCTAAAACTTTTGCAAACTTTGCAATAATAAACAACTTTCTCTTCACCCACCGCGCTACCCAAACCAACTGTTGTACTAGACCTGAATAGCAGTGTGGCCTGCAGTGTTGTAAACAAATACAAAACAAGCAAACAAACGACTTACAATGCAAAAGCAAACTAATATCGGTAAGGTATGCCATTAGCCTAAAAGTATACTCACTTAAATGCCAACCACATAAATTAGTATCGCAGGTAGGAATTCAATTCAAGTGCTCCTCCGACCACAATTAAATCAACTAATTGCTGGTCGTGTGTTGACATAATGTGTGCGAGTCTGCGCTCCAGCGTGTGGCTCAGAAGTAAAGTGTCTGCGAATTGCCCAAAAGCATGCAACACAGCACAGGCCAACGATGAGATTGTCTACCACCAGTGATAGCGATGCAACGGAGAGCGGGAGCGTCGGAGCGGAACAGTGGATAGTATCCAGAACATTCGCCGACAGCAAATTGTTTTCAGCAACGTTAGTGGAAAAGTTGCGAACAGCATTTTATGTGCACACATACATACATATATGGAAATGTATTTGCGTTTGTGTTAGTCAAACGGCAACTTTAATATGAATTGCGGTGCTCCACGTGTGCGTAGAATTGAAATCAACAAATCACTTAATATTTTAATAAAATTTTAATGTGCACACACCAGGGGCGTAGCCAGAACTTGGTCATGGGGGGGTTTAAAAAAATGTTTTTGCCAGTTTAGTACTACATGTTTTTTAAAGCAATGTGCACTTTTCAAATAGGGCATTTTGTTGAGGCTTATGTGACTTAACCCTTTCAGTCGCAATGTCCAATATATTGGACTACAGCCCATACAATTCATACAGAACGGGTTTATTTTCATGTCGGAAAGGGTTAATGTATTAAAAACTAAATTTTTTCCCTGAGTTTTAGTAAAAATTTAATGAAATTTGGTGGACTGAAAGCGAAGTTATTGCATCTGAAGTGGAAGTATGTTTGTGTCATCGTACAAAAATGTGCATCGAACAAAGATCCAATATTAACTATTGTTTTAAAAATGTTTAAACTTTAACCGAAGCATTTAAATTGATGGACCAAGTTTATGGTGATTTTTGTTTATACCGTGGTGGAGTTCATAAGTGGTAAAAGCGATTTAAAAACCATTGTCAAAACATAAATGATGACCAAAGTATTAGCCAACTGAATCTGCGATCACCGTAGATCAAAAGATAAGCCAAAATCTTCATTGAAATTCTTGAAATTGGATTTAACCTTCGCTTTACTTATACCCACCCGGGTGATCTTTTTAATATTCACGTTTAATATCTGCACAAATTTGAAGTAAATTTTCAATAACATGAAAAAATATTTTCTTTTGAAATTTTGTTCATGTTGAACTTGAATTTTGTCATTTTTTATACAAATGTACCTGGGTGATCCCAGGCGCTTTCGCTACCATTTTGATTAAAACTCACGATACATTTTTTTTGCGTACCTCATTATGTGTTCAATAAACCCTCTGGAAAGAAATCTTCTAATATTTTCCATAGTCTCAAAATAAATCATTAAAGTTAGGCCTTTTTTCGAAATACGAACTATCGCCAGAGGAAGATACTAAATACTGAAGTATGAAAAAAATTTCTAAATTATTATATATTTATTGTGAGTTTTACTCAAAATAGCGGCGGAAGTGCCTGGGATCATCTTTAGTAAGGCAAAGGTTAAGCATCTCAATAGCATACATTTATTGCATTTTAACTGAACATTTCGCTATCGAAGGATGCCATCCCATATATTGACACTTGTTTTGACTGTTTTTTTGTTTTCTAAAAGTCGAATTTTAACCATCAACCACTCCTCGTTTTCACCTGATGCGGCACCATGCGACTTTCACCTTCTCAAAGAATTCTTTTGCCGATCAAAAATAGCGTTTTGAGAAGGTAGAAACCATCCAAAAGACTTGTACCGATATCCTGAAGGACATTCCGGTCGACAAACTAAACTACTCTTTAGACATGATTTTAGAACATGTAAATTGCTGCATTAAGCCTAAACGTGACTATTAAAAAAACAAATTAGTTTCGGAGTTTTGTTAATATTTTTTTAAATATTTAAAGATGAAAAGACCTTTTTGCTAATGTGGGGATGTGGGAACGTATGTTACATACGATGCATAGTGATTGAAAATGTTGACAAATTATAGGCTATGGGGGGGGGGGGTGGGTTCTGACACCCTAACCCCCCCCCCCCCTTGGCTACGCCCCTGGCACACACACACATACATAAAATTTCACGTACGCAACCAATCCGCTGTCACCTTCTGCCAAATAATGACAAACTATGCGATGCTTTAGCACGAAACTCTGTGGTGAAATGTGCATTAAAAATTAAAAATTCAATAAATGCCATGAATCTCTCCAAAGCGAATAACCAGCAAATGAGCTGAATTACTAATCATGCACGCAAATGTATTTTGCAGACAGTTGCAATCCGTAAATTACTTATTACACACATGGCCAACGAGTGGAGGCGGCCCAGAGAGAAAGAGAAACAAGCGGGGAGAGACGAACAAGCGCGCACTGAGAAGCAATTACGAACACTTGTCGCACATATTCGGCCGCACGTGGTACATGCAAGCAAACAATGGCAACAACAACAACGTCAGTGATAAGTACGATGAGATAATCAACAACAACAAGAACAACAACAACAATAACAAACGTGTCGACGCAAATCACACTCTACAGTGACATTAGCAACAACAAAACCCCAACCCCACGTCATCAGCCAAACAAAATCATCAACAGGCAACATGGACAGCCAGTATAATGGGAGCAACAACAACAAAAAACAACTACAACTACAAAAACAGCAACCGGAATTATACCAACAACATAATCAAATTCCCGCCAAATAGAATAGCACAGAGTGCAAAGGCACATCGAAAGAACGCTGCGAGCGGAAGGAGTTTAAGCAGAAAAGGATTTCCTTGTTAAAGGCCACAAAGTTGAATCATTACAAAACCGCACATCATTCGCAGGCAACACAGCCACAAATGCCACAACCAGCACCGCAATTACCAACAGCAACGGCAGCCGCAGCAGGCAACACCAACTACAACAACCATCACAACTGAAAGGGAGCACAGTGCGACTGCGGCTGCCTAACGTGGCTATCTGCGCTCGCAACATTTGTATCTGCAAAATAGTCCACATTACAAATTTGAATTTCACTGTCCTCCCCGCCCACCTAAGAACACACACAAACCCAAATCTGAGCGCCGAATTTTCGAAACAGTGAAGGAAAAACGCAGAAATAGCAACGTCAGCGGCGCAAGGTCGCAAAATATTCTAAAGCAGCAAAAGGCCACAGCGCCATGCGGCAGCGACAACAGCACACAGCACATTCGTACAGTTGGAGTTTAGAAATTTAGTAGGCAATACGCTTCAGACCCGACCGGTGATCGTTTACAGATGTAGCTGCAGCGGTAGCTGCTGGCAGCAGATACCGCAGACACGTGTTAACATGTGTATTACACCGTGCGACAGCATTTTTCACACCGGAAAAAATCCATATGGGCGTACAACTAAAGACCAAACATAGTAATACTGCATACTCAGTTTTTCATTTCTACATTCTTTGTCCTTCTAAAAGGACTTCAAAATTTTGAAGCGGATAAAAAATTAAAAAAATATAAAAAATACTTAACCTCGTTAGAATATGGCGATATGTATACCAAATAAAAGAGGAAAGGCTCAAGAATTAAAAAAAATAGATTTTTTATCTATTTGTAGAAAACCGATATGAAAAAGGTCCTTTGAAAATTTTAATCCTTTATATCCTTGAAAATTTATAGAGAATTTTCTTGAAAAGTAAGTATGTTAAAACACAAAATGTCCTTGATCACGTGCCAAAATTTCATTACTCTAACTTTATTGGTTCGAAAGTCATTAAAAAAGCTGGAAGCTGCAATTCTAATGAAGTACAAAAATTCTAATTTATTTGAGTATCAGTATTTTAACCCTCAATCACCCACCCCTATTAAAATCACGATCTACCCACCCTGAGTCCCCGGACTCACAATTTTTGTTTACGAAATAACGCAACACCTATTAAATTTTTATGGTTTTTTATTTTTTTTTAGGACACATTTAGACTTCTTGTAACAGATGTCATTCCATATCTTTACATAACTCAAATAAAAGTTCACCTTTTAATTGATAGAAAAAAATACTCTAAAAAACATATCATACACTAAACATTTTATAAAAATAAAAGATATAAATAATTTAACAAAAACAATTCTTTTGATATTAATAGCTTAAAAACCAAGTAACTATTCAGAAAAGGAACTTGAAGTAATACTTCATTATATAAAATAAGAAAACGTGCAGCAGGTTGAATTTCATATGTTGTGCACATGCCTCACATACCTTTTTAGCACAAATAAGGCAAATTGTTAGTAGCAAAACTTGTCAAAGGGTTAACACTCTCAATTCTTGAACTTTTGGCAGCTATTTTGGCATCCCAAATTTAAATTAACGCGATTTAAAAAAAATGTACAAGTACAATTTTTGTAACACAAAACACCACCCTGACTCACTCCGTGCCAAAACTCAGCCTTGTAATTGTAGTGCACTCACTTTCGATCGTCTTCGCGTTCAGCGCGACCCTGTACGAAGGTATACGAAAGCTGGACGTCGAAACATAAAAACAAAACCTGTACCAACTAATTAAATTTCGTAGTGAGTCCCCTGGACTCAGGGTGGGTTGAGGGTTAAATAATAAAAAGATACAAAATCAATGAAGCGAGAATAATGAAATTTTGACACGTGATCAAGGAGATTTGGGGTTTTAACAGACTTACTTTTCAAGAAAATTCTATATAAATTTTCAAGGATATAAAAGATTAAAATTTTCAAAGGACCTTTTTTATATCCTTTTTTACAAATAGATAAAAATAAATTTTATTTAAATTCTTGATGAAGTCTTTTTTATATATATTTTAGTTTGTATCCCTTTCAAAATTTTGTGGTCCTATTAAAAGGACAAAGGATGTAGAAATGAAAAACTGAGTACGCAGTATTACTATGTTTGGTCTTTAGTTTCACGCCTAAAAGAATTTTGTCCGATGTGACAAATTTTTTTAATTTTTGTCGCACGGTGTTATGTGTGCATGGTAGTATGGGAGCGTAGTGGCACATGGCCAGTGTGTGTGTGTGTGTGCGGCATATATCTCAAAAATGTAGATTGCTACTGAAATATTAAATTACAAATATTATTAGTACACACGCAAGCAGACGCAGCGACAGAGATAGCAGAGACAGGCAGACACAAACACAGACGCAGACACAGCAACGGCCGCAGGCAGGTTGGCGTTGCTCATACGCCAAGGTGTACTTTAAAATTAACAAGTGCTAGTTATAGTGCACACTCGAGCCAAACGCCAGACCAACGACACTCCAGCCTGCTGTTGCGGCGTCTGTCTTATGTATACAAGTATATTTGCACACTCACAGCACATGTTCGTTTGCCGTGTTGGGCCACATGCAAATCTCTTGCTGTGAATTATCTGTGCGATATGCTGTACTTGAGTGAATGCATATGTATGGGTGCTGGGCTTATATTTTATGCTGAGGTGTGTGTGTGCGTGTGGCAATTGTAAATAGTTTATGTCACCAAGACCTACTCCTTTCCATGTACGGCGCCACTCTATCACCTTGTCACCTCAACACTTCAGCTGTCATTTCGCCTTTTTCTGCCACTTCCTCTACACTCTCGACTACACTGGGCAAACAGATATTTGCAACAACGCCATTTAAACTTATTTATTAGGTTGCAGGCTTAGTTGGAACTTAAGTAGGTGACATTTATTTACTGTAAATCCAATCGGCAATCAATTTTAAAATACTGGAAATGGTTTTCGCCAGCAATTATTTCAGATTTGTGTGTTTGTGCGAACATTGAAAATTACTTAAATTTATAAACGCGCTAATGCCACTGAAGCCTCCGCTGTCGAAGAGTGATTTGTGGTGAGAAAGAGAAGATCTGTATTTATGACTGTCATAGACAATTTTATGAAAAGCTCAATAATAGAAATTGTTTAATCGTAAATTTGATTAAGGAATACATACATACAATACATGGTACTACCAGTCAGTTGTTAACCAATAAGGTAAATTTTTTTGTTTTTTTTTATTTAGAATTTCTATTTCTTTATAAAGGAGTGACTACTAACTCAGACAGAATTCTTATCACTTAACAAAAATTTAGTTCAAAAGTAAAGTAAATTTAGGTTTTAAAATATAAATTTTAAACAAACACGATTTTAAAAGCGCGTTTAGCTCAATTAATTCTCGAGTAATGGGCGCGTTACAACCATAGATGGTCTCTTAAAATTTATTTTTTGTTTGACTGAATTATAAATAAATAAAATAAAATAAAATAAAATAAAATAAAATAAAATAAAATAAAATAAAATAAAATAAAATAAAATAAAATAAAATAAAATAAAATAAAATAAAATGAGAAAAATTAAATAAAATAAAATAAAATAAAATGAGAAAAATTAAATAAAATAAAATGAAATAAAATAAAATGAAATAAAATAAAATAAAATAATATGAAATAAAATAAAATAAAATAAAATAAAATAAAATAAAATAAAATAAAATAAAATAAAATAAAATAAAATGAGAAAAATTAAATAAAATAAAATGAAATAAAATAAAATAAAATAATATGAAATAAAATAAAATAAAATAAAATAAAATAAAATAAAATAAAATAATTCATACCAGATAAATAATTGGGAAGTTGTATTTTCAATGAATTTTAAATTCTAAAATAAAATAAAATGAAATAAAATAAAATAAAATAAAATAAAATAAAATAAAATAAAATAAAAATAAATGAAATAAAATAATTCATACCAGAGAAATAATTCGAAAGTTGTATTTTCAATGAATTTTAAATTCTAAAGTAGGAAGTACATAGGTACTTGTAAGAAAGTTGTTGTGTCTATGTTCGGTGGCGGACAAAGCTTATATGCCGCCCGAGGCAAATCGCCAGAGTGCCGCCCCTAAGATTTTTTTTTTTATTTAAATACTGTTTATATTAAATTAAATTTTAAACATGTGATCTGTTTAAATTCAATTTTTTTTCATACAAATCGATCGATACTCAATAAAATAATGAACATTTGGGAATATTTTTATGAATGCAACTTAAAGACAATAATTTTCTGAAATTCAGCACCCATTTCAAATATTTTTATTTCGTCTTTGCCGCCTCTCCCAATATGCCGCCCTAGGCATTTGCCTCATAAGCCTCGTGCTTTGACCGCCCCCGTCTATGTTTATTATTATTATACACACTAATAGAAAAATTAAAAATTAAAAATTTGCATTTCCATGAACTTTTTTCTAGTGTAGTCATTAGCCTTTCTGCTGCGCCTTTAAAAATTTCGGCATTGGCACTTTTGCGTGTCTGTGCCTCTGTTGCTATGATATTAGCTAAACTTTTCTATTCCTCTACTCTGTTCCGTCAATTCAAATTTTTCAAATTGTTAATAAACTTCTCCTAAAGTGAGCAATTACACATGTTGTTGCTGTTGTTGTGGTTTCGTCGCTGCTGTTCACGTAATAATAACATATTCCGCTGATGTTGTTGCTATTGTTGTTGTTTTCGCGTTTCGCTATACATATGAAGGCGCGTGCACGTTATTCCACTAGAAGGTGCACATGAATTTGAAATTACCAGAACCGCAGCTGCCACAAAGTGCGGTTCGGCGCGACAGAAAATGTGGAACGGCAAGTAGGCGCAAAAATTACCAACGTGGCTTGTGGTATGTGGCACGTGACATGCAATGTACTTGCCGCAAGCGCATGCCACATTAACATTAAAATTAAAATTTAATTATTCGCTGTTAGTGTGGCGAATTTGCTTAAATAATTAAAAATAAAAGACACTGCATACACACTTCCCGCGCCATTAAATCGTCAGTAGCAACTTCAGCTGACCCATACTTATGTGTCCGGTTGCAACTACATAATGAGGACAATCATGCGACAGTGCTGACAGTTTTCTTTTGCTTATAATTTAATCAAATGTGGCCACTCCATGTTTCATACATACAACAAGGACAACCCTGCTTTACACGCGCGTTTACAACAACGGTAGAAAAATTAAGCCAGCAGCCGTCATCAATGTGCATTTGCATGTGGCACTTGGGTACAGTTAAAAATGAAATTAATGAAGGAACACTGCGGCCAGCAACCGCACGTACGGACACGCACTCGCACATCGCTTTAAAGTATTTAAGTAAATGTGTGTGTGTGTGTGCGTATCTATACAAACCCTGTAGGAAATCGGACTGGCCCAAATGTAGTTTTTCAACTGGTTGCTTGACAGTCATAACTGACCTCAGAACCGACTCGTTTTCTTGGAGCAAACTCACCTTTTTAACATGGCGGTGTCCTAGGCGACAGTCAATTGCATCGATTTGCAACTAGTCCAAGGTTAGTCCGAAGTAAAACAGTTTTCAAACCAGTTGCGAAGCGACTAGTTTGCCAACTAGTATATTCTGGATTAGTTTTCTGACCAGTTGATTTTTATAAAGGAAAATAAATCATTGAAATTTTTAAATATTAATTTTATTTAAAAAATATTATTAAATTAACAAAAATTCATCGCGAATAAAAAAAATTTTGGTGCACGTAAAGATGAACTTCGACTTGTTGACACACTTCTGTCGAAACTGTTTGGGGTCTGACGCAATTCAACATCCTGACTTCGCCTGCAATTAATAAAAAAATAAATTAATTAATAAATAATTACATAAACATAATTACATAAATGGTTGCTTTACGCAATCACGCAAAATTCTAACTGAAATCATTCAAGACAAAACGTGCAAATCGAGCAAACTTCATTTCATAGAAACAGCAAGTTCAAAAAATGCAAACATTTCTACGTTGTTGTTGTAGCAGAAGAATCGCAAGATCAGCCTTAACAGTATTTGTTTGCTTCTCCCACCTCTGTTTCGTTTTTCTCATTTTCATGCCTCTTCTCGCCTACTCGTTCGAGTAGAGTGGCGAGACATGAAAATGATACTAGACCGAGAGAATTGGGATGGCGAGCAAAAGCGACGAGTTGTTCAAACGTATTTTAACACGTGGCGAGTCAGTTCGGTTTTACAATGCACAAAATTAACTAAGCAACTCGCGCAATTACACTCAACCGAGCAAAAAGTGGTGTGTGACGCATTCCGCATGTTACGAGCGATTCCGCATGTGACGAGCGATTCCGCGAATCGCTGCGGTAAAGTAGTACTCGGCCTAGTAAACAAAATGTGATTCTAGTGACTCTCTCGCCACTTTACTCGGTCACTGACTCAATCAACAACTCGCTTTACTGTTTAGACGAAACGAGTACTCGTTCGAGTTGCTGTCTCGTCACTCTACTCGTTACGTGTAATCAAGCCTTTAGACGCGAACTGACTGACTTCTGCATTCGCTGACAGCTACTTGGACAACTAGTTGTCCAATTGACTTACAAACAAACAGTTGAAAAACCAATGAATTTTGGGAACCAGTTGTCTCAGGTCCGACAGGGAATATACACACACATACACACAGACACACACCGGCTTGCATATAAGTATTTGCTGTATGAAAGCGTGTGTTGAAGTGTTGTCATATTTTGTGACAAAACATGGCCGCCCTTTTGACGCGGCTTACATGTTTCATATTTTGGTCGCGTTTATTAGCATTTTTTGTAGAGCGGCTGAGGAAAAAGGCATGCAACGCAAAAAATGTGGTGGAGCTTCTGGATTGAAACGTCCGCAGCATTCACGTTCAGTCGTTAAAGACAGTCGAAGCAAACTTACATTTTCATCATAATTCTGCTAGTTTAAACTTTAATGTTCTGCAACTCGGCTTATATTTTATGGATTTCTTCACTTCAGAATAGGTTTAGCAGCTTTAAATAAAACAGTAAATGATCCTTTTAAAGTAATAATTAAAATAGGATAATTTTTGAGTTTGATTTTATCAAAAGAAAAGACCGCACAACAGAAATGTGCAAAAATTACTCAATATTGGTTTGCTGGATTCCATTCTGTCAATGTTGACATTAAAAATAAATCTTTGATCAGTGACAAATGAAATCAGCAAAAGTTCGCCATATAAGCTGGAGACTTATTCTCAGCATTAGCCATCAATTAGTTCCTTAAAAGCCATTTAGAAAAAAACTTGACTACAAAAAGAAACATTTTGTTCGTAGACTCAATTGCAATCACAGCTGCAGTGACGGACGCCATTTTGCATTTTGCGTTTTCGCGCGTACATAAATTGCAACGGAATTCCGCCATTTTATGCATTGCGAAGCGCTGCCACTTAAATTGGCCGCGACAGCCGGCAACGAGCTTTTGTGCAAGCGGCCAGCTTTAGCAGCGATAACAGCAAAACACATTTAACACAATTTCACAATTGATTTACTGCAATGGCAACAACAATGGCACTAACAAAAAAAAGTAACAAAACAACAACAAACTCGACGCCTGCGTTTTTCTTAAATTCGTTGTAATTTTAAAAATATTCGCTCCACCGCGTTTTCTGTTTGTGTTTTTCTTGTGTTTCGTTTTGTTTTGCTTCCATTTCCCGCAGTTGATGTTGTTTTATAAAACTTTTTTTTTTTTTGCATTTTACTGCAAATTTCTGCGCTAGCTGGCAATCAGTGCAGCACCTTTGGTTCTTAGCTGCTGTCGCACAAATTCATATCCTGCGCTAAAGTCACCACGGCCACCGTTGCTCCCCATCCACTGCCTCGAACACACCCATTTTGCGTTGTCCGCTTACCACAAACGCAAGGCTCACACCACGTTTCGTCTCGGCGCCCCCATCTGCGATTTTTTCCGTCACAGCTGCTGCAGGTGTGCACACCTGCCGCACGCTGCTCTCTGCCCTCTGCCGTTGCAAGGTTATTTCACGCGTTTCATTTCATTTCTGAAAGCCATGTCACCGCCGCTATTCTGCTGCCACTCCACCCGGTCCTGAGTTTCTACACTGCCCTCAATTTGCTTCAATTCACTTCGCTCCGCACTGCAGCCGCCCTTCCTGTTCCCCTTCCCCGCAGCGAGCAAATGAGCAAAAGGACGGAAAAGGAACAGCGTAAAAAAACGAGGCGAATATTGACGAGTATTGGATGCCTCATGCTTCAATCTGCTTATTTCTGTCTGTGTGTGTGTGTGTGTGTGTATGGCTGCATGCGTGTAGGTGCGAGCGTTTGCACCGAGCTGCCACAATTAAGTGTGGCAATTTTGCTTCACGTCCTGTCCGTGGCGAATGTAACTTCGTTGGGTGGGGAAAACATTTGTTCACTCTTTGATACAAACGACAAACTGACACGACTTTTTCAATTCTGGTTTTCATTGAACTATGTAACAGCCGCAAAATTTAACGACGCTGATTTGCGGTTGCAAAACCGTAGTCAGGACTTTGAAATCCTTATCAAACATACAGAGCAAGAATGTCAATTTTAACTAAAGGATTTAAAAAATTTTTAATAAAAAACAATAAAATTATCATTTCACAAATTATAATAAAATAAAAATTTGTAATAAAGTTATATCTGAGGTTAAGGTATCATGGCACGTTACAAAGGGGAATTTTTAATGATTTACAAAATTATTTATTTTCCAGCTCCTTTATTATCAATCTTTTTGAAAATTTGTTTACAATATATTGAAGGTTTAAGGAACACAAAAAAATTATTTTTTTGTTTTTTTAGCATATTGTCTCTTATTGTCCTCCATTGCGGACACTTAATATCCGGATTGGCTCGTCCGATTTACGAAAAATTTTTTTAGTTCTTTTTATTAACTGATTTTTTACAAGAATCCACCACATTATTGAAGAAAAATGTTTAATTTTAAGTACTTTTTCTGGGAAAAAAGGTGAAAAACGCATTCAATTTTTGACACTTTTTTTCAAAAAGCTTCTATCCTTTTATTTTTAGCGTTTTTTATATTTTGCTGGTGAATTCCTGTGTCCAAAAGCATGAATCTTTTTTGTTTTTTGTTTCACATTAACCGATTCGGAGATTAAGTGTCCGCAATTGAGGATGTGTTTTTTTTTTACGATTCAGCTCCACCTATATAAGGCACAATATGCTAAAAAAAACAAAAAAAATAATTTTTTGTTCCTTAAGGCAGGTTCTCACCTTGTGGATCCGAAAAAGTGCACTTTTTTTAGGAATTTTTTTTGAGAAAACGGTTAAAGATACAAAGCTGAAAATTTTTTCTGAATATGAACACACATTTATTTAGAGAATACAATTTTTCAAATTGAATGAATAAAAAAAATGGGGCCACGGGGCGTCTATCAGTGGCGGCATGTCGGCGAGGAGGTGTCCCGCTACCGGAAGTGATTCCGTCAAAACCCGTCATCCAAAACACAAAAATCGAACACATTCTTAATGTGTACCGTATTATCTATTGAATGAACTAAGATCATGAAGAAAAAATCAAAATTACAAAAGTTATGAGGTTTTGAAAAAAAAATTAAGATTTTCGCAATTTTTTTGTTCACTTATTATTTTTTTATATAAACAATTTTCAATATTTTTGGCTGATCGTGGATCGTTTATTAGAAAAATTTGGTGACGATTGGTTCATTCCAGCGCCTTCAATCACTTCCGTAAGGTCCGAAAATGTGGTTCTCAGAAAAACGCGTTTAAAGTTTAAAGCGCGCTCGGCCGGTGCTCGACACTGCGCTATGTAACGGCCTGTAACTTTTGTAATTTTTCAGATTTTGATCTGAAATTTCTGGAGCACATTTTTGAAACATATATCTTATAAGGCAAAAAAAATCGGTTTGTTTTTCCCCACAAGGTGAGAACCTGCCTTAAACCTTCAATATATTTAAAAAAAAAGTTTCAAAAAGATTGATAATAAAGGGGCTGAAAAATAAATAATTTTGTAAATCATTAAAAATTCCCCTTTCTAACGTGCCATGATACCTTAAATCAAATTTAAAGATTAAAAAATTGCCAAAAGTAAGGCAATCAAAACTCCATCTTCCTCTTCTCTGTTTACTCCTTTTCTTATTCTTCTATGTCAATTTTTCATGCACTAAATTCCATTAAAATTCCAAGGCTTCAAGCCCCACAAAGTCAAATGACAACGACATCAGCGAACACAACAACAACACAAACTAATCCACATTGACTTTGCATTCTTAATTAATTCACTTAATTGTTCGATGGTGTCGGTTGCGAGATGAGAGACTTTCCAAAAGTGCTCTTAGAATACCGCATGGAAAACAATTTAATTAACTCAAATTCCATTTCATGTTGCCATTTACCTTCAGTGAGAATGGCTAAAACTGCAAACATAAACTCGAAACAAACAATGATATTGACTTACACATACACACACACAGCCAAACGAACCAGAGCGAAGCACAGAACGTCTCGCTTGACTGAAATCCCACTGCCAGGCAGCGCCATTGGTGAGTGGTGCGTCCGGACAGAAATTGCTATTTTTGCTCTGTTTTTTAGAATGGCCGCGACATGTTGCACGGGCGAGCATGAGAGCGGAAGTGGTAGAAGGAGCTTTAAACTAAAAAGCAGAAAAAATGAATGATACAAAAATGGCGCAACAGCACCGAGCACAGTCGCTGATGGCAACACGCTGCGGCAGCAACGCTCATGTTCGACTATCGGCCGAGCTCAGGCGATAACTAAACCAACTGCGGGCGGAAATGTGGGCGGGCTGAACCGTTAGTCAGTGCGTCAATTCGTCAGTCAATGCATAAACAAACTAACAGATAGATAGGCAGACAGACGGGCGAATTGTCGGGCGGTACACGGTTTGTTTGCTGTTCAGTCGGCATGAAGTGCTGTGCCATGAATGGAATTGAAGTTGCTTCATGGCTATTGACGGATGCGTCGTTCGTTCGTTCGGTTGTTGGCAGCACAACCACCTGACGGCAACATGAGTGTTGTCCACAGTTAGCGGCAGCAGTGTGCGTGTTTTCCCTTTGAATGGAAGGGCCATCCATTATGTGCGGCCGACACTCCTCACCTATTTCACGGCCTACTCAACTGTCTGCTGCTTATGCGTCTCTGATTCGGCCTCGGGCGCGCAATTCAGGCCGCCATGGGCTTGTGTAGCGACAGCCGAGGCTGTCTGTCTCTGCTGCACCACTTTGCCGCATGATAAATCTGCTGGATTAGCTCGCCGCGCAGCGCATAAGTGAGCGGAGATTGCGCGCGTATAAGCAGGCCAGGCAGCAGCCCGGCAAGTGCACAGATGCGGGCCAATACCCAGTTTAGTTGACAGCGTGGACGACGAAATGAATAGCTGGAATATTTTTTCATTGATGTCTTTGGCAGCTGTCGATAGCGTTGTTCGAGCTAATGCTGCAACGCACATATGAATCTGCATACAAGAAATATGTTAAAAAATACAGGTCCGCTTTAAGGGCCTCATTTCACTGAGCTCAGTTCAAGAATTCTAAAAACAAAAAAAAGAATAAATTAAAATTGTATTAATAGTAATCAAAATGGATTGATGGGCTGCCATAGACTGAGTAGACTAACTTACAATTAAAAGTAGGCCGCCAGCAAAACAATTCTACACAACAGAACTTTTCAAACCCTAAGAATTACACAGCACAACAAAAAACACTTTTTTCTGTTGCATGGAGTTTTTCTACTGTTTCTTACTAATTTGGGTGTGTTGATTTCGAATCTATTATCAGATTTTTTCTAGTAGCTCTAGTTAGTGAGATATAGGTACCGTGTCATGTTTTTCAGTTTTTCCTTTACTTTTTCCATATTTTTGATCGTAATTTCTAAACCAAAAAACCGATTGACATCATTTTCACCTTATCGCATTAACAACACCGCACGGCTTCTTTTCCGATGCAACTTATTTTTATAAGTTTTAAAATTCCGCGGTAATTGGACCTCAAAGTCGGAAAATATGGAATTTTAAGGCGTTTTCTTTAATGTTGAAAAACATGCACAATTTTCGGAAATCAATTAACGAGTTAGGTGTTTAATGAAAGCCGACACATCAAACATTACAACACAGCCAAATTATTTGGCGGAATACACATTCGCATCGAAATAATACCAAAAATGTACCATAGTCATTTTCATCATTTTTAATACTTTTTCCTTAAAAAATTTGGGCCTAAAAATATGCAAAGTTTTTAATTTTTACATCATTTTCATACTTTTTCCTTAAAAAATTTGAGGCCTAAAAATATGCAAAGTTTTTAATTTTTTTTGTTTCGAGTAATTCAAAATATTTTTGTTTTTTGCTTTATTTCAGACTATAAATGTAACATATAAAAGAGCATATTTTGAGGCTCCTAATTCTGTAAGGAAAAAGTATGAAAAATTATGAAAATGACTATGGTACATTTTTGATATTATTTCGATGTGAATGTGTATTCCGCCAAATAATTTGGCTGTGTTGTATTGTTTAATGTTTCTTCTTAAGTTATTCATTTACTTCGTAACTTGATTTATGAAACATCTGTACAATTTTCGCCATCAGAAGAAACCCCCTGAAATTCAATATTTTCTTACTTTAAAACCGTATTACAACGCCAATTTAGAACGCATAAAATTGATTAATGTAAGAAAAGATGGCATGAAATATTGTAAATGCAACGATATAAAAATCGTTTCATAGGATTATTGTTTCGGAAATTACAGTCGAAAATGTGAAAAAAGTCGAGGAAAATTCGAAAAAGTGACACGCCCATTTTTTGCGAAAACTAGAGCTGTTACAAAAAACCGAATATGGTTTTGAAATCAGCGTGGAAAAAAGATTCAGATTCATGCAAAAAACTCCATGCAACAGACATACTGTTGTGCAGTTTTATCTATTACTGTAAAATTTGGCATTTTCAGTGCAAGAAACATGAGTCTTGTTAACCATGTTTGATGTTCACCCTCTCAGCAATTCAATGCCAAACAGCCAAGGCACATTTTTTTTTTGAAGCCAGATACGCTCCTGTCTTATTACTTCGCAAACATTTCAACAGAAAAACTTTCTCATCGTTGTGTGCGGGTTGTATTTTTCCATTTTGTACTACAGCTAAAGTAATAGGCTCGCATTATTTGTTTTCCCCTTGTGTTCTATAATCATGAAAAGAACAGAACAAAAAATGGCATAATGGCATATTAAAAATAAATCAGTGTTGCCACATAGTGGTGAAAGTATGTGCACAGTTATGTGAAAAATTGGCTAGAAATTACAGAGCAGAAATATAGTGGTCGCGGTTCTTATGATAATACGAGCGACTGGATTAGTGGAATGAGAACAAAAAAAATGAAGAGGCTTAATGGTTTTCTCAACATTGATTCAACGGCGACATGTGCACATGTCCAGAAATGATATTAAGTAAATAACAAAAATCATATACAAGACATGATTAAACAAAAACTGAGTGAAATTGATTACAAAGTGGCAACTTATGTCACACAAGGAGCGAGTTAAACCAACGTATAGCAACTATGGCTTTAAGACATATTTTTCGTAACGCAGAAATTATTTCTCTAAGAAGAATCTACTCCTACATACACACACTCGTATGTATGTACATTTGTATGCATATAAATTCAAAGTATCGATTATATCCTATCGGTAATATAACTAGTTGTATAACCGGCAGTATTCTTGTAGGGTCACATCGATAAAAGTATTTTACACTAAAATTTGATTAAATTGAAGTATTTCCAATACAAACTTTTTTGAAAGAATAGGATTTTTTTATTCATAAGTTTTCTTCTTTCAAACGCTCACAGGAGCACAGTGCTTCCAGAGTGGACAAAAATAAGAAAAAAAATTATAGCGGATTTTGACAAAAGTAGTATCATGTAAAAGGTAATTATTCAATTAAGTTGAATCCGAAATATTTTATCGAAAAATTGTCGTGTTTGAGAGAAATAGCTTGTCAAAGTCGGTTATATTTTTACAAAAATTAAAGAAGGTGAAAAATGAAATTTAGGTATATTATAAAAAAATTTTAGAAAATATATTCTTAAAAAAAAAAAATAAATAAATTGGTGGCTTATTTTGATATTAAAACTACATTGATAGGGGCAAAAGTACTGATTGCTTTTTTTTTGTTTAGTGTTAAATTTTTTTTTTACGAATTTTCAAAAATACATTTTTTTTTATCAATGAAAATAAAAAATAATTAGTTTTAGAAAGATAATTAAAGTCGAATGGCGTGAACTGGCGTAAATCCTTCTTATGACTTTTTTAAAATGGACTTTCTTCTCTTAAATCCGCAAAAAAAAAGTTTGCGTCTTTGGAAAATATTCAAATTTTTCTAAGCTACTAATGTGTGATTTTTTCACAGAATTTGCCTAAGTTAAAATTGCGACCAAAATATATAACCAAGTCAATAAATGAAAGTTATGAATGTTCTTTTTAAAAAGAAGCTTGACACGCTTACTTAACCCATTATGAGCCATATTATCCCATTTTTTCATTATTATGGAATTTGTTTGCTAAAACGTGATTTAATGCTGATAAGAATACTTATTCTAAAAAAAACTGAGGAAGATCTAATTTTACAGAATAATTTCTATGATAGTCTCGCCGGATATCAGCTCTACGGATATCAAATAAACAAATTATATCCTTTAAGCAACTTCACCGCCCTCTTTCCAACCTTTAAATGTAGAATTTAGAAAAACGCTGAAATACGTATTTTGTTATTGCTTTTTTAGTATATAAGTATATACAAAATTTTAAAACAATCCGAACAGAAAACAATGTCCGTCCATTATTCTAAAAAAAACGGAGGAAGGTCTAATTTTGCAGAATAATTTCTATGATAGCCTCGCCGTTGTTAATTGAGCTGCATTGCATCTTCATGGATGTGCCATCTCCCTGTTAAGCTCTACGGATATCAAATAAACAAAATTATATCCTTTAAGCAACTTCATCGCCCTCTTTCCAGCCTTTAAATGTAGAATTTAGAAAAACGCTGAAATACGTATTTTGTTATTGCTTTTTTAGTAGGTATACAAAATTTTAAAACAATCTGACCAGAAAACAATATCCGTCCATATATGCTTCACAACCCGCTTTCCTCCCTTTCAAGATTGACGTTTTTAAAATCACTCGTTTTTAAGGGTTGACTTTTTAAAATACAACTTTTGACCAAATTTAATTTTTATAGCTCTAGCGGTGATAAAATAATCGGTTATGGAATACTTATATTTGATTTTTGAACTATATCTATTTTGGAAAAACGAGCAATATTTTTCAAGTCAGAAGCCCAAAATTACTTAGACCGAAAATTGTCAGCGAATTTCAAGTACTCCTTCTATTTTTGCCCCAATTTTGTATGGAGTCGAAGCACTGTGAGGAGTTTTGTACAGTTGTACAGTTTTTAAATCTTTTTGAACATCCGAGCTTGTGTACATTTTTTCAAAGTCAGTTTTACTTTATGCCAAATTGAATGAATTAAATTCATTGAATTTAGTTACCTATGTATAGAAAATCTGTTGAGAGCTTGTTTAAATGATTGGCACCAAGGCCAGATTAGGACAGGTTAGCATTTGCGCCAAAACCACCAACATTTTAGCTGCACCGTTGGCGTTGGCACATGTCAACACCAGACGAAAGTTCCTACGGCTGACTGTAAGGCAATCGTCTCATGGACAGCAATCGGCTCCTTCGCCCTTCACTTGCTTCCAAGAAATCTTACGACACGTGATCGAAGGCAGAAGCAGCATTGGCCACTCACAAGTCATAACTCTCGGCAGTCTGTTGATGTCAGACCATGGCCAGTTATAACATAACACGCACCGATATGTCGTCAGTGGGGTGTTAGGCATTTTTACCTGACAGCAACTGTCACGATGCGTTGGCACAGCGGTCGCAACAATTTATGATTGCGTGCAAAAGCGAATATTATTTTCCAATAAAATTGATTTGACCGCAACGTCAACGAAACGCTGCACAGTTTGCCGTAAGCATGAAAACTTGCTACGCTTTGCACAACAATAATTACACAAATCGTTTGGCGCGCTAAATGCCGAACCCAGAAAGCAAAAACAACTATGCATAGTACATACATATATACATGTGGCAACTATGTGAACTATGCGCTGTGCACTGTGTTTGTTGTGTCTTCATTGAGAATGTAAAATCGCTGGCGCTGTATGAAATCGCAGAAATTCTGCGGCGTTCGGATACGTGTAGGAATTGACGGTGGGGTGAGGAGTATGGAAATGTGACCTGCCACTGGCAGCTTTATTTGCCATTTTCCTTTGTTTATTTGCTTGTGCAGTGAGCTGTCTGCTGACGCTCGGCCCGTCTATACGTTCAAGTATGCATTTGGCAGTGAAACCTGCCGCACGTTGTAACTCATTCAACCCAGTGCATAGTTCTGGGATGTGCAAGGTTTTTGTTTTACATATCTGTGTTTGCAGGTATTTATATTATTTAAGCTTTTCAACATTTAAAAGGTGTTTAATTTCTTATTAACTAAAATGGATTTAACGAAAAAAAACCCATTCTACATTAACCGCAAGCAAATATTCAAACATTCTAATTTCATTACTCTAACTTTATTGGTTCGAAAGTTATTAAAAACAATGCGGAAGCTGCAATTCTAATGAAGTACAAAGATTCTAATTTATTTGTGTATCAGTATTTTAAATAATAAAAAGATACAAAATCAATAAAGCGAGAATAATGACATTTTGACACGTCATCAAGGAGATTTTGGGTTTTAACATACTTACTTTTCAAGAAAATTCTATTGTAAAATTGTAAATTTTCAAGGATTTAAAGGATTAAAACTTTCAAAGGACCTTTTTCATATTATTTTTTTACAAATAGATAAAAAAATCAATTTTATTTAAATTCTTGAGCTTTTCCTCTTTCATTTAATATACATATCGCCATATTCTAACGAAGTTAAGTATTTTTTATATTTTTTTTTATCCCCTTCAAAATTTTGAAGTGCTTTTAAGGGGGTCCTCTAGTACAAACGGTGTTTTTTAAAGCTTTTTTTGAATTGTTTTTCAGAAACTGCAAATGATAATGAGATAATTCTTCGTATATTTATTCTTTACATATTGAATTATAAAAAAAACGTCCACGTGCTACCGCGAACACTGTTGGGGTCCGCTAGCTGAGTATCGGCCATGTTTTTTTTGTAAGGGTGCGTTTGCGCCATCCTAACTTTGTCCCTGTTCGTCTGAAATATAATCCAAAAATTTCAAATCAAAAAGTTTTGAATACAGCAAAACAAGAATCAAGTGAATCGGTCAATTAGTTTCGACGGAATCATGACGCAATGGTCAAAAAATGTGTTTGCGAGAAAAACCCGTTTAAAGTTTTAAAATCGTGTTACCGCATAGTGAACGAGACGGATTTGAGGCCCTGTATCTCAGAGACGTTTACGAATTCGACAAAATCCGTTCGTATACCTTTACTATGATAGTTATACTATAAAAAATATTAAATAAAAAAAAATCGATTTTTTCAAAATTTACAACTAGAGGACCGCCTTAAGAGGACAAAGGATGTAGAAATGAAAAACTGAGTAGGCAGTATTACCATATTTGTTATCTAGTTTCACGCACATATGGATTTTTCCCGGTATGAAAAATCCTGTCGCATGGTGTTATAGTCCCAATTTTAACTTTTACATGTCAGTTTGGGTTTCATCTGGTTTCAAAAACCGACTTTTAGCTTTGGTAAGCTTTTTTGTTTTAGTAAGCATATAAAACATTACCAAAACGTAAGAAAACACTTTCCATATTTTTCAGAAATTTCGTACACATGTTGCACAATTTCGAGCTTATAGCAGTTACTGTTACTGTTAACCCTTTCGACCCCAAAGTTGCCTGAGAGCAACTTCACTTATTTGCCATCTTATAGCAAAAGCTAAGATTGATTTATAGGATTAATTTAAGTAGACACCAACAAATTAATATTTTTAAAAGTGAATTCAAAGCAAATTACAACAATTTTACTGTTATCTCCAAAATAATTTCCAATGATTTGCAGCGACATCAGGGAAAGTTTGTGTTCTAATTGAAGTCTACAAATTGTGCGCGTTTGATCAAAACAGTGTTTCTTTAATAATGGTTAAATAAACTCAAAAAGTGATAATTTTGTATTTTTCCACAAATATTAAATAATTTTTCTGTAATTAGAAAATATTGATACAAAATTTATTTAACCCGTTTTAAGCTAAAATTGTTCAAAAATAAACTAGCTCTAGAACTCTAACAAAGAGGTGTGGCGACTTCCAATCTCGTATGCACACTTCTTAGGCCACTGTTTCATGATTTAAATACCAAAAAGTAATATCGAGACACAGGGTCGGGGTCGAAAGGGTTAAAAAATTTGCACTTTGTCGTGTGCTCCCCAAAGTATGCAACTCGTGGTACATATAAATTAAATTACCTATGAATGAAGTTACGTAAACACCGAACACATAAACGCAAATTCCAATTGCAAGCACATTCTTCAAATGTCA
Organism: Melieria crassipennis; assembly: GCA_963668005.1. Classification (NCBI taxonomy): domain Eukaryota; kingdom Metazoa; phylum Arthropoda; class Insecta; order Diptera; family Ulidiidae; genus Melieria; species Melieria crassipennis. The sequence goes on from OY764961.1 coordinate 120,227,175, forward strand.
GGGGCGGATTCAGAAAAATATTTTGGGGGGGTTTTAAAAAGTAATTGCCTTTTAATTTGTATGAATCCGCCACTGTCAAATGTATAACCATAACCTGTCATAACCATAATTATGACAAAAAGGATAAAAAAGTTCCGTTCCATTGTAATGTGTTCAGCGTCGGGTTGTTGCACTCACTAAGGCCGAGACGGCCCATTGTGATACCACAAGAAATCAAGCGTATCAAGCGCTCACTCATTGAAAGAGTTTGCAATAATTGTGAAAATGCTACAATTTTACTGTCGACACTGCTGCACGACTGTGCAGTTTCAAGGTTACAACGTTAAGTGCATTTCGCCGGAAGTGGTTTGCTTTCAACGTAAATTGCTTTAAAAAAAAATGTATTATTGATTTAACGCCAAACGTTTCAAAACTGCTAATATTTTATTTGCACTCTGCAGTTACACAATGAACAGCCTAAGCTCCCGTCCGTCAGCAATCCTTGTGCACATTTCAATATTTTTGGGTTGGGGCTCGGTCTATTGTGAGTTTCGGCCAAATAGTTACTTGCAGATGCCTTTGTCAACTTGTCGGCACTGACGCTGTCATTGCTGATATTTCAATATTTTGTGCGGGTGAGCGCCAAAAATTAATCAAATACATACCAAATAGGCACTTCCACGCGTACCTAGCGGCACTGGCAACAATGCCAGCAACAACAACAACAACAACAGCATGATCAAAAACAACAACAAGAACAACACATACCACAACGTTTTCTACACTAAACTAATTTGAATGTTGATTTATTAAATTTGTTGAGTTGGCTGGTTGTGGTTGTTGTTGTTGTTGCTGTTGCAAGTGGCAACAAAAGGCCGCACAATGCAGTCAGCAACATTGTGAACGTGCGCATTGCTTAAGTTTGTGCGACGTGCACACATAAAGGATTTTCTGTGGCCAAAGCGGAGGCTGAATAATTTTTGCTCGTGGCAAGTGCGGCGCAATCAAATTACAATGCAAACGCTGCAGTGTGCAGTCTGCAACGTACCGCATGTCGTAAAAGCGTGTAATTTGTTGTTGTCGCCGCTTGACAAGGATAAAGAAAATTGTAGGCGCCGCTGCTCCAAGGCAGATGAATGGCAGCTGGACTGGCGAAGCCTGACAACAGTCGCAGCGAAGCATGGAAAATATTTTGGTAAAAGCAGACGAAGTCGCTTGGCTATTTGCGACAAGTAAGTGATGCCATTTTTTGTGCGTGTCCGTTTATTTGCGATTTTTCCACTGACAACTCAATGACAGTCGCGACCATTGTCAGTTTCATATTTTCATGAAATTGCCTTTCGAACGTTGTCAGCGCAATTAAATTTAATTTCAAAGAAATCAATCAGTTGCGTGAAATACATTTAAACAAATTACTGCATAATTAAGCCGCAACACGACGCGTAAATTTATACATAAAATGTTGTGCATTTCCAATGAGGGTCAAACGACCTCAAAGGCACAGTCAATGACAGCATACGTACAGGTCAGACACACACACACACACACACACACACACACTCACTCACAAACACGCACACAGTGGTTGGCACTCAAATGCGCGCAGTTATGTTCAGCACGCACTTTCAACACATCGACATCGATTGACGTGTGTGCGTATGTGCGTCCGGTCGATTGCGCTATTGGCCAATGGCATTGAGGTGGAGCAATTTGCGCTATTGAAGGCGACTTAATTCAAGTATATCGAGCTCGCACTCGTTTGCTCATTATTGTGCTATATTGAGTAATGTTATTAACCCATTAGCGCTCAAACCGTCTAAAATTTTTGTACAACTTTGCGATTGTACCAAGCGATGAAATCGGCGTTACGGATAGTGAAAATAGTCATTCTATATGTTTTCGGGTCCGCTCTACATGATTATGCCATTAGATTTTCATTTTGGTCACAAGGAAATCCAATATGGCGGTGTTTTCGGAAAAAAATGCAAAAATTTCGACCAGTTTTTTTTTTCAAATCAATATTTTGTACCGAAATAGATTTTTGGCTGGGGTATAAATATGCACAAAAGTGCACAAACATGTTGAACTTTCAGAAAATACCGAAGTTGCCCCATGGGAATACATTTAACATCCTCAAAATGGCGGAAAAATGAAAATGGCGGAAAATTTTTTCACAATCGTTCATGAATTTTTTTTTGGAAAACGACGCACTATAACGAAAAATGTTCAAGAACAAAAAATGTGTAGAATTTGACAGAGAATACGTCTGCATTTTTTGAAAAAGTTTTGATCAACTTTTAGAATTGTAGCAAATTGTCAATTCTTAACAAATTGCAATAATTTCTCAAAAAATTCTGAAAAAATTCATAGATGTTCTTAGCCTGATTCTAAGCATTTTTGGCTAACAATTCTGTTAAATTCAGAATTTTTTGAGAAATTTTTGCAATTTGTTAAGAATTGACAATTTGCAAAATTCCAAAAGTTGATCAAAACTTTTTCAAAAAATGCAGACGTATTCTCTGTCAAATTCTACACATTTTTTGTTCTTGAACATTTTTCGTTATAGTGCGTCGTTTTCCAAAAAAAAATTCATGAACGATTGTGAAAAAATTTTCCGCCATTTTCATTTTTCCGCCATTTTGAGGTTGTTAAATGTATTCCCATGGGGCAACTTCGGTATTTTCTGAAAGTTCAACATGTTTGTGCACTTTTGTGCATATTTATACCCCAACCAAAAATCTATTTCGGTACGAAATATTGATTTGAAACAAAAAACTGGTCGAAATTTTTGCATTTTTTTCCGAAAACACCGCCATATTGGATTTCCTTGTGACCAAAATGAAAATCTAATGGCATAATCATGTAGAGCGGACCCGAAAACATATAGAATGACTATTTTCACTATCCGTAACGCCGATTTCATCGCTTGGTACAATCGCAAAGTTGTACAAAAATTTTAGACGTTTTGAGCGCTAATGGGTTAAAGCCAGATCGGCACTCAAGCGTTTATATAAACATACACAAATACAAATACTATACAATATAAAAGCATGCAGCAGGCCATGAAAATAGACAAATGGGCAGATAGGGCCAGGCCCACTTGCAAGTGCTAATTTTTAGCCAGCAAAGGTGGACAGCAGGCCGACAACAGACAAGGTCAAGTGGTAAATAGCGGAAAATGCAAAAATATGAATAAACCGTTAGGGTTTGTGACCTTTTGCATGTGCACATGAATGCGTATTTCAATGGTACATATAAGCTACAATTTTCGGTATTAGTTGGTCAGCCTCGATAGTCCAGCGCTGGCTTTTCATACCGAGGCCCAAGGTTCGAATCCTAGCTCGGGCTAAAAAAACGCTCATCTACTTCTATCGCTATACACTGAACCAGATGAAAATTACAGGCTATGGCAAAGCATCCAAGTGTGAAAGAAAAAAGTGTGGACAAAAATAAGAAAAAAAAATTATCGCGGATTTTGACGAAAGTAGTATTATGTTTAATTAAGCTGGATCGGAAATATTTTATCGAAAAATTGTCGTGATTAGGAGATATAGCTTGTCATAGTCGGATATATTTTAACAAAAATTTATGAAGGGAAAAAATGAAATTTAGGTACTTGTATAAAAAAATTGTAGAAAATATATTGTTGTAGATAGGCCACCAATTTCTTTTAATATTAAAACTACATTGATAGGAGTGGGACCGCTGATCTGTATTTTTTGTTTGGTATAAATAGTTTTTTTTACGAATTTTCAAATATGAATTTTTGTGTATCAATGAAAATTAAAAATAGCCAAAATTAGAAAGGCAATTAAAATCGAATTTCGTAAACTAGCGTAAATCCTTTTTACGAATTTTTTAAATGGACTTTCCTCTCTTAAATCCGCAAAAAAAAAGCTGCGTGTTTTTGCGCCTTTGGAAAATATTCAATTTTTTCGTAACTACTAATGTTAATTTTTTTACAGAAATCGCTTGAGTTAAAATTGCGACCAAATCGTGTAACCAAGTCAATGTCGCAAATTATGAATGTTTTTTTAAAATATAAAAATATTATGTAGCCATTTTTTTATATTATATTATATAGCCATATTATACAATTTTTTCATTATTATGGAATTTGTTTGCTAAAATTTGATTTAATGCTAATATATTCTAAAAAAAGGAGGAATGCCTAATTTTGAAGAAGCTCTAATTTTGAAGAATAATTTCTATGATAATCTCGCCGTTGTAAAATGAGCTGCATTGCATCTTCATGGCTGTGCCATCTCTATGTTAAGCTGTAAGGATATCAAGCAAAAAAATTATTTCCTTTAAGCAACACACACCCGCCCTTTTTCCACCCTTTAAAGGCCTTTAGAAAAACGCTGAAATACGTATTTCGTTATTGTTTTTTTTAGTATATGTATACAGTCGTGTCTAGGTATAGTGAACACCCTATATAGTGAACACCTCGATATAGTGAAAACCCAAATTTTGATATGGAGCATCTAAATCATGAACAAAATTTTGACAGCAATTTGAAGCAAAAAGCAAAACGTGTATTTTGAGCAAATAAAACGAGTTTTTGAACAAAAATGTTAACCGTGATATAGTGAATAGCCTCAATACTGTGAACAGGCCTTGCAATAATTAGTTCACTATATCCAGACACGACTGTATATACTAAATTTTAAAACAATACGACCAAAAAACAATGTCCATCCATATAAGCTTTACCACCGCCTTTGCCCCCTTTCAAGGTCGACTTTTTAAAATCGCTCCTTTTTATGGGTTGACTTTCTAAAATACAACTTTTGACCAAATTTCATCATTATAGCTCCAGCGGTTTGGGCTCAGTGATGATAAAATAATCGATTATATATTTTCGATTTTTTTAACTAGTTATATATTTTAGTTTTTAGAAATAAACAAAATGTTTGAAGTCAGCAGCCCAAAATTACTTAGATTGCAAATTTTCAGCCAATTTGAAGTACCCCTTCTATTTTTGCCCCAATTTTGTATCGAGTCGAAGCACTGTGCGTCGTTCGGATTTGGCGTTAAACTGTAGGTGCCCTCCTCCCCTTTTCCAGTTCACTTTAAATGTATGTGTTGTAACACATATTAGAAAAAACAGTGTTGCGTACACATTTCAAGAAACGGGTAAAGTATGTGGTATCACAATGGGCCTTTCAGGCCTCCGGAGGCAGCCACCATAACCTAAACTAACCGAACCTAGTTTACAGAAAGTTTTAGTTCTTATTGAGAGATAACCCATCCTAACATAACCTATATTGATGCTAAATACTGTTTTTTGTGATCACAGATATTTCTTTCAACTTTAGTTCGAAAGTATCTTTCGAACCTTTGTATTACAGCCATCAGTCAGATAGTCGTCTTCGATCAGAACCTCACAGTCTCATAGTCATTTCCCCCCTCCCGCACGTGGCTATAGCAGTCACCAAACGTCCCAAACGCGTCTGTCAAAATCATTGAACAACTAATTAATAAAAGTCATAAGGCACAAAAACAACAATCGCTTTAACAACGACAGCAAACTGCAAAATTCTGACAATTTCATTTACTCCGAACACCGAACGAAGCCATAAAATGCCAATCTTTACCGAAGAGAAAATATAAAAGCAATTCATAAAACGCATCAAGTGCACAACGCGCCGTCCTGACAGACACTCAACGAGCCACAAGTACGGCATAAATTTTGAAAACTCATCAAATTAACAAAACCAACGCGCACCAAGACAAACGCGCACACAACCGAAAGTGGCACTCGACGCAATCTGGAGAGCCCGGCCACATTGCCACAAAACGAATTCCTCACACTGACAGTGCGGCGACGCGAGAGGCGACAACAATTGCCGAAAAACATAATTAAACTTTGTGACAGTTGCCTGCAAGTTGAATGGCACTTTTGATGCCATTAAAAGTGATTAATGACATTGTATTGCCATGCCATGTAAGAAGCCATCGAAGATGCACACATCTTTGTTGACGCCAACAACAAACGTTGGGTCAATCGAAGAGTTGTAGCTGGTCCAGGCGAAAGCATACAATTCAAAGGAAATGCCAATAATTGCAAGCTTGGGCCATAGACAACTTTTTTCTCACTCACTCGCTGTACTTTGCTTTGATTTCCGTTGATTTGTATTACTTGTTCTTTTTTTTTAATTTTCCAACAATTATGCTAAAATGTTGAAGGCTATTCGAAATTGGTTTAGCTGCACTCAACGCCAATGGCAGCTCATTTCAGCAATGCCAAGCACGAAATGTTAATTAAAACAAACTTGCAGTCGCCGCTCCGCTCATCGTCCGCAGCAACGGCACATCATTATTAGCCGCGGCCAACAAGCCGTGCAGATCCAACAATACAACCAATGAACTGGTCCGGTTGCGCGCTATTCAAATGCCTTTTCATTTGCTGCTCCCCTCAATGCTTCCGCTTCGTCTGTGCCTTCTGCTCCGGCGCTGCCGTTTTTTCAAATTAATTCTGCATTTTCTATCTACTCGATGCTCTCTAAATCTTCTTTTTAATTTTAGTTTAATTCTCCGCTTGCCTGAGTTTTTTCTCGTCACTACGCGTTCCTGCTGGCGGCTGTCGTTTTGGGGGAAATTCAATTCCCAAACAACGTGCCACAAGTACGGCCGGAATCCAAAGTGTGTCATAAACTTAACTTGATAAATAGTTAAAAGGATATTACGCCAAGTTAGCCAGCACTGCGCGCAGTGTGAAGCGGTGCGGGTCGAATTGGTAGACAGAGCAGGATGTAGGATTTGCTGAAGGACGGCACGAAGCCAAAGTGTATTCGTTATTATAAACACCTGCATGCGGCAGTGATTCCAGGAGGCTCGGCACTCGTGCCAGACAAAATGCGAGTTGGGCTGGAACAGCAAACAGTGGGACAAACTGCTAATGTCGGGTTGAAATAAACAGATATTGGTGACCAAGATAAAGTCTTTGTTTATGACACAACACTGATTTTATTTTATTCAATAATTAATTTTCATTCATTGTACTGCTATGCATTTGAATCTGTAAGTGCTCAGCTCCTGTGGTAGCCATGAGGATCGGTTCTTGACCACATACTTTATACCTTAACATCTGAGAAGAACTCTTAATACTAGAAAGATCACAAGTTTTTCATATCTAGAAAGACTACATAACATATCCGTTGATAACTCGGAAAGTACACATCGGATTTGGCTTAATTGTTACAAAATAAATTTTATAAATTAAACAAAAATATGCAACTTTCCACGATACTAATGTCCGACCGAAACATCGTTTTTGGGCCGAAACTGAAACCGAATTTCGGTTTTTTTTTAATATTCGGTCGAAACCGAAACCGAAACTTTTTAGTTGAAATAAAAATCATCACATCAAGCATCAAAATCACCATTTTTCAACAAACGAATTTTACTTTAAGTAAATAAAGAACAAACAAACAAACATAACATAAATAAATAAATAAATACTTATTAATAAAAACAATTCATTAATTTTTTAAAAACATTAACATAAAAAAATCACCCTTACTCGCTAATATTAAAAATTAAATAATTTAATATTATATTCTAAAAAAAGAAGTTTATTTGCATTGGTGGCATCTAAATTCTCCTTCTCATCCTTTCACTATATATCTGCTCGGCTGCACTAACTAAGTAGCTGTTCACTCGCTACACAATAAAATGTAAAAAATATTCCAAAAAAGTTTCGGTTTCGGCCGTTCGGGCATTTTTTGGCCGAAACTGAAACCGAAAACGAAACACTTATTTGTGCCGAAACCGAATATTCGGTCGGACACTACACAATACAAAAATAAATATCACCAAAGCAAAAGTTGGTAGTAAATACTAAAGAAATTACAGTTATTTGAAAATGAAAAACTATCAAAATGGCCGCATTGGTCTTTCTTGTGCTTCCACCAACCACTGATCACCGAAAATCACTTGGCGTAATAATTTGTTTTTCTTCGAAAATTGTAGGTACAGTAATTCGGACACTCGCTAATACGGACAACGCGGTAAGCCGGAATCCTAATTGATTTCTATTGTAGACTCTGTAATCCGGATACCACAGATTTTATTTAACTCAGACATCCGGACACTCATTTTTGTTTGCTTTTTTACGGGGAGTCCACGTTTTCTATTTAAATATGTTTTCATAAAATGCAAGAAATTCAAGTGAAAACCGATATGCTTTCTCTTCCTGTCGTATTTGCTGGTTCAGGTGTGAAATAGGAGGTTGCATAAATTCAAGTGGTGTTAATTAATTATAAAAGTTGTAATTTAACTGTGTAAACTACATCAAATATTAACCCTTTCGCTATTTTGTTGCCATATGGCAACATGCTACTTTGTGGACGTCTGCATCCTCTATGGTTGCAAGAATACATTTTTTTGTTGGTCTTTAGAATAGTTTGAAGTTTTAGGAAAAATACGAAATTAATAAACTGAATATTTAAGTTTAAAGAAGAAAAGTATACACGTTTTTTTAATGGTATATCTTGACATAGTAAAGGAAGAAGAAGCAGAAAAATTTTGAGAACTTTATAATTTGACGTTTTGTTTCAATTTAGATACTTTTTTTTTAAATTTTGGCTGAAGTAAATGAAGAAGTATTCAAAAGTTTTATGTTTAATTAATTATTACAGCCACAACGATGTGGTTTCTCTCATAGAAATACACTCTAAAATACAGGGTCCGAGTATAAAAATTAAAAAATTTCTTATGGAATGTTGCTAATACAACCACATAGAAGCCTAAAACGTAAAATTTAAAAGTTTAACTTTACCCAGTAAAAACCTGTAGCGAAAGGGTTGACAATGGCACCTATAATAAAAAAAAACGTGAATTTTAAACGTTGGGCCAGAAAAAACGAAATTCTAAACAAAATAAGTCGAGAAAAGTCACTGCGTCAACTGTCAGTGGAGTACAATTATACAATTTCTACAAACATGAAACAAAATTTTGCCAAACGAAAATTAGTCATTTCTTTCAAAACCCTTAAAAATGTTTATAAAATATAATTATATTCCAAAACTAATTATATTCCAATAAAAAATAATAAGTTTTATTTGTGTTCTGCAGTATTTGTATCGATTTTTTTGTAATCTTGGTAATCCGGACATTTCGATATTTCGGACAGTGTTTGGTTTTCAATTGTCCGGATTATCGAGATTATACTGTAAATATTTACCGTTATATAACGGTACTGAAGCCAAGTTTTAATTGAAAATAGTTTTATTTTTCATTTATGAAATTTAAATACATCAAACTAATCAAATTAAATATGAGTTCGTTAAGAGAAAAGAATTTGTTAATTTTCATTATATTTTACATCCACTTCTGTTCACTGCATTCCATTGTGCACCCTAACACGTTTCAAGCAGCCAGTGATGAACGAATTTTGCGTCCTCCGAGACTTTGCAGAGGTAATGAACAAAGACGACGAAATATAGACACACAACTTGGCCGAGTCAGTTGAAGTGATTAAAATTTTAATTGCACTGCTGCGCATTTCATTATTCATGAAAATTTGCTCTTGCCGTGATGCATAATTTTTTGGTGTTTTTTTTGCGTTTGCGCACGACAAAGCGACGAATGCGCGCCGTGAAGCCGGCTACGCGCGGCTGGCGATTACGAGACGGCACACTGTGCTCCACAAGGAACATTAGGTGGAAGGCGTCGAACGGCGCTCAGTCAGCCAACAGTGGCGTATATTAAAACAAAATAAATAGCATAAAAAATCGTTAAAAAAAAGAGACACAACTTTTTTGGCACGTGACATGAAATAAGCAAGCAACGAAACGTAGCGAAAAAGGAAAAGGAAATGCTTACGCTCATTAATAAAGCGCGCCTGCTTCTATTAAACGTCCGAAAATATGCAACACATAAAAAATAATACAAACTGTGTGGAGAGCAGAGCAAAAACCACAGTAAAATCCTGGCGGCGAAAAAGAATCAACCAAACGAAATCAGAGAATGTGAAAAACTTGCAAAGTGAAGTAAGAGAAATCTGAAAATTGTATTTAAAATTCACTGCAGCAATTTGCATGCGTGTGTGTGTGTGTGTGTGCGTTTGAGTGAATAGCAGCGCTTGTGTCTGTCTACCGTTCTCATCTTCTTGCGCTGACACGGCTCCTACCACTTCCGCTTTTTTGTTTATGTACAAATGCAAAAATGCACAGCATGTGGTCGCAATATTCGTTCATTCGCTCCACAAATTCATACCCCCACCTGCCGGTGGCCGCGCTGAATGTGCTGAATGCCGTCGGATGTGGTGCTGTGGTCTTTGTGTGTGCGCACCTGTGGGGCTTCACAAAAGCGAAAATGTATTCAGTACAACTGCACAGCGCGGCCCGCTGCCGCTCCCACGGCGCATTTAAGCGAAATGCCAATGTGCGTGGCGTTCATTCGTGCCGCCTCTTAATAAAAACACTTACAATTCAACTACTTAAAATGCGTGCGCACACCACTACATGCACGTCGACAGCGGCCTTTCGACAGCAACACACGCGCTGTCTCTACGTGCGCCCTCAATGTCGAATGAATAATTTCCGATTTTATTTTGCACTTGGTGCCGTTTCATGTTGCCACGCCGAGCGTTCAGCTTCCACGCTTGACGCTTCACACTGGCTGGCTAGCTGGCAGTCGCAACACAAAACAGTCGCACCAGATAAGGCGTTGCTCCGGATGTGCATGTGGTGCGTCACCTGCCACAACTGCCGACATTTTCACTTCCACTTCCACAGCCGGTGACGGTGCCGGTTCCACTGTCACTGCCACAACCACAGTCACTGCGGCTGTCGTTGAAGTCGTTTGCGAGCAACACGCTAGATGGATAGGTGGTCGTCGCTTCAGCGTCGTTGTCGTCGCCGTTGTCACCTGCCACCTTCGACACTGAGGTTGCCGCTGGTAGTAATTGAGGTGAGAGGTGATACGGTTGTGTCATACGTTTTTTGTTCTAATAAGATGAATTTAAGTTTCACAACTTCATTTCGTTGAAGCGAATGCGTGGCGCAGTGGGCGGGCCAAATTTAATATTGCATAGGCGCAGACAAACAGGAAAGCAGGTAAACAAGGAAACCGCCGCATGCAACAGGGCGGATGAGTGATATCAATTTTGTGGCGTGTGAGTGTATGTATTGCTGCCGGTGTGTGAATGTGATGAATGCAAAGAGAGAGTCTGTGAACAGAATGTGGCGCTGGAAGAGAAACTGGAGAAGTGAACAAGCAGCAGCACATATTCACACAAACAGAACGAAACGAAGCGGATGTAGCGGTGAGGTTACAGCAAATAGCTGGAAATGCAAAAATGCATTTTCCAAATTGATTCGCAAATGAATGGCTATGGAGTTTCCGCTGTTTTGTGGTCAATATTTAGTGAGAGAGAGAAATTCAAATTCTTCATGTCAGCGAGTTTTCGAAGACTATATGAGGTACTAAATTGATTTTCATACGATTGCTTATTCAGAAGCAACTGTTTTATTGACTATTTTATGAAATGTGAAAAATATATTCGTGTTTATAAATGAAAGTTCAACAATCGTTGGCAAATTCAATGTCAATAACTACTCTTAATTGGCATTGGCATTGCATTATATTTACATGACTTGCCATCATTGCCATTAACTTCGTATTTAACAACAAATAACAAATTAACTCAACACTTGTTTGTTTACATGCCACTTGTAGCTTTTACTCGTATTTGCTTGCATTTATTTGATTACACTCTCATAGCCGTTGAACGTGCATTTACATTACTAAAAGCGTATAGAAATATATTGGTATTTCCGTCACATTTTACCAATAGAAACGTGCATCAAAGTTACAATTTTGCGAATATGAATTGGGATTATTCGATTAACAGTTTTAAAACCATATTACCTATGAAAGTTGTTTCATAAGGTCTCCCGCGGCTTACTCAAGAAAGGACTCAGAGTTTTGTGGTACTGGCGATGGAAAGGTTGAGAGCTTTCCATAAGTAATTATTTTACTCCTATTGAGAGAACCATCGATGGACAAAAAGTGATTCTTTTTCGGAACTCGAACAGAGAGCTCACAGATTATACCCGTGACAGACATATGATTTTTGAGACTACTACAGGGTGGACCATTTAAGATTTGGAATTTGAATCGGTTATAAAAAAAAACTATTGAATATTTTTTGAAAATTCCTGTTTTATTACAAAGCTTGGACTTAGTTATTTAAAAATGAAAAACGATATCGTTCATATGACTGCCACTACTGGCCTTACAGTACGCCATTCGGTCAACCCAATTTTCAAGTACTTTTTCGATTGTTCCGGGTAGAATTTCCTGAATGGCAACTCCGATTTCATGTTTCAAAGCTTCAATCGTCTCTGGATGGTTAGCATAACACTTGTCCTTTACGGCTCCCCACAAAAAAAGTCCAACAGACTTAAATCGCAGCTCCGAGGCGGCCAATTGACTTCAGAATTTCGGCTGATTATTATCGATTTTCGAAAACGGTGCCCAAAAGTTCGATTGTTACGTTGGCTGTGTGGCTTGCTGCGACATCCTGTTGAAACCAAATGTCGTCCATGTCATCCGCTTCAATTTTTGGAAACGAAAATTTGTTGAGCATGGCACGGTAACGCTCGCCATTGACTATAACGGTGGCTCCTTGTTCATTTTCAAAGAAAAAATTGCCCAATGATCCCACCGGACCAAAACCCGCACTAAACCGTAACTCTTTGTGGGAGTATTGGCTTCTCAATGGTGACGTGTGGATTTTCCGAACCCCAGATGCGACAATTTTGCTTATTCACATAGCCTCCGAGGTGAAAATGGGCCTCATCCAAAAAGACAATTTTTAGATTTTTCGACGATGGGTTGAAGACTCTCCACTTTGGAAGAAAGTTCTCAATATTTCCCAATTTTGTTCAAGTGTATAGCGTCCCATTTCGTAAATGTCAAAGTTTTAACTAAATTACGAACACAAATTAAATGACATTTGGACTGTCATTCTCGAAATAAAGCCTAGTTCAAATTCCAAATCTTAAATGGTCCACCCTGTACAATGAATGTTCTAAATACCATAAGAAATGAGAAAACAGATTTTGAAAAAATTCTAAATATTTTCCTCCTATATCCTGCACTGCACTGCAGTGCAATTCTTAAATGTTCACTGTAGGTGTTTGACAAAAAGCTTTAAGCTTTAATATATGTTCAGTTGAATACAAAACTCCAGTTGCTTGCGAACAAAAATTAAAAGAACCAGTGAAAGACATTGGTTGTTTGTACTATCATGTTTTTAGAGCTAAATGCCTGTCACGGGTATTATTTTTTAATGTACTTTTTAATTCGTTCTTTCGCTTTTCTTCTATTTCATTATTTCCAATAATTTACATTAAATAGTTCTATATCTCAAAATGTCTCATTGGCGCTAATTTTCTGCGCCTAAAACTACAAGTCTACAAATTCTTACAGTAACTGCTGCACATCCACCTTGCTCGAGCCAACATCAACAACAAACAGCCACACAAAAACGAGCACCCAGAAAAAGCATCAAGCGCAGCAAATTCAAAAAATATCACTCATACGCCACGTTGCACGTAACGGCAGCACGCTGAATGCATTCAATTTGCAATGTCACATTTCAACTAAAACGGCTCTTTGAAAGCGTCTGCAACGCACATTCGCACTCGGGCGCATACTGTCGGAGCTGCACAGCCGAACTCGGGAGGCAACATGCAAATAGACCAAGTTGCTAATTTACCATTTTCTATGCCGACTTTTGCCGCTTCGCCCATCCGCCTAAACGCTTCGGCATTGTGTGTTGGTGTTGGTAGTGGTTGTTGTTGTTGTTTTTGTTGTTGCTCGAGCACAAATTGCAAATTTGCGCTTCACATGCACTGCGACACAGCATTTCCAACTGTCAATTTAGAAGAGAAACCCGCTCAGGAGCAAGACGCCAGACGCAAGCGAAAAGCACAAGCAACACTGCCACCAGCGACGCACAGCCATCAACCAGACCCATTACCCGACCACAACGACTTCAGCCACACCCGCCCCTCTATCCCAGTTCGCAGTCTAACTGGCTTACCTTCGCCTTCGTCATTTCCTGGCGCACATTGGCAGCGAATGTGCAGCTGCCACTTTGACGGCTTCGACTGCTCGACGGTTTAGACTGTGCAGCTTCAGCGTTCAATTTAGCTGCCAACCCCAACGCATATCACTATACACATGCGTTCAGTACCTTCGTCACGTTTATGTGCGTCGCCCTCGTCCCAACGCCGACTCAACAAGCTGCAAACGCGCTTTTGTTGTTGTACGTGCCACAGCGCTAAACATTTCATTTCATCCGCTCTGGTGCGCTTCCGGTCTTCCGTCTGCCTCGCACCACCGAAGCAGTCACCACTTCTTATGTCATTTTGTTGCCACTACAAGTGCTTCGGCATTTGACTACTTGCTGCTGGAGTCTTGAAGCTTTGCCTTTTGCCTTTGCCTTTTTCAATTTTTCGTCATTAAAAACGCATCAACAACATTAGCGTGTGTTGTTGTTGTTGCTGTAGTTAGTATGTCACCCGAAAACGAACAGCATGAGCAAGTTGCTGTGTTTAAGCGTTGTCGTTTTTGTTGTTCTAGCAGTAATCGTCGATAAAATGCCAGCATGTGGCAACGCTCTTGCTAGCCATGACCATCACCATCACCCGCGAGCGACACCCTGCCAACCAGTGGCGCACACAGGGGAGGGTTTTTGGGGTTTATTTACTTATTTCGGTCTACAGAACGAATTCTTACAGACTAATTAAAAATAGTGAACAGGTTGAGCTTAAATCTAGAGAGAGATGAATTAAAATCTATGATATTACTAAACTTGTTGCACAGGCGTATGCATCTAGTACTTGGTTTAAACCGCCCCCCCCCCGCCCCCCCGAAATATCTTTAAGTTAGTACAGAAATTTAATTTATAACGGTCGCATATACATTCAATCATCAATATTCAATCATCAATAACACTACTCGACAAAAAAATGACCTAAAAATAAAAGTGTTTTCTAGACTAACTTTGGGCCGCTGAACACGAAACTGAAGATCAAAAAATGTTTGTAAGAAGCGTTTTCGAAAAATCTTCGAAAAACCAGTTTTTTCCTGTTGTTTCAGTTATGAGCACATATCTCGTAAACGAATCACCCGACTAACACAAGCTTTCCGTCGATCAGAAGATAATACCTTAGCCTTTCCAGAGATATACATATTGTCCAAATCAGATGAGATTTGGAGAAATTACTGATGGTTAAAGTTGTAAAAAAGTGAAATGAAAAGTGAAAAAATCATAAATTTTCGAATGTTTTTTTTATAGATAAAATAAATTATCTCTTTTGGTTTTAAAATCCAAGATGAAAGATATATTATTTGTGCAAATATTAAGCTTAACATTAATAGAATCGAAAAAAAAATTACAAAGTTATGATGCACGGAGTGAAAATACCATTTTTACATTTAAAACACCGTGCGAAAAAAGTTTTTTTTGCCCAGACCCATCTTAATGCTGATATAGGATTGAAACTAAAGGTCATTTATAGTAACCTGGCATAGTCAGTTTTTCATTTTCTGACCCAAAGTCCTTTTTAAAGGGCTTTAAAATTTTAAGGACATACACATTTTAAATATTTTTTTCAATATTTTCGGTTGTGCAATGATAAATATATGGATATCAAATGAAAGAGAAAAATTGTCTCCTTTTAACTAAATTTTCTATTTTTAACTTTTAAGACAAAAATATGTTATTCAGGGAAAACATACATGTTTTGGATCTCAGTCCGTAGATTCATACATCTACATTTTATTCTATTTTAAAGTTGTCAAAAAAGTTACACAAACGCCCCGAAATAAAATCCTGCGTGCGCCACTGCTGCCAACATTAGTTTTTACAGCCGCAATTGCTGCTATTATAGCTGTTATTTTTGCTGCTTTGGCCGTTTGCAGTGGCAACTGCAACATATTCCATACTGTGCAGTGTACAGTGGTGAGAAGCACACCAACTGTTACCAACTGTTATTGTAGCTCCTTTTGCTTGGCATGTGTTGCGTACATGTGCCATTCAAGCAACAATAACCAACCTGTTTGCGGTAAAAATAACAGTCACTTTTTACGTAAGGCATGAGCGGCTTTTTAGCTCTTCTTTCGTAAGTTGAAACTCGATTCTGACGTCTCTTTGACTTGAACTCGATAAGCACAGAGCTGTCGTTGCTAGCTTCATCGATCCGGTCCAATGTATTTTATGAAATAGCTTTTGCACGCACAAAGGATGCAGCGTAGCCATTTTCACCTTTTGGCATGTTTTAAGCGCCTTAAATGTTTTATACGCGTTACGATTTTGCATGCCACGCACGTGCAACCATTTAGCTGCAGCAATTGTTGCCACTGCTCTCCGGGCACATTTTCGTACACACACATAGGCACTGTTGCATGGATGTGTGTGGTAGCAACACATTCACGCCATGCAGGCACTTTTGTGCACTATTGCCAATGGATGTGTTGGTTCATTTGTTCGTTGTATGCGACGCGATAACGACGCCGCGATAAAAGTCCCACACCCAGCAATACAAGAAAAACAAGACCGGCTACAGTAACATTGTTTGCGGTTTCCGTGCGCAAACATTTGCAGCATTTAGCGTTGAAGCGTTTACTCAATGGCACACAACCAGCACATTGGTTCAACTTCCTGCCTCCGCTTGCACCCTGAGCCGCGCGCTTTCTCTTGACAACTTACCTTCACCTTCTGTTCCATCGCGTCGCCTTCTTTTGTTGCCTTACTGCATTTCCTTTTGCCATCGCTGCAGCCCCCGCAACTTCTGCCTCGTTTCTACTGAACTCAACTCATTCAGTTTCGTGTGCTGCGGGCGTGCGTCTTGACGTGTACCTTGGCAGCAAAAAACCAAATACCAGTGAATAGACCGCACAGTGGCTGCAGCAACAAGAACAATACATCGCCAACAACAACAACAACCCAAATAGCATAAACAATAAAAAAAAACATGAACAAAGCGAGGTAAAAAAAGGTGTCAAGGGCCAGATGGGTCGCTCGGTTGGTTGGTTGGCAGCCAGTCTGCCTGGTTGTTGGCTTGCTGCTTTATCGCAGTATGTGTGTGTGTGTATGTGTGTGCATGTGTTTTGGACGCCTAGTGTGCGTAGATGTTTAAATGCTGCCGCACACTTGACGGCGCTCGAGCTGATTATGTTGACACAAAGCGTGCTGTTTATGGAAATGAGCTACAACTGACTGACTGCCTGGCTGGCTGGCTGCGTGTTGCGGCCATCACCGCCAGCACCAGTTCATCAATTTGCATAAGCATGTAGCGTGTGAGTGGTGTTTTTGCTATGCTATGCATGAGTGTGTCGTGTCATTTGTGGTTGTATTTGTGTGCGCGTTGCCTTTTTCGTGCATTTTCTTGCCCATTTGGGGCGTGATCTTCTGACTGAGCAATAAGTGCTGTTGCACTGAATTTATAATAAACGAACTTTTGAATATTTAATGCCTTGCGTGGTGCATGTTTCGACAACCGCTGTGGCACTTGACGAGGGTCCAGAGTGAAGTGAGGGTGACGGGTGTGTCCAGATGTTCATTGAGACTGCAGTAACTATGCCAAATAGCTGATGAACTCTTTTCACACAAACATTTGACAGTATCAGTTGCATAAACTGTAATAGAAGAACTCTGAATAAATAAAGAAATCAACGGACATAACCTAACAAATTTGAAAAAATGCTTAGTTTATAAGAATTAAAGAAAACCTATATACATATATATAAGAAAGTGGATCACGTAAGCGCATCACGCTCAAACGGAAAGGCCGATTTCCATGGGGTTTTCTTTGTTGGATTCACCTTGAGTCAGTTCAGGTTTATGGGAAAAGAAAATTCCGGCAAATCTGTTGTAAGAGTCGGATAATCCCTGCCATGTTTGACCTTGAATTCTGAAAATTTTCAGACCATAACTTTGGAACCATAAGTCACACATCAATTAAATTCACTACAAACTTACTATTTAGTCATGTGCTTCGACAGAGTGGTTGGGGCAGGTATTGGGCGAGGGGGCGTGGCACCACCCATGCAAACAAAATCTTTATAATGAAATATATTCGAAATTGTAAGGTGCACAGCATTGAAATTTAGTATAGCGTCGTCCCATAGATGAGTCATTCTACTGGTAAGATTTGATGGGTGTTGGACAAGGGGCGTGGCACATTTTTTGTACCCAAACATTTCGCTGAACTATAAGTCGCACAGCAATGAAACTAAGTACGAACCTACCATTTATTCAAATCTTTCGACAGAGGGAATGATGAGGGTATTGAACAAGGGGGCGTGGCACCGCCCATACATGCCAAAATTTTAATAGAGAATATCTTTGAAATTGTTAGTCGTACAACAGTGAAATTTAGTACCCATCGTCCCATAGATGAGTCATTCTACTGGTAAGATTTGATGGGCGTTGGACAAGGGGCGTGGCACATTTATGTGACCCAAATATTTTGCTGAACTAGAAGTCGCACAACAATGAAACTAAGTACGAACCTACCATTTTCTCTTTCGACAGAGGGCATTTTGCGGGTATTGAATAAGGGGGCGTGGCACCGCCCATATAATTTAATTTTAGTTCAAGCGCAGTCCATTTTTTTGCAACATTGCTTATTTGTGGGAATCGATTGCGTTAATAGCTCCTCCTCTTCCTTTAGTTGGTTTTCTTCGTCAATTTGCATCGCCATTGATTCGCCATCTCGCGTATTTAATTATAAAAACAAGGACAAATGTTGTGCGAGACGAAGTTCGCGGGGTCAGTATACCCTAAAACTAAAATTAATTAAAGCTGTGATTTAATTCAATTACACAGGACAACAAAATCGCACTTTTTTCTGTTGCATGGAGTTTTTCTACTGTTTTGTACTAACTTGGGTGCGCTGATTTCGAATCTACCTTCAGATTTTTTGTAACAGCTCTAGTTACTGAGATACAGGTACTGTGTCACTTTTTCAGATTTTCCTCTACTTTTTCCATATTTTTTATCGTAATTTCAAAACCAATAAACCGGTTGACATAATTTTCACCTTGTTGCATTAACAACACCGTACGACTTCTTTTTCGATGCAATTTATTTTTATAAGTTTTAAAATTCCGCGGTAATTGGACCTGAAAGTCGGAAAATATGGAACTTTAAGGCGTTTTCTTTGATGGTCAAAAACATACACATTTTTTGTAAATCAATTAACGAGTTAGGTGGTTAATGAAAGCCGACACATCAAACATTACAACACAGCCAAATTATTTGGCGGAATACACATTCGCATCGAAATAATAGCAAAAATGTACCATAGTCATTTTCATCACTTTTCATACTTTTCCTTAAAAAATTAGCCTCAAAATATGTTTTTTATATGTTCCATTTATGGTCTGAAATAAAAGCAAAAAAGAAAAAGATTTTGAATTGCTCGAAACAAAAAAAATTAAAAACTTTGCATATTTTGCAAGTATTTTACAGTCGAAAATGTGAAAAAAGTCGAAGAAAATTTGAAAAAGGAACACGCGCATTTTTTGCGAAAACTAGAGCTGTTACATAAAAACGGAATATGGTTTTGAAATCAGCGTAAAAAAACTATTCAGAATCATGTAAAACACTTCAGACATGCTGTTGTCCAGTGTTATCATTAAATTTTTAACAGAAAATTTTTGCCCTACAATGGATTTTGTTAAAGAAGAAAAACTACAGTATTTAGTACATAAAATTACTTAATTGAAACATAAATGTAATTAATTTACACATTAAGAAGCAACTGCAGCTGTCGGCCGTCTATTATTAAATCAATCAAATAATAAAATCAATTTCCTTGTCCTCATCTCTTATTCCTTAGTTACTTTAATGCGCAACATTCCCCTAGAGCCTCGAGCCCACAATTTCACTTTAACGAAATTGAAAAGCGACAGCAATTAAACACTCATACGCCCCACTGTCCACACCCACTGCGTTGTATTGCAGGCGTTCGCTTAGGATTTAAATCAAAGCAACACTTATGACACAAGCAAAAAATAGCTAAACGTGGTTGTAGCTACGCCTCTTCGTATCCTAGTAACAAAAACCGCTCAACGTATTTGTCGAACAAAACCCACACAAAAACTATTGCAAAAAATTGTTTTGCCAGGGCCAAAGTGTATGCACAACAATAACAAAGCAGTGAAGGAAGGATGATGAGCACGCTGATGACTACGACGACGACAACAGCGACAGCGCCACACGCCACATTCTGCTTGGCGGAAATGAAATTTCGACAAGCGAGGCAAACGTAAAGCCAACAACGCACACAAAGCAAAAATGTGCAAAAACAACCAGATGCGAGCAAATAGCGTCGCTTTGAGCTACGGCGGCTGCTGCATGCGATGATGTTGTTGTTGTTGTTGGTTTTGTCTTTGCCTTTGTGGCGGTCGCTGCCACAGGCGGTGTCAACGGGTTGAGCGCTGCGCTAGGCCGCGTTCTCTGCTGCCCTGAGCAGAAGCAGCGGCTCGGTGTCATACAGTTCACTGGCACACGCCCGCACACAAATGGCGGCAATCTCTTGCTTCTGCTTCTCATCTCTGCATTCGGCACTGGCGCTTTCATAAATGTTTCTCGCTGGCGTTGTGTTGTTTTTGTCGCCTTTGTTTCGCTACGAGCGCCAGTAGCAATGAAACGGCAATAGCGTGCAGCGACACATATGCAACGCTAGCAGCAACAAAAGCAAAAACAGAACGAGAAAAACATTGTAATCATGATTGTAACAACAAGTTGAAAGGCCATTTTTTGTTTGTTTGTTCCACTCGTTTGCGCAGGAAAGAGGAAAATTAAGTGAGGGCAGTAAGCAAGATCATTAACACCATAAAAACAGACACACGAAAATGTATATCACATACACATGCACGCGCATACACACATTAACAGAACGAAACGCAAACATAGCCAATGCGACTTGGGCTTAAGTAAAGCCGCAGGCAAAAGGAAACGAAAACAAATGACAGGAAGAACGAAGCAGAGTGCAGAAAAAACACATTAAACCAAATGACAAATGCTTATGAAAGCGCACACAAATACACAAACAGTAACAGCAACAAAAACAAAGTATGTGCATACTTAAACAGCCATCGATATTGTGTCAGATGCAGACCAGATGGGGGAGGAGGGGAGGGAGCAACAGAGTGTTGCATGTGCATAAACTTTAAGAACCTTTAAGAACAAACCACATTCGCCGCAACAATAACAATAACAACAGCAAAATTTCGAATGAAGAAATACGACCAATATAAATAACAACAACAGCACTTAGAGTCCGACCGATTAATCGGCATCGGCTAGTATCGGCCAAAAAAATTGGTATCGGCATCGGCAAAAAAAAAAAGAATCGGCATCAGCCTTTTTTGGCCGATACTACATCGGCCGTTTTTGGTCGATGATGCCATCGGCCTATTTTTCTGCTTTCATTTTTTTGTTTTCATTTTTTATACCAACGGGTTCGTATACCCCTTTTCAGTAATATATTTTTAGATACTGTTTAATATAAATGTTTCCTAGAAATATTTTTTTTTAAAACTAGTTATTCTTAAAAACACAGATTTTCTCGAGATGTCTATGCATTTCGTCTCTTAATGTGGATATCAGAAGACGGGGCATTTAATTTTTCAATCTTATCTTTCTTTTTTAATTGGAAGCATTTTTTAACAGGCCTTTTATTTTTTTCAAATTTGTTTACTGACTTCTTCCCACTGCACTTGTACGACGGGTCGCAATTTGAGAGTACAAATTTTAATATAAAAATCGTAATTTTAATTTGAAGAAAAAACTGAATTTGTATGCAATATTTACGTCACTATTTTTGTTTCTCTCTGTGATATATTATTTTTTTTAATACAGGGTTTTCCAACAAGAGGTGTTATTTTGGTATTCAAAGAAAAATGCAATTTTTTGATATAAATGATCGGATGTTTATTTCATAATAAAGAGGAAGGTATGCCGTTAATAATGAAAAACAACATCAGCCAAATGGCCACCACGACCACGCTTACAGGACCATATCCTTTTCATGAAATTTTCCATAACCAAATCGCAAAGTGGCTGCCCTATGTCCTCGATAGCCTCACGAATTCTATCTTTGAGGTCTTGAATCGACGCTGGGCTGTTGGCGTACACCTTATCTTTCACGTGGCCCCAAAGGAAGAAGTCGCAAGGTGTTAAATCACAAGATCTCGGTGGCCAATTGTGATCACCTCTTCCAGAGATAACACGGTCCAGAAACTTTTCCCGTAAAAGAGCAATGGTTTCGTTGCTTGTGTGGCACGTAGCGCCGTCTTGTTGAAAGTAAACGTTGTCCAGATCAATACCATCCAACTCCGACCATAAAAAATCATTAATCATCTCCCGATAGCGCAATCCATTCACCGTAACTGTTGATCCAACCTCATTTTCGAAAAAGTAACGTCCATTGACCCCGCCGGACCATAAACCGCACCAAACAGTCACACGTTGAGGATGGAGAGGCTTCTCAACAATAACTCTTGGATTTTCCGAGCCCCAGATGCGGCAATTTTGCTTGTTGACGTAGATTTTTCGATGGAATTCCGGATCATTTTCATGCATTTCAAGGACAAAATCAGCAAAGACACGACGTTGTTGATGATCGGTCGGCTTGAGTTCTTGTGTTAACTGAACTTTATAAGCCTTAAGACCCAAGTCTTTATGCAAAATACGGTGTAATGACGTTTTTGGAATGCTCAATTCCAAAGAACGACGAGGAATCGACAAACCTGGGTTTTCTTCAACACTTTGGGCTACAGCAGCAATATTCTCAGTTGTTCTTGAGCGACGTGCACGGGTTTTATTCTTCACATCACTAACTTGTCCCAACAGCTCGAATTTTTCCACCAATTTCTGTATTGCGGTCCGACAAGGTGCTTCACGACGACCCAAAAATGCTTTAGTTTTGCGAACTGTGACTGCAAGATTTTCACCATTTTTGTAGTGAATTTTAATAATTTCAATGCGTTGTTGAAGCGTGTATCGTTCCATTTTTAGTAATGGCGTCGTTTCTACTTGTCAAATGTCAAAGAATAAAAGCTTCAAAAGTGACAGCTACCGAAATACCGGGTGATTCAAAATAACACCTCTTGTTGGAAAACCCTATACATGTTAATGTATTAGAATTCTGAATTCTCTTGTTACGAGTATTTTATTTAGTTTTTAATGATTTCTTTTCTCGTTGTTTTGTCATTTTGTGATGAATATTACAAACAATATGTAATAGTTTCTTTTGTTATTTTATAAAATAGACTGTGTTTTTGATTAAATTCATTCGTGTTATTTTTTCCATGGAATCGGCATCGGCTTCGGCCGATTTTCACCCTTTCGGCCAATTAATCGGCATCGGCCAAACTCACCCTTTCGGCCGATTAATCGGCATCGGCCAAAAAATTTGGTATCGGTCGGACTCTACCAATTTCAGTAAACATTTAGTGTAAACAACAAACACGTTGAAATAACAGTGAGGACAGCAACATAATTTAAATTGCTAATGATTACAACAACAAAATATCAGTAACATAGGTTTTAAAATGTGTTAAACCGTCGACCTACGTTAAAAAAAACGACTAATCTTACGTTAGGGTCGTTTTCGACCCGCATATCTATTATCGTGGGAGTACAAAAAGAAACGTTTATTAAAACAAAAACCAAACTTTTGGGTACGGTTTATTCAAAAACTTAAAATAAAATACAATTTATTTGTAGTTTTTAAACACTTTCAAGGCATTTTACATACACATTGCGGTTGTGATTATTTTTGCAAATATTTTTTAGGCATCAGCAGCAGACAAGCTCTGTTTTATTGTCTTTTCTCTTAGAATTTTCTTCTAAGCAAAAGCTTTTTTATTTGAAATAAAATAAATAACAATTTACATTTTTACTTACGTTTGCTATGAAATCGCGATGAAATTCTAATACAAAAACCTTCGGCATATAACGGGTCGAAAACGACCCAGATTGACAAAAATAACACATAAAATAAAAATAAATAAATTACAAAAATCCAAAGCCAACTAAGTTTTTAAAATATAAAACGGATCTTTTTCATATCCTTTTTTTACAAATAAATAAAAAATCCATTTTGTTTTAATTCTTG
Organism: Melieria crassipennis; assembly: GCA_963668005.1. Taxonomy (NCBI): domain Eukaryota; kingdom Metazoa; phylum Arthropoda; class Insecta; order Diptera; family Ulidiidae; genus Melieria; species Melieria crassipennis. The sequence continues at coordinate 120,251,312 of OY764961.1, forward strand.
AGCTTTTCCTCTTTCATAAGTATTTTTTATATTTTTTTTCTTTTTTTTTTGTCCCCTTCAAAATTTTGAAGTCCTTTCAAAAGCACAAAGGATATATAAATGAAAAACTGAGTACGCAGTATTACTGTATTTGGTCTCTAGTTTCACGCACATATGGATTTTTTCCGGTATAAAAAATGCTGTCACACGGTGTAATAGTCCAAGTAAAAAAGTCATGAAAAAGCAGCTAAAAATAATAAAAAATTTAAAAAATATTAGAAATACAAAAACAAATTTGGTCGAAAACGACCCTAACGTAGGTCTACGGTTAAACAAAAGGCAGAGTTGTTGCCTTGCAAGAAAATCAAAAAAAAGTATACGAAAATTGTAAACTGCAACAACAACTGTACAAAAGCTGTAGCAGAATTCAAAACAACAACAATTACAACCCAACCGAATGCCCATAACAACAAAGCCATCTAGGAAAAGTCTAAACTCGCACAACAACAATAAATAATGCAAACCAACAGAAAAGAAAATAAATTAACAACAATAACGCCTAAAAAAAATACAAAAACAACAAAAACAGTAAAACCTTGTCGATGTTCGCATTAATATCAACAACATCTGCACCAAGTACAACTACAACAACAGCATTAGCATCATCAACATCATTGGCCCACCAGTCAAATGAGCCGCACAGCCGCCGCTTCCTGCAGCAGCGACATCACGCCACAGCACGTCACGCTCTGCCGCCATGTGTACTTATGCGGATGTGTGTGAGTGTGTGCGTGTGTGTGTGAGTGTGCCTGTATATATTTTTTATGCTGCTGCTGCGGCCACTCGCACTTCAAACAACGCCACGCAAACACAAACACAAACAGCCGCAACAGCAGCCAGTCAGCGCTGCCCACCGCCTGTCCTCAGCATTTGGCTGCTGCCCCTTTCCTTGCCGCCTTTGTTGATTTTTTGTCTTTGTTGTGTTGTTATCCCTAAATGAGTGAGCGTGCGCCTCTGCCGAGTGTGTTTGCTTATGTGCTCATTTCAGTGTGTCAGTGTGTGTGTGTGTGTGTGTGTTTGAATAACACTTTCGTTTGTTTTTTCGCTTTAATTACGCCACTCATTGTATGCGCTTTTGGCTTATCATCAGCCGCCAATAGTGCCCAACAGTGGCAAACAAGAGAAAACCAACAACAGCACCCACACCAAACAACAGCAACCAACAAAAAAAAATTCCAACACAAGTGCGATATAAACTTTGTTTTTGTTGTGTTGCCGCAACCCGATTTTTGTTTGCTTATGTACGCTGTGCTGGTTGTTTTTGCAACTGACAGCACATGTTGGCAAAGTTGACCGCTTGCCTGCGCGCTTTTGGCTGCCCATTGCGGCCGAATTTCGGCCAACCGACGCTGCGGGTGTCGACGTGGGAGGCGTAAGGTGCGCGCTGCGTTCGTAATGAATTTTTTCCAAATATGACTTTTTCACTTTCGGCCTATTGGCTGCATACAAATATATCACTCCAGTGTGTTGTGTTGGTTCGTACTACAACGTTATTAAAATCTCGGCCTGCAAAGTTCAACACAGACGTGCGGACACACACACACATGCGCGCGTTTATTGATGCTCGAGCACATGACACACACACAAATGACCGGTGGCTGATTTGGGCGTTTTTCGTACTTTGTGCTGCCTGTGTGCCCTCTTCTCCCTCCCTCTTTGTGCGGCATTCTCTTCTTTTTGATTGGTTTTAGCAGACGTTAAAAAAAAGCACAGCTTCGAAAAAGGCCAATTTGTTTGCCTTTGTTGAGAAGTTCGACGCAGGGTTTCTGAAGTGGCAGTCAATTTGCAGTGCTTGTGTGTGTATGGGTGTGTGTGAAAAATTTGGTAGTTAGACTTAAATTGTATTAAGTTTGAGGTTCAGAGCATTTTACTATGTAATCGGAATTTTTGGCTATTTTTTCAAAATGCGGCAGGAGCATAAACAGGAATCGTATTTCTTTTTGGGTTATTTATTTGCTTAGAATATATAACTCATAAAGAAAGGGTTTTTTTCTTTTTACGCCAAAATCAAGTTAGTCGTAGACAGTGGCGCTCACAGGATTTGATTTCGGGGGGTGGGGTTTTGTGTAACTTTGTTGAGAACTTTGAAATAGAATAAAATTTAGATGTATGAATCTACAGACTGAGATCCAAAACATGTATGTTTTCCCTGAATAACATATTTTGGTCCTGAAAGTTCAAAATAGATAATTTAGTTAAAAGGAGACAATTTTTCTCTTTCATTTGATACCCATACCTTCATCATTGCACAATCGCAAATATTTAAAAAAATATTTGAAATGTGTATGTCCTTAAAATTTTAAAGTCCTTTAAAAAGGACTTTGGGTCAGAAAATGAAAAACTGACTATGCCAGGTTACTAGAAATGACTCTAGTTTCACGCCTATATCAACATTAGGATGGGTACCGGCAAAAAATAAATTTTTTTTCGCACGGTGTATTAAATGTAAAAATGGTGTTTTCACTCAGTGCATCATAACTTTGTCATTTTTTTTTCGATTCTATTGATGTTAAGCTTAATATTTGCACAAATAATATATCTTTCATCTCAGATTTTAAAACCAAAGGAGATAATTTATTTTATCTATAAAAAAAACATTCGAAAATTTATGATTTTTTGAAAATGGTCGAAAAATTAACTTTTTTACAACTTTCACCGTCAGTAATTTCTCCAAATCTCATCTGATTTGGACAATCTGTATATCGCTAGAAAGGCTAACGTATTATCTTCTGACCGACGGAAAGCTTGTGTTAGTCGGATGATTCGTTTATGAGATATGTGCTCATAACTGAAACACCAGGAAAAAACTGGTTTTTCGAAGATTTTTCGAAAACGCTTCTTATAAAAGTTTTTTGATCTTCAGTTTCGTGTTCAGCGGCCCAAAGTTAGTCTAGAAAACACTTTTATTTTTAGGAGCTTTTTTGTGTCGAGTAGTGTTATTGATGATTGAATATTGATGATTGAATATATATGCGACTGTTATAAATTAAATTTCGGGGGGTTTAAACCCCAAAAACCCTCCCTGTGTGCACCAATGGTCGTAGACGAGTACAGTAGGAAAATGTTTGCTCTTTGTACAACTATACAAATTATGCGTTTGACTTTGTAAATGAATGCAAAGCACCTGCAATTGTTGTTATGTTGATTGAGAAATGCTCAAAAACCACCAGAAATTTGCTATCTCACAGCAAAACAAAACCCTCAAAATGCTTAACAAGGCTCTTTACTGTCAAAGCACAAAGGCATTTCTGAACCCCAGGAGAACAGATATCTTCCAAATCTGTGAAAGAATCGTCAGTACGAAATGCGAATGGTTCTCAAAAGTAGTTCTGAGCTATGGCTGCTGCTCAGCGTGATAACACAACTGGCCACGACAGCCACATATATCTAACATAAATCTAACCTCCAAATCAATGACACCCATGAAGGCGATTTCATCAGTTACAAAGTAATCTTTATGTATATACAAGGTGCGTCCCAAAGTAAACAGGACTTTTGCAATAGGGACGTTTCTGGTGGCGCCATCTATGTGTGAGGACATGCGTTGGAAAGGTACATCTTTCATTCACATACTGTCTAAATTTCATGACATTTGGTCTAGTAGACGCCGAAATATCCCGCTCAATGTGACAGTATGTTTTTAACTTTGGTACGAGAATGTCGATCGAACAAAGAGCTAATATTAAGTTCTGTTTTAAACTTGGTAAAACTTTTACCGAAACGTTTAAATTGTTAAAGCAAGTTTATGGTGATGATTGTTTATCCCGTGGCCGTGTTAATGAGTGGTTGAATCGATTCAAGAATGGTCGTGAAGACTTGAATGACGACGAACACGTCGGCCAGTCGAAATTTGTGATTACTGACGATGCCATCAAAACTGTGCGTGATTTTATCAAAATGCAGCCAAAATCATCATTGGAATTGATGGAAATGGAATTGAACATCTCCAAAACATCAATTAATCGCATTTTAACCGAACATTTGGGTCTCCGTAAAGTGTGTTCTCGCTTCATTCCGCACACTTTAACCGACGACCAAAAAGCGCAGAGAATTGAGCACGCAAAAGACATCGTTCGGGAAGCCAGACGTGATCCAAATTTCTTGTTCAACATCGTAACCGGTGACGAAACGTGGTGCTTTCAATATGATCCCGAAACAAAGCGTCAAAGTGCCGAATGGAAGCACCCAGATGAGCCAAATCCGAAAAAACCCGCCGTGAGAAGTCAAAAATCAAAACTCATCTCATTTGTTTCTACGATTCAAAGGGAATAATTCATCGAGAGTTTGTTCCACCGGGAAAAACAATTAACGCTTTGTTTTATGTTGAAGTTTTGAAGCGTTTGGTGCATCGCATTCGTCGTATTCGGCCAGAATATCGCGAGGAAGGAAGTTGGCGTTTATTGCATGATAATGCACCGGCTCACAGAGCCCTAGTTACGACCGATTATTTGACCAAAAATCGCATTTTTACCATCAATCATTCACCGTATTCGCCTGATATGGCTCCCTGTGACTTCTACTTATTCGGTCAGTTGCATTTGCCGATGAAAGGAAACCGTTATAAGGACGTTGAGGACATCCAAAAGGCTTGTACCAACATTCTGAAGGCGATGCCGGCCGATGACCTAAAACACTCATTCCAAATGCTTTTGGACCGTGCAAAACGTTGTATCGAAGCAGAAGGAGAGTATTTTGAATAAATAAAAAGAATTATACAAAAATAATCATCCGTTTTCTTTATTTTATAAAAGTCCTGTTTACTTTGGGTTGCACCTTGTATGTATGGTGTGTCAATATAACCAAACAAAGTGTCTTCTTCTCAGCCACCTTTTTTGCATCACAGCCTTCACTAGATTTTCAAATATAATTAATGGTTGCTCAAAAAAGGCTGCCAATTTACTTGTTTCACCAGACCACGTCAACTTAAAAACCCTCTTTTCGCATTTCACGTCCGAAGCAAAATGTAATCCGCTGATGCCTGTGAATGTGTTCAGTCCGTAATTTTGGCCTATAAAACCTACGCGTTATTTAAGACTAAAAACATCACTATTGCTAGCCGTATGATATTTTACACATACATACATACATACATATGTACATACATAAGTACTCATATCAAAAATCGATTTATCTAAAACTAAAAATATCAGAAGTTAAGGCCACCCACCCAGAAAGTTGAGCTTTTTATTGCCTTTATAATCTCAACCCCCGCCAAAACAAACATTGACCTCTTCCTGTTGCTCCATTGTCCAGGTGGTTGACGTGCCAGGTGTTGGCCGACCTTTTTGTTAGTAGCCCATGCCTGCGCCCCCTCGTTCTGCCGCAACGACGTAAGCGTCTTCTTCTTCCTTGTGCGTTCGGCTAAATTTAGCAAAAATACATAATTTCTTCTGTGTATTTATAATCCTTTTAAAGGTGCGCTGCTCACATTAAGACACTTAGTGAACGGGAGGGGAATTTGTCAAGTTTTTGTCTTGTCCTGCCATCAGAAATAGCCACCTGCCGAAGGTAGTAAATGTACCCACGCCTGTCGTGATTTGCTGTCCACTGTCGCCTGCCATCGTCTGCCAACTTTGGGACAATTTTCTAAATTAAATTCATTTTTTAAATTCAGCCCATACCAGCCAGTACCAGCCGCTGAATTAGGCCAATTTGTAGCCCTTTTGCGTGGTGTCCTTTTTCAAAATCTTTTTATTTCTTTTCTTTCACTTCCATCTCTTTAGTTTTCTTATTTTTGTGCGGCATTTTTGCAGTTGTCCCCTCAAATTTCCATCGCACTCGCTTTTGTCCGGCTGTCAGCTCTGTATTCATGTCGTAAAAATTCAAGGTAACACGGCAGCCTATCTGTCAACGTGCCGCCTGCGGAAACTCTACACGTCGCATGCAGCAACAAAACCCTATATCGTCCGTCCGGCCAAGCCGACGACAGTACGTTCCTCTTTTGTAATTTCAACTGATTAAATGTTGTTCCTTTTTCGCCAAACGCATTAAACCGCGCAATATAAGCACTGCCGCTACCTTCACCGTTCTCCACTCTTCACTCTCCGCGTCGGCGCGCAAGCGTCATACGTCTTTCAGCTTTTTAATGAGTTTATTAGAAACATGCAAACACAAGTCCAAAGTCAACATTGGCTAAACAACAACAAACCTTCAAAATATGACAACATTTATGTTGAAATTGGCAACGCGGCACCCGAATGCCGTTGCCAGCGTCATTGCCACCTGCCAACGGAAGTACCGCAAAAACTGCTTCCTAAACTGCGCCTCAAATCCCTTTGAAGTGGATAAACGCAGCTGCCTTGAATCATCAGCTGCCTTCTTTTTTATTTTACTTAAACATTTTTCTTTCGCCTCTTTGGGATTTTATACTTTCAGGCGCTGCGCATTTTTAATAAAAAAAAGCGCGATAAAAATGTAAAAATATTTCATAATTGGTTACAACGGAGCGATACCCGTTTGGTCAGCCGTCAAACGTGACGTGTCTTACTGTGAAAGCAGAAAACTGTGAAGGCAAAAAGATTGTTTGGGGGAGTGAAAAACAGAAATTGAGATTTTGTTTATTGAGACGCGTAGCATGCGGCATGAAACTGTCAATGTCACCAGCTGACAGTTGATATTCTTCATTACTTTTGTCACTTTCTTTTTATTTACATTGTTGTAATTGTGTATGTGTATGAGTTCTTCATAACCGCGGCGTGTACTCCAAATTTTGCTTCTCAATAGCTGCTATTCACTTTTTCATTGTACTTGGCAGCTTAGGCAGATTAAACTTGTCACTCAATGGCTTCTAGATCCTGCACACAAACGATGAGGTCGATATCGTCTAATCGGGTGAATATCCTAACCGTTCAATCATTGAGTTACTCGCTCATCTATTCGATTGCCCTCTCAAGAGTTTGTTGGTTGAAATCATTGCATTCGAGACAGTGCTCAACCTTTTTGTACATACACACATACATGCATATTAATTTATATCTGATGAGTGAATTCGTGTTTGCTTCAGGAACTTAACTATTATTAATTTTTAATTGTTCAGTTGTTGATGGAAATTAGGTTTCAGCAGTTAATTTGCGTTTGTCAATTTAGAACAATTAAAAATCAATTCACATCCAAAATGTGGTAATTCAACGTAAATTTTAAATAATATTTATCGGCAACGTAAATGAAAAATAAAATCATAAATAAAAATTATGAAGCAACGTAAAAAAATCCCAAAATAATAACGCTGTGCAAGTCGAAAATTCAGACATGGGGGGAACATACTGAGCGACTTTTCTATAGGTATACTGAGTTGAGATCCACCAGCCGTGTGGCTGGATTGGCTCTAGTTTAAGAGAAATCCGTCTTTGAAGTTTGCTCATTTTAATCGAGTTCGTCGCTTAAGTCTTCGAACGTTTAAATGCTAATAGGTCCTAAATCGTTCCGAATATCGCTTTACTGTCTTCGGCAAGTTTGTAGATATTTTAACGACCAACAAATTTGCTTAAGACACCAATCCAAAAAATACATTTAAACTGTGTAATTGCGATGTGTGCATTTTTTGGCGCAGCGCAACGTGGCGTATGAGTGTCATTTAATTATAATTAACACTCATATAATTGATATGAGATGTATGACATGATAATAGTTTTAGGCGACGTAAACAATTTCTTATTGGAAATAATTATTATAAAGCAATAAATATACAAATTTCTTAATTTAGGGCAATTTTTTTATACCCAAAACTATGAATAATAATTATTTTAGGTCTCTGGTTTGCTTACATCATCAGCACAAATACTCTTTTATGTACTCGTATATAACACTCAATGTAAATATATACTATCCGTTCCACTCTGCTGTTTGGGTTCTCATCAATGAACTTAATGTCATTTACATTTCACAAAACCATTTATCCTTCTACTTCCTTTAGCATTACCAGTTCAAAATTTTGTACACATTCATTCACTTATGAATCATTCAGTCATATCATTTAACCCAATAACCATTCATTTGCGAAATCATTTATCATTTCAGTTTTGGATTTTTCCGCTTATTCATTCAGTGCATCAATCTCGAACGCATAAATCAAACGAATATTGTTTAAGTAAATATTTATATATTTTACTCCGAAAATAAACTAAAACTTATAAAGACACCGACTCGTAAAAATATATGTCGACCACAACAACATTGTTTATATTTCAATTAATTAAAACTTCTAACTCGTGCGACCCCAAAGTTGCCTGAGAGCAACTTCACCTATTTGTCATCTTATAGCAAAAGCTACGATTGATTTATGTGTTTAATTTAAGTAGGTACCAACAAATAAATATTTCTAGAAGTGAATTCAAAGCAAATTACAGAAATGTTACTGTTACCCCCAAAATAATTTCCAATAATTTGCAGCGATATCAGGGAAAGTTTGTGTTCTAATTGAAGTCCACGAATTGGGCGCGTTTGATTAAAACCCTGTTTCTTTAATAATGGTTAAATAAAATCCAAAAGTGATAATTTTGTATTTTTCCATATATATTGAGTAATTTTTCTGTAATTAAAAAATATTGATACAAAATTTAGTTAACCCGTTATAAGCTAAAATTGTTCAAAAGTAAACTAGCTCCAGAACTCTAACAAAGAGGCGTTCTTAGGAAAGTGTTTCATGATTTCAATACCAAAAAGTAATATCGAGACACAAAGTAAAATTCGGGGTCGAAAGGGTTAAATAGGAAAAAGCTTATTCTTAAAGCTTTGAATTTCAGAAGTCAGAAGAAACTTATTTTCAGAGACTTATTTGAATATCCAGTCCTCCAGTTTCCTCTCATATAAACACTTCACGCTAGAATCATGATTACTTAAGTCCACAGTCGTCATTATCGTTCGTTTGTACAGGCTTTCAACCATTATATAAACCATAGTTTGTGTGTTATGTTCAACCATTATTTGAGCTGAAAGCCCTGGCCGCTATGTTCCTCCCTTTTTTTATGTCGCATAATAATCGTATCCTTATTTTTAGTATATTTAGTATATGTTCTGCCGAAGTAAGAACATAATACATAAGTAAGTAATCATAAGTTTGCCCCTTTATTTTTATTTGATTTCTTTTTTTTTATTTAGTTTAGAAATGATATTTTTCATTTCTACTCACTGGCACACTTTAAATTCGTAATCAACCCAAAAGCGCACACAGCCTGCGAGCCTAAAAGTATGCCACCGTTAAAATAAGAAAAATATTGTACGACAATATTCAATTTGACTCAGCCAGCTTAAGTGCCATATTTGCTGTATACTCTGAAGATGACTTTGTATGTTCCACATATGTTCAATGCCGACCAGATAAGTTTCTTCTCTCCTTTTCACTTTTTCGCCTCAAACAAAACACTCAATCGCACGGCAACGCTTAGCTTATTGCTTAAACTGCAAAACTTCATAAGCTATGCAACGTTGTTTGTGCTTACTAACGTTACGCCGTCCGTTGCACAGTCAGCCTTAGATTTCTTTTCACTTTCTGGTGCGCTTGCAACTTAATATTAAACTTGTGGTCACAAAATTTCGAGCAAGGAAAGGAGCCACGGTCGTCCGCTGTCGATTTGGTCGGTTCAAGCGGTTTGCAGAAACCAAAATTTGTATTTCTTCTACTTTTCGCTGTCATTGCCAAAACGAGGAAAAGGAAAAGCTTAACGCTTACATTTCAATCGTGCGCACACCAACACATATACCAACGCATGGGCGAAAAATGTTGAAGGCAGAAAGACAAGCAACGCACAAAAAGGGGATTACTTTTTTAATAAGGATTAAAGGTTACGTGCATTGAACTGGCGCCGAGTATTGGTACAACAACAGCCACAACCGCAACTGTCGTCGTTGTTGTTGTTGTTGTTGTTGTTGTTGTTGTTGTTGTTGTTAATGCTTCTGCTTATACTGGCTTGCGCACCTTTCCCGCCAAAGGATTTTGCACAAACCCATTCAATAGCTGGCGCGGGCCAAAGCCGCAACCGAGCACATTGAGCTGTCACTTGTTGTGCACGTTTTTGCTGTCAGCCAGTTAAATTTGCCACCAATGCCGCATCGAAGTGGAAGAAAATATGCGCTGCAGCAATGACGCCGTGCGACATTCTTAACAGCTCATAAAACACATATTTCCTGTGTCTGTGTTGGTGCGTTTTTGGCATTGCCTGGCAGCGACAGCCGCAGACGCATTGATTTTGTTGACAGAAGCTTAGTTTGCATTCCAACTGGGTGTGGCCGAAAGTAAATTTGCTTTGCGCTTTAATTAGCATAGAAATTGAAAAATTGTGTTTGATTTTTAATGGAATTTTCCCTCAATCAAGCCGCGCGCATACATTAATCAAGTTCTTTGTGTAATGTTCCTAAATTTTTTATTGTTGCTGTTGCTGTAATTGATTGGCGTTGTGCATACCTAAAATAATACAAACATTTTTTCGGTTACCTAAACATATCAGAAACGTATATCCCTCGACTATTTTCAAGTAAAATAACCATCCAAATTGGGCACAAGTAAATATTTGCTTGGGATGGCATGAAAAATTCAATTAACACGACTTTTATGCGGCTTTAGGCGTTTTCCGTAACTACCAACAAGCGTGCGATTGTGTGCCAATGCATTGACAAATGTGCGCTAAACTTTTTAATTAAGCTTTTTTGCATAGATAAAACCGGAGTTCGACGCTATTTTTAAACGAGGTTATTGGTTTTTGAATAAGGTATCACGAGGCGAATGAGTGACCTGTATTAATGGTTATTGGATAATGGGGAAGAAGAACAAATTTTGTTATTTATATTAGACCAGTTGTTCCACGCGGCTTTGATTACGTCGCTTTCGTTATAAATTTCTATAAAGTAACGAAAAATTCAACAAAAATTAAAACCAAACAATTGAGTTACATTTACCCTGTGCAATGTTTTCATGCTGATTACACTGTGCAAGTTGAAAATTCAGACATGGGGGAGACCTACAGAGCGACTTTCTATAGGTATACTGAGTTGAGATTCACCAGCCGTTTGGCTGGATTGGCTCTAGTTTAAGAGAAATCCGACTTTGAAGTTTGTTAATTTTAGTCGAGTGCGTCGCTTAAGTCTTCGAACGTTTAAATGCTAATAGGTCCTAAATCGTTCCGAATATCGCTTTACTGTCTTCGGCAAGTTTGTAGATATTTTAACGACCAACAAATTTGCTTAAGACACCAATCCCAAAAAAATATAATGTACAAGTGTATTATAATTAAATGACACTCATACGCCACGTTGCGCTGCCAAAAAAATGCATATATCGCAATTACACAGTGTGAATGTATTTTTTTTGGATTAGTGTCTTAAGCAAATTTGTTGGTTGTTAAAATATCTACAAACTTGCCGAAGACAGTAAAGCGATATTCGGAACGATTTAGGACCTATTAGCATTTAAACGTTCGAAGACTTAAGCGACGAACTCGACTAAAATGAGCAAACTTCAAAGAGGGATTTGTCTTAAACTAGAGCCAATCCAGCCAAACGGCTGGTGGATCTCAATTCAGTATACCTATAGAAAAGTCGCTCAGTAGGTCCCACCCATGTCTCAATTTTTTAGGGTAAATTTCACGCACAGTGTAATTATTCCCAATAACGAATTTTTTACGTCGCCTATAACTATTATCATGTAATAAATAGTTTTGAGTTGCTTAATAACTCTTATATTTTATATATTTTCGCTGTCGTTAATTATTATTTTGGGATTTTTCTTTTTTACATTGCTTCATAACTTTTATTTATGACTTTTTTAGTTTACGTTACCGATAACTATTATTTTGAGACATTTTTTTTTTACTTTGCTTCATAACTTTTATTTATGATTTTTTGCATTTACGTTGCCGATAACTATTATTTTGAAAACACATTTTTTTTTCGTTGAATTACCACATTTTGAATATGAATTGATTTTTGATTGTTTTAAATTGGCAAACGCAAATTAACTGCAGAAAACTAATTTACACCAACAACTAAAGAATTAAATATCAATTCATACTCAACATGTGATAAGGCAACGTAAACAAAAATTTCTGTCATAAAAGTTATGAAGCAACGTAAAAAAAATTGTCTTTCAAATAATAGTTATCGGCAACGTAAAAAACAAAAAATCATAAATAAAAGTTATGAAGCAACGTACAAAAATTTTCTCAAAATAATAGTTATCGGTAACGTAAATAAAAAAAGTCATAAGTAAAAGTTATAAAGCAACGTAAAAAAAACTTCTTAAAAAACTTATAATAGTTAAATCCCTGACCATTTAAAATTTTTGTGGGCGTAAGAGGGAGGCGTGATTCAGTATATGTACTATTCCCACACATAAGAAATCGTTTGGTACTTATTTCATCCAAATCGGTTCAGTGGGTTTTGCTGCATTGTGATTGTGTGTGTGCGTCACTTTGTTTCTTATATAATAAGTACAGCTAAATATTTGTGGCAACATATTTGTTGTACTAATAATGCACGTTGAATTATTAAAATTTAATTATGCTGGCAAATCTGAAGCCACACGCACATACACACTAAATTGGTTTGTATTACGAACAAAACGTTGTATGTTAGTAGTCTACTTATGTACTCGTATTGTGTGTAGAAATGATACATAAAAATTCCATGAATTGAAAATAAAAGGAAAATATGGAATATAGTTTTTGTGAATTCAAAAACAGTAGCAGTAAATGTTTTAAAGCTGTTCGCAACAGACTATCATTGCCATAGTTTTGCTATTGCGCTCAACACTCTAACTCCCCACTTTTCTCAAGCAATGATTAGTAAATTCATATCGCAGTTCATCTCTTACTAAATTCTCAAATTTTTTAACCTTAACATGATTTTCTCTATCTTCAATCTCAAATGCTCATTTCAACTGCTTCAAAAGTCTTATATGCACCCATGCTATGCTTCATAAGCTCACTTATCCATCGGCAATGCAACACATGGTCTAGTTTTTTCTACCATTACTGCATTGCTCCTATACGAACACACATCCGCCTGGTTTCGCTCAGTCCGCGAAACGAATCTTTCAAATTGTTGTTGGTGCTTTGCTCGTTCCGCTTTTCACATGTAAGCAGTTGCGTATGGCTTCTTGTCTCTCGTGCATCACTGTCACTGCTGCACTGTGGTAAATGTGTAATATTTCCACTGCCAAATTGCCCAACTCCCACTGCCCCACACACACACACACACACATTCATATTGCATAATTTTTAGCAAAAATACTTTGAGACTCAAATTAATCCCAAACCACAAGCAAGTAAAACTTTTTTAGTTGGATATATAGATTTTTCTTTTGTCTGAGTGTGTGTAAAATATGGTCAGGAGGGGATGTTGGTTGGAAGGTAAAATGTTAGGTATTTTCAATTTGAGCCAACGTGCCGATGTAATGGCTCATGCAGCCAATGTGGCGCGTACATATGTGGCACCAGTGCTGCCTTCGACGTGGGAGCCGTTGATGCGCCAAGTGTGCACATGTGTATGTATGTGTGTGTGCAACAGTGCTCGAGTGCTTGTGCACCTTCTGTGCTTTGGGGAATTAGGTGAAAAGCCAAAATTGATTTTTAGTAAATCAATTTGCATGCACCACAACCCGCCGCACACTACACTAATCCATCTAAATGCCTCAGCCAATGAAATTTTCAGGCAAAGCAAATCATAACAGCATCGACGACAGACACTACAGTTATGCGAGTATTTTACATTTCATAGCAAAGGTGACGAGATACACAAAGTAAAACACTGATAAGCCAAAAATGTCAAACCACGTTGTGCACAGCACAGCGTTGCCGCCCAAGAGCGCTGCGCCGCCTTGGCCTACACTTCAATTACATTCAATTTAAATTTCATGCTAGAGTCGGAAATTTATCGATTCGAAATACAAAAAAAGAAGAATTCAGCATAAAAAAGAAAACGGAAAACTCAAAAACTAGATTTCAAAGTTGAAATCAAATTTTGAAATGCCCTCGACTCTCCGCAATTGTTTCTTCTCCTTCGCCCACGACTACTAGAAGCAACCTTGCACAAATGCTGTGTGTTGTTGCAATTTGCAACGTGCAACGGTCATGCCACAACTTGGTGAAGCGCAAACGTTGTGCAACAGGCATCAACGCCATGTTGGCAGCATTAAATGGGGGGAGGGGTAGGCGGTCGGAAACTATGACGAACAGGTGCTTGACTAAAGCAATGCTATGTTGACAGCACGTTGGCTTTTTCCACTTTTCGAATCAAACAAGAAATCTGTATCTGAGAATTTGCTGCACTCTTTCGCTGAAGCGCACTTAACGGTAAAAGTGCGCGGCACTGGAACGCCGCGCACTGAGGCGTATTGATAAAGTTGAACAGGGTGCAGCAAAGAATTGAATGCAACACAAAGGCAGAAATAAATCGGCTTATAAAGACAAAGTATTAAGTTTTTGTTTGTCGAGACCCATCCAAAAGACTATAAGGACGTGAAATTGTAGGTGATTTATAGTAACCTGTCATACTTAGTTTTTCATTTTCTGATCCCATGTCCTTTTAACCCGTTGCTGCCGGGTACCAGTTCCGCCCATACGATTTTTATATAATTTCATACACGACCTAGAAGTGACCCAAAATTATCAGAAACAAAATTTCAGCTTTATATCTCTGCACGTTGCTGAGATATTCATTAGGTATTTTGTACCCATTACGCAGCAATGGTAGCTTTTTTCCATACTTTGTGAAGTGATCAGCTAAACACGTGAACAAAAGTTATTTTTTTACAGGTGAGTTAAGAGGCAAATTTTTGTGAAGTTATAAGGCAACTACGTTACGCCACATTTTCCACCTCCGGAAAATTTACGATTTTTGGAGTCTGGTAACTCTAGCTAGATGGCGAAATTTTAGAGTGACCTTCACTAGGTTAAGGTAGTTCCATCTTTATCCTAACTATCCCTATCAATGGTTTTGAGAGATCTCAAACATTGCCTTTTTTGTGATTTTTAAAAAACTCAATTTTCATGGGTACAATTTTACCCATTAGGCAGCAATGGGTTAAAAGAACTTTAAAATTTTAAGGACATGCATATTTCAAAGAATTTATTAAAATATTTGTGGTTATACAATGACGAAGTTGTGGGTATCAAATGAAGGAAGAAAATTGTCGCCTTTAGACTATATTCCTTATTTTGAACTTTTTGGGCCAAACTATGTCAATTTTCAAATATGTATCCTTCTATGTCCTTGAAGTTTTTTAGCGAATCCTTTTGAAAAAAATATATCCCACATCCACTACAAAACTGACAGAACTCAAAATTTTTAATTTTTCAGGAAACGCAAAACACTTTTTTTGAGCTGAATAAACATTTTTTTTAAATAGCGTATAGACCGTTTAGTAGAAAATCACTACAGATTATGCTTTAGGATAAGTTACAAATTTTAAATTTTAAATTTTATACTAGAAAATCAAAAATTTTGAGTTGTGACTTTTTTGATGATATTTTAATTCAATAATTACCGAATTATCTTAAGTTATGTCACTTTTGCTAAATTTAATAATTATAAATTACAGTCAAAAAATTTAAAGAAAAATTTTAAAGATTCGAAATTAATTTTTTTATTTGAAAATATAAACTAAAATTGTCACAACTTTACTTAAAATTAACTTCAACAAAAATGTATTTCGTCAAAAGTGTCACAATTTGAATCAGGACTCTTTTGCATTGAGCTGCAGCGATCAAATAGCATCAGACTTCTCGACATGACGAGAGATCTAACTGTATTTTGGAAACAGTTAACAACAACAATATATACTGAGCTTTTGCTTATTGGTAGATAAATGCATTGTGCACAGTAACCCGAAAATTAAAAATTTTGAGTTGTGTCACTTTTGAAGTGGGTGTGCGATATGTTTTGGATCTCGATCTGTAGTATCTATAACACCTCAAAATTTTATTATTCTATCTTAGTTTATAATTTAAAAAAATAAGTTTCCATCCATAAGTAAGAAATTATTTGATTTTCATTTCATTTATTTATTTCAAGGTCTACAGTAATTTAACTTACAGACTAAGCAAACAACAAGTAACAACTTCAAAATAACAAAATAAAAATAACATTATTTGTAGAAGCAGTTCAGAAGTGTTTTTATTTCTTGCTTGGAAGTGGATAGATTAGTATGAAATACGCATTCATTTTGTTTCTATAAAATTAGATAGAAAATACAATTTTTAAGCATTATAGCACATGTTATTTTTTGACATATTTTGGTACTGGAAGTTAAAAATAGATAATTTGGTTGAAAAGCGGTAAGTCTCTTCTTTAATTTGATGTCCATATTTTGATCTTTGCATAACTGGAAATATTTTTAAAAAATCTTTGCAATGTGTATGCCCTTAAACTTTTAAACTCCTTTTAAAAGGACAACAGATTAGAAAATGAAAACTGAGTATGCCAGGTTATTAAGGATGGCCTCTAGTTGCACGCCTATATCATTTTTTGGATGGGTCAAAACTACAGTCGCAGAGTATTGATTATTTTTTGTTTATACTCGGCACTATTATGTGACAATGAAACACTGACTTCATCTAAATAACACAAATGCCAAATTTTAATAATAGCTACAATGGATCAATGATCAATGGTTGTTCGACCAATGTGGTTGTGTTTTGTTCGGGATCTGAACAATGTGAAGTTTTTTACACTTTGCCGTATAGATTTTCTAGAAAGCTTAGCTTTTTACTTGCAACTACAAAGGGCACACGAGATTGCTTCTAATTCAATTCTTTGCTGTTTCGAAAGCACGCAATATCTGACTGACCAAGACAGCATCCAGCAACCAATAAAAATTTTATTGTGACCTTAAACATTTCTATAATTCAGATCAGTAAGAATTTTCTTTCTGATTCATAATAAAAGCTTACAAATATGTAAATTAAGTACACTGTGCTGCTTCTCCTGCTAGTCCATATATAATTATACAGCTTCAAGCCCAATCAATTTCGATATCATGTAATTTTTAACAACCTCGCACCAAAACTCAACTGATTTCCATTGGCTTGAGTGCTCTACCATAGCTGGAGTTGAATTTTTGCTATACGTGAATATTTGAATCACCCTGTGCTGACGCCATCAGCGTTCGCGCCACTGCCAGTAACTTGCAGGTTGAATTAAAATGAAGTTATGAAGCATGGGTGGACTTATGCGGCCGCAGCACGTTGCACATTGCGCAAGCACAAATTGACCCCGAGGCACCGACACCAATTTAACCGCCGCACGTCATCGTGATGTGCGCTGGAGATTGCAAATGTGCAGACGCTCTTCCAGTCAACGGCATTAACCCATTAAGCCCTGAGCGTTGCGTTTGCGCAACGTTTGAGAATTTCGCTATATTAAGTAATTCATGAAGACATAAGACTTGAAAATGGGTAGAATTGGATTAGAATTGATCGTTTTAGATTCTGCCATACTCAAATTTCAAAATTATTTAAATATTCATACGTTTTTTTCGATCCAAAGTCAAAGGTTTTTTTTGGGGAATTTTTGAAATTCAATCAAAAATACTTATTCTTCAAACCTATCAAAATCCCTTAGTGGGCTGCATTTTGCAATGCTAAACTTTTTAAAATCAAGTTTTGAAAATTTTTTTTTTTTTTATTTTTTAAACAAAAAATATGCTTTAAGTTTTGTGTTGCGCGAATGCAACGTTGGGCCTAAACACTGCCAATTTTCATACAACACAACGCCTGAAAATGTCAAAATCCAAGCAGCTGATATTTTATTAGCGCATTTTATTTTCCGCAAATGTTTGATTTTGTTTATTTGTGTAATGTTTGCGAAAGCAGCCGCCGTGGCTCAGTTGGTTAGTGCGTTGGACCGCGAGTCGCAGGCAGCAACCTCAGGTTCAAATACTGCCCGTAATAACACCTAAAAAAAAAATAACGGGAAAACTCGTTTTCTCTTTCGGTGGCTGTCCTCTCAGCTGGAAATGGCAAACCTCTGAGAGTAAAAATTGCTTATGAAAAAGCTCCCAACCTGCCGTTCGGAACCGGCATAAAACTGTAGGTCCCTCCAACCCGCGTACAAATTCACACGCACAACACGGGTAGTTGCGGGAAGCTAGGCCTTAGTCTCGCGTAAGCGGGCTGTCGTGCCAGTCAATTATTATTATTAATGTTTGCGAAAAACATGACAAAAAAAAAACATGGTATGAATTTTTTGCTTGATTTTTTTTCTTGATTAGGTCAATTAATGAGATTGTGTAAAATTTATATGGAAATCGCACAAGCCTTTCTGGGGTCAGGTTTTAATGGGTTAAGAGAACGAACACTTGCGGATGGTCCAGTAGTCTAGTAGGGCAAACAAGTCAGCTACATTTCTTCGGCTTCACCACAATTAAATTAAAATGCATCAAATTGTCAACAACATTTATCAGAGCATATTTTTCATTTTTACCTAATTCTATGTCTCTCTCCCTCTCTCTCTCTCTTTCCACTCTGATGTTTTTGCAGGCTGAGGACAGCATGTTGTCGTCGTTGTTGTTGCAGCTGATGACCTTGCAGCGTGTCACTTAATTATGTTGCAGTCACGCAGCGCCAACGCCAACGCCAACAGCAGCCCGCACAAACCCTACTAGCCGACACTTGCAGCACGAGCGGATTAGCAGTTGTCACACAAACACACATCCATAGACCGCGAAGTGCACGCACCGTTGCATACAACAATCAACTGTCAGCAGCAACAGCAACGACCGAGCAAAAATGTCAACATCCGGCAGCAATGAGGACGACTTGGACTTGTCCGCGCTGGAGGATGCCAATAAAACCGACCCCATCTACTCAATCAAACCGGACTTTATAACGCAATGGTGAGCTCATTTCCCCTCTTCTCATTTCCAGCAATTACGACTTTCACCTCGTTGCGTTCTTTGCTCGCAGGCGCATCAAGAAGGAGCGCGAGAATATCTGCAAGTCAATTTTCAATCGCTTCGTCGAGCACACCGAATGCAAGCGACTGCTCGAGGCCGCACAGCTCTATCATCCATTTCTCGGCGAGAACGGCGAGCTCAATCTGTGGAACGCCGACGTCGATCTCGATTTGTTGGGCACCTACAGCAATGAGAGCGCCAACAACACGCTGCTCGAGGACTCGAACACAACGGGCCGCGGTGGCCACGCCACGCAGGTGCTGCCACCGTTTGCGCTGTGGCAGAGCATCATCATAGCGCTGTGTCTGTCCATCTGCATCATACTGACGGTGGGCGGCAACATTTTGGTGCTGCTGGCATTCATCGTCGATCGGAATATACGACAGCCGAGCAATTACTTTATAGCATCTTTAGCAGCCACCGACATGCTGATAGGTGAGTGCTAACAAATGGATCGAAGATAAATAACTATTGCCAAGGCTGTGTTTCTCATCTCTTTCCAGGCACCGTATCGATGCCCTTCTACACGGTTTACGTGCTGATGGGCTACTGGGATTTGGGACCGCTGCTCTGCGACCTCTGGCTGTCGGTGGACTACACAGTATGTCTGGTCTCCCAGTACACAGTGCTGCTCATCACCATCGATCGCTATTGTTCGGTGAAGATAGCCGCCAAGTACCGCAGCTGGCGCACCAAGAAGCGTGTCATCTATATGGTCACCATAACGTGGATCATACCGGCGCTGCTTTTCTTCATTTCCATCTTCGGTTGGGAGCACTTCACCGGCAAGCGCGACCTGCTGCCCGGCCAGTGCGCTGTGCAGTTTCTGAAAGATCCCGTCTTCAATACAGCACTGATCATCGGCTACTACTGGACGACGCTGATTGTGCTCTTCGTGCTCTACGGCGGCATTTATCGCACCGCCTACGAGATGCAGAAGCGCAGCGAGGCAAAGCAGCGTAAAATGCAATCGATGGTGGCACTGAGTGCGGGCGCCATGTCCGGCATGGCTGGCCATGCAGCGGGCATCGGCGTCATCGAGGAAAAGATACTCAAAACGAAAGTGGAGATCAGCGGCATCACGTGCTCGGCGGGCAACGACGGCAGCGTGTACACGGGCCCCACGTCGGTGGCCAACAAGCGCGGCTCGGGTCAAATAAATCCGCTGGCGCAGGCCGACGCCATCAATGGCAGCCTGGGTGAGGCGGTCAATGAGCAGCGACGCGTGTCAGACGCCAAGGCGGACAGCATGAAACGAGATGGCGCCGAAGTGGAAAAGAGCGAACGCTCCAGCAGTCCCGCCTTCGACTCGGACGAAGAGAGTTCCGCCATTCAGGCACAGCAACTGTCCAATCAACAGAAGCTAGCCAATCTTCGGAAGCGCTCGTCCATCGGGCTGGTATTTGGAGCGCAGGCGGCCCTGATGGCCACGCGCAGCAAAGGTAATTTAACCCTGTGCCCCACCAATTCCAGATCCAATGAAGCCATGCCCACAACGGCGACTGCGCCCATCTCCCCCAATCCCAACAGCGCTAGTAGCATGCTTGTGCGCACGCAGAGCAAGGAGGAGGTGAGCTGCCACCACCAGTCGCCGTCAGCATCAGTGGGCGGCGAGCGACCGAAGCGCACCTCCTGCACCACTCTCTCACAAATTGTCGAGACCGAGCGCCTCATTGACCTGCAGCCCAGCACAGAAACCACACCACCACCGCTCGCCAATACCACCACCACCAGAACCACCAACAATAGAGCCGCGTCCAAGGCCACTGCTGCCTCGCCACTCTCCCCCGTTGACCTTGCGCCCATCGAAGTGCCGCGCGAGCATGTGCAGCAGTGCCTGGTTCAGGCCATACTGCCACCCCCCGAACAGTTCCAATGCCCCTCACCCTTCTCCGACTACTCGGATCGGCCGTTCGGCGGCAACAGCAGCAACAGTGAGCTGCATATGACCTACGATCTGCTGACGAACCACTCCGACCTGCGGTTCATGGACGAAAGCTCCATCATGCTGGCCTCGCCCACCACCAACGGCAGTCTCAGTTACTCGCTGCAGCAGCCGGCGGCGGCGAGCGCGAAGCCGCACGTGCACCAGCCCCCAGATGCCAATACCAGCACGAGCACCAGCAGTACCAACAACAACTCTCGCGCCAATCAGGTGGCCAACAATCCAAAGTTGTTGCAGCAGGCGCTACAAAAGGCTGCCGCTGCGCAACAACAAAAGGAGCAACAACAAAAACAACAGCAGCTGCATCAGCAACAAAAACCACACAAGGAGAGAAAGCAGAAACATCAAACGCCACCACCACCTACGGCACCAGCACCTCCCCCAGACAGCACCACACCACGTCGCCCCTCCCCCACCGCTGATGTTGTCCTACCCATTGCGTCCGACGGGGCCCAAATCGAAATTGAACGGCATCTGCTCGTCTCCTACACAGGCATGGAGGACTTTGCGAAGGTGCGCCGCGAGAGCTGCATCGAGGCCATGTGCCTGCTGACTGTGTCCGAAGAGGCGAAGAGCATCGCCGAGACGGCCATATCGACCGGACTGCGGCGCAGCTCGAGCCCGCTAGAGAGCACCACAACCAATAATGCGCCGGCGGCGGGGACGGCGACAACGTTGTCTTACCACGCAACAGCCACGGCCACAACCACAACCACCGGCAACGCGCCAGCCAGCACGCTGGCAAAGATTGAGGAGCGCGAGACTTCCGAAACGACCATCAACAAAGTCACTTCCACCTCGTGCACCAAGAGCTCAGGCGCCATGACAGCGCAACAGGGCACGGCTACAGCAACAACAACAGCCAATAATGCCGTTGCCATGACGGTCACGGCGGTCACAGTGACAGGCGGCAGCAGTAGCAGCACCTCGAACACCAAACCGGCGAGCATCAAGTCGCAGCCGGACGGTGGCGGCGGTGGCACCAGCCGCAGCTCCAGCAAGCGCGACTTTATGCATTCGATTGGCAAGCACTTCAAGAGCAAAAAGGCGATACCGCTGGTGATTGGCGGCGGCCGGCAGAAGTCGAAATCGGAGAATCGGGCACGCAAGGCGTTTCGCACCATCTCCTTCATATTGGGCTGCTTTGTGGCGTGCTGGACGCCGTACCATGTGCTGGCGCTGGTGGAGGGCTTCTGTCGCAATCCGCCATGCACCAACGAGCACCTGTACATGTTCTCCTACTTTCTCTGCTACGCCAACAGTCCGATGAATCCCTTCTGCTATGCGCTGGCGAACCAGCAATTCAAAAAGACTTTTACACGCATATTAAAGGGCGACTTGCACATGACTTAAGTGTGATGCCGCACTCGCCATCGTCTTAACCCGCAACCCGTGTACACTTCAGGGTCACAAACTTTCCTCACATCTTGTAATCTACGTTTCATAAGTCTGACATAAGTGACTAGCTTATTGTAATTTTTTATGATAATTGCATCGCGAGCTAAATCTATAAACTGTCTATTAAATGTGAAAGCTTTCAACAGCTAATGGCATTTTGTTCATATTGAGAAGCTCAGTGCATGACTTCCCTGCTTAATCATTTATTTGCTCAAAGCGCCATTCGAGCTACTTCAACAACTTAAAACTTTAGCGCTTTCAGGGTATTTCAGTACAGTCCGAAACGCTTTGTTTGCTAAATGTTTTTGTTCACAGGGTTAAGCGTGTCAATATGTATGTGTGTGTGTGTGTGGGTGTGCTGAACATCTCCGATGCGGACTTTAAAGCTGCGTTTTGCTGTGTACATATTGACAATTCTCCAAGTCTTTACTTGCGTTCTTTAGTTGTATTCTCCTCAAATTGTGTCGTTGATGACCGCGGTCTGGTATAACCCTTGTGAGCCCCAGGATATGCCAACAACCAAAGTGATCAATGCTATACTTGCAACACACAAAGAAATCATTCAAAATTATTTAAGAAAACGCACCCTTAAAGTCCGCCGAGTGTAGAGCGGGGACTATTCGACACCATAGACACCACACAAGCAACAAGTCAATTTTGCAAAGATACCAACAGAAATGCCGCCATTTGATTGGTGCATGCTTTCTAATGTTTAAGTGCTACAGCGGCTTGAACCACCACGTTTTTCGAAACAGTTTCAAGGCCAAGTTTTTGTAAGCCAGCTTTTCGACAACAAAACTATAATAACTGTAGATTAACTCGGCGTTATAATGATATGGTAATTAAGTCGTTTAGCGATTAGTGTTTATTCTAGCCAGCAAATCAATTCATTTGTACTTAGAATACCAACAATATGAACTGTAGCCACTAAGTCATTAAGTTTAGAGATTTAACAAATTTTAGACAATAATTACCACAAAATAAATTAACGTAAATAATGAGAAACCCTTACTAATGTGCTAATTACAATTATACAAAATATGATTACCAAGGAAATTACAAAACAATTACAATACAATTGAAGTACGTACATATATAGATATACCAAACATATATATATAGATATATACATATATATCAGTTATGTATACATGTGTATGTGAGCAATTTATATATATACATACATATAAATATACATAGATACATAAATATATACAAGAGTGGAGCAAAAGTTGAGCGTACAATTCCAGACTATACACCACAAACCACATTACAGCAATTACCAGGCATGACAAATAGTTGAAACAGCAAATACTCGTACAACACACTGTGCGATGAATGATCATTCGAATAAATATTTACATACATTACAGACACACACATGTAAACACATATCTTTCTGGGTCTTAGCTTTAGCCTGGCCAACAAATAACACGAGTAATCGACGTATTGCTAATGATGAATACAATAACTAACAATTAATTTATTAATAATTAACTAATAGTGACAATTAAACTGCGTACTTCAATATAAAATACATACAAACAATTCTAATTGTGACCCGACGTTGGCAAATGTTGTTGTGTTGAGCACAGTCGTCGCATTATGTGTTTCAAGTACTGAAGTACGTCAAGTATTTGACTAAAAACTGCAAATTAACAAGAAAGATGCGTTGTGAGTATCAGTCAGCAACCTTAAATGAAATACAAGTCAGCCGAAAATGCATTGAAAATTGCGCAAATACACAAAAACATACATAAAAATACTTTTGGTTTTTTCTGTATTCATTCAACATCTTGCAGTCAATTTTCAAGACTTGTACTAACACTTTCTCAGTTACCAGTTCTACAGAACTCTACTGCTCTCACAATGTTTTGCAAACAATTCTGCGACTTTGCTATCCGTTTTCGTGAACCCAAACTGTTGCGACATTGGTGGCTGACTGTGCTTTTCGTTGGGACACTGTGTGCGCTTGTGTCAATTTTTAGCACAAGCAAAGCTTCGAAACTTGACCAATGGTATTTAGCCAGTGCAACTTTACAAGCACTGCAAAAGCTGCTGAGCTTTCAGAACTGGTCGAAAGCAACAAAGTCAAATCAAAACCCATGAAAACAAGTAAAATCAAAACAGACAGAACAAAAACAAAACCAATGTCCATGTATGCTTCTATGCTGACCTGACATCGGTGTGCACTTGTCTTCATATCGTTCTTGACCTGTCTTCATATCGTTCTTGACCTGTCTTCATATCGTTCTTGACTTGTCTTCATATCATTCTTGACTTGTCTTCATGTCGTTCTTGACTTGTCTTCATATCGTTCAGCATATCATTTTCTCCAATCAATTGTCTACCTAACGAAAATGTGCCATCATCAACTAAGTAGATTTCAGCTACTTTTTCATTTGCCTGAAATTATGGCTTTAGTTAGTTTCAGACAACTGTTACTGTTATTTGCTTAATTTTAGATATTTGTTGAACTAAACTATATGCCAATTTCATGTTGTTGTGGTTATTTCTGTCGATTTTGTGCAGCTTTTTAAGGGAAGTGTAACAAAAACAATAATTAATGAGTAAATAAAGAATAAATACAAAATAGTAATCAAACAAATGTGCGTTGATTTAATTTTTTCATTTTTATTGAAACTATTGGAATTAAGTAGTTTAATTCCTCAAGGAAGTGTTTGTGCTTGAGGTGAGTGACCGCATCAAAATTTGTCAGTTTCTAGATTACCATACCAGAACTGACTTTCATGTGGTAGGGGTTGAGACTATTATCTTACTCAAGTCGAAATATGACCACATTTTAGTTATGTTTCATAAAAGACTTTTTCCAGCGAACTTTTGATTTTTTGTGAACGTACATATTTCAAGAGCATTTATTGAAATAGATATGATGTACGGAGATTATTATTCTGGTAGCAGTATGTCTCTCGAAATATACAATTTTTGTTGGTACTCTTTTTCAGTTTCCAGTGCTCTCTTGAAAAATTGAAGCATATGTATATATGTTGTCCACAGCTTTTTGCAATATAACCCAAATAAACATTGTTGCATTATTTATATGATTTATATTGAAACGATTAGGCACTCTGTGCTGTGCATGAATGCTTTTCCAAGCATACTTTTAGGCATGTACTTTGGAGTACGGCAAACTTGCTATAATTCGCATGCTATAATTATGGCAAGGATGGTTCGCGAAAGGTGATGTGCTGTGCTAGAACAATCGAGATAGAGAGTAAAACTAGAATGTGCAAGAAACTTCGGCGCGATAAGAAAACCAGTATAAAAGCAGCAGTGTGCAGCGCAGGGAGTAGAGTCGGTGTTGAGCTAGCAAAGGGGAAACATGCACTAGTAGTAGTGTAAAGTAGTAACAAGTGTAAATTTGTAAATAAAGTGATTGTTGATTTTTGACTGCGTTTGCGCTGAGTAATTGAAGTCGTTTTATTTTCAAACACAATCAAAACGAACTCGGATTTTCGTAACAATAACATATGATATGAAACACTCGCCTAAGAAGTGTGCACACGACATTTGAAGTCATCATGCCTCTTTGTTGGAGTTCTAGAGCTATTTTACTTTTGAACAATTTCAGCTTAAAACGGGTTAAATAAATTTTGTATCAATATTTTTTTAATTACAGAAAGAGCATTTAAGCAATTAAAAGAGCGTTTAAATTCTTGTATGCTGAAATAAATCAATAAATCAAAAACACAAACTTTCCCTGATATCGCTGCAAATTATTGGAAATTATTTTGGGGATAACAGTAACATTTCTGTAATTTGCTTTGAATTCACTTCTAAAAATATAAATTTGTTGGTGTCTACTTAAATTAAACCCATAAATCAAACGTAGCTTTTGCTATAAGATGGCAAATAGGTGTAGTTGCTCTCAGGCAACTTTCGGGTCGAAAGGGTTGAACTTGAGTGTTAAGTGAAGGAATTTAAGCAATTCTTCGCTTCACGGCAAAAATATGGTAAGCGTTTTAGAACTTTAAATTTAACTTATAAGATGTTTTCTAATGATTTTATGTATGTGACCAAATATGAAAGAGCAAGAAAAGGAACAAAAATTGATGAATTTAAATTTAAATCAAAATTATTTCACCTAAATACTAAGATAGAGTATTCACTTGAATGCAACTTTAATTATTCTTCTGTGAAAGCTTATTTCACATTATAATATTTTGATAGCAACTGGTGTGCAGTGCAGTAATTGAAATCAACTTATGTGTAGCTATAACACTGGTTTAACTTGCTTTGAATATTTGGTTAAAAATGTCAAAGTGGTTCATATTTATTATTGCATTAAATGTGTCTCTTACTGTTAATATAGCTTCAGAGAAATTGTATAAAAAATATAAGATTAAATAATAACACAGTACAACAATTTTAAACTTTTTGTGTGCAACAGAGTAACGACCGTATATTTCTGAAAAAGGACGTCATACTGAGACAAAGTTGTTTGCATTAAAAGTGTGAATATTTTTTGTGTACACATGAAATCATTCTTTTTTGAAATCATAAAAATTGTTTATTTTATTAAGAGGGGACTTCTTGTTTGGATACCACCTGAACTATTTTTCAATGGAAAATATTTATTTTTTTAATATTCAACATTTTTCTTAACATCTGAAGCAGAGCAGAGAATTTATGAAAAAAGTATTAAATGAAGGTTGCGTGTTTAAGGCTTTTTATTTTTTTGGGGGAAGTTTTGAGAAAGTTTTGGTGTTAGTAGACCCCCCCTTATTTTTTAATGAGGGATATTTTCCCAAAAGACAATATGGTTTTTTTTCAATGTTTTACTCAATACAAGCTTTTTATGAAAAACTTTTCCGAAAAACATGAAAAAGAGGGTAAGGAAAGGGGAACATGTGTACACAAAAAATATTCACACTTTTAATGCAAACAACTTTGTCTTAGACATCAAAGCTCTAGCTCTTCAAGTTTTTATACTTTCTGTGTAAAAGTCTATAGGGACCCCTTAACCTTTATGTGCAAATTACAAAAAACTCAGACGTGCTGGACTATTACTTTGTTCGGCAAAAATTATCAGTATGACGTCCTCTTTCAGAAATATACGGTCTTTACTCTGTTGCAGAAATGCTGTTGCACAGTGTAATCAATTAGAATACATCAAAATTACAAATATAGAAGATAAACGATCAAATAAGGTTTGCATTATTAAATGTTCTGTGATAATAATTTTTGCTTAAACGTATTTATTATATTCATAAATAATTCCCGCTTCCCGCAATCATCAATGTTCTACTGACAGGTCCAATGACATCAATGTTCTACTGATCCGATATGCCAATTCCGAATGACAAGTTGAAATCATGTCATAAACAGTAAAAAGTTTCATTCTCTTACACTGCGCTATCTCCTGAGATTCATTAAAGAATCCAGGAAGTTCGTGCAGGAAGACTTGTTGTCCCTATCCCTTCCCTACTACTTTCTTTCTCACTCTCCTCTATCGCTCTTTTCCTCTCGAACTCTCGTCTTGAGCACAATGGGTTATGTAGCTTCAGTGCTTGAGAAATTGGACCCTCTAGGGTTCACTTTCTCGGCTCCCCTCATATCCATTCCATTCCAACAGTAATAAAATCCAACTTCCAAAAATGTGCCATTGCGCTCTCAGAGCACTGTTGCCAAATGGGAAGTTATGTTTACTTGGTGTTGGCTGACTGGGAATTTGGACTTGTGGTCTGCCGCTCTAATGACTCAAATTCATTATAACAGTTTGGTAATTATTAAGAAAATAGTCCAAATAAAATAAAGTAACAATTTCAAACTCATAACTGCATTAAGATAATGAAATCACTATCATGAACCCAACAACAGCAACGCGCATAACTAACTACAGCTAAATTAAATTATTTCTAATCAGGCAATACTGTTCAACATTCGTTCAATGGACTTGCGTTATTTACAGTTAGCGCTTTTCGAAATTTCAGGAGAACAAACGCACTTTGTACAAATAGGCATTGATGGCTAAAGAACTTAACTCCACTGGAAAGTCAACACGTAATGCAATACATTCTTATAATATATAATTAAGATTTAAATTTCTATTTTTATTGCTATGTGCAATAACAAAGTGACATGAGATTGCAGTTATTATTTGCAACTGATAAAGGTTAACGAGTTTTATGACACATCGTAGCAAACAAAAGTGTTTTTCTCCTTTTCCTCAATCGGGCGCACCAATCGGGCGGCTTATCAGCACTGAAAACAAGAGTAAAACAATTATAATTTAAAATGTTGCCGGCAACATTTGCACATGGGCGGCACTGCGGAATTGAACTTTGCCTCAAATACTCACATCGAAAGTCAATGCATTACATTTTGGAATTATAAAAGCAACAACAACTACATGAGCCGCATGAGAGTAAAATGTAAATACGCGTATAACACCGTGCGACAAAAATTAAAAAAAAATTTCACATCGGAAAAAATCCATATGGGCGTGAAACTAGAGAGGGAAAAATCCATATGTGCGTGAAACTAGAGACCAAATATAGTAATACTGCGTACTCAGTTTTTAATTTCTATATCCTTTGTTCTTTTAAAAGGATTTTGAAGGAAGGAGGAATTTTGAAGGGTATAAAAAATAAAAAAAATATAAAAGATACATGGCGATATGTATATCAAATGAAACAGGAAAAGCTCAAGAATTTAAATAAAATTCATTTTTTATCTATTTGTAAAAAAATGATATGAAAAAGGTCCCTTGAAAATTGTAATCCTTTATATCCTTGAAAATTTATATAGAGTTTTCTTGAAAAGTAAGTATGTTAAAACGCAAAATCTCCTTGATAACTTGTCAAAATGTCATCACTCTAACTTTATTGGTTCGAAAGTTATTAAAAAAAAGGCGGAAGCTGCAATTCTAATGAAGTACAAAAATTCTAATTTATTTGAGTATCAGTATTTTAAATAATAAAAAGATTAAATTTGAACATTTGACACGTTATCAAGGAGATTCTGGGTTTTAACATACTTACTTTTCAAGAAAATTCTATATAAATTTTCAAGGGTATAAAGGATTAACGTTTTCAAAGGATCTTTTTCATATCATTTTTTTACAAATAGATAAAAAATCAATTTTATTTAAATTCCTGAGCCTTTTCTCTTTCATTTGATATACATATCACATTCTTTTATATTTTTTTATTTTTATCCCCTTCAAAATTTTGAAATCCTTTTAAAAGAACAAAGGATGTAGAAATGAAAAACTGAGTACGCTGTATTACTATATTTGGTCTCTAGTTTCACGCACCTATGGATTTTTCCGGTGTGAAAAATGCTGTCGCACGGTGTAATAAGTGCGGGAAAGCGCGCTGACCAGACGCTGGACATGGGCGTGCGGCGAACGGTTCAAGCGATCAGAATGAATGCAACGCACTTCAGTGCTGAACATGTACTAACAGTAGCTATAACGTCCAGCGTGCCGGAACAACGCGACGCACATCTACTCGCATTTCTACTCGATCGTTCTCCAGTACAAGTACAAGTTGATCGCATTGTTTTTTTTTCGTAATTTTATAGTTTGCTTTATTGTCAGCTAATGAATTAGACGAGTTCGCTTGCAACAACAATAATAAGCGCAATAAATTCGCTGCGCTCAAAAGTCTATGAAATCAACTTGAACACGCGCCATATGGATTTAGTGAAATAAATGTTCAAATTGTTAACATTTTTATAAAGTTGCACAAACTGTACGGAAATGGAGCTCGTCATACGCATTCTGGTACTCATAGGCAATGTCCTTGTTGTCATTGTCAACACTTTACAGAACTGGTTTATGCCACGGCAGCCGCCCACCTACCCGCCCATTCGCAATAAGTTGCTGCTCAAACCGATCATGGAATTAATGGTGGACCTACGCGAGAAAAAGGTTAGATTAGGTTGTTGTTGGTGCGTCACAATTCTAGTTGTTATATGAGTACTTCTTGGTTGTGTAGATCACCTCGCAGCAGCTGGTGCAGGCCTACATTGCACGCATCAAAGAGGTGAATCCCAGCTTGAATGCTGTTGTCGATCAGCGCTTCGAGGATGCGCTCAGGGATGCACAGCTAGCCGACAGGATGATTGCCAAGGCGAACGATCAGCAGTTGATAGCGCTTTTCATGCGCTACCCCATGCTGGGTGTGCCGTGCACGATCAAAGAATCGTGTGGACTCAAAGGTTAGCTTTATAACCTGTGCACACAAATAGACATTGTCGCAGTTGTTCTCTTTCGAATCGTGAAATCATTTACATACTCGCACATGTTCTATATGAAAACAAAGTGTTAGAACTACTCTGAGCATTTCTTACCTTGCTTACTCACCTTGCAGGTCTGTCGTTTACCGTTGGAAACGTACATCGGACGCAAACAAAATGCTCTCAGGATGGCAACGTCGTCGAGTTGTTGCGTGCCGCTGGCTGCATACCGCTGTTGGTCTCGGCCACCTCGGAATTCTGCATGGCATTCGAAACGAATACTCACGTAAATGGGCGCTGTCGAAATCCCTACGACCTGAACCGCGTTTCGGCGGGCTCTTCGGGTGGTGAGGTAAGTTGTTATTCTTGTTTATGTGTTTTCTATAATTTTGACGCTTCAGGGCTCGCTGAATGGTGCTGGCGCCACGCTCTTTGGCTTGGGCTCCGATATTGCTGGCTCGATACGATTGCCGGCCTTGTTTTGCGGAGTCTTTGGCCATAAGCCTACCGCCGGACTGACATCGGTACAAGGTCACTTTCCAAATGCAAACGACTCGGAGTTTGGCCAAGTTCTGCAATTGGGTCCCATAACTCGTTTTGCACGTGATTTGCCGCTGCTCTTGCAGGTGATGGCAGGCAGCAATGTAGCGAAGCTTAAATTCGGTGAAGGCAAACCGCTAAAGGACATTAAAGTGAGTCATTGGTGGTTCTTAACACATTAAGGACCGCTCACGAGTTGTCTCGTGTTTCGCGTCCCATCTGTTACGGACCGCTCACGAGTTGTCTCGTGTTTCACGTTCCGCGTTCCGTCTGTTAGGAATGGACTTACTTTCATACATTGTATCCTACTACCTCCAAGGCTGGTGACCAGACTATCGTTATGATGATTCGATGACGAAAGTTATGATGATTTTAGAACGCACAAGTTTGGCCAAAAACGTGCGATCCCAGGCGTATGCCTTACAAATTTCTTTGCGGTCCTTAATGTGTTAAACGGATGTCGTTTGAGTGCTCTAACTTTCTTACAATTAGATCTATTACGCCTTTGGTTTCGATGGACTAAACGGTTGGATGCATCCACCCGTTGCCTTCGACATAAAACTGGCAATGATACGCGCTGTCAAGTGCTTCGAGAAAGGGAAACTCATCACACAGGAGGTAATGTAACAGCCAACTACGAATAACTCTACTTGCACATATAACTAAAATTTGAACTTGAAAACAGGTGAAAATCAAAGGCTTTCGTAATGCGCTGGAGATAATGCTCGGCAGCTTGGTGAGTCTTAAGGGCACACCGAGCATCATAACACAATCGGGCACAGACCACCCGCCGAGTAGCGTTTTACTAAAACATATTCTCGCCAGTCTGTGTGGCCGGTCAGAATATACCAAGGAATCGCTGATCTTGCAGTGGATGCAACAGGAGAAAGTCTACATTCCGGAGCACAGATTGGATCAGCTGGACAGAGAGAAGACGGTGCTAAAAGCAGAATTAGTGGTACATTCCTTCGAGCATCTTCTTCACCTTGAATAATAACTAACGACTGTGTGCTCTCTTTCGGCGCAGCAACTGCTCGGCACTGACGGTGTGCTCTTCTTTCCCACCTTCCACACGCCCGCCTTCGGCTTCAACACGTCCATATTGAATTTGGTGGGCGTGGACTATTTGGGCATTTTCAACGCGCTCGGCCTGCCCGCCACCCACATACCCATGGGCCTCGATCATCGCGGCATGCCGATCGGCTTTCAGGTGATCGCCGCACCATACCAAGACAAGTTGTGTCTGCAAATCGCCGCCGAGCTAGAGGGCGCCTTTGGCGGCTGGGTGCCACCGCTACGCAACGAGATTGAAACTTGAGCTTTTGCCAATGGGAAAAAGCTGCAGAAAAAGCTACACAATACAGTGATGGCTTGCTAGGCTACGTGTGTGGTGGTGTTACGATCGGTTGTAGTTTGCCCCTTTGCCCCATTAGTTTGTTAAGCGAGTTAAGGTTAGGTTGAGGACGTAGCAGCAGAAAGCTTGAGGCTGGCAGCCACCTAAGCGCCGCTGCCGTTCATTTGTGTCTCGCGTTAACTGCCTCGCTGTTTTCGTTTGCCTTTTGCTGTTAAATTTACTTGAATTTTGTACTTTTTGCTCTTATCGAGGGTTCGAGCGTGCGCGCGTGTGCCCAAGACTGGTTATGCTTTCGATTTTGTTTTCAGTGATCGCTCCCATACCCACAGTGACGGTTGTGTGCCCATGTGACCGCTGTCTGCTCTCTGTGCTGTCAGGCGACAAGCATCTATGCTCGTCTTTCGATTAAGCATTTCATTTTCGGTTTGCGTTTATCAGCGTGAAAAAGTCGACAAAAGAGTTGAAGCAACTACTGCAAAATGGAGATTCTACTGCGCGCCTTGCAGTTTTTGATTAAAATCATTTATATGTTCGTCTACCCGCTGTTGCTGCTGCTATTGCCGCGCAAGAAGCATAGTCCGATTCCGCCCATTAGCGATAAATTGCTAACACTGGCGCTGGTCGATGTGGTGAAGCTAATGCGAAAACGCCAGGTAAATTGATTTTAGGCAACAGTCACTGTGATTGATAAATAATGAAAAAGTAAATATATTGTGCAAATAAAGTTATGGGGAAAAATCGTTAAATCATCGTCTATGCAACACATCAGCAACTACGCATTTAGTGCAACTTTATTCGGTCGACTTGAGCAACAATTCAATTGAATTTTATGACCGAAAAGTGAAAGCAACACAAATTATTACAGCTGATTTTGGGTTTGTTTGGTTGCATGTTTTTTACTAAGTTTTAGACTAATAAAAATTGGAATGGCGAAATCTAAAGCTGTTAACCCATTGCTGCCGGGTACCAGTTCCCCTAATACGATTTTGATAAAATTTTATACACGACCTAGAAGTGACCCAAAATGATCAGAAACAAAATTTCAGCTTTATATCTCTGCACGTTGCTGAGATATTCATTAGGTATTTTGTACCCATTACGCAGCAATGGTAGCTTTTTTCCATACTTTGTGAAGTGATCAGCTAAACACGTGAATAAAAGTTGTATTTTTTACAGGTGAGTTAGGAGGCAGATTTTTGTGAAGTTCTAAGGCCACTACATTTCGCCACATTTTCCACCTCCGGAAAATTCACGATTTTTGGAGTCTGGTAACTCTAGCTAGATGGCGAAATTTTAGGGTGCCCTTCACTAGGTTAAGGTAGTTCCATCTTTACCCTAATTATCCCTATCAATGGTTTTGAGAGATCTCAAACATTGACTTTTTTGTGATTTTTTAAAAAAATCAATTTTCATGGGTAAAAGTTTACCCATTATGCAACAATGGGTTAATCAGACCGGTGTATTTCGAGCCACACGGATCAAAGGACGACTTGAATGATGTTTGCGATATTTTGAAAGCTCCCAAATATTAACTGCTCGTATATAATTTGTTTACCCCTTTCGGGACTACTGAGCTACTACGTCCCCGAAAGTTTTTAATACCCCTCAAAACAATTATTCAAATCTTTCGACCCACGCAAAATATTTTTTCGATTTCGGTGTTCCCGCATAAAAGGATTATTTCAGAATTTGTAAGCATCCAATATAACTTTCTAACCACAACATACATACAAGGTGCAACCCAAAGTAAACAGGACTTTTATAAAATAAAGAAAACGGATGATTATTTTTGTATAATTCTTTTTATTTATTCAAAATACTCTCCTTCTGCTTCGATACAACGTTTTGCACGGTCCAAAAGCATTTGGAATGAGTGTTTTAGGTCATCGGCCGGCATCGCCTTCAGAATGTTGGTACAAGCCTTTTGGATGTCCTCAACGTCCTTATAACGGTTTCCTTTCATCGGCAAATGCAACTGACCGAATAAGTAGAAGTCACAGGGAGCCATATCAGGCGAATACGGTGAATGATTGATGGTAAAAATGCGATTTTTGGTCAAATAATCGGTCGTAACTAGGGCTCTGTGAGCCGGTGCATTATCATGCAATAAACGCCAACTTCCTTCCTCGCGATATTCTGGCCGAATACGACGAATGCGATGCACCAAACGCTTCAAAACTTCAACATAAAACAAAGCGTTAATTGTTTTTCCCGGTGGAACAAACTCTCGATGAATTATTCCCTTTGAATCGTAGAAACAAATGAGATGAGTTTTGATTTTTGACTTCTCACGGCGGGTTTTTTTCGGATTTGGCTCATCTGGGTGCTTCCATTCGGCACTTTGACGCTTTGTTTCGGGATCATATTGAAAGCACCACGTTTCGTCACCGGTTACGATGTTGAACAAGAAATTTGGATCACGTCTGGCTTCCCGAACGATGTCTTTTGCGTGCTCAATTCTCTGCGCTTTTTGGTCGTCGGTTAAAGTATGCGGAATGAAGCGAGAACACACTTTACGGAGACCCAAATGTTCGGTTAAAATACGATCAATTGATGTTTTGGAGATGTTCAATTCCATTTCCATCAATTCCAATGATGATTTTGGCTGCATTTTGATAAAATCACGCACAGTTTTGATGGCATCGTCAGTAATCACAAATTTCGACTGGCCGACGTGTTCGTCGTCATTCAAGTCTTCACGACCATTCTTGAATCGATTCAACCACTCATTAACACGGCCACGGGATAAACAATCATCACCATAAACTTGCTTTAACAATTTAAACGTTTCGGTAAAAGTTTTACCAAGTTTAAAACAGAACTTAATATTAGCTCTTTGTTCGATCGACATTCTCGTACCAAAGTTAAAAACATACTGTCACATTGAGCGGGATATTTCGGCGTCTACTAGACCAAATGTCATGAAATTTAGACAGTATGTGAATGAAACATGTACCTTTCCAACGCATGTCCTCACACATAGATGGCGCCACCAGAAACGTCCCTATTGCAAAAGTCCTGTTTACTTTGGGACGCACCTTGTATATAGCATGAGAATATTTCTACTGAGAGTATTTTGGATTTCAAAATTAAACTCCGCCCTGAAAGGGTTAAGACATAAAGACATACAAAATGCAAATGCTTAATTGAGAAGCATTGATTCCGAATTCAAATTTTATACTTCTCTCGTTTGTGCAATCTTCACTTCTGCTTGTCTGCAGTCATTGCGTCATCGGATTTTCTTCCTTGAAAACTGCATTGCCAAATAAATGTTTTCCTTTTGCCTTCGTTCTTAGCTGAAATCCATCGAACTCGTGGACGCCTACATTGCGCGCATTGAAGCCGTCAATCCACACATCAATGCCGTGGTCACAGAACGATTTGCCGAGGCACAGAAGGAAGCCCACCGTGCCGACGAACTGATCGCAAAGACACCCAGCAATCAGCTACATGCACTCTTCGGCCGTTATCCGCTGCTGGGCGTGCCGTTCACCGTAAAAGAGGCGTGTGCGGTAAAAAGTAAAAATTCTCCCACTTGGCGATATTTCCAAAAAAAAAGACAGCACAATTCACAGACTTCTTTTATGCAAATAAGGAATGTCCTTTGTCGTTGGCAGCCTGCAACGAGTTGATGAGAAATGTGTCGACAACGGAGAGGTGGTGACGTTGCTGCGTGCTGCCGGCGGCATACCGCTGTTGGTCTCCGCCAACCCGGAGTACTGCTTCAGTATCGAAACAAACACACACACGCAGGGCAAATGCCTGAACGCCTACGATGCGAGAAGAACGCCGGGTGGCTCGTCGGGTGGTGAGGTAATCAAGCAAAGTTTCGAGTTGTTCGTTGACTTGTTGCACTTGAAGTTCTATAATGTAATGCGCTGCCTTTTCAGGGCGCACTCAATGGTGCTGGAGCTTCGCTTTTTGGCGTTGGTTCCGACATAGCCGGCTCCATACGTGTGCCGAGCTTGTTCAATGGCATTTTTGGCCACAAGCCTACCGCCGGCTTGACCTCAATTGGCGGACTCTTTCCCGCATCCTCCGCTAATACGAATTGTCGTAAATATTTACAAGTTGGGCCCATGACACGTTTTGGCCGCGACTTGGGCTTGCTGATGCAAATAATGGCAGGCAGAAATGCTGAAAAGCTGGACCTACTAACGCCAGTCGAAACAAAAAGCATTAAGGTAGAAAAATCGTAGTTGCCGGCAAACTTCCAAACCACTTAGTCTGCTTTTTTTTAACAGGTGTACTACTCATTGGGGTTCGATGGGCTCAACGGTTTCTTTCATCCATCCGTGGTGTTTGATATTAAATTTGCCATCATGAAGGCAGTTAAGTACTTTGACCAAATGGGACTCACAACGGAACGCGCCAGAATTAAGGGGTTTGCCAATTCCACTGAAATAGGCCTCAGTGCCATTGTACAGCTGCATGATTTCCCCTTTCTTATAAATACCAAAGAGCCAGCAGTCGGCGTGCAAGAAACGCTCAAGGAGT
The DNA here is from genome assembly GCA_963668005.1 of Melieria crassipennis. Taxonomy (NCBI): domain Eukaryota; kingdom Metazoa; phylum Arthropoda; class Insecta; order Diptera; family Ulidiidae; genus Melieria; species Melieria crassipennis. Next base: position 120,288,173 of record OY764961.1, read on the forward strand.
ACGTGAAAAGCTGGCTGGGTAGGTCAAAATACACCAAGGACGGCTTAATTTTCGAGCTCATGCGACGCGCTAATGCATTCATGCCCAAGGCGAGCTTATCGAAATACGAAGGCGAGGCGGAAGCTTTGAAAAAGGAAATTATTGTAAGTGCCTGAATTGTGTTTGGAGAATGACTTATGAGTTGCCACTCCACACTTTCTATTGCAGCAACTATTGGGCTCGGATGGTGTGCTGTTCTTTCCCACATTCCACGTGCCTGCTCTGCACCACAACACCTCGCATCTGGCCCTGTGGGGTATTGACTACACGCTGATTTTCAACGTGCTGGGCTTGCCGGCCACGCACGTGCCCATGGGTCTGGACGACAATGGACTACCAGTTGGATTTCAGATTGTAGCGGCACCGTTTAAGGACAAACTATGCTTTCAAATTGCCGGCGAACTGGAGGCGGCTTTCGGTGGTTGGGTTCCGCCAACACCGCACCAACTTTAAACTTCAATTCAATATTGAATTTCGAGCAACAAACGATAAATGGGTCTTCAATTGATGATCTTATCGACGTTATTAGTGCAGTCTACTAAACTTAAGCAATGACTCTGCAAGGATCTAATGTACATTATGATTCATATGAAATATGGTTTCTAGATGATGATTCAGGTTCTTGTATGAAAACGTGACCAAAAACAACATGAGTCCAGTCTTTATTGTACCAGGCAACAGTAATCTACTACATTTAAAATTAATTTTTCTTGCAAAATACTTGTTACTTTAATTAATTACTTTAATTAATTTTTCTTGCAAAATACTTGTTACTTTTTCGGCTTTCTGTACTGTACGCACATTATTTTTCTTATCAAAAAACATAAATATAGACTGATGAGCAATACTATGGTAATCCCCAAATTTTTTTTCTGAACAGGTTAATTCGAAACCACTTTATCTCTCTATTGATTTCATGAATCAGCTGCTACTTGAAAGAGTGGGATAGTTATTGCATTTTTTATGGCTACCATTTTATAGCATAATCTTTGCGTACAATGCAACCCCCTTATCTCGAATCCCTTGTTAAACAGGGATGCCATGTGCTTGGTTTAAAGTTTGCCATCGACATGGATGGCATTTCTGCGAGGAAATATAGACATAACCAACAGTTAGCATTTTAACGGAAAAGAAATTATGACATTATTATTTAGATAATTAATTGTACGATTCATTTGGTTACTATGTTATTTTTATATATATTTTTATTTTTTGCGAATATTTTGGATGGATATTTTTTGCGGATTTTTTAAGATTTTATCTGCATAAAGTTTCCAGGTTGGTAATAATTAGGGATCGGAATTATACATATGCAAGTGCATGTTTGTTTGGAGCTTCCGATTTGAACGAGACCGATTGAACCGAGATTGAAAAATATTAAGAATGAGCTAACATATGCACTGCATATTTGCATATGTTTGCATATTTTGCACATTTTTGCATTTTTTGCATAGTTTTTGCATATAAATCCGATACCTAGTACTAATCTAAAATTATTTTGGATAGTGTCGTGAAAACAAATGATTTCGGTAATAATTAAGGATTGTATACTTGCACAAAATAAATAGTTTATTGCTTGTATTGTGTGATACAAATCGACAAAGCACCACCATGGTTTGAGCACAGATAACTCATCATGATGAGTTATCTGTGGTTTGAGTGTACATATTCAAAAAAGAATAGGTTTATGATTTGTACATGCAGTACTTTTCGTTTATAACGAACCCGTTTAAAACGATTTCCCGCCTAAAACGAACCAATTTCAAAAGTACGCGCTGTATGTTTTCGCTTATTACGGACCCCTTTTAAAGCGAACTTTCGGTTAAAACGTACCATTTTGCCCAGTCCCTCGAAGTTCGCTTTAAGCGAAAAGTACTGTATACTGTAAACAAAGCGAGTTCATACAAATTCTGGACGCATTTAACAATTTTCCATGTATGGCAAATAAAAAGATAAACTAGATAGACGTGCAAGTCAAAGCAATGCACCGCAACATGGCATCACCGATTCAAACCGTGCTCGTTGAGCGGAGAGTATCTGCCCATGAGGTGAATACTGTGTAGTGAGTTGGTCTGGTGAAGTTGAATTCAGGCCGCCAAAAGATTCGCGTCACACCGCATTCATAAATGGGGGTATTCCTGCCGCGAGCGCTAGTTCGCTGTCATTCGAATTCGAAATACGCTTCGAAGAAAACGTGTTACAGAGGAGCGCGGCAAGATTTTACACACGAAACTTAACACAGTAGAGAAAAAGTCAAATACAAGCAAACGAAGAAGCAGCAAAAGTGAATTACAAAATATTTCAATTGCTAGTGATTTAAGCAGAAAAGAAGAAAAAAAACCGAGTGAGAACAGCCAACACGAAAATCGAATTGAGAGAACAACACAATAAATGCAAACAAAAAAATATGTAAAAGGAAACAAGTGCCTTTTAAGCAACTAACTAACTAAAACTAGCATTTAACAAGACGCAAGCGAAAAGCATAAATTGAAACTTGTGAAAACGCAAGTAACTCGAGTGAATTGTAGCTGCTGCTGTTGCATTCAAATTGGATACAAAAGCGAGCAAAGCAAAATTGCAACACACGCCACCACTGTCAGCCAGCCCAGCAAGCCAGTTGGCCAGGAATTTCGGCCACGAAACACTATGTAAAGCGAGTCAAGACAAAAGCAAACCGCAGCCGCAACAACTAATAATAAGCAGCCAAGTTGTGGAAAAAAAATTAAAAAGCTGTTGGAATTACAAGAGAAAAACATTTAATAAGTAAATGGAAAAAAAGTAATCGCGAAAAACAGGAAGTAAATTCAATACGCCAACAAGTGCTTTTTCGTTGTGTGCGTAAGTGTGCGTGAGTGATTGACAGTGTGTGTGTACGTGCGTACGTCCCACTCCTGCTCCTCCTGCTGGAGCATAGCCATTACAGAGTTTGTTCGCGAGATATTCGCCCAAGAGCGCGGCTATTATCTAATAAGCCAATACAAATTTTACAACAACAACAGCCAGGCGACAAATTATTTAAAATAATTCAGCAAAAAAGAAGACGAAAAACAAAAAGAAAAGAGCGCAGCACCAAAAACAATAAAACAAATTGAAAGAAAAAAAACGCTTGAAACGCTACTTCAAGTGTGATTTTGTGATTCACGTTGTTCGCAGCAGCCAGCCAGAGCCCCCAGCGGCACTACCGCCGCTAGTACAGCAGGTGCAAGAGAGACAGAACACATTTCATTACGGCGTTACGTGTGTGCGAGCAGCACGGCAAGAGCGTGAGTCATAAAAGTGAAATGAAAATGCGGGTAAAGAGAGAATCACCGCTGAGATTTAGGACAATCAACAGCCGAAATGGTATGTGAGCGATTTTGATGTTTTCATAAAAACTGTTTTGTTTTTTCTTGTCATAAATTTTCCGCTAGCCAGCCACCCACCACCGATACTTAGTTGTCAAATATTTATAGCACATTTCTGGCCTATTCGCTGCAATTAAACCTAAATCATAAATTTTCATTTAGTTAAAATTAGCTACAGAACAAAGCGAGACGTTTTATTTTTGCCCCCTCAAATTGTTGAAAGGAAGCGAAAATATTTGCGCTCGTCCGAATCGCCACGCATAAATTTTCAGGCAGCCATCCCACCAGCCATAAAAACACAAAACACAAGCGGTGACTGTCCGACACACCGTCGTCACACATAAGTATGAGCACAAGAAGACAAAGTGTGGCGATCAGCAGCGGCAGCGACCAGCCAACCAGCTTTTGCGTGGCGCTGGTGCGCACTTTTGCACAGCCTCCTCCTCCTCGAACCGCGCCAAGTGTGCGCACTTTTGACCAAAAACGCACGTTTTCTGTGGCTGCTCGCAAACGCAAAACACCTCCTCAACGTTGCTTCATTTGTTGTCTAACTTAAATTTACGGAATTTGTATTTGTATTTGCATAAAGCATAAATATTTTTAATGCCCACAAGCGAATATTTTGCAGATTTCATTTTAACGCTTTTTCTCATTTTTCTTGTGTGTTGTTGTTGTTGAGGGATCGTTTGGCTGGTGTGCTACAGTTACTTCTTGGTTTTGGCCATTCAACTGCTTTCGGAAGTGGAGCCACTTGTTGGCTGCATTTTGAATAAATGCGTTCAGTGTTGTTAACACTGAGCCATGCTTGAAAGTTTTGAGTGCAGGTTAGAGCGGTGCTTTTTTTTAAATAAAATTCATGCACATCAGGTGCAACCCTACCGTACTATACAGTCGTGTCTGGATATAGTGAACTAATTATTGCAAGGCCTGTTCACAGTACAGGTCTCCCTCGTATAACGCGGTGGTTACGTTCCAGGAAAATTAATTAATAATTAACTTTCATATAAATTTTAGGGTTATGTTCCAATAAGCTTTTTCCAAAATAAAATAGGTACTTAATTAAAGATGTATGTACATTCCAACTCAAAATCAAAATTCATACGTTATTTAAAATATTAAAAAACATAATGAAAAAAAACGGTTTTTTTTAAATCGCGTTATATCGAAAACGCGTTGTAGAAGTACCACGCTATACGAGGGAGACCTGTATTGAGGTTGTTCACTATATCAAGGTTAACATTTTTGTTCAAAAACTCGTTTTATTTGCTCAAAATTCAGCTTTTGTTTTTTGCTTGACATTTTTTTAATATTTAGAGAGGCAAAATTTGGGTGTTCACTATATCGAGGTGTTCACTATACCCAGACACGACTGTACTTTGTTATTACTAAACTTTCGAAGGGATGTAGCACTGAAGTGATAGTGAAATACTGCTATATGCTATCTTTATATTCTCATATCCCACAAAAAGATCACTTTAAATTGCTTGTCATCTGCATTCTTAACAACCATAATACATAATTATACATATTCAAAACTGCTTTCCCATCGACTCGTTGTAAACTTTCTCATATCTACGATCTTTTTTCATCAATCCAATAGAACTCCGTCACTCGTTATATTTCGATCGTATGGCAACAAGTAAATTGCCGCTTAAATCAATTACCCCCCTTATGTGGCTTATGTGTGCCTCACGCCAATTTGCATGATCTAAGCTCGAAAACTTCCGCCACACTATGCTAGAATAGAATTTCCGTTCGCTCCATAGTCCGCGCCGTGGCTCATGCAGTTCCTTCGAACTCCGGTAACTCATCGATCGAGCGCGCGCCCGTGAGTCACACCGATGTTTTGGCACTGGATTAAGAAGTCATGCTCGAAGCGTGATTTCATCAACGAGCTACGGCGGCATTTGTCAAGCTTCAATGTCGTGCAAAATTAACGATTATTGCCAAACTTGGACTGCAATTAGTGTTGATTTACATGGAAACGCCAACTGCAACTGCAAAACGCTGTTCAAATCTCGACCAAAGCAAAAGTATCTTTTTTGTATGTACTGACTGCCCAAAAGTATCTAACCACAACGTCAACGAAAAAAGAAATTCTTTCAAGTTCGTCCGGAAATTTCCCTCCGTTGCGGAAATTCGCGAGCGAAAAGCGTTCATAGCAAGCAGCACATAATGTTTTCGCTTCTTGCTTCCATTCAGCTCGAACGGCAATTCGCGCCTTTTAGTTGTACCCCAAGCCGTAATACGGCACTAATGTCAACAACAACAACAACAACAACAATAGCCGTAATAACAAAACCTCTTAAAATAGCATAAAAATTCGCATGCAACAATCATCCATCCACGTCCGACGTGAGTCACACGGACGGACACTTCAAAGGCGAAAACGCGAAAGCAACAACCGCGCAGCACCAGCAGCAACAACAACAACCGGAGCAAGCATAGTCAACAATGTGAGCAAGGCAGCTGCCTGCCAGTGAACACATAAAATCGATGTAGGGTAGACAACACTGTTGAACCCGATTTGAAACGACCTTTCGAGTACGAGTTCGAGTTTAGTTGCTTTTTGCTGTTGTTGCTTTTCCGCTTTTTCTTCTGCCTTTTCTTCCTCTCGCTGGCTGACTCTTTTTCGCCGCGCTTGAGCCATGTTGTGAATCGAGCGCCGAACGTTCGTGTGGGTATGTGTGAATACTTGTTTTTATTATGGTTGTTTGGTGTTTGTTGTTGTTGTTGTTGTTGTTGTTCGTGGTGTTTTCTCAAGCATGAGTTGGCTGGAGTGGTGAGCTAGTGCGTTGGCATGTTCCACAATTCCGACTTGCTGCACACAACTGTGTATGTTTGTTGCTATTGTTGTAACGACAGAATGTGTTGTTCGTGGTCTGCTTACGAACCGCGCATTTTTCGCGCAGACAGCAACAGCAAAAAGTCGACTGCACATATTTCCTACTTCCTTTGCTGGCAAAAGAGAAAATGAGACGATAATTTTCCATTCGGTCTCCGCTGCGGTTCACTACAAGCGCGACCCGCTCCAATCCAACACTTGCGCCACCAGCATTGATAACGTCTACATGTTGTTGTTGGCTGCCTTCAGTGGTTTTGAAATTTGTTGTTGCATTGCTTTCCATTTTTAAGTTGTGTGTGTGTGTTCTTTTGCAATTCGAAGCAGGCAATGACGCGAAAACAAAGCTCGCGCTGCCTCTCAAGCTCCGCTTTGTGGCTCCACTTAGCGCTACTGATAACAGTGTCTAACCCACAACGTAGCCATGCTCCTTTTTCAGCGTGAAATTTTTTATGCTGCTGATAAGCATAAATTCTAATCAGCAACTGCAAAGGAAACTCAAAGCGTACAGAAAACCTACAAAAAATTATAAAACCAAATAACGTGCCAGAACAGCAGAAATTTACAAAATTCATGAATTGAAATTAAATTCATGAATTGACAATTGGCCCGCTCGGCGTATGGTTTCAATTTTCAACGTTTTCCCCTTTCTTTTGGAATTCATTAAATTTTGATTCATTTATTTTGTGTAATCGAGGCGTTTCAATTGTTGTTGAATTTTTTCATTGAATTTGCATTTTATACATTGCGATTTTTGTGGTCTTTTTCCAATAGGAAGCAGTGTTTTTATTGGAATAATGAAGGAGCACCGAATAAAGAGCGGAATGCATTACTGTACTTTACGTCAGTTGAATCGATTTTAATAGTAAAATAGACGCACTATGGTTGGCATCGTAAGCACGTTGGTGCTTGCGAAACCCTTATTGGAGTATTCAGTGGCGGTTTCAGGGGGTCGAATTAGGGTCGACCTTAAAATTACATAAAAATTAAAAGGAATATACATAAACATTTATGAATATTAAATAATTACTTTTTGAAACCCACCGCAAAATATTTTTCTGAATCCGCCCCTGGGATTGACTTGTAATAAGAACCAAAACTACCATAGTTCACTGGAAACTGAGTTTTATTTATTTATTTGTTCAGTTAGTAAATCTTACAGACTAATACAGAAAAGTCTTAACCCTTTCGCTATTTTGTTGCCATATGGCAACATGCTATTTTGTGGACGTCTGCATCCTCTATGTTTGCAAAAATACATTTTTTGTTGGTCTTTAGAATAGTTTGAAGTTTTAGGAAAAATACGAAATTAATAAACTGCATATTTAAGTTTAAAGAAGAGAAGTATACACGTTTTTATAATGGTTTATCTTGACATAGTAAAGGAAGAAGAAGCAGAAAAATTTAGAGAACTTTTTAATTTGACGTTTTCTTTCAATTTTGAAACTTTTTTTTTTTAATTTTGGCTGAAGTAAATGAAGAAATATTCAAATTTTCGTTATGCGTAAAAAGTTTTATGTTTAAGTAATTATTACAGCCACAACGATGTGGTTGCTCTCATAGAAAAACACTCTAAAATACAGGGTCCGAGTATAAAAATTAGAAAATTTCTTTTGGAATGTGGCTAATATAACCACATAGAAGCCTAAAACGTAATATTTAAAATTTTAACTTTCCCCAGTAAAAACCTGTAGCGAAAGGGTTAAGCTATAAACAACTTAATTGAATAGTTTAAAAAGATTTAGAAATATTTCATTTTGACGCAGTTTTTGTGCTGATTTTACTAAATGGAATAGTAAACGAATTTGACAAATCGACATAAAATCTCACTGGCGTTATAAGTGTCACTCGCTCAGTTGCAATAAGACTGTGAGAGCATTTTTTCGTTTGTACGAGACACATTTCGCTATGGAAATTTCCTTATTGATGGATAAGTAAATACGCAGCGCACATTATCGAATGTCATTCATAACTCATGCCAATGTCTGCTTGTCGAAGCAGCACATCAATCACATTTGCCTCACTGCAATATGCATTTTGCCTAATGTAGCGCAATGGCAGAAATCATTTTTTGTTGCCTTAATTTATATTTTATTTGTCGCTTTTATTTCTTGATGCCAATTTGTGCTTTACTTTGCGGCATTTATTATGCCGTTTTTTTTTTCTTGCTTTTTTCGTGTTGCTCGTCTCTTTCTGAAATGTATTTTGTGCGGCTTTGTGCATTAAACATGCCAGAATAGCAACAAAAAAGCACAAAAATTCTACAACCGTCTTGCAAACACCACAGAAAACTGTTGACGTCATGCACAAATGCTTGCTTCGCATTCGATTCCATTCAAATTGTCTTAGCACAAATTCAATACACACGCGTTCAATACATACTGACTGACGTTATACAATACAATTTTGTGTTGTACTCTTTAATTTTGTTTTTGTTGAATTTGTTCAATTCATGCTGCTGCTGCTTTTGGAGTTGCATTTTTTAGCTTTTTTTAATTTGTCATAAATGGGTAAAATATTAATATAATTATATGCTTTTACAATTAAGCGTCTTGCTAATATTTATTTACATTGAATTGTTACTCTTGCTTTGCAGATTGTAAACGATCGGCAGCTTGTGATGGACATGGGACCGCGTCAGCGCCCGAAACGATACCGATAGAGGACTACAATGATTGGAATTCATCACCAGTCAGCCGTTCGCCGCTAACGCGGAGCTGCTCCACACCGGCTGTTTATGGTAAGCAATTCGCTAGTAAATTGAGTAAAAACATACAAAAAGTGAAATCGCAGAAATAGGTTTAGGCTTCTTCCGTGAAAATAATATTCACATCTAGTGAATAAAAAGCGTCATAGAGGTCATTTTAATTTATTCTCTCACATACATATCTAAACCGTCCATATTGCTAGTAGTTTATGTGCACTGCCCCTCAAACAGTGTCGCCATTTCATCACTGATGCTGTTCATGCCATTTGATTTCCTCATCAACAGCGCGCAAAGTAATCCTGAAATACGCACAACACACACAAGCCAACAATTGTTGGAGCTTTGTCACAGTAAATTTGCTCCGTTTGTGTTTTGTTTTCATTTCGATTGCTGTTGATAAAATGATAAATGAGCGACTTGCAGCCGCCAATTAGAATACAGACAAACATATACAAACGCAGCCAGCGACATGCAGTCAGCCAGCAAACGCGCAACAAATTATCCAATAATACAATTTGAATGTAAACAATTTTTGCTGCATTTCATTAGTGCCATATTGTTCTTATTGTTGTTGCTGTGGCGTGTTTGCATTTCGAGTTGAAAATGTCGAATGTATTCAAGCACGTGCTTAGTACGCGGCTAAAGAGCAGCAAACACAACTTTACACCAACAGCGCAATGCGGCGCAATTTCGCTAAGCGCCAATGCCAATTACTCATACGCACCCAAGCACCGCGCGCAGCCAACTCAATTGTCCAGAGCGTGTTCTGTCATTGCATTCTGACAAGTAATTGCAGCGAGTGTAATTGCTGTTATCAAGTAGTCGCATGCAAATTACGAGTTGCACCTACCCTCGAAATGTTGCGCATAACAGGCGAAATTTTCAACTGACGCAAAGCGAAAAACTTCCGTCAATATGTTTTCTAACGAGCTTATAAGGCCGACTGCAAGTTTGTTGTTTCCCGATATTTGTTGGATGTTGTACTGCCGAGCGATAGTTTATGTGTCGGCTGGGCAATCTGTTTGCCACTATCACTGGCGCTGTAATGACTCTCAATGACTCTAACAGCGACGATTGCAGTTTGACGCGTTGCTCGATAAGCGTCAGCACAATGCGTTCGCTTGTCTGTCTTGCCTCAACTTGTGCCCTTCCGACTTGTCACCGCATGGCTTTCGGTGCTTAAAAAACTAATTGCATTTTTTGCTCGTTTGCAGCTCATGCTGTGTGCGCACAAAACGCCCGTCGTCGATGACTCATTGCTGTTAGTTTAATTGCTAATTTGTTTTGCTGTTGCTGCTTCTTGTTCTTCCACTACTGCTGTTTTTCACACTTTATTATTGATCTGACGGCCGCCACTGCCGCTAAGCGCATTTATTGTCACTTTTGTTTAGTACCCTACAATTGATAGGCGGGCGTCTTTGGCGGCCTACACCTACACCTATATATTTATTAGTGTTGTTGGTTTTGTGCCGAAGACATTTGCATGTTAAATATTTGCAGACGCTAAAGGTCGAGTAAACCCTAATTCCCAGAAGTGAGCCTCACAGTCTCACTAAAGATTTCAAAGGGTGATAAATCCAAAAGATTTTCGATTTCATTATTTTATGTAATCCTCTAATGGAATATTAGAATTATATTGCATTTATAAATTTAACATTTTAGACAGTTTTTGTAATTTTTAAACTAATGTTTTCAGTAATTTAGCTCATATAAACCTGACAGTCTCACTTCTGAAATTACATTACTTTTAAAATTCTTGGAATTAAGGTTAATTCTAAATGCTTTGCAACTTTAAAAATTAAATATATTTATTTTATTATTTATTTTTTGTTTACTACCAAATACAGTGACAACGCATTTCTTAATTTTTCATTTTGGAATTCAACATTTTAAAAACCAGTTTTCTCATTGCAAAAAAAATTTAACTTTTTAATAAATTATAAATAATCAGGCTTGTTTTTTAATATTAAACCTGGCAAACGCCAAACCTTTGAAATTATAAAAACAAAAACAAAAACATTTGTATGGTTCACGTTTATGAACAGCATTTGTGAATGGGCCTCGCGCACTTGACGTAAACTTATAAAAATAAATAGCTGGTTTATTGAATTTTTGCCGAGCCATAACGTATCATATTTCATATTTCAGATATTTCTATAGTTTTTTGGTCTTTCCATCCAGAAAAGTATTATCTGCCCACTTTAGCTCGATGAGTGATAATGTTTTATTTGGGTAGCGTTGCTTTTTACTCACCTGTCCCCTGTGGCTGGACGGTAGCTGTTCGTAGCTCTTTGTGTTGTATTTGTAATATTTTATTAGTAATAGAATTCTGCGAATTGCACATTTTCATCGTAAATATTAATCTTTCACAATAGGCAAAGATTAATGATGGATGCCAAGAAGGGGAAATAGATTTAGTTTCTTAGGGATTTCTCTTCATCTCAAAAAGGCAAAGAATTGACTAACACTGTGGGAGAAAATGTATCTGCAGTGTAGCCAAATTTTACATTGACGCAAAGAAACATGCTTTGTGTTCACTTATGTGAACAGCTTAGAAATTCCGCCTTTTACCAGCCAGTTTTTACTACATTTCATTGCATCAAACTTTGCAAACTGGCAACTAACAAACGGTTGTCGTGGTGGCATGAAGCGACAGCGCAAATAACCCAATTTCGCGACAAATCAATAAAACTTGAGCAGAATAAGTAACCTTAAGAACTCATTTGTTCAAACGCATGCGGCCACCCAGCGCACAGTGATTCGACTCCATACAACCGCGGGACAAAATTAGAAGGAGTGGTCCGTTCTTCAAAAAATTAGGTATACTAGTTAATCATGGTCTGCTGAATTAAAATCTCTATTTTGATTTTCTTAAAATTTTGTAGTTTGGCAATGCCCGAGACTTAAATTTGTGCTTTTCGTCATTTTTGGAAAGCTATAGCAACAATTTTATTGGCTAGATATTTCAGATTTAACGTTGAATCAGTTATGTTAACATTGATAATTGCAAAGAGTAACAGAAATTGCCTTAGGACCCTTTAGTTTTGCAATAAAAACGATAATAATAGACGTATGTCTTACTTTTTTTGCAGTTTTCTCAATTTTTCATGCCGATTGCATACTTTTAGGGATGAAAAAAATAAATTTGGTCGAAAAATAGGTGTTTACACCACTTTTCAAATAGAATTATTTTCTGAGATCGCAAGATATCGGAGGATGTAATTACATTATCCGTCAAAGAAAGAATGCTTCTTAAAATAAAAAAAAAATCCAGGAACATACTTTCACATACTTTTTAAATATTTTCCTCTAAGTTTTGCCAATTTTCAGATTATTAATTTAGAAAAATATTTTGAATTAAAAGTGATGTAAAAGCCTCAGCTTTGCCAATTTTGACAAAACATTAAAAGCGATGGCCACATTATTTCTTAATCTATATGGAAAGTTTTAGCAACTTCTTGATAACCTTGTATTTTTACAATTTTTTTTACTGAATAGACTAAAAAACAGAAATTATGTGTTGAAATTTTTTTGTGAAAAAAGTTTCAACTTTGAGCCGCTATTGCACACACACCAATTAATTTTTTGCACAGATTTTTTGGGGTTTTCTTAGTTGGAGTTTTACCTTTCAAATGACATCAAAATCATTAAATTCTGAGACTATAAATTTTTTGAATTTTGTCTATGAAACGAATCACTGTGCAGCGGTGAGAAAACGCGGCAAACACTGTGAAAGAGCAGCGGACGCGTAAAAATTCAACTCATTGCTAAATAGCGCGCTGCCCTTAATACGCAATAATCGCCGCAACAATTGCAACAACAACAAAAACAACAACAAGAACAAACGCTAACCACCACCAGCGCGAGCACAATTCAAAGTGAAAAGTAAACAGTGAGCAAGTAATTTGCCCCACTGCAATGCTTCTAACTCAGACCGTCAGCGTGCTGGGCGCTCTCGCTTGTTGTTGTTGTTGCTGTTGTTGTTGTTGGCTGCAATTGTTGCGTGTAGTAAAGTTGCTGTCGCTTCAATTGTAAGCACTTAATAAAATGTACAACAATAAAAAGCACCACTTCGGCACTCCGGCCGCCGAGTAGCAAGCAACAGCCGGGGTAGAGGGGCTGAAGCGAACCGAAACGAAATGAAACGAAAACGCCAGCAACTCACATGCGGCGGCGGCTGACGCTGCGCTGCTATTATTATTGTTATTATTTGTTGCTGTTGTTGTTGTTGTTGTTGCGGTTGCATGACTCATGCAAACGTGTATTTATTGCGTTGCAAAGAAACACAAAACAACAACAACAACAACAGCGCCAGCACTTATGCGCCTCATATTTCGGTCGTTAGCTGCTGATGTTGCCTCCTCTTCGGTTGCTTCGGTTTAAGAAGCGCGTTCGTTTCGTTCGCTGCCCCAGTCCCCAAGCAGCCCCCCTCCCCCGCTGCCAGTGTAATGCCCCGCCTCTCATTCGCCCAGCACGCTAGGAGATTTCAATTTCACTTGCGCTGCCACCACACACCGCGCGCCGCCGTCCCCTACTCTCTTCGCGCTCAGTTGTGCGATGAGTCTTGTTACAGCGCTGTGCCAGACTCATCGCATCCAAGCCCCACGTACCGTACAACAATAATGAGGCACAACAGTTGTTAGAGACTTCATCACAGTGGCTGTGCAGCAGACACAGCCGATACACGGCAGATCCGTCAGCTACTTGAATACGTCAGCAATCAAGCAAACTATCTAACACACAACAGCAACAACAACTATCGCATTGTTGCAGCCGCAATAGGAAAACGCATTGTGTAAAGTCGCCAACAACCGCCGATTGGAGATCGCACACGATCTGCGCATCGCGTCGCGTGTTTTACAACGAAATTTCTATTTAAATTATAGCAGCGCGTACTACTACTAGCTGGCTGACTGGCTAGCGGGCCGTACGTACCGCACGCATTGCGCAGTCCGCCATAAATTATTTACAGCGTTTGTTGGAAATACAGTTTGTATACACAAAAAGTCTAACCCGACAGCCGTTCGAATATACAAAAAACAAATCAAAAAATATAAATAAATTTGAAATAAACGAGCCAAGTTGTGGCAAATGGTTGGCTCGCATTTGCCGCTGAGATTTGCTGCTGCTGCTGTCTGTCGGTTGCCGAAAATCCAGAACGCATGTACGAGACAAGTATGTACGCGAAGTGAGCGGCGGGGAAGCGCAGCGTTAATTCGCTGACATGAGTGCATAGTATTTGAAACTTGATCAAAATTCCATATTCCATATTCCATATTAGCGAAGCGGCGGCGCAGCAGCAATTTGTAATAAGCTCACCAACAACGATTTGTGGATTAACTCGTTGCTGTTGTGTGCGTCGCAATAATCATTCAGTCATTAAGCGCAATTTGCTTTTCAGAATTGTTCGCCTCAAATTTAGAAGTTGACTAATTGTTGTTTTTGGCCTCTTTGCAGACATTGAAACACATCCTGCGTCACCAGTTTTCCCACACCTGCTGCTGGGCAATGGCAAAGACGCCAATGATCCCGAGAGCGTTGGCGCCAATTGTGTGTTGAATGTTACCTGCCAAGCGCCGAGCACAAGTCCAGGGCCCGGCCTTAAGTATAAGCAAATACCTGCCAGTGATACACCACATCAAAATATCAAACAATATTTTCAGGAATCCTATGACTTTATTGGTGAGTTCAGTCAACATAATCACAAAACTAAATACTAAATTTAATAAATTTAAATTTAAAAAATTTAAATTTAAAAAAAATTGCGGGATTGTGAAGTTAAGCAAATTTCCTATAAATTATTTTGCTAGTTAGCTGAAGCAAATTAATAATAATTCTCTATGTGTATTCTAATGAGCAACGCACACTGCAGACCACCGTTTTGCAACAACATTTGCATTGTTTGACTTTCGTCGGAGAATTCTGTGCGGCATTTTCACTCCAACCTTTTCACTTTTAATGATGTCATTATTGATGGTTTTCCAAATTGATTGATTGACTTAGTGTGACACACGTTCTTTAGCGTATTCGGTTCACATTAATCGATTCTTAAACTAGCTTTATAGTAGTTCAGTATTTAAAAGACGACTCGCTCGACTGGCCCTTATCTCTTTCTCATGTAATGTACTGCAATTTTGGCGCCGAAAATTCAAAGGTCTATAGTGAACATTGTTAGTTAAAGTTGTGCACAATTGGCATATCATTGTAGGAAACATAATTCAAACTTATGGTCGGCTTATCAGCGCAAAACGTGCTCACTGCTGACGTCTCGCGCTTCCGCAAGATTGCCTGATAATTCCGCTCATTATTCTTATTTATGTGGCAGTAATTTCGATGACTTCGAAATTCCATAAACTTGCAAGAAAAAAGTATTTTCCGTATCTTCCAACAAGTAGTGGCGTCAGCATTGTAATTTGTACCATGAAGCGTGACTTAGAGTCGAAACAGTCGACGTCGTTGCCAACCGACTCAACTCGTTTGTTGTTTTGCGCCATTCATCGCTGTTGTTATGAGCCGCTGCACGTTGTCGTTGCAGTTTTCGTTGTTGTTGTTGTTGTTACTGGAATTCATTGTTAATAGGGAAGTCCGCTAAATTTTCCCACCTCCACTTGTCGTCGAGTCGATTGCATATTTGTGTGGCAGCATTCCCCGAACAACTGCCGTGACAACAGTTCAGACGTTCAAAAGTGTTCATAAATTTTTATACATGGCAATTTTTACCCTCATGCATTTATTCATAGAGCGCAACAAATGTGTGTGTAATTTTGAAACAAGGCTCTTTAGATTTTGGCAGCAATTTTTTTTCATATTAAAAATTTCGTTTAATTTTTATGGGGGGTGGTGGCCTTTTGGTAATTCGATTGCTTTCTCGGCTGCCGGTTGACGTCAATTGCTTGTCTTTTATTATTCATGATTGTTGTAGTTGTTGTTGTCGTTTTCGAATTTTATAGTCGCCACACGTGTTTTGTTGTTGTTAATATTCGTTTTTGCATACACTAGCTGTCATTGTTGGTGTTGTTGTTGCAGCAGATTAAAACATCAAGGCAAAAAATAACTCAAAGAAAATTAAAACAAATTCAAGAAAATTATCAAAAACGAAAATCGCCAACTCAATTTAATTTAATTAGCAAATGCTGCTTTTATTTAACAACAATGTAAGTTGTGGTTGTAGTTATGTAGCAGTGGTCGTAAAACGTGCAGTCGGCAATGGCAACAACAACAACAACAACAAGCGCAGTGGGGACAGTCAGAAGCAGAGCCAAATGTACAATGACCGGAGTGGCATTTTGTTGTTGGTCGGTTGGCTGGTTGGTGTTGGTGTTGGTGGGAGCCTTCATTGTTGTCATCCGTCACAGACAGTATGGCTCCTAGCAACGTACACATGCACACACACTTGAACGCAGGCGCTGAAACGACACACACCACCTCAGCGACTCCGCGCCTGCAAGTCTCCAGCTGCAAGAAACGGACGGTGCCGAGGGCAGGCGGCGCATTGGATTCCCACAAAACTTCGCGCATTACTTCGCCGTTGAGCGCTGCCAGTGGCAGTGTTGTTGTCGTCGTCTTGTTGGTGTTATGGTCGTTGCGGCGACAGCTACTGTGCCACTTTGGGGCTGTGCTTGCGTGTCGGTCCCAGACGGTGCGTCCGCCTGCTTTGGGGGGATAATGCTGTCAACTTGAAAATGAAAGGCCTGTCTCTGGCCGACCGTATGCGTCACACCATGTCTACTCGTGAGAGCGACGTAAGCACAAGCGAGCGGAAAATGGTGGGGCTGGCATAAGTTTATAGTGCCAGTTGCCTTTGATATTGAATTTTTTGAGTTTTTACAAATGCTTGTCAACTAACTCAAAGTTCTGCAGCCAAAAGTAGCAGTTTTGTTGTTGGTGTTGTTTTTGATATTAGAACCAATGACACGTCTAGCGAAAAACACCACACTCGAGCAAAACCGCAAACATCCTTCCGCACATCCTTTGTCGTATTTCAACATTTCCTATGCGCAACTCGACGCTCTCGCTCTCTGCGTTCGGAGCGCGCTCTTCCTGTGTGCTCCTTATTTGGATTCGTCATAGCGCCTTCATTGTGTTCGAATTCGCAGGCAGCGGGGTTGCCCGCCAAATTCTTTGCCGCGTTTGTTGTTGTTTTTATTTGTGATATCGAAATTTACTTCTTTACGTCACGTACACACTTTTGTCCTCGTTCCCAGCGAAGCGTGTGGGTAGCAACAATAAAACCCATAAACGTTCTCCCTGTGTATCCGAAAATAACGGCCGCGCTGCTGCTGCGGCCGCGAGCGCTGCTGTTGGTGTTGGCGTTGGCGTTGTCGGTGGTGCAGATGAGGGTGAGGATGTTTGTTGTTGTTAATGATGTACACATCGTTGGCTGTTGTGCCGTGCCGACGACGTCAACGCCACCGCTCACATTGACAGCGCTGATGACTCATTGCCTGGCAATGCAAATGTGGAACACACCGTTGCCGCCACCGCCACCGGCACTGCCACCTCCACCTCCTCCTTTCGCATCGATTTTGTTTATTTTCGTGTTATTGCGTCTTTTCTCCGCTCCTCATATTTTGTATTTATTTGTTCGCCTTCCTGCATGGCAGCACCCCTCGGTCGCTGGCTGGCGCAAACGTTCGCTGGTTGCGCCAACCCTCGGTACGTCGCCCGCCTGCTGTCTATTTTTGGGCATATGCCGAAAGACTTGGCCGAGGAGACAGGCAACGGTACAACGGACAGACGCTTGGACAGACGACGGAAGGCCGTACGAACGTAGCAACAGACAGCCAAAAAATGCATAGACCAGCGGGCACACAGTCCCACACACACACACACACGTACACGTAAATACTTTGCGTTTGGCGGGACAACGACCGTAAAAACTGAACTGCCTTGAGGCCGAATTGTTGACACGCGGGTTTTCATTTTTTTGCTGCAGTTATTGTTATTGTGGTGTTGTTGTTGTTGTTGTTGTTGCTGCTGCTGTAGTTCTGCGAGCATGTTGTTGGTGGTGTTGGTGTTATTTTACTTTGTTTTGCTTCCCCCTCGCATTGTTGTGTCCTTTGTTTTGACTATTGTGCTTGTTGTCGTTGTAATGCGGGTCTATTGTTGCCTTTACCACGTCTCATACCTTCTCCCTCTTACTGGCTCTGGTGTCGGTCTGCTGTGCGTCCTGTGAAATTTGTATTAGCCGGCAGTTGTTTTACTTTTGCGATTGCTGCAGGATTCCACAGGCTGCACGGTCAGGTGCGTGTGATGTGCGTGTCTGCGTATTATTATTTCCTACAAATGAATTTAGTTTTGTTCTGAGCCACTTCACTATTGGAAAATTGCTTGAATTAGTCTTAATGACAATTAAACTATGATTTAGTTTGTGGTGACTGTTGAAAATAGGTTTGAGTCCATAAGCGGTCGCACTCGAGAGTCTTTTTTAAATAGATAGTTTTTCGAAAATATGTAGGTAATGGACCAGCGAACAAATTAAACCTAGGCGATCTTTCGGCAGTATGTTTTTTAACAATTTTTATAAATGTTGAGAAGAGAGAATCTATTCCTCCACTGGTAGTGTTAGTTGGGATGAATGTAGTACAATATGATAAGCCAACAACAATTTACAATCCGATTGCTTAACACAGTTTTATAGCTTCGGTATTAAGGGGGTCTATACGTGTAAATGGTATATTTTTGGAATCGCGCATACGCCGGAAAAAATTAATGCAATGTACAATTTTTTTTTTCATTCTTTTATTAAAAGGTAGCAGTGCAAGAAAACAATTTTTGTTTTTTTTGGCTCGCTCAAAATGGCGGCGGTGGTGGGGATCCAACGTTGGGCCCAAATTCTAGTAGAAGTTGTGCCGGCGCCCCAAAAATTATCTGAAAAAAGATTGCTATTAGTTATTATGAGAAAATATATGTACCTTCTAAAGTAACTAACAAAAAAAATATTTTCTCGAAAATACAAAAATACGCTCCAACCGAAAAAATTACCTTTTTTTTTCTTAATTTCCCGAAAATGGCGCCGCGGATTTCGCCAAAAACAATGAAATTTTTAGTTACTTTAGAAGTAAAGTTATTATGAGAAAATATATGTACCTTCTAAAGTAACTAACAAAAAAAATATTTTCTCGAAAATACAAAAATACGCTCCAACCGAAAAAAATTACCTTTTTTCTCTTAATTTCCCGAAAATGGCGCCACGGATTTCGCCAAAAACAATGAAATTTTTAGTTACTTTAGAAGTTCTATGTTTCAAAAAGTTGCTGCCCAAATTTTAGATCAGTGGGACTAAAACTTGCCGAGATATTCTACTTCCATAATCAAAAACCAGTGTTTCGAAATAATTCGGTTTAAACTTTGCGTTACCGATATCCTGCGGAACGAATTGACCATCAATAAAGCGCTGCTGCAGGGGAACGGGTCATCAGAATTAAAAACCACTTGAGGGGGATATTCTTAAGACGCCCTGGTGTCTATTTCACAAAAAAAAAATGTTGAAAATTTTGTAAATTTACACGTATTGACCCCCAAATATATACCAAATATACCAAAGCTGAATTGTCAAATTTTATTTTAAAGAAAGTGCTTTCAACATTATTGCCACACATTTCGGTAGTTCTTCATATTCATAATAATTCTAACATTTTGCTCAAACATGAATACAGCTGCGAAGACTCTTCTCACATTTTCGTTTAATTAGCAGCCACCGATGCAAAGGCCAAATTTATCTACTAAATACAACGCAAATGTAAATCGAAAGTGCACACAATTTCGAACTTGTTAAACATTCGTGTTAAGATCTTTTCCAAAATAGAAAAAAATATACTTGCATACATAGCAAAAGCTACAGGCCCTCGAAAACGAAACTAAACGTGTGGAGTTTAGGTATTTGTGCCTCATTTGTACTCACTAACAGTGCGCACACAGCGCGGAACCAAGCACAATGCTCCTCCCCCACCCAGCTTGTTCATAGTGCCTGCTGCTGCTATCGTTATGCCAAATGTGTACGGGCACCTTTTAAGTACGGACTCAAATGAGAGAAAAACGAAGAACAAACAAACATTGAACACAAATAATCATACTACGCTATATTCTGTCATGCACTCCACTGCGATATCTGGCAAATATAAACACTCATCTCTACACACGCTGCTAAATCGTTATTGTATAAGCGGCCGCCTTGGAGTGCGCGCCCAGCGCTCGCCTAGCACTCGTATCTACTCGCGCTCGCACTCGCATTCGCCCAACGTGACACAGATGAGCAGTGCGCTTCTGCTGTGCTTCTTCTTTCTTCCGTGCTCATTTACGTTTGCTGCTGGCCGAAGCAACAGTCACAGCCACAACGTACAAATGGCAAAACAAAAATACAAAATCAACAAGAAAAGCCAACAGCACAGCGAGAGTGCGAGTAAGTATGTGGGGCTGACTGGTCTGCCCGCCGTCGATGACTCATCAGCATTCACATTTCATTTCATTTCGCTTCATTTTATTTTATGCCATGAATTTCAGTTTACTTGAACGTTTTAGCAATCGCGCGCGGCGTATGTCGCTGTGTGCGAGCGTTTCTTGGCTTTTTGTTGTTATTACGACGACTGTTGTTGTTATTTCTGTAGTTGTTGTTGTTATTTTATGCTATATAATCTGCCTTTTTTGCTTTGAGTTTATTATTATTTGTCGTTGCCGTTTGTGGGCTTTCGTTCGTCTCGTTGTATGCGCTCATTGCGCATGTCAGTTTCATTCATACAGCGGCGCAGCACCGCGAGAGCGAAGCAGTCATAAGTGGACAGTCGGCCAAAGCCGCTAATAAGTAGACAACAGAAAATTACAAATCTCTAACAAATGTCAAAAGCTTTCAATCAATCGATTGAACTTGTCCAATTTTGGAGTTATAGTATGCACGCGGCGATGCCGAAATTTCTATCAATTTGTTGTGCCTAAAACTTGATTGAATTGGAATTTACGCAGCCCGCTTTTTGGTTAAACTTACGCACGCGCAATTATGGCACAAAGTTTTCACTCATTCATTAAATTTGTTGCCAAGTTAGTGCGTTGTTAAATTGTTTCATTTGCTGTTATGTATGATTATCGATTTCATATTTGGTCATTGACGCTGACAATAGTCGTTCCGCGGCTTTTTCTTTTAACCAAACTCAACTCCCTCCACCTCTCAGCCATTGGCAGTCATTCGGTCTGCGTACACTTTCCGAGCAAGTTTTCTGTCCAGCTCGAAGTGAACTGCCGAAAAAATGAAAATCTGGCACTTGGCCTAGAAATTTAATTATAAAGCACTCTCCAACCTGACCGACTTGACAGTTGCATTTGCCACTGCCAGCGCCTTAACGGCGCACATTGAGCATTTACGTCGTGTACTTTGTCAGTTGTTTGTCAGTTTGGTATCGAAATGTGGTTGTTTGCCTTTATTTCCGGTTTTTCGTTGTTGTCAATCATGATGATTTGACTGAATATTCGCTGCAGGCCTGCACGTTTTGCTCATTTTGCGTTGGACTTTAGTTTTTTCCTCGATGTTTCGTATCTGTGTTGTTGCACACACATACATATATATTTACAATATAATAATCAGCTAAATGTTAGAAATTATGACCCGCTGACACAAACTGGCATTAAATGAAATCATGATTTCTACACATTCTTTTGTAACTACATATAATGTGCATTGCGAAAAAATAAACATAGCCGTTCGATAAGATCGATCACTTTACCTTCAAGTTCAATGCGGTAAATACCGTTATTTCTGGCTTCGCTGGTAATGCAATTAGTGGCTATTCAGCATTGATTTTTTTCATGATTGCAAGAAAATTTTGTTGGCTAACATTGTGGCTGTTCGAAATTGGCCGTGTGCTCAAGTAGAGACGTGTTATTAGGTAAATTTCACTGAGATTGAGTCTGAGGTTAAATTAGTGGAAAGTTTTTGGCCTTTACGTGACTTTTCTACATTTACAGCGCAGCGGAGCAACATATTTGGCAAAACAAATCGTTGAGGCCTATGTGGAGATATGAACATGTTCCTTGTTTTCGCAATGGAATTCGTTTTTGATCTATAAAATCAGTAAATTGAAATGATGCAACATGCAGCACTGTTGGAGCTCTGAATTGCTTTTTTTCTACTAACTAGAAAGTGTTTTTTTAAGATTCCAAAATTTTGTAAGACGCCAAATAGCCACTAAACATTGCGCAAAGATGTATTTGTTCACGGAATAAAAGTAGTTTCACAAAATATTACATATATCAAAACTCAGTTAAGCAAACCGACCGACCCATCGCTGTTGTTTCAACTGTTGTCAAACGCACTTTTTTTTTAAAAACCATTTAAAAGAACAGGGAATTTAACGCGCATTTATGCTACCTGAAGAAAAGCAACAACTAAAAACTACCTATGCCTGAACTCACAAATGGTTATTGTGGCTTTGTTGCGCTATCACTGCACTCACTCAAAGTGCCTATGAACTTTGCCTGCGGTGATAGCGCGTGGTGTCAACAGCAATTAAAATGTAGCACACCGCACGCACAAAGACACCTCGACATTACTCCGCTTGCGAAATTTACAGCGTTGCAGGAATGATCTCACCCAGCTACAGCTGAGGGCTGATTGCCTACAGCAGTGGCGCACGCAGGATTTTGTTTTGGGGGGGGTTTCGTGTAACTTTTTTGAGAACTTTGAAATATAATCAAATTTAGATGTATGAATCTACTGAAAGTTCCAAATAGAAAATTTATTTAAAGGAGACAGTTTTTCTCTTTTATTTGATACCCATATCTTCATTATTGCACAACTGCAAATATTAAAAAAAATATTTGAAATGTGTATGTCCTTAACATTTTAAAGTACTTTAAAAAGGACTTTGGGCCAGAAAATTAAAAACTGACTATGCCAGGTTACTATAAATGACTCTAGTTTCACGCCTATATCAACATTAGGATGGGTCTCGGCAAAACACCAATTTTTTTCGCACGGTGTATTAAATGTAAAAATGTGCAGTGCATCATAACTTTGTAATTTTTCTTTCGATTCCATTGATGGTAGGCTTAATATTTGCACAAATAATATATTTTTCATCATAGCTTTTACAAACAAAGGAAATAATTTATTGTATCTATTAAAAAACATTCAAAAATTTATGATTTTTGAAAATGGTCGAAATTTCATCAGTAATTTCTCTAAATCTCATCTGATTTGGAGAATCTGTATATCTCTGGAAAAGCTAAGGTATTATCTTCTGACCTACGGACAGTTTGTGTTAGTCGGATGATTCGTTTACGAGACTCATAACTGAAACAACAGTGTAAAAACTGGTTTTTCGGAGATTTGAAAACGCTTCTCACAACATTTTTTTGATCTTCAGTTTCGTGTTCAACGGCCCAAAGTTAGTCTAGGAAACACTTTTTTTTAGGTGAATTTTTTGTGTTGAGTAGTGTTATTGATGATTGAACATATATGCGACAGTTTTAATTTCTGTACTAACTTAAAAATATTTCGGGGGTTTCAACCCCCCAGCCCCCTCCTGTGTGCACCACTGGCCTACATGGCATGTACAAATATTTGATTTGCACTAAAAATACAACAACAACACTACCTATCAGGTAGAAGAAGAAAGCGTGAATACTACGCCATCATTCTGCATAGCGTAATTTTATCGCGTTGGCGTTAATTATCGCCTGTGTGTTGATTAGATAAAGCACCAGCGTAAATACTGTAAATTGTACTTAGTAAAACGGTAGGAGTAGGCGGAACGGGCAGCTTTATCTGCGCTCGTGTGTCATAGTTTTTTGGGTTATTGCTGAGGGCTTCGCTTATGTCACTTATGTCACCCTAACGGCAATTCCCATCGAATCCGAAACCTGATGAAATTCTAAGCGAAATTGGAAAACCTCAGTAAGCAATCGCCACAAGTATGGGTGCATTTGTGTGTGTGTGTGTGTGTGTTTGTCGGATGGTTGGCGAGAAAATTTCCAACTAATAAAAGCGGACATTGTTTGGCCCCGTAGTCAGCGCTCTATTAATAGGGCGGTGCGTGGTATCGCGGGGGCGGCCGTTTATAAATATAAAATTAAGCAATTTCGAAGAGAATGCAGCCTTTGGCCGGCGTACTATTCGTGGAATGTGTAGTGTGCAAAAATCGAGAAAAATTCCAAAAGCATTTCACATTAATTGTGATTACGTATTCGCCTTTTTCAAAATTGCAAATAACACCAACAATAAACACAAACTTGAAAATATTTGCATGCAGATATTCATAAATTGTTACAGGGAATTTTTGACCCGTCTCTGTTTACACTGGGCTGAGATCACGCGGATTCCAGCAGTCACTGCCGGCTCTTTGTCGGCTAAATTGCGCTGCGCATTGCTGCGCAGTTGCGCCGACGCAAAAGCGTGAGCTGCCCAATTTTGACTGATGATTCATAGTGCCTTGTGATGCGAAATCGCTTCTTTGTTGGCTTTATTTTTTCACAGTTTTCAAAAGTGAAGGTTCGCTTAATTGCTTTGTGCGCTCTTTGTTTTTGCTGTTGTTGTTTCAGGTACCTTTTGACATTTCAGCAATTTACAACTTTTCGAAATCGCGTGCACATTTCAACTCTAACTCCTTTGAAGGTGGTGTATAGAGCCCATGAGTTGTCAGTGCCACAAAAGTGCCAACAACAACATTCAAAAGCTGCTCAAATTTTATTTTTTTGCAATTTATTTGCAAATTGTTTTCACTGCGCTTTTTTTTATTTGGTTTGAAGTTTTTTTATCGCTTTTGAATGAATTTCAACTGCATTGCAAGTTGAAGGTCAGCACAGAATGCAGAAACGATGAAATCGTATATAAAATCGATCATTTTTCGTCTGACATTGCACTTCACCCAGTGGAGATGTGGGAAGTGCCCAGCTGAGGGCGCGCGTAAGCGGGAAAGGAAGGTCAGTCAGTTGTTGGCACATGACCGCGACAACGTTCAAAAGTGCGTACTCATGTTTCTTTCAAGTGGGCATGATTCATGCGCGTTGTTTTGTTTAGTGTCACTTGTCGTCGTTGTTGTTGTGGTCGTATACGTGTTTTGTTTATTGTTGTTGCCATATGCGGTCACTTATCATCCTGCCACCTCAGCCACACACACACCCACAAACAAAGCGACGCTCAGCTGACAACAATGCTCGACTTCATGCCTGATGACTCGCTTCTGGCAGCGACGCAGCTGCGCCATGGCTTCCTCAGCGACGGCGCCGTTGTTGTCATTAGCCGGTTGGAGCCATATCCACCTGCTTTTTGGGCACATTTCGCCGGTATTCGGCTTTTACTGCCAGCTGCTACTGCTGCTGCCTCTTCTTGGCCAACGTTTTTCTCCGCTTTGCGTTGCTCCTTCGTTTGTCTGCGCTTTGAACGTGTCGCAGCAACACGCCGTCAAAACCCGCTCAAGCCTCGTTTAAGCCATAACTTATGCCAACAACAAAAACAAACAAAATATTGCGCAGCGTCACAGCGTGTTGAGTGAAGTGAATGGCAGCAACTGCTCATGAATCAGATAATCAAATAAAATCGAGCGCTACGAAGTTGGCGCTTGCTTTTGCGCGTTTTCCTTGTTTTGGGTATGCTTTGTTTTTTGGCTTGGCGCTTCGCTGACAAAATGTACTAAGCCAAAAAATAGAACAAAATATCACTTACCCAAAAAGTGAGTCATTGCAATTGAAAGCGAAAGAGAAATTAATGACATCCAGCAACACCAAAGTGACGTGTGAATTACATACATGGCGGCGTTGAAATTGTTATTTGTCTGGTGTTGTCTGGCGTCGAGGACGTGTCCGCGGCAGCCAAAAATGCGTCACTGGCTGCTGGCGCGGCAGTAGGATGTCGGTCAAACACTCACACACACACACCGACAGACGGCGGCGCAGATAAAGGTGAGCGCACGACCTCAGCGCGCCTAGCGCCGCTATCAGTGGCGGCCGTGGCAACAGTGGCGGACAGCGCATGCCACCTTATTGCAGTGACAGCTGGCGCTGCGCATTTTTAGAATCCCAATGCAACAACAATCGCTACATACTCACGAGGCTGTTTATTTGTGAAATGCTTCTACAGCGTTTTAGTAAGACTCATCTCAAAAATATGTTTAATCATCGCACTCAATTAAAAGTAAATGACTTTGTTGACGAGGAGCGCGGGGGAAGCGCATAACATGCTGGCATGCCTCACCGCGGATCTGTGATGCCGCCAACGGCAGCGTCATCGTCATCGTCCGTCATTCATGCAGTTCAGCTGTGTGTCGGCCCGCCCGTCTGTCTGTCTGTCCATCCATCCATACATCTACACCAACTGTGTCGCTTGCAGTTGTGCGCATCTTAATCATTCACAATTACGCACAAGGCGTGCTTCACATTTAAGCACGAAAATAAATTTTACGAGAGTACAAGGGAAAGAAAATCAAAAACGAAAACAAAAAAGACAAACACATTCGAGAATTCACAAATTCCACATTACCATTTACATCATTAACATTACTCAAGTATGCTTGTGCGTGGCCACAAGACGCGTCATTCCACCCGCACGCGTCGCTACACTGACCCGCCAATTGGCAACAGGAGCTGAGGTTTAGTCATCGGTGCGCGTGCACCACTGCCCCTTTTATTGACTACACATTCATTCTTAATCATCGATTAGTAATGTTGTCCTTCATTCTTTATTTTTTTGTATTTTGCATTTTTACACTGAAATTGCCGCGTACTTTGTTAATATTTACTCGGCCGGTGCAATTAATGCGAAAACTATGCGCGAGCGCTGCTTCCTCTCCCGGCCACATAGCTGAACCTATGAATGTGTGTTGTTGTTCTTATTCACAGCACAGTGCAGTTTTGAGCCATTATGTCGCCACCGCTGATGACATGTCGCTGAGCGTCGTAATGTCAGCCGCCCCTTTCCGTTTGCGATTTATTTAGTTGTTCGTTGAACAAAAGAAAACATTGATTTTTCTTTTTTACACACTTACGCCTTTTACTACATTTATGAGACATTTATTACTGTCGGTCTGGGCTGCGGCTGATCGGTGGCGGGGTGTAGTGCACACTATGATTATTTACACAATTAATGGTAAATACTACAGCAATGTCGACAACAACAGCCACCACCACAAATCCGATGGCATTAACAAAAGTGAACATTTTGAGGCCATAAGTGGCCACTTCGGCGCTATGAGTCAGCAGTGTTATGACTACTTTTCGATACTATCCACATGCCCACAGTCGGTGTAGCCCACTTTGCAGTTCGCCCGTTCGCCGGCTCCGTTACTTAAGCATACACACCACACTACCGTTGCGTACTTACCCACAGTGCCGTACCTTATTTTCTTAGTGTAGCTTTGTGCTGTAAGTATAAACGGTGATTTATTGCCAGGGTGACCGAGTGTCGCCAACAAAATCATATAAAGTCAATAAGTGCTAAATAAATCTCTACAAAAGTGGCTGCTCTACCAGGAAAATTTGACTTTCGATGCGGTTTCGAAGACTTATCGATGTCGGTTTTCTCTGATCTGGAATGTTTTGTTCTACTTATTTCCAGGATTTATTTACTACATAACATCAATGTTCTTGGAAGAGAGAGTTTTGAGACTCTTTTGCATGTGACACTGTTTAGGGGATGCGAAAAGGACAACAAGAATACAATTCGATTAGATAGGCAAATTTGACTTTCGATGCGGTTACGAAGACTTATCGATGTCGGTTTTCTCTGATCTGGAGTGTTATGTTCTACTTATTTCCAGGATTTATTTACATTCACCAATGTTCTTAGAAGAGAGAGTTTTGAGACTCTTTTGCATGTGACACTGTTTAGGGGATGCGAAAAGGACAACAAGAATACAATTCGATTAGATAGGCAAATTTTACTTACGATGCGGTTACGAAGACTTATCGATGTCGGTTTTCTCTGATCTGGAGTGTTATGTTCTACTTATTTCCAGGATTTATTTACATTACATCAATGTTCTTGGAAGAGAGTTTTGAGACTGTGACAAAAACTGAAAACTTAGCAGCCCTTGATTTTTGTAATTACCTATCATTGACTGCACAAATCTTTTATAGCAAAGGTTTTTCAATGTCTGTAATAATACTTGTAAATAATTCAATACTTGTAAATACTTGTGCTTTAATTTTCCCTTTCATATCAAGATAAAGTTTACTAAAGTTTATTTCTATTTCCTGCAAAGCTCAATTAAATAACGCAAATAATTGTCATGCATTTTGTAATGAAATCGAAATATATTTTCAAAGTGACCGTTGTACTTTGTACTGTAGCATATTTAAACTTCAGTCAGTAAAGAATTCTGTTGACTTAGATATATTTCAATAAATTATTGTGTAAACTAATGGAATGGCACAACCTAATACAAATTTTGTGTGTGAACTTCCAAAACAGACACAATATTTGGAGTTTGAGCTTAACAATTTAGTCCAATATTTACTGAAGATAATGCCAAACATTTGATAGCTGCATTAGCTAGCTTCTATATTTTAACATCCCTATGGTACAAAACAAATTTTTGTTGAGTTTAGGAAGAAGAAGAAATGCAGGTGGAATTTTAACTACAGCCAAGTAAACCAATTCCATATGCGGGCTAACGACCAATAAACTGTGTTACAGACGGTAAATACTTGCCTTATACTATGAACCATAGAATTCCATCAAAAATAGAGGCATATATCTGTATGTAGGTTTCTACTGTTATACCATTCAGAACTCTATGCCTGATTAAACTTAAAAATGATGTGTCTAATTGTAGCTGGTTTTCGCAACATGTCCATTGCCAGTTTGTAGAATTTTATTGCAAACTCTTAGTTACATTCAATATTTGTACACAAATGAACACCAATAAAGTGTTTCGAAGACGATGAATCAAATGACGCTTTTGTAAATTTGAGCAGATTTTCGCTGGTAATCGAGTGCGACTTCATTCCATAACGGCACTGCAGACCACAGCTGATACTACAAATAAATAATAAAAACCAGCCATCGCTTCAGCGCTTCATAGCTTAGCATTCATTTCCGTCAGCTGAGCATATGCCATACATATACGTGTACATATATACAACAATAGCGCCCTCAATAATTACTCACATATTTATTAACCACCTGTGTAAACGCCTTTTAAACGCCATATCACAAGCGATGTGCCAATCGCTTCGTATGTGCTATACACCTATTAAAAAAATCTTACCGCCCTCAACAATACAAATTCATCAACTTCACCAACTTTGCAGTTTTATCAGCGCTTCATGTTTTTTCCAGGTCTACGTAAAACATGTATGCGCGTGTGTTGGTGTGTGTGTGTGTGTGAAGGTATGATGCGAAATGTAAGAAGTTATCATGCTGAAAAGCACTTGACTTGACTGGCGATAAGATGTGCGCTATACTGGCAAAATTATTATTTATAAATGTAATAATGATTGTGGGTAATGAGTAATGCACCCATTACGGCCACTCGCCCCCGTTTTCTTTCAGTCGTTGAGCTCATCTTAGATTTAATGCAGCTGTCTTTCAAGTCCAGTTGAAAACGCTCAGCCGAAAGCCATCTCAATTTTAGCCAAATTGCACAGACGCATTGGCCGGTTGTAGTCACCGCAGGTCACACCAAGCAGTTATCAAAATTTGTGCATAGTTTATTGCACTCGTAAATTAATAAACAAACCAAAAATTTATTTTAAACATTTACGCAATTGCTATGCATACATATCTACATATAAGTATGTATATTTTATAAATTCAGTATTTGATAAACATTTTTGTTTTGCAAAAACAAAACGAATTTTGCTCTTTGATTTGATTTGTTCACCTTGAATTTTTATTTATTTTCTTTTTTTGTTTACTGTTTTAATTTGTTGTCGTTTGTTTCTTTTGATTTCATCCTTTATAGGAACATTTAATTTTCAGTTGAAAACAATAGTTTATAATTTCTCTGCGATTAGATTAGAAAGTTGAAGTGTGGGCCTTTTGGGTTGAAACAAATGCCAGCTGTTTAAACTTGAGCAATCAAATTTCGATAATAAATATTATAATAATTATAATTTAAATTATCTCGAGAAGGAAATCAGAGTGAGTGGTGTGACGGCATTGCATAAGCGTGCACTTGTCATTTGGCATCATTTTAGGCTGCTACGAGAGTTGCATTCGAGAAAAGTGCTGTGTATATCTTTATTACATCGGTGGCCAGCGCTGTCGCGATCTGGAATCACCTATAGGCGACCAGCAGGCTGCATTCCTATCAATTCGTTAATCAATACGGCGCCTGATAAGTCATTTCGATACCATTATCGAACGCAAGCCTATTTGTCATAGTTTGTCCTCGAGCTTATCAGCTTAGTCACCGGTTTGTACAAATATTACTCAGGTTTCGTAACAAAGGTTCAACTCTGTATCGTCGGTGGCAAAAGGACACGTGCTTTCTTGATAACAATGCCTCTGTTAGTCAGCACACCAAATGCTAAACAGTGAAATTCCTCATTACGGACAGTCCTTATAACCGGACAAGTTTCGTAGACACAGCAATTTCATTAAGTTTTCCATACAAATATCATTCCACGCTCTAATAACCGGACGCGGACACTATATTTCAAACCATTTTGATTAAAAAACTCTAATAAACGGACAAAATTTAAAAATATGCCCAACCAGTTTTTTGAAAATCTGTACTACCTTATAATAGAAATCTCAATCTTATTAGAAAATGAACATTTGAAGTTAAAACAATCAACAATTACAAAATTTGTTCAACCAAAGCAGTACTAAAATTTAACGACTTGTACAATGTATGTACTTTGCCTATATATGTAATAAATATTAATTAAATATTCAATTTTCATAAAAAAATATTATTTTTTCATAAAAAAAATATTATATACAGTCGTGTCTGGATATAGTGAACTAATTATTGCAAGGCCTGTTCACTGTATTGAGGTTGTTCACTATATCAAGGTCAACATTTTTGTTCAAAAACTCGTTTTATTTGTTAAAAATACACTTTTTGTTTTTTGCTTGAAAATTTGTTTCTATATTTAGAGGCTCGATGTCAAAATTTGGGTGTTCACTATATCGAGGTGTTCACTATATAGGGAGTTCACTATACCCAGACACGACTGTATATATTATTAAATATTAAATAAATAAACGAAAAACACTTGGATACAATTTAAACTAATTTTTATGCCCCCCTCCCCCATAAGCGGACATTTCCATTAACCGGGCAAAAACACTGCCACGGTGAGTGTTCGGTTATGAAGAATTTCACTGTAGTAGGCCCTGAGTGCGCATGCACTTGGAGTATACTATCGCTGAGTCGCGCTGAGTAAACATTGTTTTTAAATGTTTTTTATTTTGTATTTTGTTTGGAGCTCTAATCGTTTAATTGCGCATTTTTTTCAGTACAAGATAACATTAATAATCTCAATGGCAATATCAACAAAACGAAATTTGTACGTAATAATGCAAGAACGCATAAAGACACCCTTCGCATCATCTTGTCGCTTCACCAATTTATTTACTACGCACATCAATCAATTAAATTCCAATTTGCCCAATTTGCCTCCGTCTGGCCCTTTGACGGCCGCTGCCTCTCACTGTGCCTGTTAATTGAAGAAAAACAACCACAGATGTCGATGGTGTGTGCTACATAGTGTACATGCATATATGTATGTATGGCATCGATATGGCGTTTCAACATTAATGAAAACATACGCCGAATTCATCGAATCTATGTTGAATTTTTTCTCAACCTGACAATTTGTGCTTCTGGCAAAGCAGCATCTAAAACCCTCCCAGCGACAGCACTTGTACAAATTTAAACATTTGTATGTACATATGTATGTATGTATGCAGATTAAAAAAGCAAAAAGCCTGCCCTGGCTGAAGGCACCTTTTGCCTTCCATAGCCGCCATCGCACCCCACGCCAGCAGATTTATTGATGGGCGCTCCATGTGAATATGTATGTGTGAGTGTGTGTGTGTGTGTTAACTCTTATCGAAATCAGTAACAATTACAATACCAACAACAACAACAAACAGACATCGCATTATCGAATGAAATAAATGTATTTAGTTATTTTCACAAACGCATATTTACGCGAACACACTTCGTACTGCGATACGATACGTCAATAGTGCCCCGGTCAAACTGTCAGTCAAGCGCGTACATTGTGAGTCATCGGCGTCATCAACAACCGCCAACCGTGCGCTATCATCGCCATCGTTGCTAACGTCGTTCTCGTCGTTGTCGTTCGCAACAGACATCGGTCGTCGTGCGCTTCGTGCTCTTCGTCATCAGCGTCGATAACAGACAGCCAGGCAATCCGGCCATTCGGCCCACCGACCCTCCGACAGTCAGTCAGGCGACTAACTGCGGCTTTAATGCATTAGCAACTACAGCAACAACAAGAACCAGTCAACCGAGGTTTAGGTATTGGTCCGGGTATGGCTGCTGATGATTGGTGGCTTCCATGACGCATGCTACTGTTGGCCTTATTGTCCGCTCATTCGAATATGAGCCCAATTCTTTGTAATGGTAAAAGCTTTGAGAATTCGGCTAGCTGCTGTGCAAAATTTTTATAAATATCTGTGCATATTTTATTTGACAGGAATTGAAGAAATGTTTCAAATTAATCGGCCGCTAGATAAGATTAGTTTCACTAGTTCCCAAAAAGCAGGCAATATTTGAATTCCCGAAACGCATTTGATTCAGTTTTAAGACTAAGTAATGAGTCTGTTCTAGGACTGACGATGAAATGAAATCGCAGCAAATTGCGAGCTGCTTAAAATCGAACTTATCCGACTGCACTCTGTGCTTGCTTCCGGCACTTCAAAGCGCCTAATTGTATGCCTCTACCGGCCATAGCGGTGCGCCCATATCGTTTAGCACTGCTGACTTCATGCACTCGTGAAATCGCTTTTGCAGTGGAATCATCAACGCCAGTATAACACAACACTTCAGCCAATCGGCAGCGCAACATCGGCGCTGTAATCTAATCAGTCAAATGGAATGTTTACTTTGCGCAAGAGACAAAAAGTCAAACAAGGAATTAAAAATGAAAAATAAATTGTAGAAAGTAAGAAAAACAGGAGCTAAATCTGCCTGTTCACACACATACATACCTGCACAGTGCATGTGACTACATAGAGCTGTGCTTTTATAAATGCAAATTGCGGCCAAAGTGTTTGTGTGTAGCGCACATTGTAGATATTTATATTTCATTGTTGGTACATTTGTATTATAATTTAGATGAAGTGCGCTGATAACGTCTGAGGTGAACGCTGAGATCACTCGTTGGCTGTACACAACGCCGGCCAATACTGCGAACATTTATGCGCGATCCGCAGTTTAAAAATTGTTTTCGGTGTACGTTTCATTTTCGAAAGTGCACATTTGAGAGCTGAATTTACATTTGAACATTTTGAACATTTCTATTTGTTCAGGAAAACTTTGCAACTTCACATTCTTGCTTACTCTTCTTTGTATGCCACTTTCGTCACTAATCCCGTCTCTTTTTGTTTCCTTGCAGAGGATGCCCGCAAAAGCGGCTGCCGCGTACTGTTGCACTGTCATGCCGGCATATCGCGCAGCGCCACCATTGCCATCGCCTATGTGATGCGCTACAAGTCGCTGTCGCTGCTGGAGGCCTACAAGCTGGTCAAAGTGGCGCGCCCCATCATATCGCCGAACCTGAACTTCATGGGCCAACTGCTCGAGCTGGAACAGAGCTTACGGCTGAGCGGCGAGCTGAAGCCGGTTTCGCCCGTGGCGCCTGCACCTATGACCCCCACATATGAATCTAGTCAACACGAATTCTCGATCGACGAACCAGATTCCGACAAGCTGCTACGCCGACGGCCCGGCGACCCGAAGCGTCGGCTGCGCGATCTGCCCGAGGACTTGGCGTTAGACGAACAAACAGACGAGGTCGATGGTGGTGGCGGCGTTGGTGGCGACAGCGGTGACAACACTGAAGTCAGGCGTTACGAATACGTCAATGCGATTCGGTTAACATGGCCGCCCGCCTCGTCGTTCGCGTCTGCCTCATCGCCCACAGCCTGCAAGTCCAGCGATTTCAGCATGGCCGCATCGTGCTCGTCGTCGTCTTCGCTGTCCACCGCCTCGACGCAGTCGTCCGCCAGCACACCAACATCGCCGTCGCCCACGTCGTCAGCGTCGTCGCCCTTCTGCAGCAACCTGCCCAAGCGGAGCTCGCTCGCCAAGCTGCGGCTCAATCTGCGCAAAACCTACGAGCCGGAATGGCAACCATGCATATCAATATCGCGCGCCAGCGATGCGCCGGCCACACACAGCTGCGGCGGCGAAACGGCGGCAGCGTCCGCCCACGCCCACTTGCCATTAGTGATGGATCAGGAGAACAACCGGGTGGTGGTGATGTCAACGAGCGATTGAGAGCGACGTTGATGTCCAGCCGAACGCCACGCCCCCACAAACAAACACATATACAATAATTCTAACAACACCAACAGCAACGCAGGCACTTGGAAATGCTGTGAATAATTTATAAGTTACATGTATCGACGACTACGCGATCGATCGATCGACCGACCGACCACGACTATATCAGATCCGAAAGCTTAAAAGCGGCACATATACATACATACCGAACTATATACGAACGTACATATGTAGTTAGCGATATACTATGTAGTTATGTGTACATAAAAACCTATGTATTTGAGTAGACAATGCAGACAATACGAGTCACCTCTATTTCGTAAAAAAGCGCCCGCATGCAACACCGATAACTGCAAATTTTCACTCGTATGTAACAAACGCGCAAACATACTGTTTGGCGAAAAAGTAGAGGAGCCGCTGCGGCTGTTTTACTTGAACGAAAGCATTATTGCAGCATACGTGGATGGCTCGTTAGCAGCGAATTTGGTGGCAGTTCCCTGTTCCACACACACACACACTCGCACCATACTCACACGCTGAAGGAAGGCAATGAATTGGCCAGCCGGCGAGGCGCACTGCCGCTTATCGATCGGAGCGCTTCACCACCCACAAGTGTTGTACCTATCTATCTAATTTATACTTGATTTTGTGAGATATTTGATTTTTTCTGAATGAAACTTTTTCAAGTAGTGTATGACTTTCTTTTGACTTTGTTTTTGTGTAACTACGAATATACACGCATGTATGTATGTAGTATCGGTAATCAAGGCATATGCACACTTGTAATACTGTACAACAAAATGAAACGAAGATTTTTATGTACGGACGAAAAGTGTGAAATTACTGTGGCCTCTGCAGTTCATTGTCGAGACG
This sequence comes from Melieria crassipennis, assembly GCA_963668005.1. Taxonomy (NCBI): domain Eukaryota; kingdom Metazoa; phylum Arthropoda; class Insecta; order Diptera; family Ulidiidae; genus Melieria; species Melieria crassipennis. The sequence goes on from OY764961.1 coordinate 120,323,390, forward strand.
CTAATATTGTTCTTAGTTTACTATTAATTTATAAAACAAAATAATAAAAGTATGTTTTCGCCTACAAACTTTAGCTTTTAAGTCAACCAAAAACCACCCCAAAAAAAAAACGCACAAAATTTGTTGCCAAAAAAGAATTAAGAAGATTTAAATGTGGAATTGTGGATTTCGTTGCAAATACTAAATCTGCTCTTCTGCAATTATTATGGCACACCCCACCAGCACCAGCTATCGCTAATGTTTTCTCTTAATAATTGAGTTTAGTTGATAAATTAATTCATGTAATTGGAAATTAGCCTAAGTTAAGTCATATATTTATGTCCTACACCCTCTACAGTACTTCCCTTCCAAACACACACAAACACCCAACAACAAAACCAAACTATTTTACACACACCATAATATACATACATACATACATAGCTTAGTCCAATTTGAGAATGTACAACCGCAACTGCTGCAAACTGTTTTAATCGCTAACGAATATCAATTTTTGTTCATTTATGCCAAATTTCGTATGCAAACCTATAAAACTGTTTTAAGTTTTCTTTATGATAGCAATTACAACAATAATGCAAGATATTTATGTTTATAATCGATGGTAATTGTAAGGCTTTACTACTGTTCAAGACTCGGTTTGCACTTATACCTGGACTACAAATGTGCATATGCTTCTAGAACGTTGATACATACCTATACAGACGGGTATATCATCGTTAAGTATACATTGACTGTATTTATACATAAATGAAGCATATGAAGCAAACTTGCTTAAATTTAGTATCTAAGATTGCAGGCAAACAAACCAAGCAAATTTGCAGATTTAATGAAGGAAGATGTGAAATATATGTAAAAAGTATTTTGAAAAAGAAATTACAATTGTTTTATTTGAAAAATATAGTTTCAATTCTGATTCTTCAACACGAACTAGATTTAATTGAATACACTTTGGTGAACGATTCCTGGCTTGTGAATTATTGGAAAAAATACTCCTTGTTCTGATGTAAGATTTTATATCAAATTTAAATGGATATTTAATTTGTGTGTTGTTTTCTGTTTAAACCCGGAAAGCGCCAAAAATTTAAACACACTTTGATGGCCCAGCAAGCGATTAACAAATATGCATCATATTAAATGAGTATCTGCATCACGTCCCATTGCTTGACGATTTGGAAATTTAAAACAAAAAATTGTAAATAGACAACTTAACTTTTTGTAATCCGTACTTTTTTGTCGTACTCCCAGAATGTTTGAAGAGTGTGGATGAAATCATTTGATTAGTTTCTTGCTTTCGAACTTGGAGATTCCCACATTTGAGTATCAGAAAAATTGATAGCATCCCAACAACAATAGATGACTATGTACAATCATTCAACTTACAACGCAGATGGTTGCGAGTGGTATAGCCGATTATATGTGAGCATATATACATACATACACTATGATCAATAAGTACCGGGACTGTGTGAAAAAAACAAAATTGTTTTATTCTTCTGGTAAATTTATTTTATCCCCTTCAAAATAAGCCCCATCTGAAGCAATACACATATGCCAACGCTTAATCCAATCGTCCATGCACTTCTGGTAAGCCGAAGCAGGTATGGCCTTCAGCTCTCGCGTCGCATTTTCTTTTATGACCTCTATGGACTCAAATCTCTTTCCACGCAGCGGTAACTTGTGTCGGGAGAACAGGAAAAAGTCACATGGTGCCATATCTGGAGAATAGGGAGCCTGATCGATGATATTGTGTTTGTTCAAATAATCGGGAATAATGTGTGCTTTGTGAGACGGCGCATTCAAGTCTTGAGGAACAAGCCGTGTGGCGACGCGTTTCATGCGCAAAATATCGACAACAATGTGTTGTGCGCTTCCATAAGAGATGTTAAGATCGTTAGAAATCTCTCTGAGGCTCACATGACGATTTTCAAGCACGATTTTCTTCACAATTTCAACATTTTCGTCGGTATTCGATGTTGGAGGACGTCCAGAACGAGGAAAGTCTTCGACCACTTCACGACCACTTTTGAACATTTTATGCCACTCGAGCGCTCTGGTTTTTGATAGAGCAGACTCCCCAAATGCTTTCTGCAACATTTTAAGCGCATTGGCACAAGAAATTTCGTTCTTAAGACAAAATTTCAAACAAATACGTTGATCAACAAAATTATCCATTGTAAAATGCGACGAAGTACAACAAGTTGACTGACGCTAACAGCTGCCAAACAAAAACTAATGATGCAATCCCGCTTAAAATTTTGTTTTTACCTGCATCGGGCAACGGCGGAAAATTTAAAATACACAGTCCCTTATTGATCATAGTGTATGTTATATAGAATATATACAACATTTAGTAAACAAGTTGTGGAATACTTTATCGATGTAGCAATTCCACTACCTGCAAATATCTTCAATGCAACTTTCGTGCTGGCAACACCATGTGGAACCTGTGGAACGCATCGAAATTGCGCGCCCAATTTCATCAGTGCCCCAAAACATTCACACTCATGTCAAAACATTTGATTTAAGGCAATTATTCCAAATGGATTTTCGACGTAAGACACGCCAGCGTCTGGAGCGCAAGCCGGAGTATGAAAACCTAGAGACACAATACCCGCACAATGTGGCGCTCTATCGGCTGCCGCCTACTGAAGACATCAAGATTCAGGAGTTCGAGGAGTTGGCGCTGGAGCGCTTGAAGGTGCTGCGCATTGTCGAGCATGCCACAACCAAAGGGCTGCGTTTCCTCTCCGACGACTGGAAAGAGCACGTACACACCGAACTGACCCGTGAGGGACTTAAAGGCTACTTGCGTCTGTGCACTAACAGCAACAGCTCCACTGCCACAAATGCTGTGGCCAGCGGTAAGCGTGAGGCGGAACTGCAAGCACGTCGGCGTGACTATCTGTCGCACTTCATTTTGCGGCTGGCCTACTGTCGCACAGAGGAACTCAGGCGGTAGGTTGAATGTGATGGTGCGCTTTTTTGTAATTGCGTTGATTTGTTTTTGGTTACAGGTGGTTTTTATCGCGCGAAATGGAGTTATTCAAATACAAGTTCTCTGCCATGGGCAGCACCGAAATTAAACAGTTTCTCGAACTTAACAAACTGAATTACGTGCCGCTGACGGAGGAACAAAAGGATGCCGTAAAGGATGGCCTCTACGAAAGTACAGTGGGCCATAGTGTAACCAAGATCGAGCTACTCGATTTCTACAAAGTGCCCTTTCTGCAAGTGATGGACTTGGTGCGCGGACGGCGATGTTACCTGAAAGGCGGTTACGCTTACGTAAGCACACAAGACTTTGTCTCGATTGTAGCGGTGATGCAGCTGAATGAAATCGAGCACGGCCTGCAGGCTGCACAGAAATTTATACGTGAAGTAGAAACGGACGAACGGCTCTTCCATTTGCTAAAGTCGCTGCACACCTCCTATACAGGCAAGGATTATACACTGGGCAAGGACACGGCTGTACCCATTGAATCGTTGGATCAGCTCTCGAAGAAATCGTTTCCGCTGTGTATGCGCAACTGCCACGAACACCTCCGTGCTGTACATCACTTAAAGCATGGCGGCCGCATGCAGTACGGACTTTTCCTAAAAGGCATTGGCGTGACTCTGGAGGACTCGTTGCGCTTCTTTCGGGACGAATTCACCAGAAAAATGGACGCCGAACAATTCCGCAAAGGCTACGAGTACAATATCTACCACAATTATGGCAAGAAGGGGTCCATGGTAAATTACTCACCTTACTCCTGCCTAAAGGTCATACAGTGTACGCCGGTTGCCGGCGACGAGCACGGCTGCCCGTACAAGACCTACGATCCGTCAACACTTAAAAATAAACTCACCGCCAACGGGTTGTCAGCCATTCACGTGCAGGAAGTGATGAATTACGTATCGAAAGGACATTACCAGCTGGCCTGTGGCAAATACTTTCAGATAATGCACGAGTCACCGGAGGACCTGGCCGTCAATCATCCGAACCAGTACTTCGAGGAGAGCCAACACCTAATGGGCAACCGTGCGGAGAAGGGTGACAAGAGCATTGCGATGCGCAGGGCCCCCAAACGGAGAGCTCATGAAACATCGTCGATGATGAATGCCGACGATGATGATGAGCTGTGGAACATAGCAGAAACTCAAGAAAGTACCTACCGTAGCGAGCAGGCTGAGAAGACAGCTTGGGATGAAGAGCTAGATTTGACAGCTATAGAGTGTTGACGTGTATTATTTAAGTCGTCGCAACTCGATAAAGTGCTTAATAAAATTTAAACTACTTTAAAATAAGTGCAAAAGATTTGTTCTTCCTTTCGGGAAAACATTAATATCCCAACATATATTATAAGTTGAATTTCATTGACCACACTTTTCAATCAAAGTCGCCTCTAAAAAAAATCCAATTCAAGTAATTAACGCGATAAATTCAACAGTGAGGAAATAAGATGAGACAAATTTTTTTTTTAATAACGATCCCGACGATCTCGACCACCACCACGTCCACCCCGTCCGCCGCCATCACGGTCCCCACGGAAATTGTTGTTAAATTTGGACATCTCATTGCTGCGCCGGTCCTTCATCGACTGGAATCGCGAGGCCATGTCCTGCAGTTCGGGCGGCACCTCCTGGTCGGCCTCTTTCAATATTTCGATCAGATCTTTAGCCACGCCCCAATCAGTTCGTGTCACATAACTTATTGAGGTGCCAGTGCGCCCTGCGCGGCCGGTACGTCCCACACGATGCACATATTCCTCGATGTTGCGCGGAAAATCGAAATTGATGACGTGTCTAAGTGGAGAAGCAACACGAAATCATAAGTCAAACGCCGAGGAATAACGCAATAACGTAAATTACTTACGTGATGTCCTCAATATCCAAACCTCTGGATGCGACATCGGTGGCTATGAGAATCTTTACCTCGCCTGAGGTTATGTCAGCGATAGCCTGCTCGCGGTCGGCCTGTTAAATAAACAGTTTATAGATTCAAATCAAATTGTTTGTTTGAAAGGCTTTACCTGATCGCGTGATCCATGTATACATTGGCACATGTACCCATCCAGCGTCAAATCGCTGGACAGATCATCGGCCCGAGTCTTCTTGCCACAAAAGATGATAATTTTGTCATCACGGCGCATGTTGCGGATGAAATGTTTAAGCTACGGCATTGCCGGGAAGATTTTAAATTAACATTGATTGAACATATTGCTTTCAGTAAACTACCGTGTGGAATTTATCGCCTTCGTCCAATATCTCGACTATTTGCTCGACGGTGTGTGTTGCAGCCAAATCCAACGAACCCACGCATACCTGTATCGGATTGTGCATGTAGCTTTGCGCCAGGCGACGCACGCCTGGCGGCCAGGTAGCGCTCGTCATCACCGTTTGCCGGTCGGGACGTATGTCCAACAGTATTTTACGTATTTGAGGCTCGAAGCCCATGTCCAACATGCGATCAGCCTCGTCCAGGACCAGGTACGTGATGCTGGCCACGTCAACTACATTCGCCTGTATCAGATCGTTAAGGCGGCCCGGAGTGCAAATTATGATTTCCGCTCCGCGCTGCATATGGTTGATCTGGTCGCGTCGACTACCACCGCCATACAGGCAAACGCTGCAACAAAAACATTTTCCATCTTTGTCAGGACACTTTTGTCTCGCAATGTGCACAACTTACGCTTTCATGCCGCGGAATGAATACTTGTTCACCTCCTTCTCAATCTGCAGCGCCAACTCTCGCGTGGGCGCCATCACCAGCACATTGGGGCCGCCGCGTTGGGAGCGGGGCGTACTCTGATACTCCGTGTGTATCATACCGGGCAGAAGGAAGGCTAGCGTCTTGCCGGTGCCCGTCTGTGCAATACCGATGAGATCCTCCCCCTTTAGTAGTATTGGCCACGCCTGCGCCTGAATAGGCGAAGGCTTGGCGAAACTCTGTTTGTAGATTTCGGCCAACAGATCAGGGTAAGGTTCAAAACACTGCTCGAACGTCCACACCGGATTGGGAATGTTTTCACCTTTGCCATCTTTCTGCTCGAAAACCCGCGATACGGATGTATTGTTGTTTTCAGCGCGAATGCGTGCCACCTCTTCGGACGACAGGTTAGCCACCTCGGGTAGTTCGCGGTAAAAATTTTTGGAAAGTGGCGGACATTTGGCCCAACGTTTCTCCCGCTCAATTTCCTATAAATTAAAACATAAAATATTTACTTGAATTAAAAAAAGACTGCATTTAACAAACCGCTTTTTGATTCAAAGCTGACCAATCGATGACACCAGCACCCGAGGCATTGTCTGTGTTGGCTGGTGCATTATAAAAGTCATTCTGCTCCCGACGTTCATACCCACCGCCATTCCTATCATTGTCGCGCTGGTAACCACGGCCACCACCACCACCACTCCCACCACGATAGTTGCCGCCCGAATATCCACCTCCTCCTCCACTGCCCCCGCGCGGTACGCTCGAGTCCATTTGCTCCTCTATGTGCTGCAGTGCATCTTTCACATTGCTATCGCTATTCCCACTGACCGTCGCTATGCCACGCCCCTTGTCCAGATCAACACGCACATTATATTCAGTTTGAATTCGCTGTATATTAGAGCCGGCTCGTCCAATTAGGCGTCCCACACAGTCGTCGCGTATTTCAATACTGTCACTGTACTCGTTGCTGCGCTCATGCTTGCCGCCGCCGCCGCCTCCATCACGATATTCCCGATCGCGGTCATGCCTGCCGCCGCCACCATCCCGAGATTCGCGATCACGCTCGCGGCGGTCACTACGTTTATCATCGTAGTAGTCATTGCGCCTCTCTGCTGCCGGAGCCGCACTTGGTCCGCTTTTACCATCATCCCAGGTATCGTCTTCCCAATCAGACATGTTCACACGACCGTAATAATACACAGAACCAATGGGAAAATTAAAATTGTTTTCTGCCTAGACTAGCACTCAGGAACTTTTGCCGGTTTTGCGAAATTCTTTACGCATGCAAAATGTTAAAACGGTTAATTGCCATTTGCAATGCGGAAGAACGAAAAACGCCAAATGTGCTAGTAATGCTGCCAGATTATTTGTTTTACAATCGTATAGGAAGGATGCTAGTTACATGGGTATCCCCGTATTTCAGTTGCCGAAGCATGTTTAGCCGAGCTACCAGATGAATGTTTTTAGTAGTCTTTAAAAAATGGTCATCACTGGTTTAGAAAGTGTATACAATATGCAGTGGTGGTACACTACCAGTGTTGTGACTAATATATTTAATTAGTGTAACTAATTACGTAGTATATTACTTTTGCTTTAAAAATGTAGTGTAACTAGTTACTTTTCCCCATAAGTAATCACCTTCAGTAATATTATTACTTTTTTTCAAGTTACTTATTACAATATTACTTTTTAGTCAACAAAGTTATAATTTTCATGTAAAACAGCAGCACTGATAACACGATTAAGATCTATTACAATTATACAACGCTGCACTCGCTGCAAATATTTCGATTTGTTGACGGAAGCAACCAATTTGCAAAATGCTGCAGTCAAAAATATAAAAGTACGCTGCAAATTGTGTGAGCCAGAAAACGTGACCCTATCTACTTCAAAGATAATTTTTTTTTTAAATAACAAGATGCCTGAAGTTTTATAAAATAAATATCAAATATGTGTGTAAAAAAAATCTTCGTTTATTTTTTTGGAAAAAATTTGTAGAAATCATGTCTTTTTAAAATAATATATTACTTTTTGTGATACATTACTTGACATTTCCAGTAATAAGTAATGTAACGATATTACTTTCAAATGTCAGTAATGTGTAATAAGTAATATGTTACTGTCAAAAGTAATAAGTCCCAACACTGTACACTACTTACTTTTTGGTCATATAGACTTCAGATATCAGCCAGTCAGTTCGCACTAGTTAACACTGCTGTTTGGACATTGAAATTTTAAAAATTATAACAAGTATATTAGCGAATAAGTGGACAGGTTTTAAATGCACCACATTGTCTTATATCTTTTCAAAACTATGACGATAAAAATTTCGAATAATTAATGTAATGTTAATTGTTCGCTGTTATCTTCGTGGTTGGTGTAACCACTGTTTCTCACTCGATCGTCGAACAGATTGTTCCTGGGTCTATTAAACCTCACTCTGAAAGGAATTCAGGCAGTAAAATTATTTAGAATTAAATAAACAAATATACATACAAAACAGTAACGAAACGAGTATAAAACACAAGTTAAAGTAGAAAATATTGATCACGAAAAATAATACAGTTGAACCTCCATTATCCGGGCCTCCATAAACCGGGAACATCTATTAACCGGGATGCTGAGTGGTTGATTTTATACCTCTATTAACCGTGATTCACCTCTATTATCCGTGAAGCACATGTACTTGTGTTTGTTTTTTTTCCGTATAACACACATATAAATATACATATTTATTTTAAATAAATGCATTTTTTTTAAATAGAATACGATTTATTGATGCAAATGTACCTTTATAGAAGCAGTTTCACATGTTCTTATCAAAAATAAAAATAATACAATTTATAAACGATTATATGTAACCTCTTTTAACCGGGTTTTTCGATTATCCGTGATGAGCCCAGTCCCGAGCAACCCGGATAATCGAGGTTCAAGTGTATTTTCATTTATAAAAACCTTTAACTTTTTCATCGACCTTAATTCGATATTATACACTTTCGGCGTTTTATAGTCCGCGGAGATTCAGCGCAGTGTAATAATTTTGGCCGCGATGTTTACGCCATATAACTGCTACTAACAAAAAATTATTTCATTCCGAGACAACTTTTTCATTCAGTCCCAACTACAATGAGGATATATCTTTAAAACGATAACTCAAAATGTATCGCAATCAGAACTTCAGAGTATCAGAGATACGGGATCGCTTAAATTTAAAATACCTTTCCCAAAAAAGGATGCTGTACGATTTAAAGATTAACAACAGTTATTACTTTTTTAATAATCGCCAAAACGTTGCTGAATTTCTATTTGTGAATATGTAAAGAGTTCTTGAAGAGTCACAACTAGTTCTGTGCCAGGTTTTAATTATATGTACTTACCTAAGGGATGTGTGCAAATTCTTATGACATTTCCCTCTAAGCATCAATCAATGCCGACTGTCGCCTATGCGCTATTGCTCTAATATTTGAATTCGCTACCTGTTGGAGCAACACCAACAAAAATCTTTGATGAAACTGTATTCACTTGCAACCCGTTATTGTTCTTCTTGAGACACCACATGCACCCACAATCAAAGGAAATAAATATAAGAGGATTTCGCATTGGCAATGCCGTTGCTAGTGCGTCGACCGATTGGCTCGTGTTCGGGCGCAGAAGTTGGATCCGCGGTTTGGCTATTCATTTGCCCAATTTGATTAAAAATCCTTATAAATAATGCGAGAAAATTGTTGATAAAGTGCTGATGCTGTAGTATACAACCATATTCAGCAGCGAACGAATGAAATTCGCCGGGATGTGCATTTGAAAAGTCGCTGAGGAGAAAAGCTCCGCTACAAAATACAGTTTTCAGCTGCCAACACGAATCACACACAAAGCAAACAACACAAAGAAACAAAAAACGCAACGAAGCAGAAGAAGGAACAGGCTAAAAGGCAGCGGAAAAGCAAGAAAAAAAATAGTGGAGTTTTTGAAACGGCGGTCGTCGAAGAACTCCAAGTGAAAGAAGAAGTGGGAAAAAAGAAGAGAAGGACGGCATACTGAAAATGGCGTTCCGTGTAAGTTTTGTGGCCGCAGCGAGCCCTTTCCCTTTTCGGCCGGCCGTGTGTGCGATGAAATGAAGTGAGGGATTGCTGCAAAATTTATGCAAATTACACGAAAATGCATCGACGGTGTGAACGTGCCTACTAGTTTCATAAGAGGGGAAAAGTGCGTGCAAAGAATTGAAAGTGCAGCTAGGCCAGGTAGAGTGCCGTGTAGCGGATCGAGATAAAGGAAAATCCGAATTGGGAATCAGTATTTGCATTGTGTACGGGTGCATATGTGTATAATGCGTATGCAAGTGTGCGTACGCGCTGTAGATGTGTGAATGTGCATGCCAAGTGGAAAAATTGACGAATACGGAAATAAAGACAAATTTTAAAGAAAAATGTATATTACAATAAAGATATGTGAAAAAGGCTATTCAGATTAGTGAGTACAGCGATAATTGATTGGAACCCTGCGAATAGTTGTGCTTCCCAGCCGCAGGTGCAGCAGCGCGGCACTCGACTTCGCACGGATTGCCTCCCCCTCCTACACACACGAGCACATCATCGACGCCTCCACTAAGCGACTGACATTAGAGACAAGAAAAAATGCCCAGCGCTTCCTTCAACTCATCGCGCTCATATGTGCGCCGCTCCAGACGAAAAGGTGCCAACCGCATTGCATTGCCCAATCGTCCGACCGGTATGAAGACTGATTACCCTTTGTTTTAACATTCGCCTAATTCACTCTGATTTTTGCACAGGTAACATTATGGATCCCATGCTACAGAATATGCCCGCTTCCGGTGCCGCATCCAGCACCAACTCAGCCCCATCCCCTTCCTCTTCTTCTACATCCCCGTCAACACAGAACAGTAACGGCGCCTCGACATCGGCAGCGGCTACGTCAACTGCGACAAACGCCTCTGCCGTGCCCTCGGGCTCCTCAGCCTCCACATCGTCGTCGTCGTCCTCCTGCTCGTCTGCCGCCACTTCGTCGCAGTCAGCAACGATCGTTGTGAGCACGTCTAGCGGAGCTGCACCTGCTGCTGCAGACATGTTTGCTGATCTCTCCGGCGCTAGCAGTTCCAACTACTGGTCCTCGGCTGCACCGTCTTCTTCTGTCGGCGTCAGTGCTTCCTACTCAGCCACAGCTACGAATAGCGGTAGCAGCAGCGGTTTGGGCGCATTAATGACTTCCAACTCAGGAAACCCAGTGCTGGAAGTCTATTTGTCGCGTTCTCACATGATGGATGCAGACAATGATGTCGCCAGTTATGTAGGAAGCTCAGGTGCAGTCAATAAAACTTTGTCTAGCCCGAACAGTTCCATGAACTGTAATAATAGCGCAGGTAAGTTCTTGATCATTCCGAAAATAACTGTCGGCAAACAGAACATCAACATTTGGTCCTTTTACAGCTTGCAACTCCATATACGTCGCCTCGACGCTGCCTAGCACTTCCTCTGCTGCTAGCACCGCCCCTTCAACGTCGTCCGCCTCGTCCATTGGGTTTATGCATCAGTCGCCGTATGATTTGCGGCGTAAATTACCTGCCAACAGTCATGAGCAATGGTGCAGCCCAAGCACAACTTCGACGTCGGTTAGCGGTGCTGCCTCCACTTCTGCGCTCTCTAGCAACATGCTGGGTGCACCGGCCAGTTCGCCGCCAATTGCGGGCGGCAGCGGTGGCTCCTGCAACGCTTCTTCCTCGTCTGCCATTGTACAAGCGCCATCGACTAGTGCCACATTTCCCGTGAACAATGCGCCTACTACAGGCGCCCCTTCCGCACCGCCGCCCACAGTGCACAGCTCCATACCACAACAACACTGCAGCGCCTTGCCAATTGGTGGCATTGCTGCCACTGAGGACAACAACTTCATGTTGCCCGCTCGAAAACGCTCACGTCGCTTGTATGCGCAGACCGCCGACACGGCCTGTATGCTGGCGGGTAGCGCCAGCGCCATACAGACTGGCCCAACCGCTGCGCAATACCTGCAGTACGAGATGCCCGACGAGGTGCTATTGGCCATATTTTCATACCTCATGGAGAAAGACCTGTGTCGTTTGGCGCTCGTGTGCAAGCGCTTTAACACCATAGCCAATGACACAGAGTTGTGGAAGCGTCTTTACCAGTCGGTGTTCGAGTACGATTTGCCGCTGTTTAACTCGGAACTGTGCAAGTTTGTGTTTGAGAAGCCGGAAGAATCTGAGTATACGAATCCGTGGAAGGAAAGCTTCCGGCAGCTGTATCGGGGCGTTCATGTGCGGCCCGGCTATCAAGTGAGCTAGAAAATTAACCATTTAAAAGCTTATTATTGATGTACGTTTATGTTATTTAGGAGAAAAAGTACCCAGGACGCAGTATTGTATTTTTCAACACCATACAGGCAGCGCTTGATTACCCCGAGGAGCGCGCGGCCGCTGCAGCTGCCGTTGTAACTGGTGGGCATTCGGCAGGTCTTTCCAATCCCATGGCTAGTGGTGGTGCAGGTGGTGCTAGTGTTAATGCTCTGGCCAACCTCTACGAGGACAACTTGCCACCCACCGAGCACCCTGGTCCACTGATTTTCCTACACGCCGGCCACTACAAGGGCGAATATCTCTTCATTGACTCGGATGTGGCACTGATTGGCGCGGCAGCCGGCAATGTAGCAGAGGCAGTGGTATTAGAACGTGAGGCCGGCTCCACGGTGATGTTTGTCGAGGGAGCCAAGTACGCCTACGTGGGCTACTTGACACTCAAGTTTTCACCAGATGTGACATCGACTGTGTCGCACCACAAGCATTACTGCCTGGATATAGGCGAGAATTGCTCACCCACCGTGGATAATTGCATCATACGCAGTTCATCGGTAGTAGGCGCGGCGGTGTGCGTTTGTGGGGTCAACGCAAACCCCGTAATAAGAAACTGTGACATTAGCGACTGCGAGAATGTAGGTCTGTACGTCACTGACTACGCTCAAGGCACGTACGAACACAACGAGATTAGCCGCAACGCATTGGCAGGGATCTGGGTGAAGAATTTCGCAAGCCCCATAATGCGCGAAAATCACATACACCATGGACGCGATGTGGGTATTTTTACCTTCGAGAATGGCATGGTAAGAACATTGATATTGATTAACATTGTGATTGGGATACGAATCTGCAATTGGATTTGTATTGAAAGTGGGTCTAATTTGTATATGTGCATATATTTTGTTGGCGAATACCATTATCAGTTATTGGACGTTGGAACTAATGAGTTCGTTCTTTTTGCCTGTAGGGGTACTTCGAGAAAAATGACATACACAACAACCGTATTGCCGGCTTCGAAGTAAAGGCGGGCGCGAATCCTACTGTGGTAAAATGTGAAATTCATCACGGACAGACGGGCGGTATTTATGTGCATGAGAACGGCTTGGGACAATTTATTGAAAACCGCATACATTCCAATAACTTTGCAGGTGAATAAAAGTGAAGGAAATTGATTATTTCATTAGAACATACTAGAACATCAGAATATATATAATATGAAACTAAACACTTCGAATCTCCATATTTAGGCGTTTGGATAACTTCGAACAGCAACCCGACCATACGTAAGAATGAAATCTACAATGGGCATCAGGGCGGTGTTTACATTTTCGGGGAAGGACGTGGCTTAATAGAGCACAATAATATTTACGGCAATGCCCTGGCTGGCATACAAATACGCACAAATAGCGACCCCATTGTCAGGCACAATAAGATCCATCATGGACAGCACGGCGGCATTTACGTGCACGAGAAAGGACAGGGTCTGATCGAGGAGAATGAAGTATATTCCAATACGCTGGCCGGCGTATGGATCACCACCGGCAGCACGCCGGTATTACGACGCAATCGCATTCATTCGGGCAAGCAGGTGAGTGTCAGCCGGTTTCTTTTAAATTGAACACTGCCAACTTTCACATGAAATCATTTTGCGTTCTCAGGTTGGTGTTTACTTCTATGACAACGGCCACGGGAAGCTCGAGGACAATGACATTTTCAATCACTTGTACTCGGGCGTACAAATTCGTACCGGCAGCAATCCGGTCATACGCGGCAACAAGATTTGGGGCGGCCAGAATGGCGGTGTACTGGTGTACAACGGTGGCTTGGGGCTGCTCGAGCAGAATGAGATCTTCGACAACGCCATGGCCGGCGTGTGGATCAAGACTGACTCGAATCCGACGCTGAAGCGCAACAAAATCTACGATGGCCGTGATGGTGGTATCTGTATTTTCAACGGCGGCAAGGGCATACTCGAGGAGAATGACATATTCCGTAATACGCAAGCAGGCGTCTTGATCTCAACGCAGTCACACCCAATACTGCGACGCAATCGCATTTACGACGGCCAGGCGGCCGGTGTGGAAATCACTAACAACGCCACTGCCACACTGGAGCATAATCAAATATTTAAGAACAAGTTTGGCGGGCTATGCCTAGCGAGCGGCGTTCAGCCGATAACGCGCGGCAACAACATTTTCAACAACGAAGACGAGGTGGAGAAGGCTGTGTCGGGAGGCCAGTGCCTCTATAAGATCAGCAGCTACACGTCTTTCCCGATGCACGACTTCTACCGGTGCCAGACGTGCAACACGACTGATCGGAATGCGATTTGTGTGAATTGCATCAAGAATTGCCATGCCGGACATGATGTGGAGTTCATCAGGCACGATAGGTGAGTACTGCCCACACCGGTGCAGCATAGCTCAGGTTGCTGTGGCCGAATTTAACTTTTCTTCATGTGCTTAGATTCTTTTGTGATTGCGGTGCCGGCACGCTGTCGAATCAGTGTCAGCTGCAGGGTGAACCTACACAGGACACGGACACGCTATATGATTCAGCAGCGCCCATGGAATCGCATACATTAATGGTGAACTAATTGCTAGTATTAGCTTAGATATTACACATAAGTTATACAATACAATGCGTGAAGTATTTCGTGGGTATTTCTTGCTGCATTTGGTTAATTTGTGTTTGTTTTAGTCTGTAGCAGTGATGTCCAACCGGTAGCGCGAGGGCCGTGCCTTGCCCGCAATTGTTCACATTTGTGTTTAGTAAAAAAGGCAGCAGTGCCAGTGCTTACTTGATTGTTTTTGTGCTTTTTAAGATTTGGATTACGAGAAGGAGAGTGGGCAACTGGCGCAACTAAGCAACGCGGCAAATTGCTTGCCGCAGCGAAAGTGTACTTTCGGCTCAAAAACGGAATCGTTGGACATCGCTGGTTTTTTATTTACACATTTTTCATAGTGTCAGCAGTTATATTAAAAAAAAAACACAAGTGAATATGTGAATGCACTCCGAAACGAAGCAAAACAAAACGATGTGAAGTGAAATTGAAGTGTTTATAAAAATTGATACTAATTGTACGAGTATTTATATTACTAAACTATATTACTATACTTGCAATATACATAAATTCTTACATACACGTGAACGACATATTACGCTCTTAGTGAATAATGCATCTAATACTAAAAATAATCAACACACTAATTAAGATATGCGTCTAGCTAAGTTAAGTTTTACCCCCTAATTTCGCCTTAACTAATTTACGATTTTCTAACAACTAATGAATATTTTGCATATACAAATCACAAATTTATGTGTAAGATTGCCAATTCCCCAACACACAGAACGCTACCGACTAAAATTGACAACTTGATGTGAGTTTTAAGATTTCAAATGAAATGTGCATACTAATCACTAAACGTTCCAAGTTCCACAAGTCCGCGTACGGAGACAAGGGCTCCCGTATCCAAACCCGTTATCCCGAATTTCCCTGTGACCCCCGCAATTTGTGTAGACTCGAACTGAAGCAATTGAAACAATTTTATGTAGGCATATATATATATATATGTGTGTGTATGCAGCATTGAAGAATAAATGTAAACAGTGCAGCAAAACTTGATTAATTACACATAAGACATTCAGAAATGGATTTATATAAAATAGTGTTTAAAGTTTAAACTGATACAGATGTTGAAAGATACATTATAAACAACCCAAACATACACATATACATACAATATATATACATACTTAATACATGCATAGACATGGTGTAAAAACAAAACAAAACGAAAACTCTGTCGTTTATATTGATTTTATTTGTTTTACTTTATTGGGTAAAGCGGAATATGGTTGGCTACTTAAATGTTGAACACTGGCTGTGGCGCTGTGTTTCTACGTGCAAAGATGCCAAAGTAGGCGCACTTTACTTGCTATGTAGCCATGTGTGCCCGACATCGTGTAAGTACCGACTATTGTTATGCTGGTCCACGTTTGGAGCCTACCTTAAAAATTTGGAATACTTTGACAAGTGATCAGTAGAAATAGTCGTCTATTATTCCAATGTGTCGGCACCGAATTAACCCTAATTCCCCGAAGTGAGCCTCACAGTCTCACTAAAGATTTCAAATGGTGATAAATCCAAAAGATTTTCGATTCCATTATTTTATGTAATCCTCTAATGGAATGTTAGAATTCTCTTAGTTAAAATTTAAAATTGTTTTCTCATAAAAATAGTTTTGTTAAACATGTCTAAGCCCTCAGGTCGAATTTTGAGATCATTCGATAGCTGTTGCCTTCAAAATGAGCAGCGAAATAGAAATGCGTGAAAAAATTATTATACTGCGCAATGAAAATCCAAATTTTACTTTCAAAGCAATTTCTCGAAAAGTACGGGTTTCACGAAATACCGTTTTATCTGTTATTAAAGTATACAATGAACGTCTGACTATTAATAGGAAACAAAGAAGTAGCGAAAAGAGGGGGGTTAATTAAACCTGCTATGGGCATTTGTTTTCTTTTGAAAAAAATCCCAATGCTTCAGGCACAAAAGTGGCTGAAAAACTAGGATGCTCTGAAACTTTTGTTAGAAAAGTTCAGAAGGAGGAAGAGCTGAAGTTATACGAGGTCCAAAAAGTTTCAGACAGAAAATCGAAGAAGAATAGCGAGGCAAAAGAGGGAGCCAAAATATTGTACCGTGATTTCATACGGAATTTTGATTGCTGCAGTATAGACGATGAAACCTAAGTACTGGGTGACTTTTCACAGCTTCCAGGTGTGGATTGTAATGTTGCAGATCATAGAGGAAATGTATAGGAGCAGTATAAGACCCATAAGAAGTCTAAATTCCGCAAGAAGTTCTTGGTGTGGCAGGAAATCTGTAGCTGTGGTAGACGAAGCACTTCATTTGTAAGAACTGGTAAAATCAACACCGATATATATATCCAGGAGTATCTGCAAAAAAAAAAACTTTTGCCATTCACAAAGCAGCACGCAGTTCCTACTTTCTTTTGACATGATTTGGCTGCGTGCCATACAGTAAAGCAGCAGTTAAGTGATACTAAAAGAATAATGTAACACTTGTACTCAGATATGCGAATCTACTTAACTGCCCAGAGCTCAGACCAATAGAAAGATATTGAGCTCTGGTAAAAAGGACCATGAAAGGCACAAAACAGGTTGCTGACCCCATTACTAGTTTTTCCAAAAAGTGTCTGTCATCAAGTAAAAAAATTTCTGGAATCCTTATAAAAAGCTTAATGCGAGGCATTTTGGAAAAAATCGATATTTTTATAAATTAAATTAATTTAAAAAAATATTTTGTTGATGAATTAAAACATGAATAAAATTTCTGTTAATATAACGTTGCTTTCATTTTAATATGTTAACTAGTTCAGAAGTAATTTGAATTTATTTGTGCACTAGTTTCATCGTGCGCAAGCCTTATATTGAATTTATAAATTTAACATTTCAGACAGTTTTTGTACTTTTTGAACAAATTTTTCTTCTTCTGGGTTTATGTTACTTTTAAAATTATGCGAATTAGGGTTAACGATCTTTAGATTTCGTATATTCCGAAAACTGGAATTTTATGTATGTGAGTATATTATTCTTAAAATAAAATGCACCAATACAACTCCAAAAACCTGTCGAATTTGTTACATCTAACGGCAGGGCTATTCAATATTGCGGATTAAGAATGGAATCAACCTTTGAACAGTGAAATGGCCAGCATGTTTTATGGAAGAACGGAGGATACTTCGGACCACATTATCTCCACTGTGACGCTATCCCGCAGACAACGACAATATTTGATTCATCTTCGGTTATTAAAAGATCAAAAGTTTTTCGGGGCATATTTCGATGTCGTGTAACCAGATTAATGGATTATTTAAATAGCAAGCAAATATAGCACAAACGTATTGCCTCCAAGAATCAGGGCTTATTTTCGTACTTGAAATCGTAGATTTGTTTCGATAGTAATTAAAAAACTGTATTCTTTTCAAGCATTGCCTACAATACAAGCTTATACGTACAAAACGTAATCTGTTTCTAATTAAAAACGGCCAATTATTTTGTTCAAATTTAAACTGCCATTACCTAATCTATAGTAATTGAAAATTTAAAACAGCCGTGGGGCTGTGTTATGTAGTACAAACACTAATTCGAGGTAAACTTTGCCCAGGAAACTGAAAATCCAATTTACTTAGTGTCTTAAAATAAATTCTGCAAACCTAAATTTTACTGATCGATAAGTAAAACAAGCTATTTAAAAATTTGCGACTTCCTAAATACACAAATTGGAACCTATTGTGATTTGAAATACATTTTCAGTGGCAGTCGATAAATCGAAAGCGATACCTTTTTTGAAGACAAAGACAGAACAAACAAGCAATTCTCAACACTGACGGCACTAAAATGTTTTATTAAAATTTTTCACACCAACAATGAATTAGCGACACATCCATTGAACGGGCGCAAATAAAACTTTTCTCGCAATTTTCGCTTTTGTGGGGCGCTAATCAATGTGTTGGGTTGGCAACACTCGCATGTAAATAAAAAAAACAACAACGTCAACATTTACTTTTGCAACACGACATCAAATTGGCGCAGCACCACAGCAGCAGCTTTTCCAATTCGTCTGTTGCGTTCCAATTGCAAGACGGCATCAGCGAAATTCGTTTCACGACATTATCATCGCCATTCAGTGGAGCAGGAAATATCGTCATTTTGCAAAATCCCATAAAACCGAGAAGCGAACTGAAAAACGAACAAATTGCATATAGCCACAGGAGGATTGTCTTTGAATTGAATCGCGCGCAGTGAGGGAACGGAAACCAGCCACAAACGCCAGCGCACATAGCTAGTGGAGCGGCAACAGTGGCAGTGGAAGACGACGACAGCAGCGTCGGCAGCTGCAGCAGCCACAGCAGCAACCACAGCCATAGCAGCGAGATGGCCTACTTTGCGCACAGTGGCGATTTGGTGAATCTGAACGTTGGCGGGCAGCGGTGAGTGTAGAGGGAACGGCGAGTTGGAGGCCATACAAATTCATTTTGAAATTTGATTTATGATTTTTGTTGTTCGTTTCGGCACGCTTTGCAGGTTCTCGACATCGCGCCAAACGCTTACATGGATACCGGACACATTCTTCACAGCGCTGCTGAGCGGTCGTATTTCCAGCTTGCGCGACGAGACGGGCGCCATCTTTATCGATCGCGATCCAGCGCTTTTCTTGATCATTCTAAACTATTTGCGCACCAAAGACATTGACATCAAGAACTGCGAGATACGCTCGCTGCGCCATGAGTCCGAGTACTACGGCATCACTCCGCTGGTGAAACGGTTGGCGCTTTGCGAGGACCTGAATCACTCTTCATGCGGCGGTGTGTTGTTCTACGGTTTCTTGCCAGCCCCCGTTATGCCGCCGAATGATGCCTTGATGTCTGCAGGCGGCGGAGGAGGGGGCGTAGTGGCAACTGGCGGCAGCGGTGATATATCTAACAATGTGAGCAGCAGTGCAGCAACATCCGTCGCTGTCTCATCCAATAGCGCAGTATCTGCGGCTGGTGGTGGGGTGATGCCGGGCGTGGGTGGTAATGGTTCAGTACCCTTGGAGCCCTGTTTGCCATCAACTTCGTCCGGCCTGGTGTCAGGAGCCGCTACGAACGCTCGTCCCGGCTCCATGGTGCGCGTACCGGAGACGGCTTCTACATCCAGTCGCCACTCTTCATCGCACTCGCGTAATTCCTCCTGGGATCTGCGTTGCGGCCGTTCAACTGGCGCTGTTAATGCCGATGTGCGTCCGTGGGCTGCCACTGGGCCTCCGAGTCATTCGCGCACCGCATCATTGGACTTTATGCGTCATTCGCGCAACTCTTCGGCCGATCTTAATAAATTGATACGCAACGACGTGGGCCTGGTATTCAGCCCCACGCTGACCTCCAATTGGGTTGATCCGCTGCGTGTGCAAATCATCAAGGCGCATCAAAACTGGATCGCGGTGGCGTACGCCCACTTCGTTACCTGTTATCGTGTGAAAGACTCGTTTGGCTGGCAGCTGGTTTTCACTTCGCCACATATCGACGCCACCATTGAGCGTATGGCCATCAACTCGAAGGTGAACACGTCGACGGCCGAGCCCATACCCAGCAAAATGGTGGCCATCTCCTACGGCAGCCAGATACGGCTGTGGAGCATACACCAGGGCGGCAACAAGACCGACATCGGCATATTCAATCTGAATGTGCGCGTCGAGTACTTGTTCTTTATTGGCAGCCAGCTGGTGGCGCTGTCCTCGTCGGGCAAAATCGGCGTTTGGCACGCCATGACGCAGCACTGGCAGACACAGGATCTGGTGCCAGTGTTGTCGTTCGATTCGGCCGGTTCGTTTCTGCTGCTCGGCTGCAATAACGGCTCCATTTATTATATCGGTTTGTGCGAGAGCGTTTTGCAAAGTTATCTACGAATACTAAACGTTTGTGGACCTTTCTGCTGTATTTTCTTGCAGACATGCAAAAGTTTCCACTTCGCATGAAGGACAATGATCTGCTGGTGACCGAACTCTACAAGGATACTACATTGGATCCCATCACTGCTATATCGGTTTATCTCACACCAAAAACTTCAAGTTAGATACAAGCATTGAGTCACTTAAATCTCTTTCTGAGTGGTATTTTGAATTGCAGGCATTAGTGGAAACTGGATTGAGATTGCGTATGGCACCAAGTCGGGTGCTGTACGCATTATAGTGCAGCACCCGGAAACGGCTGGACATGGTCCGCATTTATTCGAAACATTTACCGTGCATCAGAGCCCAGTCACGAAGGTTTGTGGCAGTGTAAAACACTTAATTCAGTTGATAAATTGTTTTTCAACATTGTCTCGTCACAGGTTACACTATCCGAGAAATATTTGGTGTCAGTCTGCAACGAATACCATCACGTGCGCACTTGGTCTCTAACTCGTTTCCGTGGCATGCTGTCCACCCAGCCGGGCTCCACGCCGGAAGCCTCGTTCAAGATCGTCTCGCTTGAGGCAACCGACTCGCATTACAGTTATGCCGCCGGCAACGATTTCGGTCCCTACGGCGATTACGACGAGCAGATCTTTGTGCAAAAGGTTGTGCCCGAAACCGATCAGCTGTACGTGCGTCTGGCCTCGAATGGCGACCGCGTGTGCGTTATCAAGTCGGTGGACGGCTCCACCATCACTTCGTTTTGCGTGCACGAATGCGAGGTGTCGTCGCGCATGGGCTCTCGCTTCATACTGACCGGCCACTGCAACGGCGCCATACAGATGTGGGACCTCACGACGGCGCTGTTGTTATTTTCGAAAGATGAACCCCAGCAGAAAACCTCCGGCGGACCCGACACCCACGAACTTCTCCGCCTACTGGACCAATGTGAGATCAGCAATAGCCTCAGCTCAACGCCATGTATTTCGCCGTGTCTCTCAGTGGTTGGAGGCGTGGCAAACGCCACAATAGCACGTATGAAATCGAGCAATGTAGCGCTGCTCAACCAACAGCAACATCAACCACCACAGCAGCCGCTGCAGCAGCAACCGCAGCAACAGCACTCGCCACCAGTGGCGGCAGCGCAACAGCCACTGGCGCAGCTGCAATCGCAACCGCACCAGCAGCATATACAGCTGCAATTGCAGCAGCAGGGCGCTGCAGGCAATGTGAGCGACTGAAATGCGGAAGTGGCGTGTGCGGCGGCGGCAGTAGTGGCTGTTGTCGCTGCAGAAGCGGCCTTGGTCGGGCGTGTTTCGTCGTTTCTTACCTTCAACCTGGTGCTGGAGTATGTGGGCAAACTGTTGCAAATCATGCTCTGCTCGATTATTTACATTTGCATTTTGCGCTACACGGCCTCGTTGACACTGCGGCGGCCTTAAAAAGACCTGCGGTAGACGCGGCAGCTACATATGTGTGAAACGCATGAATATTTTTATCCATTTTATTTTTCGATTTTGTGCTCGCGAGCTTTTTTTGTGTGTGTCTCCCATATTCGGTGTTTTCTGATTTCTAGTGCAAGTGTGGTGTAATTTTGCGAAATTTATGCAGATGGCGAAACATATACATGCATCCTCATACACAATATACACGCATTTATATGTATGTATATCTCGAAATATATTTAAATAAATGATGATTGCTAGAATTGTGCGTGTAGTATTTACATAGATACATAAATGTTGTTGAAAACGTCTTACTAAATAAACGAAAATATATAGAAGAAAATTCTTATTCGATTATGTAGACGTTTTTGTTTCATTGACGGAAGATGGAAAAACAAAACAGCTGCAGATTGGCTCAGTTGGTTAGTGCGTTGGACCGCGAGTCGCAGGCAGCAACCTCAGGTTCAAATACTGCCTGTAATAACACCTAAAAAAATAACGGGAAAACTCGTTTTCTCTTTCGGTGGCTGTCCTCTCAGCTGGAAATGGCAAACCTCTGAGAGTAAAAATTGCCTATGATAAAGCTCCCAACCTGCCGTTCGGAACCGGCATAAAAACTGTAGGTCCCTTCTACCCGCGTACAAAATTCACACGCACAACACGGGTGGTTGCGGGAAGCTAGGCCTTAGTCTCGCGAAAGCGGGCTGTCGTGCCAGTCAATTATTATTAATTATTATTATTGCAGATTGGTAGAGTTATATAGTTGACTAACTCGTTAGAGTTATTCAACGATGTTGTGGCTATTTCGTAAGCGAAATGAAGGAGCAGATTGAACGCCTCTAATTAAAGACGCCGCAGTTGGTTTCCAGCAAAGGCAGAACATGTCTGCTAAGCAAATACAGATGCACAACTTTATTATATCTGTTTTCTTTCTGTGACAAAGAAAGGGCACATTCTTAAAGTGTTGCATACTCAGTTTCGCCCAGTACTTTTCTAAAATTTCAACTGCCATATGTATGTATGTACATTCTTTTCATATTTTATACCACTTTCAAATGAAAAATGCATCCATGTTCAAAATAGTTGTAAATAATTTATTTTTTACAAAAAATTAATATAGTACATTTTCACTTAAGTTTAATGTGATAAAATAAAATTAAACCAAAATGAAACTAAAAAAAATACATTAAAGGAATCAGAGGCTCAGACACAAGTACATAAAAAAGTCACATATACATGGTACTGGAAATATTTTTAACAAAATACGACGACATAACGTAAGAATGATGCTGTTGTTGCTAATAAGTGTCAGCAAAAGTGCACTTGGCACTAAAACCCAACCGATCGTCGGGATATAAAAACGCAAGGAGTAAGCCGCCATCCAATATCTATACTAGTCCATAAATACGAAGTAAATACCCCCTACACACATGTATACGCCAGCAAAAATAAACATTTATCAATATTAATAATAAATGTAAAATATAGAAATAGCAATGATTGCTTAAAGTCTACATTTGCTTATCAGTTAAAATGCCTTCGCGACGCGCACGCAGTAGCTGCGCTCAATCAGCAACTTTGCAAGTCTTTCGATTGGCGGCGTACTGGAATTGTTTAGTAGTTTCGTTTCAGAGTTTTTCTATGCGTTTTCCTTTGCTCACTTCCTAAGACTTTAGATTACATTCATAATACTTTGTACAGCAGAGAAAAACATTGCATAATAAAAACATGTATGCGTGTATATATTTTATTGTATATGTGTGTATATAAAGTTTACCGGGCGGTAGTGGCGTACCGTCGTACATTTAGAATCGCATGCTTAAGTTTTCACACTTTCAGTTTGTGTGGTTGAATTTGCATTTTTGTTGTTGCCCAAAAATGTGTGCAGCTTGGCGTGCAATGGCCAACAGCTTGTGTTGAGAAGGGGGAGTGAACAGGCAGTTGAGGGAATTCTTTAGCGTGCAGGCACCAGGTATATAGCCGAAGGATTCATAAGCACAAATCACACATCAACATAACTTAAATGGAAAATTGTCTACCGCACAAGGAGTTAAACAGGCCGCTGAGAGTGAAGTTATTAATATGAAATAACACCAAATTGGAACAAAGCGTTAGTTAGATGAGCTTGTATTAGGAGTCAACAGTTCAATTTTAAATATGCCAACATATAAGTTAAAAAGGAATTTTTTTTTTTACTAAAAATCTTTATACAATTATGCATGTTATACATTTGCTATATTCGAAATATGAAAGTTAAAGATACCGTTAAAATGTTGACTTCTAACACAAAAAGTGTATGGATATAAATTCAGACATTTCACAAATAAATCAACCAAAGAAAGTCAACCAAATTTATGGGTACAGTCGACATAAGGACAGTGTCAGTAGCCTAAGGTTTTAGGGTGTAAAATTTAAGTCTGTGTAAGATTCAACATTAGCTGCAATCATGCGTCAGTTGCCAGCACGCTTTGACCATTTTGTTGTCTCAAAAGTATTAACTAAAGTCAAATAATTTCACATTTTCTACACTTGATCTATGGTATTCTATGGTCTCATTTGCTCGAAGTTATTTTATCTTTTTTTTCATTTAAAAATTAACAAAAAAACCATACATCCACAGTTGGAATGTTTTGTAAATACCTAATCAAATATAAATTTAACACAAAATAGCACAATTAAAAATATGAAAATATTATTGCGACAGTCTTTGCTCTGAATTTTCAAGCGAAATTGTCCATTTTCAATTGAAGCTATTCGTCACATGGGCCCTGCAATAAATCGCTTTGTGTTGTCTCCGGCATATGCGATGAATGTATGACTTATTAAATACCCCAGCATTGTACTTTTTCTATGTATTTTCGCATGTATGCAAGTATGTTTGCATGTGTTTGTGTATATGAAGTGCGCGTTAGTTGTGTGTGTGTGCATGTGCGTTTTATACTAAGAATGAAAAAATATACATTTGAATTATATAAATAAGGGGCATAAATGCAGTATAGCGAACTCTCGTGAAAAAATAAATAAGTATTCTGTTACATAGAGGTTTGGCTCCTGAATCTAACGAACTACAAATTTTGCCTGGGAAACGCCCACAAAAGTCGTAGCTTTGGGGTCAAAGTGCAAAGTTGGTATCAAAATAACTCAATCAATTCTCAATCGATTTACACGATATGGGCATCACATGAAAGGCCTTTTCCATACCTTTCTACTGGTATGCAACATTACATATGTATATAGTATGTAAAAATAAGAAGTTATAAGCAAAACAATCTTTTTTTGTATAAAATTAAAAAGAACGGATTTTTTTCTCGAAAACCCCTATTATTAAGTTATAATAAATTTGTTACCATATTATAGCCTGTGGTATTCCCTTTACAATGAAATATAAAACATTTGACATTTTTGTATTTTTGCTTTTACATTTAAATTTAAATTGAGTTAAAAGCATTTTTTGCAATATTGAAATGGCGCTTATGAAGATTGTTGCTTAGGCGCGATCTTTTACAATCATAGGATTTAAATACAAAAATACTGTAAGCACTTTACTGATTAAGATGTCCTAGTTACTCCCATGAGGGTTATTTTTTTGAAGCCCAGCCGAAGGCCGGCCACACAAAAGGTATTTGAATGCAGAAATACTTTTGGCCGCAAAGCCGAAGTTACGATTATAAAAGTAATTTCTTATTACGTATCATCAATAGAAAGATATGAAAAATACCTTTCGTTTGATATCCATATCGTGTAAATCAGTTGGAAACTAATTGAGTTTTTTTTTTTATAAAAACTTTGAACTTTTACCCCAAGTCACGCCTTTTGTAGGCGTTTCCCAGACAAACATTTTAGTTTGTTAGATTTACGAAAATAAGCTCTATATAGCCCAATTTTCGGTTTTTTTTCATGAGGGTTCGCTATACTGCATTTGTTCCTAAATAAGTTGTTCCTCTTGGGTCTTCATTTCTTTTATATCATACGTTGGTATTTAGTTGTTGTTGCTGTTGCTTAAGGGATTATGTATTCTTATGGAAAACATTGGCTTTGCTTTGTTTGTTGCATTATTTTCGGAAGCGAGTACACCCTGTATAATGCCAAATAATTAACTGAATTCGGTTCTTAACAAAAGCACAATCATTATTGCTACCATTTAAGTAATAAATACTACTTAGAAAGGGGCGGAAGGAACTTTTTCTTTTCAATTTCAATACAAAAGACAGCGCATGCTGTTGGGTGGATGAGTATTAAGTTGAATGCAGCTAAATATTGCATATTTAGTTGAAATTGGCTTCAAGCCAAGGAAAAAATTCCTTTAATGTATATAATTTCACGAATTTCATAGCTGCAAAGTGACACTGCAAGCAGCCATTATTTTTCAGCCACCCAACATTCGGTCATCTGCGTCTGTCCTGCGGCGTTCCAAAGTGCTCTGTTTTGGAGCAACAACGCCAACTGATATGTCTCTACAAAATTTGCTAAGCAAGCCTTATCGCAACTGAGTACTGCACGGGTGTGCTCACACTTTAGACAGGAGGTGCTGCACCTCCTCATCACTCTTAGACATTATGTACTTAATGGAAGTCACTATACTTGAAAGTAATCATCGACTACCACATCGGTGGCACTCGGTTCACTGGTATTCACTTTGGGTCCGTTTGCGGTGTGTGCTGGCGGTTTTATCACCACCGTGGTGGCAGCCGAACTGGTTGCTGTTCCTGACGATGTTGTTGTGCTCTGCTGACGCTGCTCCTCCGGCGTCAGCGGACTGTTGAGCTGTGTGTCTGAGTATTCGGGTTGTAGTCGCTCGTAGGGATTCTCGCGGCTCGTATTCAAGTAGCAAACGGACTCGTAGTTCGGATCCGTGTCGCTGCCCGTGAGTGACTCATACTGTGATGCTGAGGAGGGTGTTTGGCGCGAGCTGATGGTGCTGTTGGTGCTGCTGCTGGTCAGCGCATTCGTCGATGAAATAGTCGAGCTGTTGTTCAGCAACGAGGAGGAGTTCACAGACGAGGGCGATGTGATGGGCAAATCGGGTAGACGCGGTGCGCGCTTCTCGCCATCAGCATCACCGTTGACGCCCATCTGGGCGGGTGCTGCCACCGTGAGCAGTGCCAGATCTGGCGTTGCGGGCAGTATTCGTGGCGCTTCTGCAATGCGTGCATAGTGATCGGACTCCTCTACATCCTGAGCTGCATTTCCGCTTATTTCGGCTTTAGTCTCGAGTATGCTGGCGTAGTTGTGATTAGCATCGGCAGCTATTGTGCTGTAGCCACCGGTGGCACCGTCCTCGCCATCCTCATGCTCACCCTTGACCTTGCTATAACCGTCGGTGGAGTCCTCGTCGATGGTGAGATGTTTCTTCTCCAGCACCTTGGCGTAGCCGTCATCGGAAAGTCCAGCCGACTTAGGGTTTTTGAGTACTTCGTAGTTGGGATCATAGTCGGATGATTTCTTTTCGTTGTCTGGATCGGATTGGTTTTTTGGCTTTAACAACGTTTCGTAGCCGGGATCAGTATTGCTGGTGGAGTTTTGTGGACCGGCAATGGTTTCATAGTGCTTTTCACTGCGGTAGATGCGTTGCAAGTCTGTGTCAATCGGTGGTTTGGCGTTGTGGTAGTCGAGCGACATCGGTGGATTCGGCAATTGGGCTAAAATTAGGAAGTGAGTTATTGACTGCGTTGGTGTGTCCACATTAAAATTAACAGCGCACAGTTGCCAGAGATAGAGGAGACAAAGTAAATAGGCGATTAATTTGTTAGTGGAAGAGTGCGTATGCATGCAGCAAATGTGACTGCTTTTTAATAAAAACTGTACATTGTAACTCTGCGTTTTATGTGATTAATTACAATTTGGAATAGTAGATTATGGTAAGAAGTTCAAAAATGTAAGTTTATATGTGTTAATTAAATTATAAATAACTGCTAACTGATCAGTTAAGTTAGCTACAACCGACCCTGGACCCGGCTCTCCTATTACTGATATTAGTTATTGATTAGTTTTTCATTAGGTAACAATAGCGACTATTTAAGTTCAAGAACTATGATGCATGCAATACTTCTATAATATCCTTAGTTGAAAAGTAGTAGTAATTCAACACTTGTGGGATTATTAAAAAGCGTTCATATACTAACCGCTGCCTCCAAATAAAAAATGCCGAAATTTTCGTTGATTAAAATGAAAAATCGTAGAAATTTCTCATTTTCGTAAAACTAATTGATTTTTTGTTTGCAACAAATGTTGATTGGGTAAGGGAAGGAGAACAAATCAAAAACACAGAAAGTTTGAGATAAGATAAGAACGCTTACAGAGAGATAGCTTGTAATACAATATCATCGAATGAAGAAAGCACAAAAAATGTGCTGCCTGCGCTACGCGCACTTACCAATGCCCTGCTGACGCTCTTTCTGTAGTATGTTGGCATAGCAATCCGATTTGCGGTTCTCCATGGTTGCTATCGCGGTGCGATGCAGGCCGTCGGCTGGTATGGTCTCGTAGCCATGATCCTTGGCGCCGTAGCTGTTGCTACGCGCGCGGCTCTTATCGGCGCTGCCGCCCGTAGTCGCAGTGCTCATGGTGTACATGTTCACTTTATTAGTGTCTATCAGTTCGGCGGCAGCAACATCCAGCGGACTAACGCCGAGAGCGGCAGCGTGTTCTACATATTT
The DNA here is from genome assembly GCA_963668005.1 of Melieria crassipennis. Lineage (NCBI taxonomy): Eukaryota > Metazoa > Arthropoda > Insecta > Diptera > Ulidiidae > Melieria > Melieria crassipennis. The sequence goes on from OY764961.1 coordinate 120,351,969, forward strand.
GCGCGACATAACGGGCGAATTATTTTGTGAGGAGGGTGAGTGACGTGAGAATTTATTCTTTTTCATAACCTGAAAACGAAAATGTTTCACTTCAAGGATACATTTTACCGAATAAACAATCTCACCTTTGCATACATGCCCTCAATATCTTTGGATGGACTGAGACTCTTGGTTTTGTTCTTTTGCGGCGATACATCGGCGGCCGTGCCGGTAGCAGAGCCTGTATTGGAAGTATTTGTACCACTATTTGCCTCCAGAATGCCGCCACACTCAATCACCGATATGACAGAATTGCGACCTGAGGTTAGATTGGACTTTGGTGTGGGCGGCAGCGGAGAATTCGCCTGCCGCTTCTCCGGCTTCGGCGAGCCCAAATTACCCACCGATGAGCTATTGTTGGATGACGACGATGGTTGACGTGAGTGCATTTGTGCGCGCAGACTGTCCACGGGAGGCGGTATGGGAGTAGCGTGATCAGCAGCGGCGGTGGCAGTGCGTGAGTGAGCATGATGTACTGGGTGATGATGCGTGGTTGCCGAGGTTCCGGTGTTGCCGTAATCGGTGAATTGAGTACTATTCACTGATGTATTGGAAGCGGGCATGGATGCATTCGAGACGCTGTTGATTTCCACCGACACTACAATGGAGTTGGATTGCATGGGCTGAATTTGTGCGTACGTCTCGGAGCCGCTGGTGTAAATATCAGCAGCGGCATGTGGATTAATGCGGCCGGCTGTAGGGTCCTCGATGGCGGCATAGGTCTCGTCTACAATGGGGAAAATTATTATTAATTTATTGGTGTATCGTTTCGAGGAAAATTTATATAAAATTGCTTTCTGCTGAGCATTTCACATTGTGAATATATCGTGAAAACAGGCCAACCCATGCAGGTAGTGCTATCTGAGTACCTGAGTCATCGGAGACGGTGGCGTAGTGCGAATCGCTTACATCACGCGCCAATGTTGCGTTCCTTTGTACCGGCTTTGGTGGCTGTTGTGCGAGTATATTAGCCAGCGGTTCACGCACGCTAATGCTGGTGTAACCTTCTGGAAAAAGTCAATGTTTGCCATATGAATGGAAATAAAACGAGAACTGGCAAGTTTACTTGACGAATCCTGCGAATCGCCGCTAAAGTGCTGGCCTGCTATGGGTGGCGTCATGTACGGCAAGTCTTGGCTCGCCGATATCATGCCGGCAATAGCAGAGGCGGCTGGTATTTCCGCCTGTGGTGCAGCATCGCTGAGATTTTGCGACGAGTTGCTGTGCTGAGAGTTGCGCGCCAACGAGTCATTGTTTAGCGTTGCCTGACTGCTGTGGTTGTGTGTTGGTGGGCCGCTGACACCGTTGCCCGTGTTTGCATTGCCGCCAGCAATTACTGCCGCTGCAGCGGCCGCTGCGGACGTGGAAGGTGGATTCAATTGCGCGTATGGATGCTCAGTGGAACGTACCTGCAAAAATTACGTAAGCAATTTTAATGATAATTGAAATTGCAAATTCGATCGTAAATAAATCATCTTTATGGGCCGACCTTGGCATAGTCATGCGGTGAATTGCGCACGCGCGAATAGGGTGAACTCACATCGTCGGCTTGACTTATGGAGCTGTGCTGCGAGACGCTAGTCTGCTTCTTCAAGCTCGGAACAGCTATTTTAATGAAGACAAAATGCGAAATTACAATAATATTCGACGAAAATGTAAGCACAAAACTGACGACTTTTGTTGGGGTCATTTGCCGTGCCCGCTAATCGCTTGTCCGCTACGGTTTCATAGAGTTCGGAGCCATTATCGCCGCTAGCATCGACTACGGGTATATCGGGCAGGCTACGATGTGCCGCTGTGCTGGCGCTGTGACGGCGAGAACGATTAGATTGAACCAAAAGCAAATACGTTCAAGTGATACTTACCGTTTTTCTGAGTCTGCATTGGAGACAGTGGATAAATTTAAATCAGCCTGTGATTCGCTCTGACCAACCGCGTTGCGCACAACCACCTCGTCGGGATTCTTCAGCTTGACCATGCCCTCTAGACCAAGCAGTTCATTTCTAGTCAGGTTCAAAGATAACAATGCATATTTTTAATTTCATTTTTATTAGAAATCAACATAAGCCAATTGGACAAGAGCCATACATGTAGTACTCAAGGTTAATCGACTATATAAACCTTGTGCAGTACTACATACATATATGACAAGAGCAAACATTTGATTGTCGTTTGGAAATTTGGAAATCGCCCTATGGGCGCATTATATCTAATCTGTGAAAGTCATTCATCAGTACGGACAGACAGAAATACACAATCGCTGCTATGATTGAACCGCATCATTTTCAATCGATGGAATATAGCTAGCTTGCGTAATGATGTCGTTTGTTCCAGAAACTCCACACTTCACTTAAATTTATTATTATCTTTCATTTCCGCGACGATTGTAGGCTTTGCCAATTGTTATCAGCAACGATTGCAGCACTTAAGAGCGGCTAGCGCAATCGCGTCGGTCACCCTGTATGGGAGCGCGGAGCTGTGGACAGGCCCCGCCGCCCGATGTGCAATAATTTGCATTTTGATTGCATTATCCAAGTATTGCCAGCAACGGCAGCGAAGCAGAACCGTTGGTCAGCCCCAGCTCCGCGGCGCTTCTCTTTGCAACGCCACAACCCCGATGGACCCCACCCAGAGCGCATATCCCGTCACTTTTACGTGCCAGTTTCAAAACTGATGTCGCAGTCTTGGATGGGGATCGAGTCCAATCAGTGGGCACACACTCGCTTTACCTAACCTGTCAGTCCGTTGGACTGGCGTTGCTCTACTCACTTGGGTGCCTTTCGCCTGCACCACAGACACGCCGCTACCAGCACCACCAGCGAAAGCGAGACATTCACCGTCATTAGTAACGCGTAGTAGTGCATTGGCGTGCGCTCCAGCGCCAGCTGCTCCTCGGCTACCATTTCGATCGGTGCTTTGAATTGGCGTTTTTCCCGCTTCTAACTATGTAAAGTGCTTTTTTCGCCTTGCTGCTGCATTGGAATGTCAGCTTTTCAGTGCGATTTAAGTTATTATATCCTATGTGGCTTGTGATCTAATTCCTTTCGGCTGCTCTTGCACTCGGCTATTTCGCATTTAATTGACCTTTTCTTTCACTTTGCACTGACTAACGTTTTGCATTCGACACACGAGTTATTACTAATATGGTTGTTGCACTGCTCTCGTTCACTTTTTCAATGCGAAAATGCATTTTAAATGAGTAGAAAATTGTTAAAGAAAAAGGTGAAGAAACACAACGAAAATACTTTCCGTCTCCCTGCGTTTGGCATTTGACGCACACACACACACACACACGCACGTATAGTCGCACATGCACACGCCTTTGCACCGTCGAAGCCGTCGGCTGTCAAATGGAACACAGTTTGGCAGCATTCAGTGCAAGCGAGATGGCTAGTGTGTTGCTCGTTATTCGGTTCGGTGCGTTGTTGTGTAAACAGAAATGACGAATACTTACCTTAACTAGCAACAATACTTCAGGCTGCATTTCCACACAGAAACTTTTCTTTGCAGTAATATTTCCTATGAAAAGTAGCATGAGAGAAACCAACAGAAGGCATCACTCAAGCTTGGTTTTTGTAATGGTTTGTTTTTTTTTTTGTGGTAAGGGTTATCTGTCTCTATTTTTGTTTACTAATCTCGATTGAAATTATTATCTATTTATAGTCTTTTCCTATTGGGAGTGTCTGAAAACCGGCCTCTCTATGCAGCGCGGCCTCTTTGGATAGTCAGAATTGTGCATATTTTTAGCACACCGCTGCTTTTCCCCAAATGAATTCGATTTCAGTTTGGAAATACATTTTCACTTGGCATTTTCCTAGTGACCGCGGCACGCGAATCTTCAAGAAACGTGGACAATTTTGCCGCATTTTCACACTGTTCAACATCTTAACATTTCAGCGTATAAATAGCGACTGCTGCATGGAGCAAGTTCAAAAAATTAGATCATACACTGCGTGATTTGAGCGCAGGGAACCTTAGCGCTGCCTTTAAACATTTAAAAGTGCAATAATTTCTACAACGAAGAATGGCTAGCATCGAAAAAGTGTCAGCAGACAAGCACGAAGGCGATGCCACTTGCCTGGTCTACAACAACAATCAAGTGTTATCCGGCGGTGCCGATGGTAAAATCAAAGTAAGTGCCACTCTTGTACGCATCACAAATTGCCAGTGATATAATAAAACTGTCGGACATTATTGGCATGACAACAAACAAGAAATACTACATATACACCACTCCTCGCTAAGCACAAACAGTCGACACACAAATACATATACATATGTACATATGTAATGGGCTGCTGCATAAATGCACTAATCCCAATTAATTTGCTTCTTTATAGATTTGGGATAACGACCTGAATATAATTAAGACGGTGGACGCGCACGAGGCCTACATGTACGCGATGGCCGTTAGCGCCGGCACCGGCAAAGTCTACTCCAGCAGTTGTGATGGGTGCGTTAAATTTATGCTGCCGCCGTACGGCCGAGCCGAGCCGCTGTTCAGCTGCGAGGATGCCATACAGGCGCTTTACTGTGACGGCGATGTGCTGTACACGGGCGACGATAAGGGCGTCATTACTCACTGGGAGCACGACAAAATCAAATTCAAGTTCAATCTGGTGGAGGAAGTAAAGTCGCTGGCTGTGGAGCGGTCCCTGATTTACAGTGTGCGCGACTTGGATGTGGTGGTGTCCGAGGTGGTGGCCGGCAAGTCGGGCAAGTACAGCATCAAGGCAGTGGTGCCGGGCAAATCGCCGCTGGCGTTGGTGGGGCCGCTCGTCGAGGGGAAGCGCACATTTGTGGCGTTCGCCGATCGCACTGGCAAGGGGCTGGCGCTGGTAAAGAATTTGCCGCAGCAGAAGTTCGCCAGTGTGTGGAATTTGCCGGCAAGTTGGATGTTGTGTGTCGAATTTGCGCGTTACTCACTGAATAGATTGAATTGTTCTGTTGCAGGACTGCCACGAGATGATTGTGCTGGCAATGTGCGGCAACGACAAGTGCCTGTATAGCGGCGGCTATGACAACAAGGTCAAAGGTTGGACCGATTTGGAACAGCCGCAACCGCGACCGCTGGGCGTGGTCGATGTGGGCAGCTGCGTGAATGCCATCTGCTGCGGCGACAACAATTGCGTGTATATAGCGAGCAGTGACGGTGTCATAAGGCGGGCGAAATTTCTTTGACCGCGTTCCAGAAAATTCTAAATGGAAGCGGAAATTAGCTTTTCGTATTATAATTGAATTTTTTTTACACATTTTTCACATGCTTTTACTTGATAGAATTTAATGAAGTTTATACACTTTAATGTTTACGAAATAAATATGGGACCGAATTATTATGTTGAACGAATAAGTAAAAATATTTCAATTTAAACTTTATAATATTCCAATGCGTTATTAAATTCCAATGCTTTATTGGCTTCAGGTATTCAAGTAATCTAATAAATCTCCACAATCTATCTTTGCATTTACCTGCATTATCCTAAAAAACAAACACCATCGTCAATGTTTTTCTTTCAAATTTGTTTTGTTTATTTATATTTGTGAAATAATTCATTGCGTTTTCAAAAAAGAACAGTTAGTTTTCTATTGGTATTTTCTTGTGGTTGCTGTTTTTGTAATGCAGTTGTTCGGTTTTGCTTCACTTCTGGGTTAAAAGTTTTCACTTTGGTTTTAACTATTTGTTGAATTGTTTCTTACAGTTAGCCATTTAACTGCAACGCAATACATTTTTGTTGCTGTTCAGTTTGCACTATTTGCTATGTTTCTAAATGAATGCTCAAATCATGCTTTTGCCTGCTCTTCTTCTTCTTCACATTATTTCTGTTTGTTTATGTCGGAAACATGACCGCAGAAGTAAATATCACAAAAATACCAAAGGACTACAATGCAAGGACAACACTCAATGTTTGCTTATCAATTTCTCTATTAAATTTAGACAGTGGCGGATCCAGGGGGGGTTTGGGGGTTGAAACCTCCCCCCCCGAAATATGTGGATCGACTATAAAACTACATACAAATTAACAGACATTTTATAAATTTTAAGGAATTACTTTTTAAAACCCCCCTTGAGATATTTTTCTGGATCCGCGCCTGAATTTAGCTGAATACATTTTTCGGCAATTTTATTTGGTTACAGGGTGCTGTGGTGGCTAGAGGCCAACGTGGCAACAGATATTCACATGAAAATGAAATCAAACAGCTGCTAATCGAAAGGGAAGAGGCGAGTAAATGGTTGAATAAACACAAACAACTCACAAAATTTATCACCGAAAGAACTCCTTGAACAATTTCAGTTTGCACATTACTGAATTTGCCTTGCTACTTTCATACACGTTGCCATTTGTTTTTATGTGTATTTGCTTCTCTTGTTTTACGATTTGTTGATTTCCAATAATTTGTCGTGGATTGTCATGCTGCATAAAATTATGTAGTTGTTGTTCTTGTTGTTGTCTTCTTATCTTATATTCACTCTGGCCGCGCAGCTTTTCATGCAATTGTCACCAATTCGTCGCATGTCTTTGAAACTAACCGTTGATTTCATGTGCAATCGCTTCGTTCGCCTTGCTTTTTGTTGATAAAACTAATTTCTATTATTTGTTAACTAAACACACACATTTACACCGTGTAATGTCACATTGACTCTTATGCGTACATAGCTACTTGCAACATGCTTTTGCACTTGTTGACTCTATACCAATGTTTTTTTAATTGTTTTTTTTAATTTGTTAATATTTTAGTTAAACATTTAGCCATTTTACCTACGATAGTGCTTGCTTGCGTGCGGGGAGGGGAGTGAGAGTAGGAATAGGAGTAGGAGTGGGAAAGGGAGCATCGCCCGTCTTGTCCGATATGGCGTGTGGCACTCGACCGTTGTCCCGCGCCCAGCAGCATTGTTTGCTGCCTTTGTCATTACACCCACAAATAATGCAAACAGCTTACATACACATACAAACAGACAGTTAATATTTACTCTAGGGGTTCCTTTTCGGTTGTGATTTTGTTGTTGTTATTCAAACGTACCTAACAACGCTATTTACACTCGTCCTACCTAAGTTGCTAGTAAAAAAGTGTGTTATGTTGTGGTTGTATTTAGTTGATGGAATTTCTAGTTTTTGTTTTTGTTGTCATATTGCATAGACAAACGTAAAATTAATTTGTTTTTTTATAGTAATGTGTTACATAATTGTTATAGTAATAGTGTTTCATAATTTCGTTTTCTGCAAAATAGTTTTGTTTCGAAAAATCTAAATCGTTTATAATGCTTATTAACCCTGGAACACGAATTCTTGTAACTGTGTTACGACATCTTGGGGCGACGTTGGTCGAATCAATGAAGGAATAATATGTATTTCACGGTTAAGAAGCATCTTGTTGACGGATGGAAAATAGCTCAAAGAATTAATACCAATCCGAAACGGAAAGAAATATTTCTGATAATGATATATGAACCGCCAATTAGCATATTGTTGATCACATACGCCAACTATCATAATATCTGCTTTTATAATGTACATATATTTTTTGAATGTAAAATCTTAGAACGAATAATTGCTGTTTGGGAACATTTTTGAAAGTTTAAAAACAACTTATAGTATGGCTTGTTAGTCTCTTGGGATGATATGAAAGCTGTGAAAACAGCTATACAATTTTACAAATAAAGTAGATAAACAGACAGAAATACACGTATATATAATATATCTTTGCTTGATATAATGCAAAGCGCTCTTTGACTGGTTTTTAAACAAGCAAATAATACTTTTAAGAGTTTGGAAAAAATTACACAACTTTTCAGAACTGTGCCCAAAATTGCAAACAAAACCAGCACCACAATGATTTACACATTACGACAATCAATGGTAAGATTTGAAGTTTTTAAAGTATAAACTGAGATTCTGAATTATAATCTTGATTCAGACATTGTACTCGACTTAGACTTGAATGAAGACAAATTGAAAAACACAAACTGAAGTATCAATTGAACATTTGAGTAATATTTTCAATTTCTGTCTGAAAATTTGGACGAAAGTTTGGAAATTGGACGAATTGACCAAATTGTTATAAAATGCGTAGTACAGTCACAATTACAAATATTTAGGATATTGAAGCCACGAATAGAAAGTAGCAAGAATTCTGATCAAAGACCCTAAACAAATACTAACCCTGTAGCGCATAGCGTGACTATATGGTCACACTTCACATGCACTGAAAAGATTTATTTTTTTCAATTATTGTTCATATCAAATCGATCAGAACATGTTTTCGCAAAATTCGAGAGAAAAAGAATTCCGGCGCACTCGGCTTAACCCTTTCGATCCCAAAGTTGCCTGAGAGCAACTTCACCTGTTTGTCATCTTATAGCAAAAGTTACGATTGATTTATGGGTTTAACCCATTGCTGCCGGGTACCAGTTCCGCCCATACCATTTTGATAAAATTTCATACACGACCTAGAAGTGACCCAAAATGATCAGAAAAAAAAATTTCAGCTTTATATCTCGCCACGTTGCTGAGATATTCATTAGGTATTTTGTACCCATTACACAGCAATGGTCGCTTTTTCCATACTTTGTGAAGTGATCAGCTAAACACTTGAACAAAAGTTGTATTTTTTACAGGTGAGTTAGGAGGCAGATTTTTGTGAAGTTCTAAGGCCACTACGTTTCGCCACGATTTTTGGAGTCTGGTAACTCTAGCTAGATGGCGAAATTTAGGGTGACCTTCACTAGGTTAAGGTAGTTCCATCTTTATCCTAACTATCCCTATCAATGGCTTTGAGAGATCTCAAACATTGACTTTTTTGTGATTTAAAAAAATCAATTTTCATGGGTAAAATTTTACCCATTAGGCAGCAATGGGTTAATTTAAGTAGGCACCAACAATTTAATATTTTTATAAGTGAATTCAAAGCAAATTACAAACATTTTACTGTTATCCCCAAAATAATTTCCAATAATTTGCAGCGATATCAGGGAAAGTTTGTGTTCTAATTGAAGTCTACGAATTGGGCGCGTTTGATCAAAACCCTGTTTCTTTAATAATGGTTAAATAAAATCAAAAAGTGATAATTTTGTATTTTTCCATAAATATTATATAATTATTCTGTAATTAAAAACTATTGATACAAAATTTATTTAACCCGTTTTAAGCTAAAATTGTTCAAAAGTAAACTAGCTCTAGAACTCTAAGAAAGTGGTGTGGCAACTTCAAATGTCGTGTGCACACTTCTTAGGAAAGTGTTTCATGATTTAAATACCGAAAAGTAATATCGAAACACAGGGTAAAATTCAAGGTCGAAAGGGTTAAGACAAATGTAGCGCTTTTTCACAATTTTTGTACTAAATTTGCTTCTAACAATTTTCGCTGCATTGATTAACACTAGAAACACCCCCAAGTTTTCCATACCTACAAATACTACATTTTTATTCGCTGATATCTCGAAAAGTACACACCGGATTTGGCTAATTGTAATTGTAGAACCCTATTTATAGAAATAATTGTAGAACCCGATAACAAAATAAAAGTCGCCAAAGCAAAAGTTGAGAGAAATACTAAAGAAAATACAAATATTTTAAAATTAAAAACCGTCAAAATGACCGCAATGGTCTTTCTAGTGTTAACCCTTTCGCTACAGGTTTTTACTGGGGAAAGTAAAAATTTTAAATTTTACGTCTTAGGCTTCTATGTGGTTATATTAGCAATATTCCATAAGAAATATTTTAATTTTTATACTCGGACCCTGTATTTTAGAGTGTTTTTCTACTAGAGCAACCACATCGTTGTGGCTGTAATAATTACTTAAACATAAAACTTTTTACGCATAACAAAAATTTGAATATTTCTTCATTTACTTCAGCCAAAATTACAAGAAAAAAGTATCTAAATTGAAAGAAAATGTCAAATTAAAAAGTTCTCTCATTTTTTCTGCTTCCTCTTCCTTTACTATGTCAAGATATACCATTACAAAAACGTGTGTACTTCTCTTCTTTAAACTTAAATATTCAGTTTATTAATTTCGTATTTTTGCTAAAACTTCAAACTATTCTAAAGACCAACAACAAAATGTATTCTTGCAACCATTGAGGATGCAGACGTCCACAAAGTAGCATGTTGCCATATGGCGACAAAATAGCGAAAGGGTTAAGGAGCGAATGAAAAAAGTTTCTACACACACATGCCTGCATAGTTTTTAGAATGCCTGACAGTCTGCATACTTTTAGGAGCGCATTTATTTTGAAAAGTCATTTGGCGCACACAACTTTTGTGCACAGAAATAAAAAGAGAGAGAGAAAGTATGTTGGGTATGTGTGTTGTGTAAATACAAGACCGTATACATTAAATATTGCTCATTAGCTAACTGTTACTTACTATTTAGCTGTTTACTTACTGCAACACCCTGCGGATGTGACAAACCTAAACACTATGTAACACTTTTACTTGACTGTTAAGTTTGGCGCTTAACTAAATACTTGTACATCTAACTATGACTAGTCACCGTTCTGTCTCTCAGGTGATTACTCGTTTTGTTGCTTTAGTATAAAATGATTTTAGCTAGATTGCACCCACATCTTGCCACGTTCAGCAGCTCCATAAATAACAAACAGATTATGCTCGCCACACTCGTCCTTCGCACACAACAGACACAGCATTGGGTTATGCGGCAAAGTAGCTACTAACCTAAATTATTTGCCCGTTTACATTAGATTGAAATGAAAAGTAGAAATAGTTTTTGTATTGCTTTGCGAAAAATTCTACTACATCGCTGAGCTTCATTGCCGACCCGCTTCTGTGCACATCAACGAATGAAATGCCTGAACGAAATCCATGTAAAAGCTAGCGGCGAATTCCTTGACGAGCTCATCTCATCGTCGATACAACATTTTGTGCATTATATATAAGTTCCAGTTAAAAAAAATAATACTTTTATCACATACATAAATATAGCTATGGCGGCCTCTTATGTTTTCTGGGAAACTTCCAGTACAGGGTACTCGGGTGGTGGGTGGTAGGTACGAGTGGATAGAAGAACTTACGGCTACTGGCCTACGCACTAATACTACACATAGTAAGCATTGTAGGGGTTCCGCTTCTGCATGCAGGGCAATACACACTCGAGCGTGTTGCGGAACGCCTCGCGGAAGTCGCGGTTGAAGTAGGCATAGATGAGGGGATTCAGCGTCGAGTTGAAGTAGCCGATCCAAAAGAGCACGACCACAACAACATCGGGACAGGGGCAGGCCGGGCCGCACAGCGAAGTGATCACATACCTGTAGCAATGCACGAAATGAAAGGGGAAATGCGAAACATTTGATTAGTTATTCATTATTTTGAAGTTTAATTTAATTCAATTCAATTTAAACATATTTTATATGAAATATTTAAGTAGGTTGTGCTTACCAAAGAAAAAACGGCAGCCAGCAGAGCAGAAAGACGCCCATGATTATGCCCAATGTGCGCGCCGCCTTGTGTTCAGCCTTCCAGCCTTTGGTCGGCCGCACCGAGCCGCCTGTAAAGTTTCGAAAGCAACGTTGCGTGAGTGTGTGCGTATACAACTTTCAGTCGTGTGCGAATTTAAAACGAATCAAGTTCTCAGTATATAGAATGTATATAAATATTTATATATATATATAATAAGTATATTGATATGCAAATGCGAGCTAAACTAATATTGCATGTTAAATATAAGTCAAAAACTGTTGATTGAATTTTGAGAGGGGCATTCAGTTTTTCGAAAATGCGCATTTAATTGCATATTGAACGGATAGTGGTAATAGCACAAAAAAAAATATATATATATACACACACACATACAAAGGCTGATGCGAAAAACAATGAAACGAGTTAACTTAGTTATAGAGATGAACAAGGCAAAAGGGACATTTAGAAAAGTATGTGTGTCGAGCGCACAGTTTGTAGACAGAGTAAGGAAAAGAACAAGAGTACAAAATTGTTTAGCATAACAACAACAACAATAACAACAACAACACTGAGAAACCATAGCACGAAATGCGTTTAATGAGCGCTTTAATGGGTTTAATGCACAACGCAGCCACTCCACAATGATGCCTTAACCACCGCCCACTGTACTGGAATTTGCATAGCAATTTATATACATATAATATATATGTTATATACTGTATATGTAGTATAATAAAACAATTATCTTAAAGATAAAAAATAATGGTATATAAAGCGGCAGTTGGCGTCTTTAAACTTTTGAGCATTTAAGGCGAATGTTGTACCAGATATGACAAAGTGCCGGCGAAGAAATTTGTTTTAGAAAATAGCACAATAAAAATAATTTGCATTAAATTTATTTCGAATATATGTATGTAGGAAGCATTCATATTAATTAAATATTTGTCATTGTATTTGTTATGAGTGAACGGATGTTTTTTAACAAAGCTTTAACTATATTCATTACAAGTCACTAAAAACTGCTCGCGAAAAATAAAAAAAAATTAACAATGCGTCTCCAAAAAACCACCTCTTAGGATTATATTCTGACACTCTACATTTCTTTTTGTTGCGCCGCTTGTAGGCATTGCTGCTGCAGAGAGCCATTGCGACGCACATATATACGTACAAGTATATACGTTCTGCTGGCCAGCCATCGTACGACTTTGTTCCGTTTTATAGTCACTAACCTTTTTTCAGTTGCGCAGTAAATTGTTGATTTTGTATCTAACCGATTGGCATTTTCGATATCATTCTCCTTCATACTTAGTTATCTATGTTACTGTTCAGTTCTCAATCAACATTGTATGTGTTGCTTTGCAAGCCAGTTATAAAATGTCAACAAAGGTCAGTGGCCATTTAATGTTTGCGTGTGTCAAATATTTTAGTAGTTACGCACTCTGCCACTGACACGTTTACGTTTTATTTTGTCTGTAAATTGTTAACCAAATGAACAGGAACGTAGTATTTATAACGCTTAAGCTTTTACATGTTTATTCAACAACGATTCTCCTAAATCTAAGAATGTATATAAAAAAACGCTTGGCATAATTTAGTATTGAAATCAAGCTGTGATCAAACCAAACAATTGTTTTAATATTTTTTGGATCAGCTTTCAAATATTAAAAATTTATGTGCTGCAAAATGGGTTTCTCTATCTATTCAAGTTTTTTGTAAATGTGGCATATCGCACACCACTTCAAAAGTGACACAACTCAAAATTTTTAATTTCCGGGTTTATGTGTTAATACTGAGCACAGTGCATCTATCTACCAATAAGCAAAAGCTCAGAATATTCTGTTGTTGTTAACTGTTGCCAAAATACAGTGAGGTCTCTCTTCATGTCGAGAAGTCTGATGCTATTTGATCGCTGCAGCTCAATGCAAAAGAGCCCCTAATTCAAATTGTGACACTTTTGACGAAATACATTTTTGTTGAAGTTAATTTTAAGTAAAGTTGTGACAATTTTAGTATTTATTTTCAAATAAAATAATTTATTTCGAATTTTCAAAATTTTTCTTTCAACTTTTTAACTGTAATTTATAATTTTTAAATTCAGCAAAAGTGAAATAACTTAAAATAATTCGGTAATTACTGAATTAAAATATCATTAAAAAAGTCACAACTCAAAATTTTGGATTTTCTAGTGTTAAATAAAAAACAAAATCTTTGTAACTTATCCTAAAGTATAATCTGAAGGGATTTTCTACTAAACGGTCTATACGCTATTTAAAAAAAATGTTTATTCAGCTCAAAAACAGTCTTTTGCGTTTCCTGAAAAATTAAAAATTTTGAGTTGTGTCACTTTTGTAGCGGGTGTGCGATATTTACTAAACTGGAAATTTAAATACAACTTCAAATAGTGAATTTCAAAAGTTAATACTGCAACCGAAGCAGGTAGCCAGAACAAAATAAAATTGTAAAATTGTAATTGTAATTGTAAAATATTGTATTGTAAATATTGGAATTGTAATTGTAAAATTTTTTGAAATATTCGAAAATTAATGCTTTAGTTCTTTCCCTAATTCACACCGATCTAATGAGTTGCATTCGATTGTCACCTTTTGAAATTCATAAAAATATCCAATGGAATTGTTAAGATTACTGATGAAGTTCCGACTACATGTGCAACGGATTCTAAAGTTGATACATTTTCGTCTTTTAAGTGGGTATTCAAGTTTAGAAATTTGAAAAAATAGATTTTTTTAAAATGTCATATTTTCAAAGTTTAGACCTTGAATAATAAGCCTCTAAGTGGATTTACGGAGATTCGAATTATTTTCGGAGTTATAGTTAATTTCGTGACGCTCCACTCAGTCTGACCGAAATGAGACTGTAAACTTTAAACACGTTTTTCTCGAAACTATTTTTTTCGGTTTTTTTTTTTCGGATACGGTTTACATGATAAGTATCTCAAGTTCTAATGCACCGATTTACTTGAAATTTGTAACGGACTTTCTTAATACTATCAAAATTGTCTCGACGTAGGGGTTTTTGCAATTTGTTTTTACTATTGTTTTTGCAAAAAAATGGCAAAAAATGACCTTTATTTTCAGAAAGACGCCATTTTGTGTAAAATATTTTTTTTCGAATCGGCTACGTCCAGATAATTTTACATCCTTGTTTAATAAAAATAAACCTAATTTTTATGGTTTAAATCACCAGCAGGATTGGAATCACGTCAACCAGGAGACTTCTTTTGTTTGAGTCCCCAGCCGGGACTAAAAAAAGCCGGGACTAAAAAAAGCCGGGACTCAATTGAGCCGGCTTCTACCGACTTCAATTTTGATTTTTCTTAACTATCATAAATTTTTATAATTTTTAAGTATCAATAAGAAACTGATATAAACATGGATAGTAAAAATTATTACTATTATTATTTTTTTGTAACGCCCATTAAATCACCTCAAAATCGAGCCTCTAGACTAGAATACCCCCTTAAGATAATGAAAGTTTCACATTGTGACACATATGGAAACGAAAAAAGATAGCCTTACCATCTTCGAGCAGACCACTAGACACCTAACCTAATAAAAAGTTCCATCAATGGATAGCTGCAAAAAATGATTTATGGATTTTGATAGATTAAATTTTCCTGTTGCTTATACCGCTTTGTGATCAAAAAACAAAAAAAAATTGCTCTAAGTCTTTCAAAAATCTTATTCAAAAGGATTCTATTTGTCTTCAGTTTTTATACACAACGTAATCGTTCGCGGTCACTTTTGTAGTCACTGAGCCAACCAAAATTACTTTCAAAGAAAAACTATGCACTTAAAACTTTGTTTCAGTTTCATGCTCTTTAGGCGACACACTACTCGTATATGTATGTATGTATGTATGTATGTTTAGTTTAGCTTTTCTTCCAAAATTTGTCATTGATGCAGTTTCCAGTGATTATTTGCACAGCTTTTAAGCTGACATAATGTGAGTGGCTGGTGGCGATCGAGCTTCCTTGGAGTACTCGTGCATTATGTGCCAGTGGTGGTGTTTATAACATTTGACGTGCTGTGCGTTAGCTGCATTTATGGCGTAAATTTGATGATGGACAATTTAACGCGCAGATTTTACATCGAAAACCCGCACCAGCTGCGAACGCTTTGCGAGACCATAAGAAAAATGTAACGAACGATTAACGGCCATGGCGATTATTGAAGCATTAAATATTTAAAAACGTTTACGGCAAAAGTAAGGAATGGCAGCACAGGCAGAGCTAGCAAGAGATGAAGAAAGCGGGCAGGCAAGCAGGCAGGCAGTCAGTCAAGTCGAGTTACAGAAGCAGGTGAGCGAGAAATGGGGAAAAATTGCAAGTAATTTTACGTTTACCTTGAATAATATTTTTGGAAGTTAGTGAGCAGGCAATTATGAAAAAGGTGGCAAGTATTTACAGCTTTTAAGGCGGCGCACAGTGGGGTAATTGATGCCGAAAATGCCAATTAACATCTAATAGTTATATGAAATAACTTTTAGGTTTAGTTAATCGAACATTAGAAAGTAAAAAACAAATGTTTTTTGGTATACCTCTGTGGAAATTTTTTTAAAAAACGGTAAAAAACTAAAATAGTTACAAAAGATAAATCTTGCACTATTCTAATGAAAGTTAAGTTAAACAGTTTAATTGAAACATTTCATCGCGACCTTTTGCAGCCAATTCAATATCATCATTATGATGATGATTATCATTATTTTAATCTTCATCATCAACATTATAAGCCTCACCATCACCATTATCATCATTCCTCATTAGTATCAACTCCATAGTTAGCAACTTTGGGCATACAGACATACGATGCATTTTTTGGTGGCAATTTTCTCATAATTGATACAATGCGGTCAGAATTAAAAAAAAAATCTATTAAAAATGTTTTCAATGGTATTTTTTCAGTGCACTTTCGTAAACAATTCTGCCTGCAACACTTGAAATCGTTATTCCGTGCTTCTTCCGAAGGTTGGCCGATTGGCAATATAGTAAAGCATGCGATATGATTTGCGGTCGATACAAAAACTATTTGTTGAAAATTGTGGGCATATTTTACCAGGAATAGCATTTTAAAAAATATTTTGCAGTTTTTAATCCATAGCAGCGAAATTTGTCTATTTCGATTTGACCATAAAATGGTGTAAATGTTTTTATTCAAGTCTACATCGATTTCTATTATTGACGCAGATATTTCTGCATTTTGAAAAAACAATAAAAACAACAATAAAACCTTTTGCTTATTTGTTTTCAACTAAAAAATAAATAATTAAAAAAAAATTTATTTTGCTAATTTCCATTTGTTCTCAAACATGGCCCATTTGGCCCATGAATTCACACACAAAAATCGAAATGCTGGAAAAGTGCGCAACATTCGCGCAACTTTTTTTTTCATAAAATGATACTGAAATATCTAAGCTATATGCTAATGAAAAAAGTTTTGCTTGATCTCACAAGACTCACAACTAAATGTCTATGAAAAGGTCCAAAATTTTTTGAATAATTACACAGGGCAACAAATTTCGACTTTTGGTCGGCTTTTCTGGGTTTGACATCAGTTCTAGGGTAATTAGGGACCGTTGATTTCGAATCCGCAAACCGTTTTGAAAACTTAGTTTCCGTTTTCGTAAAAAATGGGCGTGTCACTTTTTCGGATTTTCCCTGACTTTTTTCACGTTTGGGATTGTAATATCTAGACCAATAAACCGGTTGACATCATTTTCACCTCGTTGCATTACCAACACCGCACGGTTTCATTTCCGATGCAATTTATTTTTATAGGTTTTGAAATTCCGCGGCAATTGTACCTCAAAGTCGGAAAATATGCAATTTCAAGAAGTTTTCTTTGATGTTAAAAAACAAACAAATTTTTCGTAAATCAATTATCGAGTTATGTATAACAAGAAAGCGGAAACATCAAGTAATGCAACACAGCCAAATTTTTTGGCGTGAGTCCCATTCTCATCGAAATAATAGCAAAAATGTACCAAAGTCATTTTCAACAGATTTCCGTTTTTTCCCTTTAAAAAGTAAGAGCCTCAAAATATGCAAAGTTTTTAGTTTTGTTTTGTTTGAAGCAATTCAAAATTTTGTTGTTTTTCGCTTGTATTCCAGACAGTGAATGGAATATATAAAAGAGCATATTTTGAGGCCCTTAATTTTTTAAGGAAGTAGTATCAAAAATTATGAAAATGACTATGGTACATTTTTGCTATTATTTCGATGAGAATGGGACTCACGCCAAAAAATTTGGCTGTGTTGTATAATTTCATGTTTCCGCTTTCTTGTTATACATAACTCGATAAATGATTCACGAAAAATGTGTTTGTTTTTTAACATCAAAGAAAACTTCTTGAAATTCCATATTTTCCGACTTTGAGGTCCAATTGCCGCGGAATTTTAAAACCTATAAAAATAAATTGCATCGGAAATCAAACCGTGAGGTGTTGCAAATGACACAAAGTGAAAATCATGTCAACCGGTTTATTGGTTTTGAAATTACAATCCCAAACGTGAAAAAAGTCAGGGAAAATCCGAAAAAGTGACACGCCCATTTTTTGCGAAAACGGAAACTAAGTTTTCAAAACGGTTTGCGGATTCGAAATCAGCGGCCCCTAATTACCTTAGAACTGATGTCAGAACCAGAAAAGCCATTTTGCTGTTGATCAGTGTTATTAAGCTTTTAAAAAAAAAATCAAATAAAATACTTATAAACATTTTTTAACAAAACAAAATACACACAGCATTACTGAAATACCTGAACATGAAGGTTGCGTAATTAATGTTTAAATACTTTTTGAAGTACACAAAAAGAAATCGTTTTGAAGTAACGGAAAAAACGCGTTTATTGCTGTTCGCACAAAAACTGAAAATAAATGTCAACTTTCAGAGTGCTTTGCGGGAAAACGGTTAACTATTTTGCAACAACTTTTTCACATAGTGATGCAGAATTTTATCCACTTTAACCCGGCACCAAAAACATATTTGTATCTTTATTTTTCGGTTTTGAATTAATCGGCACTTTACTTATATACCTATTACGCCCCACTGTGCGGCGTTTTGGTATATTTTGTATGGTTTGTGTATGAAATCGAATGAAAATATGTACAAGTCTGTACAACAAATAAATGAAAGTGAAAAATAATGAACAGTCAGCTGCTCGTCAAACCGTTGACAAGGTTATTAAAATAATGGCAACAAGTAAAAACGGCGCATATGTGACGACAAAAAAACAATCACACAGAAAGCATTAAAGCCACATTGGAAAGAGGATGGAATGCGAGATAGAACAATAAAATGTAGATGCAATTTTGCAGTCCTTTAACTTTGGGGAATGCCAACAAATAGCAGAAAATATTTCAAGTTTAGTAACATAGAGAATTTAACACAGCGAGGGGTGCCGGAGCGATTGAAAAGAACTAAACGGTTCTTAGCGGTAGAGATAAAGTTGCTGTACAGTGTAGACAGTCGTGTGGGCAGTAGAGCTTACAGTTGTGTGTGTAATTGTTGTTGTTGCTGTTTTGTAGTGATTGTTGTTGTGTTGTGCTGTGTTGTGTTGGTAGGTGGGTTGATGCAATTTACAATACGAGTACACAAAACCAAACACTACAGCCCGCACGTGCAGCACGCACAAGTTGGCTATTTCAGTTTTATTTACACGGTGCGACTAGCAGAGAAATGTGAGAAACTTCTCAATGTTGACATTCTTTCCGAACTATGTTAACAACGCCATTGTGGCGTTCGTTATGTTGCAAATGTATGCGTATTGTGTGTAGGTGTGTGTTGTGAGGCTGGTGGCAAAGAAAGCAAAGCAAATGTATCTTGTCCTGCACTGCACGAATAGAAGTACGCGTGGCGGTTAGTGATAACGCTACTGTTACATAAGTGAGAGAAAGAGAGAGCACTATGCGAAGGAGTTGTTTGGGTGTTTGGCAGCGCGCCCAGTGGAGCAGGGGGCGGGGCATTCATGGATTTTGTAAACCGTAGTCGCAGCTCTGGCTGGCTCGTCTTGTGATCAATAAATCAATGACATTGCAAATAACTGGAGCGGTGCTCACTCGCTTGCCGCGCTCCACTTGGCGTGCGGCCAAGACTAAGCGCGGTGGCTGCGTCTAGGAAGTGGTTAGTGGTTTAGTTAATTTAGAGTTCAGTTTGATTTGGTTATGTTTAGGTGTCGGCCACGTGTCTTTCGGTGTCGGGGAGCAAACTCACCGGTAGCGCCGCATTGACATCCCGCCGCTCGTTGGTGTCGGCGTTTTTTGTGCCACCAGCGATTCGTGTGCCAAAAGCGCATGCGTGTACGTTTGCCGCTCGTATTGTTTTTGTCGGCCGTCGCGGCACTTTGCCCGTCGCCAGTGATTCTGTCACTTTCGTGTGGCTGGCGCGCCTGCGCGGTCAGGTCGGCGCCGCACGCCGGACACTTGCCCGCCTGCAGGCGGATGTTGGCGCCGTATCTGCCGGCCGAGCTCGCGTTGCTGATGCCGTTATCGAATGTGATACACTTGCCTTGGCCAGTCTTTTGCTCAAGCATGCCCACCGCCTCTTCCTCATCGACAAATATACAAATGCCGCCGCGCCGCTTCAGCGACGACTTTTGCGAGAAGTCGAGCTCGGGTTCGGGCTCTACTTGCGATATTGTTGTTGTTGTTGGCGGAGTTGGTGTCAATTTTTGGTGTCGATTGATGTTTGATAACAATTGGAGTTGGAGTTGTAGGCAGTCGAAGTTTGTTTGGTGGTGGCAGAGATTGAAGTTCGATTTGAAGTTGGAGTTGAGGTGGTGGTCGTGGTGGTTGTTGGAATTTGAGGTACAGAGATGTTTTGGAATATTATTATTTACATATGTACAAGGTACGAAAGGTAGTAATAAAATGATTCCTAAGAACAAGAAATGCTGGGATAAAAAATCTTACACAACGTATTCATGTAGCAAATATGCAATAATAGTGGAAGTAGAGGAATTAGCGATTAATTTTGAAGTTGGCAGCAAATTAGTTCGAATGCATGCGAGACATGCGAAAAATGTTTATCGTGTTTCATTGACGTGTTGCGTTTCAAACTCCAAATGTAAACAAATAAATTACATTATAAGAAAAAGGAATTCACATCGAATACTCAATGCCATGAAATTTGTATTGTGGAGGTTTCATAACTGAGGTATGGGGGATTCGGTGTGATCAATCATTTTGAATTCATTCGAAGTCTGATTTGGGGGAAATGATTCCTGATCGATGTTCGTACACAACGATTCTGATTGAGGAGGTTTTATGGCTGAAAAATGCATGCTTAAGTAAATTGTTTCAGACTTTTCGTGGCAGATTGCCTTACATACACTGATACAATGTGGTTGGCGTGGGGGGAAAAATGAAAATGAAATGAAAATCAAATCTTAAAAATCTCATTGTCCTTAAACAAAAAACTAAACGCAAAACTGACAAGTGTTGAATCTTTTGAATGTGTCCAACACATAAAATCAGATTGGCAGAGTCCAAATTGTTCAAAGTGTAGAAATTGTGCTTTTAATAGGTATATATGTATGTATGTATGTATGTAGATTTCTTTGCCATGACTGATGCTATCCTAAAAAGTGTATGTAAACTCTTACTGAGTCGTTGCAAAGCAGCAGACGTGTTTGTTTCGCTAAGGTGTTGAGCTGAACTACTTCGCAGCGCGTGAACATTTCGCCGTAGGTCAAAGTTCAAAGCGAATCGAACAAATGCAAAGTCAAAATTGGATTTGATAACTTTAGCCGCCCAACATTCAGCTACCCACACGAGATATATGTATCTACACACCCTCCACATTTACACTTAAGGACACAGAGTAGAGGACAATGACGAGTGAGACACTTAACGGATAAAAACCAAAGTACGTGAAACGGAAAGGAAACACAACAAAACTAGTAGAATTAGATGTGAAAGTGAAAATGGAAAAAGTAGCAGAAGTGACAGCTGCAGCGACAGAATAGTAACACATGAATTGCCCTTTGCCGCACACGTGCGAGCGCCTCATGCCCACGAAGGTCGCCCCGTATTTCGTGTGCATGAAGTCATCGATGCATGACAGCGGCAAAATCGTTGAGCTGCGGTAATTATAGTTTGCGGTGGCAGTTGCTCTGCCCGCTTACATACTTCAACTTGGTTCTTAGACTACACATACATACAAATGTAGTACGTACACACTCTGCGGTTGTGGCAAGTAGGCATGTTACTGTACTGTTCTAATGGAAGCCAACCGAATTATCGGCGGCACTTTGTACTCACTTGCCGAGCTGGTCGATACTCGCCCCATTGGAATGTAGCTGCGCGTGTCGCTGTTGTCCTGTGAGAAATTGATGACATTGACGTCGTACGTCACCACCGAGGCCTGACGTTTGCGCACCGTCTGGCCGCTGCCGCTGCCGTCGTAGCCGCCACCGGCGAGTAGACTGCTGCGGTGACGCGTCGCCGACACGTTGGTGAGCGCGGCATCCGGTTCGCTGTCGTGTCGCTTGAACAGCGGCGATGCCATGTCGTTCTCCTCGCCGGCCAGCGAGCCGCCGCCGTCGATGCCGCCATTGCCGCCGCTGTGTATGGACGTTGGCGACAGCGTCGAGTCGAGTATGATTTCGGGCTTGGGCGATGTGGGCCCCATTGACGTTTGCTGGTGCTGGTGTTGGCTTTGATTTTGCGGCACAGCCAATGCGGTGAGCACGTCCAGGGAGACGGTCGAGGTGTCGCTGATGAAGGGGTTGCTGCTGGCGCCTGGCGAGTTGTTGCTGGTGAAGGGGGGCAGCGTGGCTGTGGGTGGGGGCGATAGGAAGTACACGTTGACGGTGTTGGCATGCGAGCCGTAGTAGGTCGAGGGCCTGATGCTGGGCAGGTTCTGCGTCGAGTTGAAGTTGGGCGTGGCCGGCGGAGACATGAGAAAGTTGGCGCTATTTTTGGTGACCAGCACCTGGTCGCTGAGAGTGCTGAGACGCTGCTTGATGTGCTGCGCTGATTTGTCCTTCGATTCGGTCGAGTTGGAGGCGGAGTGAAATTTGTGGCGCGCAGAGTCGATGGATGTCTGCTCGGAGATGGGAAAACTTAGGGACCGAAACAGCTCCACGAGATCGGTGCGCGAGGTGATGAGTATGTTGCTCCTCTCAGGCAGTTCAAAGGCGCGCCTCTGCTGCTCCTGTTCGCTTGGCGCATGGTCCACCAGTGAGGAGGGCGATAGCGAGGGTGGCGGTGTGGCTGGCACTTGTGGCGAATCCGTGAAGCAATCAGCGTACTGTGAGATGTCCTCCGCAGTACCGCCGTAGTCCTGCGTTCCACCGAAATCGATTAGCTGCACCGAGCCGTTGTTGCACTTGGGCGTGGTCACAATTTCGAACTCGTGCGTCTTTACCGAAACGCTGTCCTTGTTGGCATCGTCCATCTGGTCGTTCAGCACATTGATGTCCAGCAGTATGTCGGGCGTGTTGTAGCGCGTTGTTGTCGAGCTCTCTTGACTGTCGCTCGGCACGTAGGGCAGATACATGAACCCCACATCTGAGTCGGTGTCGCTGTGCTGTCGAGCGCGCGCCTCCGCCTTGCGGTCGCGATTGCTTATGGTGCCATTGTAGCTGTGCGACAGTTTGCGATTGCGCGAACGCCGAAACAGCTGTGCCCGGCTGCTGCGTATCTCCTCCGAATTGGCTTGGTGGCGCTTCTTCTCTATGGAGAAGCACTCGGTGCTGGAGCGTTTCGTTTTCGCCAACAGCGATTTGAAGTTGAAACCCTTCTCCTGCTTGACGACGCCCTCCTTGATTACGCCCTCCTTTAGCGACTGCAGCTGCTTTCGCTTCGACTTGGATTCGTTCATGGTGCGCAGAAATTCCGAGTCGCTGAGCGCAAACGGTTTCTTGCTGCCACCATCGCCGCCACTATGGCTGCTGTTGCGGCCATTCTTCATCTTGATGAAGTCAGTCTCGCTCAACGCCGGGTACTTGCCCTTCGACTTGGACTTCGCTTCCGGCGAGCGTTGTGCCATGTCGGCGCCACTGCCGGCCTGCTTCTTGTAGTAGAGGTAGTTATCCTCGATCAGTCGCTTTAGCTCTTTGTTGTCCTCGGCAATGGGTAGGCAAGTCGTTGGCGCCTGCTGTTGCCGCTGCTTGATCTTCAGATTCAGCACGCTGTCGTAGCAGTCGTTCGTTTCGCTGTCGTCGCTCTGTATGCCGAAGATTTGTTGGTATTGTTCTGTGTCACAACCTGTTTGCTGCTGATTGCCACTACCCGCGTGCGAACGCTTGGGTGAGTTGGCGTGCGAATTGAGCGGTGAGGAGGAGGTGTTAAGCGGCCTAGCGTTTACTGGTTGTTGAAGGTCGTTGAGGCCTTCGGACCAGATTTGCGGATTGACCGTGGTGTCCTGACTGTTTTGCAATTGTTGTTGTTGCTGTTGTTGGGTGGCATAGTGCAATGCAATCATAGAGGGAGCGCTGTCGGTGTGGGTGACCTTTTCGTAGCGTTCCTGCTCGAGATCGCGCAAATCGATACTGCTGCGACTTAGTCGACGCGGCGGAGGCGACGGCACTCGCAACTCGTCGCATTCGTCCTTCTCGTCGTCGTCGGTTTGTGGAAGAATGTCCTAACGTTTTGAAGAGCAAATATGGAAATCAACAAAAGAATGAGCGAAAGTGGCGAGAATGTTATAAAACTTGTCAAATAAATTAGTAACTATTAAAAAAAATATATCTGGCTGTAATATGAGTTCTGCTTTTCAAAACTTGTGTGGCTTGAATTTCATTGGGAAGGTCTCTTGCTACTCACCTCTAAGTTGCTAATGGCACTATGGGTCTCCTCCCTTGTTAGCGTTGTATTGAGTTCGCAGTCACTGGGATGCAGATAATTCAAATTGGTCGAGTGTTGCGTGTGACCCATGTGAACACTATTCAACAGAATATTCGAACTTGTGCGACTCAACGCCTTGCGCTGTCTTACCGCCTCCCTGCAGGCGACAAGAGAACACGTTAGACGACTTTCTGCCGGCTATTTGCCGTAGACACTCCGGTACTCACTTGTAGATGCGCCAGTACATGCAGAGCATCACAATGCCCGGTATCCAGAAGCTGACCGAGCTGGAGATGAGCGCGTAGGCCTTGTTGACCACAAAGGAACATTGATCCGGGTGCAGCGAGATCTCTTGCAGGTGCTCGGCCGTCGTGTACCAGCCGAAAAAGATGGGTGTGAACGATATGAGCGCTGGCAGTATCCAAACGTTGGCCAACATGAAGCACACCGTCTTGTGCGTCATGTTAAGGGGGTATTCCAGGGGCCGCACAATGGCGTAGTAACTGCAAAAAGTCGAAGTGTGCATGTGAGAGAGTAAGAGAGAGTGAGAGGTAAAGATAGATGTAAGTTTTATTATATCTAGTTGGGTTGTTGCGTGATGTGGTGCGGCGTGGCGTGTGCCTGGGGCCCATCTGCACTTTGCCGATAAGCGCACACAAACTAATTAAGCACACCACGAGCAGCGTGACTCGTGCTCACGCTTTTAGCTTTTAACGTTTTGCAACCTGTGCGAAACGTCCCGCAGGAATTTTGCGATTGGCGTTCCGGTCGTTGCTGTCGCTGTCGCCGTATCGTCGTATTTGTACGTTTGCGCCAGCGGCGGCTGCTGCTGCTGGTCTTATTTATTATTGCCGTTGCAGAGCGACCGCAGATTGCGGTAACTTTTTGTGGTCGCATTTGGGAAATCGCATTAATCATTTCATTTGCCACATAATTTTCATTTGTGTAGGTGGCCGTTGGGGTGTGATGGGGCTGCTGCTGCGCCCTGCTGCTTACACGGCAATTTGCAAACATTTTATTTATAGTTTCAACAACTGCTCTAAAACACCTCGGCACCCGAGTGGGTACGTGCTTGACGACGGGCTGGTGCGGTGAAGCGATGTGTCTGCATTTAATTAATTTCATTTCCTGCATGAATGTGTTGAAGGCAGCTGCTCGAGTGTGTGTGTGTGTGTGTACCTGTATCGGAAATTGTAATTGGTGTAGTGCGGAATTGAAGGTTGCACGAACGGGACTCGTGCGCAGCCGTTGGCAGAATAATTGTACTTTGTTGGCAAATTTGATTAAAACTGATTAATGAATGTTGCGCTCTCATTCAAGTTGCACTAAAGGATAACAAAGCTTGAATGGCGTTTAAGGAGTATTTTATACAATTATTAGAATAACTCAGGTAGAAGTGTGTGGGCGAGATTTTGGCAGCAGGAGTATAGAAGAAGATTTTTAATTAATCCAATTTAAACACAAGTTCAAAAAGATGGCTTGGGTGTAGAATTGTTAAATATTTGTTAGTTTGTCATAAAGAGAGTTTGACAGAAATGCTGAGAGATCTCTTAAACAAAATACATTTTGTTTAGTTTAGACTGTATACCTAACCTAACCTACTGTGTTGTATAATATACGAAATATATTATTCTGGCCATAAAATATAAATAATAACACTGCACAACAGTATGTCTGTTGCATGGAGTTTTTTACAAGAATCTGAATCGTTTTTCCACGCTGATTTCAAAACCATATTCCGTTTTTATGTAACAGCTCTAGTTTTCCCAAAAAATGGGCGTGTAACTTTTTCGAATTTTCCTCGACTTTTTTTACGTTTTCGACTGTAATTTCTGAACCAATAATCCTATCGACATGATTTTTATATAGTTGCACTTACAACATTTTATTCATATTTTTTTTTTGACATTAATCAATTTTATGCGTTCTAAATTGGGGTTGTAATAAGGTTTCAAAGTAGGAAAATATTGAATTTCAAGGCGTTTTTTCCGATAGCGAAAATTTTACAGATGTTTCATAAATCAAGTTACGAAGTATATGAATATCTTAAGAAGAAACATCAAATAATACAACACAGCCAAATTATTTGGCGGAATGCACATTCGCATCGAAATAATAGCAAAAATGTACCATAGCTATTTTCATCACTTTTCATAGATTTTCCTTAAAAAATTTGCGGCCTAAAAATATGCAAAGTTTTTAATTTTTTTTGTTTAGAGCAATTCAAAATCTTTTTGTTTTTTTCTTGTGTGTCAGACTATAAATGGAACATATAAAAGAGCATATTTTGAGGCTCCTAATTTTTTAAGGAAAATGTATGAAAAATTATGAAAATGACTATGGTACATTTTTGCTATTATTTCGATGCGAATGTGCATTCCGCCAAATAATTTGGATGTGTTGTAATGTTTGATGTGTCGGCTTTCATTATACACCTAACTCGTTAATTGATTTACGAAAATTGTGTATGTTTTTGACCATCAAAGAAAACACCTTAAAACTCCATATTTTCCGACTTTGAGATCCAATTACCGCGGCATTTTAAAACTTATAAAAATAAGTTGCATCGGAAAAGAAGCCGTACGGTGTGGTTAAAATCATGTCAATCGGGTTTTTGGTTTAGAAATTATAATCAAAAATATGAAAAATGTAGAGGAAAAATTAGGGTTGCTAGAAAAAATCTGAGGATAGATTCGAAATCAGCGCACCCAAATTAGTAAGAAACAGTAGAAAAACTCCATGCAACAGAAAAAAAGTGCGATTTTGTTGTGCTGTGTAATCTATAAATAAAACTCTGTTACCAAAAGTCATAAAAATTGATAGGTGTATTGCTTGCTTAACTTTTACATGGCTCCTTTAGAATTCACTGTAAAATTTAATGTTAAACTTTAGATGTGTTTTCTTTAAGATTATTTGAGGCCAATACCTTCTATAGTTTAGGAGCTACAGCCTGATTAGAAAGAACATTTTGTAAACAGTTCTTTAGCTTTAATTCTTCAAATTATTTTCAAGTCTGCCTCTGTTAGCTTCACACAGCTGCAGCTGAAACGCCGACACCTAGAAACCTCGCAGCACCCACACAACGACCACGCAAAACACGTTCCAACAGCATTTGTCCATCACTATGGCTTCATATTAAATTATTCACTTAGATAAATTAAATTAAAAACAACAACCCCAGCCACAACCACAACCACAACAACAACGCTTTAATACAAACAACTGCGAGAATGGCAAACGAGAGCGTTGCGCAGCGCCTGAAATCGCAGCAGAACTTACCGATCGACCGATATGCAGCACAAATGCAAAATGCTCGCCGTGGAAAAGTAAACATCGAGGCTGTTGTACACGTTACACATGAACGGGCCGAACATCCATTTGCCACCTGAAAGCTCCACGGATGCATTAAATGTCATCGCACAGAGCGCAACCAACATGTCAGCCATGGCCAGTGAGACAACAAAATAATTTGTTATAACGCTGCAAGCGATAGAAAAGTGCAATAAGTTAGAATCACTGTGTTAGTTTGTTTGTGTGTGTGTGTGGATGGTGACTGTGTGCGTGCGGGCGTTTTAAAATGTCAGAGCCGGCACATTAAAAATACGCAATGAAACATGGCGTTCTTTGTATGTGTGAGTGCGTACGAATAAGTGCGGCAAGGCTGCATAAATCAAACAGATTGTTGCTGTTCCATTTGCCGCCTGCACCCCACTGATGCTTTGTGTCGAGAAATTAATTTTTCTGCTTTGTTTGCGTTAAAACGGAAATTCTCAGCAAAAAGCGTGCTATAAAATTTCCGGTGGCGCGGTCTGGCGGCCGGCTGCAACGTGTTACACTCGAGCAGCACCGGCGTCGGCAACAACAATGAAGTAGTCGCACTTGTCAAGTTAGCGCACTCGCAACGTGCTTTCGCGTCTGGGTTTTTTTTTTTTTTTGTAAAGTTGCCACTTTGCCGCCCGGTGTTTGTCCTCTTGGTGCGGTCGCCATCGCAGTGTTCGGCAGCATGTCGTTTCGCTTCGGCTCAGTGCTCGTAAATTTTATTTGCCTTAATTCGCGGTGCGCTTCGAACGCTGTCTGCGCGTTGGTGTGGGCCGCTGCTTGCTGTTGTGCGCGTAAGTGCGAGTTAATGAGGTCGTAAGTAAAATGATGAAGCGGAAGGTTATTTGCAGTTCATTGAGGCAGAGCCGTGCAGTGGCACTGATGGCACGGAAATGGCCGAGCAGCATCAGCTGCCAGTGCACAGAATGCGTTCCAACATAAAAGTTTTGCCCAACGGGCGTCTAATAAAAACTGTAGCAATGCATATTTGAAGTTGAAGACAGGGAAACAATTTATTCATATTTTACAGCAACAAGAAATATGAAAAATGAAATAACGATTGTTTGATAAAAATGTTGCCTGCTGCTTTGGGCTTTGTGTTTTCGAAACTATATCTGTGGATTTTTGACACAAGCACTTAAGTCAATTTCGTACATTTTACTGGAGAGTGAAAAAACATATAAAATAACATGTAAAATAGCAAACAATTGCATTTAAATATACATATGTAAAAATGTTTATTTTTAATTTTTATTGATTGAATATTTTTTTGAAAAATTAACTAAGTTGTTTTGTCAAACTCATTTTTCATAAAAAATAATAACTTAAATTGACATAGGTGGTTTTACCAAATGTATTTTGCCTAAAAATACATTTGGATACGGCGCTTAAGTCAGTTAAGTGTTTTTATCAAAAGCAAAGTTATATAAAAGTCTGAATTAAGTTGTTTGCATGAAAAACATTTTAGGTTTGTTAAAAAAAGGAAAGAAATATATAAATAACTTAAGTTATTTCTCTTAAATAATAGTAATGAATTAACCACAACATCGAAAACATTATTCAAATTATTCATTTGATTCCGTTTCATCCAAATCTGAGTCTAGCTCAATTATACATTGTCCTTCAGCTTTTAGATTTTGGTAAAAATTAAGGGCAACATATCCAGAAAATCCTGAAATAGGTACCGCAGAAGTATAACATTTGACCAATGCGGAATTTTAAATTTTGTGCCGACGTGGAATAATATCACTGTGCGTGAAATTTGACCTCAAAAATTTAGACATGTGGGGGACCTACTGGGTGAGTTTCCTATAGGTATACTGAGTTGAGATCCACCAGCCGTTTGGTAAGATTGGCTCTAGTTTATGAGAAATCCGACTTTGAAGTTTGTCGAGTTCGTCGCTTAAGTCTTCGAACATATAAATGCTAATAGGTCCTAAATCGTTGCGAATATCGCTTTACTGTCTTCAGCAAGTTTGTAGATATTTTAACTACCAACAAATTTGCTTAAGACAATAATGCAAAAAAACCACATTCAAACTGTGTAATTGCGATATGTGCATTTTTTGGCGCAGCGCATCGTGGCGTATGAGTGTTATTTATGTGTAATTAATTTGGCTCATTTCAGACGAACCCGACGCTTAACACTTCGAACGTTTAAATGCTAATAGGTCCTAAATCGTTCCGAATATCGCTTTACTGTCTTCGGCAAGTTTGTAGATATTTTAACGACCAACAAATTTCCTTAAGACACCAAAGCAAAAAACCACATTCAAACTGTGTTTTCGACAAAAATGTCCCAAAAACCCCACTTTTTCGTCAATTTAATGAGATTTTCCGTTTATGCATGCCAAACTGTAAGGAATTTCCATTCATACTCTCAACAAAGCAACAAACTTGACTTTCCCCCATGATTCAGTAAACAATATTAAACCCACAAGGGTCATTCGACCGGTAAAATGTAATGGGCTTTGGACAAGGGGCGTGGCACTTTTTAAATGCCGGTGTAACTTTGGAACTACAACTGCGTTCACATCAATGACACTCGGTACAAACGTAAGATTTAGTTGTGTTTTTTGATAAGGAGAATGGGGTGGGTTTTTGACAAGGGGGCGTGGCACCGCCCATACAACTTAAATTTTCAATTTGGAATATCTTCGGAATGAGAAATCGGGCAGCATTAAAATTTGGTGCGGGGCCACCGTTTAGATGTGCCGTTTCACTGGTAAAACTTTGTGAGCGTTGCGTGGCACTTTTTAAGCAACTCAAATGTTTTGAATAACTTTGGAACTACAAATCACACATCAAAGAGATTTGACACAAACTTACGATTTAGACGTGCCCTTCGATAGGGAGAGTGGGGTGGGTATTGGACGAGGGGCATGGCACCGTCCATAGAACCCAAATTTTTAATGTGGAATAGCTTCGGAACAATGAGTTGGAAAGCTTTGAAGTTTTGTATACCATCGCTCCATAGATGTGTCATTCTAACTACTGGCAAAATTTTATGGACGTTGAACAAGGCATATTTTTTGTGACTGAAGTAACTTAGGAACTGAAAGTCACATATCAATGAAACCGGGTCACACCCTTCGACTGGAAGAATGGATTGGGCATTACATAAAAGAGGCGTGGCATCGCCCATAGAGTGTAGTATGAAGAAACTTGATTTATTGGGCCCATTGACTTCAAGTTGCGTGCAAAGCCGCAGGGCCCTACTAGTTACACATAAATAACACTCATACGCCACGATGCGCTGCGCCAAAAAATGCACATATCGCAATTACACAGTTTGAATGTGTTTTTTTTGCATTGGTGTCTTAAGCAAATTTGTTGGGCGTTAAAATATCTACAAACTTGCTGAAGACAGTAAAGCGATATTCGAAACGATTTAGGACCTATTAGCATTTATATGTTCGAAGACTTAAGCGACGAACTCGACAAACTTCAAAGTCGGATTTCTCAGAAACTAGAGCCAATCTTACCAAACGGCTGGTGGATCTCAACTCAGTATACCTATACGAAACTCACCCAGTAGGTCCCCCCCATGTCTAAATTTTGGACTTGCACAGTGTATATAACTCCTTAAAGCTCTCATCTGCTTGAACAAACATATTGACGATTTCTTGGATTCAATGAGGTTGGAAATTTTGTACTCTTCTTACGTCGAACTTTGATTTAATAATTAATAATAATAATTGACTGGCACGACAGCCCGCTTACGCGAGACTAAGGCCTAGCTTCCCGCAACTACCCGTGTTGTGCGTGTGAATTTGTACACGGGTTGGAGGGACCTACAGTTTTATGCCGGTTCCGAACGGCAGCTTGGGAGCTTTTTCATAAGCAATTTTTACTCTCAGAGGTTTGCCATTTCCAGCTGAGAGGACAGCCACCGAAAGAGAAAACGAGTTTTCCCGTTATTTTTTTTAGGTGTTATTACAGGCAGTATTTGAACCTGAGGTTGCTGCCTGCGACTCGCGGTCCAACGCACTAACCAACTGAGCCACGGCGGCTGCCGAACTTTGATTAAGTTTTTCAAAACCTGACGACGTTAATTGTAGTCACCCACGTTCCAATAATTATCGAATATGTTTTTTTGTTGCTGGTAAGTAATCTTGGTATTGCATTTTAGCCTGCAACTACTCAACGCTTGTATAGTGATGAATTATATATATATTCTGAAAGGCTGTGCAAATATCTTTTTCGCATTATTATCAAAACTTTGTCCAGTCTCCGTTGTTGTCAGTAATAGCTTGGCATCTTTTGTTACAATTTTGGCTTATTTTTGAGTGTACTCCAAAGAAACCCCTCTCGAAATCCGTTTTAATGCCAAAATGAGCTGTTTTGTTGTTGATATTCTTTTTCCTCTAAGCTTTGGCTTCATTAAGGGGCACAACTAGTTTGAAATTTTGAAAATTTCGTTTTTTTTGTTTTTGCATTTTTCGATAATTTATAGGGGAGAGTGGGGAGTTTTGAAGCATGCTTTTTTTGGGGGTTAAAACTACCACAAAAATAATTTTTTTCACGTTCTCTCAAACAGAATCTCTAGAGCGTCTTAAAATACACTTCCTAGTTGATGGATATGCATAAAATCAAAAATAATCGACAATTTTTGTCTGTTGGCCCAAAAAACTGGTTTTCGGAGTATTCAGAAATCGTGGGGAGTTTTGAAGCACAACTAAAAATCGCAGAAAATTACATTTTTTGGTGAAAAATCTTTATTGGGATCGGAGAAAATGACAAATAATTAGGTTTCTTATGTATTAGAGTTGAGAAAATGGAACAAAAATTAAACTTTTGTTTAAAAAATGTGAAAAATGGCAAGTTGCTCAATCATTCCGATTCGCAATGAACGCAAGTATAACCGTCGGCCAATATACGAGCACACTTCAAATGGACCGTTCTTCCACGAGTCACGCTAGATTTTTTGGTTACAAAATCGGCCAATTGTTCATTCGTGACGTTTGTGGGATCTATGTTTTTACTTTTCAGCTCGAAAATGTAGCAATGCAGTTTGGTATCATTGATGTTGTACGCTTTGGCAACGGAGCGTTGCGATTTCCTGTCAATCATCACCTCTTTGATGGCAGCCACCATGGCATCAACATCAATTGCTGGCTTCTTTTTCGCACTATACTTATAACGGGGCATATTGACTGAAAAAACACAAAAAATCGTTCGAAAACGCGATGCAAAAAACAATACGAGAAATGAAAATACGCAAAAATGTTGCGAAAAACAATACGAGAAATATAAATAA
This sequence comes from Melieria crassipennis, assembly GCA_963668005.1. Lineage (NCBI taxonomy): Eukaryota > Metazoa > Arthropoda > Insecta > Diptera > Ulidiidae > Melieria > Melieria crassipennis. The sequence continues at coordinate 120,384,801 of OY764961.1, forward strand.
CGCAATTCGTTGAAACAAATCCTTGGAATTGTACTAAACATTCGAATTTGTTTACAAATAATGCGCATACGCATGTAAAATACATTTCAGGTTGACATCTGTAATATTTGACGTGCTTCAATTCTCGCCATTCGCTACTATTTAAAAAGTGCCACCGCGTCAGTAACACATCGAATGTTTTTGCATAAATCCTTTTGAACGTTAAATGCCTAATCATTGTTCATTATTTTGTTTGTACTCACCTTTTCGATTCGCTTGAAAATTTTACGAAAATTCCACTAACACGAATGCTCAAAAAAACTTTTCGAACAAAATGTTCAACACACTGTCTGGATAGATACAAAAAAAGTGTGCTATCGAGACGAGTGCTAGTACAAAACTGAGATTTTAGGTTAAAAAATGTTGACAGTAGGTAAGAGCTATCAAAACCACTACTAAGCGACATCTATGGCCGTGCTTCGCAACTCCCCATGCTTCAAAACTCCCCACTGTCCCCTACCTTTAAAAATAACATATTAAAATCTTAAGTGAAAATCTTAAATAGTTTCTGAGTTACATCCTTCTACATAGCAGCTTCTCATTATTTAGAATGGCGCGTTACTTGACGGCCGTACCTGAGTTATTGTTAAACGCGTTTTTCTCAAAACTACATTTTTCAAATTTGCTGCAGCTGTAACTTGATAACAAATCATCCGATCGACTTGGGCCTTTTTTTAGCTTATTGTGTATTTGTTTTTCCATACAATGACCCTCCAGTTTAATGATAGGATGAAAAGTATAATTATGCCAGGCCAGAAACCATCAGATTTTTCAGCAAAATTTTAATTTTTTTTTCAAAAAACCGCCATTTTGTTGCATTTTATTTTTTTTTTACAACCGAGGGTCATTGTATAGGAAATATAACCTAGTTAAGTAAAATTTTTGGTTTTTTTGATTTCAGGCACTGGGAAGGCTACAATCACTGCAGCAGTGGGAGAACGTTTTTTTTTGGAAGACTCAGGAGATGGTGGATAACTTCCTGAAAATCGAATATTTTCATTTGAAAAAATTACTTTGTATTCATTATTTATGAATAAATATATCTGCAAAATTTTAAAACATTCGATGCAATACTTCACAAAATTCAAAATTTCACAAAAATCTCCTTTTTTCAGGCGGTCAAACTATTTGTGCCCCTTAAGGACCAAACATTTTCGATTGGGTTTGCATCTGGACTTTGAGATGGCCAATTTAGTGTTTTCCACCCCAAATTTATTGTATGCTTCTAGCGATTTCGACATGGTACTTCTATGAGGAACGCCCATTTCAGAAGCCTGCATCGGATAGTGGCCGTTGATACTTCGACTCTCTTCTGCGACAGTGTTTCCTTCGCTTGCTTGAGGCTAAGAGTTGGAGTGTTATCAAACATCCGGACTACCGCCTTATATGAGTGGTTCTTTTCTTGTCCCTCTGTGGTTCGTCGTCAGCATTTCCGAACTCTATAAATCGACTGATCCACTTCCTCACAAATGAAACTGATGTTTTCGTGTATTTTGCGACTTGTGTAGGTTTCAATTTTGGACACTTTGGATGGTTTACCAAAAACACTACTTCGAAACGCTTCAAAAATATAGCACTCATTTTTAATTCTTGATATTTCCGCGAAAACTTGTAACCAACTAAGAAAACAGAAACAGACGCGAAAACGGTATTTTAATATAGAAGATGATCTGATATTAAAACCATGGCAAACTTCTACGGTTAAAAAGATATGGCCAACACTTATTTTTGAAACGCACTGTAAGTCGACTTAACCCATTGCTGCCAGTTCCGCACATACGATTTTGATACAATTTCATACACGACCTAGAAGTGACCCAAAATGATTAGAAACAAAATTTCAGCTTTATATCTCTGCACGTTGCTGAGATATTCATTAGGTATTTTGTACCCATTACGCAGCAATGGTAGCTTTTTTCCATACTTTCTGAAGTGATCAGCTAAACACGTGAACAAAAGTTGTATTTTTTACAGGTGAGTTAGGAGGCAGATTTTTGTGAAGTTCTAAGGCCACTACGTTTCGCCACATTTTCCACCTGCGGAAAATTCACGATTTTTGGAGTCTGGTAACTCTAGCTAGATGGCGAAATTTTAGGGTGACCTTCACTAGGTTAAGGTAGTTCCATCTTCACCCTAACTATCCCTATCAATGGTTTTGAGAGATCTCAAACATTGACTTTTTTGTGATTTTTTTAAAAATTCAATTTTCATGGGTAAAATTTTACCCATTAGGCAGCAATGGGTTAAGTGCTTTTGTCAAAAGTCCACATATATTGGATCATAAGTTTGTACCAATAAGTTGTATATTTTGAAAAGTTATTGTGATTTCATTCACCTTTTCCGTAGGTAGGTACATGTTAAAGTCTCAACGAAAAATCGGTTCAATGTGTCGGTCGGAGGTCGACGGCGAAGGAAAAGCCTTTGTCTTCTTTGAACGTATCTGGAGGTGCTTGGATCGAAATTTTGCAGCGGGCCGTGGCTCCGTAACCGTTTCTTATGACCAGTCAAGCAATCATGTTTGTTTGTGTGTGTGTGTGTGTATGAGATATGTTTTTATGAATTTGTTGAGATGTACACTACTTACCGCAATTTGCGATTGCGTTGCACCGATATAATGACCAGCGCATTGCCCAGCACGGCGGCCAGAATAATCACCGAAAAGATAAATCCCTTTAAAATGAGAATCGACAGATTCCACCAATTATCCTCGAGGATGTCGCTGTTGTCGACGCTGTTGTCAATGGCACTGCTAGTGTTGCTGTTGTTGTAACCGGCATCGTTGGTATTATTGAACATGGACGCCAGTGATGTGGTGGACGTGGACGACGACGACGATGCCGATGCAGAGCTGTTGTTGTTGGCTAGTGTCGTTGTTGCCGCTGTTATGGCCGTTGTTATTGCTGTCGTGAGTGTGTCGTTGAGTGCAACGCTGCGTAGCGTTCGTGCGGCGGCCGTTACGAGGGGTGTAGTTGTCGATGCTGTTGCTGTTGCCGCCGCCTCTGTGGTGATGGCAGCAGCAGCAACAATTGCTGTTGTTCTTGTTGTCGCAGTGGTAGTTGCAATGGAAGTTGTCAAATTGGCAATGATGGGCGCAAAGGGCGTTGTTGGGGCAGCGACAGCGACAGCGGCGGTTGTTGTTGCTGTGGCGCCCGTATCGAAGGCAGTGATGACAGCAAAACCGGCAGCGATGGTGTTCGGGATTGTGGTGACGGTCGTGTTGGGGTTGCTTGTGGCGCTGATATTGTTGCTGTTGTTGTTGTTGTTGGTGGTGGTGGTGATGGCGTTTCTATTTGACGACGCAGTTGCAGCGTTCCACATCGTTCGTTTGTCACACGCTGCACACTGAGGTCGGTACGGGGTGCGATAGTGGCAATCGCTGCTGCGGTTGTTCGATCTGTGCGCGCGCGTGTGCGTAGTTGCGTGAATGGGCGCGTCGCTGGCGCACGTTTTGCAGTTGTTTGTTGCGCGCTGTGTACGTGTTGTTACGCTTTATTAAAAGTCGCTTTATTGCTGTTGTCGCCGCGTCAACACTTCCACGGTGCGCCGTTGTTGTTGCCGCTGTTGCTATTGCTACTTTTTCTGTTGCTGTTGCTTGTGTTGTTGTTACTCTTATCGAGTTGTTTTTTGTTTTTGCCTTTCTGGTTATTGTTGCTGGTCTCGTTGTTGCGCTTGTTGTTGTTGTTGTTGTTGTTGATAGCGGCAACAATGGCCATAATAATTGAAAGAATGCGATTGTCGTTGTTCTGGACGTTGCCAGTCGCACTGATGCTGCTGTTGCTGCTGCTGCTGTTGTGATTGTTGCCGATTTCTTAATTGTAGTTTTATCTGCTACTCTTGAAGCTTGACATGCAGAGGGCGCCACCAGCATTTTTACATTTTCTTCAATCGGACTTTTGCAAACGAAACAACGAAAACTTGACGACTTTTGTTACGACTGCTGTAAGTAGTTGTTGCCGACGTTGCTGTTTAGCTGTTGTTGATTAAACAATTCAAAATTGCAATTGATGGTTGCCATTGTCAGCGCTGAGCGAATGTTGTGCTTGCATCCACGATATTTCAATTGCTGCATCCAACAACAACAACAACAATGACCATGGCATTTCCATATTTAGTTGCAGTTTCAGCGCAATTTCTTGCCGCATCGACTTGATTAATAGTAACAATGGCGACGAAATCACCAGCAATATGGTTACCAACAACAGCAACAACAACACCAACAACAGCTTAATGTGATCAGTTAGGGTAATGCTGATTGTCGTGTGTTTGTTGTTGCTATAATTATGTAAGCGCTGGTGGTGGTGGTGACCTTGAACTCGGTGCGCGTAGTCGGTCGCTTGCTCTCTCGACAATTGTCGTCGATTGCTTGGCGCTTTAGAAGGATACCAGCAGGATATGGCAAGTGGCAGGCGAGTGTGAGCGACAGCGGCGACGCGGTATCAACGGCGCTGATGAGGGCCGCATCAAACTGAAGTGGATAAATGGTCCGAGTTGCTTATCATCCAAAGCCGGGTCCGCTTGTGTCTAATCAGGCGTGTGCGAGCTGCTTTTAATTAAAGGCAGAAAAAAGCGGGACTCTGCAACGGAAATTAAAAAAGCGACACGAATTAGTGGGGCAGGAAAACATTGAAGAATAGGGAAGGAGGAGAGGAGTTGTTGTGTTATTTAAATGATTTCCATGATTTTTATGCGCTGGCTTTTGCTCGAGATGAAAAGTGTTGGCTGTCTTATTCAATACCGGAAACAAAATAAATGATTTTTTATGGGTTATCTTAGATAGAAAAGAATAGAATAGAATTTGATGAGGTTTGTTGCACTGAGACCAGAAGTGATCTAAGTATTGTGCCCCTTACAAATTGTTCGAGAACATCCCCTAGACCCACCGACCTAATGAAGCTTAGTAACTCACGGGGGTTTAGGTGCTTAACCCCTTCCGACATGAAAATAAGCCCGTTCTGTATGAATTGTATGGGCTGTAGTCCAATATATTGGACATTGTGACTGAAAGGGTTAATGTTCTCTTCTTTAAGCCAGAACTGGCTCAGGTAGCGCATCCTGCAACGACATGTCACATCGCAGTGTATTATACAGTCGTGGCTGGGTATAGTGAACAGCCTATATAGTGAACACCTCGACATAGTGAACACCCAAATTTTGACATGAAGCCTTCAAATATTGAACAGAATTTTGAACGCAATTTAAAGCAAAAAGCAAAAAGTGTATTTTGAGCAAATAAAACGAATTTTTGAACAAAAATGTTAACCCTGATATAGTGAACAACCTCAATACTGTGAACAGGCCTTGCAATAATTAGTTCACTATATCCAGACATGACTGTAATGTGTTCGGAAGTCTCCTCTGCTTCTCTGTTCCACAGAGCCTACACAGATCTACAGACAGTGCCCAGTTAGAAGACCAGTCACCTGTTTAATCTGGGTTTTCCTTAGTTTGAGGCATACTTCACTTCATTTCGGGTTATACCTTATGATCAAAAAAGAATGATGAAGAAAGAATTTTGAATTGTCGCGCTTATCCAATCGGTAAAGTTTTATTTTCTCAACATTGGCAATACTTTTATTGGTGTTCTGTCAAATTTTGAAGTATATCGTAAGATTAGTATTCGATAGGCGTCTATACGAAGAAGTGGACAAATTGTTGTGTGACAATTTTTATAATGGATGAAAAATTTGAACAGCGCGCGTGCTTAAAATTTTGTGTTAAAAATGAAATTTCGTATGTCGATTCGTTGAAAATGTTACAAAAGTCGTATGGTGAATCGAAAACACGAGCATACGAATGGTATAAAAGGTCCAAAGGCGGCCGAGAGAGCCTAGAGCAAGATTAGATCCTTGGACGGCCGTCAACGTCTGTTACCGAAGAAAAAATCGAATTGGCGAAGCAAACCGTGTTGGAAAATCGTTGTGTATCGATTAGAGAGATTGCTGTGTTGTTGAGCATCTCATTTGGATCAGCCGAACACAATTTAAGGGAAGGCTCCCCTGGATTTGGGCAAAAATAAGGCAATGTTTGTAATTTTTTTGTGGGATAATGAAAAGGCGTACAAACTTCCGGTTTTGACTATTAAATTTGTCTATTATTTAGGAGTTTAAAAAGTTAAAAAACTTGATGAACTTGACTTTCTAAAAACTTCAAACGCGTTTATCTCGAAACCATTTTTTCCAATCTAACTGAAATCCCCGGACTTGATCTAATGATCCGATTTTCTTCATCTAAAAACTGCTCGAATGTATTTGATTTTCTGTATGCCTTGAACTAACAATTTGCATAAATAGTTATTAATTTTTAATTTTTAAATGTGGTTGAAATTAAAAAAAGGTGCAAAAAATTGAACTTTTTACTTCAAATATTCATTGTGCAAGAATTTTTCGTTTACATTTTTTGAGTCTAGTTCAATGCACAGACAATTTTCTTATCTTTAAGTAATGACAATGCTTTTTGATTTCAGTCCACTACAAGAGGCTGCAGGATTACAGTTCTCGAGCGATGTTTGGCGCGCAGAGGCCTACGGAAATCGCCATTTTGTAGCCGCCATTTTGAATTTCATCAAGTTTTTTAACTTTTTAAACTCCTAAATAATAGACGAATTTAATAGTCAAAACCGGAAGTTTGTACGCCTTTTCATTATCCCACAAAAAAATTACAAACTTTGCCTTATTTTTGCCCAAATCCAGGGGAGCCTTCCCTTAAGTGATATTTTGGGCATGAAACGCGTCGTTTCTCGGCTGGTGTAAAAAAGGTGAATGCTCCATCTCATGCGGCTTTGATTGTTTCGGAACTTTTGGCCAAAAATTCGACCAATGTCATAAGCCAAGCACCATAGAGACATGCCCCTTGTGACTTTTTTCTATTTCCCAAACTCAAATTGCCATTGCGGGGAACGTGTTTTGAGACCATAGAGGCCATAAAAGAGAATTCGCTGCGTGAGCTGTAGGCCATACTTTTGGCGGCGTATAAAAAATGTATGGAAAATTGGATCAACGGTGGCAATAATGTATTGACGCAGGAGGAGAGTATTTTGAAGGGGATAATAAACAAATTTATTAAATTTGTAATTTTGCGTTTTTTTTAACTCCCGTTTATTTTGTGATCATAAGGTAAGCTTCAATAAATATTTTTGACTGCCTAAGAACCGAGCTAGACCAGAGTTCTGAGTTCCTGGTTTTCGCCGCAAGTCTTAGTGACTCGTTATCTTAGATAAAAAGTATTAGCTTTAGGATTTCATGTTGTGGAGAACGTAAGACTGCAAAATTTTAGAAAGCATGAACTTTTTAGTTCGATTTCAATCATCAAGATTTTGAAAATAACTAAGAATTCTATTCAAACGGATTTCGGTTACGACTGTCTACACTTTAGTTAGGAAAAACCGTGTAATTTCTGTATATATTTAAAACTTGAAATAAGCATTTAAGTAAATTTGATATTGCAGTGTAGTCGGACATTAGTTCGACATCTCTAGCTCGCACATATCTCGCACATATCTCGCCAGCTAATTAATTGCCGCCCTTTGCTTGCGTCACTTGGAAGGATTTACTGCAATAATTAAGCTGCTAGTCCTTTTTGACAGTATTCAATTACGATACGGTATGCAAAATGCTTTAACAATAGAATTAACAGTAAAAAACCAACAAATTAATAACAACAGCAACAATAAATGGCAGATAACTGGAGGCAAATGCTGTGGTAAACTGGTGGCAAAATGTCGCCAGAGGGATTGAGGCGTTTTTTATATTTTTAATTTGCTTGTAAAGCAGCGTATAAAAATTGCGGAATTTATGTAACTGCTGCCAGCACACATGTTGCTATAAATATGTGCGCATACGTGCGCTAACGTGTGCGCCAGTGTGCGTGGGTGCTGGGAAAGGATAATAGAATACGTGCGTAAGCCGGCACAGCGCAATTGAGTAGCGTCGTAAAGCACGACAAGACAGGAGAGCAGTAAAAATGAAGTGGCAAGGGAGCGCGCGGCAATGACGCGACGAGTATTACGGCGCACTACTTGTTGTTACTTGGTTGGCTGTCTGTTGGGTAATAAATTTTGGTCAATTTTTTATGGCTTCAAAAAACAAAAAAAAAAAAGGAAAAATATTCGGTGGTGAACATTAAATTTACGTCACTTTCTGTTTTGGTTTATTTACGCTTTTGGCTTACTTTGTTTTTTGCTTCTATTTGAACATGTTTTATTTGATTCAACTCTTCAACTCTTTAATTGGTTGTTAACATGCCAGGCAAAATGAATGAATGAACGAATGAATGAGAATGGATGGAGGGATTGATGGTTGGTTGGATGGATGGATGTGGGGATTGATGGTTGGTTGCATGGAGGGATTGGTGGGTGGATATGAATGGTTTCATCTAGAATTTTCACGCATCCAGCATACGAAAATGCCAAGAGTTAGGAGGCTGGTACTTGCGAGTGAAAGTATATATGCTATATTAGTACATTGCATCTTGGATCTACTTTAGTCATCATCTCCAGCCCGCAAAAGTGCTGCCACAAATTAATACTGGACATTTACTTGACTGATAAATCGAAGTCTAGACTAAGCATTGCAAGGGAAAGCAAAGCGAGCGTAGCGACGGTTTTTAATGTTATAAAAAACTACAACGCGGGAAACTCCAGCTACAGAGCCGAAGAATCAGGCAGAAAAAAGGGTCCAAGTAACCCAGAAGTGCTGAAGAGGGTTGTTAGCACGTATCGGAATAATCCTACGAGGTCGACTCGAGATGTTGCAGCTGCATCAGGCACATCGCAAGCAACTGAGATGCGATATAAGCGAAGTCAAGGGTTAAGGACCTACGAGCAGCAGAAAGTGCCTGACCGGTCGGAAGCAAAAGAAAAAATAGCGAAGACGCGGGCTCGAAAACTGTATGACGATTACGTAGCCAAGTTCGATTGTGTGATTCTCGATGATGAAACCTACCGTAAGGCGGACTTCAAGCAGTTGCCTGAGAATGCCTATTTCACTACAAAGAATAACAACGGAACACAAAGAAAATACTCCGAAGTAAAATACACCAAATTTCCAAAACGCTTCATGGTTTTTCATGCTATTTGCACCTGCGGTCTACGGAAAAAGGCGTTCATTACGACAAGAACAATTAACTCTAGAATTTATATAAAAGAATGCCTGCAAAAACGCGTTTACCATTTATTGAATAGCACAAAGGAACAGTTTTATTTTGGCCAGACCTAGCGACAAGCCACTACTCTAGGTCAACTATGGAATGGTATGAAGAAAATTGTGTCACGGTGGTCCCAAAAGAGGCAAATCCTCCCAACCGCCCGGAACTTCGGCCTATTGAAAGATATTGGGCTGTAATGAACCAAACCTTAAGAAAAACAAACAAACAAAGTTTGCAAAAATGATGTACAGTTCTGAAATCAATGGAAGCAAGCCTATGCAATAGTCACCGAATATACTCTCCAGTCTCTAACTAAGAACTTTAAGAAAAATATAAAAAAATTTTGCAACCGCTAATTATATTTCACTAAATTTTTTTGTGAATTAGAGTTTAAGAAATGTATAAGAAACTGCAGTTTATTTTAGTAAAATCAGACTATTACTTATTTTTAATGTGTCCTTAAAAATTCTAAATTTTTTCTGGTTCACTCCTTATTTACATATACTACTGTGTACAAAGAATACCCGGAATTTGTTTATAATTAAAAAATCTTTATTTATTCTTCCAAATCAATTTCATCGCCTTCAAAGTAGTCCCCCCCCGATGCAATGCACTTATGCCAACGGACTTTCCAATCTTCGAAGCATGCCAAATAGTCACCTTCCGGTATGGCCTTCAATGCGCGCGGCGATTCACGTTGAATCTCTTCAATCGATTCAAAACGGTGTCCTCGAAGTGGTCTTTTGAGTTTGGAGAATAGCCAGAAGTCACAAGGAGCTAAATCAGGCGAATACGGTGGCTGTGGAACGATATGAGTTGGCGAAATGCTCACGAAGAACCAATGCCGTGTGAGATGGTGCATTATCGTGATGCAAAAACCAAGAGTTGTCTCTCCATAAATCCGGCCTCTTTTTGCGAATAGCTTCACGCAAACGACGCATAACGCTCAAGTAATATTCCTTGTTGACAGTTTGGCCCGGCGGAAGGAACTCATAATGCACAACACCTTTGTACACAGTAGTATTGTAGAGATGGATCATCTTTTTAGTTGGATGAAATGTATAATAATTGAAGTGATTATGTATCGTGATGTGTAAAGCATTGAAGATACATGAATGAATGGTGAAATCGTCTGTGGTAGTGTGGTTTCATAAACAGACGTTTGAACGAAAACATTTGACGAGCATAAATTGTCAAACTAATGATGAGTTAAGTGATCAGATGAATGGCTGTGATTGAATTGATGGATGATTGTATGCATGTATGGAGCAATTTATTAACAGCTGAATGTGGAGCGACTGATATAGATCAATCGATTTTGTGTTTGCGGCTATGTGAAAGATGCAATGATAACTTAAGAAAGATTTGTGAAAAAAATGTAAGTATATGTGGAATATCCAGGTGAATGCACATAAAAAAATTAAAAGGTAAAAATCTCTATAGATGAAGATGTCTTGAGATTGATGCATTAGTGATGGGTGTATCTATTTCTTGATATATAAGTATATTTAAAAATTAATGTCTGTTTGTTTGTTTGTTGGTCACAACACACTAAAACTCAAAAACTAGATGACCGATTGAGCTGGATCTTTCACGGAATGTTCATCTTGACTAAATATCAGTAAACCACATAGTGCGAATACCACTCAACAGGTGGGCGTGGTACCTTCCATACAACCTACATTTTTAATATGGAATATCTTTGCAAATTATAGGTCGGACAGCATTGAAAGGTAGATGGCCACCGTTTAGGTGTGTCGTTTCATTGGTAAAATTTCATAAGCCTTTTTCAAGGTTCGTGGCACTTTTCAAGCGACCCAAATGTTTTGAATAACTTTGGAACTACAGTTCACAGATCAATGACAGTTGGCGCAGATTTCAGATTTAGTCGTGTCCTTCGATAGGGGGAGTGGGGTGGGTAGTGGGCAAAGGGGCATGGCACCGCCCATATAACCCAAATATTTAATATGGAATATCTTCGGAGTTATAGGACGCACAGTATTCAAATTTTGTATAAAGCCACCGTTCAGGTGTGCCGTTTCACTGGTAAAGTTTTATGAGCGTTGGAAAAGGGGCGTGGCACTTTACAAGCGACCCAAATGTTTTGAATAACTACAGGTCACACATCAAAGACATTTGGCATAGACTTACGATTTAGTCGTGCCCTTCGATAGGGGGAGTGGGGTGGGTAGTGGGCAAAGGGGCATGGCACCGCCCATACAATCAAAATTTTTAATATGGAATAGCTACGAGTCGGCCAGCATTGAAATTTTGTATACCGTCATCTCAAAGATGAGTCTTTCTACTGGTAAAATTTGATGGGCGTTGTTCAAGGGGTGTGGAAAAGTTTTTGTGACTAAAATTTTCCGCACAACTTTTAAACTGAAACTGTAAGCCGCAAATCAGTGAAACCGGGTCGGTGAATGGGTGGACTGACTGATTGACTGACTGATTCATCACCGCCCATTCCGAACCGCTAAAGCTACAAATATGAAATTTGAACTGTAGGTACATTTAAAAAAATAAACTACCGCTAAGACAGGATTTTTTTGAAATTCGCGGTCTAAAGGGGCGCAACATGGGCTAAAGTGTTTTATGAAGATAGTTGATTTATTGGGCCCATTGATTTCAAACTTGCGTGCAAAGTCGCGGGGCCCTTGCTGGCTATAGTAATAAAAGACCAAATAAATACCAGGGACATAACAGTTATAACGTTTTTAGAAAAAAAAAATATTTTAATTGTTGCTTATAATTATTATTTTGAAATAATTATTTTTACATCTATGTATAACTATTATTCGTAACAAATATTTTTTTCTGTTGCCTAATAACTATTATCAGCAAGAAATATTTTTTCCATTGCTCCGTAAGTTTATTTTTTTTTAAATATTTTTTCCGTCATCGCATAACTGTTATGAGAGAAAAATATTTTTTACGTTGCTCGGTAACATTTATTTTGTGAGCAATATTTTTTTCGTTGCTCGGTAACGTTTGTTTTGTGAGAAATATTTTTTACGTTGCTCGGTAATGTTTATTTTGTGAGAAATATTTTTTCATACATTTATTTCATAAATTCGATGTCAGAGTTGGGTATCCATCACATTTATGGACTTCCCTAAGTCTTATGCCTTCTACCGGGACGGGTACTGGACAAGGGGCTGGCTCCAACCACCCACACAATACAAAATTTAATCATTGATTCGATTTTAGATTCGCGATTTTTCCAAAAGTGATGGGTGATTGTGTTAGACTGGCATTAAATTTATTAAGCGAACCTAGTTCCATAGGAAATTTATAGTCGCATTCACCGATCAGACATTTGTTTCTTTTGTGTGTCGGTATTTTCAACGCAAAAAATATATATTGCAAAATAATAGTTACTGGCAACGGAAAAAATATTTCTCACAAAATAAACATTACCGAGCAAAGTAAAAAATATTTCTCACAAAATAAACATTACCGAGCAACGAAAAAAATATTGCTCACAAAATAAATGTTACCGAGCAACGTAAAAAATATTTTTCTCTCATATCAGTTATGCGATGACGGAAAAAATATTTAAAAAAAAATAAACGTTACCGAGCAAAGGAAAAATTATTTTTTTGCTGATAATAGTTATTAGGCAACAGAAAAAAATATTTGTCACGAATAATAGTTACGAAATGGCGAAAATAGTATTTTTCCCTTTATAATAATTATTGTAAATATCTCTTAAAAATGGACAACGTTTTCGAATTTTAAAAAATTCATAATTGTTATTTTGGGTCCCTGATGTAAACAGAATGTATGCAATGGAAAAAGGAAATATGGGAACAGTAAAATATTAGTATTTCTTTTAGCTTCGACTTGTCTTAAATTAGAGTGCACCATAAATTTTTTCAACTCCCCTTTCCCACAACTTACAGTGAGAAGAAAAATGAAATACAATTCCATTTAATGTGCGAACGAGAATACCCACGAAAATTGCTCATGATTGCGGGTTGTAAATTACACTTTGTCCTTGCTAGATTCATAAAATATGTTGGCAGCTCGTTCCGGCCGCACACGCCAGACACGTTCGACAAAAATAGCACATATGTATAAATATTATGTTTGTGGCTATTATTGTTGAGGTTGTCGTTAGCGTTGTAGCGTTTTGATTTTTAACACATAACACACACACACACACACTCAGAGAGCACACATGCATACACAAGCACACATAATCGGTGCACGACATTGCCAAAAGCAAACAAACCCAAACTCATTTCGTCGCTCTGCGCTGGGTTTTGTTTTGAACGACGACGGCGGCAACTGGCTGACTGCTATTGCCACAGCGTCGCCGAAAAATGTATCTGCGCGATGCGGAAGCTAATATTTTTGAATGTCAGCGGATTATGTTGGGATAACAGCAGAATTTGTCAATATCAATCAATATAATCCGACAAACTTGACGATGGCGCATAGTGCGGCAGCCACGTTCGCACCCCTCAACCCTGTGTCGACTGCGCACTTTGCAATTTATTGTCTGCCAAAATATTTTCATTGGCTTCGCTTTAGCGCAGCTGCCGTAGCGACAGCAGCGGTGCGTGGGCGCCGAGCGGGTGTTTGTGTTGGTGGGGAGAAATTCATATTCAGCTACAATAAATCTCGTAAATTTGCTGCTATTTAATTTTAAGCGCCAATGAGTAAGCGAGCGGCAGCAACTGGGGTAAACGAAATTGAAATGTTGCTGCTTCAATTTTCAATTGTCCTCGCCCTCGTCCTTGCCGCTTGACGGCACGTCGAAAAAGGCAGCGAGCTAGAGCACAAAATGAAAATATTGCAAGTGGTTGAAAATTGATGACTGTTTGTAATTTTATCAAGTAAATTACGCTGCGAATGCCAGAATGTCAATTAATTTTTTTTTGTTGCTGCAAACATGAAAGCAAACGAAAGCAGACGACCAAAGCGACCAATGGTCTGTCCACTTGGCGTGCCTCTTTCAGTTGGCCAGTGAGCGCAACATAATAGCGAAATAGCAAAAACAATAAATGTGGATATAAAAATAGCAACAACAAAATAAAACATATAATAAAAATAACGCAATAAAAAAAGACAAAGGCACTCTGCACTCAGGATTTGTAGGCAAAAGTGCGCATCAATTTGAACTTGAAACAAAAATACATAACAACAACAACAACGAGGGCACCTTTTGAGCGACCCAGAGCAGGGGGCTGGCATGTGTAAGCTGCTGTAGTACTGTAAATTTTCGCACTCGCCAAACAGCCCATTTCACCCTTTTCGACTGCGTGTCTGGACGCTTCATCACCTGACGGGTTTTCCCAAAGTCCATTTTAAGCTGTTTCAATTGTGTCCTTCACAGCGCGGCTCGCCAACTGGCGCGTGGCACATTGGTCGCCCCCCTCTTGGCGCCAGACCGTGTTTAGGCGTTGCATATTTTTGTACATTTACATTTTCATTTTATGTTTATTTTCATTAATTTTTATTGGGAACTCGGAAAAAAAGACACCGGCGTAATAATGACTTTTGGTTTGCTGCGTTCGCCGTATTTTAATTTGCCAACTGGTGCTTGTCAACGGGTTTGGGCGGAATATGCTAATTTCGGTTAAGTGCTGCGGTTGTATGCAAATTTTGCAAAACCCTAAAGCTGGGCTCGCTGTGTACGGCAGCGTACAGTCATGGAAGTGGTACAATAAAATCGCATTATTTAGCATAACAATGGCTTAGGCTTGAAATATTTTTCACATTTTAATAATAAGAAAATAATAAAAAAAAAATTTTTAATTCAAACAGCTTTTGGTAACATTGGAGTGGAAATTTAGAAAAATGCACAATTAAGTGGAATTCGATATTTGGAATTAACACATTTGGAGTGCGCTGCAGATTTTTGGTTCAGTTACATTTGTATGTACTCGTATGTACATATGTATGTGTTGAAGAAGGGTTCAATGGGGCTGAAGGTATGAAATCGTTGTTGTCATTAATTGTCGTAGTAAGTATTAAGATTTGTCACAAAGGCAAAGGGCAGAAAGGCTTCCCAACGAGTGATATGGTTGTGTGGCAAAGTCGCCTACAAACCTTAACCCAGTAGAGTCTAGCGTGAACATACCGCATACCCACTTCAAAAGTGACACAACTCAACATTTTTAATTTTCGAGTTACTGTGCAGAATGCATCTATCTACCAATAAGCAGAAGCTCAGTATATAAAATAAATACATATTTTCAAAATTTTTCTTTTAACTTTTTTACTGTCATTTATAATTTTTAAATTTAACAAAAGTGACATAACTTAAAATAATTCCGTAATTATTAAATTAAAATATCATCAAAAAAGTCATAACTCAAAATTTTCGATTTTCTATTGTAAAATAAAATAATTTTAGGTAAAAGTGTGACAGTTTTAGTTTATATTTTCAAATAAATAAATAAATTTCATATTTTCAAAAATGTTCTTTTAACTTTTTTACTGTCATTTATATTTTTCAATTTTAGCAAAAGTGACATAACTTAAAATAATTCTGTAATTATTGAATTAAAATATCATCAAAAAAGTCATAACTCAAAATGTTAGATTTTCCAGTGTAAAATAAAATAATTTTAAGTAAAGGTGTGACAGTTTTAGTTTATATTTTCAAATAAATAAATAAGTTTCGTATTTTCAAAATTTTTCTTTTCACTTTTTTACTGTCATTTATATTTTTCAATTTTAGCAAAAGTGACATAACTTAAAATAATTCCGTAATTGTTAAATTAAAATATTATCAAAAAACTCAAAAAAAATAAAACTCAAAATTTTGGTTGTCTATTGTAAAATAAAATAATTTTAAGTAAAAGAGTGAAAGTTTTAGTTTATATTTTCAAATAAATAAATAAATTTCGTATTTTCAAAATTTTTCTTTTAACTATTTTACTGTCATTTATAATTTTCAATTTTAGCAAAAGTGACATAACTTAAAATAATTCCGTAATTATTGAATTAAAATATCATCAAAAAAGTCATAACTCAAAATGTTGGATTTTCTATTGTAAAATAAAATAATTTTAAGTAAAGGTGTGACAATTTTAGTTTATATTTTCAAATAAATAAATTTCGTATTTTCAAAATTTTTCTTTTAACTTTTTCACTGTTATTTATAATTTTTAAATTTAGCAAAAGTGACATAACTTAAAATAATTCCGTAATTATTAAATTAAAATATCATAAAAAAAGTCATAACTCAAAATTTTGGATTTTCTAGTGTAAAATAAAAGCATTTTAAGTAAAGATGTGACAGTTTTAGTTTATATTTTCAAATAAAGAATAAATTTCGTATTTTCAAAATTTTTCTTTTAACTTTTTTACTGTCATTTATAATTTTTAATTTTAGCAAAAGTCACATAACTTAAAATAATTCTATTTTCTAGTGAAAAATAAAATAATGTTATGTAAAAGTGTGACAGTTTTAGTTTATATTTTCGAATAAATAAATAAATTTCGTATTTTCAAAATTTTTCTTATTTAACTTTTTTTCTGTCATTTAAAATTTTAAAATTTAGCAAAAGTGACATAATTTCAAATAATGTAAATAATTAATTTAAAATAATTTAAATTAAAATACATATTATCAAAAAAGTCATAACTCAAAATTTTCGATTTTCTATTGTAAAATAAAATAGTTTTTGGTAAAAGTGTGACAGTTTTAGTTTATATTTTCAAATAAATTAATAAATTTCGTATTTAAAAAATTTTTCTTTTAACTATTTTACTGTCATTTATAATTTTTAAATTTACCAAAAGTGACATAACTTAAAATAATTGAATTAAAATATCATCAAAAAAGTCATAACTCAAAATTTTGGATTTTCTAGTGTAAAATAAAATAATTTTAAGTAAAGGTGTGACAGTTTTAGTTTATATTTTCAAATAAATAAATTTCGTATTTTAAAAATGTTTCTTTTAACGTTTTTACTGTCATTTATTATTTTCAGTTTTAGTAAAAGTGACATAACTTCAAATAATTCCGTAATTATTAAATTAAAATATTATCAAAAAAATCATAACTCAAAATTTTGGATTTTCTATATTAAAATAAAAAACCTTTGCAACTTATTCTAGAACAAAATCTGCAAGAATTATTTACTAAATGTTCTGCACTTTATTAAAAAATGTTTATTTAGCTAAAAAACAGTTTTTTGCGTGTTCTGAAAAGTTACAAATTCAGAGTTGTGTCACTTTTGAAGTGGGTGTGCGATGTGGTCACGACAAACATGCTCGAAAAAATGTATTTTTTTAATTATGCTTCATACTAAATCGATGCTAACATATTTTTGCAAAATTTGCGAGTAAAATGATTCCGGCACATTCGGCTTGAGTCACTAAGGCAGACAGATTAATCTTCTTTTAGCACCTTTTTATTCAATTCAACATTTGGATTACCTCTACCCAAATGTACCTGAACTTTGTTTGTTTAATTGTTTACCTTCAAACCGCAAAGCTCGACACTGCTCCCACTGAACAATGTTTACGACTTGCTTAAGCGCTCAGATGAATACTTGAGCCGAAAATCTGAGTTGTTGACATAAATCGCAAAATTTAAAGCAACAGTCGAATCAATGCTATTCATAGTCCAGCAACATTTTACTTTATGAGTCCATTAAGTGCCGAGCGGAAATGCGCGCGCCAGGCTATTCGAAACCAGTCGACCATGCGCCAGTCGCCATTTTGTGGCAGTACCTATTTTTCATGATGGCAAAAAGGGTTAGCACAAAGTCAGAGACGCGCACAAAGCAAACATGGAATGTCCGGTTTAAAGGTCAACTCGCGCCGACATCTACTCACATAAGTATATACGGTAACTGCTAATGCAATTAGTGTGCGTCATTTTTCCAGCATTGCACAGTGTTTCGACTCCATACAACCGCGGGACAAAATTAGAAGGAGTGGTCCGTTCTTCATAAAATTTGGTAAACTAGTTAATCTTAGTATGCTGAATTGAAATCTCCATTTGGTTTTTCTTAAACTGTTGTAGTTTGGCAATGCCTGAGGCTTAATTTTGCAAATTTCGTAATTTTTGGAAAGCTATAGCACCAAATGTGTTGGCTAGATTTTTCAGATTTTACACTTAATCGGTAAAATCAACATTGATTATTCCAAAGAGTAACAGAAATTGTATCGGGATCCTCTGGTTTTGCAATAAAAACGATAATAATAGAAGTATGTTTTGCATTTTTGCAGATTTTATTAGTTTTCGTGCTAATTGCATACTTTTACGCATAAATAAAATAAATTTTGTCGAAAAATACGTGTTTAGACCACTTTTCAAATTGAATTATTTTCTGAGATCGGAAGATATCGGAGGATATAGTTACATTATCCGACAAAGAAAGAATGCTTCTTAAAATAAAAAAAAATGCAGGAACATACTTTCACATACTTTTTAGATATTTTCGTCTAAGTTTTGCCAATTTTCAGATTTTTAACTTAGAAAAATATTTTGAATTAAAAGTGAAGTAAAAGCCTACGGTTCGCAAATTTTGTGAAAACATTAAAAACGAAAATGGCCACGTCATTTCGTAATCTATATTGAAAGTTTAAGCAACTTCGTGCCAACGATGTATTTTTAAAATTATATATTAATATATAAAATTATTATAATTATTACTATTATACTCAATAGACTAAAAAACAGAAAATATGAGTTAAAATTTTTTTGTGAAAAAAGTTTCAACTTTGAGCCGCTTTTGCACAGACACTAATTGATTTTTTGCACAGATTTTTTGGGGTTTTCTTAGTTGGAGTTTTTTCTTTCAAATGACATCAAAATCGTTAAATTCTGAGACCATATATTTTTTGAATTTTGTCTATGGAACGAATCACTGTGCATTGTTTCGAAGAAGCCCAGCAGCGGCCCACGACGCAAGTTTCGCGTATTTCGATTGCATTTTGATGGGCCTGTCGTAATTTAAGTACTTGGCAGGGATTGTTTGTTGTTGTTGTTGTTGCCGTCGTTACTCATTATTTTAGAATAATTTGCTGATTAGGAGGCAAAGTATGCAAATACTGGAAGCAGCATAAGGCGGCAGCAAGCAGCGGTGTCGATAGCTGCGGTGGCCCGTCGCTTTGAAATGCAAATGTAACTAAATGTGACCAGTTTCGGGTAAACAAAGGCAAAAGCAAGGAGAAGCAGAGCGCACCGAAAAGGTTCAAGTGGGGAAAATTGAAATATTATACTTACGGAAGAGGTCAAAGCAAAGTGGCATAATGCGGGAAGCGGCATAAGGCGGCAGTGAGGGAGGGGCTTGAGCGTTGCGGGTCAAATCAAAAATCAAACGTAAATAATGGCAGCACTTGTCGACGCCAATTGGGAATAAAATGTGAAACTGACTCAACTGTCAGGCCGGGAAGGAGTTGGACAGTGAACGCAGAAATGAGAAGCCAAAACGAAGAGCGGGTGGGAGGAGGGATTGCGGCTGTGAGCTGTTGAAGTGGAGCAGCAGTAGAAATCGTCTAAAGTGGAGCATTAAACGCTTATGGCGCACTTCATAAACAAGTAAAAAATGAAGAGCAAAAGCTGAAAAGAGTATTAAAAGTGAAATTGCTGGGTGCTGGCTCAAATCGGGAAAGTATGTACATAAATAACATAACAGTAAATTGTTAAAGCGAATAGCAGTAGAAACAGTTGCAATAAATATGAACGTAATAAGAAAAGTGTCAAGAATATTGTTGATTCAAGAAGGTTTCGAGCAGAAAACATTTGAAATTATATCATCATTTCTAGAAGAATCGATTCGTTATGCGTAAATCATAGCTAGGAAAATGTTACACATGTTGATTTTATTTGTTTCATAAAAAGTTGACTAAAGTTACAACTTGAAGCTTGAATCCTTTCGACCCCAAAGTTGCCTGAGAGCGCCTTCACCTATTTGTCATCTACAATTGATTTATGGGTTTAATTTAAGTAGGCACCAACAAATTAATATTTTTAGAAGTGAATTTAAAGTAAAGTACAAAAATTTTACTGTTATCCCCAAAATAATTTCCAATAATTTGCAGCGATATCAGGGAAAGTTTGTGTTCTAATTGAGGTCTACGAATTGGGCGCGTTTGATCAAAACCCTGTTTCTTTAATAATGGTTAAATAAAATCAAAACGTGATAATTTTGTATTTTTCCACAAATATCAAATAATTTTTCTGTAATTAAAAAATATTGATACAAAATGTATTTAACCCGTTTCAAGCTAAAATTGTTCAAAAGTAAACTAGCTTTAGAACTCTAACAAAGAGGCGTGGTCACTTCAAATGTTGTGTGCGCACTTCTTAGGCAGTGTTTCATTATTTAAATACCAAATGTAATATCGCGACACAGGGTAAAATTCGGGGTCGAAAGGCTTAAAGTTATCGAAGAGCAGCCATTTGAGGATTTTTTAAATTTCAAAGAAGTTGACTTAAATTGAAACACTAACAAAAGGAGCCACATGATGATTTTATTTTCTTTGATCTTATTAACATAATTTAATATTGGATCTCTTTAGTACTTAACAATTTGCGTCATGTAAGCGAAAATACTCCTTGTTTTTATAGACTACAACATAGTTTAGGATGATGATTACACCGTGCGACAAAAATTAAAAAATTTCAAAATACACGAAAAAATCGGTATAGAGAAGGGTATTAAATTTTTTACATCTTAAACTAATAAAGTTTGAAGGACGAAACTCAAGGATGTGGTAGTGTATATACTAGTCCTGAAGATATATTTTCTTAAAAAAAAAAAACGATTGGAAATTTCCAAGGATATTCAAGGATAAAGTTTTAAAAGGACATTTTCAATACTTCTTCGTCCTTTTGTTCAAAAACATTAAATTTTCTAAGATTCTAGGGATTTTCCTCTTTCATTTGATACCCATATTGTTATTCTACAATGCACTCAATTTTTGAAATAAACATGTCCTTGAAATTTCAAAGTCCTTTTAAAAAAAATCCTGACATTAGAGAGAAAAACTAAAAACGCAGTTTTACTACATTTGTTTCCTAGTTTCGCGAGTATATCGATTTTTGTGTGTAAAATTTGTTGTCGCACGGTGTTATACGAGGTCGGTTCAAAACGTATCGCGAATTTAGAATTTCCGCGATTTACGCATATTCGATTTTCGATTTTTTCTGGCGTTATGTTGGTACTCATGTCCCTCATTTTTGCCGACAAGTTCGGTCATTTTGAATTTTCAGTTAATTTTTGACAGCTATTTTGCTGGGACGTGTTTTGGCTCGTCTTCGATTTTTGCTCAATTGTGACCAAAAACAGCATCGCATCGAGCTGTTATACTCTGTTCGCGACAACCCAAATTTGCTCCAGAGTGTCATAACTGGTAACGAATCATGGGTTTTTGGTTATGATGTGGAAACCAAAGCTCAGTCATTCCAATGGAAGCTGCCGCATGAGCCAAGACCGAAAAAAGCGCGCCAAGTTCGGTCTAATGTGAAGGTTTTGCTTACAGTTTTCTTAGATTCCAGGGGCGTGGTACATCTTGAGTTCTTGCCACAGGGCAGAGAGGTCAATAAGGAATATTATCTGCAAGTTATGTGCAATTTTTGTGAAGCAATGCGCCCAAAACGCTCGGATTTGTGGAAGAAAACAAATATGGCTTTTGCATCATGACAACGCTCCCTGTCCACACATCGTTGCTTGTGCGAGAATTTTTGTCCAAAAACAACACACTAATGATGCCGCAGCCATCGTATTCCCCAAACCTGGGCCCCTGTGATTTTTTCTTGTTCTCGAAACTGAAGAGACCAATGAAAGAACGACGCTACGCTACGATTGAGGAGATAAAGGCGGCATCGAAGAAGGTGTTGAACAAGATTACAAAAAATGGATTTGAAAAAACGTTGGCACAAGTGTATAATATCTGTTGGGGATTACTTTGAAGAAAACAAAATAGATATTCATGAATAAATAAAAAATTTTTGAAAAAACACACAATTCGCGATACTTTTTGAACTGAACTCGTACCTGCAAAAAGGTTTGTGAATCGATTCATGGCTTACGTCCACAGGTCGACTGGTGAACAAATACTACTTACTTACTTAAAGGTAGAACTGCTGTAAATTTAGTTTTGGTTTAATTTAGAATTTATCTTTGAATTCCATGAGTTTACGGGTTCTTAGCTTCAAATCCAAGTTAAACATAAACACACTTAAAGCAAACACTTGTGGACTTTGTGGCCCATTGTACAGTATCAGTAATTCAGAAATATTCCTATTTGTTCTAACAAAAGTGCGTCAGTCTCAATTTGTTGCCATTTTGTCTTTTTGATCATTACTCATGCATATAAAAAAATACTTGAGTGCCGCATATGCGTTAGTAGTAGTAACTGTGTGCGTACACCGCAGCCGTTGCAAAGCCGCAATGTCAAGTGAGAGAGGATTTGTGGAAAAATGTTGGCTTTTTTCAAATTATGCGGCAGCACGTACCAGCCAACGGCCAGCAGCAGCTAAATTGAACAAACCCAACGCCAAAGGGGGACTGTGGCGGCTACGTGTTTGGAGTCCCCCAGCTGGGCGCATCTCTATGTGTGTGTATATATGTGTGCGTGTCAACAATAACCATCGCTGACCGCACGCGATGCAAGAGAATGTCATATTTTCATTACATTTCCTGGCATTTCAATATGCGCGCCGCTGTTTGTGTGTGTTTCCGCTTAACTGTATTTGTGTATTTGCATTTGTGTTGACCGACAGCAAGAGCAACACTCACATCCCCACCCACACAGTTGAGCCGCAGCCACATCAGCAGCACTTTAATGCGACTATAATTGAATGCCAACATTTACACACACACACACACACACATTCGTTTAGCCGTCAGTCTGCGGGCCTTGGTCGCTTTGTGCACATTGGCAGCAATTGGTGTCATGTTGTTCTGCTGGCTGTGAGCTTTGACTGTCTGTCTCTGCACATATCTGTCTTTGTGTCTGTCTGCACGTGGGACTACTGTCTGTTCGAGCCACATGCGTTGCGTTATTGCTGTGCGGTTGCTGTTTCTGATGCCATTTGTGATTGCGTGTTGCTTTGTTGTAACGTTAGTTGCTGTTGTCATGTGACTTCAAAAAGGATTATGAAACATTCAAAACACACATGCGTAGAGTATATTTGTGTAAATATGTATGTATACACATGTGCATATATAATAAAAAGCAAAGCTTGTTGATGTATTGCGACATCACAAACAACTCGACATTGAAATCAACGGGGACAACAATTTGCTAAAAAACGTGGATTCAACTTGATTGCTTGCCAAAAATTCAGTTACAGCGTAAATAGCGAATGTTAGTCGATTTAGTCGATTTTGAAAATCAGAATTTAACAGACATTGACTAATCAAACATGATGATTGATGTGATGATTGATACACATAACCTGTTTATATACTCAAAGAGTTTTTATGTCACTGTAACTTTGCAATGTTGCACGATTGTGTCTATTTGGCTTATAGCATCAACACCAAAAGCAATGTCAGCAAAACACTTCTCATTTCCGTTCAATCGATTGATGAATGGCATTAAAGGTGATGGACGCATCCTTGAGGTGCTTGACTGCACTTATAATCAGGGACTTAACTATTATAAGTTTTTTAAGAAAATAATCTAATGTATACTTTTATTTCTTCTGAATATATTTTGAACATTTTTTTTCTAACTTGTCTCTGGGTCCAAAGCCATTTCATATTATTCGCAGTCAATTTAATGTTAAAAAATATATTCAGAAAAAACAAAAATATCAAATGTTTTATATTTCATTGTAAAGGGAATTTCACAGGCTACATTATGGTAGCAAACTTATTGTACCTTAGTAATGGATTTTTCGAGAAAAAATCCATTAAAAAACAATTTTTATAAAGAAATGTTTTTTTCGCTTAAAACTTTTTATTCGTACATCTTACGTATCTAATGAAAGGTATGAAAAATACCTTTCGTTTGATATGCATATCGTGTAAATCAGTTGGAGATTAATTGAGTTTTTTTGATAAAAACGTTGAACTTTGACGCCGAGCCACGCCTTTTATGGTCGTTTCCCAGGCAAAATTTTTAATTTGTTAGATGCAGTAGCCAACCCTCTATATAAAAGCATACTCATTTATTTTTTCACGAGGGTTTGCTATACTGTTTTTATGCCTCGACGAAAGTGGGGTTTTTGGGACATTTTTGTCGAAAACAAAGTTTGAATGTATTTTTTATGGATTGGTGTCTTAAGAAAATTTGTTGGTCGTTGAAATATCTACAAACTTGCCGAAGACAGTAAAGCGATATTCGGAACGATTTAGGACTTATTAGCATTTAAATGTTCGAAGACTTAAGCTACGAACTCGACTAAAATGAGCAAACTTCAAAGTCGGATTTCTCTTAAACTAGAGCCAATCCAGCCAAACGCCTGGTGGATCTCAACTCAGTATACCATAGAAAAGTCGCTCAGTAGGTCCCACCATGTCTGAATTTTCGACTTGCACAGTGTTATTATTTGCGACAGTTAATTTTTACGTTGCGTAGTAACTTTTATGAAAAAACAATTTTTTTTTTGTTCTCGATAATTATTATTTTTGGGTTTTTTTTACGTTGCTTTATAACTTTTATATATGACTTTTTTATTTACAAACGATAACTATTATTCTGAGAAATTTTTTTTTACGTTGCTTCATAACTTTTATTTATGAATTTGTTGTTATTTATGTTGCCGATAACTATTATTTGAAAGAAACTTTTTTTACATTGCTTCATAACTTTTATGAAGGAAATTTTTACGTTGCCATATCACATTTTGAGTATGAATTGATTTTTAATTGTTTAGTTTTTGGTGGAAATTAGTTTTCTGCAGTTAATTTGCGTTTGTCAATTTAAAATAATTAAAAATCAATTCATACTCAAAATGTGGTAATTCAACGTAAACAAATTTTGTTTTAAAAATAATAATTATCGGCAACGTAAATAAAAAAAATTATAAATAAAAGTCATGAAGCAACGCAAAAACAAAAGTTCTCGGAATAGTATTTATGGGTAATGTAAATAAAAAAAATCACAAATAAAAGTTATGAAGCAACGTAAAAAACAAAAACCCAAAATAATAATTATTGACAACGAAAAATATACTTCTTTCTTATAATAGTTATTATGCAACTCAAAAATATTTATTACATGATAATAGTCACAGGTTACATAAAAAATTTGTTATTGGGAATAATTATTATAAAGCAATATTTTTAGAAATTTCTTAAATAAGGGCAATATTTTTATTTCTAAAAATATGGATAATAATTATTTTAGGTCTCTGCTTATAATAGATGACTTATATAGGTAGAAAAATTATGGTAGAGGTTTGCTATATGGTTGAGGAGTACTTTAAAAGTGATAAGTTTAGATTTTCATAGTTATTTTCATAGTTATTTTCATAGTTTACATTAAGAAACTCTGTCATAATCGATTCATCATTCCTTGCCAAGAGATTGAGTTATAATATAAGAAATTAAACATTTAATCTATGGTTAACTATTATTTTCCAAATCATAATATTTATGCCAATTGTTTTGTGCCCCAACAATAAAAACTCCAATTACACTTTGCAGGAGAAGTGTGATTACTTATTAAAATGTACACATACTGATTGTTAGTTTGGGTAAATAAAACTGCTTTTCATCGAGTTTAATTTTAAATTTAAAATTAAATTGAAAACGCAGTGTTAATTTCTCGCACATTAATAGAATTTTCCTGCGTTCACCCCGTTGTGCCTCGTCACCCAGTGCGCAGTTGACACGAATTAGTTGCGCTGAAATATTTAAATTTCAATTAAGACTCCACCAGCTGCATGTGTGTAAATGTCGAACAGCGGTCGAACGTGTCGTCTCCCACACGCGAGACCACGCTGCGAGCACATGTGGGCACGTGCAAACATGGCGACAGTCTGTGCTCGGAGGGCAGCGGCAACGGCTCAGTGTCGGCTAGTGATAATGGTAGCCGTGGCTGTGGTTCAAGTGGGCGTTGGAGCGCTTAATTGATTGCTAATTTTTTAACACTACCACTAGGAATGACAACGCTTAATGCTGGCATACGCAAAGGCGACTCGAAAGCGTGACAGCAGCAAGTCACAAGAGCAGTGGACATAAATGCGCGCCATGGCTGGAAATTGCAGGCGACAGCTATGAATATTTGAGTATCGTACAACATTTGAGCGGCACTTGAATATTGCTCGCAATCGGAAGGAGTGTTGCAGGCGGAGTTCTTTGATTTATTTACGAACACACTGCAGTCACGTTCAGCTACTCTCGACGTGAGCACATTTGCATTGGATTTGAAAATGTCTTTTGCCCACTAAAGAAAAACGTACGCCTACTTTGTTTGCTGTGCCTACAAATCGGCCACCTCAGCGTTTACATTTGTGTGATATTTTGCATGCAGCAGCCAAAAATTCTTAGAGGTCAAACACACAGCCGAAGATTGTAGCCCAGCTAATGTTTTTGTTGCTAGCTTGTAGCAAATGTTGCTGTTCTGCTGTTATTGTCCTTTTCCAAGCGACACCCTGCAGCGTTTCACAGCAGCAGCCAAAGCAACAGATTGACATCAATCACTGCTAATGCGACTGCACAGTGCAGCACATACAAAATTAAGCCTGGTCCCTCGTTCCAGGCGCTCAACCCGCATAGATCACCAATAATTGCCCAATCATTGCTGACTATAAAAAATCAAACATTGCCCTGTGCTGCCATCAGTTGCCAGCAGCAAGCAGTCGTGTGCTATTCGCGTATTTTGCTTTCTTGAAATTCGTGAAAAAAAAATTAAGCGAGGGTGTGGAACGCTAACAATGAGCTGTTCAAGAGTTGCCACCTTATTGTTCATTGCTGCATCGTGCTATGTGCTTTGTAGCTCGAAAGCAGTGAATGGTTATCAGGCAAGTTGGACAAAGAATGGAAGATAAGAAGATAAAAAGCGGGTTGAGATCGCTTTAGTATGGTATAGCAGCTGCTGTGGCTCAGTGGTTAGTGAATTCAGAGGGATGTGAGTTCGAATGTCGAGCCCAGTTAACACGAAATACAGAAAACTGTTGCGTACACAGAAAATGAAAAAACTGAAAAAGCTCTGGTCTGCACCGTTCTGAATTGGCATGAAGCTGCAGGTTACTGTAAGCCTTTTAAATAGGTCGCATGCCAGCAAACAATCGGCCTTGTGGCCACTCATAAAATCCATGAATTTTATATATGAACAGAATTCTGCTCAAGTGGATCAATATTGCCCAGCCGGTCACTGATGTGAAAATGCCAAAAAAGCCAAATCGGCGCATCGGCAGATATCAGCATAAGCCTGCAGTGAACTTATGATAACTTGATTACTTATGAAAAACACCTTGTCGAAGTTTAAAATGCAGCAAAAATAATCACACGGCACATTTCCGATCTCATCTTATTTCATTGTTTTGGTTTTTTCTCCTGCAATGTAGGCGCTGGCACCGGCGAGTGCGCCCAACCGTCACCAACAGTACACGGCCATCATTCAGCTAGACTCACGCCAGAAACGCGCCCAACCCGACTTTGGCGAGTACCGCGAACGCAACGAACTGCTGGAAAATGCTGGCGCCGGTGTCGTCGATGTCGAAGCTACCGATGCATATTTCGAGCAATTGTCGCCGTCTGCCTACAACCAGTTGGTGAATTATCTGTGGTGTAAGTAGCCGTCAACTGTTGCACGTCTGAGCATAAAATAGAATTCAAGATTTTCTCTCCATAGCCTTAATGCGGGAGCCGCCCAAGCCGCGACCACGCTTGGGACGCCGCAATTCGCCCGAAACCCGCCAGAGCGACAGTCTCGTTCACGAGGACAGAGCGAAGCCGAGCAAAGTGCGGGCGCTGTATCCGCCGCGTCTCGGAAAACGCACAGAGATATGCAACTGAAGTGGCACGCCCATAAGGTTGGGGTGGGCGGGTGATGAGGGAGCGTCGTTGTTGAACGTTATTGTTGCCGTTGAGGTGAGACTGAGGTCAAAATTGGCAGACAGCGTAATGACGACCATAATTGACTCAAAATGGGATAATGCGTTGAGCAACACTTACCCCAGACATGAATATGATTTCAGTGCTAATTACCAAATAATTATAACGCACACCAGCCTACACGCACACGCACCGGCACAGGACACAATGTGTGTGTGTGTGTGTGTGCACAGCAGTTTACAAGTCCGCATATTTTGTAATTGTCACTATTTGTGAAGCCGAATATTAATCTTAAAATATTAAACTGTTACGGTCATAAATAATGGCCTATTTGTAGTAATTGTTACACTTTGTGATTCCATATATTTAATTAAGTAAGACAAAACCAAAATGTAGCCATCCTCTAAAAAGATATGCAAAAGGAATATGGAAATATTTTGTCATTGAGTTACTTGAGTTATTTTTCGAATTAGACAACCCCAAACAATTTTTTTGTTAAAAAGTTTTTGTAAAATGTATATTATAAAATAAATAATTCTATGACTATATAAACAAATAATAGTTAACCTTAAAAACAAATAAAATTAAGATATGAATGCAGAGCGAAACGAAATGATGGCTGTTTAATTAAATGAAATTGGAGGGAATGGAGCTTTGATGAATTTATGTAAATACTAACAGCGCCCTGCGGCCTGCTAGTAAATCAGGTCCTTGTTAACCTTTTGTTGATCCCGTCAGATTTTTATGAAAAAAATTCTTATCTAATTATTTCCCGATTGAAGTGCTTTTGCTAAGTTTAAAGTCAAAAGGCCCATAAAATCTTGTTTCTCCATACATAATTTTAACCCTTTGTTGACCTTGTTAGATTTTGATTTTTGAAAAAATGAAAAACACGTGTCGAATTACATTTCACAAACAGAACTTTCACCAAATTTGAAGTCAATGGGTCATTGATTCATGTTTTTTCACAGTTTCTTCATACAAACTTATAACCCGTCGTTGACCCCCTCATTTTTTTATTTTCGAAAAATTAAACAACACGTATCAAATTGTTTCTCACTAAGAATATTTTCACCAAGTGTGAAGTCAAAAGGCGTAAAAAAATCATACAAAGTTTTAACCCTTGGTTCACCCCTTTAAGTTGTGATTTTCAAAAAAATGAGAAACATATGTCAAATTATTTTGAATTTGGAGTATTTTCACCGAGTTTGAAATCAATAGGCCTATTATATCAAGTTTCTTCATACAACACCTTAAACCACGTTTTGCCCCTTTAGACCCCGAATTTCAAAAAATCCCTTCTTAACGGAGGTTCATTTTTCAAGATGTATCTACAGTTCAAATTTCATGTTTGTAGCTACAGCGGTTTGGGCTGGGCGAGGATGAATCAATCAGTCAGTCAGTCAGGACAAACAATTATACAAATGTACTATATATAGATAAAATAAAACAAATTGAATTATAAACGCTAAAAATTAACGACTAAATCTTTAGACCTATAGAGATAAAATAAAAAATAGAAAAATACAAAAATATATTATTAAAGCTTAAAAAAGAAATTTAACTGAAAGTTAGAAATAAACCATTAAAGATTGAAAAAAATAAATAAATAATTATTAAGTAATAAGAATAAGAATATAAAATAATATAAGCGCCTTTATGAATATTGAGAACTTAAAAGAAATACGCAAAGTGAGTAAATGTATTCAAAACTTTTCTTTTTTTAAAGTTCGTTGTATAGCATCAATGAATAAATATTAATTGTGTTAAATGGCCACCTCGACGGTTCCTGACAAACTGAATTCTCTTGGTCCATTTTTTGGACATATCCGGTTTTATCTCTCCTGTAATTTGTTGTAACTGGCTTAATTTTGGATTAAAGTGAGTGAAATGTTTGCGGTTAGCTATTGCATACCTACATTGTGGGATTATTGTGGCCTTACAAGAAAAAAATTAAACTATGTTCAATAACTCGATCTCGTAGGTCGATTACGGGTTCAAATAGAGAAATAACTGAATTTAGTTTTCGATAAATTGGCCACCTGTCGGTTCTGGTCCGGTACAATGAGGATTTGTGGTCTATTGAACAGATGTAAGTAATATTAGCTTCAGCATGATTTTGCGAGTCGTAGGGATCGACTTTACTGTCATTATGTGGAATTGTCTTAAGCCAAACATCTTAATTTAGTATTATACAGGGTGGCGCAAAAGTCATCACCTTATCGGCAGATGCTACAACTATTGAAAATGGCGGCAAACGTTAATTTTCATTCATTCATTATTTCATTATTTCATTCATTCATCCATTAATTTATTCATTCATTTATTTACTTATTCATTCATTTACTCATTCATTCATTTATTCATTCATTCATTAATTTATTCATTCATTCATTAATTTATTCACTACTTAATTTATTCATTCATTTATTCATTCCTTCATTCATTCATTTATTCATTCATTCATTCATTCATTCATTCATTAATTCGTTCATTAAATCATTATTTCATTCATTAATTCATTATTTCATTCATTCATTTAATCATTTAATCATTCATTCATTTATTCATGCATGCATTCATTTATTTATTCATTCGTGCATTCATTCATTCATTAATTTATTCAGTCATTAATTTATTCATTAATTCATTCATTCATTTACTCATTCATTCATTTATTCATTCAATCATTTACTCATTTACTCATTCATTCATTTATTCATTCATTCATTTATTTATTCATTCATTTACTCATTTACTCATTCATGCATTTTTATTCATTCATTAATTCATTCATTCATTAATTTATTCATTCAATTATGCATTATTTCATTCATTCATTCATTAATTCATTATTTAATTATTTCACTCATTCATTAATTTATTCATTCACTCAATTATTCATGCATTCATTCATTCATTTATTAATTCATGCATTTATTCATTCATGCATTTATTCATTCATTAATTTATTCATTAAATAATTTATTCATTAATTAATTTATTCATTCATTCAGTTACTCATTCATTCATTTATTCATTCATTCATTTACTCATTCATTCATTCATTCATTTATTTATTCATTCATTCATTTACTCATTCATTCATTTTTATTCATTCATTAATTCATTTAATCATTAATTTATTAATTTATTCATTCATTAATTTATTAATTCATACATCAATTTATTCATTAAATAATTAACTAATTAATTTATTCATTCATTCATTTACTCATTCCTTAATTTATTCATTCAAATAAGAGCCAAAGGAACACTGGGTGACAACTTTTGCGCCACGCTGTAGTTTTCATAATTATTCAAGCGAATCACGTAATGAAATGAAAATAAAATAGAAATAAAATTGAGTAATTTGAGGGCATCGTTAGGGGTGTCGGCTATTCCATGATCGAATTGTAAACTTTGAAATAAAAAATGGTTACCTAACAATGAAAGTTGACTGGCGGGTGGCAAATTAGCTTTGTTGAAAGTTTAATTACAAAACAAAAGATGCCCTTTAAAAGTAGATTAAGAAACGAGTTGGATTTTACTCATCAAGCGACTTTCGTGGTTTGCATGCTAATCAAAAGTTGTAACCCGAATTCCCTCCTGAAATGCTTTTTGTTATAAATATAACTATTTTTGAAGTTTTTAGAGTAGCGATGAAGTGCTAAAGTGTTTTGAAATGTTTGCATTTAGGTGTTTTAAATGACATAACAATCGCACTGAACCAAGAGAAACTCAACTTAACTTAGGAAACTTAATTTAATCCATCACTGCACAAATAAGGCAATAAACTAACCTTAAGCAATTTGCTGCAAGGAATGTTGGGCCCTTAAACAATTCCCATGACGGAAATACTTATTTAGTGACCAAAGCTGCGCTCACACTTGTCCCTATGACGACTTGTTCTATTAGCCGCATTTAGCATTTCGTATGCTGTGCGCAAACTGGATGAGCGTAGCAGTTGGCACGAAATGATTGAGATAAAATATTTACATTTCAATTAAAATCCCCAACGCAGCCGACAGCAACACCTGTAACATCTGCAAACAAGCAAACCAGCCAGCAAATATAATCACATGGGCACAGATACTATATACCAACAATGACAATGGGCTGACGGCAGTGCCAAAGGGTCACCGTCGACACACAATGGCACGGTTTGGCTAATTTGAAAAAGTGTCCCATAGGGTTCAAGCATTTAACGCCTCGATGAGCTTTGCAACGCTGCTGCAAAGCAGGTGTGCCTAAGAAGCAAAAGGGATAAAATCTATGCTGAGCTACACAAACAATAATAACAAGAATTGACAAAGGGATGTGCAACACGGACTGTGGGTGAGTGGGCAGATGGGTGGATGCTGAAGCTTTCAAAGGTGCCTATGCTAAGTCAGATGTATGGCGCACACACACACACACACACACACATACACAAGTAGACAGCACGCACCTGTACGCACGCACATGGCGTCAATTGTGAGCGACATCTATGAATAATAAAAGCGCAACGCCGCACGTCATTTAAGCAGCTGTGATTGATACGTTGCGTGGCGCCAACATACGACGCCACAATACGAGCGAGTAGGCGAGTGGGCGGGCATGTTCTAAATGCTGAATAAAGGCGCCGCACAAAAAAATCGGTGTGTGTGTGAGTGTGAAGAGCTGTTTTGCATAAAATGCTACGTTCAGTAAGAATGGGCAAGCAAACACGCATAGACGGATTTCACCTCGGCAGGATGTCGCATTCGACGAGCAGACTAACCAACCAGCCAGCCGGGTGGACGCGCAGCCCAAAGCAGCAAATTGTTGTTGTGTCGTTGTGGTGGATGTTGTTGCTTATAGTTGTTGTTGTTGTTGTTGACATTGGAATTGTTGATATATAGTAAGCGTTAACGTTGCGCAAATGATATCCTGCAGCGTTTAACAGCAGCTGCCGAAGCGACAAATTGACATTTATCACTTTTCTTACTATTGAGCTTTCTGCTTGTTGTTGTTGTGTTGGTGATTATTGCTGCTACTGAAGGGATTACAGTAATCAGTTCAATGATATGACAAATTGTGCACTGTCTCGCTTAAGCCCGAGCCAAATGGACGGACGAACGTCGCGTGGAGGCTATAAAAATTCAATGGCTGCACGTTGCCGCCAGCAGTTGTTCAGATTAGTTAGAAGCGTGCGGCAGAGTGCGACTGTGTCTTGCGTCCTAACAGCAAATATTTGAAATAGGTCATAGCAAAGCTTCGTGCAAGTCAAACCCTTTGAACGATGAGCAATTTGAGCTGTTTTACGTTGCTGCTCGTGGCCGTTGTATGCTGCACGCTTGGCAGCAGCTCCAAGACCATCGTGAACACGGATCATCAGGTAAGTGAAAACGTGCAATGAACACTAACCTGAGAATGCCAGCAATCAGTCGATGTAAAATTAAATCAAATATAAAAATTGCAACGTTTTGTTGTGCTTTGAGTTTTGCTCTGAATTGGCTCAATTTGATGTTTGCTGCACGTTTTTCTCTGCGCATGCATCCAAATGCAAACACAAATACATGCACAACTACTTGAAGACATTGTGAATCCCTTCTTTTGACACGCACTGCAAAACTTTCTTCGACTTCAACTTGAATTTATTTGATTTCTCTGCGCCGACTTTCATTGCATTTTACTTGGCCGCATGTTGCAATTTTATTTCAATTTACTTAAAACTTTTGCATCACTGTGGCAACTGAACTGCACAACTAAGTCACACTTCGATTACTTGGACTTGTATCCAAGTTGGCAGCAATGCAGCTTTTGCAAAGTTTCGACTACTTTTCATGCATTTCTGCGCTTTCATACAATTTTTTTGCCCCAGCCATGCACACAATTCTCTCCTCCGGCCCCCGCCCACTGCAGTTCCAATTAATGCAATTTTGCGCCGGCACTTTTTTGTGCGACAGTTTGCCGCTTTGGCGAGCACTCACGCATCGCTAAACCGCCACATAGCTGTGTAAAAAATACTCTCAAACTTGATTTGTAGTTGTTGTTGTTAAATGCAATTTGCATTTAATTAATAAATATTTCAATCGATTTAAATTGTCGAGTTTTGCTGAAATTTGATTTCGCGTCGAACATTGTGTTTTATAACATTTTTTCAATTTTCGCTATGGAAAATTCATAATTGGAACACAAATTAATTCAAATTTGTTTGCGCAGATGTGTAGCGCTACGATGATTGATTACATGATAAGTTCAGCAATTAGCGCTTTTTTAATTAAAATACATTTTTCATCCACTTCCGAGAGCAATCATAGTTTTGCATACATTGTCACTTGCTAAATTTGATTTTCAATAATAATTTGATTTTCAATTTAGATTCAGCATTAAAAAACTTGACTTGAATTTTTTATGTAACTAGAAATTTGTTTTTCGGTTGTTATAAAATGGCGTCAAGAGTTACGCAGATGAGAAAATGTTCACAATATAAAAATTTCAGTGACATTATTTAATCCTTACGCTGACTCCACACTCTGGTTTCATGGTTCTGACGAACTTAAGAAATGAAATGAAGTAAAGTTCGATACTCGAAGCAATTGTA
This sequence comes from Melieria crassipennis, assembly GCA_963668005.1. Classification (NCBI taxonomy): domain Eukaryota; kingdom Metazoa; phylum Arthropoda; class Insecta; order Diptera; family Ulidiidae; genus Melieria; species Melieria crassipennis. Next base: position 120,419,481 of record OY764961.1, read on the forward strand.
TTTCATAAAAAAAGTTTAACTGATTTGTTGTAAATAGATTCGATATCAAGTTAGTTACGTGAACTTTGCGTATCTGTGCTGAAAGTGAGAGATACTATTTTTTTTAGTGAATTAATAAAATATTGCTCACTAAAAAGTAAGAAAACTTTTCAGACAGGCCCAACACAATTGACAGAAAATGGCTTGAACTTTACAGCTGAAACGAATGATAATTTGAATATATGTGCAATTTTCTTTCACTAAAGATCTTCAAAACTCTTAACCCTTTCCGGAAATTTGTACGATATATCGTACAATTTTTTCGAAGATTTTTTTATTTGACAGCGAACGCACTTTTTATGGAACGGATTTTGAATTTTCATTAAATAGGCTGTGTTGTATCATTCTGTTTAGAAATATAAATCATAATAGTGGTGGCTACACAGTATGAGTTAATTTTTGTAAGCAGCGCTTTGCAAAACCAGCAATTGACGGTGCTTCTGCGGAGGAATTTTTAAATATATAATAATTTTTGGTTGCAAAAAGTTTAACAATTTCAAAGTTTGAATCTCAGTTGATTTATAAAACTTACTAAATTTTATATTTTTTGCGTCTAAATATTTTTCCTGAGTCTTTAAAAAAACTGTACGATATATCGTACAAGGGTTGCAAAGCTTTGTACGATATATCGTACAAATGGAAGGCAAAGGTTGCAAGTTGGGTTTGCATTTTTTTAAGTTATGGGTTTGGTAATAGAATTTTTGCGTTTGCATGCCTGCCACGCCCATCTGTAAACCACATGATGAATTAAATTCGACTGTTTGGCAAATTTCGATTAAAAATAAGAATTAATAGACGAGTTTGTGTTTTACTGGGCAGACAAAGGTTATGTAAGATTAGACATGCGTACTTGCCACTCCCACTACGATAATAAGAATCGGCTATATTCAGTATCTTTCTGTAAAACTGCATGAATTTTAATTTATTCTCTGTTTTATTGAGCGGAAAAGGGCTTTGCAACAACAACAACGGTTATATAAGGCCGAATAAATTTGAATCAATATCCATAATTTCTATATATATCCATAATTTCTATAAATGTCGATCAAAATGAAATCACCTTTTGATTTTTGTTGTTATAATTTATGTTTTCTATCAAAAAAATCAATTAATTGTTCATAAAACTTAAAAAAACTAAATCAAAATTTCATGCATTTTTACTGCTTTGCGCACCATTGTACGATATATCGTACAAAATTTATTGAGCTGTTATTCTCAACCTAAATTAGTTTTTTGGTATTTTTTGTTTTTAATTGCTAAAATGTTCAATGAGAGTCAATATTTTGAAGGAACAATTTTTATCTCAAGAAATGTAGAAATTTACCGGAAAGGGTTAAAAACGACTTCATTCCAAAGCGTGAACTACCTAAAAAATTTAACTGACAGAAAATTGCTTAAAGTTTGCCGACTGATAGAAAGGATGACGTATCATAAATAACTAATTTATATTAAATTGGCCTTTTACCTCATTGTGCAAATACTGACATGAAAAACAGTCACGAAAATTTCAAATTCATGCCACACCTGTGTCCTCATACGAAGTCATAACTAGAAGCCTCTGGAAATGTGAAAATTAAGAACACCTTTCTCTACTCGCACAATCATTCGGTGTGAGTTTATCTCATATTCACTCTATCCATCGATGACATTGAAATATTCGTTCAACCGTTAAATGACTAACATTTTGAGCACTTTTCGCTGCAGTCATGGCCAATGTCAGAGTCACGGTCCCGAGCTCAGTCTTCGATACGTTCGAACAATTGATTTTTTGTGAATAAGTATGAAAAATGTGAAGAACGGTTTTGGCACGCAGACACATTGCACAAGCAAACAAACACACACACACACACAAACACTCACCTACAACAGCAAACAAAAAAAAAACGACACTCACACATGTGCGAGTGGCGACACAGCGCGACGGCATCATAACTTAACGCTTGTCGACAGCTGCAAAAGCCGGCGTAAATCTTGCCAGAAATGCGTGCGAAAAGCAACCAAAAAAGCAAGTCAGAACCAAAGATTGCCAGCAAATAAAACAATCACCGAAAAAGCGCAAAAAGCGCTGACAAACGGAGGCGCAGCAAGAAATTCGCACTGGCTTGTTGTTGTAGTGGAGCAAACAAAAATCGAAAGAGACTAACGTATAATTTTTGTTTTTGTTATCAAATGTATCCGAAACATCCTTTTCACGTCGTTGTTCCGTCCTGTTTGATATTTCGCTTTCACTTTGTCTGTTTGCTTTAGGCCACCAAACCGGCAAATCTACCGAATCGCGTTGGCGCAGCGGCGGCGGTGGCGCAACAAAAACACCAACAACAGCAACAGTATAGCTTCAAGGCAGCGCAGGCACGACAGAAACGTTCGCAACGCGACCTGGACGTGTACGATGAATATTTCAGGGATATGTCGCCGCATGCCTACAATCAAGCGCTCCAGACCATACTGCAGCACCTGCAAAGTGAGTCAAAGCCAAGGAAAGAAGTGACGAAAAGATAGCTAAGCCAATAAAACTACAAATCGGCTAAAAGCGAAAGCGGTTTGGTGTGTGCATGTGTGTGTGTGTGTGAGAGTATGTGTGCAGCTATTATGGCCACAGGTCTGTTTGGGAACTTTTCCAGTACAAATTATCCATTAAAAAATATTAGGAGAGTAAGCCAGCTTACGCTCCCAAAAATCAAACTATCCAAAAAAGTAAGCAAACAGGAATTGGTAAGAGCTTGCAAGTTTTAACTCTTGGTTACACCAGTGGGACTTCGCAAATTCACAATATACACAAAAAATGGTGTAAACAGGAGGGTTAAAGAAAGAAATAGCGGAGCTAAAAGTTTCTTTTGAGGTTTGAAGTGGTAGAGAAACTTAAGTTTAGTCAAATATTTAATGCAAAAGGCAAATGGTTCGTTGAGATCAATCTGCGATTTTTAACTTACATTTGCAGCAGGAAAAGCTGAGCAAGACGGTTGTGGGTCAGCAGACTTGCGAACGCACAAATTCTTTGCTGGTTCCATTTGCCTCCAAATGTTTGCAAAAATGATTTGTCTTTCGCACACGCACTACAAACGTGACACAACTCAAAATTTTTAATTTTCGGGTTTATGTGTTAAGGGAAGGCTCCCCTGGATTTGGGCAAAAATAAGGCAAAGTTTGTAATTTTTTTGTGGGATAATGAAAAGGCGTACAAACTTCCGGTTTTGACTATTAAATTCGTCTATTATTTAGGAGTTTAAAAAGTTAAAAAACTTGATGAAATTCAAAATGGCGGCTACAAAATGGCGATTTCCGTAGGCCTCTGCGCGCCAAACATCGCTCGAGAACTGTAATCCTGCAGCCTCTTGTAGTGGACTGAAATCAAAAAGCATTGTCATTACTTAAAGATAACAAAATTGTCTGTGCATTGAACTAGACTCAAAAAATTTAAACGAAAAATTCTTGCACAATGAATATTTGAAGTAAAAAGTTCAATTTTTTGCACCTTTTTTTAATTTCAACCACATTTAAAAATTAAAAATAAATAACTATTTATGCAAATTGTTAGTTCAAGGCATACAGAAAATCAAATACATTCGAGCAGTTTTTAGATGAAGAAAATCGGATCATTAGATCAAGTCCGGGGATTTCAGTTAGATTGGAAAAAATGGTTTCGAGATAAACGCGTTTGAAGTTTTTAAAAAGTCAAGTTCATCAAGTTTTTTAACTTTTTAAACTCCTAAATAATAGACGAATTTAATAGTCAAAACCGGAAGTTTGTACGCCTTTTCATTATCCCACAAAAAAATTACAAACTTTGCCTTATTTTTGCCCAAATCCAGGGGAGCCTTCCCTTAATACTGTGCACAATGCATCAATCTACCAATAAGCAAAAGCTCAGTATATTTTGTTGTTGTTAACTGTTGCAAAAATACAGTTAGGTCTCTCTTTATGTCAGAAGTTTGATGCTATTTGATCGCTGAAGCTCAATGCAAAAGTGTCCTAACTCAAATTGTGATACTTTTGACGAAATAAATTTTTGTTGAAGTTAATTTTAAGCAAAGTTCTGACAATTTTAGTATATATTTTCAAATAAAAAAATTAATTTCGAATTCTCAAAATTTTTCTTTCGACTTTTTAACTGTAATTTATAATTATAAAACTCAGCAAAAGTTACATAACTTAAAATAATTCCGTAATTATTGAATTAAAATATCATCAAAACAGTCACAACTCAAAATTTTGGATTTTCTAGTGTAAACTTAAAACAAAATTCTTGTAACTTATCCTAAAGCATAATGTGTAAGGATTTTCTACTGAACGGCCTATACGTTATTTAAAAAAAAATGTTTGTTTTACCTCAAAAACAGTTTTTTGCGTTTCCTGAAAAAAAAAATTTTGAGTTGTGTCACTTTTGTAGTGCGTGTGCGATATGTTTTCCTTGTTCTTCTTCTTACTGGCTAAAAGTTACTGGACAAAATTTATCCAGTAAAAACTTGCAAGTTCTCACGAAATGAACTGTCACTTTATGCTCTCCGTTTCTCTCTCGTTGCAAGAGATTTGGCATACACAAACAGAATCCATTAAAAATTTGTACTAATTCATACAAATTATCCGTACCCAAACAGACCTAATGTCAGCCCACTTACACACGCGCATACACACACACACACATTAGCGGCAGTTGTCGTGTCGGCTCGTTTGCGTTGCTGTGTTTACAGTGTAAATTTGCTTTTCGCTTTCCCTCCAGCAGCTCAGCTACAGCGGCTCGAATCGGTGAAAATGCGCCCGCGGCTAGGACGCAGTCCGGCGCTGATGAAACGGCAGCTGCTGGACGAGATGATAGACGCGGGCGCCGGTGCTGGCGCTGACGAGGCCGCCGATGACGACGCTGTCGGCGCCGAACTGCTGGACGACATTGGTGTGCCGTTTCAACTAAGCAAGCGCGGTATCAAGAAGTCCGTCCCGTACAAGCCACGTCTGGGCAAACGCGTCCAGACATGCAACTGAACTGATTGCATGCAGCTGCGATTTGGACTGCAACGCTGCGGCCAGCATTGACGACCATAATTATGCAATGTCAAAGGGACACGAATGCATTCAAGAAATTATATGCGGCCAGCCTACAAAGGTCGCACACATTTTTATACACACAAACATATATACGTACATACGTACCGATGTGTGTTATAATGTGCTATACATACATACATTGTTGTGAAAAAATTACGTATTTGTAATATTGAGAGGAATAAAAGTTTTTTGTTTTTATTGTTATTATTTTTTGAAATCTCTTCAAGTTTTGTTTTTAACCACTTTTGTACAAGTTGTTTGGTTTCCATAAATAGTATTGTTGTTCTGAATAGCTGCTAAAAGAGCTGGCGAAATAAAGTGTGATGTTTTATTGGGCATTTGAAAGTGGTTCTAAGGCTTCGCGATTCTGGAATTGTAATTAAATATCATAAATAAAACGTTCCAAATCCAATTTTTAAGTCAGTACTTGACATCTTCACGTTACTCAGTTTATTAAAATGAAAAATAAAACGATTAGAAATTTTGCAGAAATTTGCACAAAACCAATTGAAGCTGTTACCTGCAAAGACTTTGAGGAAAAATAAGGAAGACAAGTGGGAAAGAGCAATTACAAGACAAGGCACGCAACTATTTTATACCAAGAAACATTGCGCAACATTGCTACTCAGAAAATTTATTTTTTTGTATCTGGTTGATTTTTATTTTTAATGTGTTCAACAAGCGTTAAGTCTCAAAGATGCGTCTCGACGGTTGGATACTTGTGTGTGCAACAAATTGGAAAAGAACCGTGCAGGCAGACGAACTACTACGAAGATGTTTTTATAGGAATAATGTTTTTTTTTTATAAAACCAATAAAATTGCACTTTTCATTGAGAAATCCCAGATTTTTTTTAAGCTGTTATTTTCAGCTGAAAAACCTATAAAATTAAATGTTAAAAAATCAAAATTTCGCAATTGGTATTTGAAAGTCGTACGTCCCGGAATTGAATGACTCAGTAAGCACATAAATGCTTCATCAAAAATTTACTGGTTAGTGCGGCGCATAAGAAGCCAGACTGGCAGTGCCAACTGTTCATTTCTCAATTCCAACCACAACAAACAAAGGCACAAAGCCTCACTCTAAGCTACCAATGACTCAATTTGCTAATGTAAAATAAATAAAGGCAGTTTGCTTCAATTTAAGCCTCCAATGATTCCATTCCTTACTATGAAATAAATAATTGTCTGTGATAGGAATCAGAAATATTAAAAACAAAATTTATTATTTGAAATATTTTGACAAACGATATTGTTTAGTATGTTAGAAGACAAGAAGAAGACATCAAAATTAAGTACCATAAAAAATCTAAAAAAGAACAGCAGTAGAAAAAATGGCCAAACGTTGCCGCAACGAACATGCAAACCTGTACAAATCAAATGAATTATGATATGTAATAAAGCAAAAGTAGCAAGAAGCAGTGAGCAATGTGGAAAGAAGTTAGAGGGCCGGAAAAGTTCGTCGAAATAAATCGCTGGCAGCAAAACGAAATAACGATGAGCAAGAAATTTGCAAAAAGTGCATTAAAGACACGTACGGCACTCCTTATGGGAGCGCGGTGCGGCAAATTTGGGGGGGGGGGGGTGGAACAAGAAAGGAAACCGGCACACACACAGCCACACGGAAATGGCATAATTTATTTGCAGGGGCGGATGCAGAAAAATATTTGGGGTGGGGGGTTTCAAGAAGTAATTTAAGCTTTAATATTCATAAAATGCCCAAAAATGCCTTTTAATTTGTATGTAGTTTTAAAGTATATTTCAGGGGTTTCAACCCTCAACCTGCCCCCCACCTGAATCCGTCACTGTTTATTCGGAATGGCTGCGTTGACTTGCAAGAAGCGCGCAAAGTTACAAAGCGAAATTTGAGGCAATGAAAGCGAATCACAATAACCAAGGAATACAGAAAATGTAGGCGAAAAGAGAAATAATGCTACGCCACGACATACAAGCAACTTAACGCAACGCAACGCAACGCACGCACGCACGCACGCAGACAGGTGGGCTGGCCAGCATGTCAGCGCATACACGCACAACGACCAACGCTTAGGGGCCACCACCACCGGCGGCTGATGGAGGGGTGTGTAGGCAAAGGCAAACGTTTTTATCTTAAATTCCAATAATAATTTGAGGTGTTGCTGGCCTGGTCGGACGGTCGGTGATGGCGCGGAACCGTCGCACAGTGTCGCACAGAGTAGACAAAAATGCAAAAATGCAATTGTATAAACCTAAAAATCTGAGTATGAGGTTTTGTTGGAAATACTTCAATTAAGAGAAATCCCAATTTTTAAGAAAAAATATTGGATAACAAAGAAGTTATGAGCTCTTAAAGTACGCTCTTCCAGCTTTTAATAAAAAGGTTGAATATTTCAAAATAAATTATGAGCAGGCCCCTAAAAGTTTACTATTGTCGTAAGTCTCATATAATTTAGGTCTGGGAAGATCAACATTTTGCCGATTACTCTCACTTCTGAGCTGTACCGTTATGATGAAAATGAAGTAAAGAAAACGAGTGAATAAAAAGTGTGTTCGAACTTTAAAAGCGATTTAAAAAAAAACGCGAAATATCACTTTTGAAAATTTTTAATATTTTGTTTTGGCAAGTATGTACATTATGCTGTAAAATTTTTAGCTGCGCATATTTGCGCAAATGCAAGTTATTGGCATTTTACGGTGAAGACTTGAGTGCAAATTCGCGATATTTTCAACGTTTGGTTGAATAGCAATCGGTCAAATAATGCTCTGCTGCTGATGGAAAAATTTGTTGAAGATAGCTTCAGGAAATCAATTACGATTACTATTATATTCGAAATAGAGGGGCTAATCGAGTTTCGCCACTACACTTTGATTTTTTTCGTACAGAACCCAAAAGTTGGCAACCTAACTACTTCACTTGTATGGGAGGCGCCCTCTGATGGTGAAGTTTTGAACTTTAATTAATTTTGTATTTTTGGCATTCAGGAATGTTAAGGATTGTTGAATAAATCATTCAAATTGGTTCAGTAGTTTCCCAGATACGATGTTTCCTCGCATACTTTACTACATTTACATGTGTGGCGCCAGTTCCATTGAAAATTACTAGTTTTGTATGGCAGCCACCTTAAGAGTTGGATATAGCGGTTAGGTGTGTATAGAAAAAACATTCGAAAGGTAAAATAAATGGGGGTCAGTCTTACATATGGTACGTCTGGGACCAACCTGAGAGCAGCGGGAGCCCACTTTCTAAAAACGATGATTTTGTATGGGAGCCTCATGAAAGGTTGGTGATCGGGGGTAGGTATGTTCGAAAGAAATATTCAAGAGCAAAAATTAGTGGGGTCAGTGTAAGATTTTAACCCTCTAAGAGCAACTTCTGAGCAGCTGTGGAGCAATTTATTGCGATTTAATTTTCAATCACTTTTAAAAAAGCGCATTTTATCTACCATTATACACATTTATAAATAAATTTATATTAACATACAAATATATTTTTTTTTCAAATCCGTTTGTATGAGAGGTGGTCGAAGTTTTGGTCCGATTTCATTGAAAAATTAATTTAGGTACGACCACTCCTTCTATTTTTGTCACTCCGCTTTATGAACTCGCAACACTGTGCGTCGCGGGCTGCCGGCGTGCGCGCAACGGAAGCAGGACTCAAGCATGTTGCAGACGGCGGAAATGCGCCGGTCTGATCGCCACTTGTGCCGCGGGCGTGCGTCTTAATGATGCAAACGTGTGCGTGGACGTGAGCGCGAGTGGGAGCGGAAGCGTGTAGGTGCCGGGCATTAGTGGCGTTGCACAGGTGCGGCAGCAACGCTAAATGGCATGATAACTCAAATATTGAAACCCGATAATTGCAAGTGGCAATAAATTTAAATCTCAACCCAGGTCAAAGTAAGCACACACACATTTGCACTCACACACACACACGAAACTTGCCATTCTACGTACGCGTGTGCGTCGGTTCCGGTGTTTTCGGCAAACACTTTCCCTGATTAAATGACGCGACGCTGCCGTCACATATAATTGTATTTATTTATTTCGGCTTTTTCCGTGCTTACAGGGACTGTTGTTGTTGTTCTGGTTTTGTTGTACTGTGTGAAGACATTGTGGTGGTTTTAGTTGCCTGCGGCGTATGGAAAAAATTTTCGTTTTTTTGTGGTTGCACGAGTGAAAGCGCGCGAGAAACACCTGCTGCACGTACCGCTCGTTGGCAACATTTTGCCGTGTTGTTGTTGTGTGGCTTAAGCACTAAAATATGTGATCAAATTTGACCTTAGAATTATATGAAAAGCATTACACATACCTGCCCACACACACACCAATGCAATGCGCGTGAGAAAAGTACGGCAGGAAAAGTGGGAATTGTGAGCGTATGTGTGTGTGTGTGTGTGACGGGCAGCTTTTGCCGATGACTTAATGCCAATACCGAAGCAAACATTAATTTTCGTAAAATTGCAACCACACACTTTACATGAATTTATACTTATTTCTTGTTGTTGCTTTTATTGTTAAGCTACTATCGCAATCCCTAAAAGCCGCCTGACCCTAATGCTTTCTGCGTAAATTTACTGTTAAATTCTGAATCTGATCTCGTTCTTATTTGGCTACATTTCATTTCACTTCTCCATATTTATTGTATGGCTGCATTGTTGTTGCGTGAAAAAAGTTTAATCAAATTTTACGCACGCTTCGGTGTGTTATTTATGTGTGCGTGCGTGTGTGTGTGTGTGTGTGTGTGTGTCTGCATTTGCATGTGCGCCGTTGTCTGTGTGTGATGGGGTTCCAGTAAAAGGATTTTGGAATTATGCTCAATGTCCTGCTGCGCAGCGCTGGCGTCGATGCAAAGCAGAAAGGATGGTCGTTGGCATAAAAATAAAATGGAAATGCTTTTACTGTTCCTTTTCCTGTTTCTTGAAGCAATTTTTATTTATTATCTCAGTCATTTTGTGTTAAATTTTTTGCGGACATACATTTGCAGCTCGCTGTTTCATGAAGAAAAACACACACACACACACAAATACGCGTACATTGCGGTGTGTATGTGTGTGTGTTTGCAGTGGGCTGTTCACATTTGCAGAAAATCATATTAAGTGCTAAAAAAAAACTTGTTTTCATATTTAACGACTTTGGATTAAGACGAATTGCTGGGTAATAAAAATGCTGTTTGCAAAATGCGGCAGCGGAGTTTCAACAAATTTATTGCTCCATTTGATCATAAAGTATGTATATTTTATTTATGAAAAAATGTATCCAATTCAATTGGCATTCGACATCAATAAAAGTTAATTGTGAGGTACTGAAAATTCGTTTTTAAATTTTTGATTTTTAGCTATATTTATGATACAAAAAAGAAGAATATTTCGTTGTTAATTTGTATGATTAAAAAGCAGTTCTTGAGGTGTGATCTTACTGTCAATTTTTTAAATAAGTGGCTACCACATTAGCAAAATATTGATAATGGAATTTTTAATTTTGTTTAAGGAACTTTTTTCAGGAATATGTTTTCTTGATATTTTTCGTTACGATTGTTCCAAGTTATTTTGATTATTGATTGTGCCAATATTTTGAACAATCAACAATAATGACGCTTTAGAAATCGCTTCAGGTGCTCAGGTATTCAATATGGCTGCTGAGAAGAAGCATAAAGCTTCATGTATCATGGCTACATGAACAGCTTTGTGTTATTCTAATACGAAATTTGATACTTTGTTATGAGAATTATTTATCGCTTACTTGGTAACTCATTAATGTTACTCATACGCACTGTAAATAGTAAAAGTATTGTTATTTTTTTTTAATAACAAATTATTGTGGTTGCAATGCGCGTTTGAAATTTCAAACGTTAACAGTTCATTAAAAATTTATGACATTGTTTACTAAGCAATTAAGTAATTTTTTTTTATATAATAAAAAAATAATTTTAACTTCTAACTTTTCATGTTAATATTATAATAATTTAACTGTATGGACCGTCCAGAAACGCAGGCACGGCATCATGCACCTTTCTCTTTGCGGGCCTACTTTCGCTATCGACTACCATCGCCCAGCAAGAAGTGAATTACTTTTAAGAAAGAGTCAACTGCGCACAGGGTTTCAAGTTCATATAGCGGAGTGACAAAAATTGAAGGAGTGTTCGTATATAAATGAACACAGTTATTGAATAAGAAAAGAACTTGATATTCAAAATCTTATTCGGACCAAAATTTCGACTACCTCTCATACAACCGGATTTGAAAAAACTTCTTATTAACAATGAAAATTATCTTAAGTCACAAAAGCTTCAAATATTGTGAATATTTGTATTTAAAAATAAATTTATGTATAAATTTGAATATAGATCAAATGCGCTCATTTAAAAGTCATGGATATTAAAAATTCGACAAATTGCTCCACAGCTGCTTAACAGTTGCTCTTAGAGGGTTAAAATTTATGACTGACCCCCACTAATTTTTTCTCCTGAATATTTCTTTCAAACATACTTACCCTCTATTTGCAACCCTTGATGAGGCTTCCATACAAAATCATAGTTTTTATATAATGCGCTCCCACTGCTCTCAGGTTGCCCCCAGACGTTTCATATGTAAGACTGATCCCCATTTATTTTTCCGTCCAAATGTTTTTTCTGCACATACCTAACCGCTCAACTCTTGAAGAGGCTGCCATAAAAAATAATAATTTTCAATGGAATTGGTTCCCCACTTGTAAATGTAATAAAGTAAGCGAGGAAACATCGTACCTCGGAAACGACTGAACCGATTTGAATGATTTATTCAACAATCGTCAACATTCCTAAGCGCAAAAAATACAAAAATAATAAAAGTTTAAAAATTCACCACCAGAGGGCACCACCCATACAAACGAAGTTGTGAGGTGGTTAACTTTTGAGCTGTGATGAAGCAAAAATCAAAATGTATTGTCAAAACTCCATGAACCCCCCTATTTCGAATATAATTGTAATTGTAATTGATTTTCCGAAGCTATCTTTACAAAATTTATCCACCAACAACAAAGCATTAGTTGATAGTTGAGCATCTAATCAAACGTTGAAAATATTGCGAATTTTTATTGCGCAGCTGAAAATTTTACAGCATAATGTATGTATGTACATATTAGCCAAAACAAAATAACAAAAAATTTCAAAAGTGATATAAAGTGTATTTTTTAAAATCACCTTTTAAGTTTTAACTTAGTTTTTATTCACTTGTTGTGTTTGTTTAATTTTCTTCATAACGGTACTGCTCACGGGTGACAAGAATCAGCGAAATTTTGGTCTTGCCAGACTCAAACTGTGTGAAACTTACGACAACAGTAAGTCTTAGGGATTCGCTCATAATTTATTTTGAAATATTGAACTTCAAAGTAAAAGAAAAAATTTGCAGTTTTTATACAATTTTAGGACCATATAACTTCTATGTTAGGAGCTCATAATTTCTATGTTATTCAATATTCGTAAAGATTTGTGAAGGTCTTAGGCATGACCACATAGCCATCAGTTACTTGGTTGTAGTTTAACGAATTTTTTAGCTGCCAGAAACTGCTTAATTTTACACAAATTAATTCACACGGAAACCCCAATGTACTTATTTGAAAAGCTGCAGTTCTACAAGTCTAGGAGAAGCATGAACCTCGTTGGTCCGACATTTAATTCTGCCAATTCTGGCAGACAATTCTACGTGACTGCAATTAGAATGTGGAATTCATTGCCGATTTCGATTAAAAGTGTATCCAGTAACCACATCTTTAAGCATTTTCTTTTTCAGCACTTCTCTTAATTATCTACCTCCCTATATCTACGTATATCTATCTCTTCCCTTTCTCTGTTTTCTTCTCTGCATTTCTCATTATTTTATAAATATTTAATGTTATTTTAATTTAATTTCTATTTAATGTTATTTTTAGTTTTTGCACTAATTTTCACTAATTTCTATTTACTGTGACTTTAATTGTTCGATTATTGATTATTCATTATTAATGTACTGCTTTTGTAGCATTTAAAAGAGAAATCGTGTATGCTAAGTCAATGTTAAATATATAAATAAATAAATACATAATTAAATAAATAAATAAAAGTTAGCGCAGCCCAGCAGCAGCAGCTGCAACCAGACAGCATGCGCGAAGTGCAGAAGTGCTGACGGCGCATTCAGCTTCGCTGGAACTGCTGAAGGAACACCTGTGTAGCGTGGGAACGCCGATGCGGCAGCGTCTGTATAATTAAGGGGGGAACTACCTTTAGAGGCCGAAAAAAAAGGTAATTTTTACAGTCGATTTACAGGGAAATGAAAACAGTTCTTTTCAAATCAATATAATATATATTTACAGTGATGTCTGAGGTAAAAAAAAAAACATTTTTGTAAAAGTGAAAACAGAAATTTAACAAATTTTTCAATGATTCTGTAAGTCATATCGCCGCTGACATCGTAAATTGTGTAAGTGATGCTGGCCGCAATTTTAGTCTGAAATAAAAAAACCAAACATTTTCTTACTCGAGAGGGTTTTCTATCGTCGATGAACTAAAATTTTTACGAAATTCGAAAATTAACCCTCTAAAACAGGCTTCACAAAAAAAAATTAGGATTTTCACAAGAAATTTTGTTATATATGCAGTCAAAAAATGTCTAAAAATGTTTTCTTTTTTAAATCTTTAGTTTAGATAGAACAATTTTTTATGCTCTTTAAAATGAATGCTAGATAATGAAAATCTGTTCATTAGTAATTTTATTATCACTTACACAATTTTGAAAAACATGGTTTCGAGAAAATGCCGTTTAAAGTTTGCGGATTCTCGCGGCGTCGATGCTCGGCGCGCTCGGCGAGCTCGGCGCCAGTCATTTCCGGGATGCATCTCTTCCACAATTTCGAGAATTACCTTTTGAAACTTTGACACGATATTCTAAGGCAATATACCTATCGATTAAAACAATAAAAAAAAATCGATTTTTTGAAGTGTCTAAAGGTAGTTCCCCCCTTAAGCTTAGGCTAGGGCTTTAATGTTAGAAGATTTATTGATTCATTCTGTATTTGGCCGCTGAGCGGAACAATAATAAATTGTGAGTACTGAAAAGCTAAAAGGTTGTGTATTTAATTCAAAGGACCCGTGGATGGTCCATAATTTTAATTTTTTTAAGTGTCGCCCTTATGGCGACGCTAACTTAGATAAATAAATAAATAAATAAATAAATAAATAAATAAATAAATAAATAAATAAATAAATAAATAAATAAATAAATAAATAAATAAATAAATAAATAAATAAATAAATAAATAAATAAATAAATAAATAAATAAATAAATAAATAAATAAATAAATAAATAAATAAATAAATAAAAAAATAATAAATAAATAAATAAATAAATAAATAATTAAATGAATAAATAAATAATTAAATGAATACATAAATAATTAGATAACTAAATAACTAAATAAATAAATAAATAATAATAAATAAATAAATAAAATATGGAATATACTTGTTTTTTGAAGCAGATCTATATGGAATTCACACAGATCTTATATGATCAATTACTGTACTGATGTTACTTATACGCACCATTGTTCTATCAGAAATGAATTAAATGTCACTCATACGCATTGTGGAAATTGAGAATGGGTATTAATGCTATATGCCTTCGTTTCTGGACACTCGCTACACTTTAATAATAATAATTAATAATAATTATTTGAATGATTGATAATTTAAATGTATGTGGGCAGATATTGATTTGCTTCACAATAAACATATATATAATGTTATCTTTATTTCTCTTTTGTTTGCACACGGCACTTGCATCTCAAGTGACTTGTTTCCAACTACATCCGAATCTATATCAGCACTTGAAATGCTCACGGTGCCTTCATTCCGTCATTCTGATGTTGTGCTTAAAATTAAGATTTTCGAAATACTGGAGGAATGTTTGCCGCTTTGAGTGTCTGCTGGCTTGAGAGTTAACTGAAAACTTCATTTGAATAACCTCCATTATAAGCAATTGTGTCGATGCTGGAAATGACAAAAAATTAAAATGTCAGCAGCGAGCGCTCACGCACAAAATGCAAAGTAGAGTTCAGCAAAAAGCAGGCAACCTTCGTTTTGAAGGCGAGTTTGCACAAAGGTGATTCCAAGGAAGTGACATCAGTGGCAAAAAAACACAATAGTTGAGCACATATTTGTATTCACACATACACACACACACACAGCTACACCCATATAGATGCGGACGTGTCGACATTTACTGACACCGACAGGTGAGCTAAAATGCTGCGCAACGTGTTGAAGTGAGCGGCAAGACGCGAGTTACGCCCTCAAGATAAAGTGGGTTGCGAAAAGCATGCGAATAGTAATAAAAGTGAATGTCAAAAGTTTACTTAATCCTTGTCAGGCTTGAAACACTTAAAAACAACTGCAACAGCCTTGACGGCGTCGTCGGCGGAGCGGCGCTCGCAGCGTGTGTCGAGCGACGAGTGACGGCGTGAAGCGGCCGCAGGTGGAGCGAGAGCGAGCTGGGCGCCGGTAGAACAAAAGTCGACAACCAACGAAGCCAACAGCGCACAGTAAGTGCTGCTGATGGCTGAGGAAATATGAAATACTTGCAAATAAACAAACTGAAATATCCTGTCGGTATTCACGAGTCGGAAAGACGATGTGCGAAATTTCAATTTCCGGCGCTGTCGCTGCTACTTCAACGATTGCTGGCTAAAGATTTGGCTGCGATGGCTTCTTAGTGCTTAATGCACATTCTAGTTGCTGCCACTCGCTGTTAGTTAGCGTGTCCAATGCGGTTGGTGGCGCTGGCGATAGTGTTGGGATTTTTTCCGTAGCGGAGAGTGTGCTTGCACAGCTTGATGCTTTTGGCCATAAGAAACCACACACTACAATGACCGCCCATTGTTCGGGCCCAATCGGCCAAAGTGCGCAAGTGTGTGAATTGTGTCAGTGTCCTGCTGGGCTTTGTTTTCTGATCGATTGTTTTTGTTGCTTGTTGACGCTTAATGCGTATATTTGTTTGCTTGTTTGTTCATTTGTTACGTTTTGCCTATTGCGGCAAATGTGTCTAATTTGCTTTCGAGCACAAAAAAACCCGACACATATTTGGCAAAAGAGCGAAAAAATTTAGATAGAAATAAAGCAGAAGCGTCGAAAATAAATCACAAACACATTACCACATATACAGCACACATACACGCACACTCATACACTCGTTCACACATGGCCAGACACGAGTGCGAGTATGTAAATAGTACAGCAAAGCGCAATAAATAAATCATTTTCCATGACATTAATAAGCGCTACTGCGCTCGCTAACTCACTCGCTACGACCTCCTCCTTCTGTCCTTCTGCCCTTCTGCTCGTTGAAGTCCAGCGGCGTTTGTGTGTGTGTATGTGCGCGCGTAATTTTCAAATAAGCAATGCACGGCAAGCAAATAACCCACCACGTCTGTTCGCCTGGCCTCGTCTGCGCCGCTGGCTCGCTGTTTGGCAATGGCAATGACTAAGTAACGTGTATTTTTATGCCCTGATTTCATCTTTAACCTTTGCCAAGGCTGAAGCGATTTTTTATAATTTCATACGTACACGCAGTGCCGATGTGTGCGTGTGTGTCGCGCAATGAGTGAGTGAGTTCTGTAGCAAAGTCGCCGCCACAGTGGTGCGATTTTGGTTAATATTTGACGCCTGTGTGAGAATTTGTAGTGTAATTTGTTATTTGTTTTGTGGAAATTTATGAGCACACATCATTTTTGCATTAGTGCGCAAACATAACATTAGTAATATAAAGCTATGCTTTGTCAGCGTTCATAAGTAGGCAATAATTGTGGCCGATGTGAAAAATTATTCCGATCAGTCGACAGTCGATTCTATGGTTTAAACATTTTATTGAGAGATATAAATGAATGGAATTGACTTTGCGAAGCCATGAAGTTAAATGCTTTGTGTTTCTAATGGCTCACCTTAAATGGAGAAAATAAAATTTAAATACATTGTAAGCGAATTAAGAACAGAATTTGACGAAGGTGTTGGAAACGCTACACAGTGATTCGTTCTATGGACAAAATTCAGAAAATTCATAGTTTCAGAATTTAAAGATTTTGATGCCATTTGAACGGTAAAACTCAAACTATGAAAACTCCAAAAAATTTGTGTGTGAAAAAATTAATTAGTGTGTGTGCAAAAGCTGCTCAAAGCAGGGACTTAATTATTATGTTTTTTAAGAAATAAATTGCAATGTAACTATTACAATGCAACATAAATTTTATTTGTTGATTATAATTATTATTTGCGACAATTAATTTTTACGTTGCATTATGCAACTGTTATGAGAAATAAATATTTCTTTCATTCTCGATAATTATTATTTTTGAATTTTTCTTGTTTACGTTGCTTCATAACTTTTATTCATGACTTTTTTATTTACGTTACCGATAACTATTATTAGACAAATTTTTTTTACGTTGCCTCATAACTTTTATGAAAGAAATTTTTTTCATTTACGTTGCCTTACCATATTCTGAGTATGAATTAATTTTTAATTGTTTAGTTGTTGGTGGAAATTAGGTTTCTGCAGTTAATTTGCGTTTGTCAATTTAAAACAATTAAAAGTTAATTCATTTCCAGAATGTAGTAATTCAACGTAAACAAGTCGGCCTCGATAGCTCAGCGGGTAGCGCGCTGGCTTCTCATACCGAGCGCCCCGGGTTCGATTCCTGGCTTGGGCTGGAAAAAACACTCATCTACTTCTGTCTCCATCCACATGAAGGGAATGAGAATTACAAGAATAGCACAAATACGCTCTTGGCAGGCAATGGCAAAACCTCCAAGTGTGAAAAAACTGCCCATCGCCGTTCGGATTCGGCGTTAAACTGTAGGTCCCCTCCCCTCCCTTTCCCCATCCGTTTGAAATGTGTGTTGTATCACATGTTGAAAAAAACAGTGTTGCATACGCATTTCAAACGGATTGAATCCTATGGTATCACAACGGGCCCGTTAAGAGGCCTAAGTGTGTCTCATACAGAGGCAGTCACCACAACCTAACCTAACCTAACCTAACGTAAACAATTTTTTTTTTCAAAATAATATAGTGTAGAGATTAAGTTTTTACTTCAATAAATTTTTTTCAGAAATTGTATCTGAGGTAAATGAAGAAATATTCAATTTTCAGTTATTCGTATCAAATTTTACACTCAAGTAATTCTCACAGCCACAACGATATGGTTGTTGTCACATGACAACATTAAAAAAAAACGGGGTCCGGTAATTAAAATTAAAAAAATTATGATGGAATGATATTGATATAACCACATATAAGAACAAATCCATAAACGAAAAATTTTTACATGCCGCAGTAAAAATTTATAGCGAAAGAGCTTAAAACATTTCATTCTTTACAAAGGCCACTATATGGGCCCATTTATATAGGGTGTTTTTTTTAGAGGTTTGTTTTTCGAATAGAGATAAAACTGGCATTTTGTGGTCAAATCTGGCAACTCTAATGTCATTTATGTTCAGTTTGGTTTGCCATTTCATCATGAACAGGTTGACAAAAAAACAACGCTTGCAAATCGTGCAAATTTATTTCGAAAATAATGGTTCAGTTCGCGAAGTTTACCGCAAGCTCCGTCCATTTTATGGTCGACATAATCGTCCATCAGAGAAATTAATTCGGATAACCATGGGTCGTTTTCGCACTACGTTTACTCTATGTGATAATACGCATCCGCAGAGACGTCGAACAGTGCGCACCGAAGAAACAATTGCCGCTGTAGAGCAAAATGTTGAAGAGGACCCGAATGCATCGATTCGCCACCGTGCACAGCAATTGGAGCTTTGTCCATCAACTTTATGGAAGATTTTGCGCAAAGATCTTGGCTTGCGACCTTGCAAGATCCAGCTTGTGCAAGAATTAAAGCCGCGAGACCATGCAATGCGTCGTGATTTTGGTGTATGGGCCGAAAATGAGATTGATCTCGATGCTGATTTTCATCGCAAAATTTTGTTCAGTGATGAGGCTCATTTTTGGTTGAATGGCTACGTCAACAAGCAAAATTGCCGCATTTGGAGTGAAGAGAATCCACATGAGACCGTTGAGACGCCATTACATCCACAAAAACTGACTGTTTGGTGTGCTCTATGGGCTGGTGGAGTCATTGGGCCATACTTCTTCCGAAATAATGCTGGGGAGTCAGTTACCGTTAATGGAGACCTGTATAGAGCCATGATAACCGACTATTTTGTTCCCGAATTGGATGGCATGAATGTGGATGAGTTGTGGTTCCAACAAGACGGCGCACAGTGTCGCGAGTCCATAGTAGCGAGGGACAAAAATAGAAGGAATAGTCGTACGGTAATAAAATTTTGTACATATGATTTTGTTATAAAGAGAAGTTAATACACCAAAAATTACTTCAATCGCCCCACGGACACGCCCACCTCCCATACAAACCAAATACTAAGTTGACAGTATCTCGGAAACTATAAAAGATATATTGATGAAATTTGGTACAGCATATCATATCATCAATATAAACACATATGCAAAAAGCTTTTTCGATCAACTTACAAATACGCTTGTTATAAAAAAAAGAAATTTTGAAAAATCTACAAATATCTGTTCATACTTATGCGCATCTAAGTAATTTCAAACCCAAATAGAAAATAATAACATCTCTTATTTAATTCAGTATAGCCTATATTTTCATTAAAAATTACAATTTGTTAATCTGTACTGCTAGGACAATCGGTTTCCGATGATGAATTTTTCAAATTTAACCCTCTACATCTATTTTTGACAAAATTCTAAATTAAATTTTTTTTAAATTGCATAATATCAGAGTTTCGGTTTTCATGTTTACCTTTAATTTTCCTATTAACTGCTATAATTGGTTCTGAAGACATTAACAAGTTTTGCTTCTTTTCGAAAGTTGCCTTGATTCGATGGCAAGCCACTCAGTATTACCGAAGCCTTCCATCGAATCTACCTTTTTTTGTAATTTTTCTAAATCAAGTCGTGTTTGCA
Source organism: Melieria crassipennis (assembly GCA_963668005.1). Classification (NCBI taxonomy): domain Eukaryota; kingdom Metazoa; phylum Arthropoda; class Insecta; order Diptera; family Ulidiidae; genus Melieria; species Melieria crassipennis. The sequence continues at coordinate 120,439,543 of OY764961.1, forward strand.
TATTATTACATACAAAAAATTGATAGTTTAAGCGAAACGCAGCAGTGGTCGCTATGTTTTCCTGCCAACCATGCTGCAAAAAGGTCCCTACTTTTGACTGAATACGTCACTGAAAATGTTGAATTTCTTAAAAACGTGCAAGTTTCTGCAGCTAAAGTCCATGGTTTCTATTTATACATACTTTCAGCTATATGACAAATCTCGAAGGAGTGAGAAGGAGTATTTTTTTAAAGTTTATATAAAGTTTGATGACACTGCACTTTTATTCCTACGAATTGACGTTTCTTTAAGTAACGGTACAAGGAATATGGAAAGCAAAAAAAAAGGGGGAAAGCTTCCCCAGAGTTCCAAAAATAGTATATTTATAGAATATGTTTACTTAACATAAGGTTCCATGGGAAATTTTTCAATAAGAGACCTCGAACTTACATTCAACAAATTTCAATAATTTCTACCCAAGTCACCCACCTTCACAAAGTGCAAGTTTGGTGGCCTGCCATCGGTATATAAATTGATATTTTTAAAATCCGTTTTCACATTTTAGTAATTTGAGATATTTACTTCAGTACTACAAACTTATTTTTCTACATTTACGAAATTCATTTTTTTGATTTTTGTCCCTACTCGCGACACTGTGCGGCGCTACATGCCACACAGCGCACGTCACAATCGATTTATTGAAGGAAACATTCGATGAGCGCATAATTTCGCGGAATGGACCTGTCAATTGGCCACCAAGATCGTGTGATTTGACACCATTGGATTATTTTCTTTGGGGATATGTGAAGTCGCTCGTCTACGCCAACAAACCAGAAACGTTAGGGGACTTGGAAGCCAACATTCGTGGCGTTATTGCCGACATACGGCCCCAAATGCTCGAAAAAGTGGTTGAAAATTGGACCTGTAGAATTGGCTTTATTCGAGCCAGCCGCGGCGGCCACATGCCCGGAATCATATTTAAACATTAATGGCATAAAATTATCCTTCCAATAAAGCCAATAAAATTGATGGACATTAAAACGATTTTCTTGTGTTTTATTTCAATTCGAAGTTCTATACCTCTAAAAAAAAAACACCCTATAGTTATCGGCAACGTAAATGAAAAAAAACCATAAATAAAAGTTATGAAGCAATGTAAAAAATAAAAATCCCAAAATAATAGTTATCGGCAACGAAGATTATACTTGTTACTTATAAGTGTTATTATGCAACTCAAAAATATTTACTACATGATAATAGTTATAGGCGACGTAAAAGGTTTATTATAATTAAAATTATAGACATTTCTTAAATTAGGGCAATTTTTTTTTTCCCACAAATATGGATAATAATTATTTTAGGTCTCTGGCTCAAAGTCGAAACTTTTTTCACAAAAAAATGTAAACATATGTTTTCTGGTTTTTAGTCTATTGAGAAAAAAAAATCGTAAAAATATATGGTTAGCAAAATGTTACTAAACCTTTCAACATAGATTAAAAATTAATGTGGGCATTTTCGCTTTTTATATTTTCTCAAAATTTGCAAAGCTGAGGCTTTTACAGTACTTTTAATTCAAAATATTTTTCTAAATTAAAAATCTGGAAATTGGCAAAACTTAGAGGAAAATATTTAAAAATTATTCCTGGATTGTTTTTATTTTAAGCAGAAAATAATTCTATTTGAAAAGTGGTCTAAACACCTATTTTTCGATAAAATTTTTTTTTCATCCCTAAAAGTATTTTCAATCAGCATGAAAAATTGGGAAAACTGCATAAATACAAAACATATGTCTATTATTATCGTTTTTATTGCAAAACTAAAGGGTCCTAAGACAATTTCTGTTACTCTTTGAAATGATCCATTTTGACGTAACTGATTAAATCTAAAATTTGAAAAATCTATCCATGTTGCTTTCCAAAAATGACAAAAATTGCAAATTTAAGGCTCAGGTTAAACTACAAAAGTTCCAAAAAAATTGAGATTTGAATTCAGCAGACCATGGTTAACTATGCCAAATTTTATTAAAAACAGACCACTCCTTCTAATTTTGTTCCGCCGTTGTATGGAGTCGAATCACTGTGCGCTGTGTCAGTCTTTTCACGTAAATTTTTTTTTGTACTTCTGATGAAGTATTGAAATAGTTTTTAAATATTTTTTTACACACATACATATTTATACCAATGACACAAGTAAAAAATATACTTACAAAGCAAACGACCTGAACGTTGTTGTACAATCTATGTAGTCAGAGTTCGTGATGGTTCCGGACGGCGAGGTGGAAGCTTTTTCATAGACAATTTGAAGCTCAGAGATTCGCTATCGGCTGCTGAGTGAACAGTTGCGAGTTTCTCTATATTTTCCGCTAATTGAAGGATCATACGACAACGAATCCGAGATCAAGCGTCGCTTTAGCCTTACGGTCTTACGGTCTTAGACTTACGAACTTATTTACGGTAAACAATTTGAACGAAAATTTTTCACTTCAACCTCGTAGTTCAACAAGTTTGTTTGCCTGTTTCATTCGATTTGTGATTTGAATTTTGGTTTATTTAGTAATGTGACTTTATTTGATATGATTTTATTTTATGTTTAATTCATAACAATTTGTTGTTACAAGTATGTAAATATACAATGCATCCCACTGTGGATGTCAATCAAGAAATTTGTCATTCGTAAGCAGAAAAAAAGCAACGACTCATTCATGAATAATTTTAACGTTCAACGAAAATTCAACACAAATCAAAATCTAATGCTTCAGCATAAGAAATGCGGATGAGCGCTCGAACGCTTCGGCTGTCAAACCAACCTTAGTGAGTGTGACTGTTTGTCCAAACTCTTATGGGTGGAATAGGCAATTGCGAGAAATGCGCCATCACTTTATCGACCGATCGATTGACTGGCAAAACTGCAGTCTTCAGCAGCAATCACAGCAGAAACAAGAATCAGGCAAACATTTGGTGCGGACGGTAGAATTAAACTTGTGGCGTGCAGAGTTTGGACGAAATGTTAACTCATCGATGCATAATAAAAATTTGTGCTAATCATTGAAATTAAATGGCACACTAATGTTTTCACACACGTGCGGCGTGTGTTGACATTGGTCGGTCGGTGTGCAGAAGGTTGTCAGCAAACACGGACGACCACGAGTTGGTCGCTCACAAGCGCAGCACGCCAAGTCTTAATTCTATGAAAAACAGCACAGCAGGTCAGCAGCGCCTGTGGAGGACGTGTGCATGTCGTGTGCGGGCGAAACTGGCAGAACGGTTAAAAGTCAAGCGACTACTAAAAAAAATCTGACCCTGCTGGTTGCGTGTGTGCGGAGCCGCAGCGCAATTTGCTGCAATTACTGAGAGGCGTTTTGGCTAATTAAATTTGCTGGTTGCCGGCGGTAAACATGAAAATTATGTTTGGACAACTATGCGAAGCGTTGTCTGAAAAATACAGTGCTACACATTTTCTTGAGGAAGTTTTAAAGTGGGTAAAGATGCATTTCGGTTTGCTAGTTGAAAAATCTTCTTATTTGGAATTATTCTCTCACGTTTAGCATACTTTTGGGCGGCTTCACTTGATGTGTTTGTGTAAATTTTATGGAATTAAATTGATGTGCTGCACATTTAACACGAACACTAACACCGTGTAACAAAAATAAAAAAAATTTTTCACACTGGTAAAAATCTATATGGGCCATGAAACTAGAGACCAAACATAGTAATACTGCGTACTCAGTTTTTTATTTCTACATCCTTTGTCCTTTTAAAAGGACTTCAAAATTTTAAAGAGGATAAAAAATAAAAAAAATATTAAAATATAAAAAATACTTAACCTCGTTAAAATATGGCGATGGGTATATCAAATGAAAGAGGAAAGGCTCAAATATTGAAATAAAATTGAAAATGATTTTTTATCTATTTGTAAAAAAAGGATATGAAAAAGGTCCTTTGAAAATGTTAATCCTTTATATCCTTTAACCCAAAATCTCCTTCATCACGTGTCAAAATTTCATTTTTCTCGCTTCATTGATTTTGTATCTATTTATTATTTTAAATACTGATACACAAATAAATTAGAATTTTTGTACTTCATTAGAATTGCAGCTTCCGCCTTTTTTTTAATAACTTTCGAATCAATGTAGTTAGAGTAATGAAATTTTGAAACGTGATCAAGAAGATTTTGGGTTTTAACATACTTAATTTTCGAGAAAATTCTACATAAATTTTCAAGGATATAAAGGATTAAAATTTTCAAAGGACCATTTTCATATCCTTTTTTTACAAATAGATACAAAATCAGTTTTATTTAAATTCTTGAGCCTTTCCTCTTTTATTTGATATACATATCGCTATATTCTAACTAGGATAAGTATTTTTTTTATTTTTTTTATTTTTTATCCCCTTCAAAATTTTAAAGTCCTTTTAATAGGACAAAGGATGTAGAAATGAAAAACTGAGTACGCAGTATTACTAGTTTCATGCACATATGGATTTTTCCCAGTGTGAAAAATGCTGTCGCACGGTGTAATTAATTGAATTAATTGGTTCAATACGCTGCACAGTCCAACATTAATTTTTTAATTCAATTCGTTAATTCAATTCCGAAATGCAAATCAAACGCCACACGCTGTCACAAGCAAATTAAACACCGCTCCTCGCCTTCAGTGCAGCTAAGCCCCCGAGCACAAAATGCACATTACGCGCGACATACGCGCCGCCGCATCGAGTGCCATTTCGTCAGACATTTATGCGTAATTACGAATTTAATTTGCGAAATCATAATTAAATTCGCAATAAATTTTAATTCATGTCGCATGATGTGCGGTGGACGACTCGGTTGTTGGCGCTGTAATTAAATGAGATTCTTATGTTAATTATAGGCGGCGTCGTCTCATCTGGACTGGACTCTGCGGCGCGCAATCGAAGTGAACTTGGCGGTTTAGATTGGAATGGGATGGGATGAAGTGGCATGGAGTCGGGCGTAGTCTGGTCCGTTGTGCGCGGATTTGTTGCGCCTGTATGTGTGTCGCGTGCAATGGTCCCAACATGTAACGAACAATTGCTGTTGTCGGCATTGTCGCCCACGCCACCGCAACGCAATTACAAATTGAGCAATTTGAGTGATTTGTATTTGGTGTTTTTTTTTTGGGTTTTTGTTTTGTTCGTGTTGAATGTTCGCAGTATGCGGGAAAATGCGGCTGACGAGAGAGACGCATTTTAAATTGCCACCCAAATGCGCGAAGTTACTTTTCATGCTGGCGGCAACTACAGGCAGTAAGTTAGAATGTTGTATGTGGGAAAATTTAAATTTATTTCGCAGAAAAATTAACGTCAACATTTGTTGCTGGGCTCAGCTTTAGTCAACGTTTGTTTTATTTCCGCTTGAAGTTGGACATTTTGGCATCTATGCAGATTTGCTGGGCATTTTTGAAGCTTGGTTTGGGTTTGGCACATTTATTTTATGAGAGTAAAGTCTGTTCTTAAAGCCCACTAACAAATTACTGCGCATAACATCAACTGAAGAGGAAAGCTAAATTAAACTGAAGTGAAAAGAGACTTGCACACTTGTAAATTTACCCCAAAAGTATGCAACATAGTAAAGAGAAACTACGAGTGCGCCAAGCAACACAATGACTGAATATTTATTTATTATTTTTGTATGAAAAAAATAACTAAAAAAAAAAAAAATAAATAATAACTCTTAACCAGCGAGCTGTAGGAGCAGAATTCAGATTTAAACAATGAGCACGTAAATAAAACCAAAAACCAACCAAATGTGTAACAAAAGCTCAACGTTCACCAAACTTATACCTTTTTGCCGGACTGCTGATGAGAATTGTTCAGAAATAATTTTTAAGTTAATAATATACAACTTCCACAAAATTAATATTTCTTATAAACTATCTCCTACACATATAACTCTTATACTTACAAATAACTTTTTTACTAACAATTCTAAAAATAGTAAATTTTTACTTGTGACTTAAGTTTTCGCTCGTTTATTTAAAAATGAGGAAGCTCCATCTGCAAAGATTGTGACGCTCCAGCACAACAACAACAACAACTGGACGGATATGTGTCGGCCGTAACAGCATTGCCTACTTTCAGGGGCATGGTAATTTCAACGGAGTATGGCAGAGACGGTTCGAGACGATGCTAGAATGTTTGAGAACGAGGCGTGCTCCGGTCAGGCGGGCAATCTGATTTTGACAAGCGACGGAACAACGCGGAAGAAATTAGTAGAGTGCAAGTAACTAGTAAAAGCTATCTAAGTAAACTGAGTGACAATTGTAAGAACAGTAAAGTGTAAATAAATTGACTGCCAGTGGTAAACTGCGCTAAAGAATTCAAAGTGTTTTATTTTGGGCACAATCCAGCGAAACGAAACATGTCTGCATTGGCCAGCCGAACTGAATTTTAAATTTTTTCAAAAATATGTAAAAAAAAATCAGCTTGAATCGTAAGTTGCGACTTATAGAATTTTTTTCAGCTTCCAGAAGCTACCACAGCTTTCGCCAATCATTGGCCAACATTCTACGTCAAATCATGTTCAGCATCACTTCAAGTGACAAACCACATTTGCCTTCGTAATCAGTGCAATCGCAGCCATTTACAGCTTAGTGCTTTTGTGTGGAAATGCGCCGTTCGCTTCTCTGCCACTCCGCTTCCCATTTCCGTTGCTATTTTAAGAGACTTTTATTCGCATCAAAGCATATAATTTAGATTGACGATGTGAAGTCACAAGTTGCGCTACACAAAATTATTCTTTTTCGATGTTCCCTGTGCATTTTTTTTGAAGTTGGCCGACTGGAAGCCCTTATCTATGTGCGCGTGTGTGTGTGTGTGTGTGGTTGATGTGCATAATTAAATGTGTTTAAATTTGCACTAACAGTCAGCGAGTGTGGGGTGAAAAAGTGAAATTAAATTACGCTGTTTGTGCGCTCTCAGAAAGCAGGCGAGCAAGCCATAAAAAAAAATTTAGGGGAAACCTGTAGCCAAAAAAAAAAGAGAGGAATAAATAAAACGAAGCAAAACCGTAAGGAAAACAACATTAGCAGAAAAAAAGATTATTCATTCACTTAACTTTAAATTACAACATCAAATCCACATGCACATACATACAAACACACACAGCCATACGCTCGCATGTACATGTAAATGCATTTATTTATGCGGCACCGTAGTCTCACGGTGTATGTGTGTGTGTGTGGCTGCGCGTACAAGTGAAATGTAAATATTTTATCGTGTACAAAAAATACAAACACACACACACACATGCATAAATACATTCATATGTGTGCTGAGCAAATGTACCAAAAAAAAAAAAGCGTGAGTGTGTGTGTATTTGCGCCTGGAAATCCATTAAGGCGAACGCACTCAGTTCAAACTCATCGAAGAGAGAGAGAAAGTAGAAAATGGCAAGCAAAATAGGAATTTAAATTAACTTCAGGTGTGTGCGTGGGTATACGTTTGACAAATCACTGCACAAATACCAGCGCACAGCCACACACACACGCACCCTCACGCAAAATCAATCGTTGACAAGCATCACCAAACGCCACTTCAATCACGACACTTCAGGTTTTAGAGACGCTACAGTCAGGTGTTGCTGGCTGCGGATGTGTTAATACCAAGTGGGCGTGGCTATTATGCAGCAATGATGACACACTTAATAAATGACCGCCTGTCGTTAGAAGGCGCTGTAAGGTTTTCTAATAGGAGTTCATAGTCAATGACGGCATACATTACCGCACTTCCGGTCAGAGAGCTGTGGTTCTATTCTGCATGCTTTTTTTTAATTTTCTTAATATATTTATTTTTTTTTGCCATTGCAACTGGTTTTAAACAGAAACTAAGAAGCAATTTTTATCTAACATTTTATAATATACAATATAATTCAATTTACAGCTTTCTCGAGGTCAGCTTTTGATGCGAGGCCACTCGGTTTGGTTCGTTTCTGCTTGCTGGCATAAAACACTACTCGACAAAAAATTAGTTCATCGCGTGCTCCTAAAAACAAAAGTATTTTTTAGACTAATCTTCGGCTGCTGAACACGAAACTGAAAATCAAAAAATTTTCTTAAGAAGCGTTTTCGAAAAATCTTCGAAAAACACGTGATTTTCCTCTTATTTCAGTTATGAGCACATATCTCGTAAACCAACCACCCGACTAACACAAGTGACCCGTCTTTCAGAAGATAATTAACAAACCTTTCCAACGATATATAGACTGTCCAAATCAAATGAGGATTGGGCAAGTTACTGACGGTGAGAGTTGAAAAAATTGGATTTTTTGACCATTTTCAAAAATTAAACATTTTAGAATGGGTTTTTTATACTTAGATAAAAAAAATTATCTCCTCAGGTTTTAAAATTTTAGATAAAAGATATATTATTTGTGCAAATATTAAGCCAAACATAAATAGAATTGAAAGAAAAATAACAAAGTTATGATGCACGGAGTGAAAACACCATTTTTACATTTATTACACTGTGCGAACAAATTTTTTTAATTTTTCCGAGACCCATCCAAATGTTGATATAGACGTGAAACTAGAGGTTATTTATAGTATCCTGGCATAGTCAGTTTTTCATTTTCTGACTCAAAGTCCTTTTTAAAGGACTTTAAAATTTTAAGGACATACACATTTCAAATAGTTTTTCAAATATTTGCGGTTGTGCCATGATGAAGATGTGGGTATCAAATGAAAGAAGAAAATTGTCTCCTTTTTACTAAATTTTTTATTTTGAACTTTCAGAACTTTGAAATAGAAAAAAATTTAGATGTATGAATCTACAGACTGAGATCCAAAACATTTATGTTTTCCATACCTGACATATTTTGGAATATATCGGGTGTTTTTTTTAGAGGTATAGAACTTCGAATTGAAATAAAACACAAGAAAATCGTTTTAATGTCCATCAATTTGGCTTTATTGGAAGGATAATTTTATGTCATTAATGTTTAAATATGATTTCGGGCATGTGGCCGCCGCGGTTGGCTCGAATAAAGCCAATTCTACAGGTCCAATTTTCAACCACTTTTTCGAGCATTTGGGGCCGTATGTCGGCAATAACGCCACGAATGTTGGCTTCCAAGTCCCCTAACGTTTCTGGTTTGTTGGCGTAGATGAGCGACTTCACATATAGTATCCCCAAAGAAAATAATCCAATGGTGTCAAATCACACGATCTTGGTGGCCAATTGACAGGTCCATTCCGCGAAATTATGCGCTCATCGAATGTTTCCTTCAATAAATCGATTGTGACGTGCGCTGTGTGGCATGTGGCGCCGTCTTGTTGGAACCACAACTCATCCACATTCATGCCATCCAATTCGGGAACAAAATAGTCGGTTATCATGGCTCTATACCGGTCTCCATTAACGGTAACTGACTCCTCTTCTGACTGGGTCCTCTTCAACATTTTGCTCTACAGCGGCAATTGTTTCTTCGGTGCGCACTGTTCGACGTCTCTGCGGATGCGTATTATCACATAGAGTAAACGTAGTGCGAAAACGACCCATGGTTAACCGAATTAATTGCTCTGATGGACGATTATGTCGACCATAAAATGGACGGAGCTTGCGGTAAACTTCGCGAACTGAACCATTGTTTTCGAAATAAATTTGCAGGATTTGCAAGCGTTGTTCTTTTGTCAACCTGTTCATGATGAAATGGCAAACCAAACTGAACATAAATGACATTAGAGTTGCCAGATTTGACCACAAAATGCCAGTTTAATCTCTATTCGAAAAACAAACCTCTAAAAAAACACCCTATAGATAGATAGATTTAGTCTAAAAAATACTTTTATTTTTAGGAGCATTTTTCGTGTCGTGTAGTGTAATTTGTATGCTAAAAGAAGGGGTTTCAATTAATATTCCCATCTTTACTATACCATTTCGTATTATTTTAAATTAATAACTAACGGCACCAAAGTTCAAGTTCATACAAACTGCTCTTTATCGATTCGCAAAGCGCTCCCTCATAATTATGCAGAGTTTAGAAGGAGCTGAGTAAGAAGAAGAAGATTGAGTAGCTTCCGCAGCCTTGAGGTATGCTCTACTTTGCAGCGCATAAAAGTACATAGGTATCGGATCGAATCGCCTGTAACGCTCCAACTTATATAAATTTAATTTTCTTGTATTTTCTTTCCATTTCATTTCTCACTTTTTCCACTCCAGGGATTCACCCTTTCGCCACCTGTGACTTTCTCACTTATGTTCAATGTTTTTCCTATCTTCAGCGTTTTGCCGTTAAAGTTGTTGGTGTCTTGCGAAGCACGAACATTTTGTTTTAACACCACGTCGTCCATTGTTTGGAATTCGATTTTCTCACTTTCCACTTTCTTTCAGTGGCTTACGGCAAAATATGAAAACCTTATACACTTTTGCAATATTAACTGTTGTCGTTGTTAGTGTTGTTGTTGTTGGTTCTTTTTGAATTTGCAATTTTTATGCAAACACATCGGAATGCCGTTTTGTTCGTATTTGACGTTTTAGCAAAGCGGCAGCATTGGTGCGTGAGTGGCTGCGTGTGTGTGAGTTTTGAAGCATACTCGTAGACGCGCGTGTGCCATAGAATTGATGAGCTTGTTGTGCTGCCGTTGGTGTCGGTGCAACGCTGCGGCGTCGGCAATTACATAACAAATTTCACCGAACATTTGATATTTTCCTTTTCGATTTCCATTTTTTTCATGGCGCGCATTTTGGGCGCTCGCGGCAAAGCAATGCTGCCAAGTGCTCTCGACGCTGCTCAAGTGTTGGGAATCAGAAAATAAAAAGTTCATATGAAATCGTTGTTGTGCAGAGTATTTGTATGTTTTTGTAATGCTGTTGTTGTGTTGTTGCGTTTGTTTTGTTGCTGGTGGGAAAAAGTTTTTGCTCAAAATTGTGTACTTTTCGTGCGGAAAATGTTGTATAGAAACACATAGAATTGGCTATAGAATTGTTTGCTATTTGTTGTTGTTGCTGCTGAATGTTCCGAATGCATTGGCAAACTTTGCTTTTCTCCTTTTTGTGATGCATTTACGCTGCAATTGCACTGTGTTGTTGCTGTGGCATTTATTGTTGTTGTTGTCGTGTAGCTTCATTTACTTTGGCATTGTGTTGCAAATGTATGCGACACGGCTGCCGTAGTTGTAGTTGTGTGAGTTTTGTTTTTTGCTGCCCTTAGGTGCGCAGAGAAATTGTTGCTGGCCTGAGTGGTCGTGCGGTGTGTGGCCAAGCGTCGAACGAGCGGCGAGTGGCTCGTTGAGGTGCGCGGCGGTCTGCCAGCAGTGCTGAAATATTTTGCGAACTCACTTTTTATTCATTGTGGGCAAAATATGCGGTTCAAACGGTGTTCGGGGGGGGGACTTTGAGACTGGGAACTGACGGGTAAATTTTTAAACTTTTGTGTGGTATTTCAGTGGCTGTTACGAATTTCATTGAGGAATTTTCAAGTTGAACTCACATATTTGCAATTGTCTCGAGTTGGCAGCCAGTGAGTTTTAAGCTCACACCGAACTGACAATATGCCAAAATTGTGTTGTTTTAATCGCTGCTGGCATCTTCAATGGAATACAAAATTCGACATTTGCAGCGGCAACTTTGATACAAATAACAAAGGGAGAGATGGTTTAACGCTATGCTTTTGATTTGTTAAATATTTGGCCGTCAAAACTTTGCAATGGCTCTAACTTAAACAAAGTTTTAGAATGAAAGGGAAAGTTTGAATGGTGTAAAAATTTGTATTTATCTCTTTTCATATGCTATGAAATGTTGCTAGCGAAATAAATCCTGCAGTTTGTGCCCAACCAATAAAATCTAACTGCTGGGAAAATTATAGCCCAAATAATAATAAAGCTTTCAAATTTCCATTATTACGAGAGTCGCATGAAGAACTAAAATCGATGATATTAAACAGAAATGGATGCAAGTAACAATGGATCAATGTAGGCCAAAGTTTTGCATAGAATCAGTTTATTCAAATTATTTTGCATAGAATCAGTGAAGATGCCCAAAACTAGCCACATCAGTCCATGACTAAGAACGTTATCAATCTGTAAAGTGGACATTGGCAAAATTGGGCTTTGACAGCTGAATTTCTGTGTATATTTAGGCCAACATGTTGAAATAGTTCATAAATGCCAGTTGAATAGTATAACAGGATCAGAAATCATAGTTGGAAGCCTTAAAGTGACTTAAGTGGCTGTGGAACGACATTGCTACGCCATGCATTGAAGTTGATGCTTCGTCATGAGTACGTAAGTGTTTATATATAATGTCAGACATGTTTACCAGCAAATCAATGAATGCGAAACCTGTCATTAGGGCGAGTAGGCGCACGTTCATGTCTTTGAATAGTTGCTGTGCTAACACCGTGCGACAAAAATTAAAAAAATGTTTCACACCGGAAAAATTCTATATGGGCGTGAAACTAGATACCAAATTAAGTAATACTGCGTACTCAGTTTTTCATTTCTACATCCTTTGCCCTTTTAAAAGGACTTCAAAATTTTGAAGGGGATACAAAATAAAACAAAATATAAAAAATACTTAAGTTCGTTAGAATATGGCGATATGTATATCAAATGAAAGAGAAAAGGCTCAGAAATTTAAATAAAATTGATTTTTTATCTATATGTAGAAAAGGATATGAAAAAGGTCCTTTGAAACTTTTAATTCATTATAAGTATAAATACTTGAAAATTTATATAGAATTTTCTTGAAAAGTAAGTATGTTAAAAAAAATCTCCAAAAATCTCCTTGATCACGTGTCAAAATTTCATTATTCTCGCTTCATTAATTTTGTATCTTTTTATTATGATTTAAAATACTGATTCTCAAAAAAATTAGAATTTTTGTACTAGATTAGAATTGCAGCTTCCGCCTTTTTTTTTAATAACTTTCGAACCAATAAAGTCAGAGTAATTAAATTTGGACACGTAATCAAGGAGATTTTGTGTTTTAACATACTTTTCACATAAAGGATTAAAATTTTCAAAGGACCTTTTTCTTATCCTTTATTTACAAATAGATTAAAAAAATCGATTTTATTTCAATTCTTGAGCCTTTCCTCTTTCATTGAGCCTTACCTCTTTCATATCGCCATATTCTAGCGAAGTTAAGTATTTTTTATATTTTTTTATTTTTTTTATTTTTTTATCCCCTTTAAAATTTTGAAGTCCTTTTAAAAGGACAAAGGATGTACAAATGAAAAACTGAGTACGCAGTATTACTATATTTGGTCTATAGTTTCACGCACATATAGATTTTTCCCGGTATGAAAAATGCTGTCGCACGGTGTAATAAATGATAACACTGACAATGTTAATACAACAATGACAACTTACGTGCCAATGATAATTAAATTGTTTTCTGCCTATAATGCTGCCGAATATCGTTTGCAAATTAAACACAATGAATACGCAATAAATATGTAAATTAATGCTCCGTTGGGGCGGCGGGGCGTATGAGCAACATTGAATTTTGGGTTGATTTCGCGCACATTAGCAAGTCACTCGGTTTATGAAACATTTATGCTAACAAATTGCTCATCTATCATAATTTGTCATGCATGTGTTAAGCGTTTGAGCGTTGCCTCATCTGCCAAAGTGTATCTTGAAATGAAACAATAACAACCATTGGCCATTTGCATAGTCGTCACTTTGTGGTTAATGTGAATTTAAGTTCGAAAGGTTCACTAAAAAGTTGCAGAACAACAACAAAAACACACACACACATGAGCATAAAACATAGAGCAAAATTTAGAGATATTGCGGGAACGCAGCTGGCTGTGACGCTGTGCTTGTCAGTGCAACGTTGGCCATAAAGCAGGCAGCCAATCATCGCAATCGAATAAATTTGCCCTTCCCCCCACATATTCTATCAATAATTCATTTATCTCTATGGGCCTCTGCATTGCTTTAGTTTACAGTGCCGGTCACATTGTCGATGAGTGCCGCAGTGCCAGCGGGACGCGCGCAGTGTCGCGGCCGAGAGCACTTCAATTAAAACAGTCAATAAACGTGCGCCGCGCGACCTCCGCTGCTGCATTGCGCGCATTAAGTGCCACTATGCATGAGTCGAGCGCTGCGTTGCGGCCAGCCGTGCGGTGGGTGAGTGCATTTGTTCGTGCGGCCAGCAATTGAGCGGCAAATTTGGCTGTGCTGCTAGTGTTGTTGTAATTAGTAAAGCATGTCGCTGTTGGTTTTGTTGTAGAGGGTACTGCGCGAAATATTTGACTTACGGCCATGCGGCGCATCCAACCATTCGTTCGTGCAGCGAACAAGCGCGCTGGAAAGCAATTTTCAATTGTTGGCACTGACGCTGTTGAAAACAAAAATTGAACAATGCAATAAAATCGATTGTGCATTTTTCTGTCCAATATCTGTGCCGGCCTGCCGTGCACCGCCATTGGCAGCAGTTCAATTTTATTGCAGTCAATTTAATTGAGCGTAGTCAGTGGTGAAACGGCGCAATGAGTTGAGTCGCATGCGTGGCGCAATGTGTCGTTGCGAGCAAGTTGGCGGCCATGCGAATATTTTATGCGATTTGTAGCTGGAATTTGTGTGCTTTGCGACGAGTTGTTGGCACTGTCACTGTGCTGAAGCGCTGTCCCGAGTGGTATTGAAGAATATTGGTAATTTTTGTGAGCTTGAGTGACAGCTCAAGCAAGAGATTCATATGCAAAGAATAAGCATAGAAACGTGAACTGAACGAAAGTTTGTACCATTTCATATCAGATACTTGTCAAACTACGGAATTGTGTGTATTTGTAATATTCTGTGTAATCCTATTCTTACACTGCGTTGTTGAAAAAGGCAAAGCTGACTTGTTTAAAGCCAACAATAAACACGCAAAGCACTCAGAAAATATCTCACGCCGTTATCGTCGCCGTCGTGCTCACCGTCGTCACCGCCAGCAGCGCACAATCAGCAACTTGCTATTACAACAGCAAATCTGGCACTTGTCAAAACTTTTCAATGTTACTCAAATTAGGCACTTAAAACTCGGTTAAAATGGGTTAAGCTGCAAGTTTGGCGCCTTCGTTCTACCGCCACTGCGTCTGACATTTTATCGCGCCAACAGTCAGACAGCAAAATATATATTTCCTTATATATACCGAACGGCATTTACATTACGCAAAGTTGGCTTATTACGGTTCCAGCTGGCGTGCTTTACAACTGCTGTTGCTGCTTTAAATATCGCTCATACGCCGCGTGGCACACTCACCCGGCAAAGTGGCACATTTTCAGAGTTAATAAAATTTTGCAAAATTGCCATTCGGCAGTAAAAAGCACACTAATGTTATGATCTGTCGACTAACAGTGGCAGCAATAACAAAAACAACAACAACAATTGTTTATGTGTGCGTGTGTGCATAGTTGAGAATGAAGCAGCAAAAGCGTGCAAGCGTCAGAACCACTGAAATTGCTATCGTTCGTCAGAACACAAGCCACCACAGCAGCAGCAGCAGCACAAAACGGCATAAGCGATGGAATTGCGAACGTCGGAAACGTTGTCGACAGTGTTCCGCTGACTGTCAATACAACAACAAAGTTTCGCTCGTTTTACTGCCACACTTGCTGCCACTTTGGCTGTCAATGCTTCACTCGCAGAGCGTCGAGCAACCAGCGGATAGCAGTGTTGCCAAAGTAAAAGTCACATTTTGTTGGTAGACGGAAGCGAGCGCTCGGATATAGAAAAGATATGGCAGTTGGTTTAGTTCACGCTGGCTGATTTTTGCACAACGATTTTAGGCTTAAGTGATGGCAATTTATAAAATTGTAATTAAGCCAGAAAAAAGCAAAAAGGATAATGCAAGCAGCAACACCAACAAGAGCCACAATAGCAACAATCACAATAATACATAAAAACGACTGCAAAACGTAGCAGTATTGAAGCGGAAAATGTCAGCTTTGAAAGGCAGCGAAAAGTACCGGCCCAGCAGTGCTGGAATTAATGAATGGACGAGCGAACGTCAGCTGGCGTCGAGAGTGAGGCGCCTGGGTGGGCCGCAAGGCCCATTGAGCAAACTAGATTAACGGGCGGTAAGTAAGCAAACAGTCGGCCAGACAGACAGACGGCCTGCTGGCGGTGACCGAGCAAGCCCGTCAAGCCGTTGGCCATGGCCGAACGATTGGCGAGCCGCATGCGGAGCGAGCGCAGCGGTGGGCCGCTGACGTTGTTTTCAGTTGAAAAAGCGGTCTGCACTGGACGATGGGCAGCGGTCACAATCGAAAGGTTAAAAATGTGCTGTTTGCCAATGTGCAACAACAACAATAACAGGAGTGGAAAACAGTACAGCAGCGGCCAACGACAATAATGTGAAATGACTAAAATCCTTCAATGTACTTTTATGTAGTTGTGTGAGTGCACACTGTGTCAATGTCCATGTGTGCGAGTGTACGTGAGTGTGTGCGTTTGCATTGGTGCATGGTGTACTCGTACATGTGGGTGTATGCCTGGCTACTTGTTTGTTTGTTTGTTTGTTTGCATGCTTGTTTGTCTGTGTACTTTGTCATTATTGAGGACATCAAGGATTTCGATTTGGCTTCACTCGCTATTTTGCAGTTGAACTTGAATGTTGATTTTGCCATTGTTGGTTTTGTTGTTGTGCATAGTTCTCATGGCTGTTGTAATTATAGATTGTTGTCCCAGCTATTGTTGTTGGTATATTGAAATGTTGCATGTGTAGGAGTTGTTGTTGTATTGATTATAATTGGTAATATTATTATAAGCTGTTGAAATTGTTTTAGTAATTTGCATTGTTGGTTTTGTTGAATGTTGCAGTTGTAATAAAAGCTGATGTGATTGCTGCAATTGTTGTCAGTTTTTTACGTATGTGTTGCTTGTGTTGAAAATGTTGCAGCTGATTTGCGCTCCGAATAATTTAGGGTTGTAGAAGATGGTAACTGTGCGGCTGAAAGAGCCCAAAGCGGACTGATGCATACAGTCGTCAAGCGTACAGACTCTGGACAGTGGAGTAACATCACAGCATGTGCATAGAAATCTGGCCATAGTTCTAGCTTCATTAGATCAAAAACAGGCAGACGACAGAGACAAATTACACTGCACAACAAAATCAAATATTTTTTTAAATAACAAGGTTCTGACAACGGGTTCTGGAAGAGGGGCCCAAAAAAATATATACGTGTATCGGCGTTTTGAAAGTTTACGTCTGAATTTTTTTATGGGGGGGTCAAAGTTTTCCCCTTTTTGCACATTCTTATGGTGAATCGGCATACGAAAACCATGTAACCTCACATTTTAGGTATATGATGTGTTCAGCAATTTGATGTAAAATACTACGAAGAACATTTTTGTGGAGCATTTTAACCCTGTAGCTCCTGTTTGTATAGGTCAATTTGACCCTTTTTTCTAAAATGCCAAAAATGTCCTGTAAAACAGGACTTTTTAAGGACAAAATGTACCACGAAAATATTTGCCATCCAATTCTACTATAGGTCTCTGAATACATCAAAGCTCAGAGATTAACTCGAACGTCAGAACTAAGCCAAAACTGAAAATGTGTTTAAGTGTTTATTTCGTACTTAATCAAAATTGGTACTAAAAGAGAATTCGCTGCGTGAGTTGAAGGCCATACTTTTGGCGGCCTATAAAAAATGTATGGAAAATTGGATCAAACGTTGGCAATAATGTATTGACGCAGGAGGAGAGTATTTTGAAGGGAATAATAAAGAAATTTATTAAAAATTGAAATGTTGCGTTTTTCTTTAATTCTTTTTTGATCACAAGGTATATGCATATTAAACATGATTTAGTGTTGTATGGAGATTCTTAATAATAGGTTCTCGATGCTCCGCAACCTCTTATTTGATGCGGTTGGGTGAAAATATAATCAAAATGGGGAGGTTAATGGGGTTTCGACAGTACATTTTGATTATTGCTTTTTATAAACCCAAAAGTTGACAATTTCACAACTCCGATCATATGAGAGACGCCCTCTGGTGGTGATCCTTAAAACCTTAATAAATTTTGTATTTTTTTTACTCAAGAATGTTGGTGTTCGCTCAATAAATAATTTAAATCGGTTCAGTAGTTTCCGAGATACGATGTTTTCTCGCTTACTTAACTACTACATTTACAAGTGGGGAGCCAATGGCATAGAAAATGGCCAATTTTGTATGGCAGCCCCCTTAAGACTTGGAGATAGCCAGTAGGTATGTTTAGAAGAAACATTCGGAAGGAAAAATAAATGGATGTCGGTCATACATTTGACACGTCTGGGGGCAACCTAGGAGCAGTGGGAGCCTATTTTGTAAAAATTACCATTTTGTATGGGAGCCCCATTAAGGGTTGGAGATGGGGTATAAATATGTTTGAAAGAAATGTTCAGTAGAGAAAACTAGTGGGGGTCAGTCATAGATTTTAACCCTCTAAGAGCAACTTCTGAGCAGCTGTGGAGCAATTTGTCGAATTTCCCAGCTTTTCTGTGAACTTTGACCTCGATGCGACGCCATTTAGCCCCACTCTATCCCCAAAAATGTTTGGCTCATGCACTTTTATAGATATATATCATTCATCATTATATATATATATATATATATTTTATTAATTCTTAAGTGGAGCAATGAAATTAAAAAATGAAAAGCTAAATTTTATGGGTTTTTTTCTTTAACAGATATTTTATAAGTATTAGGCTTCGGCCTAGTATTTAAGTTACGCCGAATATTCTGTTTCGGCTTTGGCCAAAAATCTGCCTTCGGCCAAAAATCTACCTTCGGTCGGACACTACTTAATAGGTATGGATAAGACAAAGGCTAAGTTTGTCCTTGTTTCCAGTCTAAGCCGCATTAATTTTAATTATAAGTTCTTACTGTGGTATCACAATGAACCAACTAGGGTCCAAATAGTAACCACCTACGGTCAGCAGTCATTTTCAAAAAGCTGTCTAAGAGTTAATCCATACACTTTGCATTTAATTCTGGCCTCAAACACCAAATGAGTAGCAGAAAGCTCCCCTGACTGCTGCTGCTACTTTCTAAGATTCTTGTCTTATAATTGTGGAACTATAAACAACATTGGGGTGTGTCATTTTCGTGTTGTTTGTATGTAAAAATCCTTATTCAGCGTTTGCGATGTTCCATAGGGACGATTAAAATCTAGTAGAGACAGCTTACGATGCAATATATCTGTTGTTGTTGTTTTCGCGATACATGTTGATTTTGCAATTGCTTATAGTTGTTGTAGTAAGTTGTTATTATTGTTATCGTAAGTGCTCTCTGCTTTGGTTGTTGTCTAATTTGATAAGTAAACTATTCGTTGTATTTACTTTTATGCTATTCTGTTTTAGTTGCTGATGTCTGTGCTTTCGGTAGAAACTCTCATTGTTTTAGCTACTGATTTATTTCTGCTTAATTAAAGTTACTTTGCCATATTTCTTGTTATTGCTTGAACAAATCTAAGTGACCAAAATAGTTTGTGGCAAGTTAAATTAAGCAAAAACTTGAGCATCAAAATTTGCTATTATAAAGTTTTTAATAGTGTCCGACCGAATATTCGGTTTCGGTTTCGGCCCAAATAAGTGTTTCGGTTTCAGTTTCGGCCAAAAAATGCCCGAACGGCCGAAACCGGAACTTTCTAGAATATTTTTTACATTTAGAGGAGAATTTAGATGCCACCAATGTTAATAAACTTATTTTTTTAGAATATAATATTAAATTAGTTAATTTTGAATATTAGCGAGTAAGGTACGAAAGGATGATTTTTTTATGTTTATGTTTGAAGAAAAGAAAGAATTGTTTTTATTAATAAGTATTTATTTATTTATGTTATGTTTGTTTGTTTGTTCCGAAACAAAACAAAAAATGGTAATTTTTCTGCTTGATGTGGTGATTTTATTTTAACTAGAAAGTTTCGGTTTTGGTTTCGGCCGAATATTAAAAAAAAACCGCAATTCGGTTTCGGTTTCGGCCCAAAAAAGTTGTTTCGGTCGGATACTAGTTTTTAATTATTTTTGCGTAATTTGTATTTGACACTAATTGCAGTTAACGTAGTTGTAGTTAAGTAAGTGGAACAAGTTCAGTAAAATTTTGATTCATTGATAATAGTGAATTAAAGTTGTTTGTCGTTGTTATTGAAAAGTGAATTGAGTTACTTTTTCTTACTGCAGATATTTTCATCATTGCTGCTACTGTCCCTGTTATTAAAGTTGTTGTTGTAATCATTGCCAAGCTGCTCGCTAGCATCGTTGCAGGTCACAATCATTTGCCGTATTCATTACCTCAATTTGTCGTTTCTTTGTAGCTTGTTGCTGAATTTCGTGTTGCTGTTGAGTAAGATTCGCGCTGACAGCATCGATTGCACACATACCTACATACATACTTCCCATGTATCCTCCATATATTCAATGGCATTTTTAATGCGACTCCTGGCCGGCTGTCGGGGCGTATACGCATCACTGAGCGCATATTTTGTTTCCGTTCATTTGGCTACGTTCTCTTTGGTCTTTTCATTTTCTTCCGCTTTTTATTTTTTTAATTTAATTTTTTATTTTCTTTTTCCTATTTTCTCGACTTGACTTAGTGGGCTTATTGTATTTTTTGGCTGTGTTGATTTCGTCGTTTAGTTTTTGGTTTATTAGCTTTGGGCACATCGTCTGCCGCGTGGTTTAGGCTTTTGTGTTGTGTTGTGTGCTTGTGTGGCTTCAAATAAGATTTGGACAATGGATATTTATTTTCTGTGTTTCCAACTTTTATTTACTGTTAAATTGACAGCCACGAGCACGACCCTTACAACAGTCTGCCTATCAGATACGTCGCGGTGGGACAACAAATATCCAATGACACGTTTGCTTAAGTGTGCGACCGCATATCAGTGGCAAGTGACATTATTATGACCCATCGAATGTACGCTGAAAAGTGTAGTTTCATAAGTGCTGTAATGTGAACGCAATCAACTAAATGGAAGTTAAAGTTCCAACTTTAATTTCGAAAAATGCTTGCACGATTTTTGCTTATGGCAAATTCAAATAAGTAGAGGAAAATGTGAGTTGATTGTAAGAGGAGATAATGCAGCCCACTCCGGCCGCTTTGTTGCGCTTTCATTATACTGCGCAAACAATGGAGCGCCAACGACAATGCTCCAGAGCTCAACAATCGAGTTGTCGCACAAAAGCCGAAGCTGTATCCATCAGTCGCAACGCAGATGTGGCCACCGTAGTGCCCGCAGTGCAAACAAAGCAGGGATTAGGCGCTGTAGGCTGCCGCAGGACATAAATTTGATTAAGCGGTACGCCCCCGTCTGGATTATGTACGAAACATTGGCTGGACGCGCTTCGGTGCACGAGGCGAGCGTCTCTCCGTAGCAAACACAAAAAAACGTCGGCCCACCTGTTGCAACTGCGAGCGGCAGTGACAGTGTTTGCTATTTTCCGACCAACTGGCAACAAATGCACGCAAGCTGAAGTTGCAACAATGCTCGACTATGAAAGTTCAGCCAAGCTAACTCAACAGAAATACAATTTCAATATTGATGTAGAATTTCTCAATTCCTAACCACGCTTACTCGTACATTTGTATTTGTTTTGCTTCATATGCGGCAAATCTATGTGTCTGTGAATGTGGCAAACAATTCTGTAAAAACTATGGAATTGTTTTTTGTCATCTGTGTAGAGCTCAACAGAGGATTTAGTGCGGAAAAAGCAGTAACAAAGTAAATTTTCTAATTGGAAGATTTGTGATATGGTGAACAAAAGTGGATGGCAAGTGATAGTATTTTTCTGTTTTAATTAAATCAGATGTGGGGAAACATACAATGAATCAATTTTTGCATGCAATAAAATTTGGAAAATGTGGCTTTGTGTTTTACGCTTCTTTCAAACTAATAAAATTTGATGAAAGTTTTATGACTTTTAGAAGTGTTTGGTTCGTTGGACTTTTGTTATTTTATTATTTTGTTTTTAGATTGAGTACGGTAAAACACAAAAATGGCATAAATTGCAAAAGAAAGTCTTGTACAATATTGTACCAGAAAAATCCAGAGACCTAAAATTAATAATTATCCATAGTTTTGGAAATAAAAAAATTGCTCTAATTTAAGAAATTTCTATAACTATTGCTTTTAATAACTATTTCCAATAAGAAATTGGAAAAGATCGCACATAAGCAATAACTTTCATAAACGCAATTTAAATATTGCAGGCAGATGCTTTTAACTAAATTTAAATTTAAATATAAAAGCGAAATCACAAAAATAACACATGTTTTATATTTCATTATAAAGGGAATTCCACAGGCTACAATATGGTAAACAATTTATTGTACCTTAGTAATGGATTTTTTCGATACTAAAATCCGTAAAAAAAAAATTTTTATAAAAAATGTTTTTTTCGCTTAAGAATTTTTATTAGTACATTTTACGTATCTAATGTTGTACATTAATAGAAAGGTAAGAAAAAGACCTTTCGTTTGATACCCATATCGTGTAAATCAGTTCGAGATTAATTGAGTTTTTTAATAAAAAGTTTAACTTTGACCCCGAGCCACGCCTTTAATGGGCGTTTCCCAGGCAAAATTGTTAGTTTGTTAGATGTAGGAGCCAACCCTCTATATAGAAGCATACTCATTTATATTTTTCACGAAGGTTCGCTATGCTGCATTTATGCCTCGACGAAAGTGGGGTTTTTGGGACATTTTTGTCGAAAACACAGTGTGAATGTATTTTGTTGGATTGGGGGCTACAGCAAATTTGTTGGTCGTTAAAATATCTACAAACTTGCCGTAGACAGGCTTTACTGTCATATTCAGAAGGATTTAGGACCAATAAGCATTTAAACGTTCGAAGACTTAAGCTACGAACTCGACTAAAATGAGCAAACTTGAAAGTCGAATTTCTCTTAAACTAGAGCCAATCCAGCCAAACGGCTGGTGGATCTCAACTCAGTATACCTTTAGAAAAGTCGCTCAGTGGGTCGCAATTGCAATTTTTGACTTGCGCAGTGCTATTATTTAAAAAAAAATTTTACATTAATTGCCACATTTTGGGTATGAATTGAGTTTTAATTGTTTCAAATTGACAAACACAAATTAACTGCATGAAACCAATTTCCATCAACAACTAAACAATTAAAAATCAATTCATACTCAAAATGTGATAAGGCAACGTAAACAATTTTTTTTTTCATAAAAGTTATGAAGCAACGTAAAAAAAATAAATTTTATAATCAACAATAGTTACATTGCAATTATTTTTTTAAAAAACTTATAATATTTAAGTTCCTGGAAAAATCACAAATTTGAATATATTAACTTTGATTTAGTGAAAACTCATTTGTGTTAGTATTTGCAGTTGAAAATGAAACACGATGATTTTAGATATAAAAAAAACATGATTTTAAATTTCTTAGCACATAAACTTTGATATAGTGAAAACTTATTTTGTGCATAACATATTTGAATTTGTAATTTAAAATGAAACTCACTAATTTTAGATACTCGTATAAAAAAACCATAAATTTCTCGTTTTTAGTACATAAGCAATGTAGTGAGATTTTATTTTTTTAATACAATTTTTGTTTTATTATTTCGCATTTCAATTACAAACGAAACTTATTTTAGATAAACAAAAAATTTAATTGAAAATGTAATTTCTCTTTGTATTTCTAACTGAAAATGAAACTCACATTTGTGTGCAAAAATATTATATTAAAATTTATTTATTGGACGTATTTGTAGTTAGTGTTAAAACGATAAAACATATTTCAATGGTTTCGTTGAAAACTCAAATAATTTTAAAGCCATAAATTGCGGTCTCACCACTTCCCAACGCAACACGAAACAGTGGAAATTGCTGTAAGGCGAGAGAATTGAATTGAATTTCAATTCGATGGCAACACGTGTAATGGGCAAATGTAAAAACCAGCGAGATTTTTATCAGAGAAATGGAGAAAATAAATATCAAAGTTTACTCAAAAAGCATGGAATTTCTGGAATCAGTAGAACATGAAAACTTTACAAAATTAGTGCATCTGGTGTACTGCTAAAGCAATCGATAGCTTTAAAACTCAGCCAGTTGGCAAAGTAGAGCACTTTGAGGGCAAAAGCAATGCTCGTGCCAAGTGTCTTGGACCATGTCGAAACGAACTCAGCTGGTAGATTTTTCTAATATTGAGAGCAGCTTGCACCAGCTGCTGCTGGTTAAAAATGAAAGCAACGCAAATTCCGACAACAAGCCAACCGAACATTTCCATCTATCAATGCCACTTTAAATAAATCAATTTGAATTTGTTGTGAAAGCAATGCGCACGCAACACATATTTACCTCTTGCCATGGCTGTCACATTCAGATACATTTTTGTGTGTGTGTGTGTGTGTGTGAAGCAAATGGAGAGCGTACACAAGCCTCGGCATACAAACAAATGCACGAATACACTTAAAGCAACTAAATCAGATTTAATGTAACGTCAAATGTGTGTGAAAGCGGCGATGAAGGCGGAAATCGACAGAGAGTCAAATGTATTCAGAGATCTGTGCGCAGCCCTTCTATGAAATGAGTAAAATGAAATCAAACCGCCGAGGCATTAGCCAACAAGCAGAACGATTCCGTATGCGGCCGAGCGTGGCAACTGAAGCGACGCAAATAGATACCAAGCGTTTTGGTGGTATCGGTGCGAAGGCGAAGAAGCGCGAGGATCTAAATATTTTATAGTTTTAAGGCTTTGACGATGCGTGCGGTCGACCGAGGAACCGATACTGCGTTGTTTGCTGCGTTGATGGCGATGGCTGTTTGGAATGACTGCGTGTCTATTGTCAAATTTGTGTTGTTGTCACTGTGCCATTTTATGGCTTTGATTCGATTGTTTCATTGTTCATTTCCCAGTGCACAGAAAATGAGCTACACCACTGTGCGATGGTCTTGGCACATTGTAAAGTGAGAGCCAAGTCTTTTGACTATCAGTCGTATTAAAAATATGAAATTAATTTAAGCAACTTTATAGCTTAACCCTCAATTACTATCGTCAGGGCGGAATCCACACTGTGAGTTCAATTTCTTAGTAAAATATAGAAATTTTTAAGCAAATCCAACATAAAGTTTTAACGTAATCTAAATTTGCATATTTCGGAAGGTTTTCGAGTATATTGCAGTTGCATAAATAAAGCTGATGCTTTGATGCAATTGTTTTCAAAAGTCATTGGGTGTGTTACAATCACGATAGTAGTAACGTTATAACATTGCTGGGTGCTTAACACCGATTGTTAGTAATGAAGTTGTATTTTTTATAAAATACATTTACATATTTTTATTCACTTTTTGGCGACAATTTTCTTAAATAACGTATAGACCATTTACTTAGTAGAAACTCCTTACAAATTATGCTCAAGGATAAGTTACAAAATTTTTGTTATGCCTTTTTTGATGATATTTTAATTTAATAATAACCGAATTATTTTAAGTTTTATCAATTTTGCTGATCGTTTTTCATATTAGGACAATTTTGCAAAATTTAAAAATTATAAATGACAATTAAAAAGTTGAAAGAAAAATTTTGAAAATACGAAATTAATTCATTTATTTGAAAATATAAACTAAAATTGTCACAACTTTATTTAGAATTAACTCCAACAAAGATTTATTTCGTCGAAAGTGTCACAATTTGAATTAGGACTATTTTGCGTTGAACTGCAGCGATCAAATAGCATCAGACTTCTCGACAATACTAAAAATAAGTTACTATATGAATATGAAAAAGATAGAAAAACAAAAGCAATATGCTGAAAATGAGAAATATATGTTTGCATAATGTACAGTAACCCACTCTGCACCTGTGGCTATGTATCAATCAATTCAACATTGCCAGAAATGAACGCAACCTATGACGACATGTTTGATAACCTTAAAAAGAAGCAGGTATATTGTTGATTTTTGTTTGAGTTTTTACGCAAAGTTTTACCTCGATCCGAAAAAAATTATTAAATAATTATTTATTACTTATTTTTTTAGCTTTCTAAATCACTAAGCCCAAGAAACATAGCTTAAATATTGTGCAAGATGTGGCTATTTTCCCAATCAAACTTTTTACTTCATATTTTTTTCCTTGAAATGAGTTTATGTTTATGTGCATAACAAATGTTTATATTAAATAAATGAATTAACAAAATTAAACAATTTCTGTTTTTACATGTTATAATGTTCTGATTATGAACTGAACTGAATTGAATTTTATTTTTATTTATTTTACCTCAATGGATAAGTAAAGCAGATAATCAAAAGTTAGTAATGGCGTTAGTGTAATAGACGATAGTAATGCAGGGTTAAACCAACTTTTCTCAGTTAGGTTTCGTTCTTTACATTATCATAATATTATTTCTTTATTTATTCTGTAATTTTTTTCAAACCATTTTTCAGCTTCTTCTTCTGTTACCTTAGGGTAATTTTCGAGTAAAATTCGACTTTAAGGAGCCGTAACTTTCTTATTTCTGGTAAAGAATTGTTTTCCTTTGGACTCAGTGACTAATTTTATGCCATTTGAATATACGCTCAATTTAATTTTATTTGCAACACTGGTTTGCGTGCAAATGAGCAACTATACAAATTTGACCTTAGGGTCATTTTATGACCCATAGTACTGAACGCAAGAAATTGGTCGATGCGATGTGAATTTTATTAGATTTTGTTTCAAAATGTCGTGGATAAATGCTTCTTGGATTTTTGTTTTGTGTTGGTAAGAGGGCGTGGCACTAGCTATACCACCCTTTCTACTATGGAGTAAAATCGAAATTATGAGTCATACAACATTGCAATTTCGTGCAGTGTCCCCATGTAGACATATTGTTCCACTGAAAATATTTCATGGGGGTTTAATAATGGGCGTGGCACGCTTTTAACGATCCAAATTTTGAACATAACATCGGAACTATAAGTCGTACATCAGTGACACTAAGATCGAACTTACTATTGGGTCATGTTTTTCTACAGGGGAAAAGGGAGGAAGGAGAAAAGGGCATTTAATAAAGTGCGTAGCTTCGCCCACACATCTCAATGAGCAGTACAAAAGCTTTTAAGCTTCAAGGGATCGAAACCCAATAGTACGAAAACTTTATGTTTGCTGGTATGAAATCTTAATTGAATCTTTCAATATAAAAAGTAGGTACATATAGTACTTTCTAGCAAGTAATAAATTTCTAAAAAATTCCAAAAGGAGTGCGAACAAGCTACATCAAATTTTTGAAACATATTCGTGTCAGCGACAAGCAAAAAATTTACTCGTTGCTGCAGTTCGCAACTCTATTATCCCTTGCGCCACCATTGCATTTGTGATATGAAATTCATCCCTGAAATGATAACGTAACGCTGCTTATTCTATAAACTATTGGAAAAGTTACTTCCTGGGTGAGAAAAGAAAGGAAGCCAATAATATAATCGTGTGAGTTATCCTCAGCAGTACATTCACTAAAGAAGAAGATACTCAGTGAAAGGAAACGATGGGGCGCAATTCGGGTCCGCCGAATATATTAATTTTCTTCTTCGGGAAATGGAATAATGTTAATGAATATATATTATAATTTGTATTGGTTCATTGGTGTCAATATCTAGTATGAGTTTAATATTTTGGCATACTTTTATAAATTAAACCTCTAAACTGAGTAATTTTTTGTGGGCCACAGGAACAGGCTTTCTTGCGAAATCATGTATTTTTGGGCGATTAACGATTAATGATTATAATCTGTTATATATAATATAATATAATTGTCCAAAAATTAGTTCCGATATAGTTTTAACTTCTGAATAAATCGCAAGAATTAAAGTGCCCGAGAAGAATATCAAGAACCTGGACATGGTCTCCATGTTGAACATATTTGACTCCAGTAAGGCCAAATAGTCGCTTTACAATAATAAAAGTAATAACTAATTGTCAAAATCACATTGTCTTCACTTTTTTGAACAAAATACAAAGAAATAAATCGGGGTCATTTTATGACCCGAAGGGTCAAATGTGCGAGTTTTTCTTAGGGTAACAGAGGGGTTAAACCATGTGTTCAGTGCTTTTCCTACGCAAAATTAGCCATTACACAAGCACAGGCGATTGATTTTTCCCCATTCCGTTGCAATTGTGCTTCCGTCCGACCACATCCGCACTGCATGGCCCGACGCTGCCGACTCGGTATTGAGTCATAATATTCAAGGATTGCATAAAAAGCAAACAGCTGATTTTTCCCTTTGCTGCGCCCACCGCCAGTTCAAATTTACGTTGTGCTTGTTGCTAGTTGCATTGTTGGTCGAACTTTCATTGAGGGAAAAATTTAATAATTTCAATGGTGCCAATGTCATTGTATGTGAATGTCACGTGCGCTTGTGCCACAGCAACGCGCTGTCGCTGCGAGCTTGTTGGTATTGGTGACTTCGTGTCTTTTCGGGCAAGAGCGACAACAACGTTTCCAGAATTGTTGGCCGCATGCCAACAAGCAGGCAGTGAAACAATTTTCGGGTGTTCTTTGGTCCCGATTTAGCTACAATTTCGGCACGCACCCCTTCCGTTCGTCGCTGGTGTATTTATCTTGGGCTGATATTGTTTTTGCAGTCTGTCATTTGTTGGCGCTTTAAGGTTTATTTCATTTCGCTGTGCGCTTTTATTGCGCTGCGCATTCTGGCAGCGTGACATGGAATTTTGTTTTCTCCATTCAGCAGCAGCCCACCTACACGGGCAACATATAAAATTGCGGCATGCAACTTTGGCGCGGGTGCGCTGCTGTGTGCTGCGGCAACCTTGAAAGTGCAGCAAATATCCGCACAGCCTGTCGCGTGCGCATGCTGGCAATTTTGTTGTTGCTCTGTCTTGCCATTGTTGTTGTGCCACTTTGTTGTAGGTATTTTCAATTTCAATGTAATGTGTCGTGTGCATTCACACACACACACACACACACAAACGCATCGACCCAAACCCTGTAAACGGGCCACTGCACACACACACTCACGCATGAATCGCTTATGTGCGCTTATGCCTTCATGTAAGTTTTCTCTTTTGCTTTCAATGCGCTCAATGTTACGTTTTCATTTTCAGCCTTACACACATACACACACACACACACACACACATACAAGCCTATTCCGTTTCACATTGTCGGCCTGCGTATGGCATATATGAACTTTTATTTTCGCCACTTAAATTTATCGTTTTTCTTTTCGCTCTCTGCACAACAATCCACCTACAGGATCTGCCGGGCGTATACGTTACTTTCGCTCAAATTGAAACTTTGCTCTTCCGCTACTGAGTGCACTGGCGAACAATTCGGCAACAAAGCACCAAACACAAATGCCGAAATTCGAAACTGTAATTCCAAACTTGCTAGCTAACAACAAACATAGCGAACATGGCGCTTGGTGTTGTAGTTGTTGCGGTGTAGAGATGTTGTGACAGCAAATGTCGTACACATTGTGATGAGCACAGTGCATGTCTCCGGAGTTTCGTCTGCTTTTTTCTTTTGGTTTTTTTCGGTAGATTCGTGTTTTGTAGTTGGCGGATTTGTTGACGCTAATAGAAAAGGGATGCGGCCTCATTAAATGTGCAAGCCGCATTCCAAAAGTGCCCATTGTCAGCAATACGAGCCTTTTTGTTTGGATATTTTTGCGGCAAAGTTTTTTAATAAAATTAATAGAATTTTGCTGCTTGTTTTCTTCATTTTCTTTTTGTGCAACAACACATGGTGCGCGATTTTGTTTTGATGCTTTGGTAGAGTTGATTCTTAATTTACGGTGCGCAGTTGAAACGACATTGGCCCCCAATGTACAGCGTCAAGTTGTGTATCACTCAAAAAAGTTGCTCGAGGTTGAGGACAGTCGAATTCTGAAGTTAATGTAATGTAAAAAAATAGATATTGAAATGTAATAAAGGCAAACTGAGTTCTTTGGAATAAGTTCGCATGTTGAAGGGAAGGAATGGCTGAGCAAAGAACAGCAAACAATTCCAGACGGCTGGCACATCGTCATTAGTAAGATTAGTAGTTGGAGAACTTTAGTAAGGAGAACCAAGTAATGACGAGCAGGGAGCGGAAATAACAGTTATTTATGAAAACTATAATTGAAAATTTTACTATGAAGGAAAAATTATGCAAATAAATGAAATAGTTATACCAATACATTTCTTTTCGCACGGAGAATCAAACTTGGCAATAAACTTTTATTTTGTAACTTTTACGGAAAAATTAAAAAATAAGAATTATTTTTTATTTATATTTTAAAAATCTTTTAATAATAATAATTTTTGATTTTTTTCATATTAGCCCACAAATAACAGTTTTATTTCGATTTTTATTTTAGTTGTGATATGATAACAATTATTGGTGACTTTTATTTAAAAAAGTCATCAATAAAAATCATTCAGTGACATATCAGTGAAAATCATTGAGTGACTTTTATTTATAAAAGTCATCAATAAAAATCATTCAGTGAATTTTATTTATAAAAGTCATCAATAAAAATCAGTCAGTGACTTTTATTTATAAAAGTCGTCAATAAAAATCATTCAATGACTTTTATTTTTTAAGTCATCAATTGAATGATTTTTATTGATGACTTTTATAAATAAAAGTCACTGAATGATTTTTATTGATGACTTTTATAAATAAAAGTCACTGAATGATTTTTATTGATGACTTAAAAAATAAAAGTCACTGGCTGATTTTTATTGATGACTTAAAAAATAAAAGTCATTGAATGATTTTTATTGATGACTTTTATCAATAAAAGTCACTGAATGATTTTCATTGATGACTTAAAAAATAAAAGTCATTGAATAATTGTTATTAATGACTTTTATAAATAAAAGTCAATGAATGATTTTTATTGATGACTTTTATAAATAAAAACTTTTATAAATAAAAGTCATTGAATGATTTTTATTGCTGACTTTTATAAATAAAAGTCACTGAATGAGTTTTATTGATAACTTTAATAAATAAAAGTCATTGAATGATTTTTATTGCTGACTTTTATAAATAAAAGTCACTGAATGAGTTTTATTGATAACTTTAATAAATAAAAGTCACTGAATGATTTTTATTGATGACTTTTTTAAACAGAAGTGACGAATAATTGTTATCGGACAACTAAAATAAAAATCGAAATAAATTGTTATTTGTGGACTAATAAGAAAAATATCAAAAATAATTGTTATTATAGGATTTTTTAAATGTAAATACAAAATAACTTTTATTTGTTGAGTCATTAAATAAAAGTCAAAAAAGAACTCTTAAACATTGATTTGATTGATTGATTATAATAAAACTTATAACTGTTACGGTCCCTGATGACGAGACGAGATAAACTATGAGTAAGTATATGTAAACGATTTCAAGTTCTTATTGTATTATTAATTTTTGCATTTTGTTTTAAAAATTAATAACCGAAAATTAATTTATATTTTGTGAATGATTTAGGGGGTTATATACAAAGTTGGAGCTCGAAAAATCGAAAAAATTTTTTGGGCATTTTCTGAAAGTACATAATTTTGAAAATATCTGTGCAAAATTTCATCCAGATCGGATCACTGGTTGTCAAATTACAGCCGTTTGCAGCGCGCTGGTCCTATTCATAGGCACTTGGCGCACAAAACTCTAAACGTGATTATCTCGGAATGCGTTGTTTTCAA
Organism: Melieria crassipennis; assembly: GCA_963668005.1. NCBI lineage: Eukaryota > Metazoa > Arthropoda > Insecta > Diptera > Ulidiidae > Melieria > Melieria crassipennis. The sequence goes on from OY764961.1 coordinate 120,471,106, forward strand.
AAGTGCTGTTGCGGTGAACGTGATATCTCAAAAACTTTTTATCCGATTTTCGAAAATTTTTTTTTCAAATATTTGTATTTACGATCTCGTGTACTTGAACGATTCATTTTCCATTCGAAAATTTTTAACTTTTTGCAATGAACTTTTTTTTGAAATTTTGACCACCAAAAAAATCAATTTTTTTCTGTCAGCGTGGTTTTTTTATTAAAAAAAATTTTTTTTGGGAAACCAAATCGTTCAAGTACACCAGAATACACTTTTCTTAAATAATTTTTTTCCTTTTTTGATTTCAGTTGAGCGGTTCGCCTTGGAGAACGTTCACCGCAAGCCTCTGCAAAAAAAAAGCGCTGCGAGGCATATGTCATAACTACGACAATTTTCAAAATTGTCTCAAAATTTTAAGTGTTTTTATTTCTTCGATAGTAATACTAGAACATTGTATTTTGCTTTATCCAATAAAACTTGCTTAAAACGTTTTTAAAAAATCACAAACTTAGCTCACTTTTTCTCCCTAACTTTGTATATAACCCCTTAAGCTAAAAGCAAGCGCTGCCTAAAAATGAATATTTCAGCATAAATAAAGATTTTTAAATAAAGACTTTTAACTAAAGACTTGCTAAATAAAGCCTTAATACCAGCTGACTTAAATGCCAACAGAGATGGGCAAAATTCCAAAATAAAAATAGACACAAATCCTGCTAGGAAATCAACAACTGCTATAGATTCATTCAAAAGCATTGAATAGTAGGGCTCAAAATTGAAGACCTTTCATTTAATCCAATCACTTAAGTAACCAGAGTGACAGAGTGATGAGGCGCTTAGTTCTCGCCGGCACAGAGACGCACATAGTTAAGGACACGAAATGAATGAAAATCCGCGTTTAGCTCACAAATTATCCGGCTGCCATAATTGCTAACGCACACGCAAAAATATCATTTAATTTCGTTAACGAGTTTCCTCTATTTTTAGTTGTAGGCGCGAAAGCAGACACAAACACACACACACACACACATGCACAGAGATGAGCAGTGTTTTGTGTGAAGTCATACAAGAAGCGTACAATTGAAAACAAAATATATCACTCATACGCAGCGATGGGCGCGCTTAGAATTAGGGAATTTCGGTGGCATAGCAAAGCGATGGTAAATCTGATGCGAAGTGGGTGAGCAGAAGCGAGAGCATTGGAGTGGAGTCAAGTGGAGGACTAACATAGTTAATGGCCACTAACGGCAACAGCGTCGAGCAATAAGTAAAGTGGGTAGCTTGTAGCAAAGTTTGTACGCAAAATGCTGGCAATGTAATAAATTAATGCAATCAAAGATGGATGGCAAAGTGGCATAATGGTGAACTATTTAGAAGTATTTGGCAATTAATATGCCGCTCGGAATGCCCACTTGACCTGACATTTAATAATAATTCTGCCTGAGCGGCGCGAAATGTATTAATTTGCTTCGTGCCAGCACGAATTTGCTATGAGCGTATGTCAGATGGCGTGGCAGACTGAAATTGATGGAAAACATTTAATGAAAAGCTGACAGATTGACAAAAGCTACTGAGTGAGTGGCCATAAGCCCTTTGAGCACTTTAGACTGCCAAATGAAGACTGCCAAAATTCAATAAACGTTTTAATAATTGAATTGTTTTGGCAGTACGTAGGATGAAAGCAGCTCAAATGAAACAATTCATGGAAATTCAATTTGCCGCGTTGAGCCGTCGAAAATCTTGGCCGCTTAATGCCACTAATCTGCACTAATGAAGCCTTCAATATATATACTACACCAACAAAGTGTGCGAGTAACGATGCTCAGTTGAAAGGCAATGGTCAAAGGGAAAAGTTCAATAACCAAAAGCTGTCCAAGGCACTCGCACAGCGGCAGCAACGATATTAATAACAACCTTTGACAGTGTTCGGTTCGGCAACTTTCAACTTGCAAGCCAAAAGGATATCAACAATATGTATAAGGATAACAACAACAACGACAACAACATCAACAAAAACGACTGCAAAAGAATAGAGTGAATATTAACTGAAAGACTTGCGGTCGGACTGTGAGCGGCAGAAGCATTGCGAATGCTTTGCCGTCGACTCGAGAGCTCAGCTCGAGTGGGCGCTGTCATGGCTGCTGCACTGACCACATGCACAACAAAAAGCAATCTAATTTTTTCGCTAAATGAAACTTTCGCAAGTTGGAACTCACACAGCCAAAGACAAGTTAAGTAAAGCCAAACGGCGCAAATCGCACAAGCAGTGTCCGGGACGGGGCGCGGTCGTGCTGAACTGAGCTGTAGAGTGCCACGTGCAACGCCAGCGATCAAATTAAAAAGTCGAGATGTGAAATACTGTGTGCTGTTTTGCCGAACGGCCGTCAGCGTGGTGGGCACGCAAAGACGCCACAAAAACAAAACAATTGCGAAAGTTTGCCTGAGTTGTTACCAAGTTCGGTGGCGATACGGCTGAGCAGGCCAAAGTCGACAAATTGCGGCTTTGGATTTTTTTCGCTTTATTTGGTAATGCCTTGCCCTTGCTGTTGTTGTTGTTGTTGTGTATCTTATATTTTAATAAAATTCGCTGCAAATGAAGCAGCAGAAAAGCAACAAAAACACCGAGCCGCACAAAGAACGAGGCGCGCAATAAAAATGAAAGCACATAAGGCGTCTAATGCGAGGCGTCTATGGAGCGAAAAGTGTGGCAACGGTGATTTAGCCAAAGCTTGAAAATTCCATAAAAAATGCGAACGCTGCGTGCACATTTTTCGCTTGCTTGCGTTTTGCGTTGCTGTCGTTTTTTGGACAATTTAATTGAATTTAAGTTGTGGATAGCCGTTGAAGGCGACAGCGAGAGTGAGAGCAGCGCACTGTTGACAGCAACAACAACAACAACAACAACAACAAGAGTAATGCAAAGGCGCGACAAGTAATGAAAATAATCACAGCGCCCATGCGAACGTAAGCGAAGGATGGTGAGCGGATGTTAGCAATTTGAAAGTAAAAGTGAACTGAGCGATAGCTGTATGGACTGCGTGCAGAAGTCACGCTGAGCGACGCAAGTAAGTGAAAACTTCATTAGCAAGGCCAAGTGTGGCGAGGCAGTGACGATGCCGGTGCGGCCACGCCGCTGTGCGGTGAAAGCAAACGCAAAATACTTGGAAAATATCCAAAATCAATAATGGCATGAAAAATCAAATTAACACAGACACACACATACATACGCACACACACGCGCCAGTACGCTGCGGCACAGATGTGTTCAGGAACACCGGCAGGCCGGCTGGCGTGGTCGGAAAATGAATAATCAACTTGGGCACCAGCAAAACAAAAATCCAAAACAACAGCGTAAGCAACACTATGCAACAAAATTACATTTTTCGACTGTTGTTTGTGATGCATCGAGAATGGAGTAAGAATTGGGCGTATGATTTTTTAAATGATCGATGTCACTTAACACCAGAGACCTAAAATAATTATTATCCATATTTTTGGGAATAAAAAAATTGCCCTAATTTAAGAAATGTCTATAATTATTGCTTTGTAATAATTAGGGAAAGGATTTTGAGGACCCAAAAACCTATAAAAAAGGCAAAATAAAATAGCAAAAAAGGCACGGAAAGGCACTAAAAACTGTCGAAAAGGCAGAAAAAGGCACTAAAAACTGCATAAAAAAGGCAAAATAGGGCATTAAAAACTATTAAAAGGCATTTAAAAATAAGAAAAAAATACTAGAAAATCTAAAAAAAGGGAAACGGTATGTATTTTTTAATAATTTTATTTCATCCGACGTATGCAACATACAATATTTATACCTCGTTTTTTGTAAAAGAAATGGAACATCAAGGTTTTCAAAGATAGTTTAAAAACTAAAACTGAGATATTTTAATTGAAATGTTGGCACATATTTTAAATTCATATTTTAACTTCTCATATAAAAGCATAAAAGCCGTACTTGTATCACAAAAAAATAAATACAATTTTTGCGCTAACCGAACTTTTTGATTTGGGCATGTTTTTTCTTTAAATTTTCCACTCCACAACAAAAAATAACGGCTTAGGAATGATCAAATCAATGTAAAAACATCGATAAGTTAACAAAGTTGCAATGTTGCCACTTAACTTTTTTCAGTTTCAAGGTTTTTTTGCGAAACAAAAAGTGGAAAATATTAAAAACGAAAGAAAAATAAAAAACGCGCGAGAAAAATCTTGAAAAAGGCATTTTGTGGCATTTATAGGTAAAATAGGCACTAAAACAGCATCTATGGGTGAAAAAGGCAAACTGCATTTTTAAGGCAAAAAAAGGCAAAATAAAAGTGGTATATTTCTAATCGGGAGGACCTAATTCGTGCTCATTTTCAATCAGAAATGCTCTATCTGGCAATTTCCACAAAATCCTTTCCCTGGTAATAATAAGAATTTTTTACGTCGTCTATAACTATTATCATGTAATAAATATTTTTGAGTTGCATAATAACTCTTATAAGTAACAAGTATATTTTTCGTTGTCGATAATTATTATTTTGGGATTTTTGTTTTTTTACATTTTTACATTCCCGTAAAGTGAAAGCGTCTTTTTTGAAATCATAAAAATTGTTTATTTTATTAAGGGGACTTCTTGTTTGGGGACCACCTGAATTTTTTTTCAATGGAAAATATTTTTTTTAATATTCAACGTTTTTCTAAATAAAGGTTTCGTGTTTAAGGCTTTTTATTTTTTGGGGAAAGTTTTGAGATAGTTTTGGTGTTTGAAGACCCCCCCATATTTTTTAATGAGGAATATTTTCTCAAAAGACAATATAGTATTTTTTTCAATATTTTAGTCAATACAAGCAAAATTTTTTCCAAAAAACATGAGAAAGGGTGGTAAGGAAAGGGGGAGGGGGGTTCATGTGTACACAAAAAATATTCACACATTTAATGCGAACAACTTTGTCTTAGACATCAAAGTTCTAGTTCTTCACGTTTTTATCCTTTAAGTGTAAAAGTCTATAGGGACCCTTTAACCTTTATGTGCAAATTAAAAAAAACTCAGACGTGCTGGACTATTACTTTGTTCGGCAAAAATGATCAGTATGACGTCTTATTCCAGAAATATAAGGTCGTTACTCTGTTGCACACAAAAAGTTTAAAATTGTGGTACTGTGTTATCGAGAACGAAAAATTTGTTTCTCATAACAGTTATTACGCAACGTAAAAATTAATTGTCGCAAATAATAATTCTAATCAACAAATACAATTTATGTGGCTTTGTAATAAATACATTGCAATTATTTTCTTAAAAAACTTATAATAGTTAAGTCCCTGCTTAACACAATGAGCCACACGCCTAAGTGATGTCCTACAGAACCGCAGTCATTTCACTGAGTAGATCTACGGGTTGGTTTTTTATACGTATACCAAATAAATCATAATGTTAATAATAAGCAGATCTCTCAATGAGATGGCCTTGAATATAGAGTAATTGTGAAGGAATTAAAGGAAATTAACTAAAATCTTGATATATCTGCTTACATTTTTTTATTTTTATTTACGCTCGACAGCTGCACAGTGCGAAGAGCTCAGAGCTCGGCTTCTCACCTATTTTTATATAGTTATAGTTTCATGACATAAGGTAAGAGTCACTCAACGCTGTTACATTGTGTAATTGTAAAGAAAGCAACGCACACATAAGACATAAAAACACCAAAAGATGCGATAAGAACGAAAAGGCAAAACACTGTCACCGGGTCTGAGAGACCAAAGAATGAACGTGCGAAACAGCAAATGTGACGGGCAAACGAGCAAATATGCTCAGGGACATGGGGAGTGCAAGTGGCAAACAACGAAAACCACTGCTGCCGAGCGAAAGTGATGACGCCGGGCAAGAAAAAACAAAATCAACATTTGCAACTTGCCTGTCGGCAGAGATCGACCGATGTGTACGCTGCATTGTGGCCAGTAATGTGTTTATTGTCAGAGATAAAAATAAATAATAGAAACAGATTTGCTGGAAAGACCAAGAGATGCGCGTGTCCTGCGTATTTGATTTGGTTTTGGTTTGGTGAATTTCGAAAAGTACGAGTCAGCGAGAAAATAAACTGCGATACAATGAACTGACACGTTGATGATGCAGTAGCTAGAAAGGCACTTGGACAGATGAATGGATCAAAAGATGAACAGATGGGCACACATGGACAGATCAATAGACACACCAACAAATGAATAGAGAGAGAGTGAAAGAAAGACAACTAGATGCATGAATTGAGTTTTGCACAAAATAGGACACAAGCAGATGAAAAAACGAGGCAGGTGTAATGCGTGGAAAGGCCATACGGACGAGAATATAGGAGAGTGGGGGCGAGAGAAAGAAGACAAAGCGTGCCAACGAACAAGCAGGTTGATAAATACAACTAATAACACTTGGATTAGCGGACAGATGAGGAAGTGTAAACGATAATCGATGAATACACCAACAAAAACGTAGAAAAGCACACACATATGGACAGAGGATGAACAGATGAAAGGATAGTTGGGTAGACGAGCAAACAACAAATCTTCAAACTTCAGAGCCGTTTGTGGGGTTTTGTGCAAAGACAGTGTGCGAGCAGTGTGCGGTGCCGTTTGGGTCTCGTAAAATTTCTATTTCCATTTTGCAGTGCGGGATATAGTAGCAACAAAACAGGGCCGCCGCCGTCGCCACTGTGCGGAGGCCAAAGTTTGTGGCAACAAACCGCAAAGCCAGTCAGTGGGACGCAGTAAATAATAAGTTTGCCATGCTTGAAGCGGCTAAAGGACGTGTGCGCCGATGAAGCAAAGTCAAAGGCAAACGACACGGACACATAGACGATTGGACGCTTGAACGAAGCAGCAAACGTCGACCGAACACAAAGCGCTGCGCGTATGAAAGCAGCGAGTGGTGACAGCACATTGCGGTTGGTTGGCGGCGGATTGAGCGAGAATTCGTTGTAAGCAGGCGAGAAAGGGTGAAAGGAACGAAGCGAGGAAGGAAGTAGGTGAGTAGAGGAAGTAAATACATACTAAACATTAGTGTGTGAGCTCTAATACAGGCATTGCTGTTTGGTGAAACACTGCAAAATACAAAAAGCAAAAGGCAGCAGAAAAGGCAACAATAGTAATAAGCCGAGCTGAGCGGGGCTTGGGGGGAGAAAAATGATAAAGGCGTTTAAACGCCGTTGAAGTGTGTGCGAATGTGCGCGCGTAACAATGCGAATTTGTGGCCATTTCGGTGTTGCTTTGGGGCTCGGTAAATGCACATGCATACATATATTTGAGGGCACTTGTGTGTGTGTGTGTGTGAGTGTGCGTGTATGATTTGTATGAGTGCGATTTGGCTTGAGATTGGTGGACAAGCGTAGTCTGTTTGGCGGCTACAGTGTTTGTGGGTAGTTGTGCGAGCGCGTGAAGACAGGAGCGGGTTTTTGCAGGGGCGACGTAAACTGTTTGGTGATTTAATGAATGAAAGTATTGCATGCAGAAGAGTGCGTTATGAAATGCGCCATAAAATATTTTAGCAAAGTATGTAAAACGAATAATTCAGGGACTTAACTAATATAAGTTTTTTAAGAAAATAATTGAAATGTAACTATTACAATGCAACATACATTTTTTTGGTTGATTATAATTTTTATTTGCGACAATAAATTTTTACGTTGCGTAACAACTGAGAAACAATTTTTTTTTTCATTCTCGATAAATATTATTTTGAAATTTTTTTTGTTTACGTTGCTTTTATTTATACCTTTTTGTTATTTACATTACCGATAACTATTATTTTGAGAACATTTTTTTTACGTTGCTTCTTAACTTTTATCTATGAGTTTTGAAAGACAATTTTTTTTACGTTGCTTCATAACTTTTATGAAAGAAATTCTTTTTTTACGTTGCCCTATACAAATTTCATTACTCTAACTTTATTGGTTCGAAATTTATTAAAAAAAAGGCGGAAGCTACAAGTCTAATGAAGTACAAAAACTCTAATTTATTTGAGTATCAGTATTTTAAATAATAAATACAGTCGTGTCTGGGTATAGTGAACCCCCTCTATAGTGAACACCTCGATACAGTGAACACCCAAATTTTGACATCGAGCCTCTAAATATAGAAAAAAGCGAAAAGCAAAAAACAAAAAGTGTATTTTGAGCAAATAAAACGAGTTTTTGAACAAAAATGTTGACCTTGATATGGTGAACAACCTCAATACAGTGAACAGGCCTTGCAATAATTAGTTCACAATATCCAGACACCACTGTAGACAAAATTAATGAAGTGAGAATAATGAAATTTTGATACGTGATCAAGGAGATTTTGGGATTTAACATACTCAGTTTTCAAGAAAATTCTACATAAATTGTCAAGGATATTAAGGATTAAAATATTCAAAGGACCTTTTCATATCCTTTTTTACAAATAGATAAAAAAGTTAGGTTAAGTAATTTTTATATTTTTTTTATTTTTTATCCACTTCAAAATTTTGAAGTCCTTTCAAAAGGACAAAGATGTAGAAATGAAAAACTGAGTACGCAGTATTACTATGTTTGGTCTCTAGTTTCACGCCCATATGGATTTTTTCCGGTGTGAAATTGTTTTTTAATTTTTATCGCACTGCGTTATACAACTCAAAAATATTTATTGCATCATAATAGTTTCAGGCTACATAAAAAATTTCTTATTGGGAATAATTATTATAAAGCAATAATAAATAATAATTGACTGGCACGACAGCCCGCTTACGCGAGACTAAGGCCTAGCTTCCTGCAACCACCCGTGTTGTGCGTGTCAATTTGTACGCGGGTGGAAGGGACCTACAGTTTTATGCCGGTTCCGAACGGCGGGTTGGGAGCTCTTTCATAAGCAATTTTTACTCTCAGAGGTTTGCCATTTCCAGCTGAGAGGACAGCCACCGAAAGAGAAAACGAGTTTTCCCGTTATTTTTTTAGGTGTTATTACAGGCAGTATTTGAACCTGAGGTTGCTGCCTGCGACTCGCGGTCCAACGCACTAACCAACTGAGCCACGGCGGCTGCCGTGCAATAATTATAGAAGTTTCTTAAATTAGAGCAATTTTTTTATTTCCAAAAATACGGATAATAATTATTTTAGGTCTGTGGAATAATTTAATGCTATTGGATAAATTAATTTGAGCGCATGGCGGCCTAACTTTAGAATCTGTCTTTCTGGCATTCATACCTTGGCCCAGGAATTATTGCACAATTAAAGCGACCCTTTGACTACGTCTCTGTCGTCACTGTGTGCACTGCGCTGGGCCGGTGCGGCTATAAGAGGAAACACCGTTTCTGTCGACAGCGTTGCTTCTGTCACGCGATTCAGCGCAATGTAGTGGCACCAACAACAACAACAACATACACATGCACACATTCAAACTCGCACCGACACATTCAAACGTCCATCATACAAACAAACGTGATGTGTTATTTATGTACATATATGCGTGCCTGCGAGTGTGAGAATGTGCGCTCGTGTGTATGAGTTGTGAAGCGCCACTAATATTATTATTTCGGTTTTTTAGCATATTGTATGCGCGATGGCAATTTCGCCACATCATAAGGAATTGTGTGTGCACGCGCACAAAACTGCGAACGCACAAAACAACTAAATACCAGCACAAACATGCACACGCACACCAACACCGACGCCGACGCCGATGCTGCTGTTGGCTGCTATGTTGACGCCGTCGCTGCTAGTGCCAATGCCAATGCCACTGCCAATGTGTTTATCATTGTGCCGGTTGTTATTGTTGTTGTTGTTGAGGTTGTTGTTTGCGTTGCTGTCTGTGTTGCAGTTGACGCTGCTGCCACATTGGCTGTTGCCGTTTTCATGAAGTCAAAGTAAATATCACTTAAGGTATTTAGTGGCTAATAAAATGAAGCAGCAAAGCACGGCGAACTGCGAAATGTAATTGTGAGTGCGAGTGCGAGTGGGAGCGCGTGTCGGCAGCGCCATGACGGAATCGGGCGCACACGGACAGGCAGACGGCAATTTGTTGAAAATTTGCTCAAAATGCCATGGCTGAGTGGCGGCACGGAATACGTGGCAAATTTAAATCAAAACGACTTGAATTTGATATTTGCGTTTTCCGCTATCCGCTCGCTGCTGCCGCCGCTATGGCTGAGCATTTCGACAGGGCTGCCATTGGCAGCGCTGCTGGTGCTCGCATTGTGGCGGTCGTTTGTGCAGCTTTTGTTGTTGATTGCCCACAAATTTGCGCTTTTCACTCGGCTGCTGCTGCCATTATTGTGCCTGCTCCCGCACTCGTCTCGCTCTCTGTGTTATCATTTGCCAAATTTTGACGCATACGTTCTGCCACACACAATAAAACTGGTATTAGTAATTAGCAGCGACGCTGACGTTGACGCTGCGGCGAGCCGGATGTGGGCGCTTAGCTTTATTGGCCGCTGCTTCCCGCACAGTTGGCCGAGTCACTTCAATCTCGCTTCACTCATTCAAAATGGCATCTATTACAGGAATTCGCGGTGCTCTTATTTAATGTGCATAATATTGGCATTGCTGGCTGTTGGCTTGCTTGTTGTCTGACAACAGTCAGCCGGTGCGTATGAGTAACTTTTAATTGGCATTAAATATTTAGAGTTTCTTTTGCTTGCTTGCTTGCTTGACTTGTTTTGGTTTGTTTGCTGTCTATGTGTGCTTTATAAGGTACTAGCTGGGCCCGGAGGCCACGCACGCAAGCTTTCTTGTTTAACCCGATACAAATTCTGAATTTAAAAAGAAACATATATCTATTATCTTTGAAACACTTGATCCAAAAATTTTGAAGTCAAAAGGCCCTTTAGATCATGAGTTTTCACATTTACTATAAACAAATTCTTAACCCTTAGTTTGCTAGATTTCGATTTAGAAAATAATTAGAAACGAGTGTCCATTTTTTTTTTTTATTTCAAGTAATTTTTAATTTTTCAAGTCAATAGGACTATCGGTTCATGTTTTTTTCGAGTCTTCCCGAAAAAAAATCGTAACCCATTGTTGGTACAGTTAAATTTTGATTTTAAAAAAATTATAAAATACGGGTCGAATTATTTTTGATCTACATTATTTGCGGGAAGTTCGAAATCAATATGCCTATTAAATCACTTTTCTTCATACAACACCTTAATACATGTGTTGCCCCTTTTAGACCCTGAATTTCAAAAAATCCCGTCTTAGCGGGGTGTTCATTCTTCAAGAAGTACCCATAGTGCAAATTTCAGCGGTTTGGGCTGGGCGATGATGAGTCAATCAATCAATCAGTCAGTCAGTCAGGACAAACAATCTATGTATATAAAAATGGAGGCGGTACCACGCCCCCTTGTCCAATGCTCACAAATTTCTTCTAGTCGAATTGTGCTACTAAGTGGAAAGTTCGTACCAAGTTTCACTGATGTGTGTGTGTACTGCATAACTGTTGGATCATAAAAAATGTGCCACGCCCCTTGACCAACGCCGATCAAATCTCATCAGTAGAATGACACATCTATGAAACAACGGTACACCAAATTTCAATGCAGTGCGACTTACAATTCCGAAGCTATTCCATATAAAAGATTTGAGTTGCATGGGCGGAGCCACTCCCTCTTGTCAAATACCCGCCTCATTCCCTCTGCCGAAAGATATGACTAAATGGTAGGTTCGTACCAAGATTCATTGATGTGCGACTAACACTTCCAAAATTATGCGGATAGATTCGGTCAAACAAATATGCCACGCCCCTTGTCCAATGACCATAATATTTTAACAGTAGAATTACACATCTATGAAACGACGGTACACCAAATTTCAATGCTGTGCGACTTAAAATTCCGAAGCTATTCCATTTAAAAGATTTGAGTTGTATGGGCGGAGCCACGCCCCCTTGTTCAATACCCACCCCATTCCTTCGGGCGAAGGACATGATTAAATAGTAAGTCTGTACCAAATTTAATTGATGTGTGACTTACGGTTCCAAAGTTATTGTCTAAAAATGTAATCTTGTGGTGCCACGCCCCGTTTTCCCGACTTTTATTTTTTCTTAAACCTTCATGTAACAATTTCAAACAAACCCGCCGAAGGAAGTATCCAAGTTGGTCCATTCGTTTTCAACTTTTAAGCAGCCGAACGAACCACGATTCATTTTTATATAACAGTTGAGCTGAAAAGTTCGTATCGTTTCTATGAGATGGCGCCACTAGATTAATATTCGTATCATTTTTAGGTAGTACCAACCTTCAAAAGAAACGTGTATAAATTTGACAGCTGTCTGATTATTAGTTTGTGAGATACAGCATTTTGAGTGAAGCAACTTTTGTTATTTTGAAAAAAATGGATAAAAAGGAATTTCGTGTTTTAATGAAACACTATTTTTTGATGAAAAAAAGTGCTGCTGATACCAAAAAGTGGTTTGATGAGTGTTATCCGGACTCTGCGCCGGGCGAAGCAACCATTCGTAAGTGGTTTGCTAAATTCCGTACAGGCCATATGAGCACCGAAGACGATGAACGCAGTGGACGTCCAAAAGAGGCTGTTACGGACGAAAACATCAAAAAAATCCACAAAATGATTTTGGCAGATCGTAAATTGAGATTGATTTATATAGCTGACACTCTAAAGATATCAAAGGAATGTGTTGGACATATCGTTCATGAATATTTGGGTATGCGAAAGCTATGTGCAAAGTGGGTGCAAAAACAAGAACGTGTCGATGCTTCAGAGCAATGTTTGGAGCTGTTCAACCGCAATAGAAGTAAATTTTTGCATCGATATGTGACATTCGATGAAACATGGATCCACCACCACACTCCGGAGTCCAGTCGGCAGTCATCTGAGTGGTCTGCACGCGATGAACCGAATCCAAAGCGTGGAAAAACTCAACAGTCGGTCGGTAAGGTTATGGTGCCCGTATTTTGGGATGCACATGGAATAATTTGCATCGACTATCTTGGAAACGGAAAAACCATCAAGAGCGACTATTATATAACGTTATTGGAGCGTTTGAAGGACGAAATCGCGAAAAAACGGCCCCATTTGAAAAAGAAGAAAGTGTTGTTTCATCAAGACAATGCGCCGTGTCACAAATCGCGGAAAACGATGGTAAAATTGCATGAATTGGGCTTCGAATTGCTTCCGCATCCACCGTATTCTCCAAATTTGGCCCCCAGCGACTATTTCCTGTTCTCAGATCTCAAGAGAATGCTCGCTGGAAAGAAATTTAAAGCCGATGAGGAAGTAATCGCCGAAACAGAGGCCTATTTTGAGGCTATTTTGAGGCTATTTTGAGGCTAAACACAAATCGTACTACAAAAATGGTATTGAAAAGTTGGAAGATCGCTATAATCGGTGTATCGCCCTCGATGGCAACTATGTTGAATAATAAAATCGAATTTTGGCAAAAAAATGTGTTTTTCTATCAAACGATACGAACTTTTCAGCCCAACTGTTAGATACTAATTTTTTTGCTTTCAGTTTTTCCAAGTTGCAGTAAAATGCTAAAAATTCTTGAGAAGATATGATTTACCAAGGCTTCGTCTAATATTTCGGAGCTAAAAGGTACACAAGTTTTGAATGTGATTTTGGAGATTTTGTTGCTTGCACATGTTTGTAATATTTATATGGGGTTGTAATTTTTTCCTACTGGTTCCTACGTTCTTATAGCTAAAAATGTCATCAATTAGCTATAAACCGAGATGCATCCTTTGGCCCCTTATAGGCTTAAAACGTTTATTTACCTTTACAAATGCCTGATTTCATACTTTGCTTGCTTACTTAACTGGCCATAACAACCTGTTACCGGATTGCTCTCTCCAAGCGCCTCTGCTTTGCGCGCACCTTCTCCAGTTGGTCACACCAACAGACGATACGGCATCCTCAACTTGGTGCCTCCACCGGAGACACGGCCTTGCTCTTCGCCGTCGACCTTCTACTAACGCATTGAACAACTTTTTCGCCGGAGCTTCATCGTCCATAGGGCAAACATGGCCAAGTCAGGGCAGCCGCTGTTTGTCAATTCGCTGCGCTATGTCCATGTCAAGCTGCCCGACTACCAATCAAATTCGTAAATCTTTTCAACGTCAAAACTCCAAAATTCCCGAAAATCCTAGTGACACATTGTTTGCCTCTGCTTTGGTATGCGCAGATTACGCGCCTGACACGGCCTGTGATATGACATGCTCCACCTGGTGGTGCCTTGGTGGCGGACCCTTTTGTCTGGGTGTGTGGATGCGTGCAAATATAATGATGTCCTTCCGGTTGCCGAATAGGGAAATAATTCTTTATTCATGTCTCTGAATGAATGTGCTGCGCGTGTGTGGTTGCGGCGTTGACGCTCTCGCAGCGTTTGTCATTTCAATTGTGACAGCTGTGCGTTCTGCAGCGCTTTGCGTTGTTGTTGTGGCCCTATGACTGTGTGTTGCTGGCATTGTGGTTGGGTCCTTTTGCTGCGCCCGAGCACGTTTTATGTGAGACCTTAACAGCTTAGAAATGCAGCCAAATTACTTTAATGGAATTTGCACGCCTTGAATCACAACAAGAAACATTTTGCACACCCACACACTCACACGCTCACACATACACTTGAACGTGGGTAGGTGCGTGCAAAATCCTCGGAGCGCATATGCGCTGACATTTGCGTTTTCGGGGTTCATGTTTGACGCTTTGTTGGACACAATGCCAGCCAAGATTTAATTCGGAATCTTTGCGCTCTTAATAGCATCAAATTTTATGTGCCATGCAATTAAAATTATACGCAAAGTTTGCGCTCCGTTCACGGTGTTAGCAAACTTTTGTTTTTTCGGATAATAACGCACTTTGCGTGCTTATTTAATTGTTTTCTTTAATTTTCGCATAAATATTGCTTACATTCGGCAATGAGTGCGCGCACTTGCGCTTGTTTGAGTGCGTCTTAATTTCATTCGAGGCCCTAATGTAAGCGCATTAGGCATTACCGCTGCCATATGCACACAAAAGTACGGCGAAGGCAACGGCAGTAAATGCAAAAATATCAACATAAGCACAAAATCAAGCAGCGAAGTGGTAATCTTGTCTGAGCAACGGATAAGGCGGCCGCCGGCCCCGGCGCCTCCGAGCCGCAGCCTGCGGTCGAGTAATGGAGCCGCGCCGACGTGCCTCAGTTGCTACACAGTCCGGCTTCTTCTAGACAAATGTGCAAATTAAAATGCAAAGCAAACGGTTCTGGCCTGCTTCATCTTTTTCTTGTTTTTATTTGTGCTTTTATTTCTGGCAAATTGTTGCCCTTTATTTTTGCGCTATATTGCTTTGTGCTTTATGGTGGATGGCAATCGTTCGTTTTTGATATTCGATGCCCGAAGGCGCGCGCACGGCTGCGTTCAAACGATTTGCAAATAAGTTGCTCGAACCTACATGCGCGGGGCAGCTCGACACCAAAGTGCGTGATCCGTTGCTCTTAAAGGCGCTGCGACCTCGGCTGGCAATAGCGCAGCTTTCACGCTTCACGCTCAAACTAATGAGAACTAATGGCTGCCGCGCTTAATTACTAAGAATCGAAATTAGCAAAAAGTGACTTTAAAGTGTTTTTGTTGGCCTTTTGCTGTACGCTTCATAAGTTGGCAATTAAACTGCGCTTTTGCCATTACAATGGAACTCGCCTTGGGCGGACTGCTGTTGCCGAAGCTTAACATCTCCCCGGGGAGCAATTTAACAATTTTCAGCTTTCCTAATGACTTTCAATTATGCTCGCCGTTTATATTAATACTTTTCATATTTCGAAAGTTTGCGCAGTTTTTCTCGAGGCACTTTGAAGATAAATATATTCAAGGTTTGTTCGTAATAAAAATTAACTTCTTGCTGGATTGTGCGCAATGTTGTTTTCGGAGCGTTTAATTTTTGGATTTCCAAAAATATTTGTAGTATAGTGGAAGTAGACTGATGCAGTGCAAAGTGATGGAGTATTTGTTGCTATTTCTTATACCAGTTGGTGAATAACTTGATTTATAGAACTTGAAATGCTTGACTGACACTTGACAGTAATAATTCTGAGCATGACAACATTAAGCAAAAATTGTAATGAAAATAAAATGTAATGTTGATCACATCTCATGGGACTCAAACTATTGGATATTCTACACGTATAGTATATTGAAAATTAAGACCCGACTCACAGTGCTTCGAGAGTGGACAAAAATAAAAAAACAAATTCTCGCGGATTTTGACAAAAGTAGTGTCATCTAAAAGATAATTGTTTAATTACGTTGGATCCGAAATACTTTATTGAAAAATTGTCGAGATTAGGAGATATAGCTTGCCAAAGTCGGATATATTTTTACAAAAATGAATGAAGAGGGAAAATGAAATTTAGGAGCTTGTATTAAAACATTTTTAGAAAATGTGTTGTTGTAGATAGGCTACTAATTTCTTTTAATATTAAAATGACATTGATAGTAGCGGGACCGCTAATCGGGTTTTTTGTTAAAAATAAATAATTTTTTTTGTACGAGTTTTCAAAAATGATTTTTTTTAATCAATGAATATGAAAAATAACCAAATTTAGAAAGGCAATTAAAGTCGCACGGCGTGAATTGGCGTAAATTATTTTTATGACCTTTTTAGATGGGCTTTTCTTCTCTTAAATCCGCAAAAGAAATTCTGAGTCTTTTTGCGCCTTTGGAAAATATTCAATTTTTTCGAAACTACTAATGTTGATTTTTGTACAGAAATCGCTTGAGTTAAAATTGCGATCAAAATGTGTAACCAAGTCAATGCCACGAATTATGAATGCTTTTTATAAAAATAGGTTTGGCACGCCTATTTAACCCGTTATGAGCCAAATTATCCAATTTTTTCATTATTATATTCATATTTTTTCATTACTTATATTCTAAAAAAAGGAGGAATGTCTAATTTTGAAGAGGGTCTAATTTGGAAGAATAATTTTTATAATAGTCTCGCCGTTATAAACTGAGCTGCATTGCATCGTCATGGCTGTGCCATCTCCATATTAAGCTGTAAGGATATAAAAAAAAAAATTACTTCCTTTAAGCAACACACACCCGCCCTTTCTCCACCTTTTAAAGGCCTTTAGAAAAACGCTGAAATACGTATTTCGTTATTGTTTTTTTTTTAGTATATGCATACAGTCGTGTCTGGGTATCATGAACACCCTATATAGTGAACACGTCGATATAGTGAAAACCCAAATTTTGATATGGAGCCTCTAAATCATGAACAACATTTTGAAAGCAATTTTTGAACAAAAATGTTAACCCTGAATAACCTCAATACTGTGAACAGGCCTTGCAATAATTAGTTCACTATATCCAGACACGACTGTATATACTAAATTTTTAAACAATCCGACCAAAAAACAATGTCCTTCCATATAAGCTTCACCACCCCCCCTTTTCCCCCTTTCAAAGTCGACGTCTTTGAAATCGCTTCTTTCTAAGGGTTGACTTTCTAAAATACAACTTTTGACCAAATTTCATCATTTTAGCTCCATCACGTTTTCGCTCCGAATTTGAAATGAAAACGATTTGTAGCACATGCCTGATAGCCATATATATTCGATATTTTTTAAACTACATATAATTTTTTGAAATAAACACAAATATTGAAGTCAGCAGCCCAAAATGACTTAGACTGCAAATTTTCAGCGAATTTCACGTACTCCTTCTATTTTTGCCGCAACTTTGTATGGAGTCGAAGCACTGTGCGACCAGTCAAGATTCAAAGTCGTAAGTTTATGTATTGTGACGATAATGTTTGCTCACTGTGCAACTGCGAGGCAATACTGGGGATTGGAGAACGAGTTGCGCTCTGAGCATGGCATACTTTTAGGGGCATGGCAAATTCGTTGGAATTAACGCAGAGACGACTCAAGACGATACTGTGATGTTCGAGAACGAGCTGCGCTACAAGCAAACAAGTATAAAAAGCAGCCGGGTCCAGAGCCGGTGGAAGAGTTTGGTTTTGGCAAGCAAAGATACAACAGGTAGCATAAAGTGACTAGTGAAACAATAGAGTGTAGAATTGTGAATAAAGTGACTACTGGTTTTGAACTGCATTGAAGGATTTTAGTGTGTTTTATTTTTGAGCACAATTCAGAGAAACGAATACGCCTGCGTTAAGTAATAGAACTAATTTTCGTATTTATACAAGAAGAAAATATAATTGTTTAGATGGTTTGATATTGATTTTGTTTTCCGAAATGAACTTAACCCTTGAAATTTTGTAATTATATTTTTTTATATTTATATTTTTTTCAATTTAGTCTCTTGTGTGGTTATGTCAACAACAATCCAATCCATCCGGGAACCATATCATTTTGTAATAATTACTTAAACATAAACATTTTAACGCATAACTAAAAATCAAATATTTCTGCATTTACTTCAGCTAAAATTATTTAAAAAATATATCTGAATTGAAGTAAGACGTCAAATTAAAAATATATCTTATCTGTTACTGCTTGTTCTTTCTTTACTATGTAAAGATATAATATTCAAATAACGATATAATAATCAAATAACGATATAACATTTTTTAAACTTAAATATTCTTATTAACTATTAATTGGGCATTATTCCTTAAACTTTAAAGTTTTCTAAAGACTAACAAAAACATTTATTCTTGGAACCACAGAGGGTTCAGATGTTCACAAAGTAGCATGTTGTCACATGGCAGCAAAATAGCTAAAGGGATAACATTTTGATTGATTTGATTTTAATTGTTTGATTTTGGTCTCGAGCTTTAAATTCTGCATTAATGTTTTTTGACATTTTTTTGTACCTAAATTTCTTTTAATGGAAAATGAAATTTTCTGCCTATGCAAAGAGTGTAGTGTTTGTTTCTTCAGGCTTTTGCTGTGCTTGCCTCCGTTATTTTGAGACGCAAATAATCCAGTGAGCCAAATTACAACAAACCCAATAATGATGACAACAAAAGCATTCTTGGAATGACAAAAGTCAGATGCAAAATTCAGTGAGTGGGAAAAATACTTACAAATGCGTTAGTACTGAACTCTAAAGCCATGTGCGCGCTATTGAGTTTTTGGCGTAGAGTTAGAGAAAACTCTCATGTAGAGCGACCTAGAGTAGTGAACACACCCCATAGAGCTCTATGCTAAAGCTCTATGGTAGAGTTCCATGGCCTAAAAAACTCTTTAGTGGATACAAAATGTTTGCATGTGCGTTAGAGCTCTTCATCTGCTCTACGCTCAATCGAACGTGTTTGATAAAGTTTTTCGCTCTATGATAGAGTTAACGGTATATTTTCGCGTGGATTGAAAAACGTGTCTATTCTTGCGCTTCTGTGTGAAAAAGTTTAAATCGCATCGCAATGTCATTGACAGCGAAGAAATTGCGCGAAAAATCGAATTCCAATTCGCTCCCAACATTTTCTTTTCTTTTTTTTCCTCTTCAAGCAAACATACAATGGCGGCAGCCGCCCGCTTTGGGCGATAAGTTATTATTTTTATTTTTCAATTATTTAATTAAATGCTTTGCCCATGCCCAGACAGCCACCTTAACCTAAACTAATGTTATGAAATGTTGTGTTCACGCAAAAAAAATGTGTACGCACGACTGAATAACTGCGAAATGAAGTGAAATGTCAAACGATCTTGCTCTACCATAGAGACAAATTTGTCTGCAGTGGACACAGTTCGTAGAGCGCATGGTAGAGCTCTACTCAAAATTTCTCTATATCATCTCTACGTAGAGCGGAAGAGTGGTAGAGTTGCGCTGTAGAGGACACACAACAGGTCGAGTCTCTACGCTCTACCGAAAAACTCTATAGTGACACTTGACTTAACAAAGCAAGAGATAGCGCGAGCTAGTTGTTGTAATTGAGCCAAAGTGAATCACCACAGTGTTGTTTTTATGAATCAGCAAAGGAAGAATCAGTGCAAATGTTTTGCTTGGCCACTCGAGTCACCGCAAGTCAACAGCTGCTTTATTTGTCATATATTGAAATATGCTGTGTTTGCTCTTATTAACCCTTTAGACCCCAAAGTTGGCACTTATTCACTTATTTGTCATCTTATAGCAAAAGCTACTAATGATTTATGGGTTTAATTTAAGTAGGCACTAACAAATTAATATTTTTAAAAGTGAATTCAAAGCAAATTACAAAAATTTTACTGTTATCCCCAAAATAATTTTCAGCGATATCAGGGAAAGTTTGTGTTCTAATTGAAGTCTACGAATTGGGCGCGTTTGATAAAAAACCCTGTTTCTTTAATAATTGTAAAATAAAATCAAAAAGTGATAATTTTGTATTTTTCTATTAATATTACATAATTTTTCTGTAATGGAAAAATATTGATACAAAATTTATTTAACCCGTTTTAAGGTAAAATTGTTCAAAAATAAAAAGTGATAATTTTGTATTTTTCCATAAATATTAAATAATTTGTCTACGAATTGGGCGTGTTTGATCAAAATCCTGTTTCTTTAATAATTGTAAAATAAAATCAAAAAGTGATAATTTTGTATTTTTCTATAAATATTAAATAATTTTTCTGTAATGGAAAAATATTGATACAAAATTTATTTAACCCGTTTTAAGCTAAAATTGTTCAAAAGTAAGCTAGCTCTAGAACTCTAACAAAGAGGCGTGGCGACTTCAAATGTCGTGTGCACACTTCTTAGGAAAGTGTTGCATGATTTAAATAACAAAAAGTAATATCGAGACGAACGCGTAAAATTCGGGGTCGAAAGGGTTGAACCAGCGCGAAGCAGCGAATTTAGTGTTTGTTGTAACTGAGCCAAAGTGAGCCATATTGATGTTGTAATGATTCTAAAGATCTAAATGAACTTTGGGCTGGCTATCCCTGCTTTTTACGAGGGAAACCTTAGGAAGAGTGGTGTCTCGTGATTTTCTGCTTTGCTCTGCTATGGAACTTTGTCTTCCAGTCTTGTCTTACTCGACCAATCGTTGCTGCTTGTCGCAAGCCTTTCCTGAACTTTAATAAAAATACTCATCGATTCATAAATGTTACTTCTTCTGGCATCACAAAGGATCAATTAAGACGACCGGCAGGAACGAAAAGAAACTAGTTTTGTAAGCAACTGCATTCGCAAGCAGATTTCACTTAATTATTGCATTTTATGGGGTAAAGTTTCAGTACGATTCCTCTGCTCTGCTTCTTTTGAAATTTGCATTTATAATTTAGTTTAATTTCAGCTTTCCGCCAGCTGCCTGTATGGCGTACAACAACCAAAGTGCCAAGTCACAGCTACACGTTTTGGGATTTCGCGGCAAGCCATGTTCAACATGGGCGCTTATAAATAAGTTTCGCGGTAGAAGCAACGCGTCATGAAAACTTTGCATAAAGTGAGGAAAAGTAATTTTAAAGTTTGTTGTCTTGTGACTTTGCAATTAGTGGCTGCACGCAGCCAGAGAGGGAAACTTGTCGGTGTCATCATTAATTGCCGAAAATTGCACAAATCTGCAGTAAAAATGTTGTGCTAATCGAGTTTATTTTCAATGTTGTGCACGTGTTTCACTTTTTTTCTTTCGGTAAAGTGTCAAGGTCGCCAAATTGTGCAGTGGTTTGAAGGAAATTTGCCAAAAAAAAAATATACAACAAAAATTGCTAAGAAATATTTACGTGCTTGCGACATGGCACTTTTGTGCTCTCCTCTACGCACATTTGGCAGACACACACACACACACACAAATATATAGAAGACAAATTGCATGGAATGTGCCGCGCGAAGCACTGAGCCGAAGAATGGTATAGAAAATCTGTTTGGTATTTTGAGAGATTTTCGTATGACTTTTACTACGGATGCCGACAAGCGGCATGAGGCAACAACAACAACAACATTGGCCGCATCAAACCATAAAAGCAAAAACAGTCCATCAGCCAGGCAGGGAGCCAAGCAGCAGCACAAATTTGAAGAAGCAAAAGCAGGAAAAACAAGTTCGGTCAACAACAAAAACAGCGAGCCGACGAGGTGTGTGCGGGGACGGCCGCCTGCCAGGCAGCTCAAGTACGTGCCCACAACAGACACTCAGATCAGACAGCCAAGCAGCGGTGGCCAAGTACTTGAAACAGCCGGAACGAAGCGGAGGAAGACGCAGACGCAGACGCGGAACAAGAACCAGCAGCAGCAGAAGTGAAAAGGGCAACAAAAAAGCAGATCATAGTGATGCGGAAAAAATATGAAGAAGTGAGGAAAAATGGCAAGGAAGAAAAGGTAAGAGGCAAAAGAAAAAGATGAGAAATAGGAAAGCATCTTCGAATTTTCGCCATGTGAGGTGAAGGGGTTGAGAAGTGCGAAATGTGAAATGTGAAATTCCATGGAGCGAAGCCGCTCGAACTTGTGACGACCGTTGAGCACTTGACGGCAACATCTGCGCAGGCAGCAGAATGCCTGTCCGTGAGTGCGAGTGTGTTGGTGTATGCAGCGAGTGTGTGCAAATGGGCGCTGATTGACTGGATGACTGTGTGGGTGGCAATGCGCCAAATACAACAACCAAGCATCGACTTTGCACCCAACGACTAGCAAGAAGCTGCAATATTTCAAGTTTATGGAGGCATCGAATGAAACGACAGAAAGTAGCGTGAAGTATTTTAAATTAAATTTCGCAAAATATGCACGAGACGAAAGCGAAAAGAAACGTCGGTGCGGCTGGGGATTGGAAAATACTTGTGCTACAGTCGACATACTTGGCGCAAGGCGCTTTAATTTGGCGCTACGCAGGAATGCGCCGAAAAGTAGGCTGAAATTTTGTTGCGGAACGGCTGACAGCGGCAGACGGCCGATTGGCTGCAGCGCTGGAAAATTGAAATTGAAAAGTGTCGCACACACATTGTAGTCACTCTATTGCTGTCGCACACATACAAACACACACACACACACACTCAAACACCGATAAACGAACAAACGCCTTAACAATATTTTACCTTTTTGCTTGCCTTGTCTCGTTGTGCTGTGCTTGCGGCCGCTTTCTCTGCTTCTTCTTGTGAGTTTGTTGTTTATTAAATGCTGACAGCAGGATGCGTCGCGCGCGTGCTACACGACGCTCACGCAGACGCCAGCGTCAGCGGCGGCAGCGTTTGCTTGTTTTCGTGCGTTCGTTTTGTTGTTGCTTGTATGTGAGTGCGGTTGCTGTGGTTCCTGTCTGCTTTATGCCACACTTTTGTTGTTGTTTTTTTTTTTTGCTGATCGAAAACAATTAAATTTGTTATTAACACTGAACTTGCCGCCGCAGCTCAAGCAGACGCAGACGCAGTCTCCGTCGCACACACGCACACGCACACGCACACGCGCACGCTTTCGCACACCGACGGCCCTAAGGACGAGCCAGCACAACAGAATGAAGAGGCAAAAAATCGATCGATAGCGATGCGATTTTTTGCCGTGTGACCGTAGTCGCTTTAGCTGCCGTTGCTGTTGTTGTTGTTGTTGTAATTGTTTTAATTTCTTTAATGCTTTGTTAGGTACGTTTTAGCGCACTTACTTTAAATTCATTGATTAAACACTTTTG
Organism: Melieria crassipennis; assembly: GCA_963668005.1. Taxonomy (NCBI): domain Eukaryota; kingdom Metazoa; phylum Arthropoda; class Insecta; order Diptera; family Ulidiidae; genus Melieria; species Melieria crassipennis. The sequence goes on from OY764961.1 coordinate 120,494,550, forward strand.
CACTTAAATTGCAATATTTCGATTTTTCGTCGCGTGCTGTCAGACACCATTTTTGTATTTGTATATTTTCGCCCTAATATTTATTTACTTTTGTCACAATCCACTCTTCAGTTTGCTAATTATGCTTTTGTTGCTTGTGTTGTTGTACGCGTATGCGGCATTTAGAATTTGTGAGTAATAGCTGTGGGCACAATTAGGCAGCGTGCACGCCGGGCAAGGGGCGACGCATCGGCGCTGCAGCGCAGTGGGGGCTCGACTCGTGGTCGTCTTGGTCGTTGTTGTGATTGTGACACGCACTCAAACACACACTTAGGCGGGCACTTCACCCTGTCACTTTGTGTATATCCTTTGGGACAATAACAATTGGCAGCAGGCAGTTGGATTAATGCGGCCACGGCGCTTGTCACTCTCAGCTCGATGCCACTCGGCCACTTGTGTGTGTTTGTATCGGTATGTAAGGTGGTTGTTTTTCTTGGACTTGCTGCTGCTTCTTCTTGTTTTGCCACTACTGGCTGGCCAGACACACACACGCGCGCCACTTGCTGCGTGCCGCTGTTCGTCCGCTTTGCGTACCGCGCGATCTGATATCCTGTCGTTGACTGAACGCTGGCAATTCGTCTGAGCGCCGTCGAGCACACTGCCAGCCGTCTCGTATCCTTTCGCCGTGCACACACACGCACACACAGATGCAAAGAATTTGCTGCACTCAGTGGCGGCTTAAGGTGCTCGGGGGCCCGGGGCGGCGACGGCTGAGGGGGGCCCCATAAAACGGTGTAGCATAAGTTTGCGTACAAAACTAATAAGGGGAATTTCCGGTTATGCTTTTGGCTTTTTTTTTTTGAAAATTTGTATTCCATTGAACAGTAAACGGACTTTTATTTTTAAACGACGAGACAAATTATTTTTAAACGTATATGTGCTTGAAATTTTATAGAAAGCAATAGAATCCCAGAGAAAAAAATGAAAAATGGATAAAACTTTCGTGAAATTAGGAAAACTTTTGGGGGAGCAAATTCGTCATTTCCAAATGCCATCTTAAATCTCGAAAAAAACAGAAAATCTTGCTTCGTTACTACGATCTGGCCATTTTTTTAAGCTACCCGAGGAGGAGGATTCGATTGTCGACAAAAAATGGGCCAATCGCGTGCACCTAAAAATAAAAGTTTTTTCTAGACTAACTTTGGCCGCTGAAAACGAAACTGAAAACCAAAAAATTTTTGAAGAAGCGTTTTCGAAAAATCTTCGAAAAATGATTTTTTTCCTGTTGTTTCAGTTATGAGCACATATCTCCTAAAAGAATTATCCGATTAACACGAGCTGTCTGTGAAGATAATACCTTAGTGGCTTTTAACGACCAATTTAAAAAATCATAAATTTTCTAATATTTTTTTAAAGAAAAAATAAATTATCTTCTCTGGTTTTAAAATCTAATATGAAATATATACTATTTTAGCAAATTAGGGAATTGTCTCCATTTAACTAAATCTTCTATTTGGAACTTTCAGGACCAAAATATGTCAGGTATGGAAAACATACATGTTTTGGATTTCAGTCTGTAGATTCATACATCTAAATTGTATTCTATTTCAAGTTCTCAAGAAAGTTACCCCCTAGAAAACACTTTTATTTTTAGGTATATTTTCCGTGTAGAAATCTTCAGAAATGTGCAGAAATATTTTATAAAACCCAGTAGCAGTGACTTTATAAAAAAAGTCCTGAAAAAACATATTTCCCCTACATAACAGCATGTAAGAAGCCCATATTTACCTTACTTACAAGGAGCATAGAATTGCCTTCGAAAACCGGATTTCCGGGACATGTGTTTTTATCCAACCAATAACACTGTGCGTGAAATTTGCCCTCAAAAATTTAGACATGGGGGGACCTACTGGGTGAGTTTTCTATAGGTATACTGAGTTGAGATCCACCAGCCGTTTGGTAAGATTGGCTCTAGTTTATGAGAAATCCGACTTTGAAGTTTGGAAATTATCGTCAAGCTTGTCGCTTAAGTAGGTCCTAAATCGTTTCGAATATCGCTTTACTGTCTTCGGCAAGTTTGTAGATATTTTAACGACCAACAAATTTGCTGAAGACACCAATCCGAAAAAAATGCATTCCAACTGTGTAATTGCCATGTGTGCATTTTTTTGCGCAGCGCTACGTGGCGTATGAGTGTCATTTAATTATAACACTCAACGTGGCGTATGACGATATTCGAAACGATTTAGGACCTACTTAAGCGGCATACTTGACGAAAATTACCAAACTTCAAAGTAGGATTTCTCATAAACTAGAGCCAATCTTACCAAACGGCTGGTGGATCTCAACTCAGTATACCTATAGGGAACTCACCCAGTAGGTCCCCCCCATGTCTAAATTTTGGACTTGCACAGTGTAATTATAATAATAATAATAATAACTGTAAATTTGTTTGACTTCTACAAAGTTTAATGAGGTTAAGTAATTGTGTAATTTACACAAGTTTACAAGCAAACTCTAAGATTGCGATATTTAATTTTTAACTTAGAATTTTGTATTTGCATATTTTGCACAAAATTTTAAGTTAAAAATTGCAATCTTCGAGGGAACATTTTTTGAAAATTTGCAAACAATTGTTATTGTTCTTGCTTTTATTGAACTGAATTTGTTATTGCCATTTCAAAGTCAATTGTCGATACTGTGTCTCTCTGTGTCAATTGATAAAAGTGACAAACGACTTAGTCTTTCATCAACCATTGTGGAGCGCAAATAGTTTTTAAAAGTTTCAGTTTTGAAAAACTTGAAATTTTTATATAGTTACAAGCTTCTCTCGGGGGCCCCCCGCAGCCCGGGGCCCGGGGCGGTCCGCCCCTCCGCCCCCCCTCTTAAGCCGCTACTGGCTGCACTTGTTGTTGCTGTTTGAGGCACAGAGAGTTGCGGTTGCGTGTGTGTATGTGATGGGCGCTCGCGTTCGCGCTCAGCTCGGTGCTTGTCAAGTATGTCAGATGGGTGACATTTTGTTGCTGCGGCGAATTGATGGCAGACCTTCCGGCGCATGACCGCTTCGTGTTGCTCTCGGCAAATACACATTTTGAGAGCGGCAGTTAGTGTCAGCTGGAGAGTGTGCCAGATGCTTGCGTGAAGTGGCAGTTAATTTGAAAATCTAAGCAGCAAGCAGGGCTGCATTTCAATGGAGTTGCGTGAATAATTCTTACAAGTAAGGTGAGAGCTAACTATTTTTAAACTTTCTATTGTATAATTTATGCTTTTAATTAGGGAATATTTCTGACTTGACTAGCTCAAAAAGAATTGAAATAAATTAAGTATTCATAGAAAAGTATATAAGAAACAATTTCAATACAATTAATTTGCAAAAAAAAAACATTTTTATTGTGCTAAAATCAGAGACCTAAAATAATTATTATCCATATTTTTGGGAATAAAAAAATTGCCCTAACTTAAGAAACTTCTATAATTATTGCTTTGTAATAATTATTCCCAATAAGAAATTTTTTACGTCGCCTATAACTATTATCATGTAATAAATATTTTTGAGTTGCATAATAACTCTTATAAGTGACAGGTATATTTTTCGTTCTCGATAATTATTATTTTGGGATTTTTGTTTTTTACATTGCTTCACAACTTTTATTCATGACTTTTTTAATTTACGTTACCGATAACTATTATTTTGAGAAATTTTTTTTTACGTTGCTTCATAACTTTTATTTATCATTTGTTTTCATTTACGTTGCCGATAACTATTATTTTGAAAAAAAAAATTTTACGTTGAATTATCATATTTTGGATATTAATTGATTTTTAATTGTTTTAAATTTACAAACGCAAATTAACTGCAGATACCTAATTTCCACAAACAACTAAACAATTAAAAATCAATTCATACTCAAAGTGTGGTAAGGCAACGTAAAAAAAAAATGTCTTTCATGAAAGTTATGAAGCAACGTAAACAAAATTTTCTTTCAAATAATAGTTATCGGTAACGTAAGTAAAAAAATCATAAATAAAAGTTATGAAGCAACGTAAAAAAATTTTCTCAAAATAATAGTTATCGGTAACGTAAATAAAAAGTCATAAATAAAAGTTATGAAGCAACGTAAACAAAAAAAATCCCAAAATAATAATTATCGAGAACGAAAAAAAAATTTGTTTGTCATAACAGTTATTACGCAACGTAAAAATTAACTGAAAAAATAGTTAATTAATTTTAATTATTTTCTTAAAAAACTTATAATAGTTAAATCCCTGGCTAAAATATATGTTTTAACACTAGAAAGACCGCAAGTTCTCCATACCTACAAATACTACATATTATATCCGCTGATATCTCGAAAATTATACATCGGATTTGGCTAATTGTAATTGTAGAATCCTATTTATAGAACTGAATTGAGGAACCCGGTAAAAAATAAAAGTTATCTTAGCAAAAGTTCATAGAAATATCTACTAAAGAAAATACAGCTATTTACAAAATAAAAATCCGTCAAAATGACCGCAATGGTCTTTCTAGTGTTAAGCAACATTTTCTTGAAAACTTTTTATATTTTAAACAGTTTTATTATATTATTTATTATTATATTAATTTATTATATAACATCAACGCCAAAGCTGAATATTCATGATTCAAAGGTCACCCTGTGTATGTGGTGGGATGAAAAAAAGTTGTTAACTATGAGCTATTGCAACCTGCCAATTTCATTGCTTGTCCCGATGGATACAGCACAATTCGGGAGGTCATCTGAGCTTTGGTGTATTCAGAGACCTACAGTAGAATTTTATGGCGAATATTTTCGTGGTACATTTTTTCCTTAAAAAGTCCTGTTTTTCAGGACATTTTTGGCATTTTAGAAAAAAGGGTAAAATTGACCCATACAAATAGGAGCTACAGGGTTAAAATGCTCCACAAAAATGTTTTCCCTAGTATTTTACATCAAATTGCTGACCACATCACATACCCAAAATGTGAGGTTACATGGTTTTCGTATGCCGATTCACCATAAGAATGTGCAAAAAGGGGAAAACTTTGACCCCCCTAAAAAAAAATTCAGACGTAAACTTTCAAAACGCTGATAAACGTATATTTTTTTTTTGGCCCCCTCTACCAGAATCCGTTGTCAGAACCTTGTTATTTAAAAAAAAATTTGATTTTGTCGTGCAGTGTAATATACAAATAAATGTACAGAAACTTCCAAAACCAATTAAACTTAGTCTGTCCGCTCTTCTGCCTTCAATTTTTTTAATAATTTTATAAATGTACATAGGATACATTTGGCAACTCTGTTGCCTAGTCCACATTATGCAACTCTGCTTCGTTACTTTCGAATGCCACACTGGCAACACTAAATGTTGGCAAACAAGTATCAGCGCCAGGCATATCCTGACACTTTCTGACATCTGCTTTCGCTCTCTCTGAGTCTCGCTCGACAACGCGTTCAGCGCTCGAGCTTTGACACTTGCCGGCCGTTGCTCCCGGCCAATAAGTATCTAATAGCATGGCACAAATACTCGCGACCTACACTCGCCGCAGTAAAAAAAATCAAAAACAAATTACAGCACAACATAAGCAGGCAGACATTGCAGAACAACAACCCGAACCCAACAACAAGCAGCTTGTCACATGCAGCAATAAACATGACAAAATATTTGCATTTCCAATAACAACATGTGTGCGTGAGTATGTGTGTGTGTGTGTGTGTGTGTGTGCAAAAAATTGCAAAAGCGAAAATGCAGTAAAACGTTTTATAAAATTTTTGACAGCGGCATTAAAGCGGCTGGCGGTTGGTGGAGGGAAGGGAAAGGGCCCAGTTCAGAAGATGCTTTCAAAATGTGTGACAAGTTGATGCGGCTGTCGCGCTGTTGGCGCCCTCTCTGCATTGTTTTTGCGTGCGAGTCTATGGCTGGGCTTGTGGTTGTTGTTGTTGGTTTTAGCTTTGTCTGCCGTCGGCGCGTGCTGCAGCCATCTCATTGAAATTTCATGGTGTTGTAAATAGTAAGCAATATTAAATTTTCATGAAGCAGTAGCAGATTGTGTGCGCCGAAGCAGAAGATGGCGATAAGGCGCGTTCTGCTCAGTACTCAATAAAAACACATACATACATACATACAACAGCATTTATACCTAAAATTAAACAAAATTGTTTAAAGTAAGTAATAATAATCGTTTATTATATGATTAAACTAGCTGGGCCCCGCGGCTTTGCACGCAAGTTCTCTTGTTTCTCCCCATACAAATTCTTAACGCATTGTTGACACCGTCAAATGTTGATTAAAAAAAACATGGGTCTAGTTATCTTTGATTTCAAGTGTTTTCATCAATTTTGACGCATTTACTTTAAACAAATTCTTAACCCTTGGTTTGTCACGGTCGATTTCGATTTTCAAGAAAATGAAAAGCAGGTTTTTATTATTTCCCGATTGAAGTGCTTTTGATAAGTTTGAAGTCAGAACGCCCAATAAATCTTGTTTCTCCATACAAATTGTTAACCCATTGTTGACCCCGTTAGTAAAAACACGTGTCAAATTATTTCTCACAAGGAATACTTTCTCCAAGTTTGATGTCAATAGCCCCATTAATTCATGTTTTTTCACAGTTTCGCCATTCAAACTTTGAACCCGTCGTGGCCCCGTCCGATTTTAGTATTCGGAGAAATGAAAAACCAGTATCGAGTTATTTTACATCTGAAGTATTTTCACCAAGTTTGAAGTCAAAAAGGTCAACAAAATTTGTTTATCCATACATACTTTTAACCTGTCGTTGATCCAGTTAGATTTCGATTTATTTTAATTATTATTATTTATTTATTTTATTTATTTTTTATTTATTTTATTATTATTTATTTATTTATTTATTATTATTATTATTTTAATTTGATTTATTTCAATTATTTTTAAAATTTTTCGGTTCGTGTTTTTTGTTTCGGAGTCTTTCCATAAATAAACCTTAACCCATTGTTGGCCCAGTTAAATTTTGATTTTCGAAAAATTATAAAATAGGTGTCGAATTAGGTTTGATCTAGAATATTTTCAGGAAGTTCAAGTTCAATTTGTTTGTTAAATCACGTTTCTTCATACAAAACTTTAACCCATGTTTTGCCTCTTTTGTCCCCGAATTTCAAAAAAATCCTGTCTTAGCGGAGGTTCAAGATGTACCTACAGTTCAAATTTCATGTTTGTAGCTTTAGCGGTTTAGGCTGAGCGCTGAAGAATCAATCAATCAATCAATCAGTCAGTCAGTCAGGACAAACAATCTATGTATGGAAAGATGGAGGTGGTACCACGCCCCCTTGTCCAATGCTCACAAATTTCTTCTAGTCGAATTCTGCGATTAAGTGGTAAGTTCGTACCAAGTTTCATTGATTTGTGACTTAAAGTATCTACTGCGGAAATCTTGGGTCATAAAAACTTGCCACACCCCTTCGTCTCCTTTTATGAGACGAAGGTTATGTTAGGTTGCTATGAGACGAAGGTACAACAAATTTCAATGCAGTGCGACTTACAATTCCGAAGCTATTCCATATAAATGATTTGAGTTGTATGGGCGGTGCCACGCCCCCTTATTAAATACCCGCCCCATTCCCTCTATCGAGGGACACGACTGAATTGTAAGTTCTTACCAAATTTAATTGATGTGTGACTTATGGTTCAAAAGTTATTGTCCAAAAATTTATGTTGGTGGTGCCACGCCCAGTTTTCCCGATTTTTCTTTATTTCTAAACCTTTGCCTTGCAATTACGAACAAACTCGCCGGAGGAAGTATCCAATTTGGTCCAGTCGTTTTCAAGTTTTAAGCATCCGAACGGACAAAGATTCATTTTTGTATATATTGAAGAAGAAGAAGATTGGAAAGCTCATAGAAAGGACTTTTCATTAATGCTTCAAGTTTTAAATGTAAATAAAAAATGTTGCAGTCTGGGCATGGGTCCGTAAGATGCACATGAATCACAAATAGGCTTATCGCAGTGGCGGATGCTAGGCGGGCTTGGGGTTCAAACACTTCCAAATAACTGTTTGTTACAAAAATGTTGGGTGGTAAATATGGTTTGAAATGCTACTGGCATCAAAATATATGAAGGGATTGTGATACTATTTTAGTTTAAATCATATCATTGTTTACGAAGAAATTTGTAGCTTTAAGTCGATAGAAAGAAAGTGGGGAAAATATATTCTGCTTTAATTAAATTAATATATATGCGTTTGTATATTTCGATAAGCCAGTCATATAAAAATTTAAAAAATAGAGTTGTGTTCGAGACCTAGCTAAGATTTCCATGTGAATACTTTCACGTGTTTGTATGCATTAACAAATTAAGATTTGACAGTTCTACCTGGGTCAATATACTTCAACCTGTCAGTACAATACATCAAAAATACATCAAAATCTCTAATTGTGAGTTAAATTCAACACAATTTTAAATTTAAACCAACATAAGGTCTTTGCTTATTTTCACCTCCCTGTCGCCCGTTCTGCCGCGATTCTTATTAGTCTTCTTCACTTCGCGACGCACTTCCCGGCCGTCAATGATTTTACTTGATGTACTTTTTTGTACACACTTTTCATTCAGCTCCTCATTTGCTCTAATTGCAGCGCCGGCAATTGACAGTCGAATCAACGAAAATGTCTTTGCACGCCAATCATGTCAGAAATCATTATGAATGATTTCCGCTTCATTCATCTTTTGAGATTTCTCTTCCTTCACTTTCTGCGCTGTGTCCTCGTGCGCCTCATCGGGCCAGACTATGCCAGACTAAGTGAATTTCTGCTTTCAAGGCTGCTGTCGCGCACCAGAAAAAAAGAAACAATAAAAAATATGCCTGATGGCTTTTACAATGGTTCGTTGCTTAAATTTCATCTTGCTGCGCGCTTCGATTTCTGCATTCTGTCCGCCATTGACTTTCACTTCTGTTCTTTTTCTTCTTGCTGCTGAGAAGCCATGCAGCGTTCTGTTTTTTCTCACTGCGCTTCAATAATTGCTTTGACAGTGTACTCTGAAATTATTCCTTTGAGCCACAAAATGTTGCTTATTTATGCTCCACCATTGCGTTCGCTGGCCGATTGCCGAGCAATTTTCCTTCCCCGCCATATCTCATTGCCATCCTTTCCTATTGTATTGCTGTCAATTTTTTCCATTATTGGTTGTGTTTGGTTTTCGTTTTTGTTGGCGCACTACGCGTCCAATTAGGCGCCCGCAGTTTTTGGCTGCGTGCTGACGCTGCGGCGGCCGCATTAGGCGCCCACATCGACAACGCCCCAGCACGCCCATACGCGCATTACAATTGACATCCATCATTTTTTATTAGCAAATCACTGGAGATGCCTTGGCGGTGGCTTTGCGGTTTTGATTTTCCTCAGTCGTGGCTGCGTACGGCGAATCTGTGCACGTTTGTGTGTATGCGTGTCTGTGTGTGAGTGAGTTCGAGCATAACTTTCTCAGAATTCAATTTAAATTTCTTTAAATTGATTGATGTTTTGTATTGATTCTACCGTTCATTGCTGATGGTGTGAGGTCGTTTACGTTGGCTTTCAAATGCAAATAAATAAAACGTAAATGTTGAGCTCATAATTGCAATCATGTTGTTCTTAGATATGAAATTCATTTATGGCAATCAAATTTTAAACAAGTTGAGTATTTTTCAGTTAATGTTGATGATTGCTGAGAAAATATTTAAGCATTTATTTACTTGCAATATTTAGAGATTTTACTAATTATTTGCCAATTTTATCTACAATTCTTAATTTATTATTTTGCACTTGAATTTAAACACGAAAACTTGCATTGTTTTACTTTGTTTGAATATTATTTCTCGTGAAGAAGGATAAAGCAAAGTGCTGTGGCGTATATCTTTCGATATGAAAATTCGGCTTTATTTACAAAATATTTTGAGATTTCGCTTTGATGGGAGTTGTAATCCCTCTACTGCCCCATACGGCCTTAGGGCAGGGTTCACCAAAACCTATAAAAGTCCACATAAATTTTAATTTTTTGAAATGAAATTTTTAGGGCATATTGTAGATAAATTAAGTTGTCATATTTCCCATTATTATCAGTTGAAATTTGAACTTCGTGGAAATTAGTAGAAATATTTATTTCGTGAAAAGTAAAGAAAAGAAAAAATTATTAAAAATACTTTTCGTTAAAATATTAAAACAATAAAATTATGAGTGAGTACCTTGTAATATAATTTATTGATTTGAAGTATTTTATAGTGAAAAAAAAGGATTTACAGTTACTCTTTCGGCTTGGGAAAGCATACTGCCTTTAGGCTGCATCAGGCACCAAAGCGAAAAGATTTTAATGCATTTGGTCACTAACGTATACTTGTATGTGGTTTCCGTTTTATAGATATCAATCGGCATTTTAAAAAAAATTGTCTCTTTTATGGGACAGAGAAGTACTGGCAGTTTTAGAAAACTTGGATTCCGATGTTTTCGAAGAAACTGATGAAGAAACTGGTGAAGAAACCTTTAAAGAAGTGTTAGCTATGTTTCATTAAAATTTTAAAATAGGAAATTTAGTTAAAAGGAGAGATTTTTCCTCTTTCATTTGATACCCATATCTTCATCACTGCGCAACGGCAAATATTAAAAAAAAGATTTTAAATATGTATGTCCTTAAATTTTAAAGTCTTTTAAAAAGGACTGTGCGTCAGAGAATGAAAATCTGAATATGCCAGGATATTATAAATTACCTCTAGTTTTACGTCTATATCAACATTTGGATGGGTCTTGGCAAACATTTTTTTTTGTCGCACAGTGTAATAAATGTAAAGTTGGTGTTCACTCACTGCTTCATAACTTTTGAAATTTTTCTTTCGATTCTATTGATGTTAGGCTTAATATTTGCTCAAATAATATATAATTGATCATAAATTTTGAAACCAGAGCAGATAATTTATTTTATCCATAAAAAAATCATTCAAAAATTTATGATTTTGAAAATGGTCGAAAAATTCACGTTTTACAACTTTCACCGTCAGTAACTTCCCCAAATCTCATCTGATTTCGACAATCTATATATTGCTGGACAGGCTAAGGTATTATCTTCTGACCGCCGGACAGCTTGTGTTAGTCGGATGATTCGTTTACGAGATATGTGCTCATAATTGAAACAACAGGGGAAAACTGTTTTTTCGAAGATTTTTGGAAAACGCTTCTTAAAAAAATTTTTTGATTTTCAGTTTCGTATTTCGTGGCTGAAAGTAAGTCTGGAAAATACTTTTATTTTTAGGTGCGTTTTTCGTATCGAGTAGTGTAATCAATAAAGCGTGAAACTGTTCATCAGTTTAATTTTTTAGCTTATGTGCCCAGTACGGCCTTAAGACACGCAAATTTATATAGGTTTCACGCCCACAAAGAAGAACATTTTTTTATTTAAAAATTGTCTTTTCTTATATGATTCTAAGACTACATGGTGAACAATTTAATAAAAAAAAATTGGGGCAGTAGAGGGTTATTGATATAATCAATGTATTGACTTCTTAATTAGAGATTCGCAGATTCGAGCTTTGGTTTTTTTTTTAATAATATTACTTTAAATAATTATAAGAAAGTAACAAGGAGTAGTTATGAAAAGGATTAGTTTTAATAAAGGCACTCAGGTTTTGCAGAATTTCTTTCTGACATGGATTTAAAAAATTTACTGATATAATTCCTATATATTTCACTAGGAATGATAACTAATCTGTGATGAATACATATTTGTTTTAATTGTAATCCTTGTTACTGGCACCTAACTTGATAGTCCAGTGGATAGTGCGCTCGCTGCTCATACTGAAGGCCCTAGGTTCGAATCCTAGCTTGGGCTGGCTCATCTACTTTCACATGAAGCAGATGAGAATTAAAAGAATCGCCCAAGTGCGATTTTGGCAGACAATGGCAAAACCACCAAGTGTTAAAGAAAAACTTCCCACCGCCGTTGGGACCCCCTTGTAGATCCCCTGCTCCCCTTTTCCCATCCGCTTCAAATGCGTGTTATTACACATTTTGGAAAAAACAGTGGTTCATACACATTTCAAAAAACGGGTGAAATATATGGTATCCCAATGGGCCTTTCAGGCTTCCGAGTATGTCTCTTACTCTTACAGAGGCAGCCAGCATAACCTAACCTAACCTAATCCTTGTTGGATATTCGGTGTTAAATTTCCTCACAGACTCAACATGGAGTTTTCTCTATAAAATTAAAGGACTAAGGTTGATCTCAACTGGAGGAGCAAATGGTTCAACAGAGAAAATACTTCGATTTCTTTAGGAGTTCCAGCTAGAAAGATCACACACGGAGCAAATTTGCAACGGGCAATAATTGCTACAGGGGTAAATTTTTGCTTTCCCGTACACCTTTCGAACCTAACCTAACCTTTTTTTTCGTGGTTCACTTTATTTGGGAACATGGGGCTTCAACAAGACTAAAGCCTTGTGTTGATTACATTAATTGATTGAATTTTTGCCAGGGTGGATGATTAGCCTATAGTTAGCACTCTTAGGTGATGGGGTTGCAGGAGAAGGCAGATGTCTCTTAGGAGAAAGACTTCCGTACGTGAAAGTTTATGCCATCCATTGCTGCTAGTCAGAAGGCACATGCGAAGGTTTGTGTTTTTGATAAGCTTATTTTTGGATAATAAATATAATCGCTGCGGCATATTTTCGTTAGTCCTAACTGGTACCGTTAGTGGTGTTGTTGTTGCGCTAGTACGGCTACTGAATATGAAATTCTGCTGCGGGTCTGCTCATCAGAAACTGATTGGGTTTGACTGCGTACTGCTGAGAGTTGGAAACACAAATTGAGAAGACCATTGCAGCCATTTTGACGGTTTTTCATTTTTAAATATCTGTATTTTTTTTAGTATTTCTGTCAATTTTTGCTTTGGCGACTTTTATTTTTTTATCGTGGAAAATTTTATATATCTTAAAAAATTTATTTTGCGAAAATTAAGCCAAATCCTATGTATACTTTTCGAGATATCAGCGGATATGAGATGTAGTCTTTGTAGATATGAAAAACTTACAGTCTTTCTAGTGTTAAGAAATTGCGGGACCAAGTCGCGGTTTGAATATAACTCACGTCTCTGGAACGGGAGCCCAGTGCACTCATGCTAGGCTACCAAGGTGACTATCCTGGTGGGTTAAAAATAGTCGAGCTAAATATTTTACGCTCTGATCTTTCTTGAATAATATTTCCATGTATTCTCCCATCCCATCTATTCAGTGCAGTAATTAAGTGAAAAAACATATCTTCTATATTGTTTGTTAATATTTTTTTGAAATATTTATTTTTTAATTTGTTTAATTTTATTTTTAAATAGTCAGTATTATGTATTGTTATTTTTCTTTGAGTTTTACATTTATTTAAATAAATTATATTAATTTTGTATTTCATTCAAACTTGGCTTAATTTACACTTAACTTACAAAGTACTCAAACTCAAATGATTTTTAAATACAGAAACAATGATGTTTTAATTTGTCTACATTTCAATTATGAAAACATATCAAAATTCACTTCAGCTTTCGAAATTTACAATTAATTTACAGTAAACATATTTCTACAAAAAAACATTATTATAAAAATTATCTACAATTATAGCAAATGAACAACGTACGTTTCCATCCGAAACAGAACAACGAATCTTTAACGTTATACAAGTTTTTAGTTGGACTAGCATCAGATTATTCAATACTCGTTAGAGTACAAACTTAACATAGGAATTAACTAGGCTTTGGTTAATTAGCAGCAACAATTAAAAATAAATGATTCAAGTGTCGTAAGTAACTTGGAGCGAATGGACTGTGGGTTGCTTAAGAATTTCGAGTGCATGAGAAAGTGCACGTGGAAAGAAAATTGCGCTGCACTTATAAGTATACAAATTATTTCAAATGTTTATTTCCTTTTTGTTTTTTTTTTTAGAAAATTACACCTTTGCTGCGTTCTTTAGTTTTCTTTCATTTCGCTTAAAGTTGCTGTGGTTTTCCTCTAAAACGTATAAAAATCAATGCCTTTTTATTCTTCCTGTTTGTTTTTTGTTGCTTTTCGTTTGTGTTTGTTGCATTCTCGGCTTACAAAAATATATTTATAGACGTACAATTCTTGTTTAAAGTTTGATAGAGAGTGAGAAAGAGAGCTCGTGAGTTACTTTTGTAGAAAAATAAATAATTTGAATCAAGTGTCTGAAGTCACCGAACAGAAATCTGTGCTTTCCATGTGCTGAAATAATTTGTTTTTCATAAAAAAATATAGAAGAACCCTCGAAATTGGCCAAACTTGTACACACACACGTTAACAATAGTTTTTGTTCTTTTCAAGTTTGATTTTTGTATACAAATTATGTATGTTTTTTTTTACTTTTTGAGCATTTGATTTACAACGAAGACACACAAATCTTAAAAGATTTCTGTCAATAGGAAACTGAATACGTGAAACATTTGTTGAAATTGCATTTGTTTTGTTAATGATTCAGTAAATGTTTGCTTCTTCTTTTTATTACTCGGTTAGTAAAACCGAAAAACACTGAGGCCTTCTTATGCGTTCAGCGGTGAATTTTTAGGTTGAAACGGAAGAGAGTAGAGGAGAAGACAGCGCGTGTGTTGTCCCTTGTTGATTCGGTTAGCGCCGCAGTTGCTGGAATCAAGTTGCTGACTTAATATGCAGAGTGCAAGCCGTGCTTAGATGGCCACCCAGTCAACTTAATTCCAGGCACTGCAACGCAACGTTGTTGACCAGCTCGCACGTTGGTTGCTTCTCTTCTCTACGTTAAATTGCACTGTTGTTGTTGTTGCTTTTATTGTTGTATTTTTGGCATTTTAATAAAATGCTTGAATTTTGGTTAAACCTCGAATAGTTGTTGAACAATTTCGCTTAGTTAGTATGATTGATTGATTGATTGAGCAGTTTCCGTTGTGTTCACAATTGAGTTTTTCTTTTTTGAATTTGTTGTTGTTGTTGTTTTGGTTTTTGGTTTAGTTCTTGTATGGAATTTTAAATTGTTACACATACATATTGCAAGTATACATAAGTTGAATATGTTCTAGTTACAATAACAAAATCAGTACAGCTACATTTCAATTTTTGACGTTCAATTTGTTGTTGTTATTGGTTGCTGCTTGGTTTCTTGGGTTTGTTTTATTATTTACTTGAAATCTTCTTGTAAATTGTAAACTTTGAATTTTAGTTGTGTGTATATATGTGTGTGTGTGTTTAGTGTTTGAAGTGAGCGTTGATGGCTGTAAGACTTTTGAACATTTGTAAAGCTTCAAATGAGGCCAATAGGTATTTTAATGTGAAAAATTCTATAAAACATGGCTTATGATTTCTAAAGTGATTCTAACGTACATAAAATAGTAGAGCCTTGATTATTGAAAAAAAATTTAGTAAGTTAAGACTGTGAATAAAATTTAACAACAAAACAAGGACTTTTGTTCCTCCCTTCTCTGGAAGACTGACTACCTTTTGTTCGTTCTTGTTTTTAATGATTTTAAAATTTGTAAAAATTAAAGCATTTCAAATTTCAAATATTAAACATTTTAAACAATAAGTCATTGGAAACAGACTCAAGATAGTTTTTTACCAAAAAAAGAATTTGAAACTAAAGGGTTACAAAAACACACACGCATGGAGATGTATTTTGGAAACATTTTCTATGAAAACAAAACTGTGGAATTGGAAGAGCCTGTGACGGCAATTGCTGGTATTGTTACTAATATTGGTTGCTTTCGATAAATACTGGTAAAAATACTGCGTACTTGTATGTTTGGTGGCCTGATTTTACTGCTAAAAATTACAGCGACAGGTGCGGTACTGATGCCGGTACTGTTATAAGTATGGACAGTGAAGTTGGTACTACTAAATGTATAAGGTCCGTTGGTGGTACAAATATTGGTAAAAGTACAAGTAACGGTATTAATCCAATTACTGGCGTTTTCTGTGTTAATTACTGATAGAATAAGTGAAAGTTGAGTAGCGATTATGGTTTAGGTGTTTCATACTGGTACTGGTATATGGTACTTTTTTATTGGTACTGGTACTTTTACTGGTACTGGTGTTGGTATTGGTATTGGTATTGGTATTGGTATTAGTATTAGTATTGGTATTGGTACTGGTACTGGTACTGGTACTGGTACTGGTACTGGTACTGGTACTGGTACTGGTACTGGTACTGGTACTGGTACTGGTACTGGTACTGGTACTGGTACTGGTACTGGTACTGGTACTGGTACTGGTACTGGTACTGGTACTGGTACTGGTACTGGTACTGGTACTGGTACTGGTACTGGTACTGGTACTGGTACTGGTACTGGTACTGGTACTGGTACTGGTACTGGTACTGGCACTGGTACTGGTACTGGTACTGGCACTGGTACTGGTACTGGTACTGGTACTGGTACTGGTACTGGTACTGGTACTGGTACTGGTACTGGTACTGGTACTGGTACTGGTACTGGTACTGGTACTGGTACTGGTACTGGTACTGGTACTGGTACTGGTACTGGTACTGGTACTGGTACTGGTACTGGTACTGGTACTGGTACTGGTACTGGTACTGGTACTGGTACTGGTACTGGTACTGGTACTGGTACTGGTACTGGTACTGGTACTGGTACTGGTACTGGTACTGGTACTGGTACTGGTACTGGTACTGGTACTGGTACTGGTACTGGTACTGGTACTGGTACTGGTACTGGTACTGGTACTGGTACTGGTACTGGTACTGGTACTGGTACTGGTACTTGTACTGGTACTGGTATTGGGTTGATATGGGTATGGGTATTGGTACTGATACATGTACTAATACTGGTACTGGACTTGTACTGTTATTTGTACTGGTATTGGTACTGACACTAGTAGTGTTACTGGTAGGGGTCTGTGTATTAATTTTTGGTGCTGGAACTAGTACTGATATACTCGTACTTGTTGCTATCACAGGCACCAATACGTTAGTAGTACTTGTTCATGGATTGGTACTGGCATCAGTACTGGCACTGATATATATATATATATATAGTCCTATGGTTCCTCGCGGGAGCAAAGGGCCACAACAAGGTTCCTCCATTCTCTTCTGTCTTGCGCCAATCTCTTGATTTCACTCCAGGTCTTGTTTGTTTTTCTTACGTCCAAATCCAAGTTTCTCCTCCAGGACTGTGCGGGCCTGCCTCTGCGCCTGCTGCTTTGCGGGTTCCAGTCGATTGCGATTCGTGTGATGTCGTTTGGATCTCTCCTTAACACTGGCACTGATGCTGATCCTAATATAAGCACTTTTACTGTCCCAGCAGTTTTACTGGTCTTTACTTGATATTTGTTCGTTGGTAATGTTAACTTCTAAAATCGAAAACAGTTTTCAATTTCGAATGTACTGAATTAGAAAATTTGCAATTCTTCCATAATTTTACAATTTGAATTTACTTATAATAAGTATGCCAAATGTTTATCAAATGTTCCACAACCATCAGCCAGCACACTACAAACATATATTCACAGATATTCTTCTATTTATATTATTTTACTCATATGTATGTTAGTCGACTCTTTGTATGCTTCTATTCTATTGTAGATTTTTCAATTGTTTTGGTAACTTTCCAGGCTTTGAACAACCATTATTGCTTTCAGTTTGAATTGTTGTAATGTTTAACAAAACTCAATAATTTGTTTTTGCATTCATTGTTTTCACACTTAAATTTATTTGTGTACACCAGCCTCGATGTATGCTCATTTGTTTGTGTGTGTGTATGTGTATAGGTCAATCTGTTTGATTTTCACGCAACGCTCTGCTCAACGTGGTTTTGATTGAATTGCTTGCTGCGCATTTCTTAGTTGTCATCGAGTTCTGTTTACTTTTATTGCTAAGCTATGAATTCTAATGAATAGCTTTGAGTGCTGTGTCCTATAAATGCCTGGGCCTGTTCGATTTATGTACTTTTCGGCCCGCTTATATATTCAAAACTTGTAATTCAGGACAGGCCAATTGCTCTTCATTGGTTGCTTTTCAGTTTGTTTGCTGCTGCTCTTGTTTTTGATTTCCTATTTGTAAATGTTTCTATTTCATTAAGTAAACATTTTATGAACGCGCTTGCTATGCATTTTTATGGCTCTACATATTTTTGTATTTAGTAATTGTTTGTAATTGTGTTAGTAGTTGTTGTATGTGCACTCTGCATGGTTTGTTGCTTTGCGCATTTTTAATTCGTTTCTATGAATATTTTCTAGTCTCGGGCAGCGCTAAGTCTGTCTTTTTTGATTTCCCTTCCCCCTCAATCGTACTTTGTGCTTTCTTTGCATATACATACATAATTGTTTTTATTGTTTTTCTTATTCTTGTTGATTTTTTTGTATTATTTTAGTGTTGATCAGTGAATCTGCTAGCAAAAGTATTTGCTTCCGATTGTCGCTAATTGAGAAAAATTTACAATTTTTTTTCCTTATTTGTGTCTAAATTTTTTTTCCGCTCCGGCCCTTTCTTTTTATTGACTAATCTATGTTTAGTTGTTGTTATTAATTTACAATTTTATACATTCAGTAGAGTGTTTATGGAATATGACTAAAATTCGAAACGTAAAAGCAGAGAGGAAGAGCCTGGACTGGACATACGAGTACAATTGGCACCATTTGGGAAGCATTGGACATTGATTAGGCTCTATTGGGTTGTTGTTGTTGCAGTGCATCAACGATAACATAAAAATACGTATGCACGCAGAATTTCTTGGAAGCTCAATAAAAAATTTAGTAAAATTATAATTTGCTTATTGTTTATCAAACCATCTGGTTTTCACACGTCCATAATACAATCACACAAACACAAACACACACAAACACAAACACAAGTGAATGATTACACATGAATGATTACGCATCATTTATAGTAAATCGTCTAAATAACTTCATTATTCGTCATTTAAGTTGTTTTTAAGCTTTTCCTGACCTCTTGTTGCTTATTTATTTATGTGAAAAACAAATTTATTGTATGGAAACAAGATTTTGTTAAAATTGATCAATACAAAATAAACATTGTTTTGCATTAAATGCTTTAATGAATTTTGAAACGTTTACATATTTTTTAGTGTTAACATTTTTTTTTTGTTTATATGTTGCCAACAATATGTATTTTGTTTTGCTTGATTTGTTGCATTGTTTCAAAGAAAAAACGAATTTAATAATTAAAAGCTGTCGAAAAGCAGTTTAAAGTGTGAATTTTTAATGCGAACGTATTTGCAAAAAGTATGTGCTTATGATTTTTATATGCGCACGTATTGAATTAATTGATTAGCAAAAGTCCTTACAAAAAATCGAATAAAATCGAAAACAACAAATTTTACCGTGAATACTTAATGAATGTCGCTGATGACGTCAGTTATTATGTCGATAATTGAAATTTCATAATAAATTTGAGTCATTGAATGCATGGCTGCACTTTTGCGCTTGGAGTGGCAACACCATTTTAAATACAACAGTGATGGCGAGCAATATTGAGATGAGCGCAAACAAATTTTGTGGTGTGCAATGCAAATATGGATTTCTTCAAAGTGAGTTCAAGGTTTCAGAGTTTTATCAAACATTGTGAATATAGTATAAATTAATTAATATATGATCTATGTTTATGTTTTTTAATAATTAATGTTTGCTTAATTTTTTGAAGAATTTTATGTTCTTAGTCTTTGCCATTGCCAGCCAAGAGAAAATGCTTTTGCAATCAATACATGGTTCGAATTTATGTTTTTAAGACAATATTACGTTCATAGTTTTTGTCGTTGTCTGCCGGCTGAAAGTGCTCTGTTTTGTTCAAGTCTAATGTTCTTATTTACATATATTCTATGTGTATGTAGGTTGGATTTTCCTTTGTAAGAATTTGTTTGTAAAGTTAGTCCGGTCAAATGCATTTCGCTTCTCTTTATTTCGTTTATTTGGTTTTCTTTTTTATTCCCTATTTTGTTGCAATCCAGAGTTGCGTTCTGTTCAACCTGTTCGTATGTGGAGGACGAAGAGTCCATTAGTCACCTTCTCCGTCATTGCCCGGCTCTCTCTATGCGAAGGTGGAAAGCCTTAGGATGACCTTAGATCAGTCAACATGAGGAACTTGCTAGGTTTCATCCACAAAACAAAATGGCTTGTATAGGCACTTTACTTGCAGTAAGTCAGATCACTTTCTCCTTGTGGTATCACAATGGGCCCTCTTCGCGGCCTAAGTGTGTCTTTCGGCAAGTCCCGTGCCTAGGCAGCAACTTTAACCAAACCTAACCTGTTCGTATGTTTGAATCGCTGTCTGTTAACATTGCATTTGCTACATGTAATCACACACATACATACTTCGTCCATAAATTGATATTCAATGTTCTCGTTTAATATTCGGCCGCTTTCGTAATCTTGCGCGCCACCACTGTAATCCTTATACCACAATAAAATAGTCTGCCACATTGGTTGCATTGTAAATCTGTGAGTGCATCATTGTGCTTGCACAGATGCTTTTTGCAGGTATGTATGTGTGTATGTGTGTGGCTGTGTGTGTGTGTGTTTATCTCCTTGTTGTCGTATTAACGAACAATTCATTTTATGCAGTTATTTAATTTTTTGTCATTCACACCCACTCACGCCAACGCTCGTCATTAACAAAAGTCTGCTTGTCTGCGTAATTAATACGAAATGCCAGTGCGTCAACCAGCCGAACGTAATCCACACAAGCATTACTCATGTCGCAGCACACAAAACAAAAAAAATTACTCACACTTGCACACCAACAAACAGCAAAATACAATTAAAACAAATTTTCACAAGTAATGACAAATTTACATTTAGTAAAAAATTATAAAAGAGAATGATTGCATTACAAGCGCTTCCACAGCGAATTCAAACTCTATCTCTGTGCCTGCTTTCTTTACACATTCTACCCATTTTTGTTGCTCTTTTCATTTGTTACAGTTAATCCCTTTCGGTTTGTTCTCAAATATTTACATGAAAAACGTTTTTCTTGTTGCATTTTGTGTTGCTTCTTCTTAAATCAAATTTAGACGTGTGTGTGTGCGTGCGTGTCATTCTTCGCTGTCGCTGCTGTTGTTGTTGTTGTGGTCGCACCAGCCGTTGTCCCTGCATGACTCCTATTGCTTTTGTTCCATTTTCTCACATACGCCAACGGTATTTCGATTTGTATCGGCTGCGGCTCATCGTCCGGCAGCTTGTCGTTGAAATCGAATGGCCGCTGGTCGGGCGTTGTGAGCGCCAATCGCTGATCAGCGTCGGCGCTGCACGTTGTCGGCAACAGTTGCATGGATGCCGAGCGCTGCGGCAGTGAAGGTGCGACCGCTAGCAGTGTGTCGTCCTTGCTGTATTATAAGCTCTCCACGAGTTGACTGGTACGCCGAGGCGGCTGTGCCGCGGACAGATAGTTCTCCGAGTAGACGCTCTTGGCGCGATTGTCGTAGCGCAGACTGGAGCGACGTATGTCGATGTCGAGCGGCAGCCGGCGATCGCGCCACCAGTTGCAGAAGAGGCACAGCAGCGTGTTGCGGAACGCCTCTCGGAAGTCGCGATTGAAGTACGCATAGATGAGCGGATTCAGCGTGGAATTGAAATAGCCGATCCAGAACAGAATCGCTACCACAATGTCCGGCACGGTGCACGCGTCGCACAGTGTGGTTATGGTGTACCTGCAAGAACAAAATGTAATCAGTTGGCAACAAAGAAAAGGTACGATTTTGAGTCATATTAAAGCAGACTTTGATGCCCATTTGAATGAAATTTTTTCAGTGAAACTGAAAATATTTCTAAATGATCTGAAAATTCATTTTCTTTTAAGTAGCAAGACTTGAGATAAAAAGAAAATAAAAACAGTAATGAGTTAAGTAAACAAGAAGCTAACTAAACCCAGCAAAATAAGTAAAAAAAATAGCAAAAATTAATAAAAATTTGGGTCGACCTTTAAAGGAATGGGCCAGTAATTATTCAATATGAAAACGAAACATTAATGTTTGTTTTTATTGCAATTAAATTTGTATGAAATAACGAATTTCAAGTTTTTATTCATATCGCACACCCACTTCAAAAGTGACACAACTCAAAATTGTTAATTTTCGGGTTACTGTGCAGAATGAATCTATCTACCAATAAGCAAAAGCTCAGTATGTTTTGTTGTTGTTAACTGTTGCCAAAATACAGTTAGGTCTCTCTTCATGTCGAGAAGTTTGATGCTATTTGATCGCTGCAGCTCAATGGAAAAGAGTCCTAATTCAAATTGTGACACTTTTGACGAAATAAATTTTTGTTGAAGTTAATTTTAAGTAAAGTTGTGACAATTTTAGTATATATTTTCAAATAAAAAAATTAATTTCGAATTTTCAAAATTTTTCTTTCAACTTTTTAACTGTAATTTATAATTATTAAATTCAGCAAAAGTGACATAACTTAAAATAATTCGGTAATTATTGAATTAAAATATTATCAAAAAAGTCACAACTCAAAATTTTGGATTTTCTAGTGTAAAATAAAAAAAAAATCTTTGTAACTCATCCTAAAGCATAATCTGTAAGGATTTTCTACTAAACGGTCTATACGTTATTTAAAAAAAATATTTATTCAGCTCAAAACAGGGGTTTTCCGTTTCCTGAAAAATTAAAAATGTTGAGCTGTGTCACTTTTGTAGTGGGTGTGCGATATGTCAAGAAAAAAATACTACAAACTGAGACTTTTTCGGAAATTGAAAATTGTGACTTGAAAATATGGAATATTCATGTCTTATGTTGTGTTTTGGGAATAATAAAATTTCAGTATGAAATTGTTAGTAGTGTTGAATGAGACCCAATTTAAAAGCAAAACAAAAGTTCTACCTAGAAGACTAATTCTTCAATGCTCTGGAGATTTTCCTAGCAACGGTGTACAGACAAATCAGCTCCATCGACAGCTCTAACTGGTTTGCTAGAGAAGGAAACTGAGACCACACTCTTTTCGACTGGCAGCACAACGGGCCCGATAGGGCTAAGTAGGCCTAACTACTTACACAACCTAGCAACCTATGTTACCTATGAATGCACTAAGACACAGAGAAACAGTCTAAATATCTATAATTAAAAACCAGATGATGCAATTAGAAGGAATCTAAATTAAAGTTGCAAGGATTCCAGAGAATGCACCCAAAATGTTTATATTTTGATACTTGCAGCAGCTTTCAACTTTCAGTTAAAATCACAAATAAAATGCATAGTCAAAATGCATTAAGAAACTTGCACACCACCCCTTTCCACCTTCTACTCCACACATTTATTGCAAGGAAGTTGCTTTACATTAGCATTGAGAAAACATTGAAATTTGAAAAAAATACTAAATTGGGAAAAATATTAAAACTACACTGCACTCTTAAGCAGCTAAATCTATTCGCTTCGTAGTAATTGATAAAAAAAAATCAACAACACTGTGGCCGCACATACCGAACACACCAACACTAATGTAATCAGAAATTTCGTTAGCCCGAAGCAGGCAAATACGAACGCAACCAAAGTTTAGGGAAGGCGAAAACTTTACAGTTTGTTGCAGTATGTAGACTTAAGCTGCAAAAAGCAAAACCATTTAGAATTATAAATCATACACTTTGCCATGCTTGCGGCGGAGGGCGAGGAAGGACAGCAACGCTATTTAAGTTGGTAAGTAGCAACCGCAGGCGGACGAATATGTAAGTCGAGTTGGAGCTTAGAGCAAGTTGCAGTAAGCTCGGCCACAGAAAAGATGCAACTGTGTAAATACCATTAACACGCTTCCTTTGTGGCAAACAAAGTGTAAATGGCGTATGAGCAACTTTATTCGCATGTGCGAGGAAAATAATTAATTTGCCACTCGTAAAATTGCATCAGATTAATTGTAATTGAATACACTTTCTTATTCAGCAAACTAATTTAAATGAAAATATTTTATATTTTATGAAAAGATAAGATCCGTTGAGCTGGTCGAAAAACTTGGAATTATTTTATTACTAGCGAGTACCCGGTTTGTGTTGCTACACTCGGCTATCGAACTGGAAAATATTTTTTATATTGAAACCTTTTACCAAAACTTATATTTTGATACGTATGACTGTTCTTTGATGTTAAGATTTGGGTTGCTTGTAAAGTGCCATGTTGCTCATTCAATGGCTATGAAATTATACCGAAACATAAACTATGTCAACTTGTAATTCTGAAGCTAAAAGCATGCTAAAAATTTGGTTGAACTGTACCAATGCTTGCCATGTCCTTTCGCCCAGTGGTCACTTAAATTATTAAGTAGAAAGGAGCCTCTTAATAGAAAGTTCGTACCGAATGTCAGTAATGTGCGACTTATAGTTCCAAAGTTTTCAGTAAGTTTGGGTCACAAATGCAGTGCGGTCCTTGTGCAATGCCCGTTAAATTTCAATTCAGTCAAAAGATAATTTTTGCCTGCGTAAGTCAAATTTCGTAAAAGCCTTATACAATTTTTTTGCCATCATCATGTTCGAAATACTCCAAAGCATCGAAAAGTGCTCGGGTTAATATTTTTGTGTTTAATTTCTTGGTATTATAAATTCCTTTGCTTTTGCTACGGTTTTGGCTGCAAATAATTTTAGCTGTTATTAATTTTGCACAGCAAAAATGTTCATTTGAATCAATGTGCAGTAGAACGACTGACCCATGGGAAGACGCTATACAAAACTTCAATTCAATCCAACTCGTTATTTCAAGGTTATTCAATGTTATAGATTCGAATTGTATGGGCAGTGCCTAGATCTGTTGCCTATATACAAGAAACGATATCCAGAAATCTGTTCTTAGACATAGCACCCACTGTGAATAAATTTCAAATCTATGGGTTAAGTAGTTACCGAGTCTATTAAGGACAAACATACCAAGGGACAAGCAAACAAACATTCGTTTTTATAGAAAGAGATGAGGTAATAAATACTATGTGACGACTTACTTGGTTTTAAATCATAAAACAAAACGTGATAAAGGGTTTGCTTAAATATTAGCAGGCAATCATAAATCCTTACATTTATGTATTTGAAAATTTTCAAACACCTCAAACGCATTACACCTAAATAATTTCGGATCTCACACACCGCACATCTCATCCCTAACTCGAACCATAAACCGGCATTGAATTATAAATAAAAACAAATAAAATAAAAAATAAAAAAATAATATCAAAATATTAAAATTTCGCCCCACATAAATATTGTCATAAATGTTCTCGCAATTATCAGCAACTATTTCTATCGTTAAATTGCACATTAGCCATTTAAAAGTCGTTAAATGCGGCGCACCACCACCGGAACTTACCACAAAAAGAATGGCAGCCAGCAGAGTATGAATGTACCCATAATTATACCTAAAGTCCTTGCAGCCTTGTGTTCTCGTTTCATTTTGATTAAATGTTTATCCTTTGTGGGCGTGTGATCCTGCTCCACCTCGTGCAGTGTCAAAGTTTTCGATGAGCCGGAACTTAATGCTTCGCCTGCGGTCACACGTTCACGAGTCGTTTCCAGTGAAAGAAGAAAGAGAAATTGCCAAAAATTACATTACATTTTATAGTTAAACAATGATTTTTCGCAGAAAACGTTTATGACAGAATGCGAGAGTGTGCCTGCTCGACAGGCTGCTGTTAGAGCCTTTCGGCTGCTTGAAAATTGCGGCAAAAGTTCGCAGGATTTTTAAAATGCGCAACAAACTAAGAGATTTCGCCGAACACGTGTTTATTTTTGATAGCAGTTGTTGTCGTTGTTAAGTGCCGTCGTAAAGTGGAGTACGGAGAAAATGTTTTAATATTCGGCCTTATGCTGAATATCGTCATCGTCTGAAAAAATGACGATACGTCTACTTTTGTATGTTGTTCATCGTCGTATCGTCAGCTAACGATGGAGTGCTATGCTCGTCATCGCTATCGCCTTCGCTTTTCGTCTATCGTAAAATATTTCTATCGTCGAAAATTTTGCTGACGAAACTAAAACGATACTGAAATGAAATTTGGATCTCCTGTTTCCCAATGGGTGCCCTTTGCAATGGGGGGGGAGGGCGTAGATTTTGCTAGTGGTCCCATAAGACTGCGGCTTCGCCTTTCCTTCCGCCTTCCTGATCATTGCAGTGTCTTCCAAACAGAAGTTTTGGCCATTTACCAGGCTTCTATATGGCTTATGCGCGAGAACGCGTGCAAACCGGATGTCCACATATACTCGGACAGTCAGGCAGCCATCAAGTCGCTGGCAGCGGCGACCATCTCATCAACGCTGGTCTTGGCGTGCCGAAAATCCTTAAACACCCTAGCTAGAGGCTCCAACGTCTCATTATTCTGGGTGCTAGGACACAGGGGTATCGTAGGCAACTGCGAGGCGGACGAACTCGCCAGAGCGGGTACGCTGCTCACCGAGGCGTCGTCCTTCCACCCAGTTGAAGCAGATTAAAACAATCATAGAAAAGCAAACTAAGCAAACTGCTTCTAGAGCCAATGTACCAATTGAAATGGCGTATTTACAAACTTAGCCGGGTTAAAAAGAAAATGATACATAATAGATATGTCCATGGGAACGCTGCACAAAGCTCTTTTTTTTCAAATAAAAACAAAAATCATATGAAGTGACAGAATTTTCTTCATGAAATACCCAAAACAAAAAATTTCTCACTCATAGAGTTTCCGTGTTTATTCAATTCACAACGTTTCGTCTACGTTGCTTGTACAGCATACTGAAGCATTGACGAAACGATAGATTTGACGATACTCATAGACGATCGTCAACGATGAGTGAGACGATATTCAGCATAAGGCCGATTATTTTGGATTTTTTTTATGATATTATTCTTTGGTTTTGTTAGCTTGAAGTGAACGTTCAAGTTGAAATGAACTTCAACGAAAATTGTATTCAGTTTAATTCAATTCAATTTTAATTTAATTCAATTCAATTCAATTCAATTCAATTCAATTCAATTCAATTCAATTCAATTCAATTCAATTCAATTCAATTCAATTCAATTCAATTCAATTCAATTCAATTCAATTCAATTCAATTCAATTCAATTCAATTCAATTCAATTCAATTCAATTCAATTCAATTCAATTCAATTCAATTCAATTCAATTCAATTCAATTCAATTCAATTCAATTCAATTCAATTCAATTCAATTCAATTCAATTCAATTCAATTCAATTCAATTCAATTCAATTCAATTCAATTCAATTCAATTCAATTCAATTCAATTCAATTCAATTCAATTCAATTCAATTCAATTCAATTCAATTCAATTCAATTCAATTCAATTCAATTCAATTCAATTCAATTCAATTCAATTCAATTCAATTCAATTCAATTCAATTCAATTCACTGCACTTTAACAACTCCAACTTCGTGGTCCAATCTATGTTGAGCGTTTAAGCAATTATTGTGGCATTTACTGTTGCGCATACGCCATGTGGTACGCCATTTGGCATGAGTTATTAATTTCTGCTTGTACACCGTCATGGCGCATTTTTATCGCCCTGGCTGCGAATTTATTACATGTAAATGTGTAAGTTAGTTGTCCGTGTGTTGGTTGCTGGGGCACGGCAAAGTTTAGCCATTAAGTGGCAGCGCGAAACAAATGTGGCCGCCGTCTGAACAGACAGACACCACATTTCGTAAAGAAAAGTAAAGAAAAAAAAATGACGCTAAGGACGATTAAGCCTGTCGCACACCTGTTTTAACAAAAACTTTGCCCGACCAGCAACTGGCGTCGAGTTGCGTACGAAATGTTGGCAATTTTCGACCCCACCCACAAATCGTTATTGCTTTTCGCACTCACCTGTGTTGGCGTTTCCGGTGCCACCACCGCCGCCGCCCGCACTCACCGAGTGCCTGTGCATTAGCATCGCATTGCCGTGCCGCATCATCATTTGCTTCTCTTGGCGATTGGCCTCGCGGAATATCGCCAAATACGTGAAAATCATAATCGTGCACGGTATCCAAAAGGAAATCGAACTGGAAATGACGCAGTACGGCTTGTTCACAATGAACTCGCAGCGGTCCGGATGCTGTCTGACGAATCGTTTGTGATCTTCGGTGGTGTACCAGCCGATGAAAATCGGCAGGAAGGACAGCAGCGCCGGCGAAATCCACGTATTCAGCAGCATTATGCCGACAATGCGTTTTGTCATGCTAATCGGGTACTTGAGTGGTTTCACAATCGCATAGTATCTGGCGCAATGCAGAGCAGGCGAGACAGAGAGAGAAGAGGAAAAGGTAGAAGGTACAAAGTCAGCGATAAACGAGAAGGCGGTGCACGCGACCGCTCAGCGATGATGGAAGATGAAATTTCGATGATGTGTGCGGTGTGACTGTGCGGCATTTCTATCAATAATGCGCGTCGCTATGTGGCGAATACTTTTATTTTTATGAGTGTGTGTGTGTGTGTGCGCGCAATGAAATCGTGTTCACACAGCTGCAGCTGTGTATCGCACTGTCGGCCAGTGTGTGCGGTGCTGTGATTTTCGTATTGTTGTGTTGTTGTAGCTGTTTGATGGCACTTGCGCCAGCTGTGTTTGTGTTCGCATTTATATGTGTGTGTATGTGTACTGACAGTTTTTTGCCTATTCCGATTTTTGCCTGGCTTAAAAATTTCATTCCATGTTTTTCAAATGTTTTTCCCTTGCAATGATAAGTGAAATTTGTTTTGGCTGTCATGTCACATGCGAAATTGTTATTTTATAAGTGGTTGACTGCATTGCACTACATAGCCGGATATGCACATATTTATTTATTTATTTCGAAATAAAACACCAAATATTTTAATTCCATAAAACTTAAGTGATGTCTGCGCGAATCAGCGTTTGGACATAGAATTAAATTTGCAGAAATTTGCATCAATTTTAAGTTTTGAGAAGATATTTAAAATAATGGCAAACCTTTCTTCATGGAATTCTTAAAAGAAATATTTAAAACAATTGAGTGAATAAGAGAAATGGTGCTTTTGTTCACTACAGCATCTAACAGTCAAATGTCTTATTTTCTGGTTTGTTTGGTAAAAAGTAAGAAGTAACAGCTTTTGAAATCCATGAACAGATCTTGTTCGAACCGATTTTGTTTATCAAAAAATTAGGTGAGGTTTGTGATTAAATATAAAATTTCTTTGAAGGTGCAGACATTGCCGTAAGACACATTTATTTCCTTACAAGAAAGAACTTTGATTCACGCCCAAGCAAAATTGAGAACAATGATATACAACTTTTGCTTCAAACCCCAAATAAACTGAATGTTATTTTTTAACACCAGTTGACCCCATTATTTCGCTTTCAAAATTGTGTGTCATAGCAGTTCATAAAATTGTAATTCGCTTCGCTTTTATAGCCATGAAAAAACCTATGGATGCCATGAAATTTTTCGATCAATTATTCCGTCATTTCAAAACTTCATCAATTTTTTCTGTATTCGCGAAAACAGCGCAATTGCGAGTTGCCGTTTTAATAACACTGGCTTTTCTATCTCAATATTTCATTTCTATTTTCTACATCTCAATGCCATGCAACGAATTTATTGCTCTGTGCAATATTTTCTCGTTGCCACATATGAGCCGATATTGGCTCTTTAACATTTGTGAGTATAAAGGACACTTGCACCGACACTGGACACCAGGCCGAGCCTGGTTGGCTCGGTGCAACTAAGCGCTCACAGCTGCAGCGCATCCAATAACCATCAACATCATAGCGAACAGCATAAGCCGCCAATCGCGCTGTAATGTGGCATATGCCCTGCAGACTATACGCGCCACAACTAAGCTCCGACCACCAAACAATACACCGTGCGACAAACAATTTTTAATCCTTTATATCCTAGAAAATTTGCATCGAATTTTCTTGAAAAGTAAGTATGTTAAAACCTAGAATCTCCTCGATAACATGTCAAAATTTCGTTATTCCCGCTTCATTGATTTAGTATCTTTTTATTATTTAAAATACTGATACTCAAATAAATTAGAATTTTTGTACTTCATTAGAATTGCAGCTTGCTCCTTTTTTTTAATAACTTTCGAGCTAATAAAGTTAGAGTAATGAAATTTTGACACGTGATCAGGGAGATTTGGGGATTTGACATACTTACTTTTCAAGAAAATTCTATCTAAATTTTCAGGGATATAAAGGATTAAAATTTTCAAAGGACCTTTTTCATATCCGTTTTTTACAAATAGATAAACAATTAATTTTATTTAAATTCTTCAGCCTTTTCTCTTTCATTTGATTTACATATCGCCATTTTCTAACGAGATTAAGTATTTTTTATATTTGTTTTATTTTTTATCCCCTTCAAAATTTTGAAGTCCTTTTAAAAGGACAAAGGATGTAGAAATGAAAAACTGAGTATGCAGTATTACTATATTTGGTCTCTAGTTTCACGCACATATAGATTTTCCCCGATGTGAAAAATGCTGTCGCACGGTCAATGCATTCGCATTCCCTTCGAGCGGCTCTGAATGGCGGCCTCGAGTCTTTACGAAACTTTAATAAAATAAACGGCTTCTGCCAAGCTATAAATGTTGTAGAGTGTATGTAGAGTGTATGTAGAGTGGTGAGTTGTGTGCATGCATTGGTGCTTGTGTGTTGGTTACACTAATTAATGCAGCATGCAAATGCGCACAAGCACAACAGCCACCAGCTGGCAGCCAGCAGCAGAGTGTGGAAATTACAATGGGTGCAGTTGAGTTTTTGCAATATGGATGCACAGACAATTCCAGGTACTTGCACGAGAGCAGCAAAATACAGCTGCGAGGAGCGAACCAAACCGAGCTGCATGCGCTCGAGTTGTACGCGGCGTATGAGTAACTTTCGGACGCAACCTGCGTATGTCGAGTTGATTGTCTGTGCGCAATGAATGTCGGTGTGTGTGTTTGTGTGCATGTGAGCTGATGTGTTGTTGTATGGTATGTAATTACCTATCTACCGATATGCAGCACAAATGCAGTATGCTCGCCGTTGAGAAGTAAACATCCAAACTGTTCCACAAATCGCACAGGAACGGACTAAACAGCCAACTGCAAAGAAATTGGAAAAAAGTGTAGAGTTGAGCACGTTTTGCATTCAAAATTCAAAGAAATTGAAAATGTGTGGTAGTGAAAAATGTGAATGATACATTGGCTGGCAATATGAACCAGCACTTCGGGCTGTGAGCCCAAGGCAGCTTATGTGTGTAAATGTATGTTGGCCATTGCAGTTTGCAACTTGTACTAGTTGAGCAGCAGCCAAGCAATTGATTGCTTAGTATCTCCTCATCGTAGTTGCTATAATGTTTGTTTTCTCCGATGCATTGCAAGTAACTTTTTGTTGTTTCGCTTAAAATTCAATTAAGTCGAGCAATTTGCCATTCATTCATATCTACCCAAGCAAACACACACACACACAAAAGGCACACAAGCGTTTAAATTCAATGCAGGCGTGTTCACATGTTGTGCTGTGAACTAGTAAGAGAGGAAAAAGGAGTTTCGCTTCGCTTTCGCTGTATTGCTTTAAATAATTTCACTGATTTATTGCAATCAATAACTGACCATATTTAACATGAAAATTATGTGATTGTGTCTTTAATTTTTACCTTGAAATCCTTTAGATTTTTGGGCATTTTCTTATCTATTTCAAAATCTGCGTTACAATTGCTTGTTTGGTTTATTACTTCTGGCTAGAATGTCCTAGGAACAGGGACTTAACTGTTATAAGTTTTTTAAGAAATTAATTGCAACGTAACTATTACAGTGCAACATAAATTTTATTTGTGGATTAAAATTATTATTTGTGACAATTAATTTTTACGTTGCATAATAACTGTTATGCGAAATAAATGATTTTTTCATTCTCGACAATTATTATTTTGGGATTTTTTTTATTTATGTTGCTTCAGAACTTTTATTTATGACTTTTTTTATTTACGTTACCGATAACTATTATTTGGAGACATTTTTTTTTACGTTGCTTTATAACTTTTATTTATGATTTTGTTGTTATTTACGTTGCCGATATTTGAAAGAAAATTTCTTTTACTCATAAACTTTTTCTCATAACTTTTATGAAATAAATTTTTTTTATTTACGTTGCCCTACCACATTTTGAGTATGAATTGATTTTTAGTTGTTTGGTTGTTGCTGGAAATTAGGTTTCTGCAGTTAATTTGCGATTGTCAATTTAAAACAATTAAAAATGAATTCATATCCAAAATGTAGTAATTCAACGTACAAATTATTTTTCAAAATAAAAGTTATGAAGCAACGTACAAAAAATGTCTCAAAATAATAGTTATTGGTAACGTAAATTAAAAAAGCCATAAAAAAAGTTATGAAGCAATGTAAAAAATATACTTGTTGCTTATAAGAGTTATTATGCAACTCGAAAATATTTATTGCATGATAAAAGTTACAGGCGACGTAAAAAATTTCTTATTGGAAATTGGAAATTATTATAAAGCAATAGTTATAGAAATTTCTTAAAGTAGGGCAATTTTTTTATTCCCAAAAATATGTATAATAATTATTTTAGGTCTCTGCCTAGGAAGCCTCTTTAAATATGTTTGGGCTGCATCTCTTCAATTAGGACAAATAATTTTTACTTTTTATTTTCGTCTTCCATTTCAACTAAATATTCCCAAATTTGTTAATCTCTTACATCTAATTCATAAATTTGTTTTCATATTTAATCTTCCGTTTCTCAATCTGAAACTTTTTCCCTAACTTTGCACCCATTTTTTAAACAAGCTGCCTACTTATTATCTCACTTTTTTGCCACTTCTAGCAACATTGAATCTATATATATTTAGTCATTCTAAAGTCAAACAAGTATTACACTTTCCCCCCGCCCCCCTTTATTTACCTGTCTCTACTGCCCAGAGTGCCGCAAGTCATTTGCAGCACTAAACCAAAAACTTTGGCATACTTTTAGGCCATGGTATCCGCTGTAAAAACTTGCCGAATGAACGAGCGCTGGGGGAGTTAGTTAACTTCAGCCAACCTATCAACCAACCAAACAACTACCCCACCACACTTTCTCCCCCTTTCCCCAACCACCATCACACCAACGCCACCAACACTCGTCGACACAACGACGACCCAATTAAAACTCATTTAAATCATGTCTGTCTTAATTTGTTGTTGTTGTTGTGATTGTTTTTGGTGCCAACATAGCTGCTGCCGCTGTCACCAACACCGCCATCGCTGCTATCCGCTTAACAGGCAAATTTATTATCAGCGCACTGGCGACGCTGCTGGCTGCTGGCATTCGGCGACATTTTGCTACTTCGAATGGCGTTTTTGTCGGCCGTCGCGCGCTCTGCCTCGGTTAGTAAATATATGCATGAGTGTGTAGATATGTGTGCGACAGTGTGGGCGAGTTGCCGCCACAGCCAGTGGCAGCGGGCCCAACTTGCGCCATTAAATTTTGCCATTGTCGTTCGACCCTCCGCTCCACGCTGCTGTCGGTTTATTTTATTTTTTAGCTGTTTTCAGTTTTGTGAATTGCCGCTGCTGATTATGTAATAAGTGGCGCGCTGCGGTTTGCCCGCTTCGCATGCGGCAGCGGTTCCAAAGAGCAGTTTGCCGAGCACTCGAAGGGGTCCGACTTGGCTTAAGGTGAAAAAGTTTCCAAACTGAAATGATTGTGGCATTGTTCGAGCGTTGGCAAACGGCGAGCGAGGAGCGAGAAGAGTTGGGTGTTAGCACCCGAAAGGCGCGCATAGAGTTGGAGAACGGCAAAAATGGTCGTTGACAGAATGGAAAATGCAAAAAGTTCAAACTGGAGAATGAGAAAAAATTAAAAAAAAAAAAATTGCCAAACGAAAACATGAGTGGAAAAAGTGTAAATGAAAGCGCAAATTATGAGGGCGCCAGGCGGCAAAAGTTCGCCGTGCAAAAACTCGCGATTGCACATAAAAAAGTTGTGGCACTGTTTACGCTCACCAACTCTGCATTTTTTTCATCGATCATCGATAAAATGATAACGTAATTAGCCAAAGTTTGTGCAACCTTTACGTTACGGCTTAAAATGCCAGTTTATGTGCTCGAAATGGCCGAATTGTTGCTGCGCTTATGGCTGATTTGTGAGTTGCAAATTGGTCGCATGCGAGGCAAAAAGACTGGAAAATATTCAGATTTTCTAGGAATTGGCTGCGAGGCTAATTTGCATTTGATAGTCAAGTTGAGGGTTAATTACGGCCCCAAGCAGACACTGGCAGTGATTACGACAATTTTTACATTGGATTTTGGAAATTTTACAATAGCGTCACAATATGCCATAAGTTTGTGAATTTTATAAATTTTCGAGCACCAAAAATAACAACAAAAATAACAAAACAGCAAGCGAGACATTCATCACATGTGCTATTTTAAATGTTCGAGTCATTTGCGACTAACATTTGCACTCAATCATTTCGATTTGCTATTTTTGGTCATTGCACGGCTAATGGCTGTTGAAGTTTTGAAACGTTTGCGCCATTTTTCAAAATTAAAATCAACACAATTTCATGGTTTCAATGTTTTGCTGCGTTTTCGCATCGCTGTCAATGTGCTACACGGCGTATGAGTAACATCAATGCAACAAACATTTATTATTTTTACTCATGACTCTGTTGCTGAGTGTATGTGAGTGTGTGTGTGTGTGTGTGAGTGAGGTGCGGTTATTAATCAACAACGCTTGTGCGACATTTTAGTGCGCTCGTTTTTTTTAGCGGAAAGCAAATAAATAAAGCACGAGTCTGAAATCAGGCGGTTACTATATCTTGGCAGACTACAAGTTGTTTGAATTATGAGAAATTTGTTTTGGTTATTCTTGTTGTGGTTTTTTGCTGTCACGAATTTGACAAAAGCGTTAATTGCCAGAAATCATAGCACATTCAATCTGAGTTCATAAACATACATTTTTAGGAAAATGTAATTTTGTTTAATAAAATTTTTTAAGATGATTTACAAAGTTTAACTCAATAAAGGACTTGGTTTAAATGCATTTTACGGCATATTGCGTACGTATTTTATTACGGAATTATTCTTTTTAGGTGGTAGTATGATATCTGTGTACTAAGATATTTTTAGTTTTTACAAATGTCTGTATTAAAAACTTTATATTTCAATGAGACAGTATTAATGATATATTCGATATTAACGAGAAAACGGCTTAAAACGAACCAAATAGCTGAATCCGGGCATAGGACATTTCTGTTCTGGTCAGCGGATTTCCCGGGTTAAAGCTCATCAGAAAACTTTTTGTGAATAATGCTCTGCAGAGTATTTGCCAAAAAAAATCAATAAGATACGATCGAGTATTTATAAATGGCGATTACACTACTCGACACGAAAAATGCACCTAAAAACAAAAGTATGTATTTTCTTGACTTACTTTGTGCCACAAAATACGAAACTGAAAAACAAAACATTTTTTTAAGAAGCGTCTTCGAAAAATCTTAGAAAAACCAGTTTTTCTCCTGTTGTTTCAGTTATGAGCACATATCGCGTAAACGAATCATCCGACTAAAACAAGCTGTCCGTCGGCCAGAAGATAATACGTTAGCCTTTCTAGCGATATACAGATTGTCCAAATCAGATGAGATTTGGTTTGATTTACTGACGATCAAAGTTGTAAACAAGTTAATTTGTCGACCAATTTAAAAAATCATAAATTTTCGAATGTTTTTTTTATAGATAAAATAAATTATCTCCTCTAGTTTTAAGATCTAAGATGAAATATATATTATATTATAATAAAATTAAAAGAAAAAAAAATTTGACTGAGTGAAAACACCAACTTTACATTTATTACACCTTGCGAAAAAAATTTTTTTTTGCCAAGACCCATCTAAATGTTAATATAGACGTGAAACTATAGGTCGTTTATAGTATCCTGGCATAGTCAGTTTTTCAGTTTCTGACCCAAAAATCTTCTTAAAGGACTTTAATATTTTAAGGACATACACATTTAAACAATTTGTATTAAATATTTGCAGTTGTGTTATGATGAAGATGTGGGTATCAAATGAAAGAGGAAAATTTTCTCCTTTTAACACTTCTGTTACCTTAGGGTAATTTTCGAGTAAAATTTGACTTTAAAGAGCCGTAACTTTCTTATTTCTGGTAACGAATTGTTTTCCTTTGGACTCAGTGACTAATTTTATGCCATTTGAATATACGCTAAATTTCATTTTATTTGCAACACTGGTTTACGTGCAAATGAGCAACTATACAAATTTGACCTTAGGGTCATTTTATGACCCATAGTACTGAAGGCTTAGATTTGGTTTCAAAGTGTCGATGATAAATGTTTCTGGCATTTTTGTTTTGTTTTTTGTTGGTAAGAGGGCGTGGCGGTAGCTATACAACCATTTCTACTACGGAGTAAAATCGAAATTATGAGTCATACAACATTGCAATTTCGTGCAGTGTCCCCATGTAGACACTGTTCCACTGGAAATATTTCATGGGCGTTTAATAATGGGCGTGGTACTCTTTTAACGATCCAAATTTTGAACATAACTTCGGAACTATAAGTCGCACATCAGTGACACTAAGATCGAACTTACTATTGGGTTATGTTTTTCGACAGGGGAAAAGGGAGGAAGAAGAAAAGGGCATTTAATAAAGGGCGTAGCTTCGCCCACACATCTCAATGAGCAGTACAAAAGCTTTTAAGTTTCAAGGGATCGAAAGCCAATAGTACGAAAACTTTATGTTTGCTGGTATGAAATCTTAATTGAATCTTTCAATATAAAGAGTACATATAGTACGATTTCTAGCAAGTAATAAATTTTTAAAAAATTTCAAAAGGTTCACACTAAGCTAGATCACATTTCTAAAACATAAAACATCAACGACAAGCAAAAAATTTACTCGTTGCTGCAGTTCGCAACTCTATTATCCCTTGCGTCACCATTGCATATGTGGTGTGAAATTCATCCCTGAAATGATAACGTAACGCTGCTTATTATATAAAAAATTGGAAAAGTTACTTCCTGGGCTTCAATTTTGCGAAAAGAAAGGAAGCCAATAATATAATCGTGTGAGTTATCCTTAGCAGTACATTCACTAAAGAAGAAGATACTCAGTGACAGGAAACGATGGCGCGCAATCCGGGTCAGCCGAATATATCCATTTTCTTCTTCGGGAAATCGAATAATATTAATTAATATATATTATAATTTGTATTGGTTCATTGGTGTCAATATCTAGTATGAGTTTAATATTTTAGCATTCTTTTATAAATTAAACTTCTAAACTGAGTAATTTTTTGTGGGCCACGGGAGCAGGCTTTCTTGCGAAATCATTTATTTTTGGGCGATTAACGATTAATGATTATTATATTATCTGTTATATATAATATAATTGTCCGAAAATTAGTTACGATATAGTTTTAACTTCTGAAGAAATCGCAAGAATTAAAGTGCCCGTGAAGAATATCAAGAACCTGGACATGGTCTCCATGTTGAACATATTTGACTCCAGTAAGGCCAAATAGTCGCTTTACAATAATAAAAGTAATAACTAATTGTTAAAATCACATTGCCTTAACTTTTTTGAACAAAATACAAAGAAATAAATCGGGGTGATTTTATGACCCAAAGGGTCAAATGTGCGAGTTTTTCCTAGGGTAACAGAGGGGTTAACTAAATTTTGAACATTCAGGACTTTGAAATAGCATAAAATTTAGATTTATGAATCTACAGACTGAGATCCAAAGCATGAATGTTTTCCATACCTGACGTATTTTGGTCCTGAAAGTTCTAAATAGAAAATTTAGTTTAGAAATTTAGAAAATTTAGTGCACGCGATTGACTCATTTTTTTTCGAGTAGTGGTATTGAAGCTTGGGATTCGAAGGACGATTCTGAAAGGATGAGTCTTGTAAGAAGTATTGAAATGAGAACCTACTCACTTCTAATACTTACTCATCAAAGTATGTAATATTTTTTTGTCTTTTAAAGTTTTTCTTTTATTCCATTTTGAAGACAATTTTGAAAGTGCGTCTATAGTTATGAACCAGCAAAAAATTTTATTTCTAATTGTATTCTACAATTTTTCTTTTTTAAAAATTTGAACAAGGCCCTTACGGGGGGGGGGGTAAGAGTTTACACTTTCGAAAACTCGAATTTTTTTTGTTTGTCTTATGTTATTGTTTAACATTTCATGAATATATTCTCAAAATTTTAAGTCGATCGGAGCAAAACTCTTGAAGTTATGGTCTATAGTTAGTCCCCTGTCCTTTAGTGCAGGTATACAGCTTATTCTCTTCTATTGTTCTGGTCTCAAAACTACTTTTTCAAAGTCCGTGTACACTGTCATTTAAAAACGACTAAACCGATTCATTTGAAACTTGGTACACATTTTCTATATATAAAATACCTTCCCCCAACGTTTAGTAAACAATTTTTTTTTTACATTAAGCGGGTTTCCCACCCACAAAATGGCGGAATTTTTCATGGAAAATAGCAGTTTACAATTTAGAAGGCCACCAACAGTTTTAAATGAAAAAAAAAAATAATCGGAGAACGTTGGGGGGAGGATTTGACTAAATTTTAATGGTTTTTGATTTCAGATAACTTCCGACCGAGATACAGTGAACACCGCAAATTGTATTTTTTCAAAGACGTTCTGTGGCAAGCTCTGTCACCGGCTTGTTTTGTAATATTTCTGCATGAAAAAATTACAGAATATTCTTAAAGGTATGCTTAATAATGTACAGAAGGTTTAAATAAATTTGATCAATCCATACTTTAAAAAAAAAATTCATAAAAAAAGTGTTTTTGACGCTGTAACCCTTACCCCCCCTTAAGAAAATCTTTTTAAAAACTCTTTCAACCTACATCATTTGATTTTTGTTTTAAATTTCTGAAATCTCTCAGAAACGGAAAAATATGCATACTGTCCAGTGTATGTATTCACTGAACTATAATTTTTCGCCACTTAAACAAAAACAACATCAACTTAAAATTGCTAGTGTCATCTGCAGTTTGCAATATCACACCACAAAACCCCAAATAATTCCTTAGTTTATTGCAGCCAGATTATATCGTGGTTATGTAATTAATTCACATCACTCATACGTCCGGTTGCACTCTCTTGGTTTCCGTAATTAAATACGTGTGCGTGCAAGCTGTTGCTCACTTGACATTTCCATATAACAGACAATGCATGAATGTTACACTTGAAGCCATTTCACCACGAACTCACTCGCACAGAATTTGCACGAATCTGCGTGATTTGGGTTGTGCATAACCATTCTGTAGGCCGACAGCCACTGCAATTGTCCGGCATGTGCTGCTTATGACATTTGCAAATTGTTTAGAAGACCATTATGGCAATTAGAGTGTCCTCATGCTTTCAAGTATAGGAAATTAGTGCAAATACTAATTGTTGTAAATGAAAGCAGACGTTGAATAGTTTGAGAGACGGCACGACGCACGTATCGTGTTTATGCAACGAAATACAAGTTACATTTAATTTAAAATGATAAACTTAACAAATTTTATATTTTCAGAAAAATTGATGAAGGTTTATCGGCAGCTTTTGCAATCACACGTCCATTAATTTTTTGCAATGTGCATTTAGTACTGTTTGCAATCTAATTTTTTCGCACTCGTTTCACTATTCGCGGCTTAAGTTACGTGTTTGTTTGGTACAGTGAAATATTAACACAAACAATTTTCTGCATATAAATGAGTTTGTTGTTATCAAAATTTTTTTTTATAGAAATGCAATGCGCCGCGTATCAGCGCCAAAAAGCGCCCTCAACACGTATGCAACCAACTTGTGAAAACACATCGTCAAAAATGCCAGCTGTGAGCGGATGAGGCTAACAGTTTGCCACCCAAATAAACTTTGCAGCATTCATGGTTAAGCCGCAAAACTATTTAAAATTATACGCTGCCATGTAGAAATGCCAAACGTGCAACGCGCACCGACCCATTTCCCCTTCCGCACAAGTCTGCCAAAAAAGCAAAACTTTTGCGAAGGGTTGGCGTGGCAACGAAATGCAGCGAACGCGCCACAAGCGAGTGGCAAGTGGGAAGCCTTCAATTCGTTAGCCGGCTTCGCAGTGGCTTTGTGGCCACTTTTTCGCTCATTTTTGTTTACTCACATTTTAACAACAACACAAGCAGTACTGACTAACATACAAACAAATATATGCAGCCACGTGGTTCGGTGAAAACCAACCGAAAAGCCACAACAACAACAACTACAATAGCACCAAATGAAACGATAACGGCAATGAAAGTTGCAAGGATAATCGCACCAAGATGCCAACAACAACTACCAACTAGTAACTATGAAAAAAAACCATGTTTTTGTTGTGCGTTTTGCACAGTTTAAACTTGAAATGTTGTACAGAAATAAGGTGAACGCGGAAGAGTACGAAAAAAACGTACGTTGAGGAAGCATGAAGCGTGCCATGGAAACATTTTGCAGAAAGACGCAATTTGCATTTTTAATTTCAAACACCATGCAACACAATACAGATGCACGTATGTACGTGTGGGTGGGCGTTTGTGGGCGCTAAGAACAAATGTTGTCAGCCAGTGAAGTTGTTGGATGCCAGCGGGGGGACGTGTGGAACGGAAGCGCGCCAAGTGTTTTGTTGCTAAAGTTATGATTTTGAGCACAAAATTTGGCTAAGCTGGTTAAAGTTAAATTTAAAATAACCAACGAGGCGGAATGCGTGGCATGAAAAGTACTCGTATAGTGTGAGTGACCATATTTTGTAGAAAAAGGCTTAAGTTGAATTTTGTGGTTATGTTGTCAGAAAATTTGAAATTCTCATATTATTTCAACGAATTGAGTTTAAAATTAATTTAATAATAAAATTAATTTAATTTGAATTCAGTTTTCGGTGGCTGGAATATCAAAAAATAAACCTTTTTGCTGGCTTAAATTTTCAAAGCTGAGAAATGCTTTCATAGATGATGGGGTTTTTTATTTTTGATCTAATATATTGAATAATGTTTTAAAATATACAAAATAGATCTTAACCGTAGACCTACGTTTTCGATCAAATTTTTTTCTGTACTTGTAATATTTTTTAAAATTTGTTATTTATTTGAGCTGTTTTTTAAGGACGTTCTTACTTGGACTATTATCTATCGAAATCAAACCGTTTCATATTTTAAAAAC
Organism: Melieria crassipennis; assembly: GCA_963668005.1. Classification (NCBI taxonomy): domain Eukaryota; kingdom Metazoa; phylum Arthropoda; class Insecta; order Diptera; family Ulidiidae; genus Melieria; species Melieria crassipennis. The sequence goes on from OY764961.1 coordinate 120,535,598, forward strand.
TAAGTTGGCT